>OY365745.1:16205000-17521000 GCA_959347395.1 Mechanitis mazaeus | reverse complement strand
TTGTATAACATTTTGTTGCCTTTAATATTTAATATATTTTGTTATTATTAAAAATATAAAATACGTTTGCATTGTACATTAATAAAACAAAATATAATAACGTTATTTCAAGTAAATGAATAATAATAGTTTTTATGAAAATTACAAGAATATTAAGTTTAACATTATTAAAATAAGAGAGACAATTTAACATTATTAAAATCACTTAATTTTCAGTTTATTTACTTTTTTAAACCTACCTACCCTTTCCATTTAAAAATAAATCATCCAAAAATAGTTCTTGCAACGCCATCTAGCGGATATTTTTGCAGTTTTCAAAAACTATAGCTCCAAATAAAAGTAATGCAGTACTTTCTTTTAAGAGCACAGTTTACTAATACAAAATATATTAACAAATACGACGCTTTATTTATTTTGTTTGATTTCATTGCAAAATATATATTTTTCTTATTATTCTCCTCATTGTTTTTCATTTTTGAACGTTATACATAAATGTCAAAAATTTGAAAAATCTTTTAACGAAAACGTCATCCAGTGTTAGATTGTCAAAATGGCACGTCAGCAACAAGACGTTGATGAACTTTTTGATGTTAAAAATGCATTTTACGTTGGAAATTATCAACAGGCTATAAACGAGGCACAAAATGTGAATGTAAGTTAATTATTAATATTACATTTTGTTGCCTATACTTTAATCTTCGAAAACATGAGTTCTTTTCCCGGCGATGACGTGTTGACGTTTATTTTGATGCTATAGATGATTATTTCAGTATTTTATGTACTTTTTATGTTTAGTTTATATAAATTAATAATTTCCATTATGTTTTAACTATTTGTCTTATTTTATATATTTAAGAATTGAGAAACATTTGTAAATCAATTTGAAACACACGCCTAATAAATGTTTTAAAAGTGAAGCAATAGGTTATTAACTAAAGCCTGCAGTAAATGACAGTATAATTTTTGTTTTTATAATAATTTTAGCCTTCATCATCACTAATAGCACTGCAAAGAGATACATTTCTCTACCGATCTTACATTGCCCAGAACAATTTCCGCATTGTGTTACAAGAACTAAGAAATGCAGACCCAATGCTGCAGCCTCTCAAAACCTTGGTGGAATACTTATCCCCAGGAGCCAACAAACCTGCCATTGTAGCAGATATTGATGCTAGGGTTTGTATTATTTTAACTATTATTAAATTATTACCATATCAGTTCTATCTTGTTATTTAAACTGAATACAGATCAAGAGCTATTGAATTGTATATTATATGCCCTGTTTTCAGGTTGCAAAATCCTTGGAACTTGAAAATGAAATCTTTTTGATTGTTGCTGCAACAATTTACTATCATGAAGACAATTATGAGGCGGCTTTAAAGTAAAATAATAATTTATTCATTTAAACATTTATTTTATTAAAATTTATTCATCACTGTAGAAGGAAAACAAATAAAACATTACTATTTATTGAACATCATTCAAATATTTTTCATAAAATGTTATACTTTTAAAGTAATCTCTATTTCATCATTATGAAATAAATAAGTTTAGCTATAGCTTTTATAATTAGTTTCAATGTAAATTAAATATTTTAGGATACTTCATGGAGCTGAATCCCTAGAACTGCGTGCGTTCACTCTCCAATGTCTGTTGGCTATGAATCGACCAGACCTGGCTCGGAAGCAATTGAAAGCATTACAAGATATTGAAGATGATAGTACTTTGACACAGCTTGCACAAGCGTGGTTGAATTTATCTGAGGTTTGTAACTAAAATAAAAAATAGCTAGAAAATAAATATAAATATATATAAAAATGTAATATAACATAAATATAAAAACATATAAATATATAAATAAATAGGCATTATAACTTGTATTTTACGATTTAAAATGCATTTTAATAGCAATACACAATTTGTAAAACCACATTTATTATTTTTGTACCCACATATAACTTAATAACACTTAAATAATTATATAATAATAGCTAGGATAGATTATAAAATTAATATTTAAATTAATTATTAAAGATAGAGGATTAAAATTTAAAATATTTCACAGGGTGGACCAGGAGTGCAGGATGCTCACTTCAGTATAATGGAGCTGTCGGAGCGTCTGGGTGCTCTGGGTGCGGGGCCCGCCGCCGCCGGGGCTGCTGCTGCTGCTTCGAGGGGTATGGCTATTGGCTCATGAAAACTAATAGCTTGTTATTAAAGTATAATAGAGACTCGATTAATCACTCTAATTGTCATTTTAATGATTGAACTATATGATTGAACTATTTTAATAATGTTATGTATGAGAAATAGCTATTTGTAATTATTATGCATAGATATACAGCATGGTTTAAAAACAAAAAAAAATAAATTGCTAAGTTACAAAAACTAATACTTATAAAAAAAAATGTTAAGACATGACATATTTTCGTAAATTACTGCAACCTTAATTATGACATAACTAGGAGCGCGAACCGGATCTCAATATTGACTCGCTGCGTTCGCAAAAAAAAAAAAAGAAAAAGTTCTAAAGAAAATGTCATTGTAAAGTTAAATTTTCGCGCGAAAAATTTTTGCCATTGCAATGGGTTTTTATTTTTTCCGCGATTATTCCTCATCGATATCGAATATTTGAAATTTTTATTAAAACCACCACCAGACTGATGTCTGTCAGTGTGCATAATTTTGGAAATTTTCGGATATACCGTATTTAATTGATGCTTTCACAGAAGATGCAGAAGTCTCCCATAGAGAGCTTCGCTCAATCAATATATATAAAAAATAAATATATTTAAAATATTAATTTGAGGTTAGTAGTAACAATTATTGAATACACAAATAACTGATGGTCGGACAATACAGAGTTGAATTATGACACAAAATAATAACAAATTGTATGTAAAGATCATTAAACATTATTAATAATTCGTGGTTTTAAGAAATAATTTGTAAGAACAAATTGATTTCATGTTAAAAGATTTTATGAAAGATACTAATTCTACTAATGTGTGTCATCTATTTATTTTATTTCTTCAGCAATTAATTTAATAGTATCATTATTCACCCTATCTGTGTGTACTGTGTCCAGGCATGTGGGAGGAGGCGGAGCAGATGTTGACTGAGGCGCAGGCGCGCCTGCCGCAGCAGCCGGAGCTGCTGCTGGCGCTGGGAGTGGCCGCTGCGCACGGGGGGAAGCCTGTGGAGGTCAGTGAGTGGGGGCACTGCAGTGTGGGAAATAATTTTTTGCTAGTTCCAAAGATACCGCGTTATAAAACTTAAAAACTTTTTTGTTTCCCGCTAGAGGCGCTGCTGTATCCGGAAAAGTTTTTGTTAGCTCTTTATGAACTGTAAAGCGCCATCTCTTATTATTTTTATGAAACTTAAGTACGCAATATTTCACTTATTAAACAACTTATAAAGCAATCTATTCTTTTACTATTACAAAGTTTTTATTTATATTTTATTATATGGATTGCAGGTGTCAGAACGCTACTTCGCTCAGCTTCTGGACTCTCATCCGGAACACCCCTTCACTAAGGAGTATAACGCGAAGTCAAATGAGTTCAAGCGACTAGCGGCACAATATCAGCCGTCAGTATCAAGCTAAACTGTGCTCTGTTACTATGTCATAAAATCCATTATTATATGATTTATCCAATATATTTAAGAATTTATTTGCTGTCTTATTTTATCCTTGATATTTAAAGGTAGGTTTAGAAAATAAAACAATTAATATTTATAAGTTATGTAATCCTAGTAGAAGCTATAATCGTAATCGTTGTCTGGTTCCTCTTCATCGTTCTCCGTGCTGGTGGATTGTGCCAGCAGCCTGATCTGACGGAGCTTCTCGTCCATGTCTGAGAGGTCCAGGGATTCTGTGCTTTGATAACCATCGCCTTTTCCATGGGTCCAGTCCGTTGTGGTCACGGAATCATGAGGTACTTCCCCTCTAAGGCCTATATAATAACTTTACCATCACTGTCATTATCATAACTTTGTGAAAGCATCAGAAAATTGATAAAAGAACTAAATAAAATTTGTAATTGTCAAATAGTGTCTAATATTTATTCTAATAATTCAAACAAACAAACAGCACCCATCCTCCCCTTTTCGTAACTTATATTCAGATAAAGTGGGCAACTTAAAAAGTATTGAATATTAAAAGTATTAGGAACATTCTTATTAAGTTAATTAGTAATTCATACATTATCGTACATAGTATGAAAATGTATGAATGTATGATAACACCTCACCATGTGCTGATATGTCTATCCCACCGTCGATAACAGGCGGGGAGGTGTACGCTTCCAGCTCCAGGTCGGTTTTATTTTTATCTAAATTTTCCTGCTTTCGCTGTCTACGCCATGCCTTTTGTAGGTTGAAGCGTTCGGGACTGAAAACAGACATACATTTTCTTACGGGAGATTTAATGAAAAATAAAAATAAGAAGATTTAGTACCGTTCGCCTTCCTTGTAAACATTTTCTTCAAGGTTGTGTATATCATGTCTGATATCTGCCAGCAAAAGCAACATGAGGTCCAACGATCCTTTAGCACCTTTAGCTCCTCTTGGTCCTCGTTCACCTGAGTCACCTTTTGGACCTTCCATTCCTGGTGGTCCCGCTGGCCCCTGGAACATTTACAAAGACTATTGGGACTCTGAAATATGAGTCTCGAGGTACCGGTAAAGTGATAGCTCTCATATGAAAAAAAAAATTCATTTGAATTTCATTTAGAAGGCTTATTTTTACAGGATTATAGGTTACACTTTGAGGTATATATCTGGTTGATTATTCACTAACCCTTGGACCTCTTTCACACCGGCAGTATCCACCCTCCAAAGGCGCTGTAGCATCCAACACTCGATAGGCATAGCTTCCTTCTAATATTAAAAAATAATATTTAACATATATAATTATCGCACTTTGCCCGACTAGTTTCGAAACCTTTCGGTGTCGTTATTCATAAGCTTCGCTTTGAATTCACGCCGTGATTCCGCCAAGCCATAGCTCATGCATAAGGACCCCGTATGGGTGAGAAACTAATTGGGAAGAAGACCGATAGTAATTACGAGAGTGCAGACGGATAATTCTATATAATAGTAAACATGGATCACGAAAGTTTACATACTATATACAACATTATCATGAATAAATAAATTCAATTGGACCTTTACCAGAACATCACAAGGTTGAAAATTGTAAAATATTAATCTACACTCCAAAAATATCTCCTTACCTTCATTCAAAACGGGGTTTTCTAACACCTTCTTTAACGCGGCCTGTGTAGAGAGGAGCTGGTCGTTGAGTTGCTTCACTTTTCTGGTCAACCAGGACACAGAGTCGCATGGAGCATAACATCGAGATGATGTCCTTACTAGTGGTAAAGGTTCCTGCATAAATGCGAATACCGTTTCGTTATATATATTCTGGTAAAGTTCTGGATAAAATAAAAATAGAAGTCTGGCGCTAAATTATTGAGAGCCATCAATTTGATATAAGTTATTGAAATATGCAAAATCAATATATTTACCGGCATAGCAAAAGTAACCGATGGTACACATTTTCTACCATCACTGGCGAGGGAGAATGGCGCATTACACTCGCAATGGAACCCACCAGGGTCGTTGATACATCGGTGCTCACAACCACCGTTGCTATTGGTGCATTCGTCTATATCTAAAAAGTAAACGCACTTTATAGTATAAATTACTATTTATGACATAGCCAATTTTAAAGTTTATTAAGCCATATAAATTACCAGTAAATATGTACATTTATTTTGAATCTACAGACCTACACAATATGGTTGCCTGTTCTGTTTGTAGCTGACAGCATCGAACCTGAACCCTGGGTGACAGGAGCACCAGACGCGCTGCTCTTGAACTTCGCATGCTTGTTCGCATAAGCGCAGACTGCACGCATCCACAGTCTTGAGGATGCAGCTGTTAGATAAAAAGGCCAGTGCAAAAATAATCTTAAATAGTTTGAAGAATCCAATTTGGAAAAATATAGATACTATACTAAACTGACTATACCTAGTAATCCATATTAGGATTATGTTTTGCAAAAATCGATCCAGAATAGAAGGAAAGAGAGAGTTAAATCAAATAGTAAAACTTTTTGTTATTTTCCGTGTGATAATAATCTTTTATGAAGGAAGCACCCACCGTCCAGCAATGTAGTTGTAATCATCACAGCAGTGTAGTGTAATACACTGAACATCAGCGCCTTCCACGTGGCAAGTCTCACGCGTGCGCAGGAGCCGATCCGTTGGACACGCGGCGGTTATATCCAAGCTGAAATTAAAAATATTCATATTTTATAAGTATAGATATACATTATTATAGAACCTATTTATTACTTTCATATCCCTAATTCAATTATCAAAATATAATTGAATAAAAATGTGGTTTATACCAATTATGTAGGTCATGTAATATTAGTTACGTCACTGAACATTTCTTACATTTTTATTGACAATAATTATGAAACAAGGTTCCTTATCTCTATTATTCTGCATACCCAGAGTACTAGGAAGTATGATGTCATAAATATTATCTTTTTATACACTAGGACAACAAGTTTGTTGTACTCTCTTATAGATCGTACGGTTTTGAGTTAACTAGCTTTTATACGCTGCTTCATCTGCGAAACTAAGGGTTTTTATTTGTATGTAAACTTTCGTCATCTATGATTATTATTATATATAATTATCTGTACTTAGGTTATTACTCGCGGAATTTCATTATTCATGAACTCTGATCATGGCGGAATCGTTTCGTGAACGATGACGGCCAAACTCCGATAGTAAGAACGTGAGTAAAACCGGATAATTATACTTAATAATAACTAAGGATCATCAATCAAAACCAAAATGCCGATAAAAATATAAAATGTTGTATTTTTCTGTTTTAGTATATAAACTATAATTATGATAGGAGTAATGTTGGTTTAGTAATTTAGTGTTGTTTCATCCATTTTTAATATTGTGTCGCATTTGGCAATACATATACATATATTTAATCTGTGAATATGACCACAGTGGGTCAGTGAAGTCGTACAAAAGTTATGCGAGCACAAACAAAAATATCCTTTTTAAATTGAGCTAAATTATTAAAAATTAGATAGTGAGTGACAATTTTATTTGTTTATAACAATATTATTACAATTGACATTAATCTATTTTTAAGAAAATTGACATACCATAATGACTGCCAAACCGGAAATAAATAATGACATGATTAAAATGTGACAAGTGACGTCATGTGTTCTTGAAGTTCTAAATTCATATATCTCGTAACTTTACTCATAACTATATTTGTGGTCAGATGAGGAAAAAACGTTAAAACCGTCAAATACATCGACGTTATATTTGTTTAAATTGACAATGAGTTCTTTATATTTGTCTAATAATGTAAAAATTTTTAAATTATTTATATTTTTGTTTATTTAACGTAGAAAATGTCAAATAATATGAAACAAAGATTCAAAAGACACATTTTCAGATATAAACTCCAAGAAACACCTATGATATATGTTTTTATAGTTATGGTATAAGAAAGTTGCACAGAACTATACAAAGGACCCGTGTCCTCGATACGAATTTGAAAAATGCAAGAGTTCAATGCTCTTGAATGGAGTAAAATGCAATTGTATTACGACTATGTGGGCCCTTATGATATTAATAGTGGTAGCTACTTGGAATGGTTTACTGCATGCTAATTGCTGGATAGGATTACAGTCATTATTTTTAATTTTATAAGGCATATTGTTGGGTGCATTCTGTAAAAAATAGGAAGACTGTATAGAGTCCTATTTAATGAATGAAGTCAATTTAGATTATGACGCTTAAAAGAGCGATGGAAGGGTCATATTTCTTAAAGTCCTAGATTCTGAAGCTGTGCTAATTGATCTATATTTATCAAAACTAGTTTCGATACAATTATGGTATTTTACTTTTTTTTTATTAGTAAAGAAAATGTTTTACTCGGTATTTGTTACGTGTTCTTTTTATATATTCTTGTTATTATATTTTAATAAAAATGTTAAGGTATAATAAAAAACTAAAAAAACTAATTCTTAGTGTAGTGTACATGACATGAAATATTTTATTATAGAAATAAAACTAAAAATACCCACTTTCATATTTACGACATGAATTTCCGTATTCCAAACACAACTGAAATCACTGAAAAGCACTCACACATCAATGGCGTCGTCATGGTAACCGTCTTCAGCATAATATCCTGTCTCTTCTTGACGACAAAGTACCAGGACGACATAGGAGAGGAGGAGCGAGGCCGGAGCGAGCGGCGCGCGCATCGTGACTGCTGCCCGAAATGCGTTTAACCAGAGATACCCAAACTGTTTTGTGTATAAACACATATATGTACATACATACAAACGTGTGGGTTTATCAAATCGTCCCTTTGATAACATTTGTATCGTCCTTTGCGAAATGCATATTGCATTCTTTATTATAATTGTTTTTAAATAAAAAATATTTGGTGCTATATTTTTATATATATTTTGTCCTCCATTCTCTATTTTCTAAATTAAATTCTAATTCTATGAAATCGTGAAAATAGGGTGATTTATTTCTTTTTGAAATAAAAATCTTGGGTTTGAATGTTCTGTTGCTGTAGCAACTTGTACTTATCGTAAGTTGCCTCGTACACATCGCGCATAACAAATATATCAATTACAAGCTTAGTATTGAATGAATTGAGTCTGTGTCCATTACTTTTAAAGAATTTCTAAGAAATGTTATTACTGAGTATAGTTAAAATACTTTTTTTAATACCAAGACTTTAGTATTCTTGCAGCCACAGGTTAGTTTACCAAAAATATATTTTTTTGCTTTCAAAAAAAAACTTCAATATCCAATTTTGTTATTTAATTTAGGCTTTAAGTTATATTTATATAAAACAAACCAGCTGAGTTTCTTTCGTCAGTTCTTTCTGGTGGTAGCTTTGACAATGAAAAAATGTTTTGTAAAAAACTTTCAGTAAATAAGATTTTGATTTTTGGAAATTTGGTTATTGAGATGCATTATATGTATATAATATTATAAAGGGGAAAAGTTTCTTTGTTTAAACGCGTGTCTTCCAAACTAGTGAACAGATTTCAAAAATTCTTTCTAATTATGATAGTCAAGTTCACTAGCTATAGTATACGCGATTGAAACCGCAGAACACGACTAGTGTTTCATATTTATATTACATGATTTATTTGAATTTATAAATATAGTAAATACTAATGGATAATGTTAACACACTAAAGATGCTATTTGAAAACTGATTGCCAAGATATAATATTCTGTATAGTCTCTGTGCTACTGCAATAATTAATTACACCTAATCAAGTATTAATTACAAATACAATACATGTTCTCTTTGTCATAACATTTTTATACTGAATTGAAGTTAGTTTTGAAATAAAAAATTTTGTAACATAAATAATTTATGTTGAACAAAATGTGTTTAATTTACTATAGTTTGAGCATCTCTGTCTTCGCCTAGCAATACTCCCAAAATAAAGTTCAGTACGTCTTCTAGTCAGGGACGATTCTGTTTGTAGTTTTTATGTAGGAACTCCATGCTTATGATAAAATAGTTATTTTTTCGTTCTATCAGAATTAAACACTAAATAACTATCACTTTTTATTAATAGTTAAAATTCGAATAAGAGAAATATTATACCAAATATTTAAATGGCTAGTACAATTTGCTATTTTTATATATATCGTCGCATCGCTCGCGTGGCTTATTGATATAACGCCGGTAAAAATATGTCAAGATATTTTTTGTATTTCATAAAAAACAGATTTCCTCATACATTTTCTTGATTGTGTTGAACTTTTGTTAAAAGTCGAAACTCGTATCAATTTCAATGAATTTATTATGTAGTAATTTCTTATTGATAGCACATATTATATTATGTGTCAAATTTTAAATATCTAAGATATAGTGCGCGTGAAGACACTTCATAAATCCTGTGGTACCATCTAGTTTTAGACATCAAAACTAATTTATGGGACGTACGCATTTTGGGTATTATTTCTGCCGTATTTTTTTAGGATATTTAAGCAAAATAAAGAAATGATATTTTGTATTTTTTCGGATGAAATCGACATTTTCCTACAGTAACAATGATCTTAACTTTTAAAAGTTGACGAGGATATTAAGCTATAATCATAACAAATTTATTAAAATCCGTCTCGTAGATTTTGTTTTTTCATGTACAAACATACATACAGACAGACCGAGAAAATATTAAAAAATTCGTGATTTGGTATCAATATCGATTACTTATTACAGCCCCATTAAAAGTTTTAAAATACATTTAATGTACAGAAACAGTATATTTACAGTTTTTTTATATGTATACATATATATTTATATAGAAACAAAGACATATTTGTTTCTATATAAATATCTGATCAGGAGCAACTCCCTCTGGTCATTTATTTTTTTTTATTTACAGTTATAGCGTAGTTTTGGGTAACTGATTTTTTTTGTGATAAATACTTATAAAAATTAAATATTTATAATGTCTTAAACTATTAAACTATTTAAAGTAATTAATGACAATTATTGAATTCTATTGAATACAGGATCAATGAAATTTTAAAGGCAGGGCGTGTAGTTTTTTATTTTCATAGAAATTCGGAATAGTATTTAATGTTTTAAATACCACCTCTACTATAAAGATGACAGGAAGCGTAAAATGATGAGTATGTATAAGTAAGATGGCCACAAGAGTGCGTTTGTTAGTGTTTGTTTACTCTGCTACGCTCAGGGTCGCTCTACTAACACACTGTTCTAGCACGCATGCCGCGTAACTAACACTGCGTGTATATTTATATAATATACTTTACCAATACATACGTTAACTAATACGTATGCCTGGTGAGTAAACATTTTTTAAATAAAAGCAACGCCATCTAGCGAAAGTAAGGTTATTTCATACTGATTGTAGTATAGACTTTAGTTTATAAAAACTCGCACTTGGCATACAGTACCCATATTAAAGTTAATTAATTAGTTTAGTTAATATTAGGAACAGCTGAATATACCATATTCAAATGTGAACTACGTATAATAATACATTATTGTTACTTGACTAGTTAATGTAATTAAGATGAAATGGTGCCACGACATCTATCAGAAAACAAAGTAAAGTCTGAAGTTTAGACAAGTGTATAAACTTCACGATGTTTTCGGTAGATGTCTCTTAACACAATATGAAGTTAGAAGTCGAAGTTAGAAAATAAAAATTATTATTGTTAGAACTGAATTTTAAAACTATATTTAAAATTTTAAACTAATTATAATATTCAAAAACAATACTCCTTTGTTTTTTTTTAATAAAAATGATTAACATTAATTTGATGTTCAAACCTATCGGCACTCCGTGCATCAAGCATGTATATTAACATATGATATATTTATTAGTTAAAAGACATTATAGTTACGTTAACACAAGACAAAATATAAATACAATTTAATGACCGTAACAACTAAAATATCGTTACGTATATTATTTTTACATAGTACTCGTATTTAATATGATGTTCAATTAACTTATTTTGAAAAATTATTTTCAGTGTTTAATGAAGATATTAAATTCTACAATACTTAGATTTTATTTTTGATCACTTTATGATTCTCTAAGAAAGATATAACAGGTTTTTAGTAACTGAAGTATGAGCAAAGTTGTTTGATTATCTAAATTTCGTATTAAAACTGTATTTTTGTTGTTCTATGCTTTATAGTTAAACCTAAGGTTCATTTTAAAATTTTAATTATCTTTAAATTTTGGTCTAACCAAAATTAATATCGAAGTCTCCATCATCGGTCAAAATTTTTCCTAAATCTTTTTTATATTGCAGAACCTACTTTTGTATAAATCATTAAATTTTCAAATGAATCAAAAAGCGTCAACACGTCTAATCACACACACGTACAATTTAATAGCGTGATGCGCGTACGAAGGCAGCTCTACACTTTTGTAGTCTGACACACATAATATAATAGGGGGATGCCCGTACGTGAGCAGCGCAGTAGCGTATTGCTGAACCCATAGAACCTTTCTCGTGCCTGATGCTGGCATAGAAGTTTTCACTTCAAAAACCAAATTACTTTTTTTAAACCTATACATTTTACTACGTTATCTTTGTGACTTTCATCATGTAATACAATAGTCGTGCCTATTGTCTTTTACGGCAGTTTAGCGTCTTACTGTCAGTTCCGATACTAAAATAAAAATGTGTACAATTCACACACTAGACAAGTAAAAAACTCGAAAAGTAATCTATGAAAGAAAGAGATGTAGCGAGAGAGAGAGAGAGAGAGTATATATATATTTATTGTAAGATGTTTTGTTTTGACCAACCACAAAATTTATTTTATATTTTGAAGTTTAACATTGCACTACCTATGTGTATTTTATTACATATTGTACAGTTTCCATGTTTTTTACTTTAAATAAATACGTGTCGGTATTGCTTATCAAGTTATGGTAAATAAAGTTGAAAATAAAGTAATCATTAAAAAAAACTATATTGTAATTAGACTTCTAGACGCTAGATGGCGTTAAACATAAACCTATAGATTTGTGTCTAAAGTTACGACTAAAAGACTTCAACAATCGAAATTATTTGAGACACTTTTAAGATTTTACTGCAATTATATAGGTCCTGTTGTTATTTTAATGGAAACTAAGTTCCAATATTTGTCACTAGATGGGGGTTATATAATATAGGTCGTTTGTGATTTTGTAAACTTCATCTTAGTTTTAATAAGCGTCACTAGATGGGGTTGACTAGGGTCGCCTTACATATTGTTTGGAGTACACTTGTGATTCCGAAAGAGCATCATGGTCTAATGAGCATGGGATTCCGTTGCACTCCGCTAAGGTGATGAAAGTAAGCGTTGGTGGTTAAATGAATAGTATATAGAACATGCGTCAGCTCTGGCGTCAACGTTGACGGCCAGGAAGTCCCACATACCCCTCAGACCATGACCTGGGTTTCTGAGGTTAATAAAAGCACAATTGTGCCTCGCTTCTCCAACGAAAAAAAAAAGAAAAAGTTTGCCTATTTAGATCACGGTGTTTTGGTTTAACTTACAATTATAAAGGTCGTTGGTGATTTGTTCCAATATTCGTCACTAGATGGAGTTGACCAAAGAAGGCTTATATTTAGATCGTGCTGATGGGATTTAAACTGAAATTACGTAGATCATTTGTGATTTTACGTATAGTATGTCTGTCCTTTTGGATTGAAACTTGTGTTTGATTTTATTAATAGTACTTTGTTTTTGACTTAGTAAATGTATTGTTTCTTTAAAGAAGTTTCTGTACGAAAACAGAAAATATGAACAGCTTCCAATACCCTGCAGAGGGGTATTGTATGCAAAAAATTTTCAACAATAATGTTTCTGCATGTACTAGATAAGCTTATGAGGTCAATTTGACTCTCCCAATAGTAAAAAAAAAATGACATCGTTCAATCTTAGATTTGCACCTAGGACCTATTTGTCACAATCAGTGCCACATGGACAGAAATTTTTGAAAAAAACATATAAAATTTGTAATAATTTGAAATGCGATTATTTAAAAATGTTGTTATATTCAAATTAATAATATTTCTAGGTTACAAGCATTTAAAGTTATTTAAAGTAACAAAATTTACTGAGTTTCTTACCTGTAATAATACGATCTCATTCGAAATATATTTTATATGTATATCTCTAATTAAAGTACAAAAAATCATTCAGTTAGGATCGATAATTTAATTTAAAAAATGTCTATAAATATACAATAATTGACGTCACTAAGAAAGATAGTAAATGAATAATTTATGCAAATAATTCAACGCCAGTGAATATTATTACTTAAAATAATTTACTATATACATTAGAGTTCAGAAAAAGCTTCATTCATACTGCGCTCTCGGTCGGATCGTGTTGCCTGAAACGCGCTGAAACCGAAATTCAGATTCTGAAATTGTATATTTTTTTCATATGTTAAATTTAATATGTATTTAGTATTATTTGTATATTCGTTGTTATGGTATCCTGTGAAATCAGAGTGGTATGTACCAGGGTATCATGACATACACAATGGTAGAGAGACAGCGAAGAGTTTTGATAATGAATGGACGGTGGAAGTGCCTGGTGGTCAGGAAGTCGCCCAGCTGGTGGCTCTAGAACTTGGCTATAAGTACGCAGGACAGGTAAGAATTTTATACAAACTTAATATCTAGAAATTTTTGATCTAAAAAGTTTAATATTTTTTAACTTCTCACTGAAATAACTATTACATAAAACGAATGGTAATTATTAAAATATTATTTATACATATTATATAAAAATAAAATTATATGATAATTATTTAATAAAATTTGATAAAAAAATATTAATACGCGGATTCAACAGTACTTTATTAAAGATCTGGTTTGATAAAAAATATTATTTTTGTATTTACTGTTTAATTGAAATTATTTTTAAATTATTTTCATAAACTCAAAATTATTATACTGATTTTGTAATTATAAAATATAACGCTGTCTTATTTTCATTCTAATATTGTTTTTATTTTTAGTTTTGATTTTATTTATTAGATTTTACTTTTTAGATATTATATATGAATAATTATTTGTAATTATTTATACTAATAAATTGGAATTTGTTGCTACGAATAAAGATATTATAATAACTTCAATTATTATTGTTACAAATAAACTGATAAAAATCTTTTAAAATGTATATATTTTAAAAGAATGTTTATTTTTATTTATAAACTAAAAATTAGCAAAATAAATGTTTTTGCATCTATCATATTCATGACTTTTCGTTCATGGTAAATATTTTAAATATATTTTCATATGTTTATATTAAGAATCTATATTTTGGTAGACATATGTAAATCCTACGTATGTTGTAGTTTAAAAAATTAAAAATATTTAAGCTTACAAAAACTAACTTGTAGCAAGATTTCTTGCAATTAAAAAAGTTTCAAGATTTTCTTATATTATAAAATTTTTAATATACTTTTATATATATTTAGTATATTTATATTTTCTCATAAATGTTGTACAAAGAGTACTAAAGTTAAATACTTAAAATTAAATAATAATAAAGAACATCGTTGAATTCTTTTACCACATATATATTTTATCAAAGACGAGAAGTATTAATTATTTAAATTATCATCATTCTTCTACTTTTATTCAATTCTGGTGAAATCGGTACAATAAGTACATCAATCAAAGAAGATCGATAGAACAAGTACAACAGTAGAAGAAGATCAGTACAACAAGAATAGCAGTAAAAGATCATTGGTACAGCACGTACAACAGTAAAAGATCGGTACAACAGGCCACAAGCAAATCAGTACAACAATTGTTTTCATATAACAGGATCGTTAGAAAAAGTACATCAGTAAGAGAAGATCGGTACAACAAGTACATTCATACAACAGGATTGGTACAACAAGTGCATTCATACAACAGGATTGGTCCAATATTTTTTTTACTTCCACTCCCGAATGAATTACACCATACGTCAGCGCAGCCTCAATTTTAGTCCTCAATAATATATCCTTTTATTTTTGACAATTAAACAATAATTTAAATAACTTTAACATAAAACGTTATATAAATTGTAAATAGTCCAAGTATTAATCTCAGGGTATTAAGTGTTATTTGATTTGAAACCGTTTTGAGCTGAAAACGTGCTTGAAACCAACGAAACGGTATTAATGAAAAATGTTTGCTGCCATTTGACTTTTTATATGCATAATGTGATTTATTTATTAAGTAAATAATACTAGAAGCGCGAATCAGACCTCAATTTCGACTCGCTCACAAAATCTTGGTATGTCTTAGCATATTGAGCTAAGCGAGGTGCAAACAGCACCGAAGTTGCATTTACAAAACTTCGACGCATTCTGTTCTCAACCTTTTTTTAAACTGAGACACATATTACATTTTTTATAATTTGTTTTTGAATAATTTTGGTTTTAAAACCATAACCAGACTGATATCTATTAGTGTGCAATTTGTAAATTTTTGGATTGGTGTGCAATTTGTAAATTTTTGGATTGCAGTCGCTCAATCATATTTAGATTTTTAATAAACAAATAAAGTTTAACTGTAGAATAAATTTATTTTTTATAATCTTTCTATAGAATATATCTGATATTTTTGCGTAGAATATAAATATTCAAAAAGTAATACTTATTTAAGGACTGAAATATAGTTAGTTCTATCTTCCATTTTATTTTCAGCACAATATTTTTAATTAAAAAATATAAGAAATAAATTAATTAAAATCCTTCCCCGCAAATCATTAGACCTCGTAACGACTGAAATAAAACCCGATTTAATTAGCTTTATTTTTGGAAGGAACGCGGAATGAAGGTTAAAGATTTCTAGGATAGGAAGGGAAAGGGGGGGGGGGGCTTTGAATTTCGACTACTGACCTTTAAAACGTCTAGATACTTCAAGACTTATATGAAAAGGTGGCACTCGTTCGAGCTAGTATGTACACATATGTATGTATTGTATGTACATACTAGGTCCTACAGTAGAAAATAACATATATTTTCTAATTTAACCTCACATATAATAAAAAATAAGGAAAATTGGATTGTTTAATATATTTTTTAACAAAACCAAATTGTTTCAAATTGTTTGTCCGTTTGTTCGCGCATAACGAAAGAACTGGTGGATGGACTATTTGATGAACTTTAGAATGGTTATGAAATGGTTCTTCCTTACATATACGTATAAGTTAATTTTCACAAAACACAAATTTTTTTAAATAAAAATTTTATATAAACAAAAATGCTAAATAGATATTATAAGGTACTTTTTATCAATTCGAAATTCTGGTGTTATAGAAAATACAATTTGTTTTAAATTAGTCCAAAAAAAATTACTTGAAACAAACTTTTTAAAGGATTTTTATGAAAATTGTTGTGTTTTTGCTTATTATATTATATATCTACATCTTTTTTCTATAATTGCAATAAAATTAAGAAAGTATAAATTTGTATACATTTAAATTAATTGCAGATCAATATTGAAATGAGTCTGTCTGGAAAAGGCGTAGGAGGACTAAAAAAGACACTGGCAAATCTAGCTTAGACTAAAACAGAATAAATTCTATTAAAAAAGATGTAACGAACATTAATTCTATCTGACAAGATCGTACAAAGAATTATCGATATTTTTAATAAAAATAGAATAATTTTAAACTATAATAATCCCAGAGAATAGAGCTTCTAGTCCTGAAATCGTCTAATTTGTTCATGAAATATTTAATTAAAACCTAGATCATTTTGAAAATCATTTTTATCACATGACTTAACATGGAAAATTTTTAATATCAATAAGTTGTTTAATAAAACTATAGTATGTATATATATCCAATTTATAGCCAAATATAGTGCAGTGCTCGACGTAAACAAATCAAAGTGCGGCTTCATATCTAGAGTGGCCATTTATCACTTATCTACGACATATAAGCCGGATTTATATATTAATTGTTGATTTTCATATCATATTATTGAATATTTGCGTCAATTCGATATAAACTTATGAACATGTATCGAGGGACGCAAAAAAGAGAGAGAATAACTAGAAAATTAATTTTATTTTGGACTGTTCATATATATCGTTATAATATATTTATTTATTTATATATTTTCCACTTTCAATCAATACCAATGATCACTTGTGTACGTTAAATGGAAGTGCCAGGAGGGCCTATTTCCATGGCTTACATATCGAAATAAGCCCTTCTGTATAGTCACTGTCCAACTTACAACTAAAGCAGCGCGGGTTCCAAGAGCGCCCTGGTCTGAGAAGAACCACACAACAAACTCAGCCGGGTTTTTTTTGTATTGTGATCAATGTTTCACAAACGTTTCCATATATAGTAAACAATTTACGAACAACTAGAACCATCGCAATCAATACCTTGTGGAGGCTAAATTATAAAACCAATTATGAAAATAAAATTAAACTATAATTATGAAACTGAGCCAGCAAGACGATCAGTCACCGCAAGCAGCACCCGTTCTTTTTTATTAATTCTTATTTTTGAAATAACACAAATTTAATCAAAAAAACTACCTTTTTTTTACGTTCCTCTAAATATGTCCATGAGTGTATTTCATATCTTTTATATTTGGTTTTTTCTGTATTACTATGTATTTGTTTAAGGTTGTATATTTTGGTGAACATAGTCCTAGGCCATCCTACGTCCTCATTACTTGTCCATTCCGACAGTCGTGGTAATTGAGACTAATGGATTGTGTATTTGTCTCAATTCGAGCTGCCAATCAGTAGAGATGTTATTAGTATGCGCTCAGACGAGACAGAGATTAACATAACTAACTACTTATTGAATTTAATCTCAGCTTATTTCAGCCTTGCAGTCACTCGTTTACTATTAATTAACACTTTTTATTTCATGACTTTAGTTTCTGAAAATTTCGATTACATGCTATAATGAAACCTAATGAAGCAAATGCCACCCCTTTGAGGGTGGCTAAACCGCATCGGGTCGGGCAGTTTTTTTTGAGCTGCTATGATACCAGGAGATCAGAATTAGGATAGAGAAGTTTTCATTGTTTATCAATGAATTTTTTAACCAGTTGCTAAATATAACATTGTTTTGTATATTCAGTGATCTTTGAGGGCTACGTATATAGTATTTATTACAATTGATTATTATTCCATAAGGATTGTTTTTGTAAATATGTACAATTTTAAAAAGATTTGTTTCAATTTAAAACATTTTTTTACTAAATTAGACTCTACTCAGCCATCGTAAGAAATCTATCTGGACAGTTCGTATCACTGACGCCCACTAGGTTTCTACCAAGAGTCTTGTATTTAACGCCTAACTAGATTTGTGTCACTGTTCATTAGACGAACCTAGACGCACTGAGAAAAATAACATTTTTCCTGAATCAAAATAAGTAAACACACCTACGTTATCCGATGCAGTTAACAATAATATACGTTTTTTTTCAATATATATATATACACATATTAAATATAATATATCCAATTTTCATAATTTAAAAAAATACTCATAATTTATAAACCATCTTACCTTACTAGTTACTAATAATAAAACTAGATGGCGCTGATAGTCAGAATTTCCTTATGAAGGAAAGAAAAACTCCTGAAAATTTCAGGCGGCGCTAACCGTAGATTTAGCGTCGCTCGTACTAGGCTAGCATAGTATTAGAAGAGAATATTTTCAGCATTACAGCGCCACTTGTTGATCTATATTTACGTAATGGGCGGGGCGAAATGGAAATTGTCTATTTTAGTCACACTTGTAGTGTTTGTAGAACGAAAAGTGAGTTTTGTAGCAACGTTAAAAGACTAAAAACAATAATAAATCCTCTTTTAAAAGATCTCATAAATATTTAATTACTATAAAATTTACATATAAAATTAAATTTTACATATAAAATTTTCTTATCTATATTTTTTAAATATTTTCCAAAAATTTTTTTGAATATCTGTTATTACTAAACTAATATTAATTAAAAAACAAAAATATTATAAGTTTAAATATTTTATAAATAAATTTTAAATTTAAATTTTATAAAATGTTTTTATTTATGTTAGTCATTAAATAAATATGTGAATATATCACAATATATAGATATTTTATTATACATAATATATACTTACTAAGTTACTAAATTTATTTTGGCTTGATTATATAAAAGCAATGTCTAGGAAAATATTATTATTTTTGAACTAATCATCTTTCTTGTAAGCTCCGGCGGTGTAATATATTACCAGGATTACAGAGAAACAAAAGATTCAGTTTTACATATTTCCACGAAAAATTTCACCTAGTAACAGGAGAACATAAGAAGCAAGAACGATACGCCTTTACTTACGATGGGCGTAACGTTGCGATAGCACGGAAAGAAAAACTCGATTCCGATTTCTATTTCATTAATTCTTTTCAAATTTGTAAATTTCTAGAGATCTATAAAATTGAGTTAAATGGAAATATAAAAAGAAAAATGTTTCGGATAAAAATAAAATGATTGAATATTAAACTCATAACCAAGTAAATATTCATAACTTTATTTTTAATTCACTTCAAATATACTGTGGTTTTAATTCTTCACATTTTTCGTTTGAGACACTTTTCCATATTGTAATTTTAGTAATTGAAATCTAAATTCAATTTGTTTGTTTCAAATTTTGATTTATTGTAAAAATTATTGAATTTGAATATGAAATAAAATAAATAAAAAAAAATAGTTCAAATTAATAATAGTTGTCAGTGACTTCGTCTGTCTCCAATTCTCATTAAAATTTAAAATCACGAACATAAATAATAATATTTAGAAATTCTTTTTTATTATTATTGTAACCCAAATCTTATAAACAGACAAACAGAAACTGTTTTTTTTACATTGAGAAATTATGATATTAGACAATTATTGTTGCAACTGCACTTGTAGTGTCAGAACAAAAAAATATATTCTAGATTTATAGCATATACAAAGTCCTTATAAAAACATATATAGATTAAAATATATCTCGCTTTTAGCTTTCGCTTATACATGAGATTGAGTATTTTTGTGAGTAGGAAACAATCATTTAAAAATGATACATTTTAAAATTAATAATCAATCTACATTGCAACAATCATAGATTGCTTTTTTATACAATCAATCCGAAATAATGTGTCAGTCAATAAACGGAGTATAATTTTAATATTTAAATTTAAAAAATTTATCAAGGTTGGTTATTAACATCGGCTATTAAAGGCATATTAAAATTGGTTTGCATTTGTTTTTTCGTGTGATTTTTAATCTTAGTTATGAAGAATTTTGGTGTAAGTAGTCTCTAGACCTACTTATTGAACTTTGCTGTAACATAATCGGCGCGAGATCTTTAACTCTTAATATTGAAAATCTGATCTTTACCAGTTTAGTAGTTTTAAGATCATTCGTGAACATACAGACAGAATAGTTTTGATAACATTATTATATGTAAGGGTAATTTTAATATGTTATATATATTTATAGGTAATTTGGACCAGGTGAGTTGGTGTTAGTTTTACTACGAAGATTAAATTAATATTTTTATTACACACTAGGTGTTACTCGTGGTTTTACTCGCGACAAATTTTATTTACTATTAGGATAACTAACAGCAGTCCTGCAACCTTCTTCATAAATGCATCTATTATAATCAAAAATAATCTTTTAAATCCATATGGTAGTTTCGACGATTAGTGCGCTTAAACAAATAAACGTTTCCACTTTATAATGTTAGTATAGATAGACTGATTTTGTTTTTTTTTATACGTGTTCTGTTGCGATTTTTTTCTATTATAATATTAGTAGAAAATTTGTCTGTATGTACAAGTGTAGGATTTGAAACTGATTGTTGTTTTATATTCCGTATTTTATATATTTTTTTAGCAATTAATTTTTAGTAATTTAGTATGTGTCAAGGCAAAATATCACAAGTTATATTTGCAAGTACTATCAATTTTTACAATTTTATAATTAAAGAGAAAAAATTAAAAATAATTTTTTTTTCGTCTGTATCAACTTATAATGTTTCTATTATTTTCAAGAAAGAAAGAAGCTCCTAATTTTTAAATAACGTAAAAAAGCCAATAGTAAAAAATATTATTTAAAATGAATTTTTTTTTCACAGTTCATTTTGACGGATATAATTAGTGATTTTTTTATTCATAATTATTTTAGTACTTAAAAATTGCATCCTATAGTAAACTTCTCATAATAACACAGCAAACATCCCTATACATTACTATAGATGTTCGTTGACAACCCTCGTTTATTCCACCCTATTCCTAAGCGTGTGTGTGTGTGAGCCCATATATGATGGCGATCTCTTACCAGAGTCTGCTTCCCTGGTACATACGTGATTGTAGAAACTCACATGAGTCCACGACGTGACACATTCCTCACACACTTTTAAGATAACAAACATGTGTGTAACAGAAAGATAGGATAGTGCCATCAATATGGGTGGTCACATATGTGGTGTAACTTATAAAGAAAACTTTTTTAGAGATTATATCAATATATATTATTTATTTAACATAAATAAAGCTGTCAGATCAGTAAAATATATATTAGTATTTTAAAATATATATTTTGTACAGAGAGTTTTAATAAAGCCCAATAAATGCTATTAATAATTAATTAAATAAAAAAGTACAATTTATTAAAAACACAATTAAAAAATATGTTAAATTTTATGTACTTTTTTTATGTTATGTAATTTTATGTTCGACGACTTACTTATTTCTACTATATAACATAATGTTCTGTTTTCGCTACTGTGTGTGTTGCAATTCGTCATAGCACATGTTACACTTACTATCAACAACGATAACAGTACACTAGTTGACATGTGGGATATTTAACTGCTGTGTGTGTATGATCTCCTGGTACTAACGTGTGCCTGGAATATCCATATATCTTCATTTTAACTAACATAGACGAAACACACCTACCTACCTACCTACCTACCTACCTTATTTTTTTTTTCAAATTAATTTGATTAATATTAATACATACTTAGACTTTTATTTTAATATGCACAATACAAAAAAACCAAAATAAATTTCTAAATATGACCGAAAGACAGAAAAGAAAAATAATTAATTGAAGAACATTGATTCGTTATTTCAACGACTTCAATTATTCCGCAGCCCCTAAAACAAATTAAATTTTCAATGTGACTTCAAAACTTTTTTAAATACGAAATTATTGTTATATTTTAACAACTTATTCTCAAATAATAATATAGAAATTCATATATATGTGAATAATATGTATACATGAAGAAAGTGTGAATTGCGAACACAGTGAGATACTTACATTTTTTTTGCAGTTGATACATTTGGTTCTTTTTTATTTTAAAAGAGTATACAAATATAGAAGTAAATATTATAGCTATTACAAAAAAGGTTTTGGTGGTAGAATGATAAAAAATGAAAAATGTATATGCTTTTTCATGTAAAAAAAAATGTAAATAACAAAAAATAATATGGGGGTGGACCATCGGTATCACTAAGGAGTACGACAAATAGTAATATGTTATATTTAATACGTAAAAAATACTTCATAAGAATCGGTCAAGCAGTTTTGCAGAAGTTTGAGTACAAATTCAAGAATTTTATATATCAGCGTAAAGCCGACATCAGACAATTAATTTATTAATTTAATTACTTCTATAATTATTTATAATTGGTTATGTTTACTACTTGGTAACTTATTTAAAAATAAGTGTTTGTATTGACTTTTTATATTGTGATTGTATTTTGTAATGAAGTCATTTTAGTTTTGTTTTAAGATTATTGTTATGTTTACCAACTAAAATTATAAGTTAAAAATATTTAAATCATTATCAATGCATTATGGGACAAGTATAGTTGTAATCTAAGGAAATAATTTAACATTCAGTACTGCATTTGTTGCGTAGATAACTTCATGTTATTATTATGGTGGGGAGGCAACCAGCGAATACAACAAGGCGACATTGTAATGAGATTGTTGGGTGATTATTGGAGCAAAAGCTATACTCGCTGAGAATCATGGGCCGTATTACCTCTTCCGTCGAACAATATAGATTTAACTAACAGTAAAAAGTGTGTAAACTCAAATTTTGTTGTTATTATGGATCAAGATAAGAAACATGAAAAAGGAAACGTCACCGACGCTGGCGTCGCCTGTATTTTTAATCGACTACCCGCTTTTGATTTGATATATAAGATACTGACTGCATCTGAGTAAAATTGGCTGCCTCTAGGTATGTTGTTAAATGGAACCAAAACCATTTGTTTCAGTTTTAAATTAATTCGTAAATATACAAACATTTTTAAAGCTTTGCAATAATTCTAAAATATTTTCCTTTAGACAAAATTATTTTTTACTATCTAGGTTTTAAAAAAAATCTTCAATCTTAGCTTAAATCTTTTAACTCAATAAAGAGATTTGGTTTATTTTATTTTATCATCTTTTAGTAAGTAAGTACATATAGTAAGTACATATTGTTGAAACATGTTCAACTCCTCGATTCTCTGGATCTGATTGTTCGAGGGATACCATTGTTCTTTATGTCTATCACTAGGGTATCAGTAACGCATTAGAGAACTATTTTTAAATTGTAGGGGTGGATAATCTCTACAATACTATAATAAAAAGCTTGTTCCCTAAATCAAGAATCAATAACCTGTGTCAATATCAAAATGACGTAATTATTAATTTAGGTCATGCCTTTGAATAGTGTATACAAAATACATGTTTTCTTAAGTAATAATAATATAAGTAATATAGGCAAAAAAAGTTAAAATTTAAAGGTTGTTTTGTATGGTTTTCCTTATTTCTATGTGTATTTATATATTTTTACTTTATCTTTTTTATCAGGTATTAGGATTACCGAACATGTATGCGTTTCACACGTACGAACATAAGCAACGTCGCACCCCGAGCCAGCACACATCTGTATTACACAAGGACAGGAGGGTGAGTCAGAGGTTACTTCTTGCTTTTATAATATCCTAGTACTTATTATCCGCAATACACGTGGTGTGTACGGCCTATAAGTGTCCGGATTTCATGTTAATGGCCTCCAGGGTCATTATATTAAAAGCTAGCAGAATAACTCTTTGAAAATACAATAAAGGACACAGTAAGTAGTATTAGTAGAACTTTAAGTTGATATAGAAATGATTATATTTTCAAGATGATTAATATGATATTAAATATAAAAAAACTTATGCTATAAAGGTACATTTTTTTCATTGTGTTGCACACCATACAAACATTTTCAATATTTTTTCACTCTTTTTCATAGACGACTGCTGACTATGTAACTCATAATTTTGATTTTAAAAATTCAAGCTTGTTTTTTACGCCCTTATTTAATAATAAAAAGTTTTTTTTTAACATCATCGAACTATTTAGAATTTTTATATTAATATTAATTAATATTTACTTTTATTAACTTTTTTATTTACTTGCTTTAAACGAGAAAGTCTTCGTCTCGATTTTATGCGATTTTTTATTATATGGTATTATTATTTTATTTATTATTGTGTTAAATATATTTTTTTGCAGATCCGGTGGGCTGAACAACTTTTTACTAAAACTCGTGTAAAACGCTACCCGTTTACAGACACCGATAGAATATTGAATCGGGTAAAAAGAATAGACGAATATACCAGGGAAGCAGAAGCAATGAGGAGTTCGAGAGATGGTCACAGAATGAATTATCTTTTCAATGACGAACTTTGGGGCTACGAATGGTATTTGGTAATAAAACATTTTAAGAACATTTTTGATTAAACCATGTACTACTTCTAAGTTCTATTTATCATGTTGCTTAATTGAGCGAAGCTCTCTGAGACTTCTACATCCTTTGTGCACACATCAATCAGGTAAACGGTTTATCCGAAAATTTCCAAATATTGCATAATGATAGACATCGTTTGATGGTGGTTTTAAAAAAAAAACTTTCAAATATTCGATGTCTTGAGCAATAATTACGGAAAAACTAAAAACCCATAGCTGTCAATGGGAAATAATTTTAACGCGAAAATTTAGTTTTACTATGACATGTAAATGCAGCTTTGGTGCAGTTAGCACCTCGCTTCGCTCAATATACTAACAAATCGAGATTATGCGAGCGCCGCGAGTCATAATTAAAGTCTGGTTAGCGCTCCTAATTGTATTTTTTATTAACTTATTTTTATAATATTATTTTCTTTTAAATATGACTGAAAATTTAATTGTATGTTGTAGCAAGACACGCGTGACAGGCTAGATTTACCACGCTTAGACCTTAATGTTCTGCCGGTCTACGCGTTGGGCTACAACGGCGACGGTGTACGCGTGTCTATACTCGACGACGGAGTGGAACACAATCATACGGATTTACAAAACAACTATGTTAGTCTTATGTTCTCCTAGTATTTTGCTTAAAGTCTTTCAATGTTTCCGTAGTAAAAAGTCCGTAACCCAAAAAAATAAAAAATAAAAGAAAACCTAACAAACAACTAACTGAACAAAGAAAGAAATAAGTAGTTTGTAGCAGAGATGAAATAAATGTAAATTGTAGGTAGGTGGTAGCTTGTTCATGGAAATAAGAATATTAAAAAGAAGCAAGAAAAAATGCTAAAAAAGTTATAGTTCAAAAATATAGCTAAATATATAACTAAATAATGCGTAGGAAGCAAAAAACATAGAATAAATAAAATGTTTTAGAATAAATGCATGTTATGGATTTTTTAAAGTACATACTTACAATATTATTTATCATTACAGTAAACTTTGAACTTCTATGAACGTTAATATGATCTTTTGAGAACTTCTGTTATCCTAGTAACTTCGCGGCCGATACGGCTTGCGAACGCAGCAAGCGCTCCCATTAAACAAGAAAGAAAGAAAACACAGTCCCAACTTAAAAATAAAAAACTAGCGGATTGTTTGTTTGTTTCGACAGTTTATTTATTTCATTGTTTTTTTCTATTGAAATCGTGCTGAATTATTTTACCATTTTACAATAATTACCATTATTTAGTTAGATTATCATTAAAAAAATGGATCTCTTCTCGTAACAACAAGTTTTATCACTGATAATCAAAATAAATAAAAATATCAACAATTTCTTTACCCTCTTATAAGAACACTACACAAAGAAATAAATAATATGCAGCCAGGAAAAGTTAATTAATATTTTTATATATTTATAAACATTAATCTAAAATGTTGTGAAACATGTGTTAAATAAAATAAAAAAGATTATGAAAATAACTAAAATATATATTTTACAGGACCCCGAAATCAGCTGGGACTGTAATGATGGGGATTCAGATCCGTCTCCTAGGCATGATGATAAAAATCGCAATTCTCACGGGACAAGATGTGCCGGTGAGGTGAGTTTTTATTAAGAATAATATTAAAATAATAAAACAATGTACATACAGTAAAAATTGTAATTGCAATGCCGTAGATTGCCATGACTGCTAACAACAAAAAGTGTGGAGTGGGCGTAGCGTGGGGCGCCAAAGTGGGTGGGGTTAGAATGCTCGATGGACGAATCACGGATCACGTTGAAGGCGAAGCAATAGGTCAGAATTGTTGTATCATGTTTATGTTCTCCTAGTACTCGCAAATGTCATATGAACACACCGTGGTACAGATTATTTTATTTATTAGTTTAGTTAGTTAGTCTTACATTGTTTGTTTAAAACATTCTTTTATTTTTTAACTTTGATTTTCTCAAATATAACAACACTTATGAATGTTAAAATAAAATAGTAAGTACTTGTGAATTTTTGTTTTAAATTAATTAATTTATTTGATGTCAGATGTACTCATTCTATCTTTTTTTAAATATAAAATTTTCAATATCCTTTTTCACTGTCATCGGTAAGTCTGTCAAATAGTTATTTTTGAATCAGTCATCAATAATTTATTTAATTGGTTGAAGTAATTTAAATTTAGGCACACAATTACATTGTGTGATACGGCTTACGTGTGTAACAAACGACGCAATGCCAGTGTGGAAACAGATGAATGCTTTGCGTTTATGCATTCCTAGTAGAAGGACTGGAAAATGACGTAACATCAAAACATTCGTATGACACAGACATGATAGAAATAAAAAATAAAGTAGAAAAAAAACCAAACAGTATTAAAAACTATTTAAAAAAATTTCAATTTAAAGTCTATTTTTTATAAAAATTATTAAATGTTGAATAAAAAAGAATAAAATTCATTAGCATGATGAATTTAGGAATTCAAATATCTAACTAATCTCAGACATTTTCGTAAATAATAAAAACTATTGAAGAATTCCAATAATTTGTCAGAAGTGAAACATCCATGACCTTTATAACCTTTCTTTGACGTAATTCTTTTCAGAATTATTACATTTTTTAAACATTTAATTTTTCTTTAGTTTTCAAAATTGAAAAATATAGTTAGTTATCATTTTCACGGATTAAGGAAATCATTCACGTACATAAAAAAAAACACTTTCTATTTATATAATTTCTTTCAATTCCAAATCCTGTTTTTTTAGAATCCTGTTTGATTCCAAATCCTGTTTTTTTAGAATTCATAATTTTCTTTTATTAGTTTGTTTTTTTTTTATTAACCATTCGGAATTGGCCACGCCATTGACCGCAAGTGCTAGGACTTCATAAATTAAAAGAGTTATTCGAGTCTGAGGGATGGAGAGGCGAGCTTTACTTGTATGTGTACTTGTTTTTAAGGCTACTAAAAGTATTTCAGAAAATTATTTTTATTTAAACGTACTACATCATATATTTTCTTACATTTTTATGAGAACTTTTCAAAATGTCATCATTTACTACCTATATAAAAATAATTTATAGTTTTTTTTAAATTCCAACTCTATCTTTTTCTTTATTTTAAAGATATAAGTACCAAAGAAATAAAAAGAAGAAAAGAAATACAGGGATTTAAATTGTAGATATTTTTTTTACATCTATGTACTAAAAATACGTTCCAGGAACTGATTGAAATTATACGTATATATTATATATACATATATATAATATAATCTGTGAATCACAAGAAAAGTCGGGGGCAAAAGATAGTTTTTAAATGCATAAATAAACCATTTTTTTTGTGCCTCACCGACTGACGACTAGCTTTCGCGTTAAATTTGTCAATTTGTACTGGGCTAGCATAACATTTGAGTTGTTTGATACATGTGGTAATTACAAACGTATCTATCATATACAATAACTTTATTCTTTGAAATATGATTCCATATGAGAATACAACAAAATAATTAATTTATATATTTTTTCTGTTTAGGATACGCATGGGACAAGGTGGATATTTACAGTGCCTCATGGGGTCCTAATGACGATGGAAAAACTGTTGAAGGGCCTGGACGACTTGCATTAGAAGCTTTAAAAAGAGGAGTTGAAAAAGTGGACTAAAATTATAAATAATTAATATTCAGTAATTGTAATATAAAAATGATTTCAAGTTTTATTTTAGGGTCGCAATGGCAAGGGAAGTATTTATGTGTGGGCAAATGGTAATGGTGGAATACATGATGATAACTGCAATTGTGACGGGTGGGTTGTAAACAAAAAATAAGCCATAAGGGACACTAAACATTCTGAGACATTGAGATAACCTTATGAATTGCCAATAATTAAACTTTCTAAACGATTTAAGGTACTCGTCAAGCATTTATACAATATCAATCGGTAGTGCTTCCCAGCAAGGCCTGTTTCCTTGGTACGGAGAGATTTGTCCCTCTACTCTAGCCACTGCATACTCCTCTGGTGCCTACAGAGATCAAAAAATTGTAAGTGTGTCATGTCCTTGTCTAATTTCATATGTATGAAAGTGACTAGTATATATTTACATGATCGAAGGCACCTAACTCTATCGCTGCAAGTGAATAAGACATATTAGAGTAGGACAGAAATAATTATGTTACAGGCCACTACAGACATAAATAATTCGTGTACATTGGCGCACACAGGCACATCCGCTGCAGCGCCATTGGCTGCTGGTATTATTGCATTAATTTTGCATGCAAAGTAAGAAAATAATATTGTTAGTTTATATATCTTATTATATAAGAAGTTATATATTTTAAAAATACTATCACGCAAATGCAAAATGCGTAACTAGGTCCACCGAGCTGAATACAATATATATTGTTCCATATGTGCTATGTAGTCCTGGTACCTTATACGTTATGGTCCGTTTGTGCCACTTCTCAAAGTAAAAAAAGAAATTAAAAAAATTATAGATAAAACAACAAAAATACTTATAATTTAATACATGTTTTTTATTATCAGTCCAAATTTAACTTGGAGAGATGTTCAGCACCTAATAGTGTGGACTTCAGAATACATCCCGCTATCAGAAAACCCTGGATGGCAAATGAATGGGTAAGGTTTTTAAAAACTAAATGGAACTGTTATTATATATTGAAGTATTATTATATTTAAAAATTATAAATAGAACTAAATTATTGAAATAGTTTAATAAATTTCTATTTAAAACTAGAGACCTTTTTGTAGTGCAGGACTTCATTTTGATATCCGTTTTGGATTTGGTCTTCTAAACGCTGGATCCCTTGTTAATGCTGCCCTAAATTGGACAAACGTCCCTAACAAACTGACGTGTCGTATCGAGGCTACTCCGTAAGTACAACCCTTTTGTACATTGTAATAAATACTTACACACATACATATCTAATAATAATATAAACAATACAACAACAATAATAATAATTCGAAACAACAAGAGGATGAGAACTCTATTTGTTTGTATACGCGTAATAAATGATACTTGAATTTAAAGAAAAGATTAACCAAATATTCGTACTGTAAACCATGACCTCAAAATTGCCTTTATTTAACAAGTGCATGGCTTTGCAACAGCATTGCCTCTCTCACACAGCATTGCCTAACACTTTATGTTTCCCTAGTAAATGATTCGTTAACTTTCGACCGACAATGGAATTTTAGGAATACCGACCGACCGACAATAAATATTCTTTCTTCTAGCGGTTGAAAATGACCGATGGGGTGAATCCACTAGCTATAGTTCTAATAATGTTGGTTTAGTAGTTAGTGGTAGTGCTGGTCGAGCGATAAACTTTTCGAAGAGGTCATTTATGATGTTCTCGGCTTACAAGCTTCATTTCAATAAAAATTAAATTAAATAAATGTAAAAAAAAATATTTTAGCAAAATGGAAACGGGAACTTTGTAAATCCTTAAATTTAATTTTAAATAAGCTAGCTTCTAAAAGCGATAAATAACAAAATTTCATTAATAATAATAATAATTATAATAATAATAATATTACAAAAAATAATAATAATAAAAATATGTTTAAAGTTGTCAAAAATAAATTTGAAAGTGTTGTGTAGTGTTGTAGTGTCCCCCTCCTGCCATCACTGTGACGAGTCCGTCGACTCGGCTCGTCACACCTTGGCGGAGTGCGCCGCCTGGGACCACCAGCGCACTGAGCTGGTGGGCGTGATTGGCAGGGACCTCTCGCTGCCGCGCGTTATCAACGCGATGGTCATCAGCGAGAGGTGCTGGGTCGCAATGGCCTCCTTCTGAGAGCAAGTCATCGCCGCAAAGGAGGCCGCGGAGCGGGTCAGGGAGTCAGCCTCGTCCGCTGACCCGCTCCGTCGGGGAGGACTGGGTAGAAGGAGGCGGGAATACGCCCGCCGCTTCCTTCCCCAGTTGTAGGCCTGGTGAGGGGGGAGGGTGACCCCTCTTACCTAACATAGGCCTGCGATGGGAGGGTGCTCTACGTTGCTTGGGGCACCCTCATCCGGGGGGTCTCGCCGGGGCGTCACGGTGTGTGCTAACGCGATCCCGTGACGTCCCATTACGGCAAAGAGGGCAACCGTTGGTTTTTTAGTGGGTAGCCTTAAAAATGGCAGCATCCTCTATGCTGCCGTGTAGTCCCACATAACCCCCCGGCCGTCACCCCCCTGGGCCGACGGGGTACCCGTAACGGGTTTTTCCAACGGAAAAAAAAAAAAAAAAAAAATGTGTTGTAGTGTGATAGTAGTAGTTAAACAACAATGATTTGTCTTCGAAAAAGGGTTTTTAACTCTTTGTTGAACATCGTCTCATAGGTTATGGGTTCCTAGTAAACGATTCGTTAAGTTTCGATCGGCATTGCGACGAGTTTTTAAACCCCCACTTCACAATGACCCATGTTTGCTTCCTCTAACCACAAAGAGTTCGCTCTCATTATAATGGTTACGAAGGTTAAATTTAGTTCTCGATTTAGCGCAACCGACACCAGTTAAGTATCCAATATAACGAGAACTGACTCTTGCAAATGTTACATGAACATAATGGTTTATTTTATAGTGGTAGTAAGAATCGGTGTATTATGGAATGCCTCGTCGGTCGAAACTTAACGAATCGAATACTAGGCTCACATAATAACAAAGAAGCTTAAATTTCAATATCGTTGTCTTCGAAGTTCTACATCTTCATTCTACTGTCTACTGTATTATTTGTGTCAACAAATACTACGTAGTGACCTACGTTTTTTAAAATAGTAAATTAACGAGTTATCCCATTTATGGTTTTAGTATAAAAGGGCAGGAACAAATAACAACATCAGAAACTGCAGATATAACAGTGCCAGTATCCGACTGTGCAGTGAACTACATAGAGCATGTCGAAGTTATTGTCAATATTGGGTACACGCGGCGAGGAGCTTTAGAGATATATCTGCTGTCCCCACAAGGTATTTTTCTTATAATTGTATTTGAATGTATATAATAAGTTTGGCTAAATTAAAATTAGATTATACGAGTGAAATTTAAAAAAAAAACAGTTGTAACTCTTTCCTTCGGCTTGATCGAAGTATGTTATGACGTAGTGAGTACGACAATGCTACGCATTTGGAACCCTCTTTTAGTTTATGTTCGCCTGGTAGTTATGAAGACTGTGACGTATAGGAGACATGCCGGACAAGCAAGCAAGCGGCACCAACAAAATTTTATCTTTTTCAATCCAATCCTTATCTACTTTTGATGACTAACATTATAAATATTTTATTGACTCTTTGAGCTCGAAAGTTGTTGTACTATTTGGAAAATGTACTTTGAAGATTTTGTCATAAAATCAATTAATTTTTAAATATGTTGTTGCTGATTTTTTATTTATAAAATACACTAATTAAGTAAATAACTTAAACAGTTAATAATACTTTTAATATTAATTTTTTCCATCAATTTTAGGTACTAAAGTACAAATCCTTAGTCCTCGTCCCCGTGATATATCTAACAATGGTTTTGTTAACTGGTCTTTTACCTCCGTCGCCACATGGGGAGAAAGCGCTAATGGCTTGTGGGAGATCATTGTGCAGGATCAGGTAAGAATGAAACTATTAAAATGTTATGTAAAACAGCCAGATGCAAGGCCAATCAGTTAAGCCCATAATAATAAGTATGGGGCGCAACCAGACCCTCAATTTCGACTCGTTGCGCTCGCGAAATCTCGATTGCCGTTTACATATTGAACGATGCGAGCAGTTGAAGAAAACATTTATTGAAGCACTTTTTAACACTAATGTATATGCGGTCATCGGAAATATTTATTTTAAATAGATTTCCAGTCGTGTTATTGCGTCGGTCTGGTTGCGGCCTTTTTTATACAATCATTATTTCACAACGGCACAGATTTCTTTTACGAATTTTTTTTAAAACCACCGTATGGACATGGTTAACATGTGTGCAATTTTATCTTGATCGGATGAGTCGTTTAGACGTCAACCTGGGACATTCAATTAGAAAAGCCTCACATAGAGCGCTCCGCTCGCTTCGCCCAATAATAGCTAATAATAGCTAATCGGACAAACACATCTCGTCTACCCGTGAACACTGTTGCTGTAAAGCATTCGCAACGTCGGGTTAAAATTAAAATTTAACCAAAATTATACGCAATTATTACTCCGTAAATAATAGTTTTATTTCAAATGTGTACTGTAATCTAACAATACTATGCTAATCGTGTCTTGAATGTGATTTTTTTATTTTTTGTTTCATATTATATCCATACATTATAAAAGTATGGCGTAAGTCCGTATTATATGACCTTTATTTTTTAATATTGTTTTTAAATTGAACAATTATCAAGTTAATTATTTATTACAATTTTCCACATTCGATATGTAAGTTGACTGCTAACATTATTTTTCTCTCACTTCCTGATATGAATTAAAAAAAAATAAAAACTGATGTAATGTGTATGTATTTACAAATATAATATTTATATAGATTATTTTTAAACTCAAAATTATTGTCAGAAAAAAATACTTTTAAAACCCGATATTCTCAATTGAACACTAGGTTTTTTTTATTTTACAGACACGCGAAGCAAATACAGGCCAAATTGGCAAAATGGTTCTTATCATTCATGGCACTACAGAAATTCCTAATCATATGAAAAACGGACCCAGGCGATATGATGATAACAAGTACAGCAAGTATCAAGAGTTACTAGATTACATTGATAGTGAGGTGTACAATGACAACGTCCCGTTACTACCAGAACTTCATAGCACAGAAGAAGTTTTACCGAACGATCTAACTACGACGATACTGGATGAAATGGAAAAAGAATTATTGAGAAATCACCATAGCAAAACGTATAACATGCCTCGTTTGTATTGAAGGTTAATTGACGCATGTATTTAACTTTCTGCACACTTCTGCGAGCTTAGTACATTTTGTTATTATAAATTTAATATTTTTTTTAATATTATTTATTTTATAAAAAGTAATTGTTATTAATAAATTATGTATATAGAGTCAGTATATATTTAAAACAATATATTAAAAACAAAAAAATTTTTTTTTTAATGTGACATCAAACAATGATCTAAATCATTGAGGGAGAAATCACTATGTTGACTAAATTAAAAAAAATAGAAAGAATATTGATATCGTAAGCATAAAATTGATTTGTTTAAAAACCTTCATAATATAAATAAATGGAAAAAAAAAATCAAACACGAAAATAATTAACATAATGTAATTTATTATACTCCTCTTCATCGACCGTAAAACCCAAGGCTCGAAGCTCATTGACCATAAATTCATCTTTGTATCTATCGACCTTTCTGACCCACTCATCGACTTCGACAAGGTGTCTGCACCTCCCACCGTATTCCGGAGGTAAGTATTCTGGGGAAATATACTTGTGGAGGGAAGGCATATCGTGGCCGTGAAAATGAACTCTCTCCCAGGCGGCCGCAGGGATGAACTGCTTGAATAGGTAGAAGAACGTGTTTAGAATCCAGTTGTACCGCACGATGTGAAGACCATGTAATAGCAGAGGAAATGAAACCTGGAAGTTGAGATCAAAGTTTGAATTTATTTTCAGTAACTGAGAATTATAGAAAGAAGATTTTGCAAATGTTTTTCCTAAGGCGCAAAATGCTAGTACATATAATTATATTTTAATATTACTAACCCCCATAAGACTGACAATCTGGTGAGCTATGGTAGGCGTGAGATGTCTGACATGCCTTACACTCAGACCTTCCAGGTCCACTATAATAGTGACTCCTAGTATCTGGAGCTTGGGTTGCATTACTGCTATTTCATCCATTAATAGAGCGCAGCGCACTACGTCCACTACTGGGACTGATTCTGTGTCCCAGCGACCTGAAACGAGTAGTGTCTAGGATATAAAAACTTTAGAAAGTCAACCTTACTTCTTGACATAAAAAAAGCAGTTCCGGAACAATACATAATAAATTCCGGTATATAAAAAAACATTTTATTTTATTTATAAAAACTTTAATTGTATATATTAATTATATTATATTTATTATATATATATATATATATATATATATATATATATATATATATATATAAAACAAAACCAAAATAAGCCACGCAATACTAGAAACTATACCAGGGTAACATAATGAAGAAGAACTCACCAAACCTCATAAGTGTGATGCGGCCATTGATAGGGCTCTCAGGTAGCGTGCCTCCGTACACACCGATAACCTTCTGGAGTCCAAATGCGTTACAATGGTACAGATATGCATTCTTACGACGAAACTCTTCATAGCGAAACATCTGGAAATTGTTACATTTATATACTTTGTTCTGACCTTATATTATTTTTATATAAGAAAAATAAAATTACATTACATAAAAAAATTGATATGTTTAATATGACATACAACTTAAAACAAGACTTGTTTTTAGGTCTGGTTGTTTGCTGGCGCATCACACAAATCCTATTAGACTGATTTTGATGAAATTTGTTTTTGTTATAGGTCAACATACAAAATAATCTCTTCGAAAAATTGTCTTTTAGACACGAAAACTTAAAAAATACAGTTTAGATTAAGTTAAAAATGTATGGTTTTGTATAAACATTAAGTTATGTTAAAAAGGCTTAGGGAAGAGAAGGGGGGGGGATGAAGATGCGCTGGTAATAGCTAGTATATTTTGTAGTTCGATAAGTATGTTATCAAAATTGGCTCTCATGAGTAAAGTAACGTACACAAGTGATACACAGCTTCAAAGTGGAAAAGATATAAATAAATAATTAATAATAAAAAATGGTAGGAGAAACCGCGAATAACAGCTAGTATAATATAAATTTGAACATAATATTAAATAAAATAAATAAAACCGTAGGAGAAACCGCGAATACCAGCTAGTTTAAAATAAGTTTGAACATAAATCTAAACATAATAATTTACACAATTTATGTCTCTATGTACATCATGTTGTAAGTTTAAACGTTATAGTTATAATGATCTTAATGGTGAGAAAATCACCATAACTATTGTTATATGTTTCATATTCGAAAGGTAATTTTATATGTCAAGGAATCTGTAACGAGAATGTAATAGTGTTGAGACATACTATTTAAATATATATTTTTTTTATCTACTTGATTACGTAATAATGATGTGTTTCACAAATAGACACTTACAAAAAGTTAATTATCGATAAAATAGTTTACTAATAACACAAATCGTTTCGTATGGGAATCGAACCCACTACTTTTGAGAGCCAATTCTAAATACTTCTTAACAAACTTACAATTAATTACGGAAAATTTTAAAGGAACATGTTGGCTTTTCAGACTTTTCATATAAGTATATACCATATAAGTATATATAGTTATACTATATGTTACAGTATGTTTATATAAACAAACATTACTGACAAACTTTTTAAAAAAATTTATAACTATAAAAATCTACTAAAAATGTAACCATATTTATATCGAATATATAAACTTTCTCTTTATATAAATCTTAATTATTACAATAAAGCTTTTAGAGAGATTGATCGTAAACATTTTCTCGACACATAATTACCAATTTGTGCGCAAGCGCAGGTATAAATCTCCGACATCTCAGAAATCGAAGGAGATAAGCGTCGTCTATCCGGCGCGGATTGCATTCACCTCGCTCTGAAATATACAATTAACTATAATACTAAAATAATGTCCTTGCATTTTTAGCATAAATGTTGTAAACGACCTGTTCAACTCCCCCTTCACCCCTCTAACTTGTCATTGTACAATAAAAAATAACAATGTTTTAGCATAAATATTGTTAACGAAGTGTTTAACCCCTTTTTCCCTCCTCTGACTTGTCATAACATTTTACAAAACCCCCCCTCAGCCCAAATGACCACACGCAATACTAACTCTAAATATTGGATTTTAAAATAATTCCAAGTTCGAAGCTGGTATTATAATAAAAAAAAACAAAGAAAAAACAATAAAGAAAATAAAAATGTGTCTATCTCATTCTCACATACGATATATCATATTTCTTAACTCTTCAATAGCCCGATGCCTGCTCTCCGGCTCCTCATTGCAGTTCCGTCGAGCGTACTCCTCGAACTCCGGATCCTCAAACCTGCTGACTTCAGCTTGGAAGGCGATATCAATGAACGGCATTTTATCTGTACAATTACATTTTATGAGATTTCAGAATTATTTTATTATATAATAAATATTTTTATTATACATAATAAAATATTAATTTATTTTTGTTTCTAGGATATTGGGTCAAATATAATAATTTATATAAAAAAATAATTTTCGAAAGTCACGGATGGATTGATGGATGGATTTTTTTCTGATTGTTTTTGGTAGGTTCATGATGAAGGAAGGCTATCTATCATTAATAGTGGCTAATAGCGTAATGTTATTTTATTATTGTAATTTTTTTTTCCGTGAGAGTGTCTTTTTATGTTCGCTATGCCTGACTAAACTGTTTCACCGATTGAGGTAAAACTTTGCAAATGGATAGATCAAACACCCGCCGGTTTGGCGGTTGCATGATACCCACTACTACCCCATGGATTTTCTATAACTATTAAATCGGTACACCGATTTGGTTGATTATAATAAATATATGTTAAAATATGATATAGATAGTCTGGAGCCTATGATAAGACATAGGGCACTTTCTATTAACACACTACAAGGGCGAAGTCGCAGACTAAAATTAGTTACAAAAAAAATGCGAGTAAAACGAGTAACAGCTTGTAAAGTATAATATTTAAAACATAAAAAATATATGAAATTAGTAATTTATTTTTAAGTTGACTAATATGTTATATGTATATATTTGACTAATATATTTAGTAACTTAAAATGATAGTTTCAATTATATATAATTATCTTATTACTGATTTGACCTACATTTATAATAAGTAATAAATAAACTACATATTAATTAATGTTTTAATACAAAAACAAGTGAAACTTGTTTAACAGGAGACCTTAACCCGAAATCCAAGAGAGAGTAAAGAAAGCTTTATTATAGGGCTTTTAAAAATTATTATTAAAATACGTAATTGTTCTTCTTCAATATAATATTTTCAAACACACAAATTGACATACATATTGATATTTTATATGCATATGTATAAATAGGTATTACTTATTTCAATATAATATTTCACAAAGAAATACGATTTGACGTAAAGGTGTATTGTTATAAATATTTATATGTTCATAAATATTATTTCGTTACTTTGTGTAACATATTTTTATAGAGAAATTGCAAATCTTAATTATCTTTTTCTCTTTACCTTTTTATTTTTTTTATCCTTTTCTTTTTTTCTTTTATCTTGTCTTTTTATATTTTTACATATTAATGTGATTTCAAAATATTTTTTTTTTCAAACAGTATTATATATTGATTGTTTTTTTATTCGACGTTTATAACAAAAAAGATAAATTTATGTAAAATAAAAAGCACTTAAAAACGGTGTTTTGTAAACTGCACTTAAATTTCTGTAATGTATGTATGTACAAGACAAACATAACTGTAAAACCTTCGCACCTTTGAGTAAACGCAAATACATGAAACTGATAAAACAAACATAATCTGAGTCTCGCGGTGTCACTCGCGGACGAAAGATTTAATTTACTACTAGAATAACTAAAAATGATCTATCTATATATATTTTAGATTATCTATATATATTTTAGATTATTATAGGCAGGTTCATGAAGACGACTATAGCAGGGATGGCCAACCAATGGCACGTTTGACAATTTTGATTGCACACACTAAAACAATTACTTTTTTTATAAGTTATCTCTTTTGTTAAAAATTAATTAAAAATGATTAATCTACCTAATTTATGATGTAAATTTGTAATATTGAATACCTATTTTAATATGTTAACTAGAACCGTCAAATTACATATTGTATCATTAAAATATCTCATGAATTCTCTCGAAGTATATAAAGATGCGCATTAGATAACATTTAACGTATAGTTTCATAATGTTAACATTCTGAATGATATTTTATTGTGGCACGTTACCTAATTAAAAAAAGCTTTTTTGACTTAGTGGCACGGACATCAGAAAAGGTTCGCCATCCCTGGTATAGATTATTTCTTATTACGAAGAGTTATATATTACCTAGATAGGTTTATTGACATCAGTGTTCTTAATAACTCGCCATCACGAGTAGGAAGTCATTATACTGTCGCAATCATTATATTGTAATACAATAGAAAAACAATGGTTTTAATAAACACGATGTATGAAGCAAACGCTAACATTTGAATTGATTTGACCTATTTTTTATTAACATTATATCTTAAAGTAACATTACAACAAACTTACTTTCTCTTTTCGTAACAAAAAATGTTATGTTAATATAAAATCTTCGATTTTAGGTCTTGATTTCTCATTAATAAACTCAAAAGTATCAAAAAGTAATAATATTGTAATATTGGTATAAAGCTTTTTGGCCACTTGGTTTCTCAAAGACTATTTTAAATTTAATCCTACGTATTTTTATATTAGGTTGTCTATGCCCACTCGTGGGATGCGTATACACGTGAAATTAATATTACTAAATTCATCCATAGCCCTTCCAAATACAGAAAGTGGAACTCGAACATAGCTGTACATTTAATACTTTCACTTGTTACTGTCTAATGCCTTTTTTTTCTAGAATGTTCTATGGTCTTCGTTAGGGTTGATCTCCACTGCATTCGTATCTATATCGATTATCGCTTAAAAATATCCATTATCTATATAGAACGCAGCCTCGCTTACAGAGTGAATGTACCCTTATGTGTAGATGACCTTCAATTGAAATATGAAATGCTTTTTGTTCGAATTAAATGTTCTTTATTCAAATTATTAAAAAATATATAAATAGATTTTATTACATACAATTAATTACTTTATTGTAAAAGCAATAAAAACTAAATTACCATAGAAATTTTCCTATGATTTCACCTTGATATCGTCTTCGTTTTACTGCAAGCAATATTATCTTGATAAAATTAATTACGATTTCATAATTACGACTCAGTTCCATTACATTAAAGAGTACATTCCCGTGTACATTTTTTGTGTTTATTTGTAGATTGATGTACTGAGATTCAAACGAATGTAATAACTTTTTTATTTTTATAAATAAGTCAAATGTCAATAAATATATTGAAGAAAAATAAAAAATTTTATAATATACATAATTAGAAATAAAAAAAAAATCAATTACCTCGTATTTTCTGTAATTTCAAAAATACTTAAATTAAATCATCACTAGTTATAACTTCACTTTTAAGCATTGTTTACACATTTTTATCTATTTGTGTCAAAACTAATTATGTATATTTTTCTGATAAAAAACACATGAATACAATAGTGAGAACAAACACACAACTAACGCAAGTTGTTCTAAAAATTGCACTTCAGTATTATTAAAAATATTTTTTTTTATTGTTTTTTAATTGAATATAAGACAAGTACGCTAGTGAGAGGTCTCTGAGCGTTTAATGAGTAACGTAAAGTGGCCACTGAGTGACGGTCACAGACTGAGACGAGACAGAGCTTACATTTTAATATTAACCCTTTTAGTGCCATACATATTTTACCATTATATGCTAAAAATGCCAGTAATGCCAGTAAAAATTATATATAAAAATGCATATATAATTTTTATGAACAAGACAAATATTCGCCATTTCCATTACAATATACCAATATTCATAATTTTTTCAACATTCTCTTCAGAAGATTTTATACTATGATAATAAAAACAAATAAATTGAATACTACTGTAAAACAAAGAAATTGAATACTACTGTTAAACTGTGAAAAAGAGCGCTATCGCGAAGCTGGCATCCTTCACAACTTGTGAGAGCAGCGCGACGGCGCTCTTTGGCACCAAAAGGGTTAAACAATATTTCAACATTATTTAAATTATTTACTACTAGATTCCGCTTGCAGCTTCGCACGCGTGGCCTTCAGTAACCTGTGTTTTTTTGGTCATTATAAACGTGAGTTATTATTATTATTGGCCGCCATTAAGTCAAGTCATGTTGGTATCCAATGGTGGATATTTGAACCAATATTTGAGGTTTGATATTTGGGGTTTTAATAAACATATACTTGTTGATTCACTGTATGTAACATATTATCTACATTAAATATATTTATCTATTAACTAAAGTAACTGATTTATTTCATAGCAACAAATGTTAATATAAATTTAATACTTTAACTGCAGTTTATCTTCATGACTCACTAAGATTTAAGAAAATGTTTAATTAAATAATGTAATTCTTTTGAAGTAATCTATACTCTATACTCATATATGCAGGTTCACGAGGAAGGCTGTCTAGTATTACGCTATTGCTTAAAATGCTAAATATTGCTAAATATATTAATAATAATAAAATCGTCCGCAGGTGGAACCGCCCCCAACCACTAGTCTAACATAAAGCTAGTATATTTTATACAGTTAAATAAATACAAAAAAAAATTAAAAAAAAACAAAAGTGAAATATTACGGGATCCCTTGGTTAATATTTAATCTGTGATAAAACAAGTTTGGTGAGTGCCTTGAACTTGCACAGACATTACATCGACTCGCTATGCGTACATACTTCATACTTGCACAAAAAATTATTTACACAGTCTGTGCAAAAACTTAAATATATTCATATTAATATTTACTTATCTATCTGTAGACAATAGACTGTAATTTGAATGAGGTCAAAATAATACCACTATTTTAACAATGATGGGTTTGAAATGTCCATTATAACTTTTCGTAGGAGTGTCACCAACTCCTCCTGACCTACTCTTCTTCAATCCTCTGTTCCTTAATTTTTTAAGTATCTCTGAACTCCTTGCAACAGGTAGCACTATAGGTGCACCTTCATATATATATATTCAACGTTATTGTACTAGCTGTGCCACGTGGTTTCTCATGCGTATAATTCTAATATTGTATGTCTCATGAACCCGCCTATTATACTCAGAAAGAATTTTTCTAATACATTCGGTAGTTTTGAAGATTAGGGTGTTTAAACAAATATACTAGTATAGATTGTATTCAAATAAACGTTATTATATGGGAAAGTGGTTAGCTGTTACGTGACTCTACCGTCTGTGATTACGTAAACATTATGAAAGTTTTATCAGTTTAGTTTAGTATTAGAAGAAAAAAAATATATCACAAAGAAAAATGTACTGTTATCTACAGTTAAAGTGTGTTTGTAGGGTATATAAGATCACTAAGAGATTATATAAGTATTTTATAACTAAAATATTTATATTTAATGAAACTAAAGTTATTTTACAATATCTTATTTATGTATTTTATATAAACCTGAGCCTAATATTAGCCATATTTTTATCAATACAAAAAAAGGTTATGATCTTAAAGGTCATATCAGATAACTAACATACTTTAGTTGACTTTACCTAGATAACTTGAACCTGTGACCTCTGGGTAAGATATCACGGTATATTTGCTGGTGTTTAAAGTCATACAAAGCTTAAAAATATTTATTGTTCTTTTCGCTAAGCGCCTTTTAAATAGTTAATAGCAAATACGCGAATCTGGGGATTGCGGTTAAACATTTATATTTTATATACGATTAAACTAATAATAGATTTTAAAAAAATACAGAATGAAAAATTCATTCAAACCACGGAGGATTCGCTTGTTAGCTCTGGGATATCGTGCCGTCTTTTTCGCTAATATAATCATATTGTCGTTTTCGAATACAAATATTAATATTAAAATACAAATTAACTTCAAAAAGAATAAAATTCAGTCCTTATACTAATAATTATGAAAATGTCATTTAAAAAAACATAAAAATTATAACGGGTTCCGTTTCACTAAATAATATTGAAATATTTTTATAATAATTTTAAGATAGACAGGACAGTTTTTACACATTGGTTACGGAACCTTTCTAACTAACACAAAACAAAAGTATTCATAGATATCTTAATCAACAGCGTATCCCAAAGAGCTGATATCGTCTTCGAACTGCTTGTTCTTATATTGTTTTATCTTGTGGAGCCAGTCTCTTAGCGATACAGATTCACGAAAACCACCATAGCGAGTTGGAAGACATTCTGGATCTATGTACCTGATTAGAAAATTATAAACATATATACACAAGTTTATTCTAATGCTGGTAATACGTTATTTTATTTTCGTTCATTTTATTTACGTTCAACATTTCATCAGAGGTTATTTTAAATTTCATCAAGATGAATTTCAAATTCAAATGCTTTAATTTTAAATATTAATATTATTACTTCATAATATTAATATTCTCATGAATCTCATGAAATTAATTTAGAAGAAAAGATTAGAACGATGGTTTTGTTGATAGAACTCGGATTGAGTTCCGTCAGAGTCAGAGATTCAGTGTTTGCTTGTGTTTCTATATGAATGATTAAATTTATTAATTGTTATTGATTTTTATTGAATACCTATGTAAAGAAGTATATTCATAGCCATGGAAGTACACCCGGCGCCACAAGTCGTCATTAGGCGCGAATCGCCTGAACACGTAGAACAGCTTCTCGAACACACGCGAACAGTTCACAATATGTAGACCTCTCTGGTGGAGGGGGAATGAGAACTGGGGGGTTTGTTTGAGTTATATTAAAATAAGTTTATTTAAAGCCACATAATAAAAGTTAAAAACTTTCAAAAAACTCCTTACCCCCATAACGTTCATAGCTTGAATCGCGATCGATGGAGACAGCTGTCTCATATGCTTCATGGTGATTCCCTCGCAGTCTAGCATGGCTGTTCCGCCGAGGATTTGGAGCTTTGGCTGCATGATCCCCACCTCCAGGAGAAGCAAACAGCCACAGACAAGGTCGTCGATAGGAAATAAGCCTGGATCCCATTGTCCTAGTCAGCAAATTTTGTTAATTAATCCATAATATTATTATAAATTCGAAACTAACTCTGACTGTTATTTATGCTTTCCTCTTTAAACCTCTAAACCTATTTTTATGAAATTTGGTATAAACGTAGATAAAATGTTAAGAAAGGATAGGATAATTTGTACCGTGGTCAAATATGGCATTCCCACGAGAAACAAAGTAAATCTGTAGAAAAGCAACTGCTGCAACGCTGCTTTCTATGGATGCGCTGCCAACGTAGTAGGTGATACAATATCGTTGATACAATATTTTAAGGAATGTTAATTAGTAGATCTGAATAAAAATCCGCGACACCATACAGGCAGGCATACTATGTATATTAATTATTATTACATTGTATTATTAAAATAAACACAAGTTATTTTCATATATTATTTTGCAATTCATAGCTTATAATAACTTTAAGTTATAATAACTTTTTGCAACACGTGAGGGCACGTTTTCGTTTTCACGAAGTATAACGAACTTTGACTAAGTATAAAGATTGTTATACTTCGTGAAACTTAAATTATTTATCATTTCTTTTGGTTATTTAATTCATCATCAATTTTTTATAATACATAGTGTTTGTGTACTCTCTCTCTTTATTAACATATTAATTGTCTATTTACGTCTATAAATAAAGGCCTGAATAAGGTAAGGTTTTCATAATCTGCAGTTCTTTTTTATTTTGGTTTACCAAAAATGGTCTGTAAGTAAAAAAAAATTGTAAACAGTGGTAATTCGAAAAGTAGCTTTATCAATTCAAATAGGTACTACTTTTTAAGTTCGGTAGAAATTTACCAAAGTTTAATATTTTTAATTCTGTAAAAAGGTTTCGGAAATTTTATTCAATATAAATATTATTTCAATATATTCAAATAGGTACATTTAAATTTGTAATTGCTTGAGCGGAAACTATTGTTTTTGTATGAATACGTTCGTAAATTATTATTATCGCAATATTTTGCGATGCGTGTAGGTTAGTTATAAGAAAGATTGGGAGTGCGATGTCTTAGGTAAGAACCCTCAATCGCGCGACACTGAACACTGAGTGTCGCGCGCTTGTCCGATGGACAGGTACCACTAACGTACTAACACAATAACCCACTAACACACTATCGCACTAACGCGCTAACACACTATCGCACTAACTCACTAATACACTAACACACTATCGCACACAGTCGAAGGTTCAATCAATTTCTTTTGGTTTATCTCTGTAATATATTATAAAAAAAATATGTTACAATAATTATAGCATTCTCATTAAAAACTCAAATGAAACCGTTAGTAATTATGTAAAATATGAGAAATTTATTTTGTATTCATTTGAACGGTATTATGAAATTATATTTTAAACCTGTCAAGTTTATTATTATTTTTTTTTTTTTTACACTGTCTGAGTTAACGCTTGACTACATTCCACCTGATGGAAAGTGGAAATGTAGTCATAGATGGTAAGGCGCATTAACTCAGTAACCTATTCACTCTTCTCTTGAAGACACCCACATTATAGTCAGATGGAAATACCGACGCAGGCAAGCTGTTCCAGTCCTTCGCCGTGCGAATATTTATGCGTGCGAAGTTTATGTTATATACTATATGTTTAACTGAATATTTGAAAAGGAGATATTTGCAATGGTGAGGAGTTACAAAGGAGTTTGAGGTCTCACCTAATCGGCAAATAATGAGTCTGCCTACATCAGGTCTGTCGAAGAGAACTCCTTCGAAGGCATTGCCAAGTCTCGATAGACTGAACCAGTAGACTCCTTGCCATAAATGAGGATTTTGTTCACGAAACCTGCAGTAACGTACCATCTGAAATAATAGGTTGATGGGGTTTTTGTTAATTTAACTTTACAAGATTAGAGTTGGGATTTGACTATTAAAAGTTTTTAGTATATTTAGTATTTACATCTATATTTTATATAAACGTGAAGAAATTGTTTCTTTGTTTGAAAGCACTCTTTCAAATTACCGAATGGATTTGTAAAAAATCTTTCTCATTATATTACACAGGTCCATTAGCAAAAACAAGAAAAGATTTTGCAGCATTAGTTATCCTAACAGTAAATAATATGTGGAAACGCGAGACAGCTAGTATCTCAAAATCATGACTTTTTTTTGCAATAAATATATTCATTAAAAACCTTAACAAGCTCTTGAGCTTGAGCTCTTAATCTTGATTAGGTGATTTATAGTATTCTTTCATTTTCCGCCTAAAAAAAAGCTAGTCACTTTTCTGCTATAGAGTCCTTGTAATCATAAACAGACTCAATCTTTTGGTATAGAGAAGAACATGTTATAATTCTTGAAAGCCAGTTAGATTAAATAAAAACTAAACATACTTATTTAGTTTTTCATAGCCTTTTGGTTTGAAGGTTTTTTTCTATTCTGTTTTTCTTCATAATAAACCTATTTTATAAATAAAAATTTAGTTGTGTGTTGTGGATTTTTCATATTGTTTTTTAGGTTATACAACTAATTTCAATAACTTGAGTAATATTTTTATTTTTATTGTTAATTTTATATTATGAATTATTTTCAATTCAAAAGGGCTAAACCGATTGTGATAAGCTTTTAATTTACTTTTCAACTTGTACTGGTTTTTAAAGCGTTAGAAAATTTAATTTCCACAGGAAAATAAAAATAAACTTTAGCTTTAACATAATCCACATAAAAGATTTCAGAAGTACGTTGTATATATAATACGGTATTATATACGGTAAGTGTAGAAAAATGGACCAAATTATAAATTTGTATGTATATTCTGTATTAAAAATTTGTATGGACCAAAAAAAAGGAAAAATGGACTAAATTATAAATTTGTATGTATGTTATTATATTGTACGTATATGTATGAATGTATGTATCAAACGGTCTTGACGTCATTTTGTTCATCAATGGATGTCCGACGTTATAAGAGTACTAGGCGAGCATAACGTACAAGGCGGTGAGCTCGCGCAGGTATACATCGTCGAGCACGAAGAAACCGCAACAAGAATGCATCGTCCATGCGCGGCGGTCGACATTCTCCTCGCTCTGAAATATTTTATATTGATTTATTTAGTAAAATATATATTATATAAATAAACTATTTAAAATGTATAAATAGAAAATTAATTTTTTCTAATACAATTGTTGTTTGTTCAATATATTGCAGCGATCTCCGGAATCCGGTTAATTGTAAAACTATATAATTAGTTACCGGCTATTTACAAATCATTGAATATTGCACATTTTGACTATAAAAATAAAACATTTATGTACATAATTTTCCAGAGAATTCTTATTTCTATAATATATGTACATATATAAAAAAGCTTAAAATTTAAATAATTTAAAAAAATTATAAAGAAATGATTATAGAACAATGGAGTAATACCTAATAGTTAAAAAGTCTAATTTTATATTCGCAACTATATAAGTTGGAGACGTACTTGGTTCTTATTTGTAATTGTTGACAGTGTTCAACATCTTTTTACCATTTATGTGCTCCCAATCCTTCTTTTACAAAATATTTTCTATATTGTTTGTCAATTGTTTGCTTGTTTGTTTGAAGCGTCTTTTGGAAGTTTGTTAGTGTAGATCTTATTGTTATTTATTTATTTGTAGAAAATAATCGATTGCTTTTCATTACAATTAGTTAAATAATAAGTTTGCTTAATATTCGTTTGCTTAAAACCATTTCAAAAAGGGAAAGGAGTTTGTTTGGTTAAAACCGATTGTATTGATTACATTATTTATTGCTTGGATATTGCTTTCGAGAAATAGTTGCAATTAAATCTACAAAAATACGCACAAAATAAACTTAATTTGAACTACAAAATTTTATTTTAAAATTAAATCTTCGTTTGTGGACTTCATTATTAAGATTTTTTGTTGAAATTGTGTTCTAGTAGTTCAATATTTATGTTTGTTGGTTGTAGTTGTTCTTATTGTTCGAACAAGTCACCACAATTGTGTGTCATTTATACACACCATAAATGATATTTCTCAGTTGTTCTATGAGGGCAGCTCGCGTGGCGGATTCCTCTCCGCACAGTATACTCGCCTGATTCTCACACTCTGGATCCACATGGCGGTCCAGCTCCGCTTTGAAAGCTATTTCTTGGAATAATGACATTCTGAAATAATATAACCATGTTTGATTGTAAAATTTATAAGTATAAAAGACTGGAATATTGTTTTTTAAATAACTTTTTTAAGTTAATTATTTAGTGAAAATAAAAACCTAATATAACTAAGAAATTGTAATAATAGTTACTTTATTAACAATTACTTTTAATAGAATTGAAAATATCATTAGAATATAACAATACGTTTTAAGCTATCGTAAATAATATCAACAGTAATTAATTACCTGCAGTTCCATAAACGGTATTAAACACATTCGAACATTATCTATTTTCTTATTGACCTATAAATAATTCTTATCTCCTTTCAAATTTACTGCCCTGGTAGCCATTATTCAATAAGAACAATATTTTGTAACCATTTTTAGAATAAAAAAATAAATAATAATAAAATATTTTATGAACCACTCACAAAGTCAATAAATTAATTGTTGCTGAGTATACACGTATGACTGAACATCAAACACATTGACTAAACCTATATACAATACTTACAGTGAAATGTAGAAACCTGTAAACATATAGACAGGCTTGTTTAAGTATACAATGACTTTTACTTCAAATATTCGAATGTTTTAGTATTCTAAAAATATTAACTTTTCTTATAAATATAGTAAACATTGAATACATTTATTTACTTATAAGTACTACTCGCATTCTAGGCTTCGTTTGGATAAGCGGTTACTTATAAATTTATCGAAATGAACAACAGTCTTCAAGTTTACATTTCGTTATCTTTTCGTTAAAAATAAGTTTATAAATAGACTTAACTAGGATCGCTAGCTTATTAAGAGTGTAAAATTAAAGCGACGTTACTATCTTAATTGACTTTGTGTTTATTAAATGAATAATGCAATGGCTAAAATTATAGTTACAATAGATAATAACTAGGAACGCGAACCAGACCTCAACTTTGACTCGCTGCGCTCGCAAAATCTCGGTAAGTGTAGCATATTGAGCGAAGCAATGTGCAAACATCACCGAAGTTGCATTTATAAAACGCCCACGCATTCTTTCAACTATTTTTCAAGATAAAAAAAAAACATTCTCAAAAAAAAGAAAAGATCCTAAAAGCTGTTAAAAAATTCTGCACGCGCATCTCAATTTTTTTTAATTTTTTTTTTCTAAAATAATCTATGGGATTCAGTTCTTCCGTGATTTGAAATAAAACTATTTTTAGGGATTAAAACTGGCGTATAATTTGGTTACATTTTGATTTTTAGCCCGATGTTTCGAATACTTTGCAGTAATCGTGTTCACGGGTAGACGAGATGTACACTTACATAACCAAATTATATGCGAGTTTTAATCCGTAAAAATAGTTTTATTTTCTTCCATGATTATTCCTCAACGAAATCGAATATCTGATAAAATTATTTTTGTAAAACAAACACCAGACTGATGTCAGTGATGATCAGTGTGCAAAATTTGGAAGTTTTCGAATATACCGTGTTTGACTGATGCTAGCACAAAAAAGGCAGAAAAGTCGCTCATAGAGAGCTTCGCTCAATGAAATTACATTATCTATATATATATATATAATAAAACTAAATAACCTATTTCTGTACATTTTATATATTTTAAAACTTTTAGAGGGGGTGTAATAAGTAAAATAGATATAGATACAAAATCAAAATTTTTTAAATATTTTGTGTATGTCTGAATGTTTGTACATGGAAAATGCAAAACCTGTGTGATAGATTTTTATGAAATTTGGTATGGTGATAGCTGAATATGCTCGTCAACATTTAAGATACTTTTTACCTTAAGCAAAATAACATTTTTACCACTTATTTCTATTAAGATATCCTAAAAAATATCACAAAAATATAAAAAAATAGGAACGCATATCGATTTTTTTTAAATTTAGATTAAATTAAATGCATGTCCTATAAACTAGTTTTGAAGTCCAAAACTAGATGGCGCCACAGGGTTTATGAGATGACTTCACTCGCACTATATTTTAGAAATTTTAAATTCGTACACTTATATTTGCTATTGGTAAGAACTACACTACACTCTAAATTCATTTAAGAGTTAAGGAATTCTACTAATGTTATAAATGCGAAAGTTTGTGAGAATGTTGTGTGTTAGAAAAAAAAGAAGTGAAAAAGAAGAAGTTTCATCTTTTTGGATGGAATTATCTTTTTAACATAGCCCTCTGAGAATTATCTTACTGTGCGCGTCCTAACCCATTAAAGTTGTACGAAGACAAAGTACTTGTTTGCTTTAAATAGTTCTAAATAAAAGTGTTCGACTGCATGTATCATTTTAGATTTTTACATTTTATTGAAAGCTACTATATGCAAAATATTGAGTAACAAATAATTTGATACTTTTTTAAATACATTTTGTAGAGTTATAAATAAATTCTAATGAAAATTTATATATTTTAGTATTTAATGAACTAATTAACTTTGTCTTTTACACAAATTTATCTGGACGAATATTTTCAAAGTTATCAAAATAAGATTGAAACGAATGCAGCATCAAACAATGCTACTACGTGCGAATACTATAAATAAATCTTACTACAGCATTCAAGAGCACTTAGTCGATCAAAATGTGTGGAACTTGGTTTGTTAAGTCGCAGTGTTGTTATTATGATGTATAACCCAAACATTTTATTTAAAAAGAGCAACTGTTGAGTTTCTGGCTAGTTCTCAGCAGAACAGCATTCCGAGCTGGTGATAGCTTACTCAGGACTTATTACACATAAATTTTTATACTTTGATAATTGATGATTTAAATGTGCTTGTAAATGCCTATTTTAATAAAGATATTTTGTAGTCTGAATTGAATTTTTTGTATTTTTATGAGTCGTCGAAGCGCAGTAACGTTTTATCAGGTATTTTTCGACAAACCAAAACGCGTGTGAAGCCGCAGGAAGAAACTAGTAAATATATAAATATAACTGATTATATCAACGATTACAAACCATTAATATAAATATTGTGTTTTAGTAGTTAATATATAAATATATACCTAACAAATAATTACAATTTAGATAATCGTATTAGATAGATTATATCTACCTTATGTATTACATTAATTTGTGTAAGAGACTATCAGACTCATCGAAACTTCGCGTTTATTAAATAGATATTTTAGGAATTTTGTAACCTATATTGGTTTTTTTTTTATTTCATTTCTTTATAAACAACAAATCACTAATCTACAATAAATGGTGCTAGCAATCATCTCAAATCGTGGTATTGGTTCCAAAATTATAAAGAAAAGAGTTTGTTGTTTGCTTTTTATCCACATACCACTAGTTATGAAAGCTAGTGTTATATATAAAGTATTTTGTGCTTAGTGTCAGTTTTGACTTACACAATCGCGTAACAGGAGACGTCGATTTCTATGAAATAAAAGCAACGCCATCTAGCTTCAGTGAACTGAAACTGCTTTTTTACCATGTAAATTGAAGTTTTCGCAAACGCGATCGAGTAGGTTAGCACATTTGCACTCGGCACTGATAATAATGTATCGTTCTTATGCCACAACTACAAAAACAACAATATCGCTATTAATTTGTTCAAAAACCTTATTTAATTTCGGTAAAAGTATTGATCAAATTTTACGTTATATAAAATATTGTTTTCTATGTTAGAAATAAAAATAGGATAATTAACTATTTCATAAAAATAAAAAGTGAGATAATTTGAAAAAAAATATTACTTCCCTTTTCAATTATTTTTTTTATTCTTCATTTAACATATTTAACAAAAGTTACGTATTTAACAAAATATTTTAGTTTGTTCCTTTTAAGGAATGATGGAAATAGAACTGGCTTGTTATTTATTTATTGCAGTAATTAATAATAAAAAACGCAATTTATTTTCTTGCAAGAATTTAATTCACGGGAACTTAATTAATTGAATATTTTAATAATTCCCGTTTTAAACATATAGAAGATTGAGTAACTTGGCTTTTTATCTTCTTCAGGATCTTTGACTTCCTCGTCTTTATATATTTGACAATCCTTTTCATCCATGGAAGACGGAATGTATCTGAACGAGTCTACCAAAGCGATGGAAGAAGGAGCAATTGTGTAACCCATAAAAGTCACCTAAAAAATTAATGTACAGATTACTACAAAAAGAGACAATATTAATCTTATATAATCCAAAATGTAACGGACAAATTACTTATATACATTGCAAATTAAATATATTTAAATAAATGGATTGAATCCTAATTAACAGTCAAAAGTATTGCAAAAACTGTTATGGATGAGGTTCTTGGATTATAGTGAAATAAGATATAATGTCAAAAATGCCTTCTATAACTTTTTTTCGGTCAATTATTTATTTATTAATTATTTATTGCCAAAAAAAGGTACAAACGGCGTACTTAACGCTAAAAAGCATTCTCTCACAGCCAACCTGAGAATGCAGTAAAAAAAATAAAAGATTGGGGCGTTTAAAGTAATAAAAAAAATGTAAACAATAACAAAAAAAAAACAGCATAAAATTCAACTTAAAAATAAAAGAAATGTACACATAAAAGACACAAGTTACGTGTAAATGATACATACAATTATTGCCATTGAAGGAAGGAGAACTAAAAGAACTCATTGAAGCCCATCTTCAGCACGGTCAAATAGTTGCATCAAAGGAAATATATATTGCGTGAGTCAAGAATCCACCGACTTGTGGTATATTTTATTTTCATATACTTATCAAGTGCTTATTCAAGTCGGTGTTTATCTGTTTAGATATTTGTAAACGATGAACAAAGCTTAAATTAACTAACTAAGGATTGCGTTACAGTTCGAAACTCAAAACTTTATCCTAAATAACTAGGTCCGCCACTGTGCACGGCGGGTGCAGCTGAGCGAATCATTGTAGTTGAATGAATTTCGCATACTTGACTTCAAAACTATCCAAATGTTTACTCTTTGGTACACATTTTGATCATTTAAAAAAACTACCATCTCAAAATGTCACCAAAAAACTTCAGGACCTATAGGTCATTGTCCTCGGTAACTTCATCATCATCATTATTCGTTTAGGAGGAGTAACATTAGTAAAGAAACACACTTTTGACAAGTAAGAGCTTCGCTTCGCTCGGCTCAATAATCTTAAAACATAAAAAAAAATGGTATTCAGAAACATACATATCCTTCATGTGGCTCTGGGACATCAATGGACATTTTAATTTTTTGCCAACCAGGAACGAAATCCGAATTAAGTGTTATGACAGATACACTATTCACAAAAGGATCATTTCCATTTGTCCCATTCGCAATATACGGTTGTACTGTTATTTGGTCAAATGTTCCAGCTCCATTCATATATACATTCACTTCCAAGATCCCTGATCTCTGGAAATAAAACTTAAAAGAGGACGCACAGCTAAAATCCTCTTTTGGTGCAATGTATGCTAAACTTCGTTTATGAGGACTGTTTATTTCTAGAGCTGAATAAAATCCCAGAGGCCACGGTGCAAAACCAGTACATATACTCGGAAACTGATTAAATCTTTCAGAGAAGCCTTCCTCGAACGTATAAGAGACGCATCCTTCAACAATAGCAACCACGTAACTCAGTAACAGAACAAGAAACCACTGACAGTACATGATGGTAGGTCTGATGTTATAACAGAATGTCCTAATTTATAGGTACATTATTTGTTATCTCGTATTTTACATTTATGTTAACATGAAAAACCACTTAATTATTATTTTTATTTTAAATTAAATTAAAAAGGGGGTAAATTTTGTAAGTTTGAATGTTGTATTAGTCTAGACTATTATGAATTAATAATAAAAGAATATTTAAAATGAACTCTTTAGGGTGAGCGACCCCGTGGCATTCATTAGGTGTAAGTGATGAGCACCTTTGATTGTTTGGTAACCCATTAAAAAGGGGGCAGCTTTAATAAAGGTATCATTTACTATGTTATCATAACCCTTTACCATCTCTTTGTTAGCATAAATTGCAATCACTAAATGTGAGTAAAGAAGGGGTTTCTAATTAACAGCAGCATAGAGTAGATCTAATATTTATATAAAGTCGTCATTAGTGTTAAAAGAATACAATTAATGTAATATTTTGATCAAATTAAAATTTTCATTAATCTTATCATTTTGAAATAGATATTAATGTGTTTTGGTAATAGTTTTGAAGATATGATAAAGAACTTAAGTGTTTCAAGCAAAAGGGAAAAATTACCTATTTCTATACCATATCTAGGATATAGTAACATACAGATAAATGATGATAAATATATCCTATATTTATCCAGTCCAAGGACAGTTCCATACGTAAAGTCAGTAATTACTATAAATATATCATTTTTATATCAGCAATGTGGCGCGTCTAATGGTATGAGGTTACCATCGACTATAGACGCCTGTATGTCCCGTTGTATGATCTGCACGTTGTCGACTCCATACAACCTACATGCATCTGGATCTCATCTTAAATTATAACAATGCGCAGTTATTGAGCTGAGCGAAGCGAAGTTCTTACTGGGCAAAAGTGTGTTTCGTTACTAATGCTACTCCTCCTAGACGAATAATGGTAGGATGTCGAAAATTTGTAGAGATTTTGGTGACATTTGACATTGCAATTTCTTTATTAAATGGTCAAAATGTCTCCCTAAGAGTGAACATGTAGCACGTTTTGAAATCGCTCGCTCGAGTTCTTATGACGCTTAAGATTATAGCCACTATTTACTCTGTTAATTTTACAAGTGTGCGAAACTCATTCAGCAACAATATTTCGCTCAAATTCACCCGCCGTTCAGTGGTGGACCAATTAATATTGAGGGATGTGTATTGTAATACAATTTTGGGGAATTAACTTTCTTCTGAAGAATCTCCGGATGGAAACTATATAAGAATTATCTAAACGAGCGCATACGGAGTAAAGGACGGCAATGATTTTTCCATTTAATTATTCAAGGAACAGTGATTTGCGCTCATCATTTACCCTTAGGTGATGATCCTTCATGTTGAGTGAAGATTCGAGTGATTATTTACTCGAACGAGTAAACTTCGATTTGTTCAAAATAGCATCAGTTCCACTTATTTCCGCTAGACGGCGTTGGTCTTATAGAAGGAAGGTTAGGTTAGAAATAACAGCAGTTCCACTAACTTCCGCTAGATGACGTTGATCAATTTGATAAAAATCGACGTTCACTTTTACGAAAGCCACTAAGTTAGAAACGGCATGTTCGTTTGCTTTTCTTTTAAAATATAAAAAAGTTTGAAGTTATTGCAACCAATGTTTAATGTCTAATATAAAATCAACTATCTTGTATTTGGAATTATGATTTTGGTTATACCGTAATTTTAAATAATAATGACCGAGTTTGTGCTTAACTCTTTGTGTCAAGGAGCGCCGTTGCGCTGCTCTCGCTTGTTGTGAAAAATGCCAGCGTCGCTATAGCGCTCCTTTTCACAGTTCACTTTGTATCTGTAATTTTCTTGTCAATAAATATGTAGTATTCAATTTCTTTGTTTTTATTATCATAGTATAAAATCTTCTGAAGAAAATTATGAATATTGGTATATTGTAACGGAAAGGGTGAATATTTTTCTTGTTCATATAAATTATCCATAAATGCAATGCATACTTTTTTCTTTTTATTTTTAACATATATTGTTAAAATATGTACGGCACTTAAAGGGTTAAAGCCGATGATCTTTCTTCTTAGTAAAATATTTAGCTTTTTCTAAGCATATTGTAAATAATAAATAAATTGTTTTAGAAGAAATTTGGTTTAGTGAAACCTAAGGTAAAATCATAAGAAAACAAAAATGTTAAAAAGTACGTATACAAATAAAACAAGTTAATTCACAAAAACTCAAGTTTCTATAAAATTTCAAAATATTTTGTACTTTAAAATTTTGTTACTTTTTAATAATTAAAGACTAACAAGACTCACTTAATATTTTTATAACTTTTTGTTGAAATTATTTTAAATTAATAATTTTTTTTTTCTGAATTTTTTATATATAAAGTATAAAAAAATATTAAAATAAAACAATTATTTGGAAACTATATTTATTATTAATCATAAGTTTATAACATGACTTATTCGTTACAAAACATTAAAGATTTATTTATATCTACGCCTTCTCTTACCTTTACCTGGGTAAGGACGGTCTCAATAATTTACATATACTAGGCCCAGATACAACTACACATACAAACAATACACACATATATATATGTTGTTATTTCATAGTTCTTGGATACAATTTCTACAAAGCTGTGATGAACAATTTCATTGTGCAAGGAAAATTCAAACAATCACAAATCTAAATTTAAATATCGAACGTTTCCAAAAATCGAATGAATAAAAATCGAACGTTTTCAAAAATCGAATGAATTAAAAAATGTAATATTTACATTCGCCGGAAGCGGATAGGAATGTTTTTAAATTTAGAATTCGGTTATAAAATTTTATAAACAACTACTTGAAGATTATTTCTATAAATTATATATTAATACTAATGTAATGTTACGGCGGTGCTTGTGTAATTTAAAGCGTTTGTAAGCTCACGTTTATAATTAGCAAAGGAAATGATTTGTATATATATATATAAGGGCGAGTGTGGCTTCAGTATTGAAATTAAATTATTTTTCACAGCCATGACGTTGCGGCTGTTTCTTAGTCAATGAAAATAGTACATACTTAAAAAAATTATAAATATTTTATTAATAAACTTATATAATAATTTATTTACTATTATATTGATTTATATATGACAATTATATCTGTACTCACGTAATTAATATATTTTTTGTTCAACTAGAACTGAATTCATTCACGCCTTGAATCCATGAATTCATGAATAAGAACTTCAAATGAGTTTTATCAATTGGACAAATTTCGATAGTAATAACCTGAGTACAGCCGGATAATTATATATAGTTCAAGAAACAAGTTAAAATACAAAAAAAAAGGTATTTGCTATTGAAATTAAAAAAGCAATAACAAGCATATATTTAATTTCTTGTCTATTATTACAATTATAATCTGCAACAATAATTTTATTAAACCTTACAATACCCTACGTGACTCTTGTGTACTCTCCCACAGTAAATGCTGTTTCATCTTGGTTTACCTAAAACATATTAATTATTATATTTGAAATTATTTATATATTTTAGAAATAATACTTTTTTCCAGGGTCATTTACTATATTATAAACTATTTTTTTTTAATATGTAAATAAGTAATAATATTGTTTTACTTACTATTTATAAAAGTTTTTGAAAATGGCAAAATCAAATAAAAAAATCTCAGAGTTATAATTTTTGTATAAACAGATGAGTAAGAACAAGAAATCTTGCTGAAATATATCAGGTCATATAAAGAAAAGTCCATATACACAGAGAAAAAAAAGAACTATTATTAAAAAGTCTCCATTAAATCGTACAATACTTTTTTCTGTCTCCAAAAATATTCTAGTTGAATAGAACATAAAAAAGGCTGTATGTTTCAAACCTTGGCTATAGTTGATTAAAGACAACAAAATAGTATAAAATAGAATCTAACATTGACACAAAAATCTTTCAAATGTCTCTTTCAAAAAATTTTATATCTGTAATATCTTCAGAGTTTCTATAAAATGAAATATGATTTTGTGGTTACCATATAAAAACTCAATCTATCACAATAAAAATTGTTATATAAGAAGACTGAATATTAGAAACCTTTGCCTCTATATATATTATGAAAATTGTGTTACATAAGAAGGCTGTATATTAGTAACCTTTGCCCCTAAATATTTTATAACGAATGAGTACTAGTATCTGTTGTCTCCGAGGCGCGCGCTGACAGCAGCGGCGGCAGCATCACTAGCGGCACTCTGCACGTGCGGCGAGCGGAGGATCTCTGACGTGAACTCCGCCTGCGCCTTGGCAAGTGAAGCACCCGTTGAGCGGTAGATGCGATGCACCTGGAATATAAAAATCTCTATGACAGAACAGACCAATCAGATGAGATTAATTGGTGACGTTGCGATTACGACCAAGAAATCTGTTGCATTTTTTTATATTCGGGGTTATCAACCAATCAGAAACCAATCAGAAGAGATTTACTTGATGACGTAACGATTAATACCAATTAGCTTGTTGCATTTAAATGTATTTTGTTAATTATACTTAAATGAAGGGACATAAACATTTGTTATTCTATTAATTAATTATTATAAACCGTAACAAAAATTATTTTAATTTATTTTAGTCTTTTTTCCATTTGTGATTACCTTTTACCGACACCTGATACGCACGCACGCAAGCAAGCACGCAGGTACGCACATTCACAAGCGTTAATTCTTTCATCATCAAAATAGAGACTTCATCACATACCTTTGTGATGAGCATGATGTCAGCCACCACAGCGGTGATGAAGCCGATGGTGACGAGGAGTGTGACGATACCAGCTCCCACGTTAGTCTTGAAAGCTGTTATACTTATAATGAGACCACTGAAAATAATAAACACATTAATAAAAAATAAAGCTTCTATTTTCAGTGGGTTTCTCGAAACTTCGCGTTTTTTTAATAGTTTTTCAGGTATTTCAAACACTATGATTTTATTTTGATTTCATTTCATTTTAAACTGCAAGTCACAAGACAAGTTCTATATTTATATTATATTTTTCAGCATTTTGGCTGGATCTCTTCAAAATAAGACTATTGAGATGTTTTATGTATATCGTCCAATAATAACTAAAATTAAAATAGACTTATTAAAATACGTAACATTACAAAAAACATGTAGGTTTATTGATAACTCACCAGGAACCTCCACCTTGGAAGCCGATAGACTGAACCAAGGTTATTAAGATCTGGAACAGGAATATGAAGAAGAAGACCATAAAGTTGAAGGAGGAGTCGCTTCTGAACGCTTTGTATATCGGTCGATACCAGCAGATAAAGCTGAATGGCGTTAACAGCACAAAGTATAGAATGGACAGACCGAAAACGGTAAAATTTCCTTCAGAGAATACGAGAGACACACCCCCGACGATGTTCAGCGTTAGCACCAGAGAATGAACTGAAAATAAATAATATTTACTTATTTACAGAATTGTTTAAATAATTCATTATAAAATTATTAGTATATGTATATAAATATATACATAGAATATATCATATATTGTATAATATTATTATGAATATTTAATATTTTTGTATATTCTTACTTTTAATTTATTTCTCTCTTTAGCAATAAGGCCGCCTTTTGTACTTGTTTTTTTTTGTGTATTTTTGTTATATTACAACTTTATTACAATATATAATAGTGAATTGAATACAATTATAATTTATGAAACTGAAAATGTATGCGATTATATGTTTTTTATTATACTTTAAACATATATATGTTACACACACAAACGCCGATATTCGTACATATTACAAACTTTTATAAACACGTATAAACTTAAATCTCCACAGAAAATACAAATTAGACTTCAAACATACACTTAAAATATGTTTTTTTTTACCTTTAATAATTAGATTTATTTTGTAAAATGTAAAGTTTGTATAATATAATTACCATATACAATACTTTAGTAATGACAATTTTTTTTAAATCACAGTTTAAAAATTAATTCATATATTGTATAATGAACAATTTCAAAATAACTACTTATGTTAAAATATGTAAAATATATAAGTTGGCATAATTAATGTACATCACATTTAGAAAAACCGTTTTTATTGAAAACAAGAGTCCTAAATATAAATAAAGTAAAATTAACTCTAATAAATTCTGTAACTCACAGATCCACAAAAAATACAGATTACAGACTTCACACACACAAGTATAAGTGAGTCACTCACACATCCACAGGTGGTAGAGGTGTCGGACGACGCGCTGGAACTCCAGCGGTATGTCGACGTTGATGTCCTGGTAGAAGCAGGGCTGTACGGGGCAGAAGGCGGGCAGCGGCGGCCAGTTGTTGCGGCGACCGGCCGAGCCCGCGCGCAGCTCCGCCTCGCGACGGGACAGTTCCTCCGCCTTGCGCTCCAGCTCCTCTTGGCGCTTCTGCAAGGTTAATAATAGTATAAAAAAGCAGGGGTAATTTTTTTCTGTATATATTTTTTGTTATGACCCCAATGGCATAGAAACATAAATGTATAAAATAATTTTATCTACTTTTTCTGTATGTACATGCAAAACAAATCAAAAATTAATTTTTGACAAATATGTTAGTAAGATTAACAAATAATTAACATTTCACAACAATAATAAAAAAAAATCTATAATTTAAATTTAATAGCATATATTATTATTTACATAATCTGACATTTTATTTATCAAAAATATACATATAATATAAAATGAACAGAAGACAATAGATAATTGATTATATATTTATATTACTTCATAGTACTAATTATAGAATAAAATTGATCTAGAACAGTAACAAAGGCTCATAAATGTTTTCACACCTTTGTTGGCACACTGTCTGTCTGTTATGTTATATTATACTGTGTAATTAACTACATATTTTTTTATATTTATTTTATAAAATACTTAGATAGTGTGTTCAAATATGTACATTAACTGACCTACTATTACAGTTAATAATTTTCAGTAGCAAAAATGATATATCTCTTGCTGGTATATTGTACCATGTTTAAGAAATTTTTACCTATGTATAGTATACAACAAAAACTAAATTTTATTAACACATTTTTAGGTACAATTATTGAATTTAAAATTTTGCGAGGACAGCATTATCCAGTTGGCCACAAATTAAAAATGTTTATATTTATTTTAATATAATTTTGACTTATTTATATTTTATTTATTGTACAGGTTTATAGACGCACATACAAAATATAAGCTTATCGCCGTAAGGAATTTCTACATGCAAACATGTTTGTGTAAAGTTCCTATAAATTTGAAGTTTTAAAATTTATTTTTTTAAATCATTGGATTTCCAATGATGAACTAAAAGACAACTATAAATCTATAATATGACGTGATAAAAGCTATAATATATGTTAAATAAACTCAACAATTCTCTAATTAAATGACTATGACACTTACTAAAAATAAGTTAGTATGTGTTATTTTATTTTTAATAAACAATAATTGATAATCTTTTTAACAAAGAGCTTTATAAGTACATGCTAAAACATAAATACATGCTAAATTGATAACAGATAACTTCACTTTGATTTTAAACAACAACAATAAAAGATAAAATGATTAAAGAGTATGATTAAATAACATATTACCTTTAGTTCCTGTGCAAGTATGAAAGCAAGTGAAATGTGCAATTAGATTATTGTTTATAATAATATATAAAAAATAAAATCTATTAATTTATTTGTGTTACTAATAGATCACATTGAAAGTAATTACTGTAGGTTGTATATAACAATATATATGAAAAAGTTAATAATACAAGCACATTTCTACCTCTACTAACAGATACATACCTGAAAGTCAGCTGTGGTGAAGTTAGTTGGTGGTTGGGAGCTTTGCTGGCTTGGTTGTTGGTATTGTCCACTTATGGGGGGTGATACTGCCTGCATGATTGCTGGCTGGGTTGGCTGTTGTGCTGGCTGAAAATATATTGAACATTTTCTTAGTTATGGATTTAAGAATAAATTAAATAGGATTAATAAATAAGATTGATATCCTATGCATCTTAATAGATAGTTTGTCTACTGGGCTAATTTACTCAACACTTTTTAATTACATATGCCAAATTTATGTTTTTACATGCCGCAAATTTATAGAAATCAGACAGATACATATTATAAAAAATTTGGATTTCTGAGTTTAAATAATTGTATATTTGTAGGATCTGAATAACCAAAATGTATAATAGAAGTTTATATAATGATATCAATAATGACATTAAAACTTTTATTATCATCCTACGGAATATGACTAATAAAAACTTTACCGTAGTTTGATTAGCATTTTGTTGTCCATCAAATGGATTATAGTCGTCCAGGCCTCGTGTAGCATTGTTTGTACTCCTAGCTACTTGTTGTACAGAAGGATCCTGGATGATACAAGACAATACAATTATAATAACAAGAAAATCTGATTCATTTCTGATATCGAAGAAAGTAGGCTTACCGAAAAAGGATTGTCTATGGCCGGATCACCGAAAGGATTGTCCTCAAATTGCGACATTACTTTGCGTAAATTACGCCACTTTTTATTCTAATTTGAGTTCGCTCTCTAAAACAAAGATTTCTTCTATATTTTCACCATAAGCGATGATAAATATAATCAATTGATACAAATGACAGCTTGACGATGGTGACGAAATGACAGTTCATACTTCAAGTATCATCTCTCAGTGTTGCTGTTTGTTAAAATAAATTTTATTTTTTTAGGTACAAAAGTATAAAAGCGTTTAATAACGACGGACGTAATTTTTGTAATATATCTTTATTTGGGAGATCAATATTTCCTAGCAATAAGTACATATATTGCAAACAATCAAATATTATGTTATTTATGACAATAATAACACATGAAATATACTTGCAATTTCATGAATTTTTTAATGCGATTTGAATTGTTAACTTATGATTTTCTTTATTAAAATGTTATTAAGATTAATAATGACAATAATGGCTGAACGTGTTAAAAAAAAATAAAATAAAATGTATTTAGTTTATATCGAAAAAAAAAAAAAACGTACATAAACCTTATTAAAATAATACTTTTTATATTATTTTTTTTGTTATATTCATTTAGAATTTATTTCAATAATAAAAATGCACTAAGTGGAATATTATACATTTTATTTAAAGACTCATTTCTTACTATTCCTACAAAAGGAGGAAAAAAGTCTAACAAGTAAAATTTTTGGTTTTGAAGAAAACTAGAGAAGAAAACTATTACTTCATCCAAATCCTACTTTAAATTTGTCGTATAGACGGACAACTTATTTAATATAAATGTATTAAAACAAACACAAACAATATAAAAAACAAATATTCGTAATTATATTGCCTACCTTATCGTCATCATGACGCAGAAGTTACGTAGTTAAAATTAAATTCTTTATGTTGGCTTAACAACAGCGAAAGTGTTTTTGGCGGTTGGTAGACGCTATTGTCAGTTTATTAGACGGTTCTGTCAAAGTAGGCAGCTGTTTACGTTTTGTATAGTTATTTTGAGAGCATTTTGCATAACTTTTGTAATATGTTATTGTTTTTAAGGAAATATTTTTGCTGTTAACATTATATGGTGACTTTAATTTGTGAGATTTGTATTTAATTGAACAATGTCATATGTCAAGAGGTGAATAAGTCTGTGTTTTGTGTTAAACGTGTGAGTGACAGTTTTTATATTGTTTGGGATTTGGTGCGATAAACATAAACGGTAAGTGCTAATTTCCTCTCCTTTCATGAATTGGTTTTTATTAATTTTATTTCAGTTACAGAATTATTTTACTAACATTATTGACGACATTAAAGTAGGACCCTGTGTTTATTTTCGTATTGAAATAGGTTCGATTTATTTTTGCTTTTAATGAAACATATTTTAAAATTTTTAAAGTTTAATAGTTTATAGAAGTGTTACTACTATTAGTATTTGTAGAAGTCTCGCTAAGGTTATGCGCCTGCGCCGATGTAGAGGTCGACTAGACTACTAGGCGAAAGTTGTTTGCTCTTAATATCAAGGAAGTAACAAGTAATCTTACCTAATACTAACAATAATAAAAATATATGTAATATATGTAATAGTATATTCCATTACCAACATGTAAATTCATGTTTAATTCAAAACATGTACAGGACTGAGTTTTATGAAAGTGTTTTAAAAAAGTGAAAGTGAAGTGGGCCTAAAATGAATGCAAATATTTTAATATATATATATATATATGAAAGTATGTTAATATAAAAAAATGTGTTCAAGATATATTATAATGAAATATCAGTGTCACAAATATATGTGAAATGTATAAAAACTAAGGTAAAAACATAATATATGATTGTATAATTATTAAAATATTCAAAGCAATCAAATTCATATACAGTTATGATAATTTAGTCAATAAAATGCATCAAATCCTCTTAAAAATTAGGAATAGGCATTAAAAGGATATTCCTTTGAAAAACTCACTCTTCACTGTATTGGTACTAAAATATTTTAGGCTTTGTAATGAAAGGTGCTAATAAATACACTTTCACATCTTTAATGTTCATTATTGATTATATAACCAGTAATTTATGTTTAAAAAATAATATTTACTTTCTCTTGTGAGCTATAATTATTGAGACCCCGAAGTCTTTTAGGCATTACAAACTAATAAAACAATTTCACGGATATACCTCGCATTTATTTTTTAATTTTTTAAAGTTTCAGCGTTAACACAAGATGGCATCTCGTTTCCTTACAAATGTTTGATTAAAAAAAAATGTATTAACTGACATTTTTTTTTTAATATACTTTTATTGAAATGTGTAATACTCATGTAAATCTTAGACAACATTATTATAAACTAACAATCTATCAATGATTATAATAACATAAAAGATATATAAATATCTTAATGTCACTTAGGTATTACTTAAATATTGGTTAGGGATTACTAATATATTTATTACTTTTTGACTTACTTACTGACTGCAAGTTTAATGTTTACTGTTAACTTTTTACTGACTAGCTTTTCAAATCAGAATAATAACTGTGGTTTAAAATATTGCACTAAACAAAATATACCATATTCAAACTGCCACTAATTTAAAATAGCAATAACCATTTAATTAAGAAATAACATTAAAAAATATATATTTTTCAATTTTGTTATTTTTTAATCTAATAACATATTTAAAATGAACTTGTGCTATTTTTTGATTAATAACAATAGATAGTGAAGGTCATAAAACAGAGCAAAAGGTTATCAGAATGTGTTGATTTTTTAATTTTATTCATAATAATGTTACTGATATAAAATAATAATGTATCCTGTGACATTATTAAATAATTTAATATGTCTTTCAAGGTCAATATATTGTAAAATGTTTTATTAATTTTAATTATTTTATTTTAATGTTTTGATCAAGATGTGACAAAAATAATATTAATTTAATTAGAGGCTTGCTCATAAACTAAAATTATCAAAAAATACTTTAATATACAGTATTGGATAATATACTTTTCATAAATTAAATATATATATTTTTTTATTTATATTAAGAAATTATTTATAAACAATGTACTTATTTTAATGTACAGTCATTATATTTAATAACAGTTTTATGTTCAGTAATAAATATAATGCTTTGTGATGTAAATTTTTATGTTATAATGCTGATTTATTACTACATTGTGTAGAAATATTAAAAATAATATATTGGTATACCAAATTCCTAAGTTAAATGTATGGGACCAGTCAACTAGATTTTCAAGACAATTTACTATAAAGAGTTTGGTACATATTTTTACATTACTTTGGTGTCAACATTTATAATTGTCATATTAAAATAATCATGATTTGACAGTAAGGACTTGACAGCTGACTTCTTTTTTTAGATGATTCTACATGTAACTGTGCCTCAAATGCCACAGACTGTAAATAGGATATGATTATGAAGTTGAACAATCAGAACTCTTCCTGTTTTTGTGTTTTGGATATCCTGTGACATTAAAACATGAGTTATATTTATTCTGTAGCACACAACATGCTAAAGTTAGTTGAAACTGGAATTAGTATGCATATCAATACTTGACTGATAGTACTGTTTTCCATTAGCTTTTAAAGTTTAGTCTAGTATTGAAATTTAGTTGAGATTATCAATGATCTCTTAAACAATTTACTTTTAACAAAATTCAAAAATATATCTCAATTAGCCTTAAAAAGTATAAATCATTTGCCAACATTTTAACGTAATCGCATCCGTTGAAAGATGCTCTGCTCTATCCTGCATATAACACTGTTCTATCTATGTTATGCTCTACTAAGTACTCACTGAACGCACAAGATGGGTTGAATTGGAAGTCAAGAACCAAGTTAGTAGAATCTCTTTCAAAGCTTCACCATCTGTGTAGCATGTGTGGATATCAGATTGATCTTTTTATTCAGGTTAAGTTTTTGATATACGAAACATTTCCATGCAAAGTTTTTTATATACGAAACACTCAAATGCAAAGGGGTTTTTATGTACGAAACTTTGCATTCCAAAATTTTTTTATCAAGGAATCAATATCAAGGATTTTTTATAGCAAGGAATCTTTCCTATTACAATAACGATGGTTAATATGTGCATATTTTTTTCTGGAATGTTCGTTGTTTCATTTATCGATAATTATTCATAAATTAACAAACAGTGTAGTCAATCAATTGAATTTATTAATATTTGTTAGGTGTTAACATAATTCTCAGGCGAAGTGTATAACAAACAGCAAACACACAATAGCCGAAGGTTAATGTAATTATGAATATTTAAAGTACATTGATATTATGGCAATACTTCGATTACTTGCATTAATTGGAAGCAATATTTTGTTAGTTTTAGCTGATTTTATTTGTAGAGAATATATTTATCTATGGCTATTTTCTATTGGCCAAATAGACTTTTTACAGATATTTACTGAGTATATTAAATAAGTAAGTTAAATACATTGTTATTATGACAATACTTCGATTACAATTGATTAATAGTAAGCAATAATTTGTTAGTTCTAGCCAATTTCATTTGTAGCGAATATATTTATCTAGTGTATACTTTTGGTCAAATAGACTATGGAAGGCCAAACCGTCGGTCGCGGCCCCTAAGTCAGTCGTGGGCACGGAAAAAATTATCGGTATTGCCGTCCTAAATATTAGGAAAATTAAAGGAGTGTAATCTTGGTCGGTCATCGCGAACGACTCATGTGTCCACTGTACGAGTAACACACTTTTAACGTAAAAATTCTAAATTAAAAGTTTTTTTGTTCCCCAGTATGGTAAAGAAATTCCTACCTAAAAATCGGTAGATCGCAAAGAACTAGAAAAGCAGACAATAGATCTCGAGTCTGATTGAGTTGGCCACCGCTGAAGTTAGCGGTAATTCACAAATATGTACTAAGGATATTAGTAAGTATTACAGAGAAGTTATTTAGACGACTTTTTTTACTAATGGCATAATGAAATGCAGTGAAAATACGTTATATGATCTGTTTTACGTAAGGAACTCGTCAGTTCCAGGTCACCGCACTCGTATAGCACAAGTTGGACCATTATCGACTATTGGGCGTCATCGTGACGGAGTTGAATGTCAGATCTCCACGCGAATGCCATATCTCATCATGTTCAATGAACTAAAACAGGTAGGGACTTTACAAGGTATCGGTTAACGCTCCATTTGGATAACAAGATATGAATGAGAATAAGTTTAGTTTGAGCTTATAAATTTTTAAAAGGCCAGCAATACAATTCAGACCCTGAAAGTGCTCGTTTTCCCCCTATGGCATAAAAAAAAGTTCATAACCAGGTTTTGTATACATTGTTTGCATATTAAATATTTTTTTCGAATACATCACTTTGTTCGTGTTTTTTTTAATGAAACAAAAACAAATAATTGTTTTTTTCAGTCCGAGTAGACTTATTTTTATATTTCTATATAAAAAAAAAATAGAAATATTGAAATTCTTTATATCAATCGATGCGGAATTGTATCCAGAATCTAAAAAACCAACACTCATGATGAGAAAAAATTTTCCCTAGAAGCTATGAGGGAAAAACTTCAAATTAAAATATGAAAATTCTGATTTTTAGATCACATGTTGTATATCAATCGATGCGGAATTTTTAACTTTTCTACTGTATACTTTAAATATATAATTTTAAAATAAATAGAAGTATTTAAAATAAATATCTAATATATAAAATTCTCGTGTCACAGTGTTTGTATCCACCCCTAAACGGCTTGAACGATTCTTATAAAATTTTGTGTATATTTAGTAGGTCTAAGAATAGGATGTAAATTAATTCATACCCCTAAATGATAAGGATACCGCAATATTTTTTTTATTTTTTTCAATTTTTTTATTTTTTTTATAAAAAAACTCAAAATTATTATCACCAACCCCAATTTTTTATATGGAAAATAATGTATCGCGGGTCAGTTAGATATAATATGTTGATAAAATGTTCAGGTTTTTTAAAAGGCGGATGTAAAAGTGTCAGAAGTGTAAAAGTCACAGTGAATGGTTAGCCTTGCAGTGTCTGATACAATTGACTAGACTTACTTAATAAGCGACAATATTTAGTATTAATGTCAAGGTTCAGAATTAGTTGCATAACTAAGTATAAACATAAAAAATAAGAATACATTTATCTTAAGCAAGATTAGTGTTGCGATCCGAGCTCTGTTTTTACTTTAGTGACTCCAGTCAGTAAGTCAAACTCGTACTCAAATAAAAAAAAAGTGACTCGACTTACCGAATCAACTCAGCACTTCGCGTGGATTTTGTCGCTTATGTATTTGATTGTAGGTAAGTATAACTATATAAGAATAACTAATATCGTATACGACTCGAGTGAGGTAGTAAAATCGCTTGAGTGACTCGAGTCACAAAATCTTATTCGAGTCGCATCACTGAGCAAGATCGATTATCTTAAACAAGATTTTAAATTTTCTTACAATTCTTATTCACAGAATTACTTTTGTTTTTGACATTTTTTTTTAAATTACACAGATGTTATTTATTCCCAAGTTAAATCTTGTTCCTTGTAGTGCCAAGGAGCGCCATAGCGCTGCTCTCACTAGTTGTGAAAAATGCCAGCGTCGCGAAAGCGCTCCTTTTCAACGTTCACTCTGTTTCTGTAATTTTTATTATCATTTTTAGCATATATTGGTAAAGTATGTATGTCACTAAAAGGATTATATAGTTGACAGATATATTTAATTAATTAATCAAGATATATACAATTTATTCCTCGGTTAAATGTTACCTAAGAATAAAAAAAATCCCCTTAAACAAATGTTATCTCATGACTTAAAAAGTAATAAATTGCTCGTTCTTATCAAACATTAATCCACTTAGTAAGGTAATAAAAAAGAAAGTATGTAAATATCCTTGTAATACGGATTTACTGTCGTTTTAATTGCTTTTGAAATAAACTTTTGAAATAAGTCGTTCAACTATGTTTAAATACGTTTATGATAAGAGAAAATATCATATAATGTTTATTAAACTAATGCGTCATATCGTATATCACCTACTTTAGCTGTGACACACGGACGAGCGATTTTATTTACTATTAGGATAACTTAGAGTAGTGGAGTAATTCTAGATAGCCTATAACTTTCCTCGTGAACCTGTCTAGCATAATTAGATAGAATTTTTCAAATCTATAATGTAGTTTTCAAAGATTAGCGCGTTTAAACAAACTCTTTTCCTATTTATAATATTATTATTGACTGAGGCTCTCTATGAGAGAGTTTTCTACTTCCTTTATGGAAGCATCAATCAAAAACAGTAGCTCCGAAAATTTCCAAAATTTGCACACTGATAGACAGTCTGGTGGTGGTTTAAAAAAAAATTCAAATATTCGATCTCGTTGAGGAATAATCATGAAAAAACTAAAATCCCATAGACTTCAATGGGAAAAAATTTTCGCGCCCAAAATTAGCTTGAAAATAAATTAGTTTAGAACAGAATGCGTCAACGTTCTGTACCTGGAGTGCTGCTTGCACCTCGCTTCACTCAATATTAATTAATAATATACTAACACATACCGAGATTTTAAAGAGTAGCGAGTCAAAATTGAGGTCTGATTCACGCTCCTAGTTTAATATCTAAGATAAAAATTTAATGGTTTTTAAGTTCAATCGAAAGATTTGGAAATACAAAAAGACTTTTATTGATTTAATTCTTGTCAATTATTTTTAAATATAACTCGTCTTGCGTTGTAGCAATCGTGATAAAGGGAAGACGGGGTGTAAGTGTCTATGAGTACTACCTACATTTCGTAAATTAGTTTTATACAATTCTGTAGTACTCGTAGAAATCTTAGACAATAGTATGTTTTTGATTACTTTCTAATTATATGTTATAACACAAAAAGTTATTTTGTTTTATTATTTATAAATCAATCTCTATAACTTTGCTCTCTCTCTCTCTCTGCTCTCTTTATTGCTTGAGGCAAGCAAGTCCGCGGTGTTAATGTGCGGTTTATGGTTCACAAACAGATTTAGGGGAAAATTTGATGACATAACTTTGTTGCAAATTGCTCCATAAAAATGAATTGTACCTTCTATTATTAGATACTATCCTATAAGCAATACAGTTATTATGAAATCTTGAAAGTAGTTATTAGTTCTTAGCAACTAGTTTCTTTTTGATATTTCGACATTGAAAAAAAAACTAAACCACTATTGTGTAAGTATAGAAAAAATAATATCTAAAGATTGTTAATCTATCATACTTATTTAAGATTCTTAAAGAATATACCTAGAATAGAATAGAATCTTTGACAAATAATGTGTCTATTCTATTGTTCATCAACAATATATAAATATGAAAAATAAAATTAAATATATATCGGGAGTTTCAGATGGCTGTGTGTCATATTAAAGGGAAAAACCGTTTTTTTTATTTTGAAATATTTTTTTTTTGTATTTAAGGTTTCGTGATTCATGATTAATATATATAATCTGACTGTAAATGCTATGGTATTTGTATAACTACTTTCGACCATTCGAGACAATTCATGAGCCCGCAGCATGGGCGAAATCGCGGCTTGACCGGGCAAATGACGATAGTATTTATATGAATACAGCCTAATAATTATAATAAGCATGTATAATGTATTATTGAATTTCAATTGAAATTTTAAAACTATTTTAATAATACTTTAGTGTTTTTAGTACACACATATTCCAATTAAACTGAATATGTTAATTTTCTGTTTGCGATGTTATGTATATGTTAGTCAATCAATATCATCGAGGCATGTTACGTATTCGAGTAATGAGCGAATTTGAGCGTTGAAATAGCTAGTGTGTTTGAGCGTTGAAATAGTAGCTATTAATTGATAAATTAGTTGGCAGTGAAACGTGATCTTTGAGATCGATACAAGTTCAACAATAAACCTTATCTTCAAGACACGTTGCACGTGACTGACGCTTCCGTGACTTTAGCGAGAACATTGTTTAATACAAGGAGCGCGACCCAGATCTCAATTTTGACTCGCTGCGCTCGCAAAATCTCGGTATGTCTTATCATATTGAGCGAAGTGAAGTGGAAACAGCACCGAAGTTGCATTTACAAAACGTCGACGTATTGTGTTTTCAACTTTTTTTCAAGATGAGACACATTACATTTTTTGAATTCTTTTTTTAAAATCGCTACCAGACTGATGTCTATCACTGTGCAAAATTTAAAAATTTTCAGATATACCGTTTTTGATTGATGCTTGCACAAAGGATGCAGAACAGTGTCTTATAGAGAACTTCGCTCTCTTCGTTGTATTATATACAAAATTTTGTGCTATAAATTGAACCATAATTACAACAACTATTATAAATTATCTTTTATCAATATTTTGAAACAACCAGAAACTTCTCTGTTTTGCCACTTTCTTACTAACAATTTGTGTCGAAGGTGTGAAAAAGACGAAGCAAAAGTTATTCTGTATTGAATATGTTTATTATTATAAATATGTTTATCAGTAAAAGGGATAGTCTATTTGTTCTTTCTTTTCAAGGTAAAATTCCAAAACCTTAATCTTTTGTAAGTAACTTGAAAGGATTGATTGTAAGATTGTACATATATTTTGTAGCATTAAGAATATTTTTATAAAAGTTTGTCAGTTAATTTAAAACACAAATACAAAATTTTATCAATTGGCAGTAGAAGATTAAATCATCCGTATTCTTTGAGAAATTTACAAAATAAACATTGGAAGAAACAGAAATAATGAAAAGTTACTTTCTAATAAATACAATGAGAGATGGGATTCGCGAAAGAAAAGAAATAAACCAAAGTAACTCATCTATTTCGAGTATTGTTATATTTAGATCTCTCACAAAATATCTAAATTTTGAATGTAATATTTTAAATTAAAAATAATTTTGTATAACATCTTCTATAACTTTACTGTCTACATAAATAAAAATGCTTGGCCAATTATTAAGAAATGTATATTATTAGTGAATTTCATCTTAATTATTAATATTTTTAAATGTTTTCAAGATTTATCAATTTCGATTTGTTATAAATTTTAACTAACTTTGGATATCGATAGTTCTGTGTTTGTATTAATATGTGAAGACTTTATTCGTTTATGCATATTTTTATTATTACTATGTATGTGTTCTGTGTAAATTATAAATATTTCACTTGTATCAGTAACACATAATTAAATTGAATTTTCGTAGGAAATAAGGCGTATTATTCGATACTAGCTCGGACGTGAACAGATCACAGGCCAGAAGTTACGTAACCGTATACGTCGTATGAGTATACGTAAAACGGATTACTTGTATAAGTAGTTTTTTTTTTCAATAGCAATAAATAAAAATTTAACCATTTAATGTAAAATTTATATTATAGCAAAATTGTTGTGTTTTGGCCTGTGATTGTATCTCGACCATTAACTGTATTTATAGCGGCTGATAGGGCTCATTTCATTCCCCACTAATTGGGCTATAAACACTTATCTAGGACCCTCCATCCCCTCTCCATTACCACCAGCGGCCAAACAGTTCACAAAACAATTCAAGAGTTACAGTTGGATAATCCTAATCAGGTTATTTAAGGTTCCTATAAAAATGATTTCAATTGTATATATGGAATAAAAACTACACAAAACGAGTTTCATTTCAAATAAAACTCAAAGCTAGATTACAGGACTATTTGCGGACGATTCTACAAATGAAATTGGCTCTATATGGTCCGTTCCTACAAATGTCATAATTTCATACGAAATACCGTGGTGATAATAGTGAGAACTTAGAAACTGGAGCGTGGAGGAACATATAAATTTAATAATATAAGGTTTCCTTATAGTTGCCTTTTCGAACAAACTTCCTTAAGGAATATGTTCGCTTTGTTTTGTTACGCTTTCGAGTTACGAGAATGGCAAATTGTTGGATTACACAAACTTTAAGGTCAACAGAGTCGCAAAATCTTACAGCTACTTAACCATGTTTCCTTTTTTGATGATTGAAAATATTTATATTCAAAACAAAGGATAAACAAAACTTTGGTGTAATTTGAATAACCTTTGTTTTTCTTTGGAATTTTGGTTTTGTTTTGTTTGTTCTGTTTTGTAAATTTTCCAAATTGCTGTCAGGAAAGAATGTTGCTGATGAGTTTAGTTTGGGGTCAAATTCTTTATTGAAAATAAAATAATATTACTTACGTATTTTCTACCGTTCGTTTTTGTTCTTACTATAAAGCGACTCGTTAGGTAAGAACTTGTGGTGTGAAAAGACTTACAATTTTATTTCAAAATAGTATTTTTAAATTGTCAAAGAAAAACTCAAGTATAAATTCTCTATAAATTATATTAAATTGTTTTTAATAGGTTATTTGAGCTGGTGCAATATGCTCATCTCTTCCATGATCTAGTATACGTCACAACAGTGACGATACAATAGAGATTAGAGCAGATAAGAGTTGCAATAGATAGACAATTCTATTAACACTTTGGAATCACATATAAGATAAAACAGACATACGCTTTTAAAAATTTTGTCTTTGATAATATTTTTTAAATCCAAATTCTTTCAAAATCTGTACAATTCATAGTAAAGTTTAAACTATGTCATAGTGAATTCGCTTAACCGCAAAATCAAGACTTACCTTGTTACGATGTGTGCGATAAAAATTTTCACGTGAACCGGTTTGGAGCGGTTTGAAGCGGGTTTTCCTCGACTTCCTGCCGGTGTAAATAAACCCTCCCTTGTTTACGAGATGAACTACTGAAAATTTTGGCAATGTAACATTTGCGTAACTTTAAGCCGTAAAATAAACTTAAATTAAAGCTCTGTAAAGTATGTTTTAAGCAAATATTGCTATAAAATTAAATTGTATCAGATCTTCTAATTTCAATATGACTTGACTTTAAATTTGACTTAATAAAGTGAGTAACTCTTTTATGGGTCAATGTATAGATTTTTTCAGTAAGCTCCCAGAAAACGGGTAATTATTAAAATATAACAAATTTAAAAAAATAATTAAGGAACATTTATGTGTTAATGGATACTATGTGTCAGAATGTTTAGATCATAGCGTTTCTTGGTAATGAGACCTTCGCTGTCAGGATATTTCTATATTATAATAAATTGTAATAGTCTATAAGTTTGGTTTAAAAACAAAAAAAAAGAAGAAGGAGAAGGACTCTTTTCAGGACTGAGGGATTAATCTTTTCGAGCTATAAGCTTATTTTTAATATTATAAACTTATTTTCAATGAACATTTTCATTTTTTTCATTTTGAATATGGACTAATTATTCTGGTTTCTATACATTATGAAGATTACCTATTTCCTAGAATTTGTATTGGTTTTAGTTGACAGAGTTATTAGTGAATGTAACATGATAGCTTTGACGATTTGTGAGTCAATCTCATTTCTATATTATATGTATAGGCTCAAGGCTAATGGGTTAGACAATACATTAGGTGTGCTTTTGAATTGCAAATTAACAATCCAGATGTCAAAACCGAGAGCAATAATTTGTCGTTTATATACAGTACTAAATATTCATTACCATTTGAAATAGACGGTACAGCGGTAACTGAATTTCAGTCTAAGTACTGTTGAGAATATCCTTTGTATATTTATGGTACAAATAAATTTGTGTCGAAAAGGGAAAACAAATAAAGGAACGAAAAAATTATTATAGGAAGTCGAGGAACTAACTGACATACAAACATCTGAATCTTGCCTTTTCTACGCGCAAAAATGTACTCGAGAAAATCAATAATACAACACAATACAATTTGAACGTATGTTTGAAATAAACATATTATTAAATAGGTTGTTATAGCTGATAAGGCTGAACAGATTTCTATGAAGAGTAAAGGAATTCTAGGACCTGATTAAATAATTGAACTAATGTGTCAACTCGCACGAAGTACTCGAAAGATATAAGAATATACCTTGTTTAGTCATCAAAATATTACAGTAGATTTATACTGAATCATGTCGGTTTGACACTATTGGCAAGCGAGTCTCGTCTCCTATCACGTGTCATTGTTTTCCGTGGACGTTACGTGGTCAAGGAGTACATACCACTTACATAGTCACCTCATTACGTGATTCTCAGCTGTAAGTTTATATACACGCTCCACTCTACGTGCTGTTATTCTAGGTAAGGTATATCACGTTTCCTTGTAACATTACTTTAACTTTTCAAGGTTCAAAAAATTCATTGTTTATTATTTCTACAAGACTACGCTGAAGGGTTGTCTAATAATGAACGTTAGCCAGTGGCTAGTAGTCCAACGCTCAGGTGAAGCACCTTGGCCTCAATCTGTTATTGTTTTGGTGATGCCAGGGGCTATCTGAGACGAGGAGCTTGACCTTGCCTTGCCCTCAAGATTCTGCATACATGCAGTGTTATGGAGTTGGAAAGTGAATAGACTTCAACGATAACTACAGGTTTTGAAAAGAAGATGGTTTCTACAAATTAATTTTTAATTTTCAATCAAAATTTTCAGTTGGACTTAAAAAATGTAAATAAGATCTTTTAGAAAAACTTTTTTCTTTTGAAATCTGTTGTTTCGTTCCTTTAATCACTTTATGCAATATTTTGTGATTGTTTGTTGATTGTTTATTACATACAAATCAATGATCACTTACGTGTACCAAAGTCTTTTTATCATTGAGTATTTTCGATCATGTTCCCGGGGATTGCATTAAGTATATCATTACTTAATGATTTAAAGTACTTTAGAATATTTTTTGTCATGGCTAATAGTGACCCTGGACCTGCCCAATAGGGACTTAAGGGATATATTATGTGGCTCTGTCCTTGTTAAAATTGAAGGTCGTATGTGTCGGTGATACCAGATGGTCTAATGGTATATTTCTTCTCTGACATTGACCTGGAGTCACCAAACATAAAGTTCGTTAGCAATATAAGACAGTCTATCATGAGAGAGAGGTATCTGTGTGCGGCGCAACACATGTGAAGAACGGATGTTATTATCACGCAATGCAGTTAAATAATCAGCCTAATTAACAAACGAACCGTGTCTGGTGAATTGCATCGCTTAAATGTAAACTTATGTGAAGTGAAAGGAGTTATTCTGATCCTTGAGCGGAAACTTCCTGTTATTATAAAATATTGATAAAATATTAAGCTTAGAATTTAAAGTATTTTTTACTTTGAAGGTAGTTGATATTTTTTGTTAATCTTTATTAATTTCTTTTTATACCTCTGTAGTAAGTTTATTCGGTTTATATTATTATCTTCTTGTAAAATAGGAAAATGTTTTCGTTAATAACAAAGTTTATTTGTTCTACGCGAATGTCCGATATATTAAGAAGTTTTCGATCCAAATACAGGAACTACTTCCATTAAAGGGTAGTCTTACAGTTCTTACTTTGTTGGAATCCGTTTAACTCTATCGGTTGTATTATGTCTTTTTTCTTAGATAATTAAACTTTTTCTTTATATTTAATTGTAAAGTAGTAATTACATAAAATCGCATTTATTTCGATTTTCCGATTCAGATAATTATTTTTAGTGAAGATTTACAGTTTTGATTTATTTAAAAAAAATTTTTTTCAATGATTGTGATTTGAACCTTGATGAATCGCAAATTGAGAACTTGAAGACCAAATTAAACGATGAACAAACAGATACATTGTTTAGAGTACTAGTAATAATTTCAAATAAAGGTTTCTTCGAGACTACTCCGACATACAACACAGAAAATCACAAACGACCTAACATAATTTCAGTTTAAATGTTACCACATTGATCTTAATGTAAACGATTCTAATGAACGACATCTATTAACGAAATGTTGAACTAAGGTTTTTTTAAATATCACACGATTTATATAGTTAGTTTTTTTTTATATTTCTCTTTATTTATTAACGAGAGTTTGTTCATACAATGAACATGTCACCCTCATTGTCTCTAAAACTATACATTACATACGACGCTCAATACCTAAATGTACATATTTATATAACATTTTCGCTTTTTTAGACAACGGAAAAGCCAGAACACTGTTACAAATAACAATATCTCTAATATTAGTTTTAAAATAACTACAAAATTTTTGTCTTTCTGATTCATTGCTGAGACATTCCACTAAAATATGGTACACGTCTTCTACTTTGTTACATTTAGAACACATTGGTGAAGGTGTTTTACCCATAAGGTATGTAAAACTGTTAAGTGGTATATGCCCGGAACGAAGTCTAAAAGCCATAATTAAATCTTTTCTTCCTAAGCGTGAATCTTGAAACCAAGGCTTAGCAGGTATATTGGGCTGTATTGTTTTAAACCAAATACCTTTACTAAGGGAACGTTCATCAAAATATTCCTTCCATAATTTCAAACAATCTAATTTTACAAAATGTAATAGATCAGAATAGTACGGCAAATCACAACAAATAACTCCATCAGACAAAGCTTCTTTTGCTAATAAATCGACTCTCTCATTGTTAGTTATGCCAACATGAGAAGGTATCCACTGTACAATTATTTGTATTTTGCAAGAAGTAAGATATAGTTATATGTGGCTAATTAAAAAAGATAATAATCACGCCGTGATTCTGTAATTTTCCCAGCTCATGAGAAAAAATGGCTGACCCTTGCGATATACTCGTGTTCGGGTGCTGATTGTGGTGAATGGTTGTCTTGTAGGCCGAGTTGCAATATTTTTTTTTTATCAACATTTTTAAGAATTCATATCGAATTGTTTGCGATGAATTTGATATCCGCAAAAAAATCTTCAATGTTTTGACGTTTGTGATAAAGTGATCACACTAAAAAAATCCCCGGTAGAATTATTTGTGTGGTTCTCAGACCAGCGCATTTGAAACCCTGGTAACCTTAACTTTGGAATTAAAGAGTGTCCAGAAGGGCTTATTTCGAAAAGTATTGTATCAAAATAGGCACTACTGACTCTTGTAATTGACGTACACCAATGGTCACTCATACAGTTTCAAAGTGGAAATAATATAAATAAATAAGTAACAGCCTGAAATGGCTTCGAAACCAGTCGGTTCAACTCCGTAAGTACAGACGCATCATTATATATAATAATAATCTTAGATCACGAATTTCTAAATACAAAAAAAAAAAAAAACTTGCCTAAAACTGATTGCGGCAACAGTACTGTATCTGGCTCAGTTAATTAATCTACCGCAATTATCTACTTTTATTCTATTTTAAGTTATTAGTCGAGACATAAACTTAAATATTTATTCTAGTTGAAATAAGTTTTCTAATTATAAATCTAAATTTTTTTTAACAATTGCTTAAGTGTTAATAAAGAAGCAATTTGTTAATTAAGTATTAGTTATGTATATTACATTAAAATGAAGGCAACTAGAATCGTTATTATTTCTTTACTTAACGCCTTGACATAAAAATTTAACTGTGTTATAAGGTCAGAAGTTGCCGCTATCGCTAGTTCATTTAAATGTATAAAGACGTAAATATACATAATGTTAAACATCACAGGAGGCGTTGAAACAAGGTTAAGATTTAAGCCTGTTGTGAAAAGCAACAGGCGTGACTTCACACAACAAAGGGAATTAAACCCAGGAAGCGGCTCGACTTGAGGACTGTAAGACGACTGTAAACCGCAGTTAACCAAGTCTCGGAATCCGTTTGACTTAGCACTGACATACTAACTACTGAGGCAGGATTTTATCCTCGATAGAAGAATTGATAAAGAAATTTGAGCTTTTTTACCCAAAATTCATTATTGTATCAAAGTAAATAAATATAAAATTGTTCTATATGTATGTTATAAGTAATTTGTACAGTCAGCTTCAAAAATCGATGACCGTTTTTAAGGTTTGAAAATAGCTATACACTATATAATACCAAAATGGCTGAAATGACAAACGCCAATATTGAATAAACATCATCAGAGTTCAAATTACCTAAAGATCAAGTTGTCAAATTCGTTGGTGGCATTAAGAGTGTTAAGGATTTTTTTGATAAGTACAAATAACATCGTCCATGTAGGTTATTGCTATTAGCTTTAATATTCAGCAACGTAAATAATGTTTGTTATTTAACCCATTTGAATCATCGCTCTAAATGCGTGATGCACTTTGAAAATACAAAGGTTTTTGCTAATTATTTTTTTTAATTTTATTTTATTTTTTTAAATTTTTACTTTTTTTGTTTTGCTCTTGATGATAAGAGAGTGAATTTGTTTCCGGAATATTCGGTCGAATAATGCAAATGGGTTAAAAATATTACAGATTTTTATATAAACTTTAATTTTTCACTTGAAATTTGCGAAAAAAACTTCTTCAGTGAGTATTTACGAGAGGTTGAATAAAATAAATAAACAAGATTCTTACTGGGGCTCGTGGAATGATATAACATTCAGGTGTATACATTTACAATGCAGCAGCAGTCCTCATTTTATAGCGCCGGCGGTTGATCCGGAATACCAAATGCCGGATAGCACTTTCACGTTTTATAACATCGTTAGAAACACCCGAATATTACAGTTTAATAGCATGCAAATGTAACTAGATGATTACATAACAGACATTTTTATCTTTAAATTTGGAATTGTAGATAAACTTTTACAAGGGATTGAAATAATGCTCTGAATATTTAAGTTCAACTAAGTGTCCTAACTTGCCCCTATCAAATTTGTTAAAGGTCACAGGTAATAGAATATTCCAGGCTATCTTGAATATAATGAAATTAGGGTCTCCACAGATATTAAGGTTAACTGGGGTTATAGTCTAAAATACGTTTAGGGTATAAGGTCGTGTGATATTGAACATTTTAACAGAGACTCTCATCGCGAGATATCTTAAATCTAAAGCCTAAGATATTTCGAGTAAATACAATTGGTTCAGTCTCATTTGGCTAAAAGGGTTCATTGCGCGCATAGAGTTCAAGTTTTTAAAATAATTATCCGAATGGACTTATGTAAAAACCATCAGCATTAGCTCGGCTAGTTTCGAACCTATGAATTGAATTGAATGAATTCATGAGTTTGGAGCTTGGCGGAATCATGGCGTGAACAGTTCGAGAACAGATGCTAATTATTAATAATAGTAATCATGGATCAGAAAAGTTTAAATGCAAAAAATGTTCAGTGTTAAAACTATAATGAAAATAAATAGCCAATAAGCCGACCATGGATATCCGATATCTCCTCATTAGCATATTTCAACAAGATTAAAAACAAAAAGTTAAAATTATAATGGAGTCGATTAAAAGCAGATACGGTTGGATTGGTTTGTCCTGCAAATTGCTTCTCTATATAAATCGCGTAATTTGGACTTAAACTTAAAACCATGAAATTGGATAATATTTCCAATTAAACCTTTTTAAAACTTTTTGGAATTAACGGTGCATCCATTTGGCAAATCGTATTTTACGGTGTATATCGTATTTTGGTCACATATTAAACACATACTCAACACAGGTTCTTATACTAAATATGAAAATAAATAAATTCAAATTCAAATTCAAAATATCTTTATTCAAATAGGCAATTTACACGCACTTTTGAATCGTCAATTATTACATTATAAAAATGTCAGTATAGTCAGACCGTCCTTCAGCTACCACCAGCTCGGAATGCTGTTCTGTTGAGAAGAGCTGGCCAGAAACTCAACAGTTGATCTTTTTAAAATATGTGAACAATGTTTGATATACAGATTAGAATATACTGCAAATGAGTCAACAACCAAAGTTCCACAACCTAACTTTTTACTTGATCGAAATACGATCAACTAAGAACTCTTGTATGCTATAATAAGCTTTATTTAATAGTATACTTTAAATTTTAGATTTAAAATCAAGTAAATAATAATAATAAATACTGCATACTATACTTTAAATTTAAAATAACTGTCTTTTCTAAAGCATATATCCGATTTCGTTCTTTGTCACAACATATAATTACAGTAATACAAGTCAAAAAAGTGAAACTGCCGCAAAATGTAAAAGAAAGTGAACTCAAATAGATGTGAACGAAACAATATACGTGAAATTGTGTGTTAATGACTGATTGTTTGTAGATATAAAATTAAATTCATATTTTAAATCTAAATAATTTTTTAACTATTTTTAATAAAATTTCAAACATTTTATTATTATATTGTTTAAAAAGTGCCAAGTTAGGGAATGTTGTAAAGAAATAATTTTAGAAACTTTTAACTCATAATTAACTTTACCATTTTTATTATTGTCATTGAACTAATTTATAACAATTTAATGTTTTTAATTATTTAATTATCAGTTTAAAAAATATAACTAGTGTGTACTTCTATAATAATTATTACTATAGTTTCAAAAATCAACAAAGAACTATTGCTAAGATATTACTTTCTTAGTATTTAGCAGCAGTTTATTAGCTATTCTTTGAAATAATTACTTCCGAATTAAGTTTTCCATTGTCTTAGTAATTACTAATGCTCCAACTGTTTTATTGTTTTAATGATGCATTTATATCATTGACTCGTGTGTTGATATTTGTATTTGTAAATAGTAAAAAATATAAATAGTAAATAGTAAAAAGATCATAGACAGAAAGAAAGAAAGGAAAATAATTAAAAGATTTTGTATCAATAATGTTTATTTGGATTTGAATGTTTTTAACAAATTTTACCAAAGGAAGATTTACTGTTTCATGTCTGGATATATTTGCTTGTATGTCCGCAATTTTGTTTAAAACTACTTAACCAATGTGGATGTTTCTATTTTTATATATAAATCTTGTCTGTATTATATATATGAATATTATTCTTTGGTAAGTTTGTTCATAGAATAAATAATAGTAATTATTGTTTACTATAATACTGGGAAGTCCATTGGATTTTTATAATTAGATCGAGCATAACAAGGAAATCTCATTTATTATTAAAATTATATGCCTTGGTACATACATACCTACATCTTATCTAACTGGGTTTTACCAACATTATCATATAACTGTTTTTAAATATTTATCGCAGTTATATTAATGGCCAGTTTTTTGTGTTATTATTTCCAGCGCATTGGTGCGAAAAAAACTTTGCAGAAATAATTGTATCTGAATTTTATATAAACGATATTAATAAAAAACAGATTTGTTTTTAATTTTTAATATCTATAAATTAATCAATTGGTTCAAATGGTATATTCGTTATAAAAAAAGGGTATTTGATCCGCTTAAACAAAATTAGTAAATTAATTTTGAGCAAAAAGTTGCTCTCCATCTTCGGCTTGTGTTGACATTTTTTTTATTATACAAAATAATATAAATTACTAATCCTAACATATGGGGCTCTCTCAGGTGTAAATACTAATTGTTTAGAATTGTCTTTTAAACATGGCTATATAGCCAGGTCAATTTTGTTAAATTTTAAATAAAAAAACATCGATACGAACAGGACTCGAAATCGCGACCTCTAAGAAACCGCTCGTTAATACTAATTATTTATGAAAACATCCGTGAGCATAAGCTAGTATCTAGGATCTAGTTTTAAACTGGGTTAATACAGACCTTTTAAACGAGCGTATTACGTGAATAGTATTTCCTTAGTTATATAATTATTATTTAATTAAAAAGGAATTCTATTTACACTTATCTACCTAATTAAAATTCGTTAATAATTAGTTAATATAGTATTATTTTGTATTTATATAGTGTTATTAAATACAAGAGACCGATCTCGCTTCTCATTATAATTATTAATAAATAAACCATTAGGCCGAACAAGACGTGGAAATTTGACTGCTTCTATAACGATGAGATAAATTAAGAAGATTTATGTAAATTTATACATTATTTAACGTAAATTTCTAACAAAAATATTGTCTGTTTAATTTGTTAAATTGGAAAGAAACATCGTATTGTGCTTGAAATTAGGTTTATTTACGGAACGCACTCGCTCGTAACGGAGGATCGCTCGGAAATAAGTAAATGGAATAAATGAAATGTCCTATAAAGTGGATAGGATGCTTGTGTTTCGAAGAGTATTTTATTTTTTAAACATCAGACATTTTATAGACTTGGATCTATATAGACACATATCTGGATTTTCAGATTCAAAACTGCCTAACTTACTTATAATTGTTTTTATAATTATAATTATATTTTATTTTATAATTATTCGACTGTACCCCATTTGCGGTTCGAAACTAGGGTGACAAATTGTGATAGTATTGACGTGAGTACAACGGGATAATTATATATAATAGTGTAAATACAATAATTTATTATCTTTAAAAATCTAGTGTATGAAATATGAAGATTTTAATTTTATAGTTATGGATATATGTGAGGTTAGCAAAGCGATTAAAAACGATTTCATGTATGCTGTTAAAGAATGACCTATATTTGTACATTCTATGTACTTAGATAACTGTTGAACTTAAAGATAATTTCAAATGTTTTCCAATGTCGTTAAATACACTGTATCGATACAATGTAGTCCCCCTCTTTTGCTTAAATGAATATTGGTGTTAAAGTCGTTAATACCGATATTCCTTCAGATATCAGCAGTTATGAACTTAATAAGATCTTTCCGTTCATCATTTTTTATATCGTTTCGAAGTTATTGAAAGTAATTTGAGATAAATTGATAAAGTGTAATAGCTAATAGTATCTTTATCGTTTTATCTTCTTATACTCTAATAAAAATTTACGATCATTGTTCTCTTTATTGTATTTTATAGTTTATTAAGATCAGATATTTTGCACAGTCTTTGAATTTATCAAGTAAATGCTTATTTTCCCTAAGGATTCATTAATCATCCATGTCAGCGCTTATACAATATCTTCTTTAGACTTAAGACCACTTAATTCCCTTTTAGACAACCGGATTTTGTATAATAAAGTGCTTTTTGAGTAAGACAATGCTGAACTAATTGTACATCGGTTTCAACATGTTACGTATTTACTTTCTATACTTGAGACTTTTGAAATCTCAAAGGTATTAGGCGTTTTATCTGTGAAAAGACTTAACAATCGATGAATAAGACGAGGAAGATACTTTAATTGAAATTGCTATTATACATTGTTTATGAAATCTGACGTACAACATTCTATAGATATAGAAAATAATATCAAATAATTTACTTAGCTATTATTGCCAACTTTAAAAGTATATCTGGTAAAGTTTCATTCATTTTATATAATTTACTACCCACTTTAATAATCATTAGTAGATAATTTGTAGCATCTGATAAAAAAGTTTTGATATTAACAAAGAGCGCATTATCGACCATTTTCCTTTTGTAGAAGTTATATCTTCCTTTTTTGCTTTAAACGTTTTAATTTTCGAAAAACTCCGTTTTTCCTTCCGATCTGTCTGTCTGTATGTGTGTCTCTGTGTCTGTGTGTCTGTGTATGTGCCGAATTTTATTTTTCGAATTTTGAAAAACTAAAGATATATTTGGAATCAGCATCTAAATGTAAGATTCACTTTTCAAAGTTATGTTGATTGTCCAACGGGAAGGTGGTCAGATCGGCCGCCAAAGTTTCCGAAAAATGGAAAAAAATTTTCGAATTTTTAAATTTTTTAAAATCCTATCATAAACTACATAAAAAAAATAAAAATTATTATTAAAATAAATTGTTTATGTTAAAAATGTGATTTTGTTTGTTAATTAATTTTCGAGTTATAATTTGCCGATTAGGAGTTTTTCATAGAGGCAAGCTCGATTGCCGCGTGTCAGATGTTTTTTTAATTAATTTTACTTTAACAATTATATAATATGGAGTTTTTTTTGTTTCAGGTATGCTATTTATAATGGAAGGTCAACATGAATCTAAAATTAGAACGAGTATCAAAAGATGTTTAAAATCAATATGTCATCTATGTAAACATGAGGCCGTGAGATCAAAATGTGTTTATATTAATAGATGAGAAATGAACCGTGAGACGTACAACATCATTGTATGAACACTGAATGTACGCTACGAATTATGTTTGGCTTTAGATAACTGGACATGATAAACCTTGATAACTTTTCTATAGATATTTTAACTTGCCGGTAACTAGAGTATAGATCTATCTCAGATTCTTTTAAAATTAATTATTATTCAAGTACCTTAATGGTTAAAAGGTTATTCTCTAGATTGCATTGATATTATATTACATACTAACGAAATGGTCACCACTTCACAGTAAAAATAATTAATGCCGATGAAAAAGTTTTCAGTTTATTGTTTTTTCTTTAAGTATTTGCTACAAAAATGTAGGTTAAATAAATTAAACAGGTATGATATTCTTGTAGAGAAATGTTCTTTATAAAGCTGCCGAAATAACAGAAAAGGTATATTTACGCAAGGTTCCTAGTAAACGTATTATGTGGAAGCGTTTTAGATGTTTACTGACCCAAAAGCAATTGTCCACTCTGTTCTGAGGTGACCGCTTGCCATACAGACCCGACTGAGAACTCGTTGCTTCAAAGCTTCTGTTTACCCGAGGACCTATTTGTCTTCAATATACAACGCATACACAACTGCGGTCGCCTTCGAGCCCCGGGGATAGTAAATACTTGTGAATGTTAATACTCTAAATATTACATACCTTGGTAACTCAGTATTTGTGTTAGGGATACTAGGAGTAATTTACTTTTACATTGGATTTATATGATGTTTTTAAACAAAATATAGGATCAGATTCTTAAAATTAAATTATTTGATATATTTGTAACATTAAATACTGTACAATGAATATTGTTTAGCAAAAATATTAGATATTATTATTATTGTTATAAATATATATAGGTTTAGTGAGTCAAGGTTTCAAAAACATTTTTAAAACAAAGTTTCGATGCATAGTCAGTCAAAGCTATCATTAATTTTGTATCAACATATTACAGTAGTCTGCAAGTGCCTAAAGCCTCACTGAGGTCGAAGAAAAACAAATAAAACTGTTTCGAACACTTGAACGATATGAAATATTTGAAGTGTATTCGAATATTAATTAATATATTAATTATAAAAATAATAATAATTATATATGGATTACAATTTGAATTATAAAAACATTATGTTTATAAAGTATTCAAAACCAGTTAACCGAATTAAATAAGACAACAATTTATCACTATTATATTTTGGCTGTTTGTACAAAGTATTTATTAAATTAGGAGTTTTGCTAAGACAAAAGTAGAATATGGCGATTCCTCTTTTAATATTGTTAGGTATTTTCAGTAAATATCAATATTTATTTCAGAGATCCTTACGGAAATTTATTTCCGGTATGTCCGTATGAAAAGATAATGAAAGATTACACAATAGCTTATAAATTATTTACCAAATACAGAAGATAAATTAATAAACAATAGAAGCGTAGTAAAATAACTTAATAAGGTCTTGCTAAAAATAGAATCTAAAAGCGTTGAAAATATTTTAAACAGCTTGAAATAAATTAAAAAAAAAAATCATAATTGAACAAAGTAAAATCAGGCTGTGTTTAATTTTATTATTCAAATTTGTTATTTTAGGTTGATTAGATTTATTAAATTGTCAACAATAGATCTATGTAAAAATATTGTCATATTTTATGACCAAACAAGCTTTTTGGTTCCTTAGATATTAAACAAAATAATAAAATGTTTTTCAAACATAATATAATAATAAATGAAAAAATTGCAGTATTTTCTAGCGTATTTGTACTTACAATTTCTTTGCAATTTTTTTGCAATATGCCGGAAACTGCACGTGAACGCCTTTCCGCTTTGAAGATGAAGAAACTACACAGCTTTTTCTTCTTATGATTTGGCTTTTTATATCTTTTTTACTTTCCAAGCCGTCTTTTTTGTAAACTGTCTCAAATTTGCTTTTAAAATACTCTTAAAATTATATTATACAACTTAATTTAACCTTCTTTAGGTGGTTATGTAACAAAGTAATAAATAAATTAAATAGTAATAGTAAATAGTAAAATAGTATAAACAAAAATATTTAAACAATAGCAGCAATACAAAAGGCACAAGTAGATTACATTATCACATTCTGGTCGTACGATAATTACGCCCAGTAGCGTTTTCAGATACGGCTTGTCAGAACAGACTATCTCGAAACCAAGTTTCCAAGCCTGCGGCGTTGCAACTTAGACGATTAAATCCTTGTCAAACGCTTCGATTAAGGATCGGTGTCTGTGTGCAGCTTTGGAAGTTCATTGTCCTGGAACTTTGGGTAACCTTGGATATTAAATTTGTGGAGTAAGTTGTGTTGTGGTAAAGTGTAACCGTCTGGGTTTATTTAGCATCTGGGAATAATCCGTAAAGTGATTTGAGACTTGAGTTTTAGAAGTTATGATTAATATTAATAATTTTGATAGTTTGAATACATTTGTTACGCTTAAACCAAAGTAAGAATACTTAAGTTAACATCTTTTTCTTATGTATTATAATATTATTATCAAAACAACATGCTTGTAATAGATACTTATTTAATATTATAGTACTTTATTTTTAATTAGATAGGATTTTAACAGGCGTTTGAGAGATTAATAATTTTGCTACATTTTCAAAAGACGGATGCCTTATTAATATTTATAAATTTCTCGTACCACAGCTTATTTGAAGGGTTGACTTTATATACTGTGCTCATTAATTCATTTATATATATTGAATATAAACACATATTAAATTGGTAAGGATTTCTTAGAAAGACAAAGAATTGTGTGTTAAAAATATCCGAATATCTTCGGCGGGTAGATGATAAATAAACAATGAACAAAGGAATTGCTACATACAACGATACATTCATGTCTGCACGACTTAGCGCAGCTAGTTGTATAAACAAGGATCAGATATAGATCTTTAACTTGAAACTATTCTAGAAATATTTCTTGGATGATATTGTTTCGTATGGATGGATGGACGTTGCGCTTGAATCGATATAACAAGAATAAAAATAAACATTCTTAGAATTGTTTATTTTATATCTAGTAATTCCTCAGTAATTACATAATCATGTTGTTATAAAGTTGTGCAACGTTGTGCACGAAGTAATATAATATGTTAATCTCATTAGACTCTAAAGCAGGTAATTAAAACAAGCTGAGCCTGCATTGTACTAAGGAATAGCTTCTATCAGCGAACTTGCCGCCGGGGACGCAAACAACTTGCCCTATTAAAGTCTTGTCAAACGTTCCGATCAGATTGTATCGCCCTAGTTACCGGTGTTACGCGCTTCAGGCTAATACATGAGCACGAAGCTATCTATCAATATTGTTACTCATAATTTTGACTTGATATATGCTTGTATGAGACAAGGAATTCTTTAAACAATATCTCTAGGTTTAAGATTCTAAAAGTACTATTAAATATAATTGTCTGGCTATACTCACGTTATTATTATCATCGGAATTTGTCCAAATAGTTTCAAACCTATTCGAGGTCCTTATTCATGAGCTCTGAGCTTGGCGGAATCGCGGCGTGAACTTCACTAGTCGGGCAAATTCCGATAATAATAAAGTTAGTACAGCCGGGTAATTATATTTCATAGTAATACAAAAAAGTTTTAATAATAATTGTATGTATATAGGTGGGTTTTAATAGGTTATAGGAAAAGATTTCTATTTATTTAATCTTTTTTTTTTTCCTTTTTTTCTGTAATTTTTAATACTTTCTCAGTAGAAGTTGCTGAAGTATTTCTGTCGTCTGTGTTGGTCGATTAAACAATCGTGTTCCAGTCTCAGACACAAGATATTGCTTCTCATAGCTATTTGCTTGGACATGTTGCATTCGATCCAAAATTACAATTCGGTAACTGTCTGCCTGTCGGTAGAGATTTTCAATTTATTCTGGAATCTAAATTGGAAATGTTGTAATATTTTGTTTTGTCTGTTATTCCTATAGTGCCTGTTATTCCAAATCTTTACGGGTTTGGATGGGTAAATATATCTTTAGATTTTGTATTATCCTGTATTTTTTCACAGCGCTCTTGCGTGAGTGTGTACACGCGAATGTGTGCGTCTTTAACCAATAGTTACTAATAACCCATATATGTATGTATGTGTTAGATTTTTGACTATTATCATAATACTAACATTTATTTCAGCCAAATTTAATATTGCATTGCAAATCCTTTAAGATTATAGAATAAATAGTTTCGCATATTCAATTATTGTATTCACGCACATTTTAACAATTTGACTTGGTTCGTTTTGATTTGGTGGTTTCGTGTCATTAAAATAATTAAAAATTTTCCACTGATATATAACTTAATCAAAATATAAGTTTGATATAATACTGAATAGTATTTAATGTTTTTACTATATATTTTGATAGCTTTGAAATTAAAAGTAAAGATTAAATGAAGATATTTTTTCCTTTTAGTTGTATTGAATTGCAAAATTATATAACGAAAATATTGGAACAAAAAGTATATATATATATATATATATATATATATATATATATATAGGTTTGATTGTACTAATACATGTTTATTTGTATAGAAGTACAAAAATAATGAGAACGTTATACGTTTTGCAACCTGAAGTGCAGTTAATATATTATTTAGCGAGCTATTAATAAGGATTTAGTAATTACCTGAGGAATCGATCGACGACTCTTAGGTGCTTAAGTTTAATATTACAGTATTATCATTTATTCTGTTATGTGATAATATTAATTATTAATACAATCAATTAATAGCGAAGGTGATGTTAATGGAGCTGTCCTGTCTGTGAATATATTAAATATATTGACAAATTAATCTCAAATGTAAAGTATATTTCTAGAATACATATATTTAACACGTACTCATTAGAGCTGAGTATTATTATAGTGTTAGGAGAAAATTGCTTCCGAGTCACGCGACTGATCCACGCAAGCCTTTAACTCTAACATAAGCAGCTCTTCTGTATAGGACAGGGATGGCGAACCTTTGTAGATATCCGTGCCACAAAGTGAAAAGAAACAATCTTTTTAAATAGGTAACGCTGCAATAAAATTTAATTCGAAACTATATAAAGCAATTCTTTTTTAAACATTTTTTTATTTATCAATTGTTTTAAAAAAACCAATATGCAAAATAAGCAAAATACATTATATATTTTTTTTTTTTATGTTTTGTTTGCATGCCAACTAAACTTTTAAATGTGCCATTGGTTCGCCATCCCTGGTATAGGACAACGCAGTGACGTCATCATAGAAAATAATACAAATAAATTGTATTATATAGTAGAAAATATTTAAGAATCTTTATTTATAAATAGTTATTTGTTACATCATCCTTGTAACGTTTCAGGTCGCTAGTTAAATACAAAGGTCAACAATAATGTATATATACTATTATATGTTAGTATGTATGTATGTTTATAGCCTTGTCCTATTGATAGTTACATGCGTTACAATATGTTAAATCTATCTGATTGATCGACAGAGTTCAGTAATTACTAAAAGGTTATTGAAGATTGACATTTATTAAACTAACTCTAGCCTAGATCTCTAGATTCGCTTACATGGATTTCGGTAGCATTATTTTTTTGAGTAATATTAATAAATCAGTTATTTATATTTAAGATATTCTCAAGTTATTGTATTTTTCGAGACAGTTAAATTTATCGAAAAATGTATGTATTTCGTCTGTAGCATTGTGAAAAAACAATAAAATACTTTCCAACAATAATCGTTATATTTTAGCTAACTTCCTTAGAAATAATACTATTTATCCGTGAAAACACAAAAATCTCTCTGTAACTTTATAGACATACAGACAGACGGACGCGGCCGGAAGATTTTATAAGTATACTCAGATGTTTTTAGTGGAAATAACAGGAACTCGAACATTTTAATAAAGCCTCATATGACAGTACCTATTGTAGCCCTTGTATTTCTTGATTTTAATACTAAAACGAATGTTTCCGATCTTTTCCGATGTTTTCCGATCTTTTCCGATGCACATTATTCATCTTGAAGTACTGTAGTATGTTGTAAGGTGGGCTGTTTTTGTCTGTTCAATTTAACATCTGCCGTCATTGTGCCGCACTATTGAAATTTTATTACCAATTTTTTTTAACTAGTGTTTGCCCGTTGGTCTGTCTATTGAAATAATAATGTTCTACATTTTTGAAAAACTCAGTTTTTCCTTCCGATCTGTCTGTCTGTATGTGTGTCTGTGTGTGTGTCGAATTTTATTTTTCGAATTTTGAAAAACTAAAGATATATTTGGAATCAGCATCTAAATGTAAGATTCACTTTTCAAAATTATGTTGATTGTCCAACGGGAAGGTGGTCAGATCGGCCGCCGAAGTTACCGAAAACTGGAAAAAAATTTTCGAATTTTTAAATTTTTTAAAATTTAAAAATTAATTATTAATTAATTAATTTAATTATTTTAATTAATTTATTTTTTTTCTTTTGTTTGTTAATTAATTTGCGAGTTATAATTTGATTAGGAGTTTTTCATAGTGGCAAGCTCGATTGCCGCGTGTCAGATATTTTACCTTATCTTGTTCTCAAAGTATTACATATTACTGAGATAATCAGATGTGGTCTTGAAGTTTTGATTAATGCAAAAATTCAAAATTGATAAAATTATTAATGTTTTTATAGATTTTGAAGTAAAGTCATCGAGTTTAATTGACCTGTACTGAGACTAGTTTTAAAACCTACACAGCAATTTATATGGAAGAATAATCTAAGAATATTGCAATAATATGTATTGAATTTAACTATAGACATCGGTTTTACTTTCAATTGCTAAGAATATTATGAGTTGCTATTCTACTAGTACGAGATATTTAAAAAATATGTAGATAAGCAGTATAAGACATATTTTTTTACAAAATTCCCAATTGTTTTCGTCAAAGTAAAATTTTTCAAATTCTTAGTAATTTGTATGGATCAACTTACGACTCAACATTTTTTGTTTTAATAAGGGATAGTTTTAATTATTTTGATTTATTTATAATTGGTTTTATTTCACGTGTTATATATTATTCACTTAAACTTGACCTATTTAAGAATTTAGAAAGAAATAATTTAAAATTAAATATATAACGTCATCTTTCGCTTTGCTGTATTTTATATGCAATAGAAAGCAAAGCGAATAATGAAGTCAAATATCCTAGTATTATAACATTTTATAACCTTGGAAAATCTTGCAATATCTTTCAAAATATTTTACTAATCAGTTTCTTGTCGATATTCATATATAAATTGGGGTTTCACATAGCAAAGCTTAAAAAGTCGATGACCATATTAATAGTTCAAAAATAGTTTGATGAATTTGATAACTTGATATGTAGGTACTTTGAACTCTAATGATGTTCATTCAATATTGTCGTTTGTAATATTTAGCAGTTTTGGTATATTATAATGTATAGCTATTTTTGAACTTTTAATATATTCCTAGACTTTTGAAGCTGACTGTAGAATGATAGATTTTTTTTAGTATTTTAGTATTTTTTTTACACGGTCTAAGTTATTTCTTGACTACAGTCTACCTGATGGAGAGTGGAAATGTCATAGGTGGTAAGGCACATTAACTTATCAACCTATTTACTCTTCTGTTGAAGACACAAAAATTCAATAAATTCCATCCACAAATTAGTTCCATCTAAGACGGCTAATGTTACGTAAATTATAATTCAATCTTTTTATGTTAGGGTCGTGTGATTGCTTCATTGCGTGACTCTAGCAGTAATAAGGCTAAAGTCTCAATATATACAGTTTTTAGTATTCATTTAAAAACTTAGTTTTTGTTTAATGCATACATAACTGTTTTATAATATAAGTTTATTAATTTGATTTTTTTTTTTTTTTGTTTTAACTTTCGTGATTGATGATTAAATTATATAAATTTTGCGAGTGTACGCACGTAAATATTATCGAAATCGCGGCGTGAATATTCGGATGTGCGAGAATACAGATGGGTTCGAAACTAGTGCAAATTCTGATAATATTAACGTGAGTACAAACGGATATATAATATCTACTTCATGTCAGTGATTTCAATGTCTTGATATTTGAAACTATTTCATCGTTTAAAGATTTTAGTCCAAGACCAAACGTGTTGCATGTTAGTGACTAATTTTACATAAATTAACGTAATATTGAAATACATTTAATGGCTAGCTGATACACGCGGTTTCACCCGTTGACAATCGATTTTATTTAATATTAGGACAACTAATGCTAGATAGCTTACAGCCTTCCTCATGAATAGTATTGCCAGGCGTCCGGATAAAAGTAGGCTTTTTGATTGCATGGCCAAAATAAATGGCGTCAGTCTTCTCCGGCTTTTGTTAGGTTTTTTACATTTCGCAAACGATTTTATTTATTATTTCAAGATTAACAAGATTTATGATATTAATAAAAAAGCTTGATTTTACAAACGTAGGATGTCCTACTTTCTGCCCAAATGTCCGGCCACATTGGTTGGTACGTCCTGCTAGGTTTGGCGACCTGGCACCCTACTCATGAACTTGCCTGTCATAATCACAAATATTTTTTCAAATCCATTCAGTAGTTTCGAAGATAACACGTTTAAATAAACAAACTTTCGTTTTATATGAGTATATATATATATATATATATATATATATATATATATATATATATCTATATTTACGATCTAAATACATATCATACATTTATTAATTAAACCCTGATGACGTACATGGTGTCCGACTTCCGAGTGTATTTACATATTAAACCTGTAATTAATACTATATGCAATAACTAGTTCACCTTTGATATATTTCCGTATTCAAGAATATTTTGTAATATTAAATATATATGTTGTTTGTATGTTTTTGTACTTTACGAAACACACGGTAAAAAAAAATAAACATTTCAATTAAATTATTAAATACACTACTGGAATTTGCAAAATATTTTCCAATCCATGTTTCAAGCCCGAATGAATTCGGAACTTGTCGCATAAAGTCGGAGAGTATTTTCGTGAGCAGAGCCGTATAATTATATATAACTAATTTTGTGGCCCGATTCTAAAACATCGGGATTCTAGATAGTTATTTTGGCAAACAAAAATCATAAGTAGATCTAAGAGTTCTAAAACACCCACTTTTGGTAACCGGGGGCCGATAAGATGAATGTATTTCAAGTCTTCTCCTTTAAATAATTTTTACACTCGGTGACCTTTGAAGGTTCAAAGGACCCACTTCCAGTTACCGGGAGAAGATCCAAACTGTTACTACTCATCTTCTTTCATCAAGCGCTTTCGATTGACGTATTGCAAGAGTCGCAAGGACGTTTCGTTGAGTTTCTGTGACGCAACACCACAGACAAACAAACTGACAAACTGACAGAATAGCGAGATTCTATAAATAAATATTTATAGTAATTACGGATTACAAAAGGTTAAACACAAAAATATAATAATAAGGCAGGCTTTAAAATCTATCGAACATCTAGAGCGTTTCCTGTGCATTTTGAACTCTGTGGAAAATAACAGTTGGTAGTGACAAATTAACTAACACACAGACACCTACACCTCGTTTTCCTGTGAACATGATTGTTGCACAGCATTCAGAACACCGGGGCTTAAATAAAAATGTAACACATATAGTTATATATTAATATAAGTTGAATTCGTCAAATAGTTTTTCAGTTCATTAGATTACTCTTTATTAGAAGTATAGATTATTTTTATTTGTAGTTTTTTTTAATAATAAATGTAAACACGTACACATTTTATTTTTGGGCATAATTTTTTTTGTTTAATAATAAATGTAATACATGTCACTCCAGCTGATTGTAAGTGGTAAGTAGTTGTAGGTGGTAAGGTTGTGAGGTGGTGACCTTTAGTTGATAAGTAATTTAGTTTGGTAAGTGTAATTAAACTTACCAATTCTCAATTATTATGGTCCCCACAATTATAAAATACAATAAAAAAAATTACTAAACTCCAGCTCACCTCTGTTTACGTAACGCTGTGAAGGTCACGGCTTCCTTACGCAACATCATTGAATTGTAGTTGAAAGTAAATGTGCCTGAGAGTTCAGTTAAGTGCTGGAGTGATCTGTGAGATGCAGACGTGTGTGTAGTGCTGGTTAATGTGTGTGTGTGAAGTGTAATTATATTTTTAATTTATAAGTGTTGTGTATGTGTGCAGATTGAAGGGATTTTGATCAAAGGTATTTATTAATTAGCTGTTACGGTTATACCTGATCGATTTTATTTTATATTTAAATAATTAGTATAATAAGCATAGTCTTTTCTTACATTTTCACGTGCACATATTTGAAATAAAACTATTTTTTACGAATTTAACTCGTTCGTTTTGGTTACATTTTAATTTTCATCTGTTTCGAATGCTTTGTTGCAATCGTGTTCACGCGTAGACGAGCTGTGTCAGTTACTTAATTAGTCATCATATTAAAAGTAATCTACATAAACCATAACATCATTAATATATCTAACTTAATCAGAAACAAAATACAAATCCATACAATGAAATAGTTTCGAAGATTAGAGCGTTCAACCAAACAAACTATTCAGCTTTATAATATTAGCATATATAATATATATTAAATTATATTATATTAATAGTCTGGAGTAATAAATATAAACAAACCCATATAAAATATATCTCCCTCGCGTTTATCAGGTGTTCAGTAAATTCGGGTGTTAGCTGGCGCTGTGCCAGGTTCGATGTAGTTATTTGACCATGCTATATTGTTATCAACCACTTTATCCGGGAAAAGCTGGAAATACTACCTTTTGACCGCATTCTACGTTACCTGTAATAAAATGTGTCCTATGAAACATTCAGCGGTAGAAGATTAATAATATATCTCTGGCTTATATTTTGAATAAATTAATTTAGTGAGTTTGATTTTTTTTTGTGTTTTCTTCAGACAGATATACTATTTTTATGTATAATATATACTAATATTATTATAATATATATAATATATACTTAAATATATTTAGTGAGTTTGAATATGTTTTTTTTCTACAATCCATAGTAATATATTGAAATAGTTTATATATTTAAATGCGGTTATTTTATAACTTTGAGATGGATTTGAATAATTCTTTCTGATTATGACAGGCAGATAGATATTTTCTTTTCGCAACTGCATTTACTTATTTCAATAGTAAATGAAGTGGTTTTTCTTCGAGTAGTATTAAATATAAGTATTTCATGACAGTGAGATTCACAACAGTGACTTGAGACTCGAAATCTGTTTAGAGTCCTTGACAATACAGGACTTGGAGGATCACTTGAGGTATTGGCATGCTGTTACCATCGATAGTTCCAGTGGTAACATTGAACTACTTACTTTGAGATTGATTTAAAGATGATCAAGGGAATAAGTGACAGAATACTTTCAAAAGACAAAAGATATCTCATTATTTGTTAAAACTTTTTATATAAATTACAATATTAAAAAAAATATGTTCGTCTTGAGCCATTAAAATGGCAATGCTAAATTGCCATTTTTTATTATGCTTTTTGTTTATAATTTTTTGTTTGAACTCAAGAACATTGGTTACAGTAATTATTTTGTTCTTTGTGTTACCAGAAAAAAATATACATATAGTTATATAATGTAAACTAAAGATTACCGAGTTTCTATCTGTAGTTAATTAACGTTCACAATGAGTAACGTTCTTCAGACCAGGCAGACGGAGTCGTGAGGAAAAGCTAGTCTAGTATAAAATATACGTACTAGTTAGTGTTGTTATAAAAAAATATGAGATGCAATAAAAATGTTATGTCTGTTAATTGCAGTGCTGAATACATATATGAATGGTAAATTGCAGTGGTTCTTTTTTACAACGTTATTACATGTAATACTATATTATAATTTCATAATGATTGTATTCAAAGTGTTATATATTATCTACTTCCGGTCGTATTCACTTTAAATTTATCGGAATTTGTCCGACTAGTTTCGAACCCGGAACTAGTTGGGCGAATTCCTTTAAATTTAGCCGGAGCTAATGGATTCCGCCATGCTCCGCGCTCATGAATAAAGGTCTCAGCCGAGTTCGAATATCGTCCGTATTAGTCGAAACTAGTCGGTCTAGTTGGAACTAGTCGGGTGAATTCCAATAAATTTAACGTAAGTACATCCGGATATCCAGAGATAATAGTAAATAATGTTATACATATGAGTCAAGTATAATAAAAAGTAACGAAGCTATATAAGTAATGCTCACAAGACACGGCGCTCGTCTGAACAATATTCGGGCTAGGGTCCAAACCGGTCCGGCTGCCAACTCAGACATGGCAGCCATGCTATTAGCACCGGCTGTAAGCATTGCCTGCTGTAGATAAAATAATTCTTAGCTATTCTTTTGTTATTTTGAACTCAAGTATTTTTGTTTTTAGTAACTCATTTGATAAAATAAATCACTCAGATCAAAGCAACATTAGCAACATTAGCTGGCATTAATCTGATTGAAGAATTATTAATTACTTATAATCATATGCAAATTAGTTAGTTGTAATGCAAAATTCTGCAATCAATCTAAATAGAGCTATTGCACACGATTACATGCAATGAGATGAGGACACGTAATGCAAATCCTAATCAGTTAGGCGTGAATTGAAGCCATCAATTACGTAAATAGTGGTAATATGTAACATGCATACTAATAAGGGTAAAAATTTAAATTAACATAATTAACGACATTTATCATTGATTATATAATTATATAATCTCCCTATTTTGTCAGTTTGTCAGTTTGTTTTTTGTGGGGTCGCGTCACCGAAACTCAACGAAACGTGGTGGCGACACGTGCAATACGTCAATCAAAGCTCTTGATGATGGAAACTGAATGGTAACAATTTGGTCCTCTTCCGGTAACCTTCCGGTTCTTTGGAGTTCCAAAGGTTGCCGAGTGTAAAATTTTTTTTTAAACGTATCTGATCAAACTGAAGGCGAGGACTTAAAATTCATTCATCTTATCGTCCTTCGCTAAAAAAAGAGGGTGTTTTAGACCGAAAATTATTGCATACAAATATCAATATACTACGGTACATTAAACATCTTGCCGAATCAACTACAAATACACCACTTTCTATCCCGATGCATTATAATCAGCCCAAAGAAAACTACTATAATGTAATTACTTATGTATGTGTGGTAAAATTTTATAATGAAATAGCTTGAAACGATGCTTGTTTGTCCAAAAAGGCTAATCAACCATGTATAACACACACTGCAGTATTTCGTTAGCTCGAGGCTAAGTAATTTGGTAAAATGTTCCCCAGTTTCAACACGCGATGGCAATAACAGCTCTGAACAAATGTTTTAAAATTATGAGTAAGTTGTGAGTGTTAGAGGAATAACACAATACTATGTGTAATCATTATTTAAGCAGTTAAATTTTAATACAGAAAAAAGATAATATCATAGTTAGAACTGAGCATATTGGATATAGATATCTCTGAAGATGGCTACATACCTACATACTCATAAAATTGAGCATATTCATATCCATTCAGCATATTCTTGTAATTTTTTTGTTATTCCAAAACTTGAGTCTCGTTAAAACTTTTTACGGAGCAAACCCAAAAGTACGTTCCATTGTTGTCATTGAAAGTAAAATTCAAAGTTTATACTGAGGTAGCATTCCGAACTACGGAGATTACTTGAACGAATTCTTAAAGGATGTTTTCAAAAGGGTCGTATTTGATGGTCTCCTGAAAAATCACCCTTAACTTAAAAGAATGTCTCATTATATGTCGTAGATAGTTTGGTCCCTCATGTGACAACCCTGGCCAAGCCAATCGCACTAAGTGATTTTCCTTGCGATTAAGCAACGGTCTCTATAAGTTCGAAAAACGAATAAATTTTCTGGTCCAACACTTAGTAGGTTTAAATAAATACGTTCTTTAGTAACGTGTAGTTCACATTTATTTCGAATACTATTAACAATAGTATTTATTTGTGTCTGTTGGTTCGTCATTTTCTTTTACTATTACAATTTTTTTGGGAGTATATAATGAAAAGTATCTTGAATTAGTATTAGATTTTGATTCTCTAAGATCGATGTTTCTATGTTTTGCATAAGCAGTGATCATAGTTGATCACAGTTCATATACACAGCACATTCCAAAGAAATGAAAAGAATTGTATTATTATTGAATATAATTATCCGGCTGTACTCATGGTGTGAACTGTTCACGCTGCGATTCTGCCATACTCAGAGCTCATGAATGGGTTCGAAACTACTCCGGTAAATGCCGATAGTAATAACGTGGATCACGAAAGTTTACATAAAATATTTTATTATTATTACAAAGATTTGGTAAAATTTTCTATAAAGTTTGCTATGCAATGCAATTTTAAACAGGTAAGAAATGATTTTCATCTGATATATAGGAATTCAGACTCAAGGTTTTTATCATTAAAAGCAAAGATTTGTTACGATTGATAACCATTTGTAAGGAACGGTAACTGTCTAGAGCGATGAAAACAAAAAACCGCTGAGTCGCTGATACTATCATTATTCAAGATTTTGCAATTTTTCAATACTTATTTGTGTTTACTTAAAATAAAACTTCGTTAAAGTAAAATACTTAAAGTATATGTTTGCTTATAACATTCAATTTGGTTTACAATAATTCATATTATACATATTATAAAATATAATATTTTGGTGATTTATATAAAAATGCGGTGATATATCTCTATATCTTTCTATTAAAAGGGTAGTCCTAAAATTTATTTGAACGTTGTAAAATAGCGGATAAAATTTGTTTGATGTTCGTTATTAAATTAATTTTATAAAATTTTTAGAAGCTCATCCTATTAATCCTGAATTTGAAACGAGGTCGACTCGATATTGCTATCGTGCTCACATGCAATCGGCCAGCACTGATTTGAATATGAAAATAAAATAAGCAATTGAATTATTTCATTTCAATAAAAAAAATTGAATATCTTATCTATAATCATTGCTTTCATATATTTAAAAATATTTGAAGGATAGTTTCGTAAATTCTGATCAAATACTTTATTGGTAGCTTTAAAGTTTCAACTTTGATGTGACAAAAGGACCTTTTACAGTAAATTTATTCACTCGCTTCAAACATTTTGGGTCTTTTGATAACCTGAAACCAATAACCACTAAGTTACATGTCCTGTCGTTTATTGTATCAAAATGAGTTTTGTGTTTAGGTCAATTTTGAGTAAAGTTTCACTTACTCCAAAAGGTTTAATTGGCACAAATTGTCAATAATTAGAAAGTCATTTATCAGAAAGGACTATTTTATTAACCATCATACTTTTATCCCTAAACTTCTTAAATAAAATAAGTTAAACTCCATCTTATTCTCAGTAAGAAACAGTTCAATTAACTTCAAAACTCTTCAAAGTTCCTCGATCTTACGGTCTGGCACGTGTATGTTTTCGACTCGATTACCAACATTTGACCACGGCGTCGCACGTTCCACTGCTTAAGTACTTAAGAGCTTTTGCCTTACCCAGTCAGTCTGTATTATTAAAAGCGTTTCACACTTGTGAGATTGGGCATTCTGCCACAAGTTATAGCTACAGCTTATATAATATTAAAGCTTGCTGATTCTCTTAGTTTCCTGTAATTATACGTGGTCGGAGAAAATGTTGACCAATAGGAATAGTTTTATAAGGAATAATATGTGAAGTATTTAAGTAAGATTCATTATTGAGATAAATTCATTATTTGTCCTATTTAAAAAAAGTATAGGTAGTATGTGAGTGGTACTTTAGATTACATAAGGCTGGTAATAATCCTATTCAGTGTTCCCAGGTAAAGTTTCCTCTAAATAACTATGGAGCTAGAAACTGCTGTTGACATTGCAAATTTCAACGAACTTACACCAGATCTCTATGTATGAACGGATAACTTTCTCTAGAAACAATAAGTAGGTAATTGTTGGCGCCCATGTCATGGTCCTATCCAGTATGATGGATATCATGAAATGGCTTATGCGTTTGTACTCGAGAATTATTAATGGGCCTTATTATTATCGAAACTAGTTGGCCAAATCCCAATAGTAATTACGTGAGTAGCCGTATAATTATATATAATAGTAATCAGGAAACTTTACAAACAAAAATAAACATCCTCAATAACATTGTATTATCATAAATGAAATACAATACCATTATATTACAAAGAAAATTGAATAACTTTAATTTTGTTTCCAAACTCAACAAAAATCTCAAAGAAATACTACGAAATAAGATTAAAGCAGTCCTCTGTGAAGTTTAAAAATGGCAGTGGACTCGACAAGCGGACAATGGCGCTTTTCCAACGTTCCTTGGGTTGACTGAGACTAATGATGCAGTACCGTCCACTCGGACAGGTGATCAGCGTGATGTGCATTCATTGAGCATCAGCAGATTATAGTTGGATTGGATTTCAAGGTTAATCGCTATCTTAAAATCTTATAACTCCTCAGGCTTTGATAATTAGAAATTTAATAATTTAGTATAAAAACATTTTCCTCAGTTTCGTTATACCTATATACCAAAATTCCTGTACCTACATGGATGTTTTAATATGTGTTTTTTTCAATGATTAATTAAATAATAATATTCAAAGTTAATAAAACGTTAATAAAACTGTACATTTATAGATTCTATACAACGGTTCTGTTTTTTCAATAAGGTGGTACCGCACGATTGCGTTCTTGGATATTTTTTGTATACGTTATAAAAGGAAGCCTTGTCCTAAATGTAAAATTTAAAAATATGTTTTTATAAGTCGTTCAGTTTAAGTTTTTTTAATACGAATTTACTATTTATTTCTGCGTTTTAAGTTTTATATTATTAGTTTTCCTCTATTAACTACATGTTTTATTTCCACTGTACTTTAATCTGGCAGTAAATTATGAACTCTAAGTTGTAAATTGTAACACGTGACATAATGCGACAGAAATTCCTTAGAGGGACCCGTTATGTATTAAGAACTCCTAGATACAGGCGGTGAAAGTGTAATCGATGTTTCCATTATAAGAGAACGCCGCGCAACTTTCAGATGATAAAAAAACTGGCAATGAAAGTGATTGTAATCATTAATCTCTTACGTTTATCTCAAGGAACAAAATTAAATTCTTCTATCCCTAAAGTATTTGCAAATTATACTACATTATCTAACATTTGTTTATTCAAAATTTCTAAATTAGTTCACATTTCACGTTCGAGCTTGTTTCAAAGAATCCCTAATAAGTAGGCTGGCGTATGAGTAAAATATTTCTAATTAGGGCATTTCGAAACTATGGCGTTAATATGTGAGGTATTTGTGAAGGAAAGTCTGGGATATAACTCGATAATTGATAAAGTTTAACATATTAAATGTGAGCAATGGAGCAAATATTGGTAAAATGGTTTCCTTACGCCCACCGCGTTCGGAGTTCAACAACTTAATGGACTCCAAATTGCTGATTTTGCTGAACTTACAAATTGCACCGGCCATTGTACGGAATTATTTATTGGCCCGGAAACTAGAATTGAGGTATCGTATAATTGTATCATCACAGCGAGCGTCAGCACTAAATCTAAAATCAAATTCCAACTATCAACTTATCGATGACTAATTAACTGACTTCCTGACAGACACTTCTCATCTACCCGTGAACACGATTGCTGCAAAGCATTCGAAACGTAGGGTTAAAATTGAACTATAACCAAAATTATACGCGACTTAAATCCGTAAAAAATTTTAATAAATAAATAAAAAATAGTTTTATTTAAATGTGTACTCCTAAAAAATCTAAGAAAATGCTATCCAACTATAAATTAAAAAAAAATCTTTTAACACAATTTGAATTCAATTTCCTTGTACATTAAGTTGTATTAAGTTATATTATGGCTATATTGTTATGTGTATGTGTGTTTTTTAATCATCATTGATCTTTAGACGATCAACATATCTCGTTACTTGTATTAATTACTTGTATAGTTTTATTTTTGTCATGAATGTAGAAGGTTTAAAAACATGCAACGAGAAATGTCTTAAGTATGTCTGTATGTATGGTTATATAAAAGAGGGTGCCTGGAGAATATACGTATGGAGCGAATGAAAAATGATATAATAAAGAAGGAAGTCTGAACTGATATCGTTAAAAAGAAGAATTCGACCTATTGCTCCGGAAATTAGAACAAGGGCAGGTCTAAGATATCTATTCTAAAAACCTCAGCGTTTTTTAGTTAAGTAATCTTTTTTATACGTAAATATAAAAAGCAGTCTTCATCTTCATAACCATTATAATTATATATATCACATAAATGGTGTTCTTTAAAAAGGGTTTTCTACCGTACTGTCGACTAAAGCAGTGACGTTCAAGTTTTTTTTTTCTACGCTGATATCAATTTGATCATCTGACACATTTCGTTTTTGTTTTTATTTGAATGATTAATCTATAAGATTTAATAAATATTTTAATGTTATACATTAAAATATATATCTAAATTTATATACCCAATTTTAAACACAGTTAGTCATTAAAACCTAATTGGGCGTAGGTAATCTAAATGAAATGTAACTTTACTGTTATAACTAATTCTACACGCTTTCATTCACAATGGTTTTCAAATCATATTAATATTATTTAACCACAGTACATCAACTGTTATCAGACTCTTTATGGCTGTGGCTGAATGAAAGGCTTTTTCGAAATTAATTTCATTTGATCGTTTATTAAGTTTTATGAATATATTAAAAGCTTTTGAATAATCAATAATATATGTATCTAGGAACAGAGTTGTATGATTACAGTTATATATAATTATTCTGCTGCACTCATGTTATTATTATTATCGAAATTTGCCCGACTAGTTTCGAACCTAACGGGGTCCTTTTCATGAGCTCTTAGCATGGCGGATCGAGGTGTGAACACTTCAGACCTTGTCCGAATCGGTTCAAAACTAGTCGGGAAAATTCCGATAGTATTTAACTTGAGTACAGCCGGATAATTATATTTAGTAGTAATCATGGATCACAAAAATTTACATACAAAAAAAAAAAGATATTATTAAAGTAATTTCATGAAACGGTAAAAAACACCAAAACAAGTTGGTTATTGAGGAAAATAAAAATATGATTAAAGATAACATTAAAATATACATAAATGTTCTCATTGAGGAAGCCAGATACTAAAACATGTTCAACAGAAACCAAGGCCAAAAGAGATCTAGTCAGGCACGTGCCAAAAGGCTTCCAGCTGTTCGTGTTCGACCTTTATCTGCTGTATCGTTAGGCGCTGCTGTTAAAGTTATAAATTCACTATTACAAATACTGATAACGCCCGTATATACCAGTTTATATTTTAGCCTACCTTATTGGTATATTTGTTACAGCCAACAATATTTTATTTAGGATCCACTTTCCAATAATTGATTGATAACGCTTTTGAAAGTTTTGAATTTTTTTGAAATTTGTAATTTAAAATGTTGTGTGATATAATATTTTTAATGGATGCTAATTCCTGTATTGGTTTTTTGATATTATGTAAAAAATTTGAAAATGCGAGTATTATTTGATATTTCTGAAGTGTGGCCAGTTTCAGTAACAAGGCAGGGTGTTGGAGTGAAAAGGCAACGGTCGAAATACGGGTCAAGTACCTCGTGATAAACTCCAGTACATTACACCTAACTAGAGGTTTAGAGCAAATTGATACACTTACGAGAATATGCTTGCCGATTTATCCAAGAAATAATCTAATAGGATTAAAATACTAATCCTATTATATAATATATGTAGTAATAATAATTGTTTTAACATTAGTAGCTTAAGGCAATACAAATTAAATCATCATTAATTAAAATAAATATAAATTCGGAACAATTCTCTCAATTATGAACATTGTTTGAACAAACCACAGAAGCCTGGAGAATTAACATTTGAATATAAAATCTAATTTAAACGTCTCACGTTCCAGCCGAGATTCGTCGGGATTTTAATTACTCCCAGATTAAGACCTTGACGTATGAAGCACATGTGTTTAATGTACAAACACTTGAAGTTTTCACATGCTATTAAATTCAGCTGCCGCTGGAACTTTGATAATAATATCATATAGTATAATCCCTATTTGCCTAATTGTCTTTTGCTTTTATTTATAGTTAATATTGTTTATTAAATAACATACCACATTCGCTTTTTCTACTAACAGAAATTTCTTTTAGACTCTTCTTATATTAAATGCCTATTTAAGGCATATTTTTTTAAGTAAAACTCTTACTGGTCAAAAGTGTGTTTCGTTATTAATGCTACTCCTCGTAGACGAGTAATGGGAGGATGTCGTAAATTGGCAGTTTTGAAAACAGTGACTATAAAAATAGGTTTGAAAATAGGTCCTGAAGTTTTTTGGTGTCACTTTCGATAGTAGTTTTATTAAATGGTCAAAGTCTGTCCCATAAAATTCATATATGGAACGTTTTGAAATCGCTCGCTCGAGTTCTTATTAGACTTAAAATTATAGCCACTATTTACTCCGCTAATTTTACAAGTATGTGAAACTCATTTAGCAGCAATGTTTCGTTCAGCCCCACCCGCCGTGCACAATGGCGAAACTAGTTAGTTATAGCTGGTAAAATACATAATAACGTATAAGGTCTATGAAACTCATATTTAAAAAAAAACATCTGACACGCGGCAATCGAGCTTGCCGCTATGAAAAACTCCTAATCGGCAAATTATAACTCGCAAATTAATTAACAAACAAAAGAAAAAAAAAATTAAAAAAATTAAATTAATTAATTAATTTTTAAATTTAAAAATTCGAAATTTTTTTTCCATTTTTCGGTAACTTCGGCGGCCGATCTGACCACGTTCTCGTTGAACAATCAAAATAATTTTGAAAAGTGAATCTTACATTTAGATGCTGATTCCAAATATATCTTTAGTTTTTCAAAATTCGAAAAATAAAATTCGACACACACACAGACACACATACAGACAGACAGATCGGAAGGAAAAACTGAGTTTTTCGAACATGGGCATAGTTTGTAAACATCTCTAGCGAAGTCAGATAAATATTTGTTTTGAAAATGAATTGAAAAACAAAATAATTAGTAACACTGATTTAATTTTGCCTTAACATTTGGATTGAATTCGTTTGTTGATGAAAATTGAAACAAACAAAACGTAAAAAAACACCCAAATTCGTATTGGATTCGGCATTTGAACTCTACCGTTTCGTTTTTCAATCATGCGTATGAATTTAGATTTTTAACTAGTTTTTTTTCATACAATACTATAGAAAACAATACGGTTGTTAGAATTTTTTAAGTTAATCAATTGTAATTTTATATATTTTTTGTATACGTTTTAAAATTTAAAACTTATAAATTGTAATTCAAATTCAATTCATTTCAAATCGTATACAACCTGCAATCATATATGACTACAACTAATCAATAATTTGCGTCCAGACATGTATATAGACTACTCTTATTTTTTAAACGTAAAACGATCAGTACTATATTATTTTTCTTAACTATATATATTCGGTGAATCCCCAGATAAAAGTATTTTCGGTCTAAAATTCCTCAGTTCTAATCTATTTCAGAGCAATACTCTCTGGTAAGTCCGTCCGTGCAATAAGCGCCTTCAACGTCCTCTTAGCTTCGAGACAATAAAATAAAAACGAATTCTTCGAGATGTCTTTTGAAACTAGTTCTGATTTGAAGGCAACGACGCGATATCTAATCGACGATGAAATAATACAAGCGAGCAATTCAATTTAATTTTAATATATATTAATACATTAAGATTCTGTCCCAATGATTATGAGAATTGCACATAAAAGTCGGTTTTTGAATTAAAGAGTTTTTGTCTTAGATTTTCAGAAAAATAAAAAGGAAAAAATAAAATAGATCATCATTTTGGCAATGCAGTTACTTGCAGTTTATAATGAAATTAAATCAAAATAAAAACTGACATAGGTTTCGAAATTATTAAATATCGATTGAATAAAGGCGAAGATTTTCCACTCCCATTAGTAAAATTATAAATTATATAAGATAGGCTAAATATACAATTAGAGATATATATGCAATAAAGATTAAGTACACAATTATACTTTTAGAGGCTATTGAGACACCCAAAAGATAAAAAATATTCGTCAAAGTATAAACTGAGTTAAAAAAAAAACACTATTTTCTTTTTTCATTGCAAAGCTAAATTTTCGCGTGAAAATTTTTTTCCTATTGAAGTCTATGAGATTTTAGTTTTTCCGTGATTATTCCTCAACGACATCGAATATTTGATTTTTTTTTTGATCTGATGGATGTCTATCAGTGTGCAAAATTTGGAAATTTTCGGATATACCGTTTTTGATTGATGTTTGAACAAAGAAAGCAGAAAAGTCTCTCATAGAGAGATTCACTCAATAAAATATTTATCCTAGTATAGCATATCTAGCCTAGTACAGTTAAGTCTTTGAACCGAAATATATTAATACTCTGATTACATAATAAACAAGTCCCTCGATATTTGATCTATAGTTTGTAATAATTGTTGGAAAGTAAGCCATCGAGCGAGGCGCTAAGCTCTCCGCAGATACACGAGATCTCTCCCGCGAGACCCGATTCCATTTAACTAAAGCTGTTACAGAGAGGACTTGTTAAAACATTTAGCATAATAGTCTTGATACACATTATAATATTTATAATATTAAACTATAATAGCTTTTGTTTGTTTTCTTGTTGTGATGTAATAAATTTATTTTTTAAACCTGCAATATATTATTTTTATATTATTTATGATATTATATTAGAAAAATGGTCTTAAAATAATATAACTTAAAATAATGTAAAACTAAAAAATACGAGCAGGTTTTGAACCCACGACCTCAAATAAATCATTCTGTCCCTCTACCAATTAAGCGATAGCGTATAACTAATCTGCTTCTATATAAGGCCGTTTATATTAGGACGGGGATTGCGGGTTCGAATCCTGTAACTATCGACTAATTTTTAATTTTATATATTTATTTCAGATTAAAATAGCTTGAGTAATATATCTATAGACAATTTCAAAACATTACACAATAACTAAAGACACACATGCACAATTAGGCACTAGTATGTATGTATATATATACATATATATATGTGTATATGTATGTGTGTAGTAATTGTATTTATTGCACACAATACAAAATAACCAAGAACTTACGTTATGTAAGTAATAAATGTTAAATCTTAAAAGAATCCATACTGGTTCTTGGACGGACCGGCGAAAGTGAGTCGTGACGAGTTTTTAAATTTTTTATTTTTTGTTTCATTACGTGAATATTATGTTGGTTTAAGAGCTGTTTCTTTTTCTATTTCAGAATCTTAACACATCCGGTTATTTTTAAATATTCATTAAGGCTTTGCTTTGTCTATTTTAAAATAATGCTGTTGTAAAATTCTCATATTGCAAAATTTATACTAATGTTATAATAAAAGTAATATTTGTTTGTTTAAAAGCGATATAAGAATTTTTGTACAAACGAAGTGAAGGTAAATAGTTCAGCAAGTTATATTATCATTAATTAAAATAAACACTAATTATTCATAATAAATAATAATGATATGTGATATATAAAATAATAGCTTTTTATAATTATCCCAAGTTAATGCTTAATGACATGTCTGCCTTGGTGTGACCTACACCCCCCCCTCCTATCATCCTTTCAAATAATGTCATTACAATGACTTAGAAAACATCTTAAAATTACTGTATGTGTGTGGATACTGGTGTGTGTGTGTATGTGTGTGTGATACATACTGAAATATTACTTTTTTAAAAAGCTATCTCCTCATTATTCATATGATATGAATAGGACCTAAATTGGATGTAAAATTGATATCTGTTCAACATTCACAAGTGGTTTAAATTTATTATTAGTGAGTTCCGCAAACTCGATTGAAATACTAAAACGAACGTTCACTTTCACTTATCTTACTTATATATTTGTTGATCTTTGTTAGTTTGTTCTGAAGGACGAGTGAGATAAATATAGGATTTAACCAGCGGTTTTGTCCACCAGGTAAATATTTCATTTTTACACAGGAAATTTTAATAAATAACTGTAAAATATCGATAACCATTTATAAGACAAGAAATCAATATATTATTAAAAAATGAGGGATTTCCCTATATAAGTTTTTTTTCCTTTTACCTCCTCTGTGGTTAATTTTCTTCTTAAGACAAATATATATATAAATATGTGTATAGTTTCATTATTAAAAAAAGAAATTCAAGTTTATTCCCACGACGTTTCTATTATTACTATAACCACATTTTAATAATATATCATATATATGTTATATATATACTACTGTATATATATTATATATAATATATTTACTACTTCCCTTTAACAAAGTTTGTCCTCGTATTGGTTTTTGCAGTTATGTAAGGTATGGACTCACTTGGAACTTGGAAGGCCTGTTTTGCAAACTCGTTTGTATAAACTATACAAATTGATTGTAACTTTAACGTTATTATTATACATTACACATAACATTACGTTTTAATGATTTTTGATATTAATTCTGACATATTTTGGTCGATTATACAAGAAAACTGGCTTGAAAGATATAATAGAGCCTTTAGGAACAGGTCCTTTGAAATAGTATTATATATTCTGAATATTGGGACGTGAATATTCGTCCTTCAAAGCAGTGTCACACAATAGTGTCAGGTAGCTGACACCTTGTTAGATAGGTCTCGTGGACACAGAGTATAGAATCGAAGTAATATCTAATCTTGGTTTTCTACTAAATTCCCAAAATTTTTTTTTTCTCTAAGTGAACTTTATTATTGTCATATATTTTTGTATTTATATTATTATAATTCTTTTTTTCCTAACCTTTATCGTCCCACTGCTGGGCAAAGGTATCCCCTAAACTTTTCCAGACGTTCCTGTGCCTGGCGGTCTCCCACCATCCACTGTCAAAAGAGTCGAGATCAGGATCAGGGTGGTCTGCCGAGGCGTCGCACTAATCCCGGGGCCCACTGGTTGGTGATGTGGGCCCAGCACTCGGGATTATTTTATATATATTCATTATATACCATAATATATTTATTCTACTTTAATTAAAATTCTGATTACTTACTCTGTGGTCGTCCTTTTGAATCTTACCTTCATTGTTGAGTTGGGTCGACCATACATCCTCCTTACACAAATGAGATTCCTAATTGAAATACTATAGCTTTGGACGCTACTTTGTTAGTTATTAACTGAATTTTATGTACCTATATTTTAAATTAGACGTTTCTTTAGTATAATAAATAAACTCGTTAAGAAAATAAGGCATGTCTTCGAGATAAAAAACAATGTTCATTTTTAAACTCATTAAAAACAGCAGCTAAACGGTGATTGGCGAACGTTTTCTCAGCACTGAGAAATGAACAAGATTTTTCTCGTTCAAATACAATTAGATCGGGCACATTTCTCGTTAACGTCGTGTGGTGCAACAATGGCCGCTTTTGGGTTTCATTTATAAAGCTTTAAGTTTCTCACAGTGCGCTTTCAATCTATTTGAACTCAGAAGAAATATGAATTCTTATGGCTTCTACAAGAACTTAACTTATTATATGAACCTCAGTTATTATTCTTTAGTTATAATACTAATTGCAATAACACAGGAACTATATTATTTTTATAATGTTTTGTTTATTAAATTTGTTTCATAGTGGACTTTTTTATTTAAATAATAAGCAAAGACTGAAATAAATAATACCTTTCTTTTGTTTTCTCTTTCTAAATATAAACATATATATATACCAAAAGTTAAATGTAAATAGTAAATCAATCTTCTGTTCGTCCTTTATTTATTTATTAACATATTTGTGTATTATTAAATATAAATATCCGGCTGTACTCACGTTATTACTATCGGAATATGTCCAAATACAATAGTTTCGAACTCATTCGGGTTCCTGAGCTCTGATTCCGTCATAGTACTAACGTAAGTTCAGCAATATAATATATATATATATATATATATATATATATATATATAATATCATCTGTTTTGTATATATATTTGCAGATGATATTATGTATGAAATCGAAGTCTATCTATTGCCTTTTGATGTAAATAAATTAATCTAATACAAACTCATGTCCACACACATTTTCTAGAGCTTAGTGATGCCACTCGAGTCGTGTTTTTACTCGAGTGACTCGAGTCAGTTTGACAAACTCGTACTCGAGTTACCGAATCAACTCAGCACTTCGAGTTGATTTTGTCGCTTATGTATTTGATTGTAGATAATTATAAGTACATAAGTAATTGCAATATGCAAGTGAGTGACATTCTGTACTCGAGTGACTCGAAAACTCGAATATGATTCGAGTGAGGTAATAAAATTGCTCGAATGACTCGAGTCACATAATCTTATTCGAGTCGCATCACTACTAGAGCTGAGTCGGTTTGAGTTTCGTAATTGTTGACTAGAACAAGGCTTCATTCTATCGTGTTCGCTCGTTAGCGATTCGAAGTTGCGGACTGAGTAAATGATGGTTGGCAAATCTATGGAATTTGCGAGTTACGCAAATTATATTGACTCATACATATAAATTGCTTAATTGATATTGTATTTTATAAAATTTATTATCATAAATATTGCATTTTTGTATTGTGTAATAGAAATATATATTTTTATTTATATGACTGTCAAATGGTATTCAAATAAGAATGAATGCCTTCATATATATTTGGTGTTTTGTGCAAAACAATTAATTCAATTCTGGTACATTTGTAATATTGATATATGGGTTCAGGTTAGATGGAATTGTTATATATTTTGGTTCCGCATTGGTTTTACAAAAACCATCTGGTTTGATTTTTAATTTTTTTTTTATGTTTAAAAAAAATAATATTTTAACAGAAATAATTAACGATGATTAAAAATAAAAATATAATAATTTCATTGATTTTTTTACGGAATTCTGTCCTCGGTTAGGTTCGGTCCTAGCTCGTATTCGGACTATATTTTTGTTACGTGGCTCGTAAATTCTAATCCATTTTTCAACAGACGAGCCATTTAATCTATGGGACATGAAAGAGTGAAATGTTTGTTTTTAGGCTTCGTGTACACACAATATTGTATATTTTGTTTTATTTACGTTGTAGAACAAGTGAGTATGAACTATAGTTGTAGAGGATCATATTTTGAATATATATATACACATATATATCATGAATTGTATAAGAAATTATTTATATATACTAATACTACAAAGTCAAAAAGTTTGTTTAAACGCAGTAATATACGAAAACATTCTATTTTTATGCTATACTGATAGGCAAGTTCATTACGAAGGCTTTATACTATTAATCATTACGCTAGTGCTCTTAGTTAGTTAATAGTAAATAAAATCAAGTGAAACCGCGAGTAACAGCTAGTATAAACACAAACATATAAGTTGTATCGCTGTACTGACCGCACTATACCCATTAAAAGATACGATTTGATGTGAGTGCAATCATCATTTATTACATTTACTGGTAGAGTTTGTTATAAATATTTATTAAATATATATAAAATAAAGTGTACTTCCATTGGTAATAAAAAAGTATTATATTTATACTATTCAGCTGTATAGCGATATGAAAGCTGAATTTAGCGATGGAATGGTATTCCAGATCTCAGAGACAGCAGGTTTGAGTCCTGTACGTGTATTGATTTGTTAATATTTATATATATATGACGGCATCAGCGATGGTAGAGCGATAAGACCATCATTTAGATAATATACAGGGACCATATTGTCAGTGTGCCAAATCAACAACATCACACACAACACACAACCATGCCAAACAAATCAACAGTTTCGTATCATACTTTCCAAAAGGGTCCTGTCTAACTGCCGCCATTAAAAATCGAGTGACGTCACAGCGTTTGCCCTACTAAATAATAATTGTACTGACTTAATAAAACAATATTGTTATCCGCGTCATATATATAATAAAAAATATATTTATTTATATTAACGTTAAAAATACACGACGTATAAAATATTATATATAATTTTCTGTTACGCACTTTGCTATTGTTTATACAAACAAATACTTGAATCGTATGATTGATATTATTTACGTTTATTGATATTTTATATTATATAGAAGCTACTTATATATTATACAGTGGACATAAGTACTAGTATAGTTGGAGTTGTTGCTAAGCGATCGTCATTTTGAAATGGGGTCAGTTTTACATAACCGGTCTATAATAAATATTCAAGACTAGTCTCTTTATCATATTTAGTCAAAGTATGTGATAATATGGCCTTTGAAACAAGGCAAGGATTAGGTGAATAGTAAAGATTTATTTTTAAATTCGTATCTAAACTTTGGTGCTTGATTGATTGATTATTTGTTTGTTTATTATTTTCTAATTATTTTTACAGTATTTATCGAACCACGAAAACTTCTTAGGGTTTATCTGGATATAAGAAAGCCGTTAAAAATGTTATAAAAGTAATTTACAATAGTTAATAAAGATTAATTAATTATGAAGTAGCGTTGCCTATGATCAATTAAAAATGATTGATTGATTAATTGCTTTAGCATTTTGTGAAGACATTATAGATTTTAACAAGCTTGACTGTATTTACCGTTGTATATATTAAATGTACTTAAATAGATAATACTTTGTTATAAATTTTGTTGTTTCAATAATAAAATATATGATTGCCATCTAAATAAATATTCTTGTCAAAAATCTCAATTTAAGGTAAATTGTGAAATGAAATATACAAGTCAGTGGAAAATTCATTGACCAATAAATTTATATGTACAGAGGTCCAACTGCGTTTATATGTGACGACATACAGACTGACGATGTTTTTGCGATATGTATATTTGTTACACTCTCCAATGTTCAAGGTTTTTTAAATTAGCGATGGCTTAAGAAATAAATTTCAATTTAAATTAAATTTTGTAAAAATGTCTGAAATAATTACGATATTTCATAAAGATAATATGTAATTTGATTGTAAATAAAAAAAATAAAATTAAAATAAAAAAAATAAAATAAAATCATTAATACTAATTAGTGACATTTGTGATTGTAGTTTTTTATTAAATGGTCAAAGTGTGTCCCATAGAGTGAACATGTGGAACGTTTTGAAATTTCGAGCTCGTTCTTATTAGGCTTAATTATAGCCACTATTTACTTTGCTAATTTTACAAGTATGTGAAACTCATTCAGCAACAATGCTTAGCTCAGCTCAACCGTGCACACGGGACCTGGTAATTTAATTCTTTATATTCAAAACACGTCTGACATCTCAATGTCGTTACGTTTCCGTGTCTGTCTTGTCCTCGTCGTCTAGTGTAAAGAGCCCTGCAGCTAGTAACGAATAAATATGATATGTGACGATGCATTGTTTTGTATATCGTTTTTGTATTCTGATCTCGATATTCCGCGATGGATAGCGTTACGTGCGCGCTGGTACGTGTCGTTTACGTAATCGAGTTTTTATTTATTTACTGGTTAATACCGGTTTGATGCAGTTTTGTTACGGAGAATATTATTTTGAGACTATTATTTGGTACAGAAAATAGTCATAGCGGATGTTGTGGAGCGAGATCGTCTAATTATATTTATTTTAAGGAAAACATACAGGAAACAAATACGTGGATAACATTTCAATATAATGTAGGATTGTTTTGTATAATATTAAGAGTTCAGCAATAATTATATTTAATATTAATGATGGATCACGAAAGATTACATACAAAAATATTTGTATATGTTATATATACAATACTTACAAATTATCATAGCATGAAGAACATTATGTAAGTAGAAACCTCAATTCTACTTGTTTATGTTTTTTTTATTATAATGATATATTTTATTTTAGAAATTTTAAAAAAAAATGTAATGAGACAACAGATTCATTATGAAGTTAATGTTGAACAGATATTTCACATTAAAATATATTAAGATATTTAACATAATATTAAAAAAGAAATTAAAGGCAACCACTTGTGTACGTCAATTAAAATCATAGTTATTAAAATAAGCCATTCTGTATCACTCTGCAACTTAAAAGTTACGGCTAATAATAATAATAAGGATTAAGGATAATCAAAATATAGATAATTCAATCCAAAAAGATATCTACTAGTATTTTAATTTGCTATATCAATGTAAAGGTAGATATTATAATAATATAATAAAACAAATTTGCAGAAATGCCTAATCTATAATTATTGGCAATGTATTGCAACCGCGTAGTTTATTTGTCTGTTGGTGCGTGTCTGCCTAATTGCGAATTGTGGTTCTAAATAATATTTTGTTTTCCTTATACGCCATATTAAACTAACAAGTGTTGTACCATTTTAGAATCCTGATTAAACGTAGTAGTTATTTTTTTTTAAAGCAGGTCATGTCAAAGTTGGCAAATCCTAAAAAAATTTAATATATAGTTCGACAGAAGTCATATTTCTAAGAAACTTGGAGCAATTGTGTTATTATCTTTGATTGTGGTTGCAGATATGTTTTTTAGGGTTATAATAACAAAGTTTAAATGAAAAATACTAAATATTAACCACAGTACTCAAAAATGGTTACAGTATGTTCATAATTCTGCGTTATTTTAATATGCCCATAATTTTCAAAATACATGGGGTGGAAATTATTTTCTAATTTTTCTCATCACTGTTACCATCTATCCTATCACCCGGTGTCGACTTTACGTTGAGTTTTGGGACACCCTGTATATATTTCTTCTCTGAATTTACTACTATAATTGGTCAAAACGGACCAATGTTTTGACGTTGTAATTATACCTAAATGACGTCTATTTGAGGTACATAAATACTAGTTGCGCTTTAGAAGAAGAAAGTACATAATTCAATAATTTAATTTAGATTATATTCTAATTCAATTATTTCATTGGTAAGCCTAAAATAGCTGTCTAATTAATTGAACGAACTAGTTAATTGGAATTGGAGTTCAATATCTAGTTTCCGTTTATATTTTAATTATTAAAATGATTTTCAGTAAATAGTTCTTTGAAGTCTATAGCATTGAATGTCTTGAATGACCCAATATCGTCAGCTCTAATGGAAGCTTCTTGGCTAAGTCTGGTTTTATTAAGCAATTAAGCGTCATGTTGAGCTGAGAGTGGAAGACCTGGAACAGTAAATAGTGCTGTCAGAGGAAATCAACCCTTAAGTGAAATGCAAGTGAAATATATGTATAGATACGAGCTGATGTGTTTTTAATGTTTATTTATTTATTTATTTATTTATTTACTTTATTGGGTAATCCAACAGTGCATATAAAGTTAAAAATATAATAAAAATGTACATAAAATAGGACCAAAATAGGACTACACTATTTAACAATATTTAATATATGAACAAAACAAAAAAAAATAGTGTTTATTAGATATTAGCAAATGATAATTTAAAATAAATAAACTGTTAGGTCTTATGTTAGTTTAAATACTATTGATGAGTTAATTTTTTATTATTATATATTTCTTATTTGTGATTTCATTTCGTTGTTATCATTATGTATGTGGAAATTTGTAATTGATTTTCACTTTGGAATGAATGCAATGTATGTAATGTATGTATGGTATGTATGTATGTTTGTGTCTGTTAAAATATTTGTTTTAATGCGGTATGTAAATGTTTCATATTATGAAAGTTTTGAATTTTAGAAACATCGTTTAAACATTAAATTTATACTTTTAACGCTATTTTACGCATACATTATTTAGTAATTCGGATTCGTATAATATTAATATTAATTAGTATATTTAAGAGATTTTAATATACGAAATGAAATAAATCTGCATTAAAACATTTTGTAACAAAACCTTGAGAATTTATGTACAATTCTCACGAAAGCATTGCTACGAATAAGAAAGATTGATGGCTGCTAAGAAATATTAGTGTTGTAAAAAATAAAAACAAAAAATTATATCAGAAAAGTGGTTATCCTTCATAGATTTCCATCAGTTTAGAGTATCGTGTACCAAATTGCCTTAAAGGAAGCGTTGGAGGAAAAAAAAAAGAAATAAGGCGACATCCGCTTATGCCGCCGGTCATTACGTTAATGTGAGACTAAACTTGATTGATGACAGCTCGCGAATCCCTCACCCCCACTACTTTGAGGCACCGGAAATTCCGGCTCAGTGTAATTTAATCGTAGTAAGCTGACACCACGTGCTCTTATTAAGTGCTCCAAGCTTTATATTCTCTTTGACTTACCGATATTTTTGGGATATACAATTATTTTTATTATGATATACCAGAGATCGCGAAAAAACAAATTTTTAAATAAGTAACATGCAACAAATAAAAACAATTCTTCTATAAATATATTTTATATCAATTAATGTTTTACAATTATATATACCATTACTTATTTAATTGTTGAACTATAATTTACTGTATTTATATAAAACAAAATATACTCAAAAATTACTAAAATAATAATAAAAACTTTACTAAACCTTTTAGATTAACAATATATGTTATTACAATGTATGTTCATTAATAATATATGCATACATAGTTATATATGTACAATATCGACCTAATTATTTCTCTGAGCGAGTGAAGAGGTAATGGACCAAACGTGTCCAACTCAGATGACATCAGGCTCAGTCATTGTCAATGCTTCTGCAATATGTGTAATATATGATATCATTTAACCAATTGTATATCTGTTTGTATTAAACTGTTACCGAGATTTGGTTAAATAACTGTCATCTCAATGACTGTAAACTTTTGTCCACTGATTGTTTAGACATGTGTGGATGATGCTATTTTTGTATGTAATCTTTCGTGATTCTTGATTACTATTATATATAATTATGCTGTACTCATGTTATTACTATCGGAATTTGCCCGATTTGTTTTGAATCCATTCGAGGCCCTTATTCATAAGCTCTGATCTTGGAGGAATCGCGGCGTGAACTGAAGATGATGTAATAAAATAATTGAGCTGAGCGAAGCGAAACTCTTTACCGGTCAACTCGATCAAATTTTGTCTGCCATTTTCTTCTACACCGATCAAGCTTCCTTACCAAATTTGGACCAGTTCATTATGACATGCCCACCTTTTTAAAGATAGACTTTGAAAAAAATTCTAATTGTAGATTAAGAGTAATTAGCAAATTAACTTTACTTTTATTTATTAAAATCAGTCGGATGAAAACAGTAAAGTTTATTGTTTTTATCTTAGTGACAGTTTTAAAAAAATAGTTTTTCTTTTAAACTGATTAGTAGTATCATCTCCAAATCTTTGTGTAAAATATTATAAAATGGTCGATTCGTTCAGTACAACGATAAACATACAAACAAAAGAAATATAGAGGAATTATATATCAAGATTGATATACATAAAAGTGTTGATATTACTACAAAATAAAACGTTTTAATTATATCTAGTACAATTTAAATTTTAAAACAAAGTTACAAGTTATCTTTATTACAGGTATTAAAACCGTAATGATACAAAATGGTATTAAAGCTAAATTATTAAAATGCTTATGACCCAGTTTGTTTTATTTTAATGCCACTATTACTTATCTCAAGGATACATTTAAGTGGCTATTAAAATTTAATTATTTAATATTAGCTTTTACCAGCGGTTTTGCTTTATAGTTAAAAATATGTGGCATTATTTTGAAATTATTTTGTCTTTACAGCGCTTTTTCGGGATGTAAGCTAACTTTTTCTGTATCTGACAAGTTGTGTCAAAAATGATTGATTGAGTAGTTAAGCGTTAAGGCTTTATATCCATACAAACAGACAAACTTCGCCTTTTTAATATTACTTAAGATAATTACAATTTATTATACATTATATTTTGGCTATCCCGTAATAATTAAAAATATATTTGCTCCACATTTTCAAATTTAAACAAAATACACCTTTCACTTTTTGTTTTATGAAACAACAGATATACAGTCAAAATTGTTTTTAAACTAAAAATACTTTTCGAAAAGTTTTTTTTTTTTTATTAAAAATAAAATGTAGCAATGAGATTTATTGGAAAGAGTAACTTGTCAGAAAAATTATAATGATATTTACTTGGGAAGTCTTGTGAAGCTGCGTTTTATTTTATAATTCAAAGATAAATCTCTTTAAAACTTAATACAGACTCATCAAACGAAGCATGATTGAGCAAGAAACAAGACAAGTTTCGACAATATTAACATAGCAAGGATTTGCAAATGAAAGAATGGGGTTGATTTGCATCGTTCGAGCGAGTCTTCCAAAAGCTTTTATCTCTTCAATGGGGTTGCGACAAAGATGTGATGGGTACTTTGTTTTGTACTTTCATCTCTTAAATAAATAAAAGATAACTGAAATTATGAGAGATGAGAGATAATGGACACAATACGAAATACGCTTTACAATCCCAAATATTTTAGTCGTAAAACCTTAACAGTTCGCGCTGCGATTTGGTCAGGATCAGAGCTCATGAATAAGGACCCCGCATGGGTTCGAAACTGGTCGGGCAAATTCCGATAGTAATATTTATAGTACTCACGAAAGTTTGCTTACTAAGCTTTAGAAACCTTAAATAAATAAATTATTTATTAATATTACAAGAAACGAAAAAATAAAAATTTTAGATTCTAGGCCGTGAATTTTAATGAAGATGTTATTATCAAAGGGTTTCTGAAATAATGTTTACACTTTTTTGAAAGGTCGGTAAATATTTTTTCCTGGTAATAATAACACAAAAAAGGCTTCATTTACATCTGTTAGCTACGGATCTGTAGTCAAAAAATTCGTCCCAAATTCAAATTCAACAAAGATATTATATTTTTGTTTCAAAGCGACGAGGACTATTGAGGATATGCACTTCATATGTTCTATAAAGTTTTTTTTATTTTAGTTATTTCTTTAATAAAATTATGTCACTTCTTTAAATATTGCAGTTTTTGAATTGCAGAAAGAATATTAAAATGTTATTTTCTTATTATAAGTACGATTTAATTAATAAATATACATCAAAAACTTCTCTGAGCAAAGAATCGTAATTTCAATTCCAATAACGGTATTAAGGAAACAAAATAACATACATTAATCTTTTGATTGTTAAGAGGATGTTTCCTGGTGGTATTATTTTTAATCCCGTACACTTCTGGGTTTAAATTACTCTGTAATTGAAATGTATACTGCATCTATCTACCAACGATGAGACAATAAAAAAGCAATACTTAAAGCGACCCACTATCTGCATAAACACAAGCTTTTAAAACTATTATTTTTTTCTCTCTTAATGCATTTGTTAGATTTTATATTTTCAACTCTATTGTTAATGTTGTTGCACTTTTGACGCATCACTAACATTGAACAAACACCACAATACTGCGGTCGGCGTTTTGATCCATTAGATATTTCAGTATAGTTCGTTGTTAAGATATATTGTGCTGGGTTAGAGTAGCGTGGCTTGGTTCACTTGATTTGAAAAATACTAGCAACAGTGGAGTACGTGGTTATCTATTGTTTCCCTGTTCGGTAAAACGGTCTGAACCGCAAATAGAACAATAGAATAATGTACAGCTAACCACACAAACATTTCATCACGTTGTGATATATATTTTACTCCAACTACCTATTTGCAAAAGCGTTTCAACTATTAGTTAGACGTCAGACTATTTCTGTCGCACTAAATTAGAGAACTCTCTAAATTATGCGCTCCGTTGCAAAATTTGTTACGTCTGCTATTTTTATTACATTCTCCACTTGCTTTGATTCTGAATATTTTAATGTTTTGATGTTTATTAATTTAATATTATAAGTAAAAAAAATTGTTATTCAGCTTTGTTATCCATTAAAATGAAGTGAGAATGAACCATAAGTATTAAATGGACAGTAAAGGAATAAAACTGTCATTTCCTTCCTACGGGCCGTTTAGTCTGATGTAGGCTGAACATTTTTCCTGAATTAAGCGCCAGTTTGACATAGTAGGGAGGCTGGGAAACGTCCGCTCTCTCGTTACGGTAATGCGAGACTAAACTTGATGGATTTACTCTGGACGCCAGTAAAACTATTACTGCTACGTTTATCTCAACTATAAAAACGTACTACGAGATTTTTATTTCATACACATCAGTTTCATTTAATGACTGCGTTGAAAATCAATCATTTATCTTTAAAAAAAAATATAAAGCAATATATTTATCTTTGAATATAATAATATCAGCATATTTTTTTATGTAAATGTCAATTTATAAGTTAATTTCACTCGAAGGTTTCTATCAAAAATTTAACTTCTCTACAAGTAAAAAACAAAAAGACCAATTTCTCAACACCGAGGCAACAAAAACAAGTCTCGTAAATAAATTGAATGTCACAATTCCACCACAAGTTTGCTAGTATTAAGTGTACCAGACAAATCCAATTTGAAAAGTTAAGGGTTGCCTTATATGTCTGTATCTACGAGAGGAGAGTAATAACTTCATACATATTTTAAATGAAGGTTCCATGTAACACGCTCGCAGGTTTCTTTTAGTCAAATGAGGTTGAATGAAATAATGGCAGAAAAGGATTCTCGAAAAAGTTATGAAAAGGGATTCCAAAAGTTTCTCTCGACCTTTTATATTTAATACTCGCTATAGGTCTTATGTTATTATTTATGTTACATTTTCCTCTGACCGCACTCCCTCGACTGCGGTGCTGTTTTTAATTAATGCCCGCCGTTTTCCGTACCTTCCTAGTGTTACAACAATTATTTTACCAACCTCATTAAGAAGTTTATTCCGAGAAGAAAAATATTCCACGCGTGAGTTTTCCACTTCTCTGTTTGTTCCTTTTTGCTCGCCTCGCCTTTGTTGTTGGTTTGTGATAAATATTTTTTATTCATTCGTCCCCACTTAAATATTTTATTCATCTAATTTCTTACTGAATAAGGTTATTTTAGCATAATATTCTCGGAAAGCTCGTTCATTTTAATTCTTCTGCTATCATCGGTTGCTATTTTAATTTTTTTCGGTCATGTCTGTTAATTATGAACCACATTTTGAAATGAATTCTTTTATAGATATAGAATTCGTTGTCAGTGGGTGGGAATTAATTGCGCAATGTGTCATCGAATCTTAGTGCAATCAAATATCAGTTTATGGGGAGTTAGATGAACGACATGCGCCGAGGGTGTCGTGTCCTGATCGTTAGTGCAACGTTCAAACGTTATTTTTGCTTCGTCGTCCATCATTTCTAATTGCTCTCGTTCTTGCCTATATTCATATTTTACTATCTTTTATCACATAGGATATTTGTTGAGTTTTTACCACAATATTTTTGATTTTATTAATTAGAATGCTTGTAAATTGAATATTATTTTTAAAAAATATTTTCAATTAGTTTAAAGTGTGAAAGCTGCTTCTTTGATAAATGTAAAAGCGTCTATGTCATAATTTTAAATTATATTTAACGGATAAATTTCTATCATAGCTTGTTATTAACATATATATGTATTATTTGAATTTAAGAAATACAAACAACAAGAAACAAAAAGTACAAACATATAAAATTTTCTGGCAATTTTATGAGATAAATCCTTTACTCAGTCGCGGTGATATATAAATATATATTTTAGTTTGTATATAGATTTTCATTTTTCATAATTACATATAATTAACTGGTTTTACAACTATCAGGATTGGACCGACTAGTATGGAACCCATTTGAGGTTTTTATTAATTAGCTAGGAACTTGACAAAATCGCGGCGTGAACTGCGGGCTGTTTTAAACTTAAATGGGTTTTGCTAAACCAGAATGATTATTGACCATTAAGAAGCTTCATTTGATTCTGTTACTTTTAACAAATGTTTCTTCACACGGTGACATTAATTTCTAAATTGGCTTATTGTATATATAAAAGTATATCTTTTTTGAAAGTTTACTTTTTAATTGGGAGAAAACGAGAAGTAGGTTCACACGAAAAATGATTTCCGTCTCCACACACTTGCAAATATTAAACATGACACACACACATATAGAAACTATAACATAATTGAAAATTATAGATTATTTTTAAATATTATTTTTAAATAAATAAAATAAATAAACTTTTGTATGTAAACTTTCGTGATCCATTATTACTATTAAATATAATTATTCGGCTGTACTCACGTTATTAATATCGGAATTTGCTCTACTAGTTTCAAACCCATTCAGAGTCCTTATTCATGAGCTCTTAGCATGGCGGAACCGCGGCGTGAATGGGTTCGAAACTAGTCTGGCAAATTATGATAATACTAACGTGAGTAAAACCATCATATTTAATAAAATATATAAAATTGAATTTGGACGTTTTTATTGATCATATATTAGTATAAAACAATGTAATCTATATGTATAGATGGATTTGCAGGCGTTCATCAATCATTCTTTATGTGTGTTATCAATCTACTGTCGGATTGCTCTCCGCCCTGCCTAGATAACATGTTATATGGAAATAAAACTAGTGCATACACCACGCTATGTACTATTGTTTATATTTATATGTTGCAATGATTGTTTTATAAGTTAAGCTGCTACTGATGCTTTTGTTACTATTAACTAATACTCAGGTTTCCATTCATCTCTGGGGCGTTATGGCGTGTGATAACGCGATAGGTGCTGAGGACAACCGTTTTTTAGTAGCCTTAAAAATGGCAGCATCCTCTATGCTGCCGGGTAGTCCTACATTACCCTAGTAGACTACAACTAGAGGGTAAAGAGTTTTTCCGACGGAATAAAAAAAAAAGGTTTCATTCGCGGACGAATAACTGAGAGTAGTATCGTAATGCTAGATAGTTTATAGCATGAGGAATCATGAACCTGCCTTTCATAATAAAAAATAATATTCCAAATCCGTACGATAGTTTTGAAGATTAGCGCGATTAAACTAACAAGTTCTTCAGCTTTATTAGTATAGATTTCTTAATTAAATATTAGTATAGACTTGTTGATTTGTATATGGTAACGTTGATTTGATTGTATAATAATAATTTTAAATATTTAGCTAGATTTATATATCAAATCGGTTCAAGTATAATTCATTTTACTCGTATATAACTAAGCCGCACTGTCCATGAAACACGCACGGGTGCACAGGGAAGGTTGGTAGGTTGCAATCAGCTGTTTTCAAGGTAATTGTACTACATCTGCCCTACTTCAGCCACGTGCCGGTTTGATACGTTGATTACTATTATAGTTTCATGATTTATAATGTTTAAATTGGAATCGGTAAGTACGGTTCCATACAGAAAACGAAATTATTAAATGTTTCTTGAGATCTATTATCCCCAAATAGTTCAATTTATATGAGAAAAAGCTAGGAAAGTGATTTAGGAAGAACTCTCTACTATATATAAGCGGAACAATATATAAGCTGAATCCCCCAGTTTTGATGAGAACAAAGCTTAACCTTTACAATACATTCAAAACATGTCTCACGCTACGAGAATATTGTATCACCAAAATACGGAAATACTTCAAATATATTATACAAAAGTAGAATACTCTCAACCGAAATTATATATGATAGGCTTAAACGAAACTTATTCAATATGCCGTGTGTTTATTGACAAATAAATAACTTATAGAAAACAAGGTAATCATATTTATATATTTTTGACATCAAACAAATTTATACATGTTATTAATATATGTGGTTTATATTATTTAAAATAATGAAAAAATTTGAAATTTGAAATTTGGTACTTCTATATTATAAAAACAAACTTAGTACAATCAGCTTCAAAAGTCGATGACTATATTTAAATTTTTAAAACAGCTTCACACCATATTATACCAAAATTATTAAAGATAACAAAGGCGAATATTGAATGACTTACTGACCGTATAACGTGTCTTATTAGAACGCAGTTATTCAGTCTATTTAATGTTTCGCTTCATCTTAACTCGCTGTTTGAAATAAGTATTGATTTCCAATAAATCCCTTCTTTGTTACTCTGATATATTATTATCAAATAAACTATCCGATTTTTCCCAACTAGTGGAATCACGGCGTGAACTCTTCATTGTTCATAGAAGAAACTAAATATTGCTTTTAAAATACGTCACTTTTTGATCTCTTTGTAAAATATTGTCTTTTCTGGGTAATAATAATAATCTGTAATACTTTTATTTCTATTTCAATCACTGAGCTCACACCAAATCATTAAAATAGCCAAAGATATTTAGTAAAACGATGATTAGATATAAAAAGTTTTTAGTTACTATGAGGACTTCAAATGCAACGAAAAGTACAAGTTGAAATAAATTATCAGCTCGACAAGTTCATTTGGGAACTGAATATAATCAAATACTATCTCTCGAGTCGTGTGTACTGTTCGTCTGTTAATTCTTAACTATGTTGTTTCGTGATTGTCAAACACAAATAAACTTTGTTTTTCTTTGTTTTTGACTCACTAATTTGACTTATGTTGTTTGAATAGTACTATATCGTACTAGTTGCTTGTTAAATATAATAACACTAGTTGTTACTTGCGGTTTTACCCGCGGATGAACGTTTTTTATTTAGAATTAGGATAACTAAGAACAGTAGCGTTATACTAGACATCCTATAAACTTTCTTATAAACCTGCCTATCATAATCTGTAAGAATTTTTTGATAATTCGATCCTTTATATAGGTTTGGTCAGTTTAAACAAAAACAAACCTTTCCGCTTTATAGTATGAGTATGCATTTTTCACCTATATATATCCGTTAATAGGTTCGTTCATGTATGTTAAAATATTTTCATGACCGTTTTTTTTTATTTATGTTATAAAAAAAACAAAAAAATAAAATTTCCAGTAATGTAAATGAACTATGATTCATATAATTATTTTACAAAACACGAAACATATCTAACAAATGTGCTATCGTGTTCTAATATTAATGATTGAAATACAATAGTCTATACAAAGCAACGTGAACGCAGGTTACTATTGTGACTACCAATACTTGACATTTGTTGAGGAGCTTACAGTATACAAACAATTGACTACCTTACATATATGTGATAGAGTTGAATTTCCCTTGCCCTGGAAACGCATTAGTGCATCCAAGCATAGCGTCTGCAGTCACTTAAAGTAACGTATTTGGGATCGTGTGAATTTTACGACGTCACCTGACACGTTAGCTTCTACAATATTGTTGTCAATAATGTACGTTAAAGAATTCCTTAGTGGAATTCCTTTGATAATATGTTCTGGAATATTCCTTTATCCAACAGTGCGTTTATATGAAACGATGCCTTAAAGTTTAAAAATTATAGGTCATTTTGCTCAATGTACAGCGATGTTTCTTATATATGATTTTTTTAATACTGTATAAGTTCAGGAGTTGGAAATTGGTAATGAATTTAAAGAAGGTGTAATTATATGCATTTTTTAATGAGGTGACCTATTACAGAGTAGAAATGTCAACCTTAATTAATCAATTATAAAAAGGTCATGATTTATTTTAGGTGATACTGAAAACATGTGATATTTCTTAATTTGATTTTCCAAATCTACTGTGCACTAACCATTTTAAAATATAAGATAATCAGTCTTATGTCACCATGGTGATCTTTAATTGCATATATATACTCTTTGTTACAAGTTTGAATTTTGAATCTATATATATTTATTCTAGAAATATGTACCAAGTTAGAAGCTTCAAGCTGATTGGATAATTGTGATTTAGGAAAATATCTAAAATGAATCTTACTTGTCAATCAGCAGTCCTGTGTTAATGAAGGTGATAGTATGAAATGGATCGCCTATCATAGTTGAACCCGTGGTCAAAGAGGGTCGCATCACAATAGACGAGGGTTGACGTGACGTCAGCGACTACGTGAGCCATATTAGATGTTTTCATTATTTGAAGGTTATCTTTGATTGTTTATTGAACTAACGAATCCCATGTTACGGAAGTATTAATTATTTGCTTTTGTGCGTTTACATTTCAATATTTTTAATTTTTACTTGTTATTCATTTGAATCTGCTAAAGTATTATTTTATTTTAGTCGTATTTTGTTGTTTTGTATGTGTATCAAAATATTAAGTAAGACATCCACATAGTGTCAATTATAAACTACCGAGATGCGGTCGATACTCAGACAGGAGTGACACGTCTATCTATAGGAAGTGTGAACCGTGTCAGATTAAAGTTTATACACTGTAGATTTATTATTGTTATTTATTAATTATGTTTTTCTTAGATAAAATTTTAATTTGGCAGTATGCATTTGGCACTTCTATGATGTGTAAAAATTCTCGAAACCGTATAAATATATTGTTTGATTTTCATTTATATTTTATTGTCAAATATTTTTGAAGTAATAATCGTTTACAAAATTATTTTTACTTTACCTCACTATTACGTCTTCATACAATCTTCATAGTAATAAAGCCAAGCTTGTTTGCAATTAATAGTTACAATCGCGTTGTTAATTATCTCTAGTTACTACCTTCTCTTTTGTCTGTCTGTCCTTAAACATTTATTGTCACAACGTTATCGATTTTCATTTCAATAACAATGTTTCCTCTTTTCCAGGTAAGACATCGTTAGTGCCTGGTGTTTTGTTTGGTCGTCTCATTATCCGCGGGTCCTCAAACAGACTTAGCGAAGCTGGAATCTTTGTGTCGGTGAGACAGGTTTATTAATGTCTGCTCTAAAATGTTACACTAATTCATATTTAACTTCCTTTTCAAATATTTTATTTTGAATCTGTTTTCTTTGTGTCTTTATCATTTTTGGTATTGTTGTTTCTACTATTTTAGTTAAGTATCAGATAAGTCTGTCTATTGTATGAAAGTTTATTGTTACATTTATTTAGAGCACGATGCTATAGTAAAGCTTACTAAACTATTATTAATATATAAAATAAAAGTATAATATAATGTTGTTGTTGTAATAGTTATTCGTTCAGTTTAAAGAGATTATATTGTACTGACATTGTATTTGTAAAATAATATAAAAATTAACAGTACTAATTTGGTTTTCCATTCTCTTATTAATTAATTATCTGAATTACAAACAGTCAAAGCTATATTAGACGTACGTAATTTGTCACGCGTTAATAAGACGAAGCGCTCGATGGAGTTCATTACTGCCAACGGATTTAGAATCCAAATTATCAGATAGTGGCACTGCCTAGGGATCCATTCTAAGGGGACAAAGCGTTCTTACCATTACGGTAATGCTCAGCTAAACTTGACAGATTACGTTCTCGGGAGTAGGAATTTGCTGTCGTCACCGTACTCAGATATTAGTGTCCAATGGATTTTCTTCGAAGTCAATGTGATTAAACGCATATCGTTCTTTTAGACAGTTTTCAGGGTTTTTTTATTTGAATAAATCTGATAGAACCAGGGTTTGGTACGAGAAATAACGTCGTTATACCAACCCGTAAAGATCTAATTTCAGTTGGGTGTAACGTGTTTTATACCTCATATTATTTTGTATTTTATATTGCGAACAAGAATCTCCGTTACTGTTAATGAAATACGAGGCACAAAGGAGTCTAGGTTTTTTATAACACTCTGCAAATTAGATAGACCCACAAAAAGTTTAATTACAAATTTAGTTTTGCTAAAATTTCGTCAGCATATTCAAAGAGTTTTTTTTATTTTAAAAGTGACGTGCATAATTTTGGCAGGCCGCGTAATTGGATGTGTCTGGATGAAAACAGTCGTAACTTTAGCTATTTAGCCACTGAAACGAATTGAGTTGTCCAATTGGTCACGGTACCTTTTATGTCCAGATTTATGCTGATTTACGGTTTATAAAAATTTATATGTACTATAAATATGTCACAAAATTGGTAACTTATGGAAACATTCATACGAAATTGGGAATTGTTTTGATTTAAAATCTTATATATTTTCTTTAGTAATAAATTGATATTTATACCCTAAAATAATTTATATCTTAATTTCATTAAATAATATTCGCTCTTGTAACAATGTCCAAGGGTTTATATAAGAGATATTAACGCTAGTCGTATAGAATGATATTTCTATGGGATATGAAGATAACGCTGTATTATCGCTGGCGTTTATATTTTAATAGAATCTGTATCGAACGTTTGCCATTTGGCTAAAGCCTCTGTTAATAGCACCGAAGCGACAGGTATTGTTGCCAGATGCTGTCAAATGTAATTATTCCCATGTCGATGTTTCTATCAATTGTAAGCTCCACAGTCATCTGATAATTCGAGATTGTCAACCTCAAACCAAGAACAATCCACCTTTAATGGAGTCGTTGCTTTATTTCAGTGTCTTATACACTTTAATAATATTAATAATAATATACTTTATTGCAACCACATACACAAAAAAAAACTGTTACACATAATTGTTTAGGTTTACAATAAGGCGGTCTTATCACTATATAGCGATTTCTTCCAGACAACCTTTAAACGGTAGGATTAAGATAAAGTTTATAGAGAAGAGTGGTGCATAATATTACACAAAAAACAAAAGTGTAACATATACGTAGATAAAATGCACTATAAGTAAATAAATAAATAAATATATATTAAAAAAAATTACATATATATGAACAATATATAATATAGTATGATGAATACAGTTAAAAGTTTAAGACATACATACTTTAATGTTTGAGAACTTATGTTACTGTTACTAGATTTTACCTGAAATATAAAGTATATTTTATATATACATTCAAATCTATCTAATCGTATATTCTGTGGTATACATTCTCCTGAGATTGCAAAAGGGCGTGAATCGTGATTGTTCGTTATAATTTATTCAAGAATCGTGAGAATATTGGAGATCATTCACGTTTGGATTGATATTCAAAGATCATAGAGGGTATTTCAAAACCTCTCGTAGGGAGTTACATGCAGACAAGAAGAAGAATATATAATGACGTTTTTTTTAAATAATTTATTTGATTGATTCGGCCAATTCTACTTATAAAAATCTTAAAATTTTCAAAAACGTCTTGTTAAAAGCAAGCATCTCATTTAACTAAAGATAAAAATATTAAGAAAATGTCGGTTTGAAAGAAATATCTTTGTAAAAAAGTCTTTTATACAAAGATGCAGCTTGCCAGATAAAGGTCTCTCTCTAATGATAAAAATCTTGGGTCTAAATAATTTTCTTTCTCATTTCGCCAAGTTATTATTTTGTATATTTACTGCTGTATACCTGGAAAAGGGTGAAATCATAAAGCAATTGCTCGCTTGACACGCCAAAAAGCGTTAAGTTTTATAAAACTGTCAGGCCTTTGATAATATCAAAGTACTTTTATAAATAGAAAAGAAAAATTTTAACAGTTTTCTGATTTAATCGCAAATTTTTCGTCACAAGGCAGAGTAATTCATTTGCAGTCGAGTTACTGCTATGGGTTTAAATTAACTGCGACACAGACAATATTTGATGGCGGTTGTTCCAATTTAAATATCAAAAGAACACTTTGAAATTTAAATAGAACTCTGTGTCAAACATTTCTAGATCGCATGTGTAGATAATCCACATGTGATTGCACTATGCAGCTGACAGATGTCGTTAAAATTGGTTTGAATAAATCAACACGTCTCGCAGTCCGAAATGTAGGATACGTATGCATGTCCATACATATTCAACGGCTATGAGATCTCAGAGCTGTTATAATGATATGATATGGTCTTGATATTTGTGTTGATAGATGATATCTGTAGACACATTTAGTAACACTAATATATCTTAATATCTTTATTATCTAGGTCCTTTTTTGCAGTTTTAGAGAAATTAAAAACATAATTTCATATAACTTATACATTTTGTATTTTCTTAGATTTTCACGAGTATATAGTATATTTTATTTTTATACATTTTGTTTTTGGGCATAATGTGGTAGGTTAAATTTTTATAAAATTCGCAAACTAGGTACAGCATTCAATTTTAATATGAATTTAGTATTCATAAAATACGTTAAAAGAAATTGAAACAGATTTGCGGTGGATTTCATTTGCAGTGGATTGCTTACCTTACCTTACCCTTATCACACATATAGTTTTTTATACTTCAATTGATTCATTCTTGCTAATTTCGGATATTAGATTAGAAACGAATACTATGAAATAATGATAGAAAGCTTAATGTAAGTTTTATTTATTTATTTACTTATGTATTGCTTTATGCACCAAGTTCAATGGCGGACTTAATGCCATAGGAATTCTCTACCAGTTGACTAAGGGATAAAAGAAGAAGCAGAGATAAAAGAAGTAGGTGCATGTTAAAGAAAACAAGAGAAAAGAGATAAAATGACAAATATATAATAAAGCTTTAAAAGTAAATAATAATAATAATAATAATTTAAATAATAATAATATATAAACAATAAATAGTTTCATAATAAAGTCTTCGTTAACAATGTATAATATTGTTTTATTATTATATAAATATAATATATTTTGTTTTGATTAGATACGCGTGTTATCACTATAAACATCAATGTAATTCGCGTTAATAACTCAAATCAAGCATACATTCAGCTGTATCTGAAAAGTTAATCATTTGCGGTCACGTACGTTGTACGACATCGTATTTTAAGCTTACGTGTCACGTGTACTTGCCTCCGTGACTTGTACTCCCCACGTCAAATTACCATCACTTGGTATACATTAATTAGCTTGAACGTGATGAATTGAAGTTTTGGTGATATTCATATTAATAATTCGATATATTTGATTATTAAATTAATTTATTGTTGATGTTCTTGTATTATTACGATTATTGTAGTATTCTTATCCATTGCGTAATATAATTTGATATTGTTCTCATGATTGGAAGATTGCATGCATTTATATAATGTTTATGTATTTCAGTTAATTAATACTATTGCTTGCAATGATTTGAATAATGTTTATGTATTGTATAAATATTCATTGTATCTTAATCTACCTTAATTAAGTTTATTAAGAATCGCATGTCATGGCCTGTAATATAAATCGACACGACATAACACTAAGATATCGTTAGTAATCAACAGAGAAGTAATTATGTGTTCATTAGTGTCACTGGGACGGTAACACGCTATGTCGCGTGTATCTTGTTCCCGGGTTACTTCATTTGTTTATTTATTTAAATCTTTATTATACCAAAAAACACAAAAGTACAACAGGCGGTCTTAATTCTCTACCAGTCAACCCATAGAAAAGTAAAAGAAAAATATAACAATGAGGTAAAACAATAAAATGAAAAATTTAACACACGTCCTAAATTTAAATTAAAACAAAATAAAAGTGCTTTCTAAATACTAATAATACACATAAATATATACATATACATATTCCTTAATATAGATATATAAATGCGAATATATTCATACATAAATGTAATATTCATTAGTATAAAAGCAATTCGTGTTATATATACATGACAAATATTATAAAGAATTAAAAAAATAATTTATAAGATTTTTCATAAAATTCTTTATCTATGTTTATTTAGAAGTGACGGATTTATAACGGGCAAAGAAGGCGGCCTTGCGGTACTCCCTGTTGTTTTTTCGTTGATGTATTCGGTAATTGTTTACTTACTTGAGAACATTTATTTTTTCCTTATATTAAAATTATTATTTTGTTTTTATATATAATTTTTTTATTTCCTTCATCGAACATGTGAAATAAATGCGGAAAAGTATAATAAAATAAATGTGACATACTTTTAAAAATACGATACTAAAATAAGCATAAGTATCTTGACTTCCGAAGTTAGAATGCAGTTAGAGAGTCAGTTATGAAGCACAGAGTGTTTGAAATTAAAACTTTCTTCCCTAGAGGATTTACAGTTAACAATTCTACTAACTTTGTAGTTTATTGCCGAGTTCCAGTTTTATTATCCGTATAAAAATAAGGGAACTTCTCATTCTTGCTCGGGTTTCTTTATATGTGTAAAAACTATCTTATGCTCGGAAAAAAAAACAGTTATTTTTCTACTACCTTTTCTTATTTTATATATTATATGTAATTCATTGTGATTCATAAATATCGTAGATGTATGTGGTATAAATATCTCTTAAATTTGTAATCATTATCAACTTTATTAAAATACCGAATTAGTTAAATAGTTTTAATTACATATTTGTTTTACAATAACTTATTGATATAGAAATCTCAGTGTGAAAGTGGCTTAGCTGTAAATAACTCTTATAGAGTGAAGTTCTTCATAACTTTAATACTTGAGAGTTTTAATTAATTTAATTTACTTAATAAAAAATAGCAACTTATATTGCAGTGAGAAAAGACGTTGAGCGGAATAGTTTTAATACAGCAATGAATACTGTCAAGTTTTATAATTGGTTTGTAGTTAAGAAGTTAATTAATATTCAAAGTTAATTTCCGCTCGTGTTAGTAATGTACTTGTTGTAAGCACAAATCTACTTGTAATGTAAGCCACCGTAGTTGTGGAGTTCACTTCATAACGAAGTTTTGTCCAAGTTAAATAGTTGTCGTTTGTGTAATGAAACTTAGTGCAGTTTAAATTTAAATGTAGACTTGAAACAATCTTACTAATGTTTATGACCACGTAGCTTTGAAACCAATTTGTTATGTGATATTTTATTAAGATTATTATAATGTCTGGTATATCAATAACTTTGTTAAAATCTTTTTTTTTATATACAAATAGGATTATACGGTTCTACATTGTTTTTAAGGATAAATTTTCGATGTAGGTTTATCCCTTCCTAACAATGCTTTATTCGGATATATTGTCGGACTGTTGTAAAATATGGAAGTTATATAAAAAGCTTATAATAAATAATGAACGAAACAATTTTAGCCTTCTTATCGATAAGGAGTAATTTCTTCCAGCAAAATTGTAGTAGGTGATGAAAATGGTATATGAAAGACCATGTGCACACATGCATATAGATGTGTATTGTATATACATGTGTATAACAAGGTATATGTATGTGTGAACATATCAGACATACATTTTATATATGTTATATATAAAAAGTTATATGTATGTAATATAGCTTGTAATCAGACGCTGTAAATGTTTCACAAAATATTGTAAATATCTGTAATTTATGATAATAACATAATAAATACACATTAGACACATCAGTACATTAGGGTTTGCAATTTTAGGTTTCGTATAAACATTATTAATGGTCTTTAATACTAATATGATGCCTCCATATTTAGCTTATATTCTATAGTTATTTTACTATGACGTCACTTGCTTTGTGGAGTGATGTCCATTTTGAAGCACATATTATTTAACTTCTGATATTCCTTCAGGTATTTGAAATAAAAATAATATTAGACTTTATCTTCCTAAGGGTAAATTATGAGCCCCTTTCTTCTTCATTATTATAATTATGAAGAGTGTCAACAATGTTTGTGAAGTCACGTACTGATTGCTTTGATGTCTCCTGAAGTAAAAAAAACTGCTGGATTACGAAACAGTGCATGACACTTGTAACAGCATTTAAATATAAATCAAAATATTATACCTATATCAAGTTTTTTTATTTTTTTTTTACGTAAAAAATTTGGGTGGTAGAGAATGCCTTCTAGATTTTATATCGCTATTTCTATATATATAATGCTAATTGCAATATATAAATAATCGTAATTAATTATTACTATTAATAATAATATACTTTTTATTTTACAGCAAGAAAATAAATGAATTTATTTACATTTAGAAATGACATACAAACATAAGTAACTTCTCCCAGTCCATCTTTTGGGTAGGTAAAGATTTAGAAAAACTGACAAGAACAGGACAGGGGGTGTCCATATTATTTAGCAAACACCATAATTAAAATTGAAATTATAACTAATAGAGTTACAGAAAACAAATTGAACAAACAAAGGCTTCTGATACTCTATCATTATATTCTAGGATTCTAATGAAATATGCTTGAATTATGCTAATTGAATACATACGATATTAATTTCATTATTTTAATATTCTTATCCTAAAAATAAGTAAGATGAATGTAATCTAAATATACTTTTTTATCTTTTTAAATGTTCTTAAAATATGTAGCTCATAATATTTCAAATGATTTATTATTATGAATGTTAAAATGTAAATTAGCATACATAATAACAGTTTGTGTTTGAACTGATTTCACACGTTAATTATTGTTCATAGTAATATCACTACTATCTGTAATTAATGTTAGTGGTCTGATATATTGTGTAATGTTAAATTTGTCAAATTTGAGATAATGTTGGAGTAATTATATATATAATGAGGGATCTTAGTTAATTTTATAAACAGTCCGTAGCTCTATACTATATACTACTAATAACTTGCTGTTTTTAATTTGTAGCGTTGTTTTTTTGTAGTACATGAGGTTTATATATATATATATATATGTGATCAGAATTAACAAACAATTAGCTTCATGAACGTGTCTATCAGAATCAGAAAGATTTTTTAAATATATCTGTTAATTTCGCGGATTAGCCCGTTTAAATAAACCAAAAAATTTATCAATTTTTCTGTTTAGATGGAAACAAATGCCTCCTTGACCTGGAAATCTGGATATTTATTCTACCAAATCTTGTCTTAAAGAATTTGTGATACATTAGAATTTTTTAATTTTTAAATTGAAATCGTCGACATATTTTGCAATATTTTTCAGAATACTACATTTTTGTTAGTATGATAATATTTTATATTCAAAGCAATCGAGTATGTCATAGAGAATTGAACTGAATAGTCAGTGAGTTGTTTAATTGCTCATTAAGGAGATGGACGCGGTCCGTCACTCGAGTTGAACGGTACACCACATTGAAAATAAACAATATTGTGACTATACAAATAGATATTGTATATAAAAATATACTATATCAGCTGTTATGTTATTTAAACACAAAATGGCAAACACACAATAATACTTTTAACATATTTTAAAATAGATTTTGGCCACTTTAAATTGGAAATCGAACTCAAGATTCAATGATGAAACGATGGTACTGACAAGACAGAACCTATTCTTATATATATTTATGTGTATGTACATTTATATATTTATTTGTTTAATCTTTATCGTCCAAGAATAAGGTACAATGGGCGTTCTTAATGCTAAAAAGCATTCTCTACCAGTCAACCGAACAAAATTGTTATAATTGTATGTGTAGTATGTCACAGAAATGAAAAATATATATCCAAGACAATAATTTAAAAAGATACGAAAAAATAAAGCGTTGAGACCGTGTAAGGAAACCGTCGCTATAAATTGAAATACCCAATAAATATATCATTTCGCTTGTCATTAATCTCATCCACCGCGCGGTCAACATACAACTGTTTATTTACAGTGTACATATTAATTTAAATAGATTTTAACGTACATGAAACTGAGTAAACTAATGGTATAATATAATTTAATTCATCACCATCATCATTAATTAAATTCTTTAGAATTGATGCATTGTCATTTCTCTCCATACTCTTCTATCATACGTCATATTCATCACAGAGGAGACTTTGTCATATAATTTTTCTTTTTCATCATCAATTACTTCTTCAGCCTTTATTTTATACCGTTCATATTTAAGACTTTTCACGTTACTTCCTTTTATCCAAATTAATTCTAATCTAGATAATTTTACTCACTTTGATAATTCTTTAATAATCATTTTCAATTTAAGTTCATTAAAATGTGAACACGCATATATTTTAAATAAAGTGTTTTTTTCATCAAACCACACAATCAAACGTATCGAGATAATTTCTTATTTGATAGTTTAAGAGAATCAAATTTTGGTCGAATTTTTGTGTTAGTATATGTGTGTGTGTGTGTACAAATTTTTAAGTACATAAATAGACTTGTCAATGGTCCCTTTGTTATATCATTATTATCTATTATTGTAGTGAAATGTACTTTTACTTGACGAACAAGGTTTTAATTTAATAATAGTGTGATATTGGTATAAATTAATTGTTTGGTTGTTTCATAATAATAGTTTTAGCTTTCATATTATTTTAACAATCTTATGATAAACGTTTTGGTATGTATGAGTTAAATTATTACAACAATGAATTAAATATTCTTTGGTTTTAAAAGAATATTCTAAAATCCGTAGTTGGAAAACTTAATTTAACTTCCATGATTCTCATCCGGTCTAAAAGTAACTATCTGGTTATTTGTGTTTCAGTTTAAGTTCTAAGCGGATGTTAGACGCCATAATTAAAAGTTAGCAGTGGTTAATTTACCTCCAGCACTCATTAAAAGTTCGCACCTGGAGCAAACAATCTTGAACGAACACAATAACATCCGAATGTAGGTTTATATAGGTGTTAAAGGTCCTCGAGAAAATAATATTGTCTGCTTATACAGAGTCTTCTATGTATAAGCAGAAATATAAGAATAAGTTGTTGGGTCTTTGAACAAAATTATTATTGCACCAAAATTTCAAATAAGCTATAAATATACATTTATATATATATATATATATATATATATATATATATATATATATATATTATTATTTGACATTTTGGTGCAATAATAATTTCAAAATAATTTCAATGTATTAATGTTAAAAAACATAAGTTCATCTAAGTCTCATTAGTTGAAAAAATGAAGTTAAAGATACAAACATCTTAATTACGCAATGACTTATGTTTTGTTTAAATAATTTTATTGTAATTATAATGAACTTAATTAAAAATAAATCCTTGTATAAAACATAATATATTTTTACTTATAAAATTGTCGTCAGCTCTTGTTAGCCAGTATGTTGAAATCCTTTTCATTCAACCCTCGTACTCGTAGGCACTGCATGAAATATCTAGGTTCTTGGTAAATGTAACTTGACCTACCTTAATTTTGTTCATAGTTTGTAGTTTTATTTTTATTGAGCGAAGCTTTCTATGAGACTTTTCTGCATCCTTTGTGCAAGCATTAATCAAAAATGGTATATGAGAAAATTACCAAATTTTGCACACTGATAGATATCAATCCGGTGGTGGTTTTAAAATAATAATAATAAAAACAAAATATTTAATAATGTGTCTCATCTTGAAAAATAGTTGATTACAGAATGCGTCGTCGTCATGTAAATGCAACTTCGGTGCGGTTTGCACCTCGCTTCACTAAATGTTCTAACATATGTTTAAGTTGACGTATAGTATGTACCAACAATTATAGTTATTTTTTATAACCTGGTTATAGTACTATTAAAACAATCTGTTAATCGAAACCTAACCTTAAATTTGTAGGTTTTCCCTTATAACTGCTAGGGAAAATGTTGGCTCGTCATGAGTGTTTTTTAGATTCAGTTTTACAATTCGTACATATTAAAATTAATATTAAACTTTAAAGATATAACCTTAAACTAATATAACACGAAAAGAAGATGAAAGAGGAATGTATAAGAAATATATAAGAAGTATAGAGGAATATAGAGAAAAAAGCTTTTATAAAAGAACTGTAACTGAATTGAAATACAATAATTACAAAAAATATTATTGTAATTAAATACAATTATCTGGCAAATAAAGTCACGAGAAATAGTTGTTAATATATCTAACACGTTTGTTTTCCTCGATACAAAATATAATTTTGTATCTAATTAATAACTATGTTGTTCTCTTACATGATATCCTTAATAATATATAATTAATACTTCATACGTAACATAACAATACTGCGTGTTATAATTAAATAGATAAGAAGATAATTATATCTTATTTTATTATTATAATTATATTTATTACAATGTTAGATCGTTTATTAAAATATCATCTTAATGATTTTTGTTATGGGTTTTTTTACCATCATGTATGGTGTTTAGTTTGACTACCATGGGTTATGTCTCCGTGGTGTGTTTTTAAAATGAAGGTTTTCATCGACAATGCTTCAAGTATAGTCAGTATCAGTTTTAGAAATTGTCACCCATCAATTATTTGACTTGGTTCAAATTTTCTTAACCATGCATTCCAAAAACATATCACTCAAAAGATTAATATTTTAAATTAGCTAATATAATATATGAATTGTTTAAAGTGACAAATAAATAAATAATATTTCAGTGAGCAATTGTTTTGTATGAAATATTGAAAATAATCGTGCAACATGAAATAATTAATTTAATGAATTACCATTTTAAAGTAATTTTATTAAACGTTTTATTAATTTTGTTAATTTGTTTGTTATAATAAAGTCGTTACTCAAAAAGTTTTATAACAATCGTTTATAATATTCTAGATCAAAGTGGAACAATTTAAAACAGAGCTAGCGAACCGTTTTTGATGTCCGTGTCACAAAGTCAATATTTTTTTTTGTAAATAGGTAACGTGCATAAAAAATAATAATTGTAACTATACGTAAATATAATTAAATAAATAAATAAAAATAATTCCTCTTTACAATTTTTTTAAGAATAAAAAATAAAGCAATATGTGAGAAATTCACTCTAAAAAATAATTGTTTTTAATGTAATTTATAATAAATGATATATTTATTAAAAAGGTGCTGAAGTTTCAAAAACGGCGTTTTACTTAAAATGGTCTGATCTGTCTGATAAAAGCGAAATTGGATACGCAAAATATTTTATCTAAAGCGCTCTTTATATGCTTAGAGAGAATTCATGCGATATTATAATATCAAATATATAATTTGATTTTTAATTCATTTCTATCAAAGAAACCTTATATACAATTAATTTTGTTTTTGTGCGTACCATACTTTCAAACGTGTCATTTGTAGCACGCGTACCATTGGTTCGCTATCCCTGATCTAGGAAATAATTCAAAAGTTGAACGTTACTTCAGCATTGAGTCTAATCGGCAGCGTGTTTGTGATAACTCTCGCGTGTAATCACTCGGACTGCCGCCAAAAACTAACTCCCAGCGAGTATATCAAGAGATTTATGCGGTCGTGACGTCACTCCCTACACTGTTGCCGGCAACTCTCTTTGAAGTTCAGTTCGGAAAATATGGACCGTTTATGTCCTCTATATTACGAATTTTGGTGTTTATATAAACGTACGCTATATATGTGTGTGCATACGTGCGTTTGTTGCGTGTGTATGTGTGTGTGAATGTTGTGACATCAAAAATAAAACGTTTGAAAATCGAACAGAACTCAATTTGCGTTCGATATTTGAATTGACAAACGTATGGAAATAACGACAAAGGTACGGTTCGATGCGCTGTTACTGAATTGTTTCTTTTAAATAACACTCGTGTGACAGAACTGAACGTAAAATTGAAAAGTTGGTTCAATTTTTAAAAATAGAACAGGATCGTGGAACAAACAGAGCGAAAACCGTTTGTACCGAGCACACATTGGCGTGTAAAGAAATTAAGTTTGCTCGCACGAGCGACTGACTGACTGACTGACTGATTGATTGACTGTCTATGCGCTAGAATATTGCTGAACAAATATAGCATATATGTATACATATATATATAATGTGTTTTTTTCAGTTTCTTTTTATATATTATATATTATTTAATATATATATTTTTTGTTTATATAATTCGCACCATGCTCGTAACCGACATGTCCAGAATCTCTAAAAGGTTTTCATGGCAATTATACTACATTATTTGTAAAATGTATACTTTTAAATTTTAATGAAAATAAACTGATATAAAAATCTTTTGTTTACTTAAAGATATTATTAAATTTAGCTTATGAGTAACAAATAATATAAAGTATTATATACTTAATGTTTTCGAAGATTTACACGAGTAATTTTCAATAAAACTATTTTTCGGATATAACTCGCGTTTATTATTACATTTTTAAATTTAACCCGACGTTTCGGATGCTTTGCAGCAAACGTGTTACTATGGTGACGTCGGGTTAAATATAAAAATGTAATAATAAACGCGAGTTATATCCGAAAAATAGTTTTTTTGAAATATTATATACTTTATATAACCTTCCACGCATCGTTATATACTAAGGTTTATGTAATTTTCATATATAACAAAGTAAACATTAAGTTTCTGGTTCAGACGAGAATGTTTTGTAATTTACGAGCTCTTTTGTCTTTGTCGTAATTTAGATCAGATCTGTAGTGCTGTATTGTAATGGAAGCGTGAAATAGGTTCTTATGAACTGTCTGTTTTCAAAATCTTCAAGACGTAATTTTGAATCCGTATATATAATTTTTTTCTTTTGTCCTTTGTCACACTCATGGGAGAGATCTACTAGAGATGAGCGTATCCAATGTATTTTGTTCTTTCCTAATGCAATTTTTTGTTTCATATGGTACATAAATATAAATTTTTTTATATTAATCAAAAAGTATTAGGTACAAAATTATTTATTTATTAATGTACACGTTTGATGGTTGCTGAATAATTATATTGGAAATAATCGTGGTAATTATCTCAGTGTTGGGTTAAAAATATCATGCTATTTAAATGAACGCTTATGTCCAAGGTTATTGACTTAATATTTAAATAATATAAAGCACCATTTATTTATTACTTATTTTACATAATGCCGTTTCTAGTTGCACGTTTTTTCGTTTATGGATACACAATTCGTACTACAATTCACTATGACATGATCTAAAATATTCAACTGTTTCAGGATTTACACTAACGGATATATAAATATTTTTTTTAATTACCCGCATTAAGAAAACTTCCATTTTAAAATTAAGGACAAATTTATTATAACAATCTAATTATAATTAAATATATCATTTAAGATTGTATTTTTTCCCACAAAAAACTAATATTTTCCTGTCGGTAAATTATATATTTTTATAATATAATATATATATATATATATCTATATAATATAAAAAAAATAATTAAAAAATATATTGTCTTAGGCATTATATATATATGAATAAATGAATCATATGTGTAGGAAATTCATCTTACAGTAATCTGTAGAACACAGATTTTTTTATTTGTATGGATTATTTGCTTTAATTGTAAACAAAATAAGAAAAATAATGTGAAATAAAAGAATTAAACGAGGGCATGACTGTCGTCAGAGCTGACAATAAATCTATTTTAACTTCCTTTTAATATTGTGACGCCTTATATTATATATTTTTTATTTTCGTATCAGCGTTATTGCTATTGTTGTAAATAAGGAGTTTTAATAAAAATATGTTTGTTATTATATAAGCCACTATTTGAGCTAATCTTTGTCCGTTTGACAAACGGTTGGTGTCTGAATAATTTATTATTGGTTTATACTTTTACTTTTTTCTTACTTTATTTAAGTTAGGATTTTAAATATATTTAAGTAATTTTAGCAATTAGAAAATATTTTGAAAAATTGATAAGAATATTGTGCGATCTTTTTAAAAAAGTCAATACCTGTCAAGAGTAGCATATGAACACCAAAAGAAGTCATAAATATTATTTATTATTGTTTTACCCGGTATATTCCAATAATTTTTATTTCACACTATTCAAAGTATGAAGATTAAAGTTATTAGCAACAAAGTGGAAATATTTTCTATTACAGATAAAATATATATTTCTAGTATGGTTTAATAATGTCTCAAATGATCTATAAAAATGTGTTATGCATTTATTAGCAACGCAGTGAAAAAACACCTTAAAAAGTAAATATATTACTTTTTTTTATTAAAGTAAAAATAACACATTAACTTTCATAATCTTTTATTATAACAAATAACCAGTATTCAGAGTTATAACAGAAACAGAACAAGAAAAAATCTCTCCCAAAGCTCCGAACGACGTGACAGTCGAGAGTTGTCACGCCAAATTTGCTCTTTTGTTTCGTAATTAATGTCCGACCACTATTGCTTTTATTTTCCACCTCTTTAGGACTGTCCAGAGGATAATGTGGCCATTACAGAGAAAGTAATTGGTGCCAGTAAAATGTGGAAGGTTAAATTCTTTTACATCTGTTAATTTAACAAAATGACTGAAGCCAAGCGTTTAAGTTTCTCGTTTATTATGCTACATATTTTAGTTTATATTGTTAAAGTATTTGGGGAATAAAAACTATTTCTATATATGAATCGATGTGGAATTTTATACTGAATCTAAAAAACCTACACTCATGACGAGCCAAAATTTTCCCTAGAAGTTATGAGGGAAAATTACAAATTAAAATATTTCTATTAAATATTTTTGAGCGAGTTATTTTGTTATCTTTGTTTAAAGTTCCAGCTTGTAGTTAATTATCTTGTTACTTTAACTACTGTAGTTGAATTTGTAATTTTGTTATTTAGCAAGACAGCTGTTAAAGAATGTAACTAAATTATTATATAACTTTGCATTTTCTTAACGTCTAGTTCAGACGACTTTTGAATACCTAATGGCCAAGTTTAGTTTAGAAATGTGTTATAATAATAAAATCTATCTATACTAATATTATAAAGCGGAAAGTTTGTTTAAACGTGCCCATCGCTGAAATTACAGAGTGGATTTGAAAATTATTTCTGATTATCATAGACATGATGAAGGCTTTAGAAGTAGGATATACGAGAGTGAAACCGCGGAGAAGATCTAGTAGTTTCCAAATAGTATATAATTTCATTGAACTTTTGTCTCATCACAAAAAACAAAACAGATTTTTTAGCATTGGCATTTAGAATAATAATTGCTTGAACATTGTTTTCAACTTGCTATAATTTATTGCACATAAATCATGATAGGCGCTGTTACCTCTGATACATCGCTTCATCTGGAGCTCTGGTAAGGATATTGCACTTCGGAAATTGCAATACACGTATGTCACAGAATCGCATCTGTATCTGTTGATGTGGATTGGTCCAATACTAACCAGCTTAATTCGATCCATACGGCCTCCTCACACCTCTTTTGTGCTCCAACAAATGTGGCTTAGAACACGTGGATTGAGGTGTCGGAAATTTCTGGTCGACTAAATTAAATGATTGTAATATTCCTATAAATTTGTGTCGAATTGGGATTTCCAAATGCATTTAAGGAAATCGATATTGTTTTGGATTCAAATGTTGTAGTCAGTTGTGATTTAGATTTTTGTCCATACACTGAGTAATATTGTCATCAAAAACTCAAAATTGAACATCTTAGATGAGTAGAAATTTTAATAATATCAGTAATATTTATTTTTATTTTAATATATGAACTATATACAAAAAAGTGTATCTTGTGTACCTGAATTGTAATTCAGATGCATGCAAAGTTGAATTTTGAGTTCACGTCGAGATTCCGTTATGATCAGAGCTCATGAATAAGTTCTCCCCGAATGGGTTCTAAGCTGGTCGGGAAAATACCGATAGTAATAACACGAGTACAGCTGGATAATTATATACAATAATCACGAAAAATTTAAATAAAAAAATAATTGTTCATTAATATTATAAAAACATTCCCGTAAGTACTCAGTTTCTCTCAGGTCATAAACTTTTAATCTTAGTGGGTATACTGACGACTTCTTGTTGGCGTTAGAACTATAATTACATATAAAGTTTATGGGCACCTGGTACAGTCAGCTACAAAATTTGACGACCATATTAAAAGTTCAAAAATAGCTATACATCATATTATAATCAAAACTGCTTAACATGATAAACGACAATATTGAATGAACATCATTAGAGTTCAAAATACCTACATATCAAATTGTCAAATTCATTAAACACATGTTGTGTCCTGACAGATTTTTATCAATTTAACGTATTTTGTAGATTGTTCTTGTTCTAAGTTACAAAGATAGAAAGGTATTACTAACATTGCCACTTTAAAAATACATTATTTTTTTAATAGAGTTGAATTTATAAAATAAAGTGCTGTAAGTTAAAATAAATCATCTATAATAAAAAATAAAAATAAATAATTAATGTTTTATATCTTTAATTTATTCTTTTTATAATGTGTCATCATAGTTTTAACTCTGAAATGCTAAGAAAGAGACGCTATATTTTTTGTCTCAACAATTTTAAATGTGTCAATTATAATTTTAAGTCTAATGATGTTCATTCAATATTGACGTTTGTCATGATCAGTAGTTTTGGTATAATATGGTGTATAGCCATTTTTGAACTAAATATGGTCATCGACTTTTGAAGCTGACTGTACGTCAGAGAAGTCTTATTAGATGTATCTTCAGTCAACATATCAAATGCATGATCTCATGTCAAATGATTCAGTTGGCCGTATAATGATCCAATTTGTAGATTATTAATTTACATAGGTAATGCGTATCTCAAATGTATGTGATTGTGGATATGATAGTACCCGCATATCATATTAATATTATAAAGCGTGAAATTTGCTTAAATATACTAATCTTCGATACTACCACATTTGAAAAATTATTTCTTGTTATGATTTATTTAATTATTTATTAAAATTATTTATTGCACAACAGTACAAAGCGTGGGCTTAACGTTAAAGCATTTCCTACCAGCCAACCCAAAACGTGCAAGGAAAATACATGTGAATTCGGAGTGCCAAAAAATTAAAAATAAAAAAGAACACCAAAAAATATATACAAAACAATATATACTCATAAATATCAATAATATATACATGCATAATCTACATACATACTTAAACATACACAGATACTCCCATAAATACATACAAAGCTTCATATAAATTAATAATTAAATTGTTCTATACAAATATAACATATAAACAAACATGAAAAGAAAAAAAAAATATTAATAATAAAAAGAATTATTCGCAACTGCTGAGGAAGTACTGTTTGTTTACTGAGGAAGTGCTTCTTAAAAGATCAACGAGTGAAACCGCGTGTAACTGCTAGTATTTTATAAAACATGTCATTGAATATGTATAAGTAAAACTATTTTTAAAGAGTTCACTATAATTGGATTTACATTTTAAATTTAATTTTAACCAGACGTTTCGAATACTTCGCAGCAATGTTCAGAGTAAGACGAGATGTAAATGTTCGCGTAAAATCCGGTAAAATAGTTTTATAACAATGTGTTCTACTGAAAATCTAAGAATATATTAAGGATAGTATTTTATTTCTTTGATACAAATTATATATATTTATAGTAAGATCACATTTGATTTGAGTTGTTTATTAGAAGATTTTTTTGTGGATTTGAGGTATGTTTTTATTTTATATCATATCGTCTATTATTAATATCAATTATTATTTTATTTGATTTATTTATTAATTTTTGATAAGTTCAAGAAAATTATTAAATTGGAAAACGGAGTAAATATGAATAATTGTCAACATAACATAATCGTAAAATTAAATACTCAGAAACAACAGAAAAATGTATTTAATATCTATTTAATACGAGCGTCTGATGTAAAAGAAATTTAATTTTCCTTTCGTGAATAAGTTACTGCATTTTATTGGTAACTGCAACATTCTTGTTACGTTCGAATTTTTTTCTCCTCGTCGTCTCGAGTAGAACGATTCAATTTAAACTGTCAGTCTGTACGGAGACAGGAATTTAAAGTAAGTATTCGCATGTGTGGACCGGAGAGCTGGCATTTGTAAAAGATACGAGGATTTATATTGTAATTTTATTCGTATGTTAATATCAGAAATGGTTTCATAGTTTGTCTACTTTTTAAGTTTTGTTGTTTTGATATGATTTTAAGTGGAATTTATCTCGTTTAGTTGATCTTATATTATTAATAAAATATAGGTAAAAATGTTCTGAACATATTTTTGTACCATTGATTTTGTGACTATAGCTGCTCATAAAAAATCAGTTGTGGTCACATTTTGAAAAGAACCAGTCGCAGATATGGATAAAAACACCAGAAAAAAATGGTTTCATCATTTTGGCGCAACATGTAGACAAGTCACTTGCAATTTGCAAAGAAATGAATTTAACCAAAACCTGTCATAGGTTTAATATTTCTTAAGTATCTGTTGAATTAACTCGAATTTCGCTACCTCAAGTATTATGTTATTTATATAAAATATTTATTTATTTTGATGAACTCTATACATAAATATATATAGAAGTAAATAGAGTACATGTTTTAAATTAAAAAGCTCGTTAGCGCTAAGAGAGCTGAACGGTTTCATCATCAACGGAGCGTGAATTATTTCAACTCCCAGCGCCACTTAAACGCCGGACGCTGTTTGACTTCAATTTTACTGTTTATTTGCTAAGCTTATGACAAATATAAGGTACAACTTTGACAACACAACAATTTTCAGTACCGAATTCATTAAACTATGACATGAACTCTATAACTCTCGCCGCAATTAAAAGTTTGATCTTACAGTTCGCCAACATTTTGATTTTAACTTAGCTTTTGCGAAACATTCTAGGACAGGGATGGCGAACCTTTTTTGATGTCCTTGCCACGAAGAAAAAAAAATAAATAGATAACGTGCCATGAAAAAAAAATTCATTCGAAATGGTTGAGCAGTGAAATTATGTCTAATTATAATTAAATAAAATAACAAAATTAATTCTTCCTTTAAAAAATAGTTTATTAATTAAGTGTAGATTAATAACTTTGAATTAATTTTTATCAAAAAGGTCACTTAAAAAAAAAATTGTTTTTATGCGTGCCATCAAAACATTGAAACGTTTCACTTGAGGCACGCGTGCCATTGGTTTGCCATCCCTGTTCTAGGAGTCTCTTCTAAACGAAAAGCACAAATCCAAGATGAAATATCTTAGACATATCTACAGCTTCATAGCTTTATCCAGTTTTTTGTTATCAAATATCTTATACATCAAATCGATAAACTCTTACTTCTGCTTCATTGACTTTATTTCATCTCAACTTTAAGATTAAATTTCTTTTATCGGCTAATTAGTGTAATGGTTTCGTTTCAGCGATCTTCAATACGTATACAATGCTTTTTAGTATAATTCTTTGTTTGTTAATGGAAGGGAGTCTTCTTTTACCAATAACACTGAATTACGACCTTTACGTTCTCACAAAGAGAAACTGCTAATTTTACTTATTGTTGTGCAAAAAATCTGTTTTGTGAGAAACAATTCAACTAATTAAAAAGGTTGAGTTTGAGTAAATGAATATATAAGAATTCTTTTGATTTGTTCCACTTTCATTTTCCTCGTTATTATTACAGGAAGTTGATGGAATATAATTTAAAATATTCAGTTTAAACAAATAAATTTTCTGTTAAACAAATAGAGTCAAGTTATATAAACGTTTGTGTATTTTGAGAGTTGTACGCAGTTGAAATTAGCTACAGTTAATGAAAGCCTTAACTTTCAGCGCTAACATTAATTAAAAATAACCACAAGCCGCTCCATACTAATGGGATGGGCGCTGTCCGACGAGACGGTAACGATACGACTGCGTGTTGAAAACTATATGCAAATACAATATCTTTATTCTTTGTTTATAATTTTCACTTTGAAATAAATTTTAACCCATTTTGATCATTCGATAGAATATTCTGAGAACAAATTCTCCCTCTTAACACTAAGAGCGGAATAAAAAAGATACAAGAAAAGATAAAAAAGATAAAGAAAAGATAAAAAAAAGTTAAAATCTTGCCAAGGCTTGATGATTGGCAGGTTTCCAGTCGATGATGTAAATTGATTAAACCTAATTTTTAATAACTATTTGATAGAGTTTTTAATTAAAAGAAATATGATTTAATTAATATATTTTACGATACATATATAAGAACGTATAATGACGTAGCTTCCAAGTTGCTAAACTAAAACGGTTACGACTCCACAAAATAACAATGTGAGACGAGATAAACGAAAACTGAAATTCAAGACGCTTATGAAAATTTTATGTAAAGAAACAACTTTGAATTACTTTTATAGAACAGATTTTAACGTTATGAGTTTGTTTTTAATATTGTTGCAACTTTCAATTATTTGACAAAATGTTTATATTATACACCCTGTTTCTATTTCTATGCTTATTTTTATATGAAATTCTATTTTAAAATACTAAATTCCGCCCGCGGTTTGCCCGCCTGTCTTTCAGTAAACGTGAGCCTTTTTAGTCATTATAAAGAGTGATTTATTATTATTATTACCCGCCCGCCCAAACATTCGAACTTATTAAATCAAAAGTCCAATGGTGTATATTTGAACCAATATTGTCACCAACTTTGGCACCAACTCCACACAGACAAAATGGTAGCTTTTCTTCATTCTACTATTATATGTAGTAACTATATATTAAAGAGTGTTTCGGTTTAAAAGTAAACGGCAATTTGTTGGCTTTCACTTGCTCCGCCTGAGCCGTGTATCAGAACTAAGCGATTTACTATCGAGCTTGTAAGTTCTAATCAGCCGTTCGTAATGGCCTGATTGTGTACGTGTAGCCAATATATATTGAGCTTCCTAGTTTTAAACGTGTGTTTAGTAGAATCTTTATTTTGTATTTTATAATATCCGTATTTTTTAACGAGATGGGAGTATTTATATATTTATAAAAATATTTTAGGTGATGATTTCTTTCATATATATTAAAATGGACTAATCGTCGAAATTTGTAGATATATTTGACAATTTGTTTATGATTATGATAGGTCAGTTCATGAGGAAGGTTTATAGGTTATCTGGTATTAAAATATCACTTTATTGTTTTATTTTCAATTATAATAAAATTTGTCTAGGTTTAAATCTAACAGAGAGCTAGATTGAGCGTTTGATATAAATATATAAATTTCTGTAGTGATCTAGTAAACAGAGCTGTCATTTTTAGTATTTGAACCATTGTTACCAAGTTATGAACGTAGTTTGAGTTATATTTGACGTGTGGTTTGAGGTTTTGTTTCACTATCACATAAGTGTTACGTATTATAGAGTTTATTTCTCTATTAGTAATAAGCTTAAATCTGTACTCAATAAAATGAGATTAATGTATTAAGGTTCAATTATATTTTTTTTATTATTTATAAATAGACATAATTGAAATATCTTAGAATATAAAGGGTGTTTCATTTTTATTTCCAATGATTTTACTACTTTAAATGTCAATAATTTATTTTTTCATATTAATATGAAACGCAAACATTAATAAATTGATTAGACTCTTTGTTAAGTATTTGTTACATTTATTTAGACTAATGGGAATATTTTAATAATAAGAACAACTTTGTTACCTTTTACATAGAATATAAGCTTTTTAATTACCAATTATTCTGCTTTTATTGAGATTATTTTTTGTTATTCGTATAAAATGTCTGTAGTGACGATGTTCTACTCTAAGCTGACACATGTCGTATTCATAGTCAAATTCATATTGTTAAATGATGTCACATTCATAGTCAGTCATATTGTTAAATGATGTCACATTCATAGTCAAAGTCATGTTTTTAAATGATGTCACAATCTTAGTCTAAAGTCATATTTTAAAATGATGTCATATTCATAGTCACAGTGTTATTTGTGTATTTCATTTCATCATTGTTCTAACGTTTAATGATTGTAAATTAAACGCATTATATTTAACGTTGTGAATGTTTAAGCAGCTTAATTTTAATGCTATTGTCTATCAGATGCGTCCATTATCGAAATATTGTAAACATTGTTAGGTACAAAGATTGTTATGTATTATTATATAGCTTTAATAATATTAATGATAGATTATAAAATGAATTGGTTTAATAATTGTCTTATAAAATCATGTTTCATTTCCAAGACGAGTGCTAATTGTAGATGTATTTGGGATATTTCTAATCTAACTTAGTGTTGGATAAGTTCATTAAGGGTTAGTTCTATTTTGATATCGATAAATAAAATTATAGTTATAATAATTATCGATTCGATCTCGATTATTATTAAAACGATTAAACGATTTCGATAGTAAAAATGCATTTTTTTAACAAAAATATCAGTATTCAATGAATGAGGCTGGTTGAACAATCGAAAACAACAAAACTACACCACTATATGTCGTATGAATTGATGGTGACAGTACTATTAGTTCATTTCAATTCAATGTTCAATGATTGATTGAAAAAGCTCATCAATCTAATACTGATGTTGAATAAAACGAATCGCCAGAAGCGAGTAATGTTTTGATAAAGGTCAATGACCTGGCCGCGCCTGTCCTGGTGTGAACTATTCTTTATTGAACTAGTAGTGAGTAATAAATTTGTTTTGTTTATTGCTCTATGTGTGTCACTAGATCAAGTGCCTGTTTGTTTTTCCTACAATATTCAGTGAGTTATTTGTTAGTGAGAATTCGATATAGTCTAAGATGGTTTTGTTTTTATTTAAACATCTGATAAGTTACAATTTCAAAATCAAAATCAAAATCTTTGTTGAAAGTTAGTGTTACAAAGCTTTTTGCCAAAGCTACTACCAGCTCAGAAATTGCTTCAGAGCTGACGAGAGCTGGCGAAAGGAACTTAGCGGGCTTGTCTTTTCTAAATATTTTTTTTTAGCCATACTTAAAGCCTCAATTACATATTGGATACTTTGATGAATTAAATTTGATATTTTTTTTATACCATTTTGTTTCAAACTCGTTAACTGGTATTCAAAATATTTTCCGTGAGTGAATTCACGCCGCGATTCCGTCATGCTCGGAGCTCGTGTATAAGGACCCAGAATCGGTCCGAAACTAGTCGATCGAATCCCGATAGTATATGTACAGTCGGATTATATGTTACAGTAATAAAAAAAATGCATCTAAATGCGTTCAATCTATAAATTGCACAAATTGTTAGTCATTTTCAATCTTTTACTTTTTTATGAGTTTCTTTTACACCTTCTCATTTATCTTCTGTTTTGAAATTCAACTGCCATTCAAATAGAAATGTTTTTGAATGTAATTTTACTAGCACTTGATGTTTAACTTTTCTTTTGTTGGAGCCTTTTAATCTTTTATACAGCAGTTTGAGTTGATTAGACACTTTTATATTCGCAATGAAGTCTAGTCCAGGTTTATGCGATTTTATTAAATTAACTCGTTACACCAACAGTCACGTAAAACTGTAATAAACTGTTCTGATTAAAATATCTCGAAATATGCATTTTGTATAAAATTACTATAAATTGTACTGTAATTATTTGATTCTTGAATGTTAATTCATTTGTTTTTAGTAGAATTTACCTGGAATTTTATGTAAATTAAATTTACGCTAGCAGTAAATTATTTTGGCACAACTCAACGTCTAGGTAATGTTGGGGTGAACCTCGGCTACCGCAGTCACGTCAGAAACGTCAGCAGCGGAAGTAACGTCCGGTGCACGTGACGTCACTTGTGTAATGTTTTTTACAGCCTTAGGCTAGATCTGGTGTTTGATTGACGTTTAAAACAATTCAATTACAATTTTTTCGGCATTACGTTGATTTTTGAAAACAATCATAGAAAGACTATTCTTATACCTCTGGCTCATCATGAACTTTATGAATGTCACCCTATTGACAGAGCTTGACCTACTGAGTACGAAAAATTTAGACTTAGGTTTGTCCGATTTGTTGATCAAAAGTTATGAAGCATCAAACTTGGAAGGTTAGGCTAATTACTTTACCGGTTTTGTTCAAACGTGTAATTTTTATTAAGTGCGGGTAGTTGATGAAAACCAAATCAACTGAAGAACGATTGATTGATTTAAGTTGAGTGGTTTATTTCAATTTTACTGACGTTTTATTATATTATTTAAGTTTTAGAAATAGTTGTATGTGTTCATTTTTGGGGATTTTTGTTTTAGGTTTTACAGATCACAATAGATCAACGTAATCCTATAGGGGACCTATAAATTTTTACTCCACGCTCTTATTCCAGTTGAAATTGAATTATACTGAGATTTTATATCTCTTTCCCCCTGTGTTAGAATTTAGATGGTGATAAGTTTTTCATTTCCTCGGGGTGACGTCACGCCGTGCGTTTAAAACTCCCCGGTGACGTGAGGTCTGTCAGGTTGTATTTTGTTTGCGCTATCAATCTCTCTTTTCAGCCTTAACTTGTTTATGATGCTATATTTTAGATGTTACGACCTTCGACTAACATATAGTATGGTTCTACAAACATATTTAGATATATCGTATTGTCTTTATGAAGTTATTTTGTTTTATTGCAGGTAAGTTAATATGGAATACTGCGAGGTCATGAATGTACTTAATGAAATAATGAAAGTTTCCGTAAGTAATTATAAATAAATAACGCATCATATCTATACTAATATTATAAAGAGTTTGTATCTTTTTGTTCCTTGATTTGATTGAAGGCGCTTATCTTCGAAACAATTGGATTAATTTAAAAAATTATGATAGGTTTATAAAGAAGCCTGTATATAGAATTAGGCTAATGCTTCTAATTATTTTAATAATTAATAATATCTTTAGTCCGCGGGTGGAACCGCGAGTTACAGCTAGTAAATAATAAATCTCACTATGTTATGATATATTCCATTAATATTATATCAAAGTTATTTTGTGGGTTATCAGTTTTGTATAAGATGAATAGCGTCTATCAAATTGATTTGACTAGACCCAGCCTCTTGCCATGATATTGTTTTGAGATGAAACGGTGAGATTTATGTACTGTGATCTATTTGACGTCTCCTAGATGTTTTGATTTAAATTGATATGATATAACAGAAACATTATATGATTAATTATTGTCTAACTAATGTTTTGATATAAATTTTAATTAAAATCAAGCTTTGGTGATTTTCTTAAAATGATTAATATTTATTTTTTACATTTCTTAGTTAGTCGAATTTTTAAGTAGATATATAAATATTTCCTATATTATATAAAAAAAGTTCAATAATGACTAAAAGATATATATAATAAAGTAATTTCTTGTACTTCTTATCAACATTTTAAATCAAATGGTTTTACGTGCGTAATACAGTTTCAAATAAATTTAAAAAAAACTCTCCCGTGACATTATTTTTATCGCAAAATATTTCTAATAACAAAAATATAAAATAAAAACGTAACGAATAAAATAAAAAAACAAATTTGGTATCGAGTTTTATTTTGAACTAGTTTCTCCCCGTTACTTTGCCCGCCATGTTGACATTTGTTACATGTGTATGGTCTTATAGTAGGTATGTATATATGTATATATGTATATATGTATATATGTATATATGTATATATGTATATATGTATATATGTATATATCCTGTTAGTGCGCCTCTTACCCCCGCACCCCCGGTATTATTCTCTGACGATCAGAGACAGCAATGCAATTCTAAAAGCTTATTATTTTAATTTTATATTATCTTCAGAGCGACGATATTGTTTACACACTTTAAGCTTCAACTTAATCTTTTATCTTAAAGAATTAAACACGTGAATCCAAACTTTATTTTTTTAATTTAACAACAAAAATTTTTTTTTGTTTTTTTTTGCTGAGATATTTGAGTTTATTAAAAAGCCAACGTAATTGAAATTTTTGTGCTATAGGTTTTATACCTCTTTCTTAAGCCGTTCAGGAACCGCACGATATATTATAGAATTTGTGCCGACTTCGAATAAAAAGAAGTCTTTATTACTCATTGATAAAGATTTTTCTATCAGTGGAAGAATTTTACCATGATACAGGACATTATCCCGAACATATAAACTCACAAACATATATAATTATGAAATAGTAAAAGAAAGTTGACTATTTTGTAGTACAATTTTAAACATAAACAAGATTATATAAATCAAAGACCGCGTATGAATCTAAGTGCTATAGAGGGTAGTAAATATTTCTTGGAGCCAGGGGTTGTGTTCTGAATTTTAATGACGTTTTAAAGCGGACCAAGCTATACGGACCCCTAATCCAGGAGCTTGGCCTCGCCAGTAAAGTTTTCGTTAGGTTTGCGTTATATGATTTGGTTGCTATAATATTACTAACTATATAGTTAGCTTCTGAATGGTTCAACTGGAAGATATGCTTATTATAGAATTCAATTATACTATTTCATATGTTATGGGTAAAATATTAAATATTATTTATTTATCTTTTCTACTTTTAAGCAATATGAGTGATCACTTGTGTATGACAATTTGAAGAGTCAGGAGGGCCTATTATGATACTATACTTATCGAAATACGTAAGGACACTCTCCAACTTAAGGCTAAAGTTCCCAGGGTTTCAAAGCACCCTGATTTGGGAACCAAAGACCAAATTATATAAAACGTTTATAGGGCAATAAAGACACAAATTTTGTATATATATATATTTTATATTTTGTTAAGAGTAATATTGGAATTTACTAAAAATAGCATAGCATTTTATATGGTCACCGGATATGAGCGACATCTTCAGTGCAGGGCGGGAAGTAGAACAAATGGGAGACGCGAGGATATTATAACTGCGACTGTTATTGTAAAGGATGTAGCTTGAAATTAACGTCACCGTACGAATTTACTGCGGAACCCGTTTTTATTATGAATATATTATAATAGGGCTGCAATTTTTGATTCTACATATGATATATATATTACATTGCATTAATTAATATTCAAGGAACCCTAGAGTTTCAAGTGTCTTGTGTGTTAAACAACTGTGTATGTAATGCGGGATCCAAATTAATTTTTCTTGAAAATATTTTTGTTATTTTATTAAATTGCATTTTTAATTTTGTCATTGCGTTTATATAACTGCGTTTAAATAATTGAATTTTTTTAATGTTCCCTTTTTATTTAAATGTCGTTGTAAAAATAGGTCAATGATATTAGAGTTGTAAAAATATATTTTCTCATACATTTATCTCTGAAATTATTGAGCAACCCTAATTGTAAGAGCGAGTCGAGAGCTGTTCCCATATACTGTGAATATTATTTTTAATATTACACGTAGATGCTTCAGAATTGTTTCCTCTGTATACGTATACAAGCGATAGAGTAGCTCTTACATATATATACATCGCAATTTTAACTTTAGTTATAGTTTACACAAACTCTACGAACTTGGACTGTATCTAATGAATAATATTTTCGTAATATTATTTGGTTTTATAAGAACTATAGAATTGAAGTCTTAAAAAGAATTCAATCCTAGTTCTTTATTAAAATTATTAAAAGTAACTAGATTCCGCTCGCAGCTTCGCCCGCGTGGCATTCAGCACCCGCGAATCCTTTAAAAAAAAAAGTGAGTTATTATTATTATTGTCCATCCGTCCAAAGATTCGACGTTATTAAATGAAGCGTCTTTGGTATCTAGTCCAATAAGGGTATATTTGAACCAACTTTTGCACCAACTGCACACAGACAGACAAAAAGGGCAGCTTTCCACGTTCTACTATATATGTTAGTAAAGATAAAATCACAAATTTTTATAATAAAACGGAAATAATGCAGCACCAGTATTGCTAAAATATTTGTCCTGTTAACTGAAGCACAGTTTCTAATTACTTTTGTCCGAGACTTGTCAAAACAAAATAGTCAAATATTAACTCAAATAATTGTCAATTTATTCAAAATAGTTTGTGAACATTTTATTTAACACTAGCTGATACTCGCGGTTCCACCTGCGGACGTTTTATATAACAATAGTAGCGTAATTCTACATAAACTTATCTATCATAATCAGAAAGAATTTTGTAAATTCCATTCCTTAATTACGAAGATTAGTGTGTTAAAACAAAAAAACTTTTTTGCTTTATAATATGACTGAAGATTGAAATGAAAAATTGGTTCCTTAACGTTAATAAATACTTATGATGATGATGAGACAAAGGTAAGAAACTACTATTTTTTTATATTTAGGATTTAAAATCTACGAAAGTTAGGTCATAATTCCGTATTGTAAGTTTTTTACAATACTTTTTAATTTTCAAACCTAAAACAGCTGATATTCAATTAAGTTCATTGACGCTTCGCAGTTTCAACAAGAATGTACGTTACATATTGCCATCGCTTTGTTAAGTTTTTGAAGTGAGGGGGAGAGGGAGTGAGGGGAGGAGGTGGGGAGGAAGGTCTTTGATAGTTGGCTCAATTGTTGAGAAACTTCCCTTCTAATCGTTTTATAATAGGTCGATAAGTTAGCGCCAAAACTGCGTGCCAAGTTGTAATCAAATGCTTTATAACACGTTATAGTTTTTAGATTTAAACGGTGGAGCAATTTCTAACTCATTTGCTGCGTTGCTGAGATCACGCGATGTGGTCGCTATATCGCTAGTAATTCAATAGACCAACTAACGAACCAACCAACTAACCAACCAACCAACTAATGGTCCAACTTCTTGGGCTAACCGACTAAGATTGTTTCGTTTGAGAGGTACTATAAATATATAAACGCGATAAGTGTTTGAATTCATCAAACACGAAAGAAATCAGTAGCTCAGTTTTTTATATTATATTTTGTATATTAATCGTCTCGTGAACACGATTGCTGCAAATAATTCGAAACATCGGGTTAAAATTAAAATGTAACCAAAATTTACTTGAGTAAAATCAGTAAAAAATAATTTCAAATGTGTACTAGTGAAAATCTAAGAAAATACTAAGAAAATAATAACATTCAATTTATTGTACATTAAACACGAGAACACAATTTCTTTTTAATACAATATGGTAAAATCAATTTATCATAAAACATGTAGCCTCCAAGGTAAGGAATTTCACATTTGAACTGAGAACGTCTATAGCTGTGATGTAGATATGGGAGACATTGGCTCTTATTATAGCAACTAATTTTGAATAGATGACCAACACCAAAAGAGTAAAATCTATAGGAATAGATTTTGGTATTTTTATTAATCTCATTTGGCTGTATATAATAATTGGTAAAATTTATCAAATAATTTTTGTTTAATTTGTCGCCGATTTTTTCTCAGTATGTATTTGTTTGCTAATAAATAATGTTCTAAAATTTTAGGGATTTATTATTATCATGTATTATCACCAGTAAATAGTATTGTTTATTTCGTTGTATTATTTGGTGGTTGAGCTTATTGTGTCGGAAGCTCGCTTAGAGGGTTGTTGTATTTTAATAAAATAACGTATTTTATGAAGTAGTGAGAATGTTCTGAACTTTGTATAAAATTTAATAGAATGTCACAAATATTTGAAATAACTTTGTGATCAAGTCTGACGTCATATTTTATTATCTTTGGAAATAAAAGAAATTTGAAAACACGTTAGTATTTGTCCTCAGCAAATGCTCTTATATAAGATTTTAGCAAACTGAATATATAAAGATGTATGTAAATGTGGTTCTTATTGTATATGCTTTACGAGCCGTAATGGAATGTTTGAGATGACATCCAGATCTTGAAAGAAGCTCCGCACAATGCAGAATGTCAGACACAATCCTGTCAGCGCTGGCGACATTTAAATGTAAATCTCAAACCATAGTTCTTTTTTTTTTAAAATGAAAATGTTTGTTGAAAATAAGTTAAAAAAAATATTTTTTTTCATGGTCAAAGTTACCGGCTCGTAAAGATATTCGTCCTGAAAATAGATGGCGACAGAAACTCGGCCTGTTCTATATTTTCTATTTAATTACTTATTTATTTTTTTAAACCAACTTATAGACTATTACAATTTATTATATATAACCTTGAAATATCCTGACAGAGAAGGCCTCATTCCTATGAAACGTTCAAATCTGACAGTATATAAAACATTGTTTGTTGCTGTGAAATGTTTGACGTTGCTAATATTAATGTCCATTATACTGTATACGAGTTGAGGTTTTATTGCAGCCATATAAAAAGTAGTTTACTGTGGTACGTGGCTAATCAAAAAGGGCGAGGCTATATAAAAGAATTACTGTTACCACATATATATGTTTTTACGATCTTTTGTTTATTTTAATTTCTTTATATAGAGATTTTTATTTGCTACAGTTTTCAAGTTTTATATACTAGCTTTGCCCAGTGGTTTCACTCGTATCTACTGTAGCGTATGTCCTCGTGCACCTGCCTATCGCGAGTATGGCGCACCAATGTCAATGCGCGTGCCACAAGTGGCACGTTTGAAAGTTTTGATGGCACGCCACAAGAACAAAATAATTGTAAATTGATTGATAAAAAATATTTAAAGAATGATTATTGTCATTTGTTTTTTAATTATACTTACATATAATCCACACGTTACTACTAAAAAAAAATATTTTTACTTTGTGGTACGGACATCGAAAAAGGTTCGTAATTTTTGGCCTATCATATTTAAAAATAATGTCTCAAATCTATTCAGTAGTTTCGATACGCGTAAAACCAACAAACTTTTCGGCTTAATAATATTAATACTGCTAACTCAATTGAAACTTAAAAATGACAAATTCAGCGTTGGAATATATGAAAGTATAACAAAATTCATAAATCAGAACTGGTAACTATCGCAGTATAAACATGAAGTTTGTCACAGCCAGTGAACCGAGCGAACGCGAACAACAATGCTACATCCACCACGCCTTGCCGCGTGCTGCTGCATAATAAGCCATCTTAGTACTTCCTTTTGTTCTCAATGTCCACCCCAGATACGATACCTTTGTTCAGTGCCTTTTAGATATTAAAATAATGTAACAGAGAACAAATGGATGACGTCGTTTGGTTTGTTTTTTAGTTCGAATGGCATTTTGTGGCTACTCGTCTGTGTCTGTCTATTCACTTTTCATTTGTGGCTATTATTATTTTGTTGTGACAACTATTGTTCTTTATAGACTATTTGCCTATTATTAACTAGACTATCAAGAGATTATTTGCCTAGGTTTTGTCTAGGTAGAATTTATTTCGATAAAAATATTTCAATTTATATACAAACTTAAATTGTAAATTGTGACAATGACTGCATTTACTTCAGTTTGTATATAATTGTGAGATCAGTCACGCTTTACGTAAAAAACCCGTTTTTCATTTCTGATTAAAAAGTAATTGTCGTTTGTGAGAAATAAAAACATTTTCAGAATGTTCACAATTTTCTTCCTCCAAGTTTGAATGAACGAAAAACATGTTTAGCGTTAAATGTCCCTGTTTTGAACTTTTCAATGGCTCCAAATTACATGATGTTTTTCACTTATTTGTTGTTCTGACGGTTTTCTAAAGCTAACATTTCATTTTACCTGCGTATTTAACTTTACAACACTTGTAAAGATATATGGAAGTTTGTTGAGACTCAAATTGTATTATAAAATAAAGATGTTTCAACTTTGAAGTCATTTTATTACTTGTCTTTATGTATGTTCGATTAATCTGTTTTTTTTTTGTGATCAAACTGAGTTTTATGAACTTTTTGTACGCGCGGTTTCACCCGCGTACGAATGGTTTTATTAACTATAAAGGTAACTAGGAATTTGTAGGTTTTTAGTCAAACATTGAATTTTATGTGAACTAGTTGTTACTCGCGGTATTACCCGATTTTATTTATTAGGATAACTAAGAATAGCGTAATGCTAGACAGCCTATAGCGTTCCTCATGAACTGGCCTATCATAATCATAAAAAAAAACGTTTATACAAATAAATTTTTCTCCTTTAAATTATTAATATAGGTAGCTGGTACAAGAGATTTGAAGTACCTAATTGTATGTTTATTTGCAGGAATTTCTTTGAAAGTTGGAAACTCATAGAAAATACATTATATTTGTGTTACATCGTGCCAATGTTGTCGCTTCTGACTTCTGCTCAAATGAACACAACTGATGTGTTTTTTACATTTTCTTTTATTTTCAACAGTTCGTTCTTAAAATATATCTTTGTTCTAAATTCATTTATTGTAATTTGTTACTCTTGTTTTATTTGTTATATTTATAGTAAGTTCTTTCAAGATTATTATGGTATATATAAATTAGCTGAATGTTTAAATTGAAATAAAGCTATTTTTACAGTTTTTTTAGCGTTATTGATTACATTTACCTTTAATCATAAAAAAAATGTAATTAGATATGTAAATGGTTTTTAATTTGCTACAAAATACATAAATAATACTACTTTTATTGAAAAAAACAGCATATACTTCAGTTTATATGAAATTGTTTTTCATAAGGTCATATATAAATAGTGTGTGCAAATAGTCATAGAATATATATATATATATATATACTTCAGTTTATTTATATTTAGTTATATATATATCTTTTACTATAGCGCGCGGTGTTTGTACGTCACTGTTACTTAGTTTACCTAGGATTTGTTTGTCTTCTATACCTAACTTACGGGTCGGGACCGCATTAACAGTGGCCAAAGCAAACAGCAGTGGAACATGGTTCATGAGGCCATGTTATGTTGGTCGTAATGCAGTATGTGGTATGTTTTATTCATGGCTTGATGCTCGACTGCTGCGAATAACTCTGTAATTATTGAGGTGTTCGATGGTGTGATTTGGCCACCAAGGAATATATCGACATTGCTGTAGGGATGGGAAATATTTATCGATATACTTTTTAATATACATTTTAAATTATTTGTTTTTAAAATCGTTGTATATTTCAATCTGAGTATATAAAGTAGCGTATAATGCTATAACAAAACAAAATTTTGAGTATTTTCAATTCTAGTTTTTTAATATTTTTTTTTTTTTTTTTTATATGATTTAAACTGTTTTTATTCAAGTTCTTCTTGCTGTTGTGTCGTTTTTAATATTTTAAATATATTTTTTAAAAAATATCCGATATTAAAAAGAGTAAATATGAAATAAAAATTCGCAAAATTTAGTTTATCTCCGGCCTGTACGCTGATACGCGAGATTTTTTTATGCAAATACCTATATTTTCACGGCTTGGATTCTATTTGAATGCATTTGTTTAGTTTGAAAATTTAATATGTGCATAGTTAATATTGTTTTTGTGCACTTTTGTATATTCAATATTTTGTTTTGGTACTTACAAATTAAATTATTCTTGAGAAATATTCAAAATCTATACTCTTGTTAAAAATATTTCAATTTCTTTATTTAAATCGCTTTATTTCATACACTTAAGATATACTTAGTATACAAAAGTAAAGATATAAAAGAAAAGATACATAGCAGTGGGCGACCTTATCACTTAAATGATTTCTTCCAGATACTTCCCACTTACAAACTGTAGGAGTAACAACAGAAAATTGCAATTAAAAAAATATATATACATACATACATACATAAATTATTATAAACACTAATCAAAATTATTGAACAATATATAATGTAATTTAACATATATAGCAATGTATAATACGGTAAAAGATATATTACATATACAGCGACAGACATTATTTTTTAAAAACTGCTAGTGTTTGAGAACGTCTCACTTCAAGTGGAAGTGTGTTCCATAACGTGGACATTCTTTTATAGAGAAAGAGTCCATTTTTATTTGCACTTACAAATTCAAAATGATCTTTAAGACACAAAATTACCCAAATATATGAATATGACTGGTTGTTCATATATAACAGGATTACAGAACAAGATGCATTGATCTCAGCTGCCTCCATCAGCTGTCTATCGATACCAAGATCCTTCCTAATCCATTGCTGTTCTGCGTGATTTATATCGACTACTCGACGGATATACTGGAGAGAAATGAGAATGTAATTTAGTGCTACACTGGACTCGCTGGATGCCCTGATTTATAGCCGAATATGCTCTTTGATTTGAATCGTCGCATAATGATATATATTCTCTATTTCTTTCGAAATATTCCTTTCTGACAACCACTGAGATATATTGTGTAAACAAATATATTATTATTATTATGTATAATTTTCTGGTCGTATTCATAAAATCACTATTGGAAAATTTTCCGAATAGTTTCGAACCCATTCGGAGTATATTGAGCCTTATTGAGCCTTATTCCTGAACCCAGAAAATGGCGAGTTCACGTTCTGAGTTCAGTCAAATAATTATATATAATACTATTATATCATAGATCACAAAGTTTAGATACAAAAATTCGTATTATTGCTAAAAGTAAATCTATAGATCAATGTCTTAAATAATAAATGAAGTCTCTCTCTGGTCTTACGTAAATGTTACGTAAATGTCACTTTACGTGTCAAGTTAATAAAACCCGACTGCTTCTTAAATAAGCCTTCTGTCTCCTGTCTCTCTATTAAAAGACCCGTCTTCGGGTTTCCCTGAATTAATTATTATCATCTTATCTTTTGTTTAATTTTACCCTAATTTACAGGAAAGGTGACGTAAATTGCAATTTGTTTAGAATATTTAACTATACTCCAATAATTTTCGTAAGTTTTTGGACGGGAATAGATAGGTACCGATAATTTTTTCTTTGTCCGCGATCGACTGACCTACGGGCCGCGATCAACTTGTTTATATATATATATATATATATATATATATATATATATATATTATTAGAGTGTTATTATTTGTATGTATGTCTATTACTAATTTATAACTTTGCACTACCTGCCTTCAAAAAGAATTATCCTATTTTGTAAGGTTGCCTAAAAGAAATCGTCTTAGGCGATAAGGCGGCCCATCGTACTATATATTTTTTGTTCTTATTGTTGTAAATTTATAGTTTTTATTGGTGTACAATAATGAATATATAATAATTTAAATTATTTATAAAAATAGTTATAACGACATATAGTTTTCATATTAGCTGATGCATCATATACCAGCTCTGAAACTTTGTGCGCCAGCAGCTGAGATTATTAGCATTAAATTTGCATTATACCACTATTACAAACGTAGCTTGGTTAGCTTAAAACCAAGCTCGAACCAAGCTACGTTAGGTTAGCTCGAGACCATTTAGACATATCGTACATTACTGTTGAATACCAAATCCTGTTTTTAGATTAAACAAATTGCTTCGCGCTCATTGTAATCTAGTACTTAGTTGTGATAATACGAACCGTCCTTGCTTATATTTAACGAAATTGTTGTTTTCTTTGGTTATTTTTTTTTTTTGGTATTTTCAGTTTTGTGATCTTGGATTAGTTTTCTTATTTTAGTAATATTATAGTCACACAAATATTGAAATTGACGTTACTCGGATTTTATACTTTATATATTTTTTAATTTGTAAGGTATTTTAATGGGTTAAAAACTACATATTTGGGGCAATATTATTTATAATTGCAAACGAAACACCGAGTTTAACATTGTTATGTAACACACATACAGTTATAATTATTATTATATTAGTCAGATTTTTATATTAAAATCTTTTTCTACCTAAAAGATAAGTATTACAATTTAATACAAAAAAAATATTTTTTTATTAAAAAGAGAATAACAAAAATACGTTATAAATAAATGAATAATTATGATATATAAGATTACGAAAAAATATCTCTATACTTTTATATGACATTCATATGACACCATTATAGAATAAATTGAATAAAAGTATGTTTCTAAAAAAATACTTTTTTGATATTTGACCTAAATATTGTTTTACGCAAAAATTTATCTAAAACGATTTTGCAATTTTAATTGAAATTTCCGTATGCGAGAGAATTAACAATCTGTTTGAAATAAATGTTTTTATTAAGTAATAAATATTTCGTCGCCATGACCCTTACGGAATTATCCTTTTATCACACTTTTTTAATTTGGGTGGTGATTTTATACTTGGGGATGAGAGAACCCTAATAAATAGGCTTGTGTTAAGATTTAAAAAAATATTTTCAATATACTATATCTTTAAAAAATAATAAATAATAATGGTAGGATGTCTAAAACTGACAGAGTGGTCTTACTGGTCAAAAGTGTGTTTCGTTACTAATGCTACTCCTGCTAAACGAATAATGGTAGGATGTCTAAAACTGACAGAGTGGTCGAGGACAGTGACTTAAAGGCCCTGAAGATTTTTGGTGACATTTGTGATTGTAGTTTTTTATTAAATGGTCAAAGTGTGTCCATAGAGTTAACATGTGGAACGTTTTGAAATCGCTCGCGCGAGTTTTTATTAGGCTTAAGATTATAAACCACTATTTACTCTGCTAATCTTAGAAGTATGCGAAACTCATTTAGCAACAATGCATATACATATATATGTGTGTATACCCGGAACATATATCAAAATATATTTTTTTACTAGTTTTGTCTGTCTGTCTGTTTGTCGCGGATAATGTCTGGAATTGTTGTAATGATTTTGACGAGAAATAACTAATGTAATAAGGAGTAACTTATAACTACTTTTATTTGAAAATTATATAGTTTCTCCAAAATATTTAAATAATATAAACGTATATTTGACGGAATCTTTTCTGGCTTATTTTCATGATCAGGATATTAGAAATCCGCCAATCATCTGGCAATGACGTCATTGCTTGAGATGTGACGTACATGTTCAGCGTCAAACAGACTCTGGGTTTTTATGGTTTTAATACCAGGTATTAAAATATTTATTTTGGTAGATAATTCCTTGGTAATCGAGTTTTCGGATTTTATTAAAAATTATTCGTGTTGCCGGTTGGTTTTGTTGCTAAAAATATTTAATTATTATAAAACTAGGAGTGCGAACCAGGCCTCAATTTTGACTAGCTGCGCTCGTAAAATCTCTGTATGTTTTATAATATTCAGCAAAGCGAGGTGCAAACAGCACCGAAGTTGCATTTTCATAACGTCAATGCATTCTGTCCTCAACTATTTTTTATTTTTTTTTCTGATAAATTTTCGCACGAAAAATTTTTACTATTAAAGTCTATGGGATTTTAGGTTTTCCGTGATTATTCCTCAACGACATCGAATATTTGAACTTAAAACTACCACTGGACTGATGTCTATCAGTGTTCAAAATTTGGAAATTTTGCGAATATACCCTTTTTTGATTGATGCTTGCACAAAGGACGCAGAAAAGTCTTTCATAGAGAGCTTCGCTCGTTCCGCTCACTTCGTTCAATAAATTTTATGTAAAAGGTTTTATATCTTTAATTTGTTCAATATTCGTTCCATGACTTATATATTATGACGTAATCCCTCTCTTGATCCCGAATTAATGAAAATCGAAATGATCTTTGTATATCTTAGACGAACACATTTTGATTCAAGGCGTACTGTTAATTTCTTGGGATTTGGATTTATCTCGAGGTTTATAGATATATGAATAACATATATAATATATTTTATTACTAAAATCTTTAATATTCCTTGTATATATAATATAGTATAAGTGTATGTGTAGGGATTAGATTTTTTATATTTTTAGTTGTTTTTAATACATCATCCACCAAAGGAATACTTTCTTAAATTTTTACAGGTATTTAAATTCCCAGAATGCTTGTATCTACTTTTTAGTAGAAAAATCGTTTTATAAAGCATTTATTGATATCAATTCGAAATTAAGGTGCAAATAAAATGTAATCGTATAAAAATACAATCTATAGCATTGTCTCGACTGTATTGTGTCACATATTATTAAAATGTCTTGATCATGTCAACATGCTTCTAACATTGTTGGTATAAACGATTAAGTTTCTGAAGAAATCAACATGAACGGAACGTGCCCGACGTGCCGCGACAGACCTCGGATAAATTACAAATAAAATTTCATAAATATTTTTGATATATTCACGGTCAGGCTTTTTATACTTTACCCGCGTGGCTTATCTGGATTATCTCGGGATTTCCTCTGGATTTTTTAACTTGTTCGCATTTGTGCGTCCGCTTATTGCGTTCTATCTGGCGTGTGATTTGCCTTATATATTTTATGTTTATCCTTTTCTAAACTCTTGAAATTTATATGGTTAAGCTAAAAATAAGCAACAACATACGCCGCTGTTCTGAGCTCTTTATATATATCAAATATAACGTATTATAGCTTTTACTGGCTATATATCAGACTAATTCTGGCTTTTCTTGTTCCAGGTGATTTTTGAAGAAGTTTAAATTGGCAAGATATATGACGTTGATACAATCGAGAGAAGTACAAGGGGTGTGCTAATGTTGTGATTGAGTGTTCCTAAGTTATTTGTCATGGTGTTGTCATGGCTGGCGGTGCTGGCTGTGCTGCAGGTGTGTGCGGGGCTCCCGGAGACACATTATCACAATCACTTCGCTGTGCACGTACCGGCTGGACGGAGACATGTGGATGACATCGCGAGAAGACATGGCTTCATCAACCATGGCCAGGTATTTTATAAGTTATTATTTTGCCAGAATTCTTTCCAAAGAAAATCTGGAATTACATAATTTATCTTTTAAGATATGTAATTTAACTTCGCTCTTAGAAGAAAGTAAACTATATTCTTATAAGATTTATTACAAATACTAATTTCTCATTTTATTATTAGAGTTAGTAACATGTCTGATAATAAATTCCAAAACCTTGAGACGTTCCAAAAATGTCCTAATGAGAATTAGCGCTGAACTCGAGGTTATTTCTTGGCTCGGACGTCCATCCTGCAGACAGCAGTCCAATTAAGTTTTCTTCCGTGATTAATGGCTGAAAGACTTGGTACAAACTTAGTCTCAAGCTTACTAGTAATTATGTATATGGGCATATAACGAAACTAATTACATTTTTTTTTATTTTGTCATATATTAGAAATATTTCTTTTAATGTTATTAAATGTTCAATTTAAGTGCTAAACTTATAAGGTGCTCTATATAAGGTATAGAGTAGATTTTGCTAAAGACAGTCTCAGATGTCTGCTTTGACTCTACCGTCTTGTAAATCCTTAGAGGGCTGGATGCCTCGACAGGTATATTTGCATGCTTTTATCAAGAAATGTTTGAACAGCTTACATATTGTATATATTAAAAATTATATGAGATATACATTTTAATATACATTTTTATAATGTTTTTACACAAGATTAATATTACATGTAAAATTTGGTGTTGGATTTAGTAAGATATACTGAGATTAAATTCTATATAGTTATAGTATTTGAAGAATAAAACTATTATTTTTAAATTAAAAAAAAAAATATATATATATATATATATATATATATATATATATATATATATTTATCGATGCGGAATTTCATACTGAATCAAAGAAATTAACACTCATGACTAGCCATAATTTGTCTTAGAAGTTATGAGGAAAAAAGTACATTAAAATATGAAAATATGTGTTTCTGATTTTTAGATCACATTGATATACAATATCAATCGATGCGGAAATTTATATAAAGTTAATTTAAATTAGTAACTGATTTTGCGGAGTTAATAAATTTAGCATTTTACCTACTAAGCAAATTCTCTGCAAACACTGAACCTGTCTCCGAGTCCAAACACTTGAGTCACCCGCCTCTGTTTGACGTACTTCTGGATATCGACCTGTAAGTAGGTTGTAGATGAGTTTTCAGCTGCATAGGAACAGGATTATATTTTATAAACTTAAAATGTTCTATGTTTAATTTGCCTGGTCTCAATAAATGATTATTATTATTATTATATAAATAAATAATTTATTTTTACTGTCTTTTTAAAGAAGAAGAACTTTTAAAATTTGTTAAATAGCATTAATCATATATTTTATATATTAAATTTATTTGATATTTTTGAAATAACATCGTATGACTTATCCGTAGAATTGAAATATCAAATAAAAAAATATTTTCAAATCCGACGATATTTCAGCGATAAACTCTTTTTCAGCTTTATATTATATTTATGTATTTTTTTATATGCAAATAAATATATAAATATATGTATGTATAAATACAGGCTATTCTATTTCATACGATGACATGGTTCACCTACTTGAGAGTGCTTTTGTGTTTTGGTTATTTCACACTTGACAACAATGTTCCTCCGCCCGTACTAATACTCTATCGGAGATCAAACAATGTATGTAAATTATTATTTACAACTACGTAATAAAGATTACTCTAAAATAAAAGAGCCTTATCGAAATTAATTAAGGACCTTCTAACCTTTATTAAAGATATATCAAAGCAGTTCATAAAAAAATATCTATACTAATATTATAAAACAGAAAAGATTGTTTGTTGAAACGTGATAATTTTCGAAACTACGGTATGGATTTGTTAAATTCTTTCTAATACTGATTGACAGTTACATGAGGCTATATTAGTAGGATTATATTCAAGTGAATCCGCCGGACAAAACTAGAAGTATATAAAATATTTTCTTGTTTTAGTTGGTTGTTTAACATGCGATAAACGATACATAATAGAATGTATAAGAGATAACTTTGAAAGGAAACCACTTATTATGTTGTGATAGGTTTGTTTACTTTAGAAAAGTGTGTTTTTTATCTGAAAACACACAGGCTGTAAGAGCTGCTTGAATCGTTCAATAACATAATGTTTTTTATATTCCTCACAGAGACAAAAGGTATTTTATGATAAAAGATCAATTTAAAGATAAAGATAAACGAATAAAAGGGTGCTATTATTAAAATAATTTGGATGTTTGATTAAGAATTTGTATTTCACTGTATTTATAATTGTGTAAGTGAAAAATTATGAATAGTCTGTTTTGAAAAAGTTACGCTTACGCTATAGTTTTTTTTTGTCAAACCAGACTCAGTATTAGAATTTAATATGTGGTTATTTCTTTTTAAATTCTTTAAATCAAATAGTGCTAATATTATAAGGCGGAAAGTTTGTTTGTATACACGTGGTAATCTTTGAGACTATTGTATGTATTTGAAAAATTCTTTCCGATTATGATAGGCAGGGAAGAAGGCTATAGGTGAGCATTACGTTATTGCTCTTAGTTATACTAATAGAAAATAAACTCGTGCTTCCGCAGGTGGAACCGCCTGTCACAGCTAGTTGTATTTTAATTACAAGATCAGCTTAAATTGCAACGCTGAATGTTTTTTTGGTAATTTTCTGTTAAAAATTTCATGACCAATTATTATTATATTTTGATTTTTATTCTCATAAAACGCAAGTTAACTTACTGTATAATAAAATATTCTGCAATATAAAAAAACAAGATAAACAGTTCCCCGCTAATAAATGTTTATAAAAGGAAACCGCTAACTGTCGGGTTAACATTTCGCCTCACGTGCGAGTCTCAAAGGGCACTCGACCCTGTATCGGCCATTCTGTACTCAATGAGCACACTCGCGAGACACTGCCTGTTGAACTATATAACTGCTCTGAGTTTAGAAAATGTTTTATGTTTTTAATTATTATTAAATTAATAATATACTTTATTGTTAAGTAAATTGAGTTATATATGTTATTTTATTAATTTATAGAATCTAGTGGTGTTACTTGGAAAATTTAATCTGGAATAACTGAAGAGTCTTAATCAAGATTATAATTTTATATATGAATTGTAATTGTGATTGATTAATTTTATTGTTATTTAGTAGTAGTCTTCCAATCTTTAATTGTTATTCAAATTATGTTTATTCAATAATTACGTCGGTCACAACCGGAGGATCCAAAAAAATACAAATTTATTAACTTAAAATTTAATACTTATATTTAATTTACAAACTACGTGATCCCTGCTCAAAGTTGGAGACAAGAATGAATAAAATGAATTAATAATTAAAGGAATACAGAAAGTGTAACAAACAAGGGTTTCAGATTTACATTCTAGGATTTTAACATGATACAATGCACCTGCGCTTAATCAGCGTTTCCACGGTTCGTGAGAATATAGTAAATGCTAATTTAACAATTTTATTATTAATAAGTATATAAGAAATATCTAATTAATGATTACATAGTCTATGGTAATATAACACCTCCCTCCGCAGATCAGCAACTATTCCTTGAGAGAGTTGCTGCGATGTTGCTGGGATCCACCCTTATTTCGTGGGGATGAACTTCACTTTTATCTTCAATATTCTTATTTTCAGTCGCGTTACTTCTTTTAATGTCTTGCAAACGGAATAAAGTATGCTTGCTCCAAAAAGCATTAAGTATACGGGAATCGTCGTATGATATAATACGCTATGATCTTCTAGTTGAGTTAAATTAACTGGGGTTTGTAGAGACATTTTTGAATTTATTAAATGAAGCTTTTGAAGATTTATTGAGTTCAGAATTATAGGAGATATATTTGTTTGCTCTTGATTTCCAAGGTTAGGTAAATCTATTATCCTTATAGCGTATCCTTTTATATAGTCGTTTGAATTTACAATTGTGATTGCAGGTGTCTTGACATAGCACTTAAGCGGGATTTCCAGTAGAAAGCTGCCGTGAAGTGTCTTGTACAAATCTTGACCACACTATATTTTAATTTCCATAGGTATAGGGAAACTTTTGATATAGTGTTTTTCATCCAGTTGTTCCAGCGCTTCATTATTAAGAATAACAGTTGTTAGTTTGCAGGTTGAATCAAGTTCTTGCTTTTCAATCGGGTTTCTGATGCAGTCAGATCCATCTCGAAGTGCATAGTTAGTTTTTTGTTCACAAAGGTACAGAGAATTGGACTTCGGGCATTCAGCCTCCATATACATAGAATTATTACTAGAAATTGCTATAAAGGGTAGGTTGGGAATAAGGACTTGATTATATTTGATCATAAGACAGGGGTACGGCGATCGATACTTTTAAAACTATAACTATTTGATTACCGATATAAAAATAACCTAATTTTATTATATCTCAGTTCTAAACTTAGGATTTCATTCTTTGAATATAAAATCCTTAGCTTTCTTAATATTTTATCAAGATCTACAATACTAATAATAGAATGAGGCGTGCTCGATGCACGTATAAAACCTAGAAAACTGTAGTTTTCGTAGTTCCTCTGATCTATATTATCACTTAAAATCAATAGATATTGGGCCATATGGGCATAAAGTTTCTTAATATTAATTTTATTAATAATAGAGTTCAATACTCTAGTTATATTAACTATTATAGTACTCTAGTTATATTAACTGTACTGTCTATAGTTTTAGAGTTATATAACAGCCATTCTTTCGTTAGACTAATATTCTCTTTTAATTTCGATTGTAATTTTAATTCGATAATTTGTAGAGATAGAATTGCATTGTCATATTTAAGGGAATCAGTATAATATACTTTTAATAACAGAACCAAGGCCATCAATGAGTCCTCTTTTACTATGATTATGGTCAGAAGTTTTCAAAAAGGTAATTAAATTATCTACTTTAAAATAAAGGTAATTAGGGTGAGGTTCATAAAGATATGTAATATTATCTAACTGTCGCCTAATCATATATATTTGAGGTTTAACTAATAGGGTTTGGTTGTTAATGACATCAAGGTCTATATAATTTAAAAATGAATGATAATGAGATATAATTTTTGTATCGCCTAGTTTAAAAGGCGAGTAGGCCGGGACCTGATTCTAACGAATTAATCATTACTTCTTGTCCTCGCGTCAGTTGGAGTGACATTAGAAGTATCCTCTAACAATACGGGTTCTTTAGGGTGTCTTTTAAGTCGTGATTTAGCTACTAGACCACGTCTCTTTTTAGTATAAATATATATAGGAAGGTCAGCAAGGACGGTGTTCTGTGTGTAACGTGAAGCTAATTTTTGCCTACTTGGGTTTCTAATAAAAACTTGTTTGTTAGGGGTGTATTCTTTTACAGGCTCAAGATTTTTATTGCGATTTTCAGTTAATATTGTTCTGTGTTGTACTAAAGTCGTGTAAATTAGATCGTATACTTTAATCATTCTTTCTCTATGGTCTTGTAAGTATTGTTCTAACAAATACTTAGTCAAGTTAACAATGATGGGGTCACGAGGGTCAAAGTGTTCAGTAACTAAGTATACAATTTGTAAAACTATTGTAAGCTAAGACTGCAAATAACTTTAAATTAATTATAGGTTCACTTTTCTTTACTAGTTTTAAGATCCTTAAATTTTCAAATATTGTCGAATGAAATCGTTCTACAATGCGATTTTTTTTAGAGGCGTGTATTTAAAAATGGTTGAATGACACTACTAATATTTAAATTTCTATTAAAATCTAAAATATTATTTCTCTTATTAATATCTAACCTACGGGTCCTAGATTGCCGTGAATGGAAAATCTTGGATATTTATAAGGATAACTTAAGGAATAAATGGAAGCAACTTCAGAACGATTCTAAAGTACTTATAAAAATTTGTACCTTTTGGTGTTTCAATGTTCGGAAACTCCTCCTGCTGCAACACGGTGTAGATTCGAGATAGCCGACGTCTTTGATTGATTCACTGACTCTATTTAATTAATTTAATTAACTAAATTTCGGCTATCCTACCGACTGCGCCAATTACGTCGGTCACAACCGGAGGATCCAAAAAAATACAAATTTATTAACTTAAAATTTAATACTTATATTTAATTTACAAACTACGTGATCCCTGCTCAAAGTTGGAGACAAGAATGAATAAAATGAATTAATAATTAAAGGAATACAGAAAGTGTAACAAACAAGGGTTTCAGATTTACATTCTAGGATTTTAACATGATACAATGCACCTGCGCTTAATCAGCGTTTCCACGGTTCGTGAGAATATAGTAAATGCTAATTTAACAATTTTATTATTAATAAGTATATAAGAAATATCTAATTAATGATTACATAGTCTATGGTAATATAACACAATAGTTGCCTATCAATTGTTTGTTTTTAATATTATTGTTTATATTTTTTTTTAACTTATTGTTATTTTAGGGTATTTTCTCCTAATTTTAATATGTGGAAACAATTTTTGGGCAAGTATTTTTAACATTTGCTATTTTATTTATTATTATAACACCGTTTGTTTCCAAAATTAATGAATAAATTAATTAATCAATTATTTCTCAACGCATACATTCCAAACTTGAATACCAGTTTTGAAATAAAATTTCACTAGAACGTATGCCTTTTATCATTTATTTAACACAAAGAAAATAAATTAAAAGTTTCTATAAAAAGTCGATGAACAAAACGATGTTTCGGATTATTTTTTAAACAAAATCCAATCCTAGGATTCGTTTGGGATTGCAATATCAACAAGGCTTGGCTAATGTTCAAACTATTAACTTGTTTATCTCAGCTTTTCTCTGTTATTTCTGGGTTCAACGAAGTGGTGAGCGCATTTTGTTAGCGAGTTAACAGCAGCGTTAACCGACTAGGTTCTAGTTGCTTTTACGTTTTTAGTAGATAGAGATGTTTTTAATTTGATTTTGAGCTGCATTTTGTTTTTACACTTGACTCGTACGATTTCTCTCTTAAGTTCATTTAAGGTATTTGTTTCTTTTTCGTTATTTATTTTTTTTTTACTTATTTTAACTAGAGAGTGTATACTGTAGGTCTCAATAGTAACATTGACTGTTTAGAAAATAATCATGGGTTCAATTCCCATATGGGTTTTTTTTTATATTATTCATACATTGCTGTTCCGAGTGATGGTGATTTTTAGGTGGTTTGGTATCATTTTTTGTTTGTTATTTGGTGTAAACCTTAACAACATATTCCCAGTGACAGTTTTTTTTATTGCTGCTTATAATGCTTTTAATATAAAAACGAAAAAAATCATTGGTGTCAAACTAACGTAACATCCACAATCTCAGTAGATCCTTTGAGAGACGTAAATGTAGAAAATTCTGCTGAATAGCAAACTGTGACAGGTGTACTCAAATCGCTATGAAAAATGTCCCGCCTCGGGAATTACCTAATGGAGGTATGTGTCAACGAAGCACAGATAGAGACTTCTGATTCTTTGTGCCTGTAATAAGCAGTAAATATGGCAGCTGCCAGGGTATTTCCACCCCTTTAGCTCCATTTATCATGTACCTTGGAATGTTTAAAATGTTTCTTATTGTGTTTAATGAAGGCAGGGACGGAAGGACATGGACCCTTTCTGACTGTTTGAATAGATATACTAGGGAAATCCGACAGATGCTTCATTACTTTATAATACTTCCAAAGCTGGTTTGTAATAAATTGTTACCTAATGTTTTATTAATTATATTGGTACAATTTAAAGCCTTATGGTTTTGAGGTTACCGCTTACTATCCTGTGTATGATAGTGAGATAAAGCTTAGAGTTCAGGGCTTCCCGAACACTTTTAGGTCGTTGTCGTTGAAGTTTATAAAACAAAGAACAGTTTTTAATTAAAACTTTGGATAGGATATTTTGTGCCTTTCGTGCAAAACTTCGTCTTGTTTATAAAATTAAAAATATGTTACATATTTTTTAATAACTTTTGTAATTTGGTAGTTGATTTAACTCTGTATTTTAGGCAGATATTCTGAATCATTTAACAACTTAAAACATTGGGTTCTAGTATGTTAATTACACTTTGTTCTAAATAGATGGTTCTAAGTTTATTTCTTTGTTATTTGTCACATTGTTGTTATATAAAAACGGTACAAATGGGTAATCTGATTATGCCTAAACAAAGGTTCATCGGGGCCTGGTTGTTATGTCTCTCGCTTAATGAATTGGATTAGCCTGATATAGGCCGGTCAATGTTAAGGTATGTTTGTTTTAAGGCAGTATTTACCATATATGTACTAATTTTTTTAAATTTAAATTATTATCTCACATTTCGAAATTATTTGAGGTTTGCACCAAATTTCTTTAACACCCTTCTGTCATACGTTCATTCAGTGGATACTTGCTTTTTTTTCATTTTTTCCGCACTCCATCTGTCTTCTTCAGTCGTTCTTTCTTATAAATATCCACATTCATACGTAAGATTCTTCTCATGACAAGCTTTTTATCTCTTGGTTAAGTTACTTTAACAAAACTTAAAATACTAAAATATTAGTTTATAACTTTAAAGTCTTAATTTTAAATATGATTTATATTGTGTTAGTTTATTTTTTAAAACTCAACTTCTATTTTTGTTTAGCTAGCTGGGGCAAGTAACTGTCTTGTTTGAATGCACCTTGTCATAGTAGGAGTGATTGACGCACACATATACAAATTTAATGCTAAGCCAATTATTGTACTCCATTAGTATTTAGGGCTCGTGACCGCGTTTACATCTAGTTAACTAGGAAATAATTTGGATTTGGATGTCAGAATTATTGTATACTTGATATCCGTTTGACTGGTTAATAATTACTATCTGAAAAAAAAAAGAGAAATAATAATAATGATAATTACTAACTACCCTCAATTGTGGCAACTTCACTATCTTCTTGCCGTTTTAATCAGAATTATTAAGGACAGACAAGCTATTATATTTTATATATTGTTTTTGTTACTGAGGCTTATTGTGTTTCGTATGTTCATTTCAATCATTTGTTATATTTGGTAAAATTAATTTAAATATTGTAAATCTGCATATCATTATTATTATTATTGTATTCTCTCTTAGAATTAAGTCGACCAATCGGACACACGGAAATACTCTAACGACTTTACGTCTGAAATATGTAATGTATGTTTTTAATAAATAATTAATTAGTTAATTATTAAATAAATAAATAAATAAAATATATATTTAGTTACTTGCGTTTCCACCTGTTGACGATTTTTTTACTATTAAATTAAATAAGATAATTTTGGATGGCCTATTGCCTTCCTTATGAACATGCCTTTCATAATTCAAAATTATTCAACACGCTGTAGCACGTTGAAACAAACAAACAATATTAGTATAGATATGTAAGATATACAATGCTATTTCTTCTTAGGTTTTTTTATTGTAAAATTTTTAATAAATTAATTACTTTTTCATCAATATAGTTTAAATTCCAATTTCAGATTTAAACCGAAATAGGTTGAAATAAGTCCAACATCTAAATATAAATTCCTAGTTCAGTGCTCCAGGGTATCACTGAGGTTTAAATTTAGTTAGAACATGAGCTTAGTTTAATATTTAAGCAAGCCCAAATCAAGCTGCGAACAGATGTAACTATCTTTGGATATCGTTTCTGTTAAACTTTAAAGTTGAAATTGATAACGCAAGTGAAATTTACTGCAAATTGACTTTCAAATTCGTTTTTGTTGGGTAGTTGTTCTTGATTAGTGCTTGGTGGAACCGAGGGAGTAAGGAAATATTATACGAGAAATACGTTTATTACAAGTATTATAGTCTTTATTATTAACATTTATTAAATACAATATCATATACATTAAATAAACAATTTCCAAAATAATTTATCTTTGCGTTTAACTCGTATATTTTTAATAATCATAAAGAAATGTTATAAGTTTTTTGTTTGATTTTACTGTTATATGAAACATTATCTGTGAAGAAACCTTATTAGTGTAGCTTATAGAAAACATACGGCTTGATATGATAGGTCAGTGGATAGCGTGGCAAAGACCACCTTTCGAAGGTCTTAGGTTCGAATTTTTATTTTTGTAGGTTAGTGACTATACCATGACTATCTTTAAAGATATTTTCACATATTAAAAATAAATTATGTGCTATCAAATTTAATAATCGCTACGATGAAGAAAATATTCCTCGAAAACCCTGTATAATATATTTTTGAAGCTCACATCTCCAACTCCTCCGATCTTGAATATATTCTTTTGTTATAAATAAATCTCACGCGGTAAAATCACTCCTATATATTTATTTTCGACGTGAAAATATTATTTATCGCTTCTTCGAAAAATCGTACAAGAGTTAATTTAAAATATTCAATGGTAGTACCTAAGTATTTATATTTTATTTTTACGTTCACACAACGGGTTTAATTCTATTGGGTGTATTATTTGCGTCGTAACCATGGCAACTCGTTATTTATTCAAGGCCTTACATGGTATCGTGTGAGCAGACAGATGCTGAGTCTCGTGAATTTCAAACATCTAAAAATTGAATAAAATACACCGATATTTATTATTGATAAGCCAATTATTATTATTAATTATTATTATTGATTACCAACAAAACATGTATATTCATATTTATTTTTATGTATATAAATAACTTTGCATCAATATCAGTGATCATTTGTATACGTTGAATACTACGTCAGAATGGCTTATTTTGGTATCATGCTTACTTATCGAAATAAGCCTTTCTCTAAGGACCCTATACCAGGGATGGTGAACCTTTTTTTATGTTCGCGCCACAAAGTAAAAAAATTTTTTTAAATATCCTTTTTTCAAATGAAATTTTATTGTGGCATACACAATAAAATTTTATTCGAAATGTTAGCTTGATGAAACTGCGTAAGTTTAATTAAATAAAAACAATTCTTCTTAAATCATTTATTTATTAATCAATGCAAAAAATAATATGCGAAATAAACAAAATAGGTATTCAGTACTACAAATTTGTATAATAAATTTGAATTTATAAAAAAAAATGTTTTTGTGCGTGCCATAAAAACTTTCAAACGTGTCAGCTGTGGCACGCGTGCGATTAGTTCGCCATCACTGCCCTATACAACCTAATAATCACTAATAAACCACTAAAAAATCTCAGGTAATTTTTTTATTGAGATTTCTGTCTCACAAACGCCAAAAATATTTAATAAATATTTTTATTACAGTATGTGTGTGGTAAAGAAATATTAATCATTATAAAAAAATATCAACGATATGGTTTGTATTAATTATAATTTTATCGTAACTGAACTATTCAGCAAGTAGTATATATTTAATTATGAGTAAAAAATATAACACTAGAAAGAAAAATAGTGCAGGTCAGGGAAGATCGCGTGTGTGGCAGTCATTTGACATAAATGGTTGATTTTTAATAACAGTTAAAATTATCTGTTAGTTTAAACTATACTGAGCTATCGCTTCATTTTTATTTACATGGAATAGATTGTGTCTAATATTGTTTATTGTTTCATTTATGAGCTATCATAATGATAAATTGTTTTTGTTTTCGTCCAATTATTTTAATTGTTGGTTTAGCATATTTTTTTGTAACAAATCCCAAAATATATGGTAACGATCCAACTCACTAAATATACAAATTTATTTCTAACGAAAGTATCAATATATTGGACATGTTGAATATTCAACGAAGCTAAACAAAAGGTTGAATTCTGTTATTTTTTGGGATTTTTCTGTCAGAACGAAATTTTACGTGAATCGGTTTTACACTAAAATATATTTGTAACAAAGTTCTGGACAAAAGCTAACTGGTGTTTCAAAGTTGTTGACATTTTTGTTGATGTAAAACAATATGTACAAAAAAGTATTAAAAAATGTCTTGATAGGTCATAATCATCCTCTTATTAATTAAACTCGGAGCAGTACATTAAATTATAATGTTAATTGTGATATTTTGCATAATGATTTAGTAAAAGTTCTATCGCCGGCCTAATGTCCCCCTCCCCTCCTCTTTAGAAACGCGTGTTTGTGGCATTTCCGTCACTTAAGTGGCGAATAGTGGCGATAAATGACAAAGGGTGGTATTTACAATAAATTTAGGAACCTCCTCACATAAGATGTTATTTTATTGCCAGGATGAAGGCCGTACCTCGTGGGATCGAAGCTCGTAAACATTGTTTTTATTGTGTTGCAATTTCAATGTTATCTTTGCATTGACTATTCATTGGTCTGAATTTCAAATATAAGTTTTTTTGTTCAAACTTATAATAGTTTAAAATTGTAATGCTTATCCGTCTAACTTATTTGTTCAATCTTTTATCATTAAATTTTTTTTAAACACCTAGATAAATTTGGAAAATAAAATAAAGATTTTAAGCTTTAACATAAGGCTTGAAGCCTGAAAATCTGAACATAGGTATATTTTTCGGTGTAACTCATTAAATGAAATTTGTGGTCACTTTGGTCGAAAAGTCTTACTATTTTCGTGATAGATAATTTAAATGATAAAATAAGTTAAATTCTTAAATTCTTTAAGTAATTCGTAAAAATCTTTATCTACAAAAGCCTACAATTACCGTCTCTCAAAACAAAAGGTTCAATGTTTACAATTTGGGAGCTTAAACAACAGCAGTCGTTACGAAACATCGCTGTAATGAAGGTTCCTCAATTTAATTTAGCCAAGCTTTTACAGTTCCATATCAGATTATTATAGAAGTTCAATGAACTTTATCTGTCATTGATTAGAGATAACAATAATTGGATTTTTATTTGAATATATTAGAGATTAAATGGTTATTAGTGGGTCCAAAAGTTTTTCTTTATTGGACAAATTTTTTCGGAATTTCGACAGGTTTTTTTTGATTTCATTTTATTTACACTAAGTTTAATCTACATTTAGCGCCAAAATTTTGATAGTTTTTTATGTTCTCCTAATTTTTCTGTACATCTTCAGCTGAAGATCTCCAAAATGAGACTATAATGAATTTTTTATATGCATGTATTGTCTTATAATCATTGAGACAAAAATTGGCTTACGCAATTATATAATATACGTATAAGTTATGTTGCATGTTTATGCTATGATAGTAATATAAATAATGTTGATGTATTATGGTACTTATATTAATATATCGTGAACAAATAAGGTCATAGACGACGTGTTGGTTTTAATAGGATATTCAGTCCCCAGCCGGATAGGCGTCTCACTGAGGAAACAATGCTATTTCCTAGGCTCGGCCATTGTGCGTGCGTTTGTACGACATATTCTTAGAAATTTCATTGTGTTTTGTGTTAGGCCTTTTGTTTTATGTAGGTTTTGTGCAATAAATTATATTTTTTATAAAGAAAAGGTCTTGATTTCTATAATAATTTAATAATAATAAGCTTGATATTTAAAAATAACAATTCTTGTCAGAAAGTTTTCTTGTCAGAAAGATTTTCTAACAAGATTTGTTATTTTTAAACATAAAACAAATCTTTGTTATTTTAAATATTCATAGCTATAAATTTATATAACAGAGTAATGTAGTCAAGATTTTTGTTACACACAATAGTATAAAATGAAAGAAAATACGTCCAAAAATCTAAAGCGACCTCATTCGAATCTTGATAATTCGTAAAAAAAGGGAACGAATAGCATTGCTATTCCTGAATTTGACAGCCAAAATGTTTATTGGTCTCCTTTGTGTGAAATTGGACGGGAAAGACTCAAAAAAGAATTTTTGCTTGGGGATAACGTATTAGGCTTATAGAAACATTGTTATATTTTTGCTTATAACATCAAATAACAAACACACGAATTAGATGACTTAATTTTTTTTTATAAATTAAATAATATCTAATCTTATTTATTACTTTCAAAATATTAGATATAGTAAGTTTTATTATGTGTACGTATAAAATTATCAATTATATGTTTGCTCAGTTTTAAGTATAATTATTCTGCACCGCCCTCTTCTTTTCTCAATATTTTATTTTATTACTCGTATGAGGTTGTCTGCAGAAATCGCTGCTTAGCGATAAGGCCGGCTCGTTGTACAACATGAATTTGCATTCTATGCACTTGTAAATTGTTATGTAAATGGTTAAATAAATAAAATAACTGAAAATAAATAAATTATTCAGGAATATAATAGCGTTAGTTTAAAATGTAAACATGAATAATCAAATTGAAGATGAATTCGTTATAGAACATTTATATTCGTCAGAATTTCAAATGAAATAGACTTTGTAAACAAAATGTAAAGTGTAAAGTATTTAAGTCGATGTTGACTTTAATTTTTCGAGGCATTATAATGTCCAAGTAAATTACGTCTTGGTATCTTTACAATCCTTTTTGTCTAATTAACTAAATATCATCATAATGTAGAATGGTGTTTTCGTTTATTTCGTGCCATTGCTGTTATAAACGTGGAAAATCATGTTTTTTCTTATTATATTTAATACACATTATTAAAACAAAATAAAAAATAAGAAAGACGTAAATAAAGATTAATGACCATGTACTTATTTTTAATATTTATGGTAACAAAAAATATAAAAAGTAATCGACGAGGATGGGATTCGAACCCACGCGTGCAGAGCACATTGGATTAGCAGTCCAACGCCTTAACCTCTCGGCCACCTCGTCGTGTAAGGAATTTGCGAAATTGTGGCATCGTCTCAGACCATTTTTTTTTGTTTGAACAGTTGAACTATTATTCTTAAGACAAGTTTTTCTATAGCAATATAACGAGTATTTTATGTTTGAATATTTATTTTTTTAACTGGATTCTTATCGTATTGATGGATACTATAAATTAAAATCATGCTAATAACACAGTTATAAAATTTTCGAAATATCTTTTACATGGAACAAAATTATCTTAAATTTTATCAAATATATAATATATATTCTGATAAATATATATAATATTTTGCTTATTGCTTTCAGCTCATTAATATTCCGAAGAAGTGCTGTAATTATTCACGAGCACCGGCACATTATTTAAGTTTTAATGTAAGCTCCATTAGGGGAGGAATATTCATCCCCTTGATGACCTCCCCGAATAATAATGCTAACTATTGTTGGTTACGTGGGAGTTGCTGCCTACGTCCATTGTGTACATTATTTTCTCTATTGCTGCATTATAGTGTGGTAGTTTTCAATGAAATTTTTAATATATACATATTTTTTTATTTTTGCCATAGATTGTTCTACTTATTGTGTGTTCGTTACTAATGCAACTTCTCTCAGAGGAATAATGGTAGGATGTCGAAAATTGGTAGTTTTTTGTTTTGAGAAATAAAAATAAGTTGCCATAACTCGGTTGAACTACTACTACATACCAAAGTTAAGTAGGTTTAAGTATACATTTAAACTAAGCATAAAGTTGTAATGTGTCCATTAAGTTGGAAACGTTGAGGTGAGTGTCAGACGAAAACTTTTATTCCTAAGTCTACAGCACTGTTGAGGCCTAACTAATAAAAGCTACTTATCCTAAGGGAATGTCGCAGAAACGTCTGAAATGTTACAGCAACTAAGTTATAATAATATTACCTATATATGAATTATTATATATAATTTTCCGGTTGTACTCACGTTAATTTTGTTGGAATTCGCTTGACTAATTTATTCTTAATAGAATATGTCAGATATTGTTTATTTCTTTATTATTAAGAAATATAATTATTACAATTCTGATACACGATTAATAATGGTTAATTACTATGCTTGTAAATGTAATTCTCGTTTTACTCATGTACTCATCGATTTTTGTTCCTTACGTTACAATACTCCGTTTACGGGTTGAATGGAATCATTTGAGGGTTGTCCAAATATTTTATATTTCATTTAAATTTATTTTATAATTATTAAAATTGAATATTGTTTCTCCTTTTTTTAACTTTATTATCATTTTTTCCACAAAATTATTATTTTATGATAAATAACTTGTTTACCAAAATAATATCAGCCTATTAAAATAAATAAAGCATAGTCCAATAAGAGTATTATTATTCAAACCTTATCAAAGATTTTCAGGTAATTTTGATCTTCAGTCACTTCAGGGACAACCCTCGCGTGAGCTGATTGGCTTCTCATTTAGCGCGATTGTGCCACTGGAATACATAATAATGTTGAACATCGCCGCCATTAAGATAATCTCTACAGCCTATACGGGCCCTATCATTGATTGCTAACCGCTTCAATGGGTGCTCCACGTGAGTTAAGTCAACCGCCGAATTTGAGCCTCTTTAGCCATGCAAATTATATGATAGATGGTCGTTAGTCGTATAGCCGTTTCAGCTAGATTATCTTGTTGGTGTTAATAGGTGTGCCAGTGACGCGTTCAGTATCGTATTTCATCGTTATGTTACTTAGTACCAAGTGGCAGATATGTAGGATTATTTCAATGGCTTTATGTTCACAATAATTTAAGGCTATATTTTATATAAATAAAACTTAGATGAGCCAGCGTAAGAACGACGCTATACAATGTTTATACTTATTAAACTTTGAACCAGAATACCGCCATCAAACCTTCGTCTCAATTGCATTAGTAGAGGTCCCCGAAAGTTTTTCTATGAAAAGTTTTTATAGCCCGCCCGCATTACTATGTGTGATGTGAGTACGGACCACACTCGGCCGAGGGATCTAGAAATGCGGCTGTTAAGTCTTGTAAGGGTACGGCTTTACTTCACACGATAAGTTTCCGAATTTTCGACTTTGGTACGGTTGTTTAAATGTTTCTTGCGATAGTGTAGTACTGGGTAATTTATTGCTCTGAACTAATATTTCGTTTAACTCGCTATATACAAAGATTTTTTAGTTTAATTCGGGAATTATATATGAATTATTTGTACTTCTTATTTAAACCAAAAAATAAATTAATTTTTGTAATCGATGATTACTATTATATTTAATATACACTATAGGTTTTTGCCCGACAGTGTGGAATCCAGTCCGGGCTTTTTATTCATGAGCTCATGGCAAGCGGTTTGTGAGTAGTGAAACTGGCCGGGCAAATGCCGATAGTAATTAAGTAAGTACAGCCGGATAATTATATATATTTATCCTAGAGTTTAACTTTCAATAACATGTTAGCATTCAATAGTAAAACTAAAGGCAAATTTCTCGTTCATTTTCGTGATAAATAAGCTAAAACTGTTTCGATAGCACCATTACTACAACATGTCAAACACCTGCAAGTTGTAGCATGAATACGGGCCTTATAATAAGTTGGCAAGTGCTGCCAGCTATTAAAAGTTGTTTTAATGCGTCCGGTGCATACTCCCAAATATAAGTCGCTTAGTACTGAGCGCTTGGGTGAAGTAATATTTTAGCACAACTTGTATTTAACGAAACTATACAGTACTGCTCTTTGTTAACAAAATGTATATTTTGTTAGTTATATTAAGAAAATTCTATCTGGTTGAAAAACTTCGCTTATTCAGAAAGCTATGAATAAATGGTTTGCTATTTTGGTGAAAACCTTAAACAGTTGACGTCTTTTTTATTTCTTTGGGTGCAAAAAACAGATTTTTTTATTATTTTTATTCGCAAAAAAAGGTATTAGTGTACGTCAAGCACAATGCGTTAACAAATTATACTGATAAAGATTTATACAATTTATTCTGATCTCCAATAGATCTGGGTCTCCATAAATCCTTTGTAGTTCACGAATAAGTATTATTCCTCTGCTGGGGAAGTTTCAACACCTGCGTCTATCCAACGCCCCTCATATTTATTGTACTCATTTTGGGTACAGTCAGCTTCAATTGACGGAATGAAAGGTGAGACAAAAAATGTAGCGTCTCTTCTTTTGCATTTCAGTTTTAACAGTGTTGAGATATAACACAAAGAATATATTAATTATTTAAAAACATTGTTTAATTATTAATTTAGAACAAGATATGTTAAATTTTATTAAATAAAATGTCTTAGGAACATAACATGTGTTTGATGAATTTTACAACTTGATATTTAGGTAATTTGAACTGTAATGATGTTCAGTCAATATTGTCGATTCTCATTTTTAGCAGTTTTGGTATAATATCGTGTAAAGCTATTTTGAACTTTTATTATGATCACAGAATTTTGAAGCTGACTGTACATTCCGTACAATAGTGCGCAGTTGCGAACTTATCGTGTCTAATGTTGCGTTATTTTTTCTCCGTATTTGGTCTGATGTTTTTATTATAAGGACGTGTCGGGACTTGAAATATTTAGGTATGTTAAGGAAATGTGTCCCCGTGATGTACGCGAGTCGTTTGTGTCTGAATTTCATTCTCGTTGCTATTATTTGTTGGAGCGCTTTCAACTGTTATTGATGTTAGGTTTTTTATCGCAGCCGTTTTCACGAGTTAAATTTGGTTTTTATATGAAGTGTATATTTTTACTTAATGCTTATATTATATATCGAATATCGGTGCAATGAATAACTTTAAATTACTAACTTTTAAACTCTCGATTGGCATGTTTATTATGTTATTAGCGAAAAACGCTTTAAATAGGTGTTTTATACCTCTTAATTGCCTGAAATTTCGACCAGGTTGTACAGGCTGACTGAGTATGATTGACTGAGTCAGCCTGAGACGGCCTGTGACAGCCTGTGACGGCCGGTTGTTGTATTGCTGAACATTTACTTAAGTCAGAGCCATATCATTGGATAGATATTTACGACCCAAAGATTATTTGTACTGAGTATCAATACTTCTCTAGAATTGTTTGGGAAACTATTAAAAAATACAAAAATTTGAATCGGAATGACGGATACAAAATCTGCAGCTAATGGAACCCGGTACAAGGAAAGTGTTCCCAGTCTTGGCAGAGACAGTTACGTCGAGAAAGAAAACCAGCAGATGCGGGTAGTTTAAGACAGGCAAAGACATTTACCAGGGCTTTTTTTATGTCCTATGTCCTTATGTCCTTGTGACAACGATCAGTACAGCCTCAAAACGAGGTAGATTTATCACTTTATAAAAACTTTATTAAGATTTTAATATTGAAATAAAAATTAATTTAATTCGCAAAAGTTTAAGAAAATACAATGAATAATATTCTTTACAAAATTTGTTGATATTCCTTGAAATGAAATTTACATTTTAAATATATTTTGTTTTCGTTTAATTTAATTTTATCTGGTTAAGGAAATGTCTCGGAAATAACGGATCGCGGGATCTGCTTATTGATTGAAAAATTAGCGTATGAAAATGCCATTCGCGTCCGTAAACATATTTATTGGGATCCGACCGTGGCTTAGAGCTGGCAGGCCAATTTCATTTGGTTTGTTTTTCTTTGGAAGCTCTCTACCGTGGAATGGATAATTTTAATTTAATTTACTGTTATTTATTTATTATTAATGAGTTTAAGTGATATTAGTACTTGATAAAATGAATTTAAGTATTTTATTAATTTATTTATTATTTTACAATATATGAATTAATGTGTAAAATTCTTAATGCCACACAGAATTTATTTTAACCAATCTTAACCCTTTTAGTGCCCTACATATTTTACCAATATATGCTAAAAATGCCATTAAAAAAGTGTATTTTTATAGATACCATCACACCAAATACCAAAATTCCAAAATTTATAACTTTTTCAACATTCTCTTTAGATATACTTCCACCATGATAATAAAAACAAAGAAATTGAATACTAGATATTTATTCAAAATGAAATTACAGAAACAGGGTGAACTGTGAAAAGCAGCGATATCGCAATGCTGGCATTTTTCACAACTAGCCGGAGCAGCGCGACGGCGCTCTTTGGCACTAAAAGGATTAAGATGAGCAGAATAGGACAGTAGTAGGCGAGCAAAAAAAAAAAAACATCTAAAGGAAAAAATAAAATAAATTTCTAACAATAATGAAAAACTAAATACGTAATCAAATATATTTGTATATACTGTATGTAATATATGTAGAATCGTATAATCTTTCCGTTTCAAGAACGGCTATAGATATTGTATTTTCTATAGCTATTCTCAAATATTTATATTTTTATTCTTTTATGAAAAAATTCTATTTCAAAATATTTCTATAGAGAATGCAATGATTTTAACTTATATAATTACTACCATTATCTTGGCTTATTTTACTGAACTCTCTCTCTATTATTACCTCCTAGGTTCTTCGGGTTACTGGTAATGTGCCCAGCCACTGTTTTATTGAGCGAAACTCTCTATGAGAGACTTTTCTGCATCCTTTGCGCTAGCATCAATTAAAAACGGTAAATCCGAAAATTTCCAAATTTTGCACACTGATGGACATCACTCTGGTGGTGGTTTAAAAAAATTCAAATATTCGATGTTGTTGAAGAATAATCACCGAAAAACTAAAATCTCGTAGACTTCAATGGAAAAAATTTTTTGCGCTAAAATTTAGCTTTACAATGACATGTGCGTGCCGAATTTTATCAAAAGCTTTTAGAATTTATTTTTTTTTTGTTTTTTTTTTTATCTTGAAAAATAGTTGAGGACAGAATGCGTCGACATTTTGTAAATGCAACTTCGGTGCTGTTTGCACCTCACTTCGCTCAATATGCTAACCACATACCGAGATTTTGCAAGCGCAGCGAGTCAAAATTAAGATCTGGTTCGCGCTCCTAGTTTCGTACTTCGAGATTTTGATATTTGGTTGTGGGCTCGTTAGCGTTTTCATTTCTATAACAGCTCACTCTATTATTAGTTCAGTGAAAATTTACATAAGTAAATAAATATATTATTTTCGTTCACGAGTTTAAATAACAACGTTCGGACGTTTTAATTTTCATTATAGGTGGTATTAATTTTGTCAACATTCAGCCACTTTGGGAGGTTTTGTTTGTACGCTTGTATAAATATTTTTAATGCGGTTCAATGTATTGAAAGTTTAATATTTGCTCGGTTTAAAAGCGATATTGAGAAATATTGTTTCATTTCAATAATTAAAATTGAAATTTACGTTACATTTAATAATTATATAAATATATACTATAAAAATATTATTACCAAGCTGTACTCACGTTATTATTATCGGAATTTGGCCGAATAGTTTCAAACCCATTCGGGTTTATTCATAAGCTCGAAACCGTGGCGTGAACTGCGTACGGGGGCTCGGTACAGTCGGATAATTATACTTAATAATAATCATGGATCACGAAAGTTTACATACAAAAATTTAGATATTTATATATGTTAGAAAGATTTTATATATTAATCCAAGGAGCTTCATTTTTTATCTTCACACAAAATGTGTTTATAACGTCTCTAATGCGTGTACTTAGAATAAAAAATAGGGGACACAAAGCGAATTCTATACATTCTCTTTCATCTCGCAGTCACTTCAGAGATTTTTTTACATCATTTGTCAAGCTCGTAAGTTACGTGAAGATGGGACCATCCTACTTTAATATATAAGTGACATATTCTACGAAAAATTGATTTTATTTTACTTTTATTTTTATTTAGAAAATGAAGTTTTTTATATAATGTATACATTTTATTTTATATATGTATATGTGTGAACTGCTTCACATCAGTTATTTTAATGCACATTGTAATATCCATGAAAGTGTTACTTCGTTTTAATGTTATTGGTTAACCTATACAAATCCAGTATATATATATATATATATATATATATATATATATATACCATATACTATACAGGTTAAAGAGTTAAAACGCAGTATTATATATATTTATATACTATATAACTTAGTTTCATAGAAAATGTCAAAGAGTTCTTAACTCTGCATAAAGAGAGTATAATCCGGGAGAGTTGAAGACTGTATTAGTAACATGTGAGGATTATCGGTTCTGTAAGGATACTTGTAAGATCTCAAGTCGAAGTTCTATGAATGGCACTGAGAGAGCTTCCTGAACTCGGTTGTGAGGGATCAACTTATGAAAGGATGACTATAATTATAGTTGTTTGAAAAATTAACCCCAATTTTAGTAGTAGTAGTAGTAGTAGTACTAGTACTAGTAGTAGTAGTAGTAGTATAGTAGTAGTAGTATTATACTGCAATAAAAAAAAAATCTATAAATTTTTAACTTTACTTGAAGTTATAAAATATTTTTAAAATAAAAAGTTATTTGAATTAAAGTAAATTTAATTATTTGAACATTGAGTTAGAATTATTATTGCATTGGTCGGGAATCGAACCGAATCCGAGCCGCCCAAATGTAAACCGCCCAAACCGATGCATGTAAATTCTATAATCAATTATCTACATAACATTATCTATTGATTATATCAGATTATTAACATTATCAAGCCAATCAGAACACAGTAATCTATAAAAAAAGATATCATATTATGACATCCATCTTATATTACATCAGATTGATATTCCCTTCTCACTATAGTTGGTATACCCTTCTCAGTCTAGGTGGTATACACTTCTCGCTCTATTTGGTATACCCTTCTCATTCTAGTTTTTAATATTGTTATCAAAATAAAATCAATGGTCCATTTAAAATAAATACCGCGGTCGAATAAAGCGCTGGAGGTATTTTTTATTTGAGCTTTTAGGTATAACGTGTTTTTTTATATTTTTGTTAGCGCTTGATAGGATTTGAAAGTGCACAATATATGAATATTCTAGCTTTAATTGCCGCCTGCTTTTCTGTGAATTAAATGGTTTTTTGAAGTTTTTTTTGTTTGTGTATGTTTTATATGTAAGTAGTAAATTTGAGATAATATTGCATAAGCTTTAAGAGTTTCAATAAAACTATTTTTCGGATATTACTCGCATTTATTATTACATTTTTATATTTAACACGACGTTTCGGATGCTTTGCAGCAAACGTGTTCGCGGTAAGACGAGATGATGGTGTCTGTCAGTTAGTCAGTTTATTTGTCACCTACCTCCAACGGTTCCTGAGTTTACGGGCATAGAGTTCAGGATGCACACAAAACGCACTAACTGTGTCTATGGGCTTGGCAGTCTGTTCACGGACATGGGATTTAATATTTTTCATGATAGGATCCCAGGTGTTCGATAGATTCCAACCATCTTCTCTATTAAAATTAGTTTAAGAGTTTGTTTAATTAACTTTAAAATTAATTTATTTAAATTAAATAATAAAACTTGCTACTACTGATCTTTTAACTGTCAAAAGCAATATTAACTTTATGAACAGTTTAGTTCAGTTAATAATGTATTAACTCCCAATATATTATTTATCTGCAGTTCACTTATACAATCTCTTAAAAATAATAGGAGTAACAAAATGTATCCATAAACACATTTTTATAAATTTAATGTTTTTAAATAATGACTCGAATAGTATTTTCTTAGATTTTCACGAGTACACATTTGATATAAAACTATTTTTACAAATTAAACTCGCGTATAATTTGGATACATTTTAATTTTAACCCGACGTTTCGAATTTGCAGAAATCATGTTCACGGGTAGATGAGATGTAAGTGTCTGTCACTAAGTCAGTTAACTAATTAACTGTAAAAAAAGATTAATTCGTAAACAAAGTTTTATTTCAAATGACTTCAGTATTTTACCTTAACAAGGATAAGCAAAAATGAAGCTTTCAAGACAAAGATATCTTTTGGTGAGTTACGAATTAAAAAAACTGCCTCAGTGACGAAGGCAAAATTTTTAAATAATTAAGCTTTTTTTTTGTGATACTATTATATATAAGTACTATTCAAATTTGCCTGACTAGTTTAGAACCTATTCGGGGTTCTTATTCGTGAGATTTGAGCTCACAAAATCGCGGCATGAACTTTTCATGCCGGGAAAATTCCGGTAGTATTTACATAAGTACAAGCGTTTAATACAATAGTAATAACTTCAATATATATATATATTTATATAATAATATTTCCTCATTATATTTTAATATGTATTAGTGTTATATGCGTCAGTAATTAAGCGCTAGTTCTTGAGAGTTGAGTCTGAATGTCTCGCAGGCTTTGGTGCGAAATGAGGTTGCTTTCACGTCGTGAGTTAACTTTGTTTTCAGGTGAAGTAGTGCGGTAATACTATATTTATATATATTATATAGTACTTTAGTAGTTTGTGTATAAGTGAAGGAAATGTTATATGTAATACATATATGTACATAGTGTTTTATAATAATAATAATAAAACTTTATTTCAGATCGTTATCCATATATTCGTTAGAAAAAAAATCTTAAAGACTGTTAGTTAATCAATAAAAAGCCATTAATAATAATTAAAAAAATAATTAAATTAATAATAATAGTAATAATAAAATAATCATTCAAACAAACAAACCTCTTATTATAATAACAAAGATTTCTTTATTAAAATTTTTGATTAAAGTTTATGAAAAACGGTAAATATTTATTTCAGTATCCATTTCGTCCCTTTTTAACTAATGTTGTACCTTTTTTCTTTTATCTACTTTCTTGTTAATCATAGGACCTCTCTTTGTCAATGTGACAGGATGAAGTATACTACATAGTATATATACTATTGTGAGCTTTTTTCATTTCACTACTTATATATGTAATCGAAATAGTTATTTTTCAGACATATTTTTAATAGATGAAGGTGATTTTTTAATGTAACTTGTGAAAAAACTTATTTATGTATATAAAAAATATATTTCCTTCTTTCAAAGCAGATTTTTTGGTGTATTTCATGAATAATTAGTCTTGTGAACGATACACATACATATACATCTAACCTAGTACTAGAGGACTAAAGTTTTGTACACTTTTTATGTAGATTACATTTTGATTATGACAAAAAAGTTTCGTCATATACAACAAGACTGCTTAACTTATTCATCTGTACAAAGATGAGAATGAAAGTAAAAAAGGATACAGCGCTCGTGTTCTCAGCAAGATGAAAATATATAAATGCTTTGTTTTATATAAGAGAAGACATATTTTTCTTGAGATCTCATTATATTTTTTTATGTTTAATTTAATACTGATTTATTATATAGTTATGTTTTATGTTTTAATGTTTGATTATTATTATTTATTATCTATATATATTGTTATGCGTCTTTAAGTGTTGTTAATTTTTCTCTTAGATACTAAATCTTAACAGTAAGTGAATACATTTTATTCATTATTCGCTTAAAGAGACATAAAAAGTGTTTTTGGACGTGAAGAGAATACGACACTTCAACGGCACCCTTTCTAAAGTGTTTTATATTATTACTGGCCCGAAAATGTTCTTTGATATAAAAAAGTAAAAAGCTATTAAATTACTTACATTGATGTTTATAAATAGGGGTTGGTGGTGGAAGGGGGGAAATCAATGGTTGTATATATTTTATATATTACAAAAAATTTTTTTTTGAGGTTGGCCATCTTACTAGAATAGAGGTGTAAAAATTAATTTACATCCTATTCTCACATCTCACAAATTGGTCAAGTTTGAATACAAACACTGTGAACACGAGAATTTTATATATGAGATATTGATCAAGCCAAATTTATACACATATTCATTTATATTTCAAGAAGATTTTATTTTACCAAAAAAATGTATTTGTAAGCGGTTTATTTACTTTTTAGTTAGTAACTCAGCCTAACACTAAGTCTCCATATATTTGTGAGCAATGCAAACTAAATTGGCGGTTTGAGACCAATGCTGGGCCAACACTGTCAATTGGGCCATCGAATACGACAATATTTACGTATTATATTATATATAATTGTTTCATGTCGTTTTTTGAAACAATTTTTCAATATATTCATTACTATAAATTAAATAATGTGTTATAATCAGAAAACCACTCTCCTGTTACTTTTCCTTTTAAAAGATGAAGGTTGCCTGGAAGAGATCAATAAGGCCGCCTTTACACCTTGAGATTATTTCCACCTTTACTTGTTTTATTGTTATTATTGTTTTATTAAATTTATTGTGTGTAATAAAGAATTTTTACTTACTTACTATAAGATGGAAAATAATTTTTCCCTCTATATTTCACATTTCACAGTACGCTACAAATAGGTCAAACCATATTTCCAATTCAATATAAATCCTACAATCCTAGCTCAGAGGCAAAGTGAAATTGACATCCTTTCGCGAGTTCACCGCCATATTAGATTATGTAGAGAAGGACCGACAGACTCCCGCCGAGACCGACGGACACAAGATGTGCATTTATAGTTTAGACTCACTTAGGTAGTGGAAAATTGTATTTACGGATATTGTTAGATTCTAAAACTATATAATGACGTCACAGCTTAGTAAAGATCAGCAAATATGAGACAAAATTGCTACTTCCATAAAGAAATTTTAATGAACTTGAACAGATCTCGAACCTGTGAATTTTTAGCTTCGTAACAGCGCTCTGGAAATTGAGCTATTGCGCCTTTCTTTAATGATACAAATATATTTATTTTATACTAGTTTTAACTAGCGGTTTCACCTCGAACGAAAAGAAAGAATTTTTCCCATATTGTAGAAGATTAACGTGTTTAAACAAACAAAAGCTTTTAGTTTTATATTATCATTTATTTATTTATTTATTCTTTATTGCACAATTCACAGAAAAATGTACAAAAGGCGGGCTTAATGCTATTAAGACATTCTCTACCAGCCAACCTTAGATGTGCAGGAGAGGGCGTTAGTAGGGGTGCAAAAAAAATGTAAAAAAAAAAAATAAGCAAATATTTAAATAAAATACATAACATATTATAAATATACATATACAAAAAATACATATTTATACATATACATATACTCATACCAAAATACACCGTATACATACATTATTAGTGTATGGTTTTGAAGTTTATACAATTTAATTTTAGTGTTTATTATATAATAGCATAGTAAGCGAGGAATTCTTGCTATTAAATAATAAACCACAGGTTAGTCGTACATAATTAGTCCTACTCGTAACTGTCATGTCGGTGACCCTCTCCGGATTATAGTATTGGATATAATAGGGGTTGGAACTCTGTCTTGTGCTTCTTGAGACGTGCATGAATTGTTCCTAATCCTATATTATCTTTGGACAGTCTTGAGATTAGTTTGGTCTAATTTATTAATTGTTTGTACCTTGTTTTGAGAATTTATGATTATATAATACTAGCTGTTATTCGCGGTGCCACAAGCGGTTAAATAAAATATATTTAACTTAATTCTTTATTGAACAAATTTACAAATTTTTGTACAAAAGGCGAGCTTAATGCTAAGGAAGCATTCTCTGCCAGCTAACTTTAAGATGTACAGCAGAGAACGTTGTGTATGAGCGTTATATACCTGTGGCCTTTTGCGTAAACCTGTCTATCATAACCAAAAAGATTTTTTCAAATCCATCTGGTATTTTCGAAGATTGACGTATTTAAACAAATGATAAAATATTACTATAATATTTAAAATATATATTTTTTAATACATCTGAAAATATCTTTAGTTTACTTAATTCTCAAAAACTACAAAATTTAGATAATTGCATGAAAGAATAAAGAAATTAAAAAAGGGAAGCAAAATGAATATCGATTTTAATTTAAAAATATTACAAGAGTAAGAAAGAACGCAGTCAATCTGGAAATATTTCATTGAATAAAAACGTTTAGAAATCTTTACAATACTGTCACTGACGTTTTTCTGTTCAGACTTGTTCAGGTTCAGCTATCAGACACAATTGTAGCGACATCTCATTTTCTGTATCTATATTGGTTTCCACTTCAATGATAAGATTTTTTATAAATCTGTGAAGTTACTTCTGGAGGTGGAGTTTTACAATTTTTTTTTATTTAATTTTTGATGATTTGTAAATTAATGAAATAAATAAAAAAAATCCATGAAACATATTAATAACTACCATAATTTATCATGGATTTATTTACTTATTATTAATTAAATTAATTTTATTATATTTATTAATATAAGCTGATTTTTAAATTGTTAACTGTAGTATAAACGCAGATATACGTGTGTTAAAAACTAAATCTTTCGTAAAATATTGAAACTCAGATTTCTCTAATGTCTTGCAACTATCATGTCTTCCAAAGAAGCTTCAGTAGCAGCTTGATGCATTAGGTTACGTTTGAATGAATGCCGAGATCAATAACGTCCGGGATGCTGTGGGATATTGGGAGATGAATTCTATTTCAATCATATTATAAGACAATATTGCGATCTCATGTTTTTAATATGGAATCTTGGGATTATTATATTTTATAGAGTCAAGCTTATAAGATGAGACAAGAGAGAGAAAGATATATTTAAGATGTCGTTTCTATCTATAGTCTATATCTATAGATATGTGCTTATTCTATAAGTTCTAAAATTATAGATAGAAACAACATTTTATATCTTTTTTTCACTCTTTCTCTTATATCTAATCTTTAAAAGCATGAAAATATATATATGTATATACTGGATATAAAATCAATTCTCAAAAGCGTTCAAAACGTGGGGTAAAAATTTAAACTGTTAAATAAAAGTGAGTTAAATCCGTAAAATGCTTTGTAAAATTCGAATGTGTACTCGTAATCTTAGAAAACATTGTAAAAACAATAGTTACATTTATTTATCTGTTTCATTAATCTTCGAAATGAAACCGGCGGAATAAAATGTTCAAACATGTTATTAAATGAACATTATTACCTAGAAAAACATTTTTTTAAGTATGTCCCCTGAAATAAAAAAAAAAATCACAAACTTTTTAATATATAAGTAATTTTTTTAAAGTATAAAATCTATTTATACACATGATGAGACCTCAAATGACCTTTATATGACATCTGAGCCCCTGAGCTCATATTGAAGGGATAATAAGGTTCCCTTGAGTAGAGCGTTATTCCCAGAACCCTGGTGCTTCCATCACATTAGCCTGTAGATGATCTTTCAGGGTAATTATTTATGCGCTCTAACTTCACTAATATGTTGATTTATTTTTCTTTATATATTTAAGAATATTTTAATATTATATTGTATTTACACACACAAGCCTGTTTTAGTGTGTGTGTGTTATGTTAGGCTTTAACAATATTATAATAATTGTGTTAGTTTTATTAGTGCCAAATGCGAGGCTAGTTTTAAAAAGGAACAAAAAATTGAAGCGACTCGACACTTTTCTGACAGATCTATTAAGGATATACTTTTGATACTTCAATTTGATTCAAAAGTGATCATTGATTCAAAGTGGAAAAAAATACACTTGCATCTCGTCTACCAGTGAACAAGATTGCTGCAAAGCATTCGAAACGTCGGGTTAAAATTAAAATTTAACCAAAATTATAAACGAGTTAAATCCGATAAAATAATTTTATTTCAAATGTGTACTCGTGTAAACTTAGAAAATACTATAGGAAAAACAATATAAATTATTTAATACATATATTTTTTATTCTTTCTACACCACTTTGATCACTTTTTATCATTATTATTTAGATAATATACTACCAAAATAACCAATTTCGGAAACATGATGGTCTCTAGCGACCCTCTGATATGATAAGGGTACGAATCAGATATACATCCATATATATATATTAATTGTAATTAACAGAAGCAACGACAATACGGTTAGTGGTTTTGTGGTCCCAGGGTGTGGTAATAAATTAATTTACCCAACATAGCTCTGAGACAATATATTTGTTCTGCTATACATTATATTATGAAGTAAGGGTTGCATGAAGCTGGTTAAATTATGATATACAAAATAAAAAATAGAAAACGATTGTTTTGTGAGAAATTGTTTAAATTTGTTAATAACAAAAATTTTGAATATCTTTATTATTCGAAAAGAAATTAATTGATTTAGATTGAATAATTTCTTTATCTGGTTATTGAAAGTTTTTGTTTGTTTGTGTTAAGTATATTATTCGATACAGCAAAGTTACAATTATTGGATATTGTGAAAAGAAACCTAATAGATGTCACCACCGTCCCGATAAAGACATATCTAGAATGCTAAAATCATCGATTGGACTAGGGATACCGTAGCTCAATTTTCAAAGTGACGGGACGGTTTTCTAGAGGTGACGGGTTCGAATCCTGCTCGTAACAAGTTTTTAATTCTATATTTATTTTAAATTTATTTAAATTAATTTCAAATGCTTCTTTTCTTACGGTCTTTAGACTTTACTCTTGTCTGTGGAGTAATCTCAATTTTTTTTTGTTTTGACCCGCATTTTGACTTCCTGTTACTACATGATTTCTATTTGTCTTTCACTTGATCTAAGAAGCTGGGCTCGGCCTAACTCTTCCTTTTTTTCCCTCAACCTTTCCTGCTTTTATCGTTAATTCTTCGTGTCGTAATAGGTGACATATCCTACAACTTCTACTTTAGATTGCTTTTAAGATAGAGGGTTGCTTTAAGTAATATTATTATATACCGAGGGTTTCTATCAAATTACTAAAAAAATCAGTTATTCAATCATATTATAATAGAAATAATTATAATCTAATTAGTGTTTCAATTTAAAATTAATCCTTCAATAATAAATGAAATGTTTCAATTTATAATAAAAAATTCATATGATAATTGATTTGGTTTTAACAGTAAAATAGTAATGTATATCCAATTAATAAAAAATTCAATGAAAATGACTTATAGGATTATAATTTGTATTTGAAATACTATAATAAATAGGCTAATATAAAAAATAAGTGTTAATTAGAGAGCATAATTAAAAATAAATATTTTATGAAAAATATGCTAAAATGAGCAGGACTCGAACATCCCGACCTCTGATATACCATCCCATCGCTCTGGTAATTGAGCTACAGTGTCGTATCCGCCATTTTGTATTTAAACATATAGTCGGAACGGAGAAGACCATCTATTAGGCTTGTTTCAATAATTCTTTTCAATGTTTTATGTACATAATTGACAACATACAGACAGCCAAACTTTGTTAGCCAGACTTTGTTAGATTTTCATATCTTATTTGAGACCAAAAAACTGCACAAGAGAGGATTTTGTTTGTAAGACCCTTCCAAACTATGTCAGTGACTCCTGTAGCACGGTTGACTTGAATAGTGGACAGTTGAATACTAAAAATTGTGTACTTAAAAAATGTATAGTTTTTTTTTATTTAAAAATCAAAACTAAATTTGTTTAAATTCTAAGCAATAGGTTTCTTGATTTTAATAAATTTTGTAACAACAACATTATTATTATTTGTTTCTAGTAAAAAAATTATGTGTTAATATTTTTCATTTCATTAATTTATGATATTTTGTTAACCCTCATCATGTTATGACAGTTAATTATTTGTTTAAAACTGTTTTCGTCAGATGAGCACGATGAAATTAAAATAACATGTAAAATATAATTAACAATTATATAATAAGATATAATAAGCTAATAATGTCATGATAAGCTTGTTTCAATTTCATATAAGTATAGAACGAAAAATTTCTGATAAACAGGCTCTATAGAAATTGATAGGTCACAGTCACGAAAGCTCAATTGTCACAGCGACAGGACGTTTTCTAGAGTCAAGAGTTCATATCCGCCCGTGTTAAATTTTACAAAAATTGACCGGATTAATAATGTACCTAACAATGATTTTTTGATTTTTTTTATTACTCTAATTTAAATAATCATTTTTAAATTTATTTATACTGTATTGTAATTTTTTTTGTATTTCGTTTTTATTTGAAGAATGTTTTTTTTTCTCTTGGTTATATAGATATTGCCTAAATTCTTCAGCCTTACACTTCATACTTTAAGTATTAAATCCTCTTGAGTTACTTTTTACTTAAAATTTTAAAATATATACTTTATTAATAACTTCTTTAACTTGTTTACTTTTAAATTAACTGTAGACTTTAAAATTTAGTATTCACGTAGAAAGTTTCTTTACTTCCGCAAAACTGACTTACGGAGAGATGCTGGACTGTGTATCTTTTACTCGATTTAATTTGTTTATAATAAACAAAATATAATAATGATTCTTTACTTTTGTTTATAAAAATATTATTCTTTGAGAGGGTGATATATATTTTTTATAATATGTATTATATATAATAGTATGAAGTTAATTAATTATAAAATCATAATTTTGTGGCTTCACTAAATGCTCCACTAAATGCCATTAATTGCTTCATTAAATGCCATTAGTTATGCTAGAGAAAAAAAAATGTCCAATCTGTTTTTAACAAATTTTACTTAAATCAAATTTACTTTTTGATATTGTAATTTATTTTCGTTTTGGTATTAGGTGAGGTTTAATCAAACACTGCGGTGTGGATATTGCAATATGCAACAAATTTACATGTATACAATATTATTCAGACAGGTTCCATCAATCTGTCACTACACACACTATACTTTGATTCCTAATTCTTACCCAAAATCACAGTTTTGTTCACAAATTTGGTTAATAACTGGAACATTAAATTCAGACATTATTGATAAAAAGATAAATAAATAAATAATTAGACAATGTTAAAGAATGAAATTGAAATAATAAATTAAATAAAAGTTTACAAATTCTTTATTTAAACTTTTGTTTACTATCATATATAATTATCCAGCTGTACTCACGTAATTAATATTGGCATTAATTGGACTGGTTTCGAAAAGTTTGGATTCCTTATTCCTGAGCACTATTAATAACGTGAATGCAGCCAGTTAATAATATATAATAAGATTACAAATTTTAAAAGTATATTCGAAACGAGCTTAATAACCCTAAAAGGTTCTTTACCACTGTACCAAAAGATCCAAATGCTACGTTGCATGAAATTAAAAATAATTTATTCTAGCGTAAATTTAAATGTATATATATTTTTATAGTCAGTATTTCGTTAGGCTCGCACGCTAACAAGTTCGGAGCGAGTGAGTGGAAGTTTAAATCGTTAACAGGTCAGTGAGCAACTATCTCTAGTTTTTTTCTATGAGTCGGCCTTGCGTGGCCTCCCTGTGGAATATGTTATAAATTGCAGATATATTTTAAGGTATTTACGCCAGCGTATCGTTTAAAAAGTACTCCCAAAGGCACATAGTCGCTTGGCGTTGGGTGATTTATGTTCGCACTGTACGTTGACATAAAATATATATCGATCAAATGGAAAGCTGCATTGCCTGTTATTTTTCTTATTTTTTTGTTTGTCAAAAGAATTTCAATATTTTACTATTTTTTTTATTATATACGAGTTTAATTCGAGTTTGATTTCGCAATGATTAGAGCTTATGAATAAAGACCCTGAACAGATTAGATAATAGTAAGATAAATTTTAATAGTATTGTTGTGAGTACAGCCGGTTAATTAATTCAAATATATGTAATTCAGACGATAATAAACGTTCCTATTCATATAATTATAGCATACAATGGTGTGAATAGTTTGTCACTACTACTCGTATTTAACTGACTTTATTTGACGAATAAAGGTAACAGAATTGAGTTTCTCTCCCGCGTGAAATTTTGCCGTGAAAATATAAATATACATAAACTAAAACCCGACAGCTCTCTGAGGTCGTTTTACATGAAATAATTACTTTTTAGTACTTAACGGTATACCAATATTAGGTTTAAAAACTATTTTTCTAAACAATGAAATAGTTATCTGTTATGTAGTTTTTATTCGACATTGTTTTTTTTAGTTAGATGTTAAACATATTACAATAAAACAAATCTTAAGACAGTAAGTGTTAGTAACAAGTCCTAAGCAACTAAAAAATTATAAAAATGTATCTGAACCAATCGCATATGTCTCGATGTCCGATAATAAATATTCAAAATATCGTCATAATTATATATCGACTGCATTTTTCTATTTATTGAAGATTTAGCTTTATGTAATATTAGCTGTGACTCGCGGTTCCACTCGTAGAAAAATGATATTTAAAATTATTAACGTAATGCTATAGCTATATCCACTTCGTTATGAATATATCGTTATCAGAAAGAATTTTGTCAAATCTATCTGGTAGTTTCGAAGATTAGCCGGTTTTGACAACCAAAGCTATCTGCTTTATAATATTATTATAGATTTAAATGTCGATCATTGTAAGTGAAGTAATAAAGGTAATTTATAATGGACAGGCCATCGGGCTGATCTTTCTGAATAATATAATTGACAGTATTTTAAGATTGTCAATTTTATTATAGCGAGGTCAGAAATTGTATGAACACAACTTTGTCCGTTTTTTTATTATTTTATCACTATAATAGAATCGCTATTTGGAATGATCGCTAGTTGAGATGAATTGAACTAGATATGTTATTTTGTATATACCTTTTCTTTTGTATATACGTTCGCTTGCGATTTCTATTGCGTGGTTATAAATATTCTCTGGTCGATTCAATAATTTATTGAATGATTGATAACTAAAATATTTACATAAATATTACAATAAAATGCATCAGTTCTACAATTTTTAAATATGTATGATTCATACCATGATCTCTTTGGTTTAATGTTAAAAATATATAAAATCGTTTTGTTACAGATTGGTTCGCTTAAAGGCTACTACTTGCTGTCCCACCACGAAGTTTACAAGCGCTCGACCGAACCCAGTCACCAGCATCACCAGAAGCTCAACGATGAGCCTGAGGTTAGATAAAAAAATATACATTAAAACACGATATATCAAAACAAACAATTCATAAAAATAAAAAAGAATGAATGTCTACAAAAACTCGAATTCTAAGAAAAGCTATTCTTATAAAAGCAATTCCAAATTTTTCTTCTTGGTACAAGGCTTAAATAACAATAATATTCAAATGTCAAACTTAATAAATCACAAGGTTGCCATGAAAATACTTATTATATATTACGAAAAATAATGTTATGAAATATGAAACAAAAATAAAACAAGTTTTATATGGACTGTTATAACTAAAAACATTTGGGTAACATCCTGTAATTGTAATAATAAGTGATTTTTGTAAGTCGATTTTTAAGTAATAAGTAGATATAAATAAAATTGAACTCACTATTTTTAGATGAGCTTGTTAAAATCATAAACACTAAAGGAATTAACGACTGGCCACCATAACACCTTAAATATATTTTACTTATTAAAAATAATTCGTGCCAAATCTCATACTTAAAATTGTTTTTTGTTCCTCGAAAAACCAATCTGTCCGTAAAAAAATATAATTTAAATATATCCTATTATTATCAGAAAATTATACCTACATATTCCTTCTTTACCTATCAAAATCAAAATCGATCCTTAATAAATTTTTCGTTAGCAATCTTAATTGATTGAAAAATATATTCACGTTTTTTACACGATACTAAAATAGATTAAAATTTAAGTTATAGTAGAAATTACTAATTATAGTATAAATACAAATTATTGTCCCTATCACAGAGTAATTCCATTACAAGTTATCATAGAAATCCTACGCTCTCGAAAACTTATCGTTTAACTCTATTCGGATTATAGGCTTTAGCTTTCACAGTGATTTCAAACAAAATAACAGATTGTAATCTTCTCGTATATCAAATAGCGATAGCGCATAGCTTAGTGTTAACACTGCGAGATATTTGATAACAGAGCCGGTAATAGCTAAGCTTAATTGAAACATGTGTCGGACATTGACGCTTTTGATGCGTTGCGTGGATTTCACCAGATTTTGTGCTCTGAAGCTTTGGTTGCATTGGTTTGTTTTAATGAAAAGCCTTTTCAATCTGAAGCGCTAAAAGTTACTTAATTGTAAATTTTAAATTAAATGTATCAAGAATATTTTTTTTTATTGTTTCTAATTATATTTTATTTTATATATCTTACGTATAATGTATGTAATTTGAATAGACTTCTTGATCGATTTCAATTATTAAAATTTTTTATCCCTTTTTATTGTAAAATCGTATATTATGAAACTTTTATATTTTTCAAGGCGTGAAAAAATTCCTAAACAGCCCCACTACCCAATCCTCTATAATAGAAAAGAATGACCTTGTCGTAAACTTCGTAAGATAAACCTCATAAACTTTCCGTTCTCATAATCCTTTAATAAAGAAACAAAGGGGTTCTCTATTTTTCCTCATGTGATTTGTTTATATCTATTATTAATTTTGGGAGGGTCTAGTAGGCGAGTTTATTTTTTATTTAAGTTCATTTATTTTGAATCAAGGTTTCTTGAAGAACAATAACGAAAAATATTTTTTTAGTTTTTTTAATTACTAAAATTTTTCTATATAGTTTGTAAATCCTTCTTACTTAATATTTAACAAGTTCTGCCCTGCGGTTATAGTCACATATAAACCTACTATCCTCATGAATGAAAGATTTTTTAAATCCATCTTCAAATCAATCTATCTTCAAATCCGTAGTATCGAAGTTTAAGACGTTTAAACAAATAAACTCTAAAGCTAAATAAAGCTTTATAAAATTAGTATAAATAGTGATATTTTAAAAATAGTAATATATAAAGTATAACTATATAATCTATGGCTTCTTTAATATTCTTCGTAAATATAATGATTAAACAAAGCTTTAAGAATATTGTTTCTTTGGATAAAGTTCGTTGTCATAGACTAAGTTATATATAATTACATTTAATCAAGGAAACATACCTACGCTTTGTTTGAACAGCGAAGTGCATTAGAGAGCTCCGAGCTAACTAACAGACTAATAAACTATTGAGGTGTTTGGTTTAGGTTAATATCATCTGGAAGTGTTTAGTAAATATTAGCTATAGCTTTACTTTGAACGTAATTATGAAAATGATATATATCTGATATTTTTTTTCTAAATCCTTTCAGTATTTTTATTAGCAGGATTTTGATGAATTTTTGAACGTTTTTTCGTCTATTTCGCCAAAGTTGCGATAGATTCAGATATAATTCTGAACTCTGAAAGATCACGAGCTAGACGACTTACCAATAAAAAAGCGCCTAAAATATATATTTTTTTGTATGATTTGTTCTCTTTGATAACCAAAAAAAATCATGGTTTTTGTAGTTTCTTATCTGACATAAATTACTATTAATCTTCAAGAAAATTCACGGTCGTCTTTGGATTGGTTTTGAAATGCATTTCTTTCCTTCGAATTTAAAGCAATGAAAGCAAAAAAAAAAAACTGCTTCAATAAATTGTATCGATCTTAATACAGAAATTTGTGTTTTGAAATGTCATTTAATAAGAAAGAATAGAACTGACAAATTTTAATCTAAATATTACTATTTTAATATTTTATGTTATATATATTTACTGGAAAGAGACGATTGTTTAAAATATTGTTCAATACGCTCAGTAAAAAGTTAGTTTGACTATTCAGTATGTTTTCAAATCTGTACTTAGAAACTTCTCCATACATTGTTAATGTATTGAAACTTGGCATACTACAGTTCTACAGTATAACGCTTACAGTCAAAGTTACCTTTCATAGCATTCTTTAAAATAAGAAAACGTTAAACGTAGCTCAAACTTGCGGTATTGAAAGAACTTCGCAATCTTCACACTCAAACAGATTCTTATGGAATGCAAATACTTTTAAATATACCATCAGTTGACTTAAGCTTTTGCATATTGATATAAGGTCTGAATACATTTTTATATTCACAGCAGTATTTACGTGAAATTATATTGAAAAAATATTACAAAATAAATATATTGAAAGCCTTCAAGCCTATAAATCTCTATCGATAGAAGCAGGGTTAATAAAACTCGGGGGCGTGTTCCCGTTGGTCAGCCCTCCTCCATCATAAACAGCCCTCTATTAACCCCGTTTTACGGTTTACGAGGTTGTAATGAAAAACTTCGTGACTTACAATTTAATATCTTTCTCGTATGTTTTGATTCTACATCTGGTCGAGTATTGATGTATTTTTTATATTTTTGTTAATTATTTAAAATTTAATAATCATATAAATTTTAATGTTATAATAAAAATGACTGAGCTCGGAACAAAAGTTTTAGTTTTTCTCTAAACTTTTTTTTAAATTCGAATTTATTTATAAAATGTGTTTTAAAGTTAAAATTTTAAATATGTATAAGATAAAACTTCATTAAGAAATACTGCATGCATCAATACATCTGTATGTATCTTAGACTATATCCCAGACTGTATTCCAGAGGTCGTGTTAAAGTCCTACATCACTTAAAATGTCTAAGCTGCCTAACAATAAATTACAATTATGTAATATATTGTTAGACTGGTTACAGTATGTATAATTACGTACATATGTCAGTCTTTTAACTCGGAGACAAAGGACTAATAATTCTGTTTGTAGACTCGACAAGCGAGATCCGGCGGGATGACTTTTTTGCTCAAATCTGTTTAAACCCTTTGGAGCCGGCCGCAGGACCTTCGTTTTATTAGTTTAGGACCCTATTACGTTACGGTGTATGAGCACAAAGGGCTTTATTAAGCCTCATACGTTACTACACGTTTTTTGAACGACTAGGGGAGAGCTACCAACAATATACTATATACGTTTTAATTTTTTTTTTTGGTATTAACAGAAAATGGTATATAAAATTAAATTTATTTCTGCTATATAAATGTGTTTTTTTCTTATATATTGTGTAAATAGAAAATGTTTTTTGTGATATTTTAAAAGCATAAAGTCGTTTGCACAATTTTTTGTTGTATACTAACTATGTTAGTATTTGTCCAGCTGAATGTATGTGTCCTAACAAGCGGGAAAACAATATGGCGGCGACGTTTGCGAGCAAAAAGTTATTTTATCAACGTCGTCTCCTTTTTAGAAACGAACGTATAACAAACATTCACAATATTTTTATACGTATAAAAAACTATTCAACAAATAAAACAAACCTTTATAATAAAATGAAACTCACAATTTATATCTTTTTATTTGATTATTATTTACATTTTAATATTTTTATAAAATACATTGAATTAAAGTTTTAGAATAAAACTAATAAGTAATTTGTTAGTTATAAAATAAATTTATTAAAAAGACACCGATGATCGTGGATATGTTCTAAATTAAAACTAGATACGGCATTAAAGAAAATTACATTAAAACAATTTAGACACAATTTTATTATAAAAGTCATTTCCAGTCCGTGTCTATCTGTATATAAAATGTAATATATGTAACGAAGTGCACAAAAGGAAGAGCGAACATCGCGTTAGAAGTTTCTATTGAATTACAGCCGCAGAGACCAAGACAAACCGTCCACCCTCCGTGCGGTTATGTTTTTATGTTACAATGCATTATACCCTTACAATTTATAATCCCTGTGATACGACTTTGTCTTTCTTATTTTAAATGTAAGATTTTATTTTTATTTATTTATATTCTTTATTGTACACCATACATATATCATGACACTAAAGTTTATTTACTAAAAAAGGTAAATAATTTCGATAATTATTTTCGTGTGTGTTCATTTGTGCATGTGTGTGTTCGTGAGATCATCTGTGTGTTTGTGTGTGCACTTTATTATTCGTGTGTGCATGCGTTGTTCTCCGGTGCATTTGTATTTGTGTGTGTATTTTCGTGTTCGTGTGCTGATGCGTGTGTTCTCCTGTGCATGTGTGTGTTCGTTTGTGCGTGTGATACTGTGTAATTAATTATCAATAAATATAATCATTATTAATTTTGTTTCGTAATACGTTTAATTTTTTATTTTCTAAATAGATAAATATTATGCTGTAAAAAATAAAAATAATTATTTCTACCCTAGTTTCCTTGTTTGTAAGTGTCTATTGTGATGTCACTGGCGGGACAAAGCTCGGACAAACGCGTCCATTCTCATGTAAATACGCTCTGCTATTTCCTATCTGCCGGTCTTTCAGTGGCTGCGAAATTGCCTCGTCTAAACTCAACGACGATGTCTTGTTCGTTGAGACGCCAAGAATGGTATTGTTCGAGTTGCACCCATTTGAGTGATGATAAAATTTTATTGAATTTTTTATAGCGATACTGGTTGTTAAAAATAATGTTTTTTTGAAATATTACGGTAGATATAAGTTTAATTTTGATCAATTTTTAATAAAAAAAATAGTGTTATATTTAACCATTTACGATATATAATGATTAATTTATGAATTACTATATGAGGTTATTTTAAAATTAATGTATTTTCGAACTATTGATGAATTCAATTCATAAAGTATATACATTTATAATATAAAATAATAAATTTCTAAGTTAACTTGTAGATATTATCTTGTTTGTGACAAGTCATAAAAATAACTCGTTTCCAGGTTAAATGGTTTGAGCAACAGCGCGAGAAGCGTCGGGTGAAGCGCGATTACAGCCCTTACGAGAGTACATTATGGTCACAATTGTCTCGACGACTACCCTCGCATCGGACCCGCCATCGAGCCATTACACCCTCGCCATTCTTCCCGGATCCATTGTTTAAAGAGCAATGGTATTTGGTTAGTGTGGTTAAGATATTTATTATTTTGAAATAAAATAGATAAAAGTTATTTAATTATTTAAACAAATAAAATAATCTAATTTAATTAGTATTATACATTATTATACTCACGTCTACGACGAACTGATCAGACGGAATTTCCGTCGGACAAATGACAATAGTTTTTACGTGAGTGCAGCCCCATAATTATATAAAATATTTATGAAATTGTAGTAATATAAGTTTTTTATATGTGAATATTTTTAGAATGGAGGCGCTAAGGATGGTCTTGACATGAATGTAGTGCCTGCATGGCAAAGAGGTTATACGGGAAAGGGTGTAGTTGTATCAATTCTTGACGACGGTATTCAAACAAATCACCCGGATCTCGCACAAAACTATGTAAGTACTTATCATAATGTATTAGAAATTTAAATATTATGTCACTTAAATCTTACAAAGACTATACTTATACCCTTTCTCATCATGAACTTCATGAAAGGCCCCTATTGATAGATATTGATCTTCTGAGTTCGAAAAAATTAGACTTAGGTTTGACCGATTCCTTGATCAAAAGTTATTAAGGGTCAAAGTTGGAAGGTTAGGTTAATGAATTACTTGACCGATTTTGTTCTAACTTAGAATTGCGGGTAGTTGATTGATGAAAACCAAATCAACCGGAAAAAAGAATTTTCGGCTTTGCTCGAGTTGACTGGTCTTTATACTATTAGATAATATTGCTTTTTTAGGATCCCTTGGCTTCTACTGATATAAACGGTAATGATGATGATCCAATGCCTCGAGATAACGGTGATAATAAACATGGAACTCGATGCGCAGGAGAGGTCGCTGCGGTCGCTTATAATCAGTATTGTGGTGTTGGTATAGCATACAATGCTAGTATAGGAGGAGTCCGTATGCTGGATGGTGTTGTAAATGATGCGGTAGAAGCTAGAGCTTTAGGACTTAATCCAGATCATATTGACATATACAGTGCGTCATGGGGCCCAGAAGATGACGGAAAAACAGTCGATGGTCCAGGACCATTAGCAAGAAGGCATGTATAATTAAATGTAAGCGATAATTTCAATGGAAGATGTTCTTATTCTTATATTTTCATTTGTTTATAGAGCGTTCATCTATGGAGTCACAAGTGGAAGACGAGGCAAGGGAAGTATATTTGTATGGGCATCTGGTAACGGCGGTCGGCATACTGATTCTTGCAATTGTGATGGATATACAAACAGTATATTTACTTTATCAATATCAAGTGCGACACAAGGAGGATTCAAGCCGTGGTATTTAGAAGAATGTTCCTCAACTTTAGCCTCAACATACAGTTCGGGCACGCCTGGTCATGATAAAAGTGTTGCTACAGTTGACATGGATGGCGGATTAAGACCTGATCATATTTGTACAGTAGAACACACAGGGACATCGGCATCTGCTCCTCTAGCTGCTGGGATTTGTGCACTTGCGTTAGAAGCTAATCCAAACTTGACCTGGAGAGATATGCAGTATTTAGTAGTATTAACTTCACGGTCACTGCCACTTGAAAAAGAAACTGGTTGGATTGTAAACGGTGTTAAGAGAAAAGTTAGTCATAAATTTGGTTACGGTTTGATGGATGCTTCTGAAATGGTTAGCTTAGCAGAGCAATGGGTGTCTGTTCCCCCACAACATATATGTAAATCGCAAGAAATAAATGAGGATAAATCCATAGAATCGTCTTACGGTTTTACTTTAAAAGTACATATGGATGTGAATGGTTGCAGTGGAACAGTCAATGAAGTGCGATATCTCGAGCATGTACAGTGTAAAATATCATTAAGATTCTTCCCACGTGGTAATCTTCGAATACTCCTGACTTCACCTATGGGTACTACATCAACTTTGTTATTTGAAAGACCTCGTGACGTCATTAGTTCTAATTTCGATGACTGGCCTTTCTTAAGTGTTCATTTCTGGGGTGAGAGAGCAGAAGGTAGATGGTCTTTGCAAATTGTAAATGCTGGTAACAGACACGTTAATCAACCAGGTATTCTCAAGAAATGGCAGTTAATATTTTATGGTACAGCAACAGAGCCTGTCCGATACAGATCTAAGAGACCAGCACAAGCAGCACCTTCATTTGCTTATCCAACTGCTGTTGACGGTTACGATGGTGTCGGGGACCCTTTTTACAATACTGACGCGTTTAATAATTACCAGAACTTTCCTTCATTATTCGCCGCCGGTTCAGACCCGGAAAAGGCGGTAGCCCGTCTCGACGGACATAACGTCCCTTCACCGCATGGGGAAAATGTCCTCGCTGATAGTAATGATAAGCGCGTCATGCATGATTGTGATCCCGAATGCGATTCTCAAGGATGCTATGGAAAAGGACCTACGCAGTGTATCGCTTGTAAGCACTACAGATTAGATGATGCCTGCGTATCTCGTTGCCCTCCGAGAAGTTATGCTAATCAAGGTGGAGTTTGTTGGCCGTGTCATGAATCCTGCGAAACTTGCGTAGGTCCGGGACAGGATTCCTGTTTAACCTGTTCCCCGGCTCATTTATTAGTAGCTGATTTAGGTTTATGTATACAACAGTGTCCCGACGGTTATTGGGAGAATAGTGAAGCATCAGTCTGTCGTCCATGTGCGGCGCATTGCTCAACTTGTTCAGAAAGAGCTGATGCTTGCACTTCTTGTGAACATCATTTGGTCTTATATAACGGAACCTGCTCTACCTCCTGTCCCCCTTCCACTTATGAGACGGAAGATTATACTTGTGCTAAATGTCATGAAAGTTGTAGCACTTGTGTGGGATCTGAAGAGAATCAGTGCATTACATGTCCTACTTCCAGCTATGTTCTTGACGGTCGCTGTGTGAGCATTTGTCCAAGTGGATATTACGCTGATAAAAAAAGAAAAGAATGTATGAAGTAAGTGTTTATTTCATTTTCTATTATATTCTGATATGCACCAAGTAATTGTAAAATGCCCATTATGTATTAACATCATTTTTCAATTATCTATATTTTAGATGTCCTATTGGTTGTACCACTTGCTTAGCTACAATTTGCCAATCTTGCAATTCAAACTGGGAGTTAAATAAAAAAGGAAGATGCGTAGCTGCTGGAAATGAAAGATGCAACGCTGGAGAATTCTCTGACGGAAGACAATGTCACCTGTGCCATAATGATTGCGATTCTTGTTACGGCGAAACTGAAGGCAATTGTCTGACTTGTCCATCGCCAAATCTACTGCAAAATCATAAGTAATTAGTCTGTTCATTTATTACAAACTTAGAAAAATACATTTTTTCATTGTATGTTTTCCAAATGAAAGCAGTTAACAATAATATGCAACTCTTTTTAAGATGTGTATCAGAATGCAGTCGAGGTTACTACTCGGAGGCGGGTCGTTGCACGCGCTGTGTTCACGGCTGCGGTGATTGTGCTTCGAGACTCAACTGCACATTGTGCTCCGGGGCTCTGAGGCTACAGTCCGGCACCTGTCGGACTGCTTGTGCTGAGGGGTGAGTTAATGATGACCATTTGAAATGAACTATTTTAATTTTTGACAATATTGAAAATTAGTCTCATAAATTACTGATAATTTGTAAAAAAAAAAAACTTTGTTTGTGACACCTTTGGAATTGGCATCCTTCTTCATCTCTTTATTGCTTCTTTTCTTTGCTTAAAATAATTATTATTCACACCATTATCTAGGTACTACGCAGACCGAGGCGCGTGTTCCAAGTGCTATTTGTCGTGTCACACCTGCATAGGGCCCCGCCGCGACCAGTGTGCCTCCTGCCCGCGCGGCTGGCGGCTGGCGGCCGGAGAGTGCCATCCTGAATGTCCTCAAGGTAAAGAACTTTTTGAATGCTTCAGTCTAAACGTCACTGGAACAAACAAATCGTCTTTACAATCGTTAATTATTTGATTCTGTAGCCACAATAAAAAGTGGCAATAAGTATAAAGTTTGTAAATTAAAAATAAAATATTTTTTTTTCTTGTGTGTTTACAGTATAAGATTTTTAAAATTTGTGTTTTGTATGAAACTAAGTTTTCTGAAATAAAAATTATTATTATTATAAAATAGGCTGCAAATAGTCTTATTAAAGGTTTAAGTTGTTAATGAATAATAGTAAAACTCTTCTCTCGAACAGGAATTGGACATCCTCTTCTTAAATAGTCTTGGTTTAAATACTCTTTTATAAATACTTTTGGCGACAAGATATAGCCTTGATGGTCAATATTATAGTTCATTGATGACTATTAACCCTTTAGCTTTTTATATTCTGGCTTATTTTTATAACAAACTCCCGGAAAAACTGAATTTATTAAAATATAACAAGTTTAAAGAATATTTATGTGTTAATGGATATTATAATGTGTTCGAATATTTAGATTATAGCGTTTCCTGGGAATAAGACCTTCTCTGTCAGGACATTTCTAGATTATAATAAATTGTATTAGACTATAAGGTGGTTTAAAAAAATGTAAAAAAATTTTTTTTTTATACCATTTCATTTCTTTTGTTCAACCAAATTTAGCAAAAATCTAAGTGGTGATATTATTACCAGGTTTCTACAAGACGACAGATGGATGTCGTCACTGTCACCATTACTGTCGCGAGTGTGATGGCTCAGGTCCATTACACTGTACGGCTTGTCCTCAACGCTTCATGCTAGATGGCGGGCTCTGTATGGAGTGTCTGGGTTCCCAGTACTTCGATACCAGCAGTGGAATATGTAGACCCTGTGATGACTCGTGTAGAATGTGCTCTGGACCTGGACAATATAGCTGTACAGGGTGTTCGAGACCACTGCGTTTGGATAGGTAAGAGTTTCTGAATACTTGTGTTGCTTTGGTTCATATTATTAAATTTTAATTGGATGTTTTTTTATGGTAATGGTAACTTAAAAGTTTATTTACGATTACGGAACGTATAATGTCATAAAATTTCCAAATTAATATATTTTATCTTAATAAAATGTTTATAACAATACAAAAATACCCTTCGTATAATTATATAGTACTAAATATTTATTGTTTTAAGACTTTCTCTTTCATGAAATAAATAGTTGTTACTTTAATTATGTATAATAGTCATGTCAAAGATTATCTGAGGTCTCAAACACACAAACATCCAATTTAGAGGTCAACTTCAACGTTACAATGTTCCAACATTTCATATCATCTCAGTTAGATCTTCATTTGGTCATTAAATATTATGTATGGGGTGAATATTGCGAATTCCTGGCATGTGACAATATTCTAACAATTTCACCCTTTAGTTAAAGCTTGAAATATTTGAATGGAAAGCCAGACATAATAATATGTTTGATGAACAATTTGCAAATTCTTCGTCAGAGATATTTATATTAAAATATTCGAGCTGTATGAAAATTCGTAACTTTATTTTATGATTTTATGTTTGTTCTGTATTAAATTTAACTTCATGAAGCAGTTAAAATTACCCAAATATTATTATTTTGCGTACTTCATACAATTCTTTAAATTGAATATATTATATATGAAAAAAAATTATTTGAGGAATTAAATCTGGCAAAATAAATGGTTCTCAGGTGATAAAGCTTGGAGGTCGTAGGTTTGACTCCTGTTTGTCTAAATAAGTAATTTTTTATTAGGCTCAACAATCAGTGCGTCCAGTGCTGCTCGGAGCGTGTCGGCAACGCGACCACACGTGACTGCTGCCATTGTGACCCCGACTCAGGTAACAACTGCCGAAATTTAGAATTTAAATTTATTTTTAGTTTATGCTCGTGGAATTCTTTTTCAAAATATTAGTTCCATCGCAACATTAATGCTGCCAAAACCTTGTAGAATTAAGGATGTTTTTGAATACGCTAGTATAAAAGAAAGCACAATACGTTTTAAATTCTTGTAGAACAAAGTCACTGGGTAATGACTTTGTTCTACAAGAATGTGACGATCCCAGAAATTTGGTTACTAATGAAAGTTTTTTAGTCTAGTTCTGGTGACCATAAACTATAGCTTTTTTTAGATCTGGCTAGACGATTGTGGTAAAATTGTATTGTCACCAATTTTAAAACTATGATATAAAAGCGAGCTGTGAAATAAGCCAGACTGATCAGACCAAATACTGAGGGGAAAACACCCTACACTTCACGATAGACAGTTGCTAAATTGGAGCAGTTTAGACTGACTGCAACAATTCTGTTGATTCGCGATTCCAAAATTTCTCAGTGATTCATATTATATCGGACAGAATTTCTTCTCGTCCTCGATTATAAGTACTGCACATTGTTGTGTCCTAGTGTATGTATGTTTGTCTGTCGGTAGGCGAGTGTATAAACTCGTCGGTGGCGGTCCGTCGCATCGCTGAGTGGGTGTCACCCCGTGGTGCAGCCGCTCGCTCGTGGCGTTCGGGAGTGCTGCTGCTTGCTGCCGTTGCCGCGCTCTCTCTGATGGTGTTGGGTGTACTGCTGCACGTGAGTACTGCTGCACTTCGTACATTTAATGATCACATGCTCATTCATGAAGCAGAATACCATCATGTTAAAATTCTGTTGTATAAAAGGAAAAAGGGAGTGTCAAGGTCTAACAGTTATTTAAAACTCGGAAAAGATTTTTAAACTTGTCATTATAACGCATTTAAAAGATTAATTCTAAAATTACCAGAAAAAAATGGTTTATGTTTTGGATCTCAATACAATCTTTAGCATTAACACTACCTTGTGAATCTGGGTGGGTAGCAGCCCGAGAGCTTAATTGGCAGAGCGAAAAGAAAGATTCTTAGAGGTCGCAGGTTTGAATCCTGCCCAAATGTATATATTTTTTTGTTATATCTATCCCATATTGTATATAGGATAATATGAAATATTTATTTCATTGAACAGAAGCGATCACGTAAACGACAAGTACGTTCAAAGGGCTTGAAGTACGCAGCGCTGTCCGTCGACGAGACAAGCGGACGAGCGCAACGCGACGAGCTCGAACACGCGCCGCTCATGGAACATTCCACATAACACGCTGTGATAGACGTAAGTGACCAGTTGTGGACGATAATAGACCTTAACAACACGAGTTAGAGTTCATTTTAATTTTTTATTTAGTATGTGATTGAACTCTGTTTTTGAATTATAATCCTCGGGTCTTGTAAGATATTGTGAAGGAATTAAAAGGTTAGTCGCATTTTATACTTCTTAGAGGACCAGCTGTTATTTAAATATATTTGTATATATAGCTCGAGGACGTTAATGTAATATTAGTCAAATTAATATTGTTATGAAGAAACCAATTAAAAATAATTTTTAAATAAACTTATTATTGATATATAAGTTTATTATATTTATTGTATAGTAGAGACGCTTAACTCTATAGAGCTAAAAAAATCGGTTCCTTACATTATTTTTTTTAAATAATATATCCTGAGTGTCTCAATTTATTGTAAAATATATAGATAGGAGAATTAATATGAACAAAATGTTCGGGATTCGAACCTACTAGCATGTTATGAAAATTAATTGCCATGATTAATTATAATTTTTGTAATATTATAAAATGATTTTCAAAATTTTAAATATAAAAATCTAAATAAATGTGACTATTTAATTTTTGTTACAAACTTGTCGATTTTGTTAAATTCGCTTACGAAGTCCTTTCTAAGGTGAAAAGTCAAATATTTGAACTTCCCGGTTAGTTAGGTTCGATTTACTCAGACAATACACATTTCATCTTTAAGTTCTAATTCGAAGTTATATAAAATACTAATATATATTAGTATCAAATATCAAGAAATGAATAACAAAAATAATAAAAGCCATACTCGATGCTATGTTTTATAAAAATAAGAGTTACGTATCTTTTGCTCTCTCCAAAATGGCGTCACAATTTTAATTTTAATATAGTATCTTAATATAATATAGATTTAAAAAAGAAGTTACCATACCTGTACAATATATTTTTGATTATCCCATGTGTTAAGCAATAGTTATTGAATAAGAAAATATATAATATATATATTTTGCGTATTAAATTTTGTAATGGCAACACTAAGTTGTGTAAGTCACTTGTAAACAAAATATCTGAAAGTGAAAGTTCGAATACTGTTATCATTGAAATTTGAACTTTAATTGAGACATTTGATTTTATTTTCCATTTGGTTTTGAAAATTATTTTTGTGATCACGAAGTTACCGTTAACATCACAAATGTAAATAAATATATAAATAATTGAATTGTTGTCCATCCATGGAAACTGATGTCAAATGCAACGATTTTTTAATATTGTATTGTAGGTTTTTCGTATAATATTGGTTTTAAATGTTTTTGTATGTATTATTGATATTTGTATCGGAATTGATTTCGTATGTATTTAACAAAATTTTTACTTATTTACTTGGTGTTTCTATCTGTATGATCTATTTTTTTTAATTGTTTTTGTGGAAATATTTTTAATTAAAATTGTATTTTTGTATGAATTCTTACGTGCAATTGATATTTATAATAAAATCAATTCTTTGCAACCATCTTTTATTGTTTTTTATACCAACATATACTGAGATGGTCTTAGTACAAACATGACCTATTTATGATATTACAGCTACATCATATGCGATTACATATATTGTAATTATTTTGTGTACTAGGCGAAAGGTTAGTTAGTTTCATTATCTACAGGGGAAGTAAAAAAAATAATAATTAAGTCTAATTTGTTCCTGGGCCATAGAAAGCAAAATAAATTAATGCGTAAGTACAAAATGTAAGTTCAAAAAAAAGTCTAAATCTAAATTTCATTTTCAACACATCGACTTCTCTTTTGCACACATGTTCGCATTCTTAAGGAAGTCTAATAAAACCTGTAGTTAAATTCTCATTTCACTCGCCACATCAATTATCCTGCTTCTCAATTGAACTGACGAAATACGTTTGAGCTAACTGGACACTTGGATTTTCAAGTGCCTTCATAAATATCCATGGGGTCCAGATTTCTTGCTGGTAATGGTGAAGCCCACCTCGTCTAAACCAGTTGTTGGGGTTAATGTATGACTGTCCTCTGACATTTTTCCTGAAAGGTGCAGGGTGCATTTGACAAGTCAAAATTGTAACGAATCTTAGTATTTATTACAAACATTGCTTAGGTATTTGTACGTACTTTTCATATTCAATATTTTTCAAATATACGAAGTTTGTTTTATAAAAATATTAAATAGGCTAAATTGTGCATTAAAACAATTTTATTTCGACCCTATAGTGTAAATGTTTTAAGAGTTTTTGTTTTATGATCTTTCCAATACTCAAAAAAACACGCCAATCCTACAAGGAAGGAAGTTGAGTAATAATGAGGCTTGAATCTGTGGCAGACGGGTACCAAGAAGAGCAGGCTATTTCCAAGGCAGCCTTGCATCGGTTACGAACCTTCATGTCCGACACTCTCTGAGCATTAGTCACTATTACTTGTAACGCGAAGCCGAAGACATTAACTGTTGCCCAGAAAGCACCGTTTCGAGGCTCCCCATATAAACATTATGAACTAAGAATAATAAAAAATTCACAAGCGAATACTAGTGATAAATGTTACGTTGATTGAAACTACTCTTAAACTACATTATACGCCAAAACATAATAGTACTTTTAACATAAAATTATTCAAAATATTAATTGCGCAACAAAAAACGAATTACAGACACATCGACCCGAGAACAGAATATTTTGTAATAAAAGGTATTTGTAAATCAACGTTTGTCTAAATGTTAATGCGAAGACAATACTATGCAAATAACATCCCTCAGATATTGCCCTTATAATAAGGGTTTCAATAGAGGCGGGGAATTTGAATTTGTTTTGGTTTTATTTCTAATACATTCTCTGTGAGGACTATGTAATGTCTCTGTTAGTTTTGATGCTTTATCCTTAACAAAATAAAAACATAGTTCAGTAGTTTTGGTGAATAAAGACAAAATAATAAAGAAAAGTTTGTACGAAAAGAAAGTAAAGAGTTTGAGATCTCTTTCCAACTCCAAAGATAAAAAAAATATATATTTACTATATGACTATATGTTTTACCAAATTGTCAAAGCTCCAGGTCGCTGGTCCTGGTCCAGGATTCTGGATGTGAATCAGTGTAAGTGGCTTATTAGGGATTTGGGTTTGGGAGTTTAACTGACGGAAATTGGTAGACAGTTATTGCTTCTTCAGGCCAATCTTCTGTATATTTAATTAATTTATATTGAAGTATAAGCCTACTGTATATATATTGTTCAAGTAAAAAAAATATATGCACATAGTAATGTACAACCATTTTATCACTTGCCCGCTGTAAATTAATAAGTACTTATTATATATTTTTTAATATATTTGATTTTCTCATGATTTTTTTCGTAAAGGAAAGAACTTAGCTACAATCTAGCACTTATACTAGTTCTAAAAAGGTACCTTTCAAGATCAAAGTTCGGTAAATCAGATAATGTATATATATATATGTACATTACCTGATTTATCGAATACCAATTATCAATGAATTTTAATTGACTTTAATAAATTGTGTCAAAGCATATTTTGAATCACAAATATTTATAAATCGTATGAAAGCATTATTACAGTTTGAATTTACTTAATTAGTTATTTATAAAACTAGTTAATTAATTCCATTAAGTATAATTGTACCTTGTTTATTTTTCATAACATTTACAAAAAATAAACATCTTAAAGTAAATTAACGAATTTGTTTATGTTTTAACAGATTAAGTCAGATTGATTTGGTTACATTACATTTTTAAATATGTAATCCTAAGATTATAGATTATAATCCTAAGCTTATGGATCTTATTTTTTTAGTGGTCTCTAATATTTTTTTCTTAATAATTTAATTTTTTAAAGTCACTTCAATAAGACAAGTCGTGTTTCAAATGACGGCTACTTGTCAAATTTAATTGAAAACACTTATATTTTATTGGGTGTAACTGAAGCCGTTATAATTAAAACTTTCTGACTCAGTATCCGACTGAAATAATATTGTTTCTAAAAAGGAATGTAAATTAGTAAATAAATTATAATAAGCTTTTCATAATTTATATTTCAATGCACTTCTCATTCGGTTGTTTGTTTAAGTAACAGGGCTTGTGTAATTAAGCACAGATTCTCAATTGCGTCGCAATGAATAATAACAAAGCATTTATTAATTACATTAGAAATATATCTTATTATATGAACACAATATTTACAAAGCAAATTGCTAACCAGATTAAGTAGTTTAAGTAATTCTCGGGCGTATTCTTTCAAGGGGGAAAAATTTTTAAGGTTGCGTTTTTTACGACAATCTAGATCTAAAGCCAGTTACACTTATTTCATTAATCAAATCAAAATAAAAAAAAATAAAATTTTTTACCTCTAATATATATTAGAAGTAAAAATTACACTATTTACATTTTTTCATGACTTATAGTTGTGGAATCAACACGATTCCAGATAAAAAGTCGCACCCTTTGCTTTGAATACTCGGATATTAATATAATATTTATATAATATTCACGCACCCACTTTATTAGTTTTCAATACTCTTTCAATATTGCATTTTGATCGTAATATTAACATATAGACAGGGTCCAAAATTGTTCTGTCCTAATTGTGCCATCTTTACTGTCCCGACTCTCCAAAAAATTAATTCGGACCTTTTTGTGAATTTGACCACTAGAGAAGAAACACGACCTTTGAGTTTAATGTTTTGAACATTTTAAAAATATTTTTAATTCATCTCATGTTAATTAATCTCATTAAAACATTTGAGTCCATGATATACTTTATCGTATGTTTCTTTGAAGGTCAAACATTTGTTTTGACTTTGAAGGGTTTAATGAGAAATTCTATGAGTTTTATAAAAAAATATTTTTATTTATTTTTTAATTTAAAGTTCGGAAACAAGTCAATATGACATGTTAGATGGATAAGTTTTATTAAAACTATTTCCGACAGGCATTTAGTCTATATGAAACGCAATATGATCTTTTTTAATATTAAAACAGTTTTTTTTAATTAGTTTTTTTGAAATTACTATCGGTAGTAATAATTCTTTTTCAGCGTATAGTTTGCAGTCATTTCTTTAGTCCTGATGAGGTAGTTATACTTTCACGCTTGTAAAAATCAGTTTACTAAATTTATATTTCAGTTATACGTTAAAATTTCAAAAATATTATTGTAAAATTATTCAAAATAATAATTGCAATATAATTACAAATAGTGGCAGTGGTCGTTACGGAACTACGAACACGGTGAGCCGATCATAGACTATTTCGTATTAAAAGGTATTTCAAAGTCAACGTTTGTCTAAATGTTAATGCGAAGACAATACTATGCAAATAACATCCCTCAGATATTACCCTTACAATAAGGGTTACAATAGGGACGGGAGTTTGAATTTATTTTCGTTTTATTTATAATACATTCTTTTTAATACGTATGTAATGTTTTTATTATATTTCTTAGTGTTTTCTTAATAAAAAAAATATATATTTTAGTAGTTTTTGTGACTATAATATAGAATTTAATGAAAGAGTTTTATTTGAAATTAAACACAGAGTATAATAAAATTACGATATATTGTTGTAATTAATACAGGCTTTTAATTAATCAAACAGTTTATTGATTAGATTTAAAGAAGATTCAAGATTAAATTTCTAACCAGAATTTATATTTTTCTATAATTTGGTATGTGTTAGGCGTATCTCTTTATACAATAAAATCTAGGGCTGCCTTTGTGACCGATACTCGTAAGATGCAAAGTCAATGAGGTTACCCTAATTTCATTTAAATTCATCAGTGTTACGACTAAGAATTAGAAAAACATTACAATATTTATATAATACTAATAAATAATTATTTAAAATATATTAATTGTATTGTTTAGTGCTGTATAATATTTACTATAACAGCGTGTTACATATGGAAAGTCGCGCCCTTTGTATTGAATTCTGATACATTTAAAAGTCAGATATTTATATAATATTCACAAACCCACTTTATTCGTCTTCAATTCCCTTTCATTATAGCATTTTGATCGCAGCATTAACATATATACAGGGTCCAAAACTTTTCTGCCCGTATAGCGCGATCTTCATTGTACCACCCTTACAAAAGATAAATTTGGACCTTTTTTGTTAACTTGACCACTACAGAGGAAGCACGACTTTTGGGTTTAATGTTTGAAACATTTTAAAAATATTTTTAATTCATCTCACGTTAATTCGTTTCATTAAAACTTGAATACAATAATGTACGTTCAAATATTTAGGTCAAATATTTTTAATGGGTAATGTAATTATAGGTTTTTATTAAAGATATTTTATTTATGTATTTTTGTTAAGTTTAATAAAAAGCCAATATATGTATGTTAATTATTTAAAAAAAAAGTTTAAACTATTACATAGAAATAAAGTACGTCGACGTGTGAAAAATAAATAATATTGTTTTAAAATTTCATGTGATATCATTTTATTTTCTTTTATGTAATTATATTTTGAATCACAAATATTATTACATTTGTTTCGACATATATTTTAGTAAATTTTCGTGTGAATTAGAACTGAGTATTTTCATGAGTTCATTTTCTGTGTTTATTACTATATGTAGTTATAATTTTCTTTCAGTATTTATCTCGCAGCCGTTACTTTGGTCCCGCTGAGCAAGTTGTTTTCTTTTCCCGCTGGTAACAAGCATTTCACCGACCACCTAAGAGTATTTACTTTAAATTTATGAAAATAACATTTATTTATATTTTATATCATACTATTAGTTTGTACTCTACATCTAGATCTTTTACTTTTAACTTTGTATCCACTCAACAATTTTATTTCTGATAAAAAAAATATGCATGTATTCATTACAAAATAATAATTATGTCCTTTAAAGACAGTTGTAGGAGCTAGCGTGAAACTACAAATACGTTGACTGGAGTATAGACTATTTTGTAATAAAAGGTATTTGTAAATCAACATTTCTCTAAATGTTAATGCGATGAGAATACTATGCAAATAACATCCCTCAGATATTGCCCTTATAATAAGGGTTTGAAAAGAGACGGGGAATTTGAATTTGTTTTGATTTTATTTCTAAAACACTTTTTATCAGGATTATATGTATTATTTTTATCGTTTTTGACGTAAAACCAAAAATACTGTTTTTTAGTTTTTATTAAAATACCCTACAAGCTTAAATTCATTATGTATCTGTATGATATGTAATAAGATATTTTCTTGTATAAAATATAAGCTCTTAGATGATTCAGTTACATAATAACGCCGGCGTAGAAGGATAACTAACTCAGAGCGCTTGAATTGAAGCCTGCGAGCTAAAGGCTGAAAGAAAATTGTAAATAATACATAATATAATGAAAACAGCAAATGAACTCACGAAAATACTGGATTAAAATATAGTTGAAAATGTACCTTTACAAAACCTAAATATATCTTAAATGTTATAAACACTTGTGGTTCAAAACATGATTACATATAACACAGTGACATTACGTATAAAATAAAAATAGTAAAATTTATACTAAGTACGTCACATTTCTATATAATATTTTTTACTTTATAATATTTAAAAAATAACAAATATTTAGAATTTGGTACAAAAGAGAGAAATATAGTTAAGCTAGATATAAAACAGATATGTATTTTATTTTTCTCAGAGAAAGACTGACTTATCTTTTTTCTATATTTACATATCAGTATAACGATACTCTTTGTATTATTTATGAAGGAGAGGTTAGGATCTTATATTGATTAAAGAGAAATCAAAAGATCTAATTTTAGAAAACTACCCTATATGGAACGAGTACCAGATTTATAATAAATATATTTCTATTTCTGTATATGTAAATGTGTATGTTGAAAAAATATTTTTATATTGACTGATTAATTAATACTCAACTAAAATATAAAAGTAAAAAAAATATAAAACTTAAATCGATTTCATAAGACGCATCAAATAAAAAAAAATGTTTGAACTTCCAAGAATCAAACGATAAAGCATAATATGAACTCTTGTTTTAATGAGAATAATCAACATGAGATGAATTAAAAATATATTTTTAAATGTTCCAAATATTTAACTCAAAGGTTGTGTTTCTCCTGTAGTGGTCAAGTTAACAGAAAAGGTCCTAATTTTTCTTTTGGAATGTTGGTACAATAAAGATGGCACAATTTGTACAGAGAAGTTTCGGACCCTCTCTATATGTTAATGCCGCGATCAAAATGCAATAATAAAAGGGTATTGAAAACGAATAAAGTGGGTTTGTGAATATTATATAAATATTTGACCTTTTAATATCTGAGTATTCAAAACAAAATGCTTTTACCTGAACAAAACCTTGTAAAGATTATAGCGTTACATTATGAAATAAAGCAAATAATACATAAAAATACATTTGTTTTTATTTATTACAGCTGAATACAGAAGTGTATTCGCAACATCAAATTTTAATGAAATTTATGTAACCACATTATTTTTGGATCTTAGCTGTCGATAAAAGTAGCCTTAGGAATTGTTCCTCCGTGAAAGAATACGCTTTAGACTTGCCTAAGTTAATGTAAAATTACTTATTACGGTAAGCAATTGTATATACATATACATATACACACACTTACACAAACACACACACACACTCTCTTATTGAACTTATTTTGTTATTATTTTTAATTTTTACTGTTATTATTATTTTTTTAATGTATTGTTTTAATGTACCTCCAATCAAACTCCAGTAAAACATGTAAATAACATAAAAAGTAACTCCTGGGTGGTAGTCGCTGATAGCTGTGACACAGTGTGACACAGTTTATACTACTACAGCTGTCAACGCAATCTCTAAAATTATCACAAATTGTTGTAGATGTTACACTATTGTGTTACAATATTATATAATCATTATTTTTAGAGGGCCTTTGTATATTTTTTGTGTGTTAATGTAATTATTATTATTATTGTTAGCAATTTGTTTTTTTATAGTTTGTATTTAATAACAAAAGACTTGTTACTTCAAATTTAGTACCTAGTCGGTCAGTGCATTAAAATATAATTTTCAAAGCTACTTTGTTTACTAATTTACAGAATCGATCAATACGGGTGGTCTTTGATGGGTGTCGTCTGATCGAATGGTGATTAAAGCTACTATCTCAGTGGGAATGAAGTCACTACTGTAAACTAAATGTTGCAAGAATTACATATACTTAAAAATAGTAATAAAAGTGAATGAACTCACGAAAATAATCTGTTTTAATTTACACGAAAATTTATTGATCTATATTTATAATTTTACAAACTTTAATATATCTTGACTCAAATGTTGCAAATATGAAACAATATAATTTTTATTGAACTTGTAAACGTACTTTATTTCTACGTAATATTTTTAAAACAATTTTCACTAGTTATATAAGTATTTAAGAATTGGTACAAAATGATAAAATATAAAAGATACGTACGTTGCGGTAACGTATCAAATGTAAATGTATTTTATTTTTGCAGATAATTTTTTTAACATTTTTTAGCATTGAAGCTCAGTTTATATACTTTAAATACCTGTTAGAAGTAATATAAAGAGTTAACTCAATCTGGATCTAGCTGAATCCAATGTATAATGACCATATATATTCAACAAAAATATATAATTAAAATATCTTTAATTATAACACACATTTAATTTCATTCATCTAAGAAATAAAATATATTTTTTTTGTGTGTGTGCTTGCAATAAAGTATATTATTATTATTATTATTATTATTATCATTATTATTGACCTTAGAAGAAAAAACAAAAACGTATATGACATTTTTTTAAATATGTTTTTCCTCTGTAATAACAAAAAAGATTTGGACATATTTTTTTTACCTTATCTATATGGTAATGTCGCAATCAAAATACAATAATAAAAGGCTATTGAAAACAAGTAAAGTGGGTTTGTGAATATTATATCAAATATTTGACTTTCAAATATCTGAGGATTTAATACAAAGGCTGCGACTTTCTGTCTGCAAAACCCTTTTAGTGTGAAAATTATTACGTTAAATTACGAAACAATGGAAATAATAGTTTTTAAATCAAGATTCCTTCGATTTTTTTTTTAAAAATGCAGTATTTGGATTGATACCACTGAAGAATTTAAATGAAATTAGGCTTTGCGTCAAATCTGTCGTTACAAACACAACTTTAGAAATTGATACCCACAGAAAGGATAAGCCTGAGACTTACCTAAATTATATTATAATTACTGATTCTGGTTAGCAACTTATTTTTTTAATATACGTAAAAAGTAGAATCTATTCTATATGTTGATGGCTAATAAGAATTTAAAATATATTCTTGTTATAACATTGTTATTGATTTTGCTATTTCTTTCTTTATTATTAAGTGTGATATAATTAACAATTTATTTCTTATGACTTGCCACTATTATTAATAAAATATTTAATATATTTTGTTGGCTGTATTGCTTATAAAAAAAATCTTATACAATTTAATTTAACTTGACATGTTATTTTGTTTGCGAGCTTTTTTTTTGAATACAAACATAGGTTTTCCAATTATTTTTGGAAAGTTCCTTATAACTGTATTAGTACGTACGTATTACAAAACCTATAGCTCTGTTTAATTTTAAGTTTGTAGATATTATTTTAGTAACTCAGTTAAGATTCCGTTTCGTCATAATTATGGGTTTAATTATATAGAGGTGTATTAAAATATATAATAGAAACGATAATTATAATTTATTTACAAATTTTCAACTTATCTTAGAAACAATGTTATTGCACTAAAAACTCTGACTCAGAAAGTTATAATTACAATGGCTTCAGTTACAATCTACACAAAAAGTTGTTGGTTTCATTTTTTCTTTTCATTTTAACTTTTTTTAATTATTTTGTCTTTGTTCACAAAAACTACTAAACTATGTATTTATTTTGTTAAGGATAAAGCATCAAAACTAACAGAGACATTACATAGTCCTCACAGAAAATGTATTAGAAATAAAACCAAAACAAATTCAAATTCCTCGCCTCTATGGAAACCCTTATTATAAGGGCAATATCTGAGGGATGTTATTTGCATAGTATTGTCTTCGCATTAACATTTAGACAAACTTTGATTTACAAATACCTTTTATTACAAAATAGTCTATGCTCTTGTCGCTGTGCTTGTGGTTCGTTTTTGTGTTACGTAACGATTATTTTATATAATATTATATTAAAAGTAATATTGTATTGATTGGCGTACCATTAAATTCCAAAGAAATTTCTTTCGACGTATTTTTTTCAAATACTTGCGACTTTTTGGATCTTGATGTCAATGGCATAATAATAATGTAAAAATCTCTGAAGTATTTACGAAAAAATGGTAAAATCGAATTTTTTTTTACGTTTATTTGCATTCCAAATACGGCTAAGTCTAAATGAATAATCGAGATTGTTATATAAAAAATATTCAGACAAATTCGACTAACGAGCAAAACCTTTTAAGGATATCAGTATTTCTTTATAAAAACTAACAGTATAAACAAAACCAACATACAAATGTTAACAGTCCTTAACAGTCGTCTCTTTCCTTACTGGCTTTATCGTGAGCGAAACCTCACTCAAAAGCTAGTACAAAAATGAAGATTTTTTTTGTGTCAAAATTAGTTCTATTTTAATTTCTAATAAATACATGTTATTTTTACTATAAATTGGAGATCAAAATCATCGGATCATTAACGTCTTCACAAACAAAATAATTGTTCAAAATATTACAGTGTTATTTAAGGACATACATATACGATATAAGATATAAAAACAAACTATTCTCATAAATTAAAAATACTTTTAGTCGGTTTAATAAAATGGTTGTTTCCAGCCAGGAGGTATAACAAGCTCAGCGGGACTGAATTAACGACTGCGAGCTAAACGCTGAAAGAGAATAATAACACATGTAGTTATGAAAACAGAAAATGAACTCATGAAAATTCTCAGTTAAAATACACATGAAAATTTACTAGAAATATAATTATTAATTTATATTTACAAAAGCTAAATAAAATTTGATTCGAATGTTATAAATATTTATTATTCAAAGCATGGTTTTATAAAAGAGAATAATATTACGTAAAATATAAAAACAATAGAATTTATATACTGTACGTACGTAGTTTATTTTTATGTAATATTTTGATATAATTATTCACTCGCCTTATAAATAATCAAGATTTAAAAATTGATGCAAAGCCACAAATATACAGTCCAAAACAGTTATATTATTATGTATTTCATTTTATTCAAATGAAGCTTCAAACCTATTATTATACTAATTTTATAAATGTGAAATCTTTATTTTTTTACTTAGTAATTTGGAAGAATAATTTCAAAGTTATCACAATCAAATTGAATCGAATGGAGTATCATTAAGCTACTATTCGTCGGCGCGGCTGAGGTGGATGTAAAGGTGCGGTGAAACTTAATATTTGGCATTTTTCATTAATGCCAAAAATTAATTAAAAAAAATTAAAATGAAATCAAAGGTCGTGTTTCCCCTATAGTGGTCATGTTAACAAAAAGGTACATATTTATCTTTTGTTACGTTGGTACAATAAAGATGACGCAATTAGGACAGAAAAGTTTTGGACCCTGTCTGTGTGTTAATGCCGCGATCAAAATACAAATAATATAAAGCAATTGAAAATGACTAAAGTGGGTTTCCTAATATTATATAAAATATTTGACTTTCAAATATTTGAGGATTCAAAGTAAAGCCTGCGACTGCGATGCTGCTGATTACTTGAAAAAACTCTTTTAGCGTGTAGATTAGATACTCTAAATTATGAAACAATGTTAATAATACATTTATTATATGAATTTCTCAGTTCTTTTATACAAATAATAGTATACCACGTAATATAGTGAGTCGTGCCACCGATAAAATTAAAATTATAGGTATATCAGTGTGTAGTTATCTTCTGCATATTTTTAGGGTGGTATAACATTGGAAACCTACCATATTAGCAGATAGGCCCACTGATTTCGAGTCTAACAAATAATGACTTTGTAGTGATTACTTTGCGGAAGGAAAGCTCTTTATCCTGATATCCACAGCCGTTGAGAATTATTGTCTTAAGGGATTTCACAAAGACAATAGTAATGAGTCCCTAGACAAAATACCAATTCAATAAAGGTGGAACCTACTAAATCTTAATATAATATATATGAGCTAAAAGTCGATAAATCTTAATTGAATTTGATAATACATTTTAACTAAACTTAGTTTTATTAAGCAGCTAAGTTTCAGAATGATACAAAATAAAATCTATAAATATTGAGATATCACTAACATTTGCTCTAATCTGCAAAATTTTTAATAATTGTTCTGTCTCCATAATATGAATGTTTAAAATAATAAATAGATAAGACAAGTGGTGTTTCAAATGACGGTTTCTTGTCCAATTTAATTGCAAACACTTATATTTTATTGGGTGTAACTGAAGTCATTATAATTAAAACTTCTGAGTCAGTTTCCGAGTGGAATAATATTGTTTAAAAGAAGGAATGTAAATTAGTAAATACATTATAATAAGTCTCTTTATTATTTATGTTTTAATGCACTTTACAGTTCGTTGTTTATTTTATGTAAAAGTGTTTGTAAAATTAAATACAGACTCTTAATCGTTGCGCAACGGACGTCATGAAACAGTTAACTAATTAGACTTAAAACTTGTGATTCTTATTACAGGAAGACGATGTTTAAAAACAAATTGGTTATCAGAATCAGTAATTAAATTGTTTAATTCAGGTAAGTATATTTTCAAGGGAGAATAACTTCTAAGGCTGCCTTTGTAACGACAGATAAGCTCCAAAGCCAAGGTTACGCTAATTTTCAATACTCATCGTACTATAATTGTGGTATATATAGTAACAATTTATGTTTTATCTACGAAGGTAGCCATTATTAGAGGCAAATAAAATAACTGAAATATTTGTCTTACACGAAGTAAGTTGTATCAATATGTTAATTATTTTTTTGTACAGTCAAGTCTGTTTTAATACAATATTACAACTAAGTTAAAACGGTCAGTACGTTTCTAATATATAGAACATGCCAAATATAATTCACTTTACTTCACAGTTATAATAAATGATAAAAAAAATATTAAGAAATAAATATCAAAATTTATAACATATTATTTTCCAATTCGTACAATTTGAAAACGATAGTTCACATTTATGTAACTGTTTTTTTTATAAATTTTCTCGTAATTACACAAATATGATACTAGTTTTTTCCGTATATCAAAACATCAAAACACTGTATATTTTCTTCGTCTTATATTTTAAAATTCCGACTGTGAAGTAACATAAGTAATGATATTTCAAATACATATTCGTAATTTATCTACGTTTTTTTTATACAGAGTATAGTTTAAAGATATAATATAAGGCGCAAAAAAAACTGCATGTACTAGTACATCGTTGCTTGTAAAAAATGGTTAAGAAACGACGAATTTGGATGTCATAAAAGAAGATTTCCATAAAAGAAGATTTGTAAACTTGAACAGATTGAGAAGCGCTACATATTTTAGTTCGGTTTGATTTAAACGTGATTTAAACTCACTAAAATAAGACCTAACTTTTCTGTCAAAATTACACTATTGCTTTTGTCTGATCTTTCAAACATAACTTAGGATCTCTTTCAGTAATCCGACGTCGAACATTCAAATTTAACATACATATATAAAGTACTAACATAACATCAATTTATAAAATGTAAATTATACCGTAAGTTTGTTAATATTAATTGTTATTTATACGTTTGATGAGTTCTGACCAGATAGTTTTTTTGACAATTATAATAACAACGTGCTATGTTGCTGTAAATAATTATGATATGTAAAAGAAATTATAATAAAAAAATATACAATTTCTGCTTTTTAATAAAAATATTCTCAGCACTGAGTCTACTTAATTATCTATCTCTCAGACGTACTCAGTGGGTCAGATATTAGATTTAATAAAATGAAATACATTGTAAGTTTGTATTTCGCGAGTCGCTTGTTGAAATAAGTTCACGAGCTTTTTTTATTAGTTGTGTTATGGTATTTATAAATACTATTATTGTGACAAGTCAACAAGTTAAATTAATTAACAATTATGTTTTTAAAATAATATCCATCAATAATTAATTCAGTAAAAATTCTTCATTAGTATTGAAATGAAGATTTTTATTTGTGCCAAAATTATTTTTATCTATATTTCTTACAAATACATTTTATTTTTTTATAAACTGAAGATCAAAAATCAACTTTACATTAATAATTGGAAATAAAATATTTCTTCACAAACAAAATAATTGATCAAAACAGTTCTATTTAGGTACGTAATGATTACATAAAAGCGCAATGTATTCGTATGATATAAGATAATAAATAAAAACTACTCTCATAAATTAAAAATACTTTTAGTCGGTTTAATAAAATGGTTGTTTCCAGCGAGGAAGTATAACTAGCTCAGCGGGACTGAATTAACGACTGCGAGCTAAACGCTGAGAGAGAATAATAACACATGTAGTTATGAAAACAGAAAATGAACTCACGAAAATACTCAGTTAAAATACACACGAAAATATACTAAAATATAATTATTAATTTATCTTTACAAAAGCTTAATACAATTCGACTCGAATTTTAGAAATATTCATTATTCAAAGCATGGTTTTATAATAGAGAATATTATTACGTAAAATATAAAAAAAAATGAATTTATATACAGTACGTACGTCGTTTATTTCTATGTAATATAATGTTTTCTAAAATTTACACGAATACTACACATTTCTATGAAAATTTTTACGCATATAACTCGCGTTTATTATTACATTTTTAATTTAACCCGACGTTTCGAATGCTTTGCAGCAAATGTGTTCGCGGTAAGACGAGATGATGGTGTCTATGTCTGGACAGACACCATGATCTCGTGATATCCGTAAAATAGTTTCATTGAAATTCTATGTAATATTTTGATATAATTATTCCCTCGTATTGTAAATGATTTTCCATAACACATTTTAACTAAACTTAGTTTTCTTAAGTCAAAAAGTCATATTCATTTTTAACCTGAGAACTTCTTTACGCGTCTACTGATATGAAATATTTAAATAATTGCAATTTTTTTGGTTATTTTCATATCATTAATTACCTTTCTTAAATCTAGTAGCAAAAAAAGTTAGTCGCAAATTATTGTATTATTGTAATGTCAAATATTGCGTTACTGCCTGCCGTCGTAACTAAAACTTACTAATCGTTGTAATATTTTAAATAATTTTGGCTTTTTGTTGTAATATTCCAATATTATTGAAATTAAAAATGACATAAAAATGTTAGGTAAGCGCAGAATAGATTATTCTTTTATTTTGCACTTCGTGTCGCCTATTATATTATGCACGATTCATTTGACACTGCAAATAAACAACTTCGCAAACATTACTGCGGAAGATAATTTCAATTAAAGGACATTCTATTACAGAAATATAATATCAAAGAACATGAATATTACACTCCCCTATCTAAAATTAATTGGATTGATATTGCTTGGCTTGGGAAAATATTAGATTCGTCAAGCACGATCCTAGTCTTGTGCAGACATACGTTTTCAAGGTGAATACAGAATAAAAGTATGTTTAGAGACAAATCATATACCTGAATTAGGTGAGGAATATTGTTTGATAAAAATAAAGTTCAGACGTATATCAAGAAGACAATATTATTAATCGATTTAACATTGAAGGAAGAGTTCCAAGGGTACTATCGGGAAGGGTTTTATAAAATTAAAAAATATTCAGTTATCTTTGTGCCTAAAATACATAAGGTATTGAAAAGTGTGTTGATAATAATATCCTGCAAAAAGTTTTTATTCTTGTGTCTATAATTCAATATTGCACTGTAATAATTTAGTTTAATTATTACAGCACAATATTGCCTTCAGAATAATTATATACTCATCAAAATATAACCCGTTAGTCAATGTAAGTAATCCACGTCCACAATTCTATCGTTATTATGTCATAACCTTAAAAAGTTTTTTTTAATATAATTTTCTTTTTAGAGTCAGTAATGAAAAAATAATATGCTATTTATAAACAGTTAATAAAAATACGTTTAAAATAACACTAGCGGTTAGTAGACGATACCTACTTAAAACACCATTTAACAGGCTTTTCAATGTATGGAAGGTGGGCATGCTTCTTTAATTGCAAAAACTTATATTCTATTGGGTGTAACTGAAGTCATTATAATTAAAACTTTCTGAGTCAGTTTCCGAGTGGAATAATATTGTTTCTAAGAGGAAGTTTAAATCGGTAAATAAACTATAATAAGTCTCTTTATAATTTATGTTTTAATGCACTTCTCAGTCGTTTATTTTAAGTAACAAGCCTTTGTACAAAATTAAATACAGACTTAATTGCGGCGCAACGGAAGTAATCAAAGAGTGTACTAATTATATTTAAAAGTTGTGATTCTTATTACATGAAGACGATATTTAAAAAACGAATTGCTAACCCAGAATCAGTAATTAAATTGTTTAATTTAGGTAAATCGCGATAGTACACACTGGGAGAACAATTTTTAAGGCTGTCTTTGTAACTATAAATAAGCTCCAAAGCCGATGAGGTTACGCTAATTTCATTTAAATTCGTTGGTGTTATAACTACGAATTATGTATTACACTGCATTATTTAAATTTTATATTAATAAATACTTTTTCAAAATGTATTAAAGAAGAGTTTTTAAGAGTTTCCCGGACTAACAGGCGTAAACATATAAACAGAGTCCAAAACTTTTTTGTCTGAATTACTCCATCTTTATTGTATCAACTTTACAAATGATGAATATGGACCTTTTTCTTAACTCGACCACCATAGAGGAAACACGACCTTTAGGTTTAATGTTTGGAACATTTTAAAAATATTTTTAATTCATCCAATTATACTAATTAAAGCATTTGAGTCCATTTTGTATTTTTTCGTTTGTTACTTCGATGATAAAACATTTGTTTTATCTTTGAAGGCTTTAATCAAAGTATATAAAAGAAATTCTAAAATTATATTAAAATATATTTAAAAAATAAACAGAATATATTTTCTTCGTTTTACATTCGAAAAATTGTGAAAGTGCAAATTTATTTAGATACAGAGTATAGTTTAAAGGTAAAATATAAGGTTCATTAACACCGCAAGTTCTCGTAAATCGTTGTTTGAAAAAGCGATAAATGGTTAAGAAAGGATGTATGTGGGTTTACTCTCCATAACAGTAGATTTGTAAAGTGGAACATATTGAGAACGAATGCAGAGCTATATTTTATTTCCGTTTGATTTAAACGTTCACACTAAAACAAGATCTAACTTTTCTGTCAAAATAACACTATTGCTTTTATCTGATCTTTCAAAAGTAACTTAGGATCTCTTTTAGTAACTCGACCTCGAACATTGAAAATTTAATATACATATATATATATAGTACTAATACATAATAATATCAATTTATAAAATGTAAATTATACCATAAGTTTGTTTATGTTCGTTGTTATTTAAACATTTAATGAGTTATGACCAAATTTAATTATAGTTGCTTGAAAATTTTAATAAAAACATGCTATTTATATATTTTCTATTTTGCTGTAAATAATTATTATAGGTTATAGATATTATAATAATAAAAATATAAAATTTGTCTCGTCTCAGCCCTGTGTAATTCCTATTATCTATCTCTCAGACGTACTCATTGTAAGTTGGTATTAAGTGAGTAAGTTCACGAGCTTTTTGATTAGTTATGTTATGGTATTTATAAATACTATTATAGTTGACAAGTCAATATTGTGTTAAATGCAATAAGTTAAAAACATATCTTGTTACTTATTAATTGAGTAAAAAAAAATATTATAATTTTAAACGATCTCTAAGTGAAACTGGAAAATGTTTCCACTCCTGACGGTGGCTTATTCGTATCTTACAAATCTTTATTACTCAAGGAATTACGGAAACTGAAATTTAGCAGAAATTAAATTTTAATCTCTTCATTCCAACGGAAATTCACAGCCACATGATTAATATTTCCTCGGCGCCTCTCTCACTTGTGATCCCCAAACTGTGGTTACGTTCGTTTTACATCAGCGGGTGTGTATGAAAGTTACTTATTACAATCGTAATCAAGTACGTTGCTGTCATTATAAATGACAAGATCTTTTATTAGATAAGTTCTTAGTACATCTAATTAATTTATAAATACTTGTAATTTATTTTAGTGTGTTTGTTTAAACAAGTCACTGGACAAGAAGTGGTATCTAATAAACAGTTGTAATCTGTAGCTAAAACCCAAACTTCCCTTCATAATTCACAGTTACAGTTAGATATAACACTCGTCTCTCCTCTGGGCGTCGTTACAATGACAACTTTATGACATTCACGAATATAAGCCAGATGCTTTTAATCGCTTTTTAACACAATTACAGATGCAACTTCTCAGGAACATACAGTTGTTTATTAGTAACTTACCTACTTCATGGAATTTTAGTGCTTTTGTATTCAGGTATCTAGTATCATAAACTTGAACAGTAAAGAATAACGGTGTCTTTCTTAATAAAAAAAGCAAGATTTTTTCCACCTACCTAGGTCACCAAAAAAAAGACCTTGCAAAGCATAAGTTACAGAAAAAATAAATGACTGACTGATTTAAATAAAAATCAGTCGTTATATGACATAAAAATATAAAATATTTAATTCTCAACTTAAAATCTAAGCAAAGGATAACGCTATTTTAAAACAGTTATTTTAAAATATTCTTTTAGCTATATATTTTATTCAATCGACTTAAACAAATCAAATAATACATTCTTTGCCAGTTGAAACTTAGAAATAAAAATAGGCTTGAATTATTCAACAGCAATGTATTCTTTATCGAATTCTATATTGAATAAGATACAAACCAATATTTGGTTTAATAAATAAATATTCCTTTTGAGCAGAACATTACAAAGAATTTTATATTTTTTTTCACTCATTTTAATTTAATAAGAACAGCATTCAATTATTCTACTTCTCATTTGAGGAGAAAAAAATTATCACAAGAATCATCGTACCTTTTGTTCTCTTGTAAGTTAATCCATTATATTAGTAAATGACAATATGGAGTTGTTATTTCATTTAAAATGTATTAGACCGTTGTCATTATATTATTTATTTGTCATCGTCATTTATATTATTAGTGCGGTTTAATTATATTTTAGGTTATAATTATGAATAAAACATCGAAAATAATAAATTTAACATTAAACCAAATATTTACTTGTTTAACATCTGTTTCTATATTTCTTAAGGTTATTTCTTTTACGTAGCTGTTTACGTACGTAATTACGTTACGTACGTACGTAGCTGTTTACGTAGTTCTTTTACGTAGCAACCTTATGAAATAACAGAGAAGGAACAACCAACATAATATAGTATATAAAATGCAACATGAATTTTAATCGTATAAATATATAAATGGCAAAATTAATACTGTGGTTACAAAACACATGTTCTTAAAATCATCGGCGTAGAGTAGCGACTCTCCGGCACAATTATCAGAGCGATTGTAGTTACAAGGAGGTGGAGGTCCGAACCCTGTTCGTGTTGATACATTTTTTTTATTTTTATACAAAGAATTATATGTTATTAAGTATAATCATCATAAATTAAATTTAAGTAAAAGATATATATTTGTTAATATTTGTATATTGTCTTGTTTGTTATAGATAACGTTCAAATACCCGAAAGTCTCATTTGTTGTCCCCTATTCTTAACTAATTATTACGCGTAAGTGAACAATTGAAGATTAAATTCTAATATCGTCTTTCCAACAGTTCTTAGTAATGTTATTATTATATTTCATATGAATTCAGGAAATATATGTTCATTGTGATATATTAATTAATCTTTACGTTTATAATATTAATACAGCAATTAGACGACATATAATTATTATATATATATAAAATATTAATATATACAAAAATGTACAATAAAGAATGTTATATAGAGGGTGGTTATAGGTTATTGTCCTATTAGTACTACAGAATGCCTTTAATATAAATAGTTCAATATTTGAGTCGATAATAAACAGACGAAGTCACTGGTAATAGGTAACTTATAAAATTCATATAGATACTTAGTTACATTATATAATTTATAAGTTGTCTTCGTTTCAGAGTTATTAAGATATACTTCGTCACTAGAGTTTTATTTTAAATTGGACACTGTATATTTATTATATGTTTCGTAAACATATAATGTACTTTGTCCAATCTCAAATAAAATTTTATTGATAAACTAATTCACATGCAATATAATTAAAACCGATTTTAGCTTAAAATTCATGTTTGATTTCAGAAGTAACAAATGGTTAAGTGTGAAGAGATTCATTTTTAATTTAAATTATCAACGTGAGTTGAAGTTGAAATTGGACTTTTTTCTCTACCTAATTTATGTTATGAAAAATTAGGATAATAGATATCAAATGCAATACTAAAAGTGAAACAAATAAATTGTAACATTTAATATTTGCCATTTAAATGTCAGTCTTATTGTTTATCTGACAATTGAAACATTTATTTTATCGATACATCGCTAAATCATTAAACAAATATAATAAAATATAGTTTACAAAATACAGGTATTTGCTTAATGGAAATAAACATAAATCGTTCATAATCTATTTTGATAAATAACATATCATGTTATCAAAGATTGATTGACATATAGCTGGTGTAATTTCCGAAAACCTTTTTTTTAATAATTGTTTGCTAAATTTTAGTTTGCATTTTTGGATTGGATTTGCATTTACTTTCCCATTACAACGATGTCTTTTTTTCCAAACTTAACAATTTCTAACAAAGCGTTAAATTTGTTCTCAGCTATTTCTCTATGAAGAATCGTAAATATAATTATATTTAATTATTTAATGTGTGTGTCGTAGGCGCCATAAAAGTGTATACTTTCGGACACCCCTTGCCTGAAAAAATGGGGGGAAAACATTTCAAAGCATAGCCGTCATGTCTGCGGACAGACCAAACATAGTAATCCTTTATACTATGGATGACGAGAGTCGAGTAATAACAAGTTTTAATTTGACTCAAAAACTTTGGAAGTTTATCCAATACTTTGTAGAGAGAATTTAAATTATGATAATGGTCTTCAATTTTGCTTTCTTGTTCTACAGTCTATAGAGAAATGCAAAAAAAAGGAATCAATTGAAAGCAATTCGAATCTGGTTTGACATATTTTAGAGTCAGAGTTCATTAGATATAACAAAAAAAAAATCATTCTGAAGAGACAGAATGATTTTTTTTGTTAGATAAGTTGTAGACAGAGCTACTGTTGGTATATAGTGCCAATATGGCCATCTGCGAATATGATACCTTGAAAGTGCCATGCCAACCCCAAAAACTATGAGTGGATGCAGAAGATAAAGACACACTCAGAGATAGAAAGAGGTTTTGGACATCCCACATCATACATAATATAGAATATTCCCTAAATTCCCTTAATTTTTATTTTTTAGTTAAGTCTAATTATTTTGGCTGCAGAAATAAATTTGTATCAAAGTCATAATAACGTAGAACTCAAATAATATTAGCGAATATCATAGGTTTTATCTGTCGTTAGCGAGATCGTATTATAAACGTCCTCCAGTGAAAATATTTTTTTCAAGTATTGTCTTTGTCGGTTTGATCTTTTCGCTTCTCTTTGTAAGATTCCTTTGTATTTTCGAATGTTATTGAATAAATTATGTTGATATCTTTTAACCATTTTGCAGTTATTATTTATAATAGTATGGTAATTTTCTTATTTAAAAACTTACTTTCATTTTTATAAAAATTGTAATTTTTTGTTCTCATTATTTAGTACTTTTTCTTGAACATTAAAAATATAACTGTTGTGCTTTTAATGATTATTTTCCAAAATTTTTAACGCCACAAGTACAATATAAAATAATGCTTCCTTAAATATTTTGAGTTTCTAAACTGATTGCATTGTGGGCTTCAGCAAATTAGTCAGTTTAATCCTTTTGGTCTATTTAAAATAAATTAACTTATTTAATTACTATTTATTTTGTTTTAATTTACTAGGTTTCTCATCAAGTTCAAAGGCTCATTATATTATTAACTTGAACTGAAACACGAATTTTCAGTCTAATTAATACTCTTTGATATTGTCCGTTACGCCGCAAGAAGGGACTGTTTAATTAATAAATACTTATTACATAGAAAGCACCATGGTTTATGAAGTTTATTAATATATTATGTATAAACATACATAAATATAATTGTACATTAAATAATAATGTAAAATTTAACATACTTATTTAAGATTCGTTAATCAAGTACTTGCCGTATGAAAGGTGCTTTATTTATAGGTCTTATAATTTCAGTGATTTTGATTATATAATATTTTTAAACAAATATATAATATTACATAATATTTGTAATCGATGTCTTTTGTGTGTATAATCACACTTTTTGTCTCAAAATTTTTTAAACACGCTGTTTAATCTTTCTTATCAGTTTGGAATGTAAAGCAAGGGATTTATAAATATAAATTGGGTATAAGATTCTTTGAGAGTAGTTTCTCTAAAAAAATTACTACTTGTCGTTTTATCTTAAGAATGCGCTCATGTTTCATTCAACCTAAGGGTATTTGCGTCTTATATTAGTTGGACTTGCTATCAAGAACTAACCAAAGGCAACTACATTTAACTAAGATTTAACGAAGAAATAATAAGTATTCAATTTAGGTAAAAATTAATATTTCATATATTTTTTAAAGATCTTAATTTTTTTTAATTAAATTAACAGTTTTTTTTTATTATTATCTAATATATTTTTATATTTAAACTTTCATTGTTCATGATAAGGAGGTATGGACGTGTCGAGTAGGACTTCGTCGCGCCCTCCTCTTAAACAACCGGCGCGATACGTCCAGAATGATGTTCAGATACGTTCAGATACATTCCTGGATAGGTTCAAATCTAGTCTGGAAAATTCCGAAGGTATGTCTGTGAGTACAGCTGGAGCTGTGAGTAGTGTATATAATAAAATCTAAATTATCTAATCATTTAATTATTTTTATAAAAAATAAACGTAGTTTTATTATTTAGTTTTTATTACTTAGTCAGTCTTCAAAAACTGAATATTGAAGTATATTAATAGATTTATATTTTAGACTTATTTGAGACGTACATTGATTATCGCTTTACAAAATAGATTTATTATTATTGTATAAATAGTAGAACTTAAACAAATAGTTTTGACATTCTGTTTTAACTCGTGTTTATTATTGCATTTTAGTTATATGCCAAAACAAGCGATAATGTATAGTATGTTATTTATTTATTTTTTGTTCGAGAAGTAAAATATATTGGTCTCTATAACTTATGTTTAAAAAATGTATGAAAGATAACTTTGTACTTCATCTTACTTTCACAGCTTCATCTCTCATGCTTATGAGATCTAGATAAAGATATCTTGTAGTGGAGTAAATATAGCTGATATTAATTAAAAACTACTTGTAATTAAAAATATAAGCAAAATAGGAGTTTAGTACTATGTGTAGAATAGTATTATAACCCTTAATACACTTGTAATAAGAACTGTAGGTACACATGAATTAATGTGTATAATAAAAGTCAATTCTCAATACTCAGCATACTATAATTACGGTATAGATATAAGCAATTTATGTTTTGTATACGAGTGTAGCCATTATCAGACGAATGAAATTACTTTTATACATTATGTTTATTACTATATTATTACAATACAAAGCAATTTGAGTCGATTTTATTTAAATTAGTATTTCTTTTTAAAACTGATATCTGTTTAGAATTATTTAGACCTGTGTAACGTAGTTAATACTAACAGATTTGAGGGCGTCACCAGGGGATGGAACATCTCTTGACATTCCGGGTCAGACTGGCTCCAACAGTTAGTAAGATTCTAAGAGATACAGCGAAACTTTAGTTCATCTTATAACGTATATACAAATATAATTTTAATTTTATAAATTAATACAAAATTATGGGTGAAATAATAAAATAGGAAACAAATATTGAATAAATAGAAAGTGTTCTAATTCATACAATCTAAATAAAATACAATTTACATTCTTTTTTTGAGTACATTTCTTGCAATATAATTATTTTTTTATATAATTAAATAAATACGAATAAAACATATTTGATACTATATATTATACTTAGAAATTCATCAAAAGTGAAAGGACTTGCGTATTCTAAGACTCCATTCCGTCGCGTTGTAAATAGAGCTATCTTAATTATTAAATTAATTAATTATTTAATTTCTGCATTTATAAAAGAAGTTCAATAGAAGCCCTGAAATAATATGAAATATAAATTACTATTTACAAAAATATTTTTTGGTTTACAATGGTTATAATAATAACAATATTTTACAATTTGTCAATGTAAATTTTCGCATAAGAAATTATTATGAAATTCGAATAAGAAAATATTTTTAAATTTTATACAGTTTCAAGTTGTAACTAGCAAAAACTCCAATTCATTAATACAAATGAAAAGATTAATAATACAAGAAACCTTTCAAATAGCATAACAATCCAAAACTCTGTTGTCTGTTGGTTTCGATATAATAAAAACTGATATCAATAAATAAAATATATATCCCCCTAAGTTATTTCGTCCGTTATCCCGTTAAATTATATAACCACTAACTTTTGTAAGCGCTGACCTTATAAGGGTCAAAAAGTGTTGAGGTTTTGGAAGGCAAATTAAAAGTTAGAATTTTTAGGGATGAAAGGCAGGCAAAGTAGTGAAATAGAAAAAAAATAAATTGTTATGAATTATGATATAACTTAGTGCCACAGTAATAAATGTAATTACCGAAAGATATATTAAAAATATAATTAGACATATTTTTATTACACGAAAACCATATTTATTATTTATTTTTGAGACATTCATATTACTTAATATTTCAGCAATAGTATTTTTGTATACCTCAGCAAAGCACTCAAATTCCATGAAGTAGGTAAATTACTAATAAACAACTGTATGTTCCTGAGAAGTTGCATCTGTAATTGTGTTAAAAAGCGATTAAAAGCATCTGGCTTATATTCGTGAATGTCATAAAGTTGTCATTCTAACGACGCCCAGAGGAGACACGAGTGTTATATCTAACTGTAACTGTGAATTATGAAGGGAAGTTTGGGTTTTAGCTACAGATTACAACTGTTTGTTAGATATCACTTCTTGTCCAGTGACTTGTTTAAACAAACACACTAAAATAAATTACAAGTAGTTATAAATTAATTAGATGTACTAAGAACTTATCTAATAAAAGATCTTATCATTTATAATGACAGCAACGTAATTGATCACGATTGTAATAAGTAACTTTCATACACACCCGCTGATGTAAAACGAACGTAACCACAGTTTGGGGATCACAAGTGAGAGAGGCGCCGAGGAAATATTAATCATGTGGCTGTGAATTTCCGTTGGAATGAAGAGATTAAAATTTAATTTCTGCTAAATTTCAGTTTCCGTAATTCCTTGAGTAATAAAGATTTGTAAGATACGAATAAGCCACCGTCAGGAGTGGAAACATTTTCCAGTTTCACTTAGAGATCGTTTAAAATTATAATATTTTTTTTTACTCAATTAATAAGTAACAAGATATGTTTTTAACTTATTGCATTTAACACAATATTGACTTGTAAACTATAATAGCATTTATAAATACCATAAGATAAGTAATCATAAAAGCTCGTGAACTTATTTCAACAAGCAACTCATTTGATACCAACTTTCAATGTATCTCAATTTATTAAATCTAATATCTTACCCACTGAGTACGTCTGAGAGATAGATAATTAAGTAGACTTAGGGCTGATATTATTATTATTATAAGATGGAAATAGTTGAATTTTATTATTATTTATATAACATCTATAATAAATAAATAAATAACAATTTATTATTATATTTATCAAAATAAACTATAATTTGATCTTTACCTATTTAATAAATAACTAAAGAAGAGACATGAACAAACTAACGTTATAATTTATATTATATCAATAGACTTAATAATTATTTGATAGTACTTCATATACATTGATATTACAATATTATAGAACTGCGGCTTCCATTTGAATTAATTATATTGATTGAAAATTGAATGATTTTGTAAACACAATTATTATTAAAATGAAATAAAATGCAGACCACATCTCAATATTATTTTTTTCTCATTATGAACAATAACAAAAAAATACTTAGCAAAATACATAGTGATAAAATTAATAAAAAATATATATATACCCAATGGAACCTATTCTCTGTTTTGTCACTTTTTCACTAATAACGTCACGATTTACGTCAAAGGTGTGAATGTGACCAAAAAAAAATGTCATACGTAGTATAAATATTCTAGTAGGACGCAGGTTTTTATTACAAACACTTCAAAGTCACTTTTCCACCGCAGTGTCTGAATTATCTAAAAAAATCGTAATTTATCTTTGAAACGACTTTAAAAATAGTGAATTATTTACAGAAAAGTATTAAATTTTGTGTATATTTTTTTTAAGAACAAAATACTAAATAGATTTTTTAAAACGATCAAAATTTGTCTGTAAATATTATATCAAATACTATACTCTTGAATGTTTATCAATGAATTTGAGTAATTTCTTTTAGCATGAAATGGTAAATGACAAAATGACTTAACTTAAAGTCAAACTGAACTAAAATGTCGATCTGAGTTCGTACTGTCTATTTATACTTACAGTTATAAATATTTGACCTACGTTGTTTTTTATTTCTATGTTCATTTCTTTAATTAAATATCTTATGTAAATTTTATATAGAAATATATATTATATCATTTGGTTAATTTTAAATTCTGTATTTTTATTTTCCCACTTTAAGAAAATCTTTAAGTAAGTCATTTATAAACTTATAAAAATATGTTTCAAGTATATTTATGATAACTGCTTTTGATACAACTCGAATCCTTATAATTATTTTAATATAATATACATACTATTAAAACAAGTTTATGGTTTTGTTTTCAAATTAATTTACAGATTATTTCTGTGTGTAAAATAAAACTATTTTAATTGTGTTTTTGCAAGATATCTGCAAGAAATACAACTACAAACTACATGTGAACTTTATTGTCTTGATGTTATATGAAATGGATAATTATTCACTTGGTATTTTATTATTTTGTTCAAGGAATATATGCACCCACATACGATTACGGTATAAAATAGACCATAATTTCTGAATATTTTAGACCTTAGAATAATATCAAATTAGTTGTAAAATTGTAGACTCAGATTTTACTAAAGTTAAACAAATATGAAATAAAACTATTTTTTACGGATTAAACTCGCTTATGATATTGGTTACATTCTAATTTTAACCCGATATATCGAATGCTTTGCAGCAATCGTGTTTACGTAACACTTAGATATGATCAACCCGTGAACACGATTGCTACAAAGCATTCGTAACGTCGGGTTAAAATAAAATTGTAACCAAAATTACACGCGAATTGTGTGCGTAAAAAATAGTTTTATTTTAAACAGAAATGTATATAATATATATTAATTGAAAATATTTCAATTCATTTCGTATTCGCATAATAATATAGTAATAAACATAATGTATAAAAGTAATTTCATTCGCCTGATAATGGCTACACTCGTAGACAAAACATAAATTGCTACTATCTATACCGTAATTATAGTATGCTGAGTATTGAGAATTGACTTTTATTATACACATTAATTCATGTGTACCTACAGTTCTTATTACAAGTGTATTAAGGGTTATAATACTTTATCTTATTATTGTTGATTCAGTGTATTCTACATGTAGTACTAAACTCCTGATTTGATTATATTTTTAATTACAAGTAGATTTTAATTGATACCAGCTATATTTATTCGACTACAAGATCTCTTTACCTAGATCTCATAAGCATGAAAGAGTAAAACCTTTATTATAATCAAGATGTGAGACTCAGGTGAAGCATAAAATATTAGCTTTCCATAAACTTTTTAAAAAACTTATAGAAACCAAAATAAATCACATTTCGGCTTCGAAGAAACAAGATTTACACTTTGAAAAGAAATAATAATCAAGAAGCAGTTGAATGAATGGTAATAAAATAATTAATCAAAGTAAACAGTAGTATAAAATAAATCAATGAATAGATTATAATTTTTTTACATAATTTTTTTTTAATATCACTTTTTCTTAAATGGTAATAAGTTAATTATAATAATAACATCGATTCCTTTATAAAGCGACTTTAGTTTTTAAATATATTAACAAAATTATAAATAACTATTGATCTTTATCTATAATTAATACATATTATTTCTTTCCTTATTCAGTATTTAAAAATTGTTGCCTTTTGGATAGTTCTTGATATTACGCTCAACTAATGTTAGAGGCAAATACCTTCAGGTTGAACGAAACATGAACGCATTCTTGAGATAAAGCGACAAGCAGAAAATTCTTTAGAGAAACTACTCTCAAAGAAGCTTATACCCAATTTATATTTATAAATAGTGCTACATTCCAAACTGATAAGAGAGACGATTAAATAGTGTGTTTATAACATTTTGAGAAGATGTATGATTATAGACTTCGATATCAAATAATAATAGATCAATTTATAAAATATTTATTCTAGATATTAGTTGATCTATAGATTTTTTTATTCAAATTAATCAAGCACGAGTCATACGACGAGTACTTGATTAATTTGAATAAAATATTTTCAATTTTATTTTATTATTTAATGAAAAATATATTTATATCGTGCCTACAAAATATTATATATTTTATAAGTAAATTTTGTAGTCAGTGTATTTTATATAATAAGTATTTAGTAATTAAATATAGTATCTTCTTTACGACGTAATGGACAGTATCAAAGAGTATTAATATATAATCAGTCTGAAAATTTGTGAATTTCAGTTCAAGTTAATAAATGAGCTTTTGAATTTAACGAGAAATCCAGTAAAGCAATGAGATTAAATAATGAATTACAACTTCTCATTATAAACCTATTGTATAAAAGTATAAATACCATTTTTCATATAAAGATACTCGTAAATGAGAGGGAATTGGGCGTTTGGTTAGAATGTAATAAGATTCGTCAACTGTTTGCATTAATTTTGAAGACTTTTGATGCATAACCAGCACCCATTTTGTGCGAAAAATATAAAAATTTTATGACAAAAAACATAGAAGTATATTGAAGCGTTAGTATTCAACGAGGATTTAGATATGTTGATTTATAATTTACATATTAATTATTAGAAAACAATGTGACCATGGCAATTCAGCTACAATGATTGTCAAGTGAGCATATTATTGACAGCTGAACAAATAAAAATTATGATAGCAATTCGCTGATTGTTGCTGTTAAACAATGCTGATTTTTTCTCGGTCGCACCAGAACGAACTGGTAAAACATTTCTAATATCGTTTATTGATAAGACACCTTATCAAAAGAAAATCGTCTTAATATGAATTATTATATCAGCTATAACGTTTTCGTCATTATTTGTAAATAATAATTTCACCGTATTGAATAATGTACTGCAATATAATAAACAAAACCTTAAATCAATATAATATAATTAAACTTTTGTCGCAGCAAAGCGTTGCAAGATGTACTATTTATTAAATTTTTCTAAACACATATCTTAGTCAAGAATAATATTCCAATTGATAATCATACAGAAAGGGTGTCCCTACAAATATTTATACAATTGCCTATTGTATTTGAATATGATGTTTGGTCTGGACGCTAATGAAAGAAGTCAGTCAATCGTTTTCTATTTATCCACTTAATTACAACATTGAGTTAATTAAAATGTTTCAAACATTCTATTGCTTCTCTTCAAATTCAATCAAATGGAAAAGAATCAAAAATATCCAATCTAAATAAAGAAGTTAATTAATTTTAATTATAAAATACTAATTATTTACACTAATACCCAACTGGCAACTCAATTATCAAATAAACTTTGCCTATTTCTAGGAATTCAGACGATCTTTGCCAAATAACTTATAACATCTTACTTTGAAGTTATTAATTAAAAATTATTAGAAAATTAAGTCATACTCCTTTTTTTGAATAGAAATAATAAAAGCATATTTTAACCATTTTGATGTTAATGTAAAAGCATCGATCTTTTTGTTATTAAAAATTACAACAGTTTTATTAGTTTATTATTCAGAAAAGTGCGGTGATTGTTATTTTGTAAAAATTATATTTGAACAGAATTTTTCATTCGGAAGTTGAAGTTAAACTTAATAAATAAAATATTTCTTTCAGAATGGCCGTGTCACTCGTAAGCTCCCGACTTATAAAGGTGCTCTTAGCGAATCCTTGTGGATCATTTTATTCTATTGAAACTAGTGCCTTGGGATTCTTTAGAAGTTATCTAAAATATAAAATAATTTAATTTCTTTGAGTTATCTTTTCATTATTATTGTTCCCAGTTGACTGGAGTATTTAATTGGATTGGAAATAATTTTCATTAATAATTATGATAAGATAAAAAGGAAAATAATAATAAGGACCAGTTAATACTTATGTATGTAGTAATATACGATATCTCTATACATCTTGACTGTATATAGGATAAAGTATGGTCTTTGTCTTGATGATGATCTCTCCATTGAGGATTGTTATAAATCCTTTTAAAATAAATGAATATTAGTAACTATATGTGATTTTTTTTTATATGATATGATATGATATGATACTAAATATGTTTATTTTCTATTTGATCTCTGAAAATTAAAAAAGTAATGTTAATTTTAGTAATTTTTTTTATATATTTATTTTTTAATTTCATCAGCTGATCTGTTTGATAATTGTTTGCAACCCATAATAAATATAATTTACAGTTTTTCAGTCCCTGCTATTAATTTATTATTATTATTATTCAAAGTTCAACTTTATTCTAGAGTAAGAAGTATACCAATATTACACCTAAATTGGGTATAAGCTTCCTAAGAGCATTTACTCTAAGAGACATTCTATTCGTAGCTGTCTTAAGAGAGAGTTGCTATTCTGTGAAGCTGCAGGTATTTTTATCGATTTAAGCGGTAAAGCAGTTTAAAAGCTTTACAAAAATGTTTAAAATACAAATTTACAAAAAGTAGAAATCTTGTTAACTATTATTTGTTAAAGTTTATTGTATATGTATAGTGTATATATTATATCCTGCCCGATCTATATTTTTATATAAATATGTAAATAAATAAATTGAGACAGCAGTTGTTGCCAACCCTTTTTTTTTTTTTTTTTTTTTTTTTTTTCCGTTGGAAAAACCCGTTACGGGTACCCCGTCGGCCCATGGGGGTGACGGCCGGGGGGTGATGTGGGACTACCCGGCAGCATAGAGGATGAGGGTGGGTTATAGTATATTTATAGTGTATATATTATATGCTGCCCAATCTATGTTTTTCTATAAATATGTAAATAAATAAATTGAGACAGCAGTTGTTGCCAACCCTAGTTTATCACAAGTTGTCTAGTAGTTTACGTTTGACGATTTGATCGTAATTATGACGAAAACTGTGATTGTAACATATTTTATAATAGTGTATTAAACTATCAATAATTTATACTAGGTCCTCCATTGCACGGCGGGTGGAGATGAGCGAAGCATTGTTGCTGAATGAGTTTCGCTTACTTATAAGATTAGCAGAGTAAATAGTGGCTATAATCTTAAGCCTAATAAGAACTCGTACATGCGATTCAAAATGTTCTAAATGCTAACTTTTGAACATTTAATAAAAAACTACAATTACAAATGTCATCAAAAACCTTCAGGACCTATAAGCCACTGTCCGCGAAAACTCTGCCATCTAACATAATTCATCTAGGAGGAGCACACTTTTGGATCAGAACACACTTTTGGATCAGTAAGGTCGAAAAAATGTTAAAAAAAAAATTTTTAGTAAAGACCTTTTAAAGCTTTCGCAAAACTTGGAGAAAACCTTATGGCCTGTTAATATCTAGTAGAAATTCTTATTCTTGTAATAAGTCTATCTATTTGGAAAACAACATTGTTAGGATTATTTTTTTATGATTTGGTAAACGGCTATTATGAATATCAAGCTAAAATAAATATAAGAAAATAAGTTGTTTCTTTATTTTATTGACTTCTTTATTGAATAAAATATACTAAATTGGTTTCTATTTATAAAAGAAACTGTTCGATTATGACACTTACGTATATGTGACAATAACAGAAGAAATAAAAATAAAATTATTTCAAGTACTGATGTATTTTGCGAATGCAGAGTAAATTTTAACAGGCGAATGAAATTGTACAGATTAATATTCTTTGATATTCTGATATTTATAGAAACTTCTATTTCTAATTTATATTCTTATTAACACTCGGAGAAAAATATTTATAATATTTGTTGTGTAATTAGAAAGGCTAATTATTATTAAAAAACCAGCTATGAGATTTAAAAATTGTGAAAACAAAGCAGAATTAATTAATAAACTGAATTAATTCAAAAGACAGTTTAAATTTTCTATCATATTGACGTTGTAGGGGTAATATATTTGTATGGCGAGTGTGAACAACGACCCATCGATGTCCGACTTATGTCCTCGAGGGTAACCAATGTGAGTATTCCATAAACATATAAATTGATGTGAGTTATTAATGTTTTAGTATTTCTAAATTGTTACATTACATAAGGTATATTTTTCTTTCCTTTCATATCATATAAATATAAAATAATTATGATGCAATAATAAGTATAACTTAACCAACCATATCATAATTCAGTAAAATAAATAATATTTTAAATGTATACATAAACAACTAAAATCTATATATGCTTAGGTCTACATTAACGTACTGTAGACGCGCTACAACATTGCTAAGAAAATCCTCCAATTTTCTAGGCTAAAAGTTATACAGACTGGTAAAGTCATATAAATACTTATCACCCAGGTCCAGCATTCTATTTGGCAATGTGAAATAAATCTCTTTCCTCCGGGACTCATCCTGGCTTTCATTGAATCTGTTGTGCGCACTGTTCTGTTTAAAAAAATATATTTAGTAATATTACATAATTTCTACATAACATCTGACACGCGGCAATCGAGCTTGCCGCTATGAAAAACTCCTAATCGGCAAATTATAACTCGCAAATTAATTAACAAAAAAAAGAAAAAATAAATAAATTAATTAAAATAATTAAATTAATTAATTAATTAATTAATTTTTAAATTTTAAAAAATTTAAAAATTCGAATTTTTTTTTCCATTTTTCGGTAACTTCGGCGGCCGATCTGACCACCTTCCCGTTGGACAATCAACATAATTTTGAAAAGTGAATCTTACATTTAGATGCTGATTCCAAATATATCTTTAGTTTTTAAAAATTCGAAAAATAAAATTCGACAGACACACAGACACACATACAGACAGACAGATCGGAAGGAAAAACTGAGTTTTTCGAAAATAAAATATTACATTTTCAACAACTTTGATGTATTTCAACCTTGGTCTTATTTGACAGAGTAAAAGTTTGAATCGTTCCAATTACCAATTTAGTTTGTATTTAAATAATATTTTGTAACAAATGTCTCTTAAACATTAAATGATCTACAAACCTAAATTTTATATTTTAACTTTCACATTCTTCTACAATTTCTCCTAGAATGTCTTTTATATAAATACCTCAAACTAAGGCGAATGATAAATTTCAAAGCTATTTAATAACCTCTTTGATATTATCTGTGGTGCGGCAATTAGCATTTTGTATTTAATTATGAAGTACTTAATGATATCGAGACTGAGCCCGACCACAGTTTTCAATGAGAGAGAATTGAGTTTAGGAATATTCATTTCACGAGTCAGTGAATAAGAAAACTATTATTAATAAAATATAATTTTTACTAGAAGATGAAGAATGCATATAAAATAAATTTTATTATATAACGCACTTGATTGATAAGATAAGAAAAGAGAAGTGATAAAACAATAAAACCAAGCTTTTGCAATATAACTTGTCAAAATACTTGTCTAGAATATTTAGACTAAAATATAAATCACTTCAATTAAAAAATTTTTCGAATATAACTCGCGTTTATTTTTACATTTTTTTTTATTAACCCGACGTTTCGAATGCTTTCCAGCAAACGTGTTCGCGGTAAGACGAGTTGATGGTGTCTGTCACTTTATTTGTCACTTACCTCCGACGGTTCCTTAGTTGTTCAATAACGGTTCCTGAGTTCGAAACCTCGGGTTACATTAAAAAATGTAAAAATAAACGCGAGTTATATCCATAAAATAGTTTTATTGAAATGTGTAGTACTCGTGTAAATCTTAGAAAACATTATATAAGTCAATACTCATTAACAATAACGTTCAAACATATTCACAAATTTAATGCATTTTAATCCCATCGTTACTAAATAACAATCTCTCATTGAGCAGTTTTGTTTTTGGTCAGATTAACAAACAGAGTAAAATTATATATAACAAAATACTTATTATTTTATAATATAAAAATAACATATTTATTGCTTTAATATATTAAATAAATAAATACAACATTCTTACAACAAGGAAACGAAAATAATGTTGTTTCCTTCCAAGGGTTGATTAGTATTAGTGAAGTAATGTATTCAACTTGTTAACTGCAAAGGTTTTCTGTGACCGCGGATAGAGTGGGGTAAAAAGTAATTACAATTAATTTTATTACATTATATTTAAAATAAAAACTTTAAAGAAATATATTTTATATATGCATAAAGACATCCTGTCATAGCGAATAGATTACCCAATTTTTTTTAAAAAAGTTTAAAAAAACTGCCAACATAACGAAATTCCGAGTAAAAGCATATTTAAGAAAAATACTATAAAATAATAAGAAGATTGAAATAATAAAGATATTAGAAACAAGAACATATTATTTAATTTTTTGCTAATTATTTAAAAACTTAGAACCACTTGCCATAATAAAAATACTAAAAAATATTAATTTCAAAACGTTTGAATTCTTTATGTAACCTGTGTACTGAGATGCGATCTGTCATATTTCTAATTGTCAATTAATGTCCAAAAAATGTTAACAAAGAAATGTAAAATGTTATTATTTAACTTTTTAAGTAATTAGTTTAAAATATATATAAATTTTGACATGTAACGTGTAGATGCAAAGATACCACATTACAAGGTCTATGTAACGTGTAGATGCAAAAATACAAGGTCTATAGAGAAAAGAGAGCAATGGACTGAAACAAATGTCCCAAAGAATCTTTCAAATAAGATAAATTCAAATAATATTACTTTCACACTCATTCGTACTACACAAAAGACTTTGTGTTTTGAATTCTTCATTTCTCAAGATAAGGTTCTTTTTTTCTTAATGATTTTTCTTACTAACATTTGCATATGAATGTTGAACTGGAATATAATCAATTTAGTGTATCTTATGTTTCTCTTTCTTGGGTAATAGGCATATTTTTCCGAACTGTTAGATCCCGGCTTATAAGATACTCCACAATCCTTCATCATTTGAATCTATTGAATTCGAGGTTGTCATCACTTCGCCATGGGATTGCTTATAAATTTTTGAAAATAAAATATATGTTCCATTTTCATTATTTTTATTGATTATCGAAAAATGCTTTGATTACAAAAGTTGATCATTAGGATAGCAAAAAAGGGCAAAATCCAAAAAAAAACACAATGATTAAACCAAATTATTGAGTGTTATTTATTAACTATAAGTCCTTATATAATTAAACGTTTACAAGTAAATGGTTATAAAAGTCCAAATAAAAAATTGTGTAATTAAATAAGTCAATTAATTTTTCTGTATTAATTATTTCTTTTTCTCGGAATTTTCCATAAATTTAAAATATAGCTTTTGATTTTATTAGTGTTTTTTATCTATAGAAAATATATCCAATATTTTTAGAACAAATCAAACTAATTTGTTTCATAATGCTTTGGAACTCATAATAAGTATAATTGAGAAATAAATTTATTAATATGGTTTTACTCAAAATATTTATTCAAAGTCGGGCTTTATTTCAGAGTAATAAGAATTATAATATTACAACTAAATTGTGCATAAGCTTCCTGAAGAGTATTTTCTAGAATAGAAATTCTGTTCGTAGCCGTCTTAAGAGAGAGTTGCTATTTTGTGCAATCTCCAGGTATTTTCATCTACCACTTTAAGCGGAAAAGCAGTTTAAACGTTTAACAAAAAAAAAAAGACTAAAACAAATTTACGAAAATAGAAACCTTATCAACTATTAGTAGGTAATTTTATGTATATTTTGTATACTTTATGTATAAAAATTCCAACAAGAACTGTCATTGTAAACTGATATAGTAAGTTAACATATGTAGACAGAGTGTCAATAAGTTATCTATATACATCTTGACTATTACATAAATTATTATTCGCAAATACCAATTAAACGCTTCTCATATAGAACATCTAATTATTATGTATGTTCATATTTGGTAGAAACTCTTATTATTGTAAGAAGCATTTCCTTTATTATTATATTAAAGTAATTTTTTTATATTTTGGTTAACGAATAGCATAAATATTAAGCTAAAAAAATATATCATACTAAGAATGTTAGTCCCGTTTTATTCTGAGTAAAATATATCAAATTGATAAATAAACGAGAGTCGAATATCTATTGATAAAAGATAATTTTCTATTTCCAAAAATATATTCAAAAACATTGTAATTAATAATAATGAGTAATATACATAAACAACTAAAATCTATATACGCTTCAAAGTCTACATGAATGTACTGTAGACGCGCTACAATATTGCTAAAATCCTCCAATTTTCTAGGCTAAAAGTTATACAGACTGGTAAAGTCATATAAATACTTATCACCCAGGTCCAGTATTCTATTTGGCAATGCGAAATAAATCTCTTTCCTCCGGGACTCATCCTGGCTTTCATTGAATCTGTTGTGCGCACTGTTTTGGTTATATATTATATGTACTGTATTCTTTATCTATATTATATATAATAAATCTATTTTTTTTTTCTTTTTGTAGGTAAAATAATTTTGTTTTTCTTTGTCCGAAAACACTCATATCGTCTGACTGAAGTAACAAGAACAAGTCGTAAACAATGTGACTTAAAAATATGAAATTTTATACTTGTTTCTTCTATGAGACACAATAACCAAGACCTGATTTGAGTGTGGTAAAAAGAGGATATGAGTTTGTATAGAATATGTTTATTCATATTTTAAGAAAGAAATAATAATAAATATAAATAATGTTATCACTATCAAAATTTGTCCGACTAATTTCGAATCCAACCGGGCTCCTTACTCTTGAGTTCTGAGCATCACGGCGTGAACTGAGTTCGTAAACGAAAAATTTTCATAGTATTTACGGACGAATAATTATAATAATGTCATAAATATTAAATGATGCTCATAAATTACAAGGCCTAATTTAAGATTATGTATTTAAATATTATTCTACAGTTTCTCCTCGAATGTCTTTTATATAAATAGCTAAAACGAAGGCGAATGATAAATTTCAAAGCTATTTAATAACCTCTTTGATATTATCTGTGGTGCGGCAATTAGCATTTTGTATTTAATTATGAAGTACTTAATGATATTGAGACTGAGCCCGACCACAGTTTTCAATGAGAGAAAATTAAGTTTAGTAATTTTCATTTCTCGACTCAGTGAATAAGAAGTTGTTATTGATAAATATAATTATTTTACAAGATACATATTTTTAAAATAAAGTTTATAAAGCTATTGTGAAGAAGAAAAAATAAATTAGTTGAATAAAACTAAATACAAGGAAGGAATAGAACCACCAAAAAAGAAATTTTAAATTTGTACAGACGAGGTAATTATTAGCCTAATATTTTCTGTTTGTTTTATTAAATTTGGTTAATAAATAAAAAGGTTTATTGATAATTTGGTTAATGAATGAAAAGTAATTGATACAACTTTTTTTCCACAGTAGTTGGTTCTTACAAGTTCTTTCATAACCATATAATTATAGCAAAAAAAAGTTAATTCTTAAATTAAATAATAATATTTAAAATGTGAGTATTTATGTGTATGTGTGTGTGTGTGTAAGTGTGTGTATGCTAAGTGTGTTTGTGTAAACAAATATAAAAACTATATATATATCTGTTTGATAAAAAATGTAGTACCTATTTCTTATAAAGTTCATGTAACAATAGTGAGCCATATCTCTTACACTATATTCATAATCTTCAGGACTGTCAGGAGCACGTCAGAACTAAAGAGAGGCCCCATTGTACGATAGTTCATACGGGTATTGTATGCGGGTTACAATTATCGCTTCACGCTCAATTGTTCCGAAGTAAGAACTTTTGATTCAAGTTTTGTCGAAATTGAAGTGCTTTGAAAGGAAATTTGATAGTTCAGTTTCAAGCACCTGGTGTTTGTTTATTTACAATGAAGCTGTTATGGAATGAATCTTATTTTGATGTTTTCACTTACCTAAATTTTTTATAAAAAAACGTTTTATTAACATGTTATCTGAAGTTTTTTTTAACATTTGTTACCTTAGGAAACAAACAGTTTATCAGAAAATTACTAATCATATATGAAGTGACATGAAATAATTTTTAATCTATGACATGACAAACTGAAGTTAGAACTGGAAATGACCGAAAAAAATCATACATTTTGAAAGACTAATTTTATATAGTACTAGAGTTCAATAGTTCAAAATAAAGCTTTGATATTGAAGAGTGTCGGCGTGATAAATTGAAAACTGGACCACCCTCGTACTGTAACGTGTGTAATGCAATCGAACCTTCGTAAACAAAATACCACGTGACCATAACTTTACGTTGGTCTCTTGAACAACATTGAGAAATTGAAGTAGTTGCCATAACACAAAACCATCGAATTATTATTGTTATTAGATATCACATATGCAGATTTTTATGACATTACCTCCAAGAAAAGGAATATTTAGCTCTTATAGATTATTTTCATTGTTCTGAATCTTGGAATAATTTGCATAACATAGTATATAAGCCTCTTTTAACCTCTGCTGTGATATCTCGAATAATTTCTAAAATTTCTGACTTTATAAGACATTACCAATTTACTTGGTTCGTCTTTAAAATTTTGTTTGGTTTCAATTTGTTATTACGATAAATTTGTCATTTCAACGAACCGCTTCTTAAATGTCATGACAACGTCTTAAATAAGCTCTCATATTTTATTACTCTTAGCTCAACTATGAATCTCAAAACAACTTTATTGTATTTATATATATTAAATTTACTTATAAAAAATGTGTTTTTAATAAAATATTTTGATTTATTTCCTTATTTATTTTTCTTAAAATATTATATAATAAAACCGGAATTTAAATAAATAGGAACATATTTTAAATGTGAATTATGTCAGCCATCATAAAAGATTACCGTCAAACAAACCGCGACAGATTTAACGTATGTATTAAAACCTGAGCTTTAGCGTGTTAGTAAACCCTTTTCAGAAAAGTTATAGTACAAATGTATATAAATGTATTTTTTGTGTCAAACTATAACAGTATCTAGTACATAAATTTTTATCTTTACTACATATAATAGTAACATAGGGAAAGATAACCTTTTACCTGTCTCTGTGTGCAGTTGGTGCCAAAGTTGGTTCCAATATTGGTCCCAATAATCAATATTTGTTCAAATATACACCATTGGAAAGGATGCCAAAAATTTTTGACTTAATAAGGTTTAATCTTTGGGGGACGGCCAACAATAACGGCCACTTTTAATAATGATCAAAAAGACGCATGGTTACTGAAAACCGTGCGGGCGAAGCTTCGGGCGGAATCTAGTAATATTTAATAAATGTTCAAACTAAAGTGTAGTTCAAGTTATAAATACAAAACTATGTATACGGTTTTATCTTGTCCCACAGTCTCTAGGCTCGTTGAGAAAGTGTTCAATTCGGAGAACACATGTGGGTGTCAAAGTGAGTATGATAGATGAACTCATCGTCTGGTTATAACCGGTAGGTGTATATAAATATTAATTTCACCTTCATTCTACAATCAAATTACAATCTAATTATAGGGTAGTAGTTTTATTACAGGTTATTTAAAACAAAATGAAGAATAATACCTGTTTAATATAATTATCCGGATTTACTTACGTTAAAGTATCAGAATATGGCCGACTAGTTTCAAAACCATTTGGGGTCCTTATTCACGAGCTTTGAGCATGGCGGAATCGCGGCGTGAACTGTTCACATAATGCAGTAATAACGTGAGTATAGTTGGATAATTATATTAAATAGTCATGGATCACGAAAGTTGCAAAAATAATACATATTTATTTAAAATAAAATTTACTATATTTTTTGCAAAAATGTATTCGCCAAAAAGTGTAACTTTTTTTCGTTCTAGACTTAATTTAATTACAAGTTTTGTAGAAGTGAAAACTACTAAGAGCCAATTTATATTTTAGTCTCTCTTAATTTAAAGCACGTTTGAGATATGCATTAGAAGTGGGGCGAATGTCTGCAGTCTACTTTAACACTAATCATATTATGTTGGAGTAAATTGGAGATGAAGGATACTGTGAAGATTGTCTTTGCATAAATTTGTGAGTACACGAAGTAAAAAACAAAATAGTAAAAACTAAATGAGTCAAAAAAAAGAGTTTATAGATTTTTTTATTTCTACAAAATCACATACTTACAAATAATGTGAAATAATAGTTAAACAAAATAAGGAAAGTTAAAATTTAAAAAAAAATAGTGGAAATAGTAAAAAATGAATATGTACATTTAAAGGAACTATTTTTACAAAACAAGACAAAAAACCTACAAACAATATATATAACAATAAATAACCAAAATCAATAACCCAGCTATAGGATTAAAACTTTTTTATTGTAATTAATTACATAACAAACTTTATTAAATGTAAAATGTGATTTTACATTTAATAAATAAATTAACAATAATTTGTTATTAATTGTAAATTTAATCAATAATTAATTTTTAAGTAAATTAATTCTTAAATCAATCAACCATGCTATTTAATAAACGCAATTTAATGATATATAAACCATTAACACGAAATTTAAAGCTGACTTCAAAAGGCTTCACAAATTGTATTTTAAGTAATATATGAAGCGTGGTATAAGGTGTTGTTGGTAAAAGTGAAAATGCATTAATTTGAGAGGCTGACTGCTATAAAGGTGTTGAAATTAGGCGGCAAAGGCTTTGAAGTTAATGAATAACAGATGTTAATTGGAAATTTTCATTCCTCGTATGAGCTTTACGTTGTCAAGATATAATTACATTCATTGTGTGTTGTGAATGATATCAAATTAAAATATATTGCGAGTGTTTATGAAATTATTATCGGAAGTTTAATATTATTATTAACATAAAATTATATGTTATGTAGAAACACGACAACTTATATTTTATATGAAATATATTCATTTTTATAATATTTATTATAATTATTTGTAATTGTAGTCCCAAGAAATTCTTGACTTACATTTATCATGTCTGATAAAAATGTATATAAAAAATAATAATATTCTTTATTACACACCATATATATAAAAAATGCAGATAAGATTATAAAATCTTACGTATATATAAATATACGTATATAAATTGAAAAATTTACCAATATCAACAAGACTCGAACCTATGACTACCGTGCCATCGCTCTGGCACATTATTTACTAAATAATTTCATATTTAAGACATATTTAGTATAAAATATTTCTTTGTAATCTAGTTAGGTCTAATATAAAGAAGTTTCACGTAGCAAATATACCGACATTCAGGTAGCAATCAGAGATAGAACAAATTCAGTTTTTTGGACCACTTTGCTGTCTATTCCAATCACGTTTCGCCGATTTTCGACTTCCTTGCGATGTCTCGACCAAATTCTTATTTCTACTCATCTGACAACGTATGCTTTTTAGCAATCACAAAAATCCCTTACCGTTCATGAAATTATTTACTTAATACTTCTTACAAATTCCAGTCACGTAAGGGCCAAAGATCTACCCTAAAACACTTCGCTTAACTAAATTACTTGGGCCAAGATCTTACCATCAATCTACGCTGTTATAAATATTAAGATGTATTAGTGCATTATCATATTCTTTGAACATTATTCAAACAAATTCTCAATAAAGTGAACCTAATTCCTGATAAAAATGTACAATATAAATTAAATTCTTTTTAAAATTTATAAAACATTTTGTAAAACATTTTGTATTTTATAAATGCTATAGAATCAATAAATACCGATTATGCAAAATATGGTATTTCAGAAATGGTACTTTTAAATCAAATGTAAAAGTAAACATAAATTTAGATTCAACATAATAATTTAAAAAAACAAAATGCAAAATAATAATAAAAAAGAGCTTTTAATTCTACTTTAAAATTTCCAATTTATAAAAAATACGGTTGATATCAGGCTCTTTACTTACATTTTATAAGTAGCAAGTTTTGAACATTTGCTTAAAAGAGTATTATGTAAATAAGTAAAACACTACCCCGGTCTCATTAGCGGCCATCGTAAAAAATAATAACCGCCCGTTACTCTCCCTTCATAATTAGAGAGAAAATTCTTATATAAGTTATTTGAATGGATGCCTTGTTGTTTGTTCATAAACCATTCTATAAAATAAGATATTTAAATTATGAAAAAGTGTATAAATATTTGAAACCTTCTTTTAAAAGTTAATTATTCATTAAATAATAAATAAATAAATTTCTGTAGGTATTGATATCATTACGACAGTACACATAAGTACTTTAAATAGATAACAGTAGACTGCTCCCTAACATGTACGTAATATAAAATCAAAATCTTAGTAAGCAAAGCCACGGGCTAAACTTATGTCAGCAAGATATTTAATAAGCAAGAGATGATTTATCAAGACACGTGTTTCAAGATAGACGCCAGTAATGGCCGCCACTGCTGACGACTAAATTTGCAATTTATTAATTATAAGTTATTATTTTAATAAAGTGAATAATTCAGTAGTAAGTAAGAAATGGGATTATTTTTCCCAATTTGTTAATAAATATGTGCCTGATTGTCTCTGTTTTTAAAAGAAAACTATTATGATTATTATATTAAAATAAATTTATTTGATTCAGATTTTCTGCTAAAAAAAACAAATAATTACTCAAAATATAAACAGTAAAAAAAAAAATTGCGAAGTAATAAAATAACTAAAAAATGTAAGTATTAAAATATTCACATATAAACTTACCAGTACAAACAAATTAAATTACAAGCACAATTAGTTATCTCGATCGACATACACATCTAAGTTTGCTATTCAATTTGTGTTTCCAATATTGTTTTAAAACAAACTTTCATGAATAACACAACATCGCTCTCACTGATTACATTACAATCGAATTACGATTTTAATATTGTATTTCATTTTAGTTACAGAGACAAAAAGTTTACATTAAAAAAAAACACATATATCTATCATGTGTTTCTCTATTGTATATTGTTATAGATACTAACACTTAAGTAGATGTTCCCACATCAGGCGGAACATCCTAAAAAACCACCATCAACATATTGTGATACCTTTGTCGATAACCATCAGAAAAATGATAAAAATACAAATGAGTTGCCATATACAAGGAATAGCTTGCCATTGTCGTAACCAACTGTTTTGGACCTACCAGTTCTCTCACCCAGTGACTTAAACTTATGTTTAAACTCAAAAGTAGCACTTGCTTAAAAGTAAGTACTATTATGTTCTTTAGTAACATATTTCTATAGGTTTTTAGCATCCTAATTAAAGTAAATGCAAAAACATCATATATAATTAAGATATGTATATAAGTATTTGAAATCAATTACATTTATAATGTTTATTGAATGTTCAAGATAAAAGAAGTCTATTTAAATTGTACTTTTGAACGTGTTAGATTTGTAGATTAAAATAATTTCAGTACGTATTTATCATTTTACAGATGTATGTAAAATAATGTTTCATCGAAGTCAGTTAATCTCCGTTCAGTTTGACATTTAAAATTCATGACTTTTTAAGTCTTTAATTTACAAGCTTCCATTGCAATCAATTGTACATTCGAAGCATAATATTGAACATGTATAAAACATTCGGCTAGTCTTGTGTTAATATGAAATAATTCGTAATATGGCTGTATTATTTGAAATTCATTTTTATATAAGGAATCTCTTGATATTCGAACTGAACTCTTTATACATTGCTAATAATAGAAGCCTTATAGATATTACCTCCAACTCAATACAGACGGTTATATATAGAAAGCTAAATTCATCGAAGTGATAGCAGCTATATGGTTACTTGATTGGTGGAGCGACGACGCGACGCTGATTGAACTGAGCGAAGTGAAGCTCTTTATCGGTCAATTCGATCAAATTTTGTCCGCTATCTTCTCCTAAACCGTTCAATCTATACTAACCAAATTGATACTTGTTGATTATCTCACGCCTACCTGTCTAAAGAAAATTTTTGAAAAAGATTGAAATTGTAGATTAATAGTTATTCGCAATTAAATTTATTTATAATTGAAACGTTCTATCAACACGCAGATAGTCATTTTTTTATTATTATTGTAGTATGTATAATTTTTTGTTAATTGCACACATAAGGGAAATCGTATCAAGTTTAAGTTTTCCTGATATATTTTTCGTATCACTCAGCCTCTCCCAATTTGAATGCTGGCGGCCCAAGTTTAAATAAAAATCAATAATAAATACACTTTTTGAAGAACCTACTATTATTACAGAAACAAGTGCAATTATTATATACAAAATCAATCTTAGCTTTTATTGATGTTATGCCTAAATTATATATATCATTTTTCTGTGATCATTTGATTATGTGAAGAGTATAAATTTATAAAAGGTTGATTAGTTTAAATGTTTCTAATTAGAAAGGCAAAGGATACATAGTAACAATTAATTGATTTCCAGAAGTTGTGTAAAGTTGTTAAATAAATTCTGCCAACAATATTACAACTGACTGAACCTGGGGCATGATAACTATACTAAAAATCAGTAATTTCTAATGAGTTTTCTTTTTAAAATTAGGTTACATTAATTTTGATCTAATTGGACACAAATAAAATGAAAATTGTCAACTTTTAATAAAATAATAGCTTCAATTGTTATGGCGACTATTTAAGAACAAACCACATGAAATTTGACTTATCTTTTGAGGTATGAATTATCCAAAATTACAATCAACGTGCCTTTGTTCGCTGAACGCCAGTAATGACAGCGTGTTCATTGCTCAGTGACATTAAGAATAATATCCCAATTATAATATTTAAAATAAAGTTACATAACAAAAAAATTGTGTTGTTAATTATTGCGTTAAATTAAAACAAAAGTTATACATTTTTAGTGTTAACCAGCATTTGATTTTACCAAAAGAATTTATGATTTTCTAAATAAATGCAATGAATAAAAATAAGAGATAAAAACAAAGAGGTCTGTCAACTACCTAATACTACAACATATTATTATATAAAAAACCTTCTAGCTGCCAGCAATTATTCAACACACTTCGAAAATTATTCGAAATACTTATTCACTTAAACAATTTATTTCACTGTATTGCTATTTTTATTTATTTTCGCCACTCTCAGACTCACAAGTCTGTCTTTCCGTGGTTAAGATATATCTTATATATCCCTTATTTTTATCAAATCAGTATCTTTTATTATTATAGTCAATTATCCATCTACATACAAGTTTGCATTTGTTTTAATCAAATCAATTACTTATATCTAAAGTTTCAATCTAAACCAACAGGTTAACAATAATATTTGTATAGTATCAAAATAGAATTGTTATAAGTATCATAACTTCAAATTCAGTGCATCGATAGTGTCCCACTAAATCAAAACTGGATTGCAGGCACTCGATTTCATACTCACTGGCTTGTATCGTCTCAGGCTCCTGTTTCCATATTATATCATGGCTATGACTTTATAAGAATACACGAATTTGTAGCGTTTAGTTTATTAAAACAAACTTATTCTCAAGCAAAATGTTTTGGTTTTGACTTATTTTATAGTAGTTGATATACGTGTTTAATAGCTATATATTATATATTATAAAATTTCAATAGTTGATGTTCATATCTTTAAAAATATCTTACCAATAAAGTAGCTCAAACTTTATGACCGGTCTACAATAGATTATGTTGCCGGAAGACTTCTTCTGTCATCCAGTATTGATTTTATTCGTATTCGTCTCATGGGATGGTGAGCAGTAAAGTAGCATTGCATGGTGTTCCCTGGGTGCTCCCTGAGTACCTCCTGTTTCGATATTGTATCATTGGTATGACTTTGTAAGGATATAACAATTTATGTCTAGCATTTAGTTTATTATAGGAATATTTTCTCAAACAAAAGCTTTTTATCTTATTTTATCAATTAATAAACCCAACGATGTACCAGCTATATATATTAGAAACATTTATATTTCTTAGCTGTACATTATGTAAATACTTGATATGTATAGAGTTTTCAATATGTATATTTAAAAAATATCTTAGTAATAATAAAGTAGCTAAAATTTAGTGCTGTCACTACAATAGATTATTTCACTGAAAACTTCTCTTGACATCCACTATCGATGGTATTCGGGTTCGTGTGGTTTGGTGGAAAGTGTATAAACAGCCCTTCCTAGGTAACACTTAATGAGTTCCTTTCGCTAGGTGTTAGCTATCTGATAAATCAAGGGAAGTTGGCCATTAGGTAATTGAGCAACAAAGGTCGTGAGAATTCGATTTTTAGGAAAATTGCCTTTTCTATATATTAGAAAAGCCTACATACACAGTTATATATAAAATATAAATAATAAATAAACTAAGCTTTCAATTACATAAGCTTGATATTTACAAATATGCATATTCAATTGTATGTCGAGTTATTTGCTCTAAATGACACGTACTTGTCGTCCGGTACGATGTTGTTTACTATAATTATTAAATGCGATTATGAGCTTGGGTTTCGATTCGGAATATTGAATATTAAATTTTAATATTTAAAATATCTATACATTTATGATATTTTGCTTACAAAAGCATATAATAAAAATATTATAGAATTGTACAAAAACTAACTCAAGCAGAAATTGTCCCTTAGCGATTTTGAAGTCATCCTACTAAATGAAATCTCCAATAAATATAACTTTATAAGGCACTATATTTTACAATGTCCATATTTAAACGCATTATGAAAATAAATAAGGATTAACAACGCAATTTTAGGTTGTTCGTGTTTTGTTTATTAAATAAACAATTTGCTCAAAGGCTTATCATAATTTATACGATCTAATGGTGTTATATTGTACTGCAATAGACAGTTATAAACTTAATATTTAGAATTCCAAAGAGAAAAGCATATACAGAAACAAAATCTTAGAGATCGTTATAAGAATAGAAACTACGACGTAGGCTTCATAGAACCATCCCACCAGTCACGCAGAAATTAGACCAATCAGCCGGATTTCAAAATTACAAATTTTCATCCAATTTTTGCATCCAAAATGCATTGAAGAGAAAACGAATTTGGAACTTCTTTTAAGTTTCTAGTGAATCTTTACATCATATAACGAGAAACTGTTAGACAAACTTGGAACAACAGTCCTCTTGAACCACAGTCACGCAAAGATCTGGTATTAGTGTAAATCGAACAGACAAACTTGGATATCAGGTTTAGTCGTAGTTACTATCAGAATTTTAAAATGACCGAACTTTATTACACAATATATTGTATAATTGGACTATACTTAAATTAATCATATAATAAATTTAAATCGTGGTGCATATTTCTGATGATTTTTGGTCCTAAAAACTTGTTATACTTCTTTATTGTTCTTACTAATAAAAAATAGGAAGTTGAATGAATCCATAATATCAATAACAAATACAGAACATCTCAGTCTATGATACATTTAATATGATATATTTCTATAGAAAACAATGAATAATTTTCCAACTTTGTTACAACATTTGTATATTTGATTTTGTATTCGTCCCACAGGTAACGTAAATTATTTCACGGATTTACGAGTAGCTCTGAATTGTAATTATATAATTTTTGTTTTAGTATAAGTATTGATATTTATAATATCATCGGTTCTGTACAAAAGTAAGAAATTACTGTTTTAGTTTAAATATAATAAAACAAATTTTACAAATCTACATACATACAGACATAGAATGACCTATATCCGAATTCTCCATATTTCACATATTTGGGTACTCCAACAAAAAGTCCCAAAACTGTTGAATATTATTTAATCACAGTTAAGAATTACTAGTAATTTGTCAAGCGTAGTGTGCTGGCTTTCACAAGTGAAGGATGGTCTCCTCGTTGCCACCTATTTGACGTTCCGCTAAAATGACTATATCTCATCATGTGTCAAAAATCGAAAACATCAAATGTTATATATTAAATCGACATTCATACAAAACTCACAATATTATTATGTGTTAAAACATATGTGATCCATGATTACTATTAAATATAATTATCCGGTTGTATTCACGTTATTGCTGTCGAAATTTTCCCGACTACTTTAGAACCCATTCTGTTCACGCCGCGATTCCACCATGCTCAGAGGTCATGAATAAGGACCCTGAATTTTGACGTACACAAGTGATCATTGGTATTGATTGAAAGTGGAAAATATAAAAATAAATAAATAAATAAATATATTTAATATTATTATTTTTCAAGACATTCAATATCACATATACATATTAAATATTTTGACGATTGTGATACAGTGACCACAATAAAAAATACTCGGCTGAGTTTATTTTGTAGTTCTTATTAGATCAGGGCGCGTTTGCAACCTTCGTAGCTTCATTTATTATCTTAAACACATCCATGAACACCAACAATGTTTGCTATATCCGTATTCCAAGCTTCAGCTCTATCGGGTCAATAGTTTAGTGAGGCATAGCAAACTCACAAAGAAAATTGTCACTTTTATGGATTAACAACTCTTTTGGTAAGTTAATGCTATTTACACAAACAATACTATTAAGTCTATCATATTACGTAGCAATATTTCGTGATGTCGTTACTATCGTATGTACTGTCAAAAGTAATATTCTAATCCGACAGAATTGTTGGGGGTTTGAACAGTTAATGTGAATGAATGCAATAATGATAACTCATTATGTTCCAGTGTGATGTAAACCAACTGGTTCTGCATTAAAATGCTCAAAAAATACCACGTTCCTAATAATTTTTATAGCTAACAACTATTCGATATAAACTTGACTTGATAACAAAATGTTTCAAATCCTCCATGTACTTATAAAAAAAAAAATAAAAAAATACATCAAATTCATCAGTTTTCATTGACCTAGATTAGACTTAGGTCGAGATAAAAGAGAACGTATAGCACATATATATTAAAAACAAAACAATAACTGCCTATTTTTTTGAATGCTTATTAGATTTAATTGATGTAATCGGAATAAAACCAAAAATAATGATAAAACAAAGGTATTAAAATGCAACGCATACACTAATAATAATAACGATAGAACCTGGAACTCGTACATACTTTTGCCATATTGCATTTTGTTATTTAACAATATCTATTATTTTCTATATCTTTTAAGATATATTTATAACTAAACAACTTACTAAGAGCACGAACCAGACCTCGATTTTTACTCGCTACGGTCACAAAATCTCGTAATGTGTTAGAATATTGACCGAAGCGAGGTGCAAACAACACCGAAGTTGCAAACTTTGAAAAACAGAGTGCAAAATTTGGAAATTTTCGGATATACCGTTTTTGATTGATAAACAGCACAAAGAATACAGAAAAGTCTCTCATAGAGAGCTTCGCTCGCTCCGCTCGCTTCGTTAAAAAAAATAAAAACTTAACATTATATAATTTGTGATCATATTCTATGAGATGTCATTTAAAATATAAAAACTTAAAAATTTGAGTAGTTCATTATGATACTGGCTACTGCTTGCTATGGCTGCAATTTGTAAAAGATAAAGTACTGAGTGAGTTGAATTGTTTTAAACGTTGTGCATCTAAATAATTTCAGCTATATTGAATGGCTACGTTATTGGTCATATTTCGATTACTATATTATATTTTTTTTTTATTTTTGTCACGTTAGATTTCAATATACGAAGATATATATAAGTATAATAAAAGAAGGTTTTTATCTATTATAAAATGATTGTCAAACAGTTTCAAATGTTTTCGTAATATATTTTTGTATATTTTTTTAGTGTGCTTGCTTTGCGTCTGGAAATCTCGTGATATCATGGACTTTATTTAACTGGAATAACTTGTGTCATGATTGTGTTTTGTGATTTTGATATCGGTTGTTTTTAACTCTTTTTTTAAAAAAAAGTTTTAAAGTTTTCTTATTTTACCACCTCGGAGACGAAACATTACTTTTTAGTTCTCACATTCTCTTTAGTTGTAAAAGTTTACAAGATGAAACATTGTTATTAAAACTGCAATATAAAGATTATAACATAGGCAATCATAGACTGTTTGTTAGTTAAAGTAAAACGCTTCAGATTTAGTTCGTAACTTGGTACGTAGCCAATACAATCCCATTGAAACTTTTCCGATCCGGAAAGCCTGGGGACCGTTTGCTATTTTCCAAATGAACCCTTAAATAAAATTATTCGAAAGAGATTGATTACCGGAATACTTGTTCGAAAACTGAAAACTTTTGGGACTAAATATCGTATAAACTATTTTGAGCTCGGAAATCATTGTAATGTTTTTGATTATCATATTTTAGTTCTGAGATATAAAAGTGATGCTATAAATATAACTAAATAAGTAAATTTCTGTTACTTCAACCAACAATATTTTTTTGAAATAACTACAAAATGTGTTCACTTCATAACTTATTTTTTTTAAACATTTTCTTTTTTATCATACAAGTTACTTTCATAGATCCCAGAATATGTTGTTTATTAGAATACGATGTTCGTTAAATGTGCTCGAATATGTAAAGATTTTTGGCAACAATAAATATGAGGATGATGTTATTTTAATGTAATAAAGAGGAAGGAAATTAGAAAAATAAAAAAATAATAGATAGATTCTATCAGCACATACTCCTGACAAATAATATGATATTCCACCCATCATATAGAAAACTAAAATAAATAAAAAGTTAAATTTTTCACGAAATCAATCTCTTGTTGAGACTATAAAGTGGCCTGCATGAATACAAACACGTCAAAACAATGGCGGCCACATTGTTTTAGATTGCATCAATACAAACCAACGGTATGAAATATCTAACTTCCCTTTTTAGATGCTAATCATTCAAAATTACAGTGGAATGGACATTAGTTTTAATTAGTTGTGTTTAATATTCTCTTAACACTGGGTTTTAATTAACGATAATTGTAAAAGGAAAATGGTTGTATTACAATGTATGTTTTTTTTTTGGCCTATGGTAGTAATTTCTGTCTTACAAGAACAACCTTCGTTTAATAAGTAGTAGTATTATTAATTTAATAAGAAGTGATATTTATTAAATAAAATAATAAAAAATAAAATCTTATTAGATTTTGCGTTTCGGGCCGTAGTCTTATAGCATTATTTCTATACTAATCAATTATCTTTTTGCATCAAGAAGTAAATAGCTTCGTTAATAATTTATAGAATTATGGTAATTGATAACGTCAACACTTGTAGAACAGAATTTAAAATATAATTTAAATAAATTGATATTCGGAAACAAGTTGTCTTTGTTTAGAATATTATTTCATCATCGATCATGAAATAGAGGAAGTTCAATAATACTAATCACTTGATGGGTTAAAACTACGTGATCTAACTCAAATTAAATGTTTTTCTAGGCAATTACCTAAGTATACTTTTGAATTATGTACCTAGTTTGTCTTTTAATAGTCTGTAATTGTGTTCCTTTTACAAAATGGAGCATATTATATGTTGGTTTAAATCGAGAGATATCTGGATCTAGTTGTTGTTTTTGATTTGACCTGTTTTACTTATTTACGATTTATTAATTATTCATAATTTTATTATTAATACATAGTTATTGGATGCAAAATACATTTCATACAGTAGCTCATAATCGATGAATCATATATAATGTTATTTTTATTTACGAAACAGTGGATAATTTTCCAACTGCGTTATAAAATATAATCGGGACTTTGTATTCGTTTCACGGTTAATGAAAAATATGTAACGGTTGAAGAAGTGTCTTGTAATTGTATAATTTGTTTTATTTTATGTATATTAAAAATTGATATTTAATAGAACAGTTCAAAAAAATTATTTTATTTTCACTAACAATTACATTACAAAAAGTTGAGTGTAAACGTTACAAAAAACTTAAATTGTTTATGCATAAAAGTTCCTTATTTAACTACTAACTTAGAAAAGTAAGAAACGATAATCTTAATTTTATTTCTAAAATACATAATTTTATGATAAATAAACAAACTCTTTGTTAGCTATTGCTATATACAAAACGATACTATTACTTTCATCACATTATGTAGTAATATTTCGTGATGTTGACAGTGTCGTATGTACAATTAGAGCAATAATCCATTCAAACAAAACTGTTGAAGTTTGAACAGTTAATGTGAATGAATGCAATAATGATAACTCATTGTATTTCAGTGTGATGTACACAAACTGGTTCCGCAATGAAACTGAGCTCGTTCAAACAATGTCGCGTATCTAATAACTAGTCACAATTGTATGAATTTTGATTTAATAGGCTTATATTATATATTTTAAAGTAATTATTGAATTCATCAACAATTTTAACTGATTAAACACCAAAATTATTCGTAATAGTTGCTTTAGAACAATATCCTAATGGTTTGTAATAAGTAAATAGTTGATATATATTTTGCTGAACCCTAATTATTGAAATATGTTAAAAACATGTAAGTTCTAAATATTTAGAACATTAAGTATTATTAAGTATATACTTAAGAAAAAAAATATAAAAAATAACAAAGAGTTTTAATTGAGCGAGATCAATCTCTCGTTGAGGTCATAAAGAGCTCTGCATGCGCATAAATGTAGCAAAACAATGGAAGCTTCATTGTTTTCGATTGTTGCCATATTCCAGACTGTTATGAGTATCAGATTTATCATCATAAAAATTATTTTAAAATACAATAACTGTTTAGTTTAACCTTTTTAACTTTTACTTTACTGAAAGCTTCACAATTTCATAAGCTAGTTTTAAAAAAGTACAAAAGAAGTAAAGAAAAATGTATGTAAAATACTAGTAAGATGAAGCTGAGGAACTTGACAAACCAGCTGCTAAAGCTGCTTCATTGTTTTCGATTGTTGCCATATTCCAGACTTTTATGAGTATCAGATTTATCATCATAAAAATTATTTTAAAATACAATAACTGTTTAGTTTAACCTTTTTCACTTTAATTTTACTGAAAGCGTCACAATTTCATAAGCTAGTTTTAAAAAAGTACAAAATAAGTAAAGTAATATGTATGTAAAATACTAGTGAGATGAAGCTGAGGAACTGCTTGACAAACCAGCTGCTAAAGCTGCTGATAGAACCTGGAATTTGTCAATACAAACATTTACTATTTATACTTTGAAATTTTGAAAGGTTCTTTTTATTTATGTTGTAAATACATTTTATAATAAAGAACTATATTATTCTGTAGGAGCTTAATATTATTTAGTTTGTGCAGTTTTAGTTTGTATCATAAATGTTTATTTTCATACACATCGCCACTTTTGATTTTAGACGTTCACATTTAAAAAACATCTGACACGCGGCAATCGAGCTTGCCGCTATGAAAAACTCCTAATCGGCAAATTATAACTCGCAAATTAATTAACAAACAAAATAAATAATAAATAAATTAAAATAATTAAATTAATTAATTAATTAATTAATTTTTAAATTTTAAATAATTTAAAAATTTCCAATTTTTTTTTCCATTTTTCGGTAACTTCGGCGGCCGATCTGACCACCTTCCCATTGGACAATCAACATAATTTTGAAAAGTGAATCTTACATTTAGATGCTGATTCCAAATATATCTTTAGTTTTTCAAAATTCGAAAAATAAAATTCGACAGACACAGAGACACACATACAGACAGACAGATCGGAAGGAAAAACTGAGTTTTTCGAAAATATATTTTGTATAAAGTTGATATAATAGAGTTTATACACTTAATTTTGTTAGATAATTTGTAATCATTTTTTTTCAAGACGTTATTTTATTATACGATAATCTAAACTCGGAGTTGTTAATTAATATACAATGGCTATTCGTGATGGCTCCGATTTGTGACTGAGATAAATTATTGCGTGAGTTGAATTATTTTAAACGTTCTGTTTCTGTTGCAGACACATTAAACGGTTACTTTCTTTGTTATACATTTAGATTGCAAGTAGATATTTTAGTTCCCGTCTTATTTATTTTTGTCACATAAGATTTTGATAAATATGTATGTTTGTTTTTAAAAAGAAATATTATTGATAAATCTGTGATAAATGTTTTTGAAAGTATTAACTAATTTAAGAAGAGTTTTGTTTAAACTAAGACAAATCATGGCCATTGTCTTCTCCTTCGAAAAACCTCCACTGCTAAAGTGTTAATGTCTGGGAATTTCGGTGACTTTATTTGAAGGGATACTTTATCTCATATCCAAACTTTAGCTTTAAAACAAATAAGATTTTAAAAAGGAAAAATAATTAATTACTTACTCCCTTTTTTTACTATTTAAGTTGAAAATAAATAAATCTTCAAAAATTTATTAGTTTCTTAAAACTTGTATTTTATCTTTTTATCTGTTCTTTTAAATCCAACTACTAATAACAATAGCAATCAAGATAATTAAAAAGCTTTTTACTATATACTGCCATCCCACTATTATTATTCAAACTTAAATATAAAGGATTATAATAATATATAGTTCATAAACTGTTTGGTGGTTGAAGTAAAACTCATCAGATTTAGTTCTTAACTTGGTATGTAGCCAACACAATCCTATTGAAACTTTTGCGTTCCGGAAAAGCCTTGGAATCGTTTGCTATTTTATGTTATTATTTGAAATAAAATTATTCGAAGAAGATTGATTACCGGAATACTTGTTCAGGATAACCAAAGTTTTGTTTCTGTATATTTTATAAACAATTTCGAGCTCGAAACTTATTGTTGTTTTTAATCAACATATTTTAGCTACAGGTGATAACAATAATGTTATAAATATAATTATTATCAACTCATCTATTTTTGTTCTACTAAATGACTATTTAATAATAATAATTTAAAATTGCCAATCCCGTCGAATTAGTTAATAGTGCAAACAAACACAAACATGAATAATTTGAATATATCAACACAATATCTCTAAATGCATGTGTATATAGTTATAATGAAAATTGGAGCTCAAGGAATGGTCCTTAAGCTCCAGTTGAAATGTACTAGTTTTTTTAATTTACAATTATACATTTTCAATTAGCCTAGATCAATACAGATACATTTATTTAAGCTTTATACTTATAAAGATAGTGTAGATACTTATCTACACTAGATTATAGAGATAGATATTTGGAATTAAACACACGTCATACAACATTAGGATCCATTGAAGTGTACGTTGTGTTCAATAACTATGCTGCTTCATATCGATCATATATTATTTCGTAATGTTGGTACTTATCGTGCTTGTCGTCAATAGTAATGACAAATTTGGTCAGAGCAAAACTGATTTTGAGCAGCTAATGTTCAGATAAATAAATGATAACATACCATACGAATGTACGCTAATTGTAACGACGAACCGGATTTAATTTTGCATTTTTTAGGACTTCTAACTGTTTCAAATAAAATATATATAATATTATAATTATGAACTTTATTTTTTCAAATGTTCTTCATGTAATATATGTAAGGATTTTTATTAAAATAAAGGAAACAGGATGCAAAGTCTATTAAGATTTTGGATACAGTAACTGATGAAAACGTTGCCGAAATTATTAATTTTCAGCTAAAAGGCTTTTTATAGCTTTCATTTATTTAGAGGTCGCTCCGTGAAGATTTGTTTAGTCTTTTTATCAATGTCATATTTTTTTTATTCATATTTATTTATTACTGTCTATAAAATACTTACTACTTGTCTCGAATAAAACGTGACCACAATATTTTTACAGAAATTAATTTGTTTAGACCTTTGTTACTCTAAACGACTCTTAATTTTGGTTCCGACATTGAGTCTAAAGGCTGCTAAAAAGCTTTGTCATTCTCTTGAAGGTGCTACTGAGTTTCAAACCGGAACAAATGCTCACTAATAATAATAGAGCCAAGTTGGGTCGTGCAGGGAGTGCTCGCAACTTTGTTATGAATAATCAAAATACCAGCTAAAGGCGTGGGAATCCATTGAGAGATTAGTTTTCATCACAGCTTAAAAACTTATTACAAGTACTAGTAAACACGTTGCACCCATATTTTAATTTTAGTTATATATTTATATTTATATATATACATAACTAAAATAAATTTCCTTGTTTCCTATCCTACAAAATTAATCTCTAATTGAAACTGCAAACGGGCCTGCATCCATTTAAATATTATAAAACAATGGCGGCCTCATTGTTTTAGATTGCGTCCATACAAACCCAACGATATGAAATATCTAACTTTCCGCTTTGGATGGAGATCGTTCAAAGTAATAGTCGAAGAGTTTTTGTTTTATTAAGATTAGTTTACATTAATTTGCTTGTAATATTCTTTAAATTAATGATAATATATGTGATTTTTGCTTTACAATAACATTCTTCGTTTATTCAGTTAATTAAGTTGTAACGTATAATCAATTCATTAGAAGAGAGAATTATCGAGTGAAGTAGTACGAATTATAATCTAAAAATTTTTTTGAAAAGCCAGCGTCTAAGGCTATATTCTTATAACATTATCTTTGCAAAATGCTAAAATAATATAAACATTTTTAAATATGTGATTAACATAATGATTGTGCAATCAACATATTTAGTAAAATACACTTAACACGAACTTCTTTATGATCCTAAATCTGGAGATCTTAAAGTACAAAAAGTAATTAATAATATTTTTTTTTTCATTTACTTAAACATTTTAAAAATATACATTTTAGAAAGAATACAGGATAAATGCCCGAAAACCTCTCTGGGTTTATAATTAATAAGACTTGGATATATATATTTATGGTTAAGTTACTTAATTAGAGTTGTCTAATTTTTATTGTTAATATTGTTTCAATAAATTATGTTTCATTATGTTTTTTCACAATTGTATATAAAATATCTGTTATAAATACGGAACTATTATTATTACAGCCAGAAAGATTAATTAGAATGTTAAACAGCTTTGTCACGATACCTGGGCAAGGACTGTTTTTCATTTATGTACGAAGACAAAGTAATTTAACAAATAATATTGTCAACAAAAGTGTTTTTTTAAGAATACTGAATTTTATATTGCAATACGGGCAACAAGTAAAATGATATATGAACAATTTACAAACTAAGCTTTAGATCACTTAAGCTTTTTATTTACAATGTATATCGAGCTATTTCCACTACTTGTCACGTACGTGTCGTCCGATACTACGTTGTTTACAATAATTATTAATTGACATTATGAGCCTGTGTTTTCATATAGAATATTGAGTATTGAACCTGATAAATGATATCTAAATATTTATGTTATTCTTCTACTTCGAATAAATAGTAAAAAAGTGTATAAACTTTGAACCTTGAATACGAAATGAACCTGCGTAGTCTTGGATACCAGCTGTCTATAATAAGTACTAAAGAAAGTCTCCAAATAATAAAATTTAATAGGGTACAATTTAACCTTATTTTGGAGTATCCATATTTTATCTCATTTTGAATATACATAAAGATTAGCGGAGCATTTGTTCAGGTAGCTCATCTTTTGTTTATTAAAGAAACGAATTTCTTAAAATCTTATTATTATAACTTCTATTTGTATCTGATTTATAAGATTAATATTAAGAATTACTTTATCTTAAACCTATAAAATAGGAATAATTACATATTTATTCTATCTCAGAACAACAACGTGTAGATCGCACAACAAACTGTTTCTGGTGGAAGTCGAACCTACAACCTTTGAAGTATTTTGCTCACTTGCCGACTTTCAAAACAACGGAATATCCAATTTGTCACAGCTATTTGAACAAAAAATAAATTTGGAATCTCTTAAAATTTTCTAAGTGGATCTATACGTTACGACATGATCTAGCAGCTAAAATTTCAAGTTTAAAAAACGGGCGATCTCGTTTGAGTATTGATAGCCTCAGTCCGGACTACTTTTTTAGATTTAATATAAGACTTCCAGTATCGTATTATATTATATGTATTCAAGAGACAAATTACGGTTTGTTTTATAGACTTAGAGAACGCTTTTGGATCAAATCGATTGAAGTGGTGATGATATAATTAGATTGTTATTCAAAGTTCAAATTTTCTATCACAATCGACAACGAAGATCATTCAAAACCATCCGCTTACAACATTTATATTTCGAGGTTGTTGTAATTTTTTCTATAATATTTATTATAGTGAGTAACATTTTTATAGATAAATTTATAAGTCATGAGAAAATTGAGATTAGAGAACACCCATCTATCTATCTATATATAAACATCTTAAAGTTACGAAAAAAAAAACTGAAAATCTTATAATTTGATTTGATGTTTTAACATCTCTCCTAAAAAAATTAACGTGTAGCTCAAGAATAATAATCTTATATTGTAAAAACTCAAAGACAAGACATATATTGTTGTTTATAGTAATTTAAATAACAAATAATTTGAATAAATAGTTCACTTTCAAAGTTGTGGACCACAGTAGCTGCCACTTACATATTAATTTAAATTAAGAATTAAACACACAAGATATTCTAACATAATATTTATTTTTATTACATGAAGGTAGATGCAATATCTATGTTAATTATGATATTGCAATTTACCCTCACCTAAATGTTATGATGCATAGTAAAAAATAAGGTATTTGGATACTAAAGATTGTGTTGCATGTATTGCGTATTATTTAAAACATGTGTTATCAACTTCTGGTCCGTCATATACATCTGTATTTTATAATTAGACATTACTTAGTATGATTCTACTATAAATAGTATGTTTATATTATAAATATAATCATACTAAATAATGTCTATTTATCCTTTAAATCTTTGACACATGTCTTAAAAATATGAATTTCATTACATTTTGGGAGAATAATTAACAACTCCGTTTATTATAACATATTCATTATATTCATTGAGATCCCTTGATCTGTGAATGTTAAGAGACGAAACTCCATCTTGCTGAAATTAAGATTCGTCGATCTGCATCCGGAAGATTATTCATCTCCAGTGATCTCCAGTATTTTTAAATACCTTTCGATATTCAGATGTCCTTTATTAAAATATACTAAGTGTTGACACCCATACAACAGTCTCTGAGAACCCCGCTTCTTGGAAAAATAGGCCAGCCACTTGTCGATAGTTTACCAGCTAATTAACTTAATTAATAATTTTTATAAATTCTATAATGTTTTCTAAGATTTACACGAGTACTACACATTTCGACATACGCATATAACTCGCGTTTATTATTAAAAATGTAATATGTACATTTTTATTTTTATATTTAATTTTTATATTTAATTTCGGATGCTTTGCAGCAAACGTGTTCGCGGTAAGACGAGATGATGGTGTCTGTCAGTCAGCATCCGAAACGTCTGGTTAAATATAAAAATGTAATAATAAACGCGAGTTATATCCGAAAAATAGTTTTATTGAAATAACAATTCTATCTTGTGGGTCACCTTTTTTATTTTTGTTCAAATACTGAATACTAAGAAGACGCGGTTTTTTGAATTTACTTACCATAGCTTCAATGAAAAATACACTTCATTAGTCCCACAGACACATACGGGATTTTGTTTGGACTAAATATGAGTATTGTGTCGCTTGTACATAACATTGTTGCTGAAGTTTGACCGTCTGACTAGATAATACTATTAAAAGTTACTGATCTTGGATGAGCCACTCAATTTCATGGTAGAAATTAAACCGTCTTTCAGCATCACATACTTTCTGTACTAATCGCAATATACCTCTTAAATATTTTTAGGAGATGGTGGATTAATTTTTTTTTTATTGCCACCTTGGGCACAAGACAGAAGTTTTTCATAACATAAAATATTGTTATTTAAACTGCAATATAAAGGATATTATAACAAAGGTAACCATAGACTTTTTCGAAGTTACGTACGTACGCTACGTAGCCAATGCAATCTTATTGAAACTTTTTCGTTCAAGCAAACCCTAGGTAGGGCTTTAAACAAAATTATTTAAAAGAGACTGATCACCAGAATACTTGTTTGGAATAACTTTTGGGGCTGTTTTAGCTGGCTGGACTATATTGGTGTAATTGTTAGCTTCCCTTCTTGATGATCCAAAGATCTTGAGATTCCAACATGAGCAGTTGTTTGTATTATTCGTAGATTGTCGTTTCGAGTCTCTATATAAATAACTATATGTATACGTATAGTTATTTATATAGAGACTCGAAACGACAATCTACGAATAATACAAGAGAGACTCATTTTTTTTATTATTTGAAAATACCACTGATTTGATAAATATAACTAATTTTTTTTCCAAAAATTATTTGATGATAGTTCCTCCTAAAATTGTTGTTCAGCCAAGTAGTACATGAAACTTTTGCAACACGATAGTATTATAAATGTCTCTTTTCAATATCTATAAATAATGTTGGTTGTCTATATTTTGTTAAGAATGAAAATGGAGACTAAGCTTATATGTATTAATTCTAACACTTACAATTCTTTATTTTAGATTATCTTATATTAATTTTCGTAAATTAAATTTGCTTCTTTTTTTATTAAACTACATCGATTGGATTATAGAGAGAGAGATACTGGAATTTAAACAACCATTGTGCGAAATTTTAAGTGTTAACATTAGCATTGGGCGAAATTTTAAGCGTAAGTTGTTTACAAAAGCAATGGTATTGTGTGTCAGATGTATTATTCCTTGATATTGGTACTAATACTGTTTGTCGTCAATAATAATTAATTTAACCAAAACTGAATTTGAGCAACTAATTTTGCTAATAAATAAATTAGAACTCTACAGATTTGCGTAGATTAACGCAAAATGGTATAGTGTCGAAACGGATTGAATTTTAATTATGTTAAGAGTATATTTTTTTTTATAAATTCGTTTTTGTTTTGACATTTATGTAATATAAATAAAGTTTTAACACTTAAATTATTGCTTTATTACTTAACCAACAATGAAATTAGAAAATTGGGTACTGAGTAAAAAAACAGTCATAAATATTTCACTACTTCCCATATCATAGTAATTACAAGAGTGACTCGCACAACACTACTCGAGCACTTTTACTTTAAATTGGAGATATAGACTGAAATTAGTATAACACGGTGTGATAAAACAGTCCTATTTAGGGTATCACAGTCTTTCCCGATCAGGCAGAAACGAGGCTAGAAAAAGTAATCTAACGAAATATTATTACAAAAATTAATATCATGAGACATCTTTCATTTTATAATATTAGTATAGATATTTAGACTTGATATTTAGTTATAAATTAATCTTTTGTTGAGTTTAAATTCGTATGTTTGCAGACAATAGAAGCATCATTATTTTCGAATGCGTTCATACAAACCCAACGGTACGAAATATCTGACTTCCCTTTTTGGATGGAAATCTATGAAATTTACAATCGACATGTTTTATCTCGAATAATGTTAATAAAAATCATTTGTGTTTAATATTAAATACAAAATAATTGATATAATTTCAAATATTATATAACACTTATATATATATGATAGAGTTGCTCAAAGTTGTTAAATTTTATAAGTCATGTTTTTGATTTTACTGTTACAAATTTGAAACAAAAAAAAATATTTTTTTTTTTATTAGATTATATGTCTGTGGCATTAAAGTAAAAACATGAAACCATTATAGTTTATCTGTGATTCTATTAATGACATATACTTCTTCAGGATATGTTCGTTGTATATTGATAAATGAAAAACCTGACTGAAAATATAATTTCCACATTTTAATAAGACACAAACAAAAAAAATATTTTCTTTTTTTTTTTATATTTCAAAAGTAAATATCAAATAAAAGATGTATCTCTTTCTCTTTCTATCGTTCAGTCTCAATTCAACACTTAAAATAAAAATTAGCTAAATATATAATATTTGATAAATTAAACTATCATAAGCTTGATATTTACAGTATATTTTGTATCGTGCTCATGTCACGTACGTGTCGTCCGGTACGATGTTGTGTACAATAATTATTAAATATAATTTTGTGTTTTAATATGGAATATTAATTTCGAAGTCAATATTTTAAATTTAATTAATTCTTTTACATATATAATATTGCAATTATATCAATTTGAAAACCTACGCTATTTTAATGCTATTAATTTATAATTGATACCAAATAAGACATTCAATAAATGTAATTTTATAATGTGCTGATTATTACATCGTCTATATTAAATCGCATTTTAAAAATAAATACGGATTACCAACTCAATATCAGGTTGTTCGTGTTTTGTTTTTAACAAATTGCTTAAAGGCTTATTATTATAATTTGTATGTATATCCGATTATGTTATTGTGGATTGCATTAAACAATTTTTAGATTAATATTGAGGACTATAAAACAAAACAAATATTTCATTTCAAATCTAATATTGAAAATAAGAAATCAGATTTTCCGTTTTTTAATACAACCTTTTGTTGAACTTAAACAATATGTTAGTTTAGTGAGGGACAACATTTTGTAACTGAATTTTGAAGATGTTAACCTCAAACGATTTAGCTGAAACCTGAAATTCAATTAGGCGTCGATGACAATGTATTTATATATTATCAATATTGTTATCAATCCAAAAAAACTAACGCAAAAAAATCTTTTAATATCTTAAAATTATTTTAATATTTATTTGTTTGTAATTTCCAAAGTTTCATGTTATTATTATATTAGTTTTAAAATATTATTTTAATAAATTTATCGGTAATATTCGTTTCATTTAAGAACCAACAAAAAAAAAAAAGAACATACAATATTAATTAATCTTGTATCGGAAAAGGTTTCACAAACAAAATTATGGAATTTCAATAGAATCGAATTTAGAATCTCTGCAAACTCTCTTAGTCAACTAGGAGGTATTTACAGATCAACTGTACGTCACGGCAGTATAATATAATAGCGAAAATTCAAGTTTCTAATTCAACGATTTAATTTAGGTACACATAGAAAGAGTTAGGTTTTTTTATTTTAAATATATTAATGTATTTGTAAAAACTTCAAGTATCTTTTTACTATCAATGTTACAATTTACTTGTCTTTACTTGTGAAATCATGATTATTGAAACAGATAAGACAATACAATTTCCAAAAACAAATTTAATAAAGAATATGATGGGGAAGCCAATTTATGTTTATTTCGAATGTTATTTCCCTATCCATTCTTAGAAGTACGTGATAGGAAATACATTTTTTTTAAAATAATTATATCAAGAAACTTGTAAATTATATATCTTATTTGTATGTTTTTGAATATCTTTTTAATAAAAAAAGTATGTATGTTAATTCAAATCTAGGAATATTTTAGTTTCTTTATGGGTTTTTGATACTTTATAAACCTGATTAACTTATTATTTATAGTATTATCTATACTAACATGCTTACTATCTGAACTTGCTTGACTTGTTTCGAACTCATTCAGAGTTCTTATTCATAAGTTCAGAGCAAATTTCGAATAAGAACCAAGATAATGATATCTCATTATATTTATTTATAAAAGTAAATAAATTGTCATTTATATAAACAAGAAAGACCAATATGTATATAATTTAACCTTGAAGTATCCCCATATCAGATCATAGACCTAGATGAGCTCTTTTCATAAGCCTTATTCCCCTGAGATATTATGAACGGAGAAAAAATCAGAAGTTTCAGGCCACTGTTGTAAATGCCATAGTAGTATAATTTTCTGACCAATATTTCGTACTTAATACAATCGAAGACTTTAAACAGACCACTAAAAAAGTCCAAAAGCATCCTGTCGTTCCTTCCAGGTTTCCACCACAGGCAGACACCAGGGTTATTAATAAAGCGGCTTGTAACAGTAAATTATTTTTGTTAAAATGATGTAGCATGTAATAGAGATTGTTTTCTTAAAATATATCCCGTGATTAGTGGGGTATCGGTATTGATCTGTAAATCTAAAGCATTATCCAATTCTAAAAAGGTATAACATTGTGCTTTGTTTGGTAAGCTAGGTTTGATATTCTCATTCTTTTTTTTAACGTAGGTATACAACCTAAAATGTTATTTGGGTTTTACTTTAAATTCATTATAACATAGGCAATCATAGACTGTATGGTAACTGTAGTTTAACTTACCAGATATACTTGGTAATTTGGTACGTAGCCAATACAATTCCATTGAAACTTTGCCGTTCCGGAAAACCGCCTGAGAACAGTTTGCTTATTTTCCAAATTGATCTTTAAATAAAATTATTTGAAGGAGATTAATCACCGAGTAAATTGTTTAGGATAACCAAACTTTTGGGACTATGCCTTTGTGTCATACATCGTGTAAGCTATGTGAAATCCGGAAATTATTGCTAATGTATTTTAATTATTGGAAATATATATCATATAAGTGATATTAAATCAAATACAAATCATTTATTTATGCAAGTGCATAAATGATTTGTAATATAATTACATTGTAATGTAATATAATTATATATAATTTTATGATTTACTTTTATTTACATTAGCATAATTCATTAAGACTTAAAATGCAATGTGTAATCAAATATTTTTTTGTGGTTAGACAGATGATAGCTAATGAATTGCAAAAATCTTAATGTATTATGCACACTATTCATCGATGGTAATTAAAATGTAACTAGTATGCTAAGATCAGCTAGTCACAATAGATAATACAAAAAATTTGAAAGCGCGCGCAAAATTTCCCAATGCAAAGTCTATGGGAAAAATTAATTTTTTGACTAATTACTGCAATTAGGCTAATGAGATTTGAGAGTTGTCACTATTTTTCAGCAGTGTAGCATAATGAGACCTTTGATTTGAGCCATCAACGATATTTTTCCCTTTAGTGGTTCTCGAGCTACAGTGTGCCAACGAAATCGCTTCCTGCATTAATATATAAGATAAACAATTATAATGAAAATTAATTTATAATTATTTCAATCGAAATATAGAGTGATATGTAAACAAACTATGGTATATCGGTCTGATGTAATATTTAGTGATTTAAACACTTATCGTATTTGTCGTCAACTGCAATAACCAATTCTGCCAGAACGCAACCGATTTCGCGCAGCTAATTTTCAGATAAATACAATGTCAATAATCCAGATGGATGTACGCATATTGGAATAACGTTGATCAGTTTCATTTATATTATGTTATATTAGTAGTCAAATAGGGATGACATTACTATTTGATAGTAGAGTACTTCAAGATAAATAATGGGCACCGCAAAACGTCAAACACATCGAAACAGTATTGGACTAACAATAACAAAATAAATAAACAATTTATATAGTATTTTCTTAGATTTTAACTAGTACATATTTGAAATAAAACTATTTTTTTCGGATTAAAACTCGCGTATAATTTGGTTACATTTTGATTTTAATCCGACGTTTCGAATACTGTTTGCAGCAATCGTGTTCAGGGGTAGACGAGATGTAAGTGTCTGTCAGTAAGTCAGATGACTAATTAACTGACTCACTTCGATTGCTGCAAAGCATTCGAAACGTCGGGCTAAAATTAAAATGTAACCAAATTATACGCGAGTTTTAATCCGTAAAAAATAGTTTTATTTCAAACAATTTGTACCAATATCGTTCATTCAGTGTATATATATTTTTTGTGTCTGAATTGTATTTAATTAGCTGTTATTAATGCCGTTCCAATATACTTTCATCAAAATGCTACACCAGTTGTGATTTATTGACTAAAGTTTTTAATTAAAACGTCCGATAGCAATCAATTGTACACTACAAACAAATACATAAATTACTTTAACTTCAATGATTTGGTAGCTTTATAATGGAAATAAAAATTCATTAAACATGCGATAAGAAATTATATTTAATGGATATGCGTTGACCCCAGAACTTCCATAGTTGTCGAATTTGTGTTCAGAAATGTGCTAGTATACATAATTATACGTATTTATCCACAGTAATGAATAAGAATAAGAAGCGGTCGTACAAGTAGAAGCCATTATTATTTTCTTATGTATGATTGAATTTTTTGTATGATTAAATTTACTATAATTGGAGAAAAATCGAAACTAATTAGTTTTGTCTTGCAGCATATTACATGAAAACTTTTTTGCTGGGTTAAATATATTTAAGAAAATACTATAACACATGTTTACGTTATTGAGGTAAATATTTAAAAAATAAATGTTTTATATATTTGAAAACCAAACCGATAATTTCATTTTACAACTAAATTTTTTCACCTGTAGAAGACCTGTAGTAAGTTGCTATTAAAATTATAATTCTTGAGTTTAAATTGAGTTTAATTTTTTTATTGTCCATCAAAAACCTTTAAAAAAATGAAATTAGAAACTTCATACTTTAATGAATAAATAAAAGTGCTATTATTATTATTTTAATCCTATGAATTACGTTTACTACGATTATATTGAATATTTATTAGCTCAATATTGAAGGTTCAAAATGCCTTGCAATACGAAAAAACGAGTCTAGGATTGTATGAATAATTTGAATATTCATAATAATCAACTTTCAATTACAACAAATATATATGAATTAGCAGTTCCTTTTAAAAACACAAGATTTATAATTTTAAGAAATAATTCTAAATCGTCTTTCTTCAAGACGTTATTTCGTTATCTACCCTTAGGTTGGGGTGGTTCATTAAAATACCTGAGCTACTGCGCGCTGGCTGCAATTTGTCACTGAGATAAAACACTACGTGAGATGAATTATCTTGACTGTTCTGCTTCTGAATAATTATAATAGCACTAAATGGCCGCTTCCTTTATTTAACACTTGTGCTTCAAATATATTAACGTTACGCTATTTTCATTTTAATACTGTATAAAACTATTATTTAGTCCTATTTTATTATTTGTTCGTCATACACTTGTATTAATGTAAGGTGTTGAAAAATTGCCTTTGCAAGGAATCTTAATATAATTCGATAGTTTAAAAATAATTTGACGAAACAAAGTTATTTGAGACCATAGATCTCAATTCTGTTATATATTTCATAAAAGGCAGCATCATCCTCCTACCCTCCTCTCTTAGTTGAACAGCACAATATTGTTTTTTCATTTTCTCCTATCATCTGTCAGCTCTGCATTAACTCTTACCATTCTCTTATCACACACACTGTCCATTCGTCTCTTTTCAACATGCATCTTCATGTATGCATCAGCAAATCTTATGAAAATGTTTTTTAGTCAGGTTTAAAATATTTTAATCTTTTATTAGTGGTATTAATAAATAATAAATAAAATTTTTGTGTTACTACTAACTTTTTATAAGTAAGTTTTTATAATTCTTATTATAACAACATACATATATGCACAAAGTTTTGGTCAGAGGTCACTGTGTTATATTATTATGAATAGAAACTGGATTGGATGTTGATCAAATTTGCAAACTGAATATGGCGCAGAATGAGTAATTTAATTTCAGTAATATACGGACGATGAAAGTCAATGTTGTGACTAGTAAATTTTTAATATCTGTATTTATTTTTTTGCTAAATAATTTAATAATAATTTAAAGGTGAAGGTGGTATTTAGAATGTACGGAGGAGATTAAGTATTTGTATTTCATATTAATCAATACATATATGACTTCCATCACACAATCGTTAAAGAATTAACAATTTGCATGGGAAAGTTATTATTCAAGAAAGGATGGAACGTTTTTTGTTTCCAACTATTTTTATTTTTGAAGTTTGACCTAAAGAGCAATCCTTGATGACAAGCAGACTCTAATTGATAATAAACCATTTAAAATGACTTTAGAGATGAATTTATTGCAAAATATATTATAATTAGAAGTAGGTGCACCAAATATTAAAACGCAAGTTTGATTATGTACTGAATATAAAAGTAAAAAAAAGAAAAAAGAAAACACGAAATTCCTTTACAAGGCTATCCTTGTAAAGGAATTAAACCATATGGTTTATTGAATTGGGTATCACAAACTATTTAATATCCTGATAACAACTTGAGATTTAGTTTCCAATTTACATATGAAGTAGAGTAAGATTAGTAAAGTCTTAAGACTAATCTTTAGAATACATATATTCTTATTCTTAACAAAGTTTTGACATAGCCTCTAATTACTAACATATGTTATATACTGATATGTATAATTTATAGTTATGTAGTGGTCACACTTAGGTTATAGACACTAAGACGATATGCCAGAGGCCGCAAGTTCGAGGTCTGAACGTGTTCACGATTTTTTTAATAGAATTATATTTGAAATATAAGAGAATAATATATTTGAGATAATAACTTTAGTTTTAAACATAGTAATATTAAATTAATCTAGATAGTAATACATTTTATGTACAGTTTACCTTATGTAAGCGTCAAGGTAAGTCGTCATACTAGAAAATGTAAATATAACGGAATCCTTGAACTGTTTGTTTAGCTCCCTTAAGAAACGTAAGTTAAAACAGTTAATGTTATGAAACAGTATTAACTATTCGCCTAAATAGTAATTATAAAAAACTATTTCACCATCAAAATATTGAACAAACAAAATAATGTGTAAAATCGCAAATTATTTACAGATCATGATTAACATGAATTTCATTTTAATTAACAGCTTACTATTAATGCACATAATTATGACCTACATATTACATTACATTTTAATTATAAATCCATACACTTTTTTCATACGTTCAATTATTGATGAACATCTATTATGGTATTAATCAAACTTAAATTATAAGTAAGGTAAAAGAAGAATTAGAGTATATATCTACTTATTATAACGACATATTACAACTTAATATAACGTTTCAATGATAAAGGTATTAAAATAGGTTGATAAGTTTTCACAAATCAGTTATATATTAGGTTTAAATATTATACAGATATTATGGAGTAGCATTTTTAAATAGTTGAATTTATAAAAAAGATCAATCTTTTATAATAATATTAATGAGATAAGTTCCTTTTTATCTTGTATGTAATAAGTCACTGCAGGCTTTCTAAAATTCCACTTATGCTTCTCAGTAGGGGTTGCGGGGAAATATATGAACTGAAATGCGGTTTCAAGAAAAATCGCCCGCTGCTTAACTAGTATAGCTTAAGAATTCCATATTGTACAGAAAATATGTTATTCGTAAAGCAAATTCCTACTAAAGACGGAATTAAACTTGTGCTTAGTCCTACTTATATTAAAAGTTCTTGAGGATTTACGTGTGTTTGTTACTCTTTCACGCAGAGTACTAAACGGCTTTGGATAAAGTTTTACAATAATATATGAAAATAAAAAAAAAGGCAATTTACAAGAATTGTATATAATTTTGCCATATATAATGATATATATCGTTGAATTCGGAAAGATCCTGCTCTCTGATAACAATCTTAAAATGCTTTGGCATTGAAGTTTTATGAAAAGATGTACCGAAGGATTGGTTTTATTTAAATGTTCATACATAAAAATCAGCGACAACATGTATCTACTGTTGTTGCAGTTGAGATATTTTATGATTTAATACACTAACAAAATTAAATATATTATTATTTAAAATTTGAAACTTATCACGATTTCCACATCCATATTTAGTAAAACAAAGAAATTTCTATAGTATATTTTCGACTAGTTTCGAAACCATTTCAGATCCTGATCCTAAGTATGGTGAAAGCGCAGCGTGAACTATTTTTATTGTACCCATGTGTAAAATGTTCTTTGTAAGATTAAAAAACACTCTCTCAGAAGAAAGTAATTGAAAAGCAACGTGCTGATAATGTAACTCCACGTCTAAAGTGGTAATCCTGTAATCTTTAGGAACGGATTGCAGTATTTGATCCCACAGACCCGGGTTACGTGCGGTAAATTGCTGTCGGAAGCATTTCTAGAGAAAACAGATCGGATTGCGTTCAAATACACTGTAAATCCCGGGACTCCGTTTTTCTGAGGACTGAGCAAATTCAAATGCTATGAAAATGTTGAGATAAGTTTGTTACTCGATGCTAATAATATTACAGAGTATAAACCTTTAGATGTATGATAGAACCCTGATAAAAAATTGAAATAAAATTACAGAAATAAAATTACAAAACAGATATTCAAGTGTTTAAAGTTATACCAGTTTTAAGGAATTGACAATTGAATCAAAATACGCTGATTTTAGAATAAAAAGAGCTTTAGCACTGAGCTCTCTGGCACCCTCGTTACCCTTTAATAGAGAGAATATTTTTATTGGTGTTTGAATTATAATAATTCCACAGACTAAAATATAGTGTCAATGGTTTTAGAAAGTTATTATGAGCCTTTGATGTGTAGGACTTTATTTATGACGGTGTAATGAGTTCTGATAAAATAGCGAATTCAATTAATAAAACAATCCTTTACAAAAAAAAAGTTTATCTTATGTATAAAAAGAAATAAATTGGTGAGGTAAGGATTTAATACATTCTTAAAGCTTTTTAAAATCATTTTAAAAGTTACTAACATAAATATGCATATCTGTTCGTTTAATTGTATCTTTATATGGAATTTACTATTATCCTACCTGATCCAGAGATCAGGTATAATAAAGAAAATAGGTATTATGGTAGGAAATATTCATGATTACTTTAAGTTAGCACGAATGATTATTAACCGCAAATATTCATATTGTTATTAGTTTAAAACAAGGTTATCCAACTCTTTTTAATAAAAACTCTTTTTATTAACTTTTTTAAAAGAAATTAAATCTTTCTCGTATTTTGGTTTTAAACCATTAATAAGAGAGTTTTAGAAAATGTGGATTTTTGGTTAATAGCACATTTTTAACACTTTGAATTAATTCCAATTCAATTTTAAAATACAAAACTGTTACATGACGATTTTTTTCAGTGCTATTTTACTTAATAACTCAAGATATACCTATAAAATTTCAACTTTTTTTTTTATCACGTTTTCTGTAAAAGAGAGGTTGATATAATTGTCTATCTTATTTTAATTTGTATATTTATCATTTAAAGTAACTTTCTCACGTACTTTATAGTTTTTATTTATCGAAAATTATTATAATATCTTTTAAAGTAAAAATATTGAGAAATATAGAATTTATTATAATATTAAAATATCCTGTCAGTAAAGGCTCAATGCTCAGGCTGCATTAGGGCCTTAATTCGGACACATTATTTTACCCGATAGCATATAAAAGTTTTATATAATTTTTTTATTTCATTTAATATATGGTAATATATCAACAATTTCTGATTGTATGTTCTAAATATTAATAAATTGATCAGTACAAGAGTTACTCACTTTTTAACGAGAGTAACAGAAAAAGTGAGTTTTCGTTTGTCCTTATATTAAAAATATATCTATTTTTAATAATTATTTCGAGTTTGTCAAATAGCGATAAATACGTAACTAAATTTTTTATGTACATCTTCCAAGCTTGAGATGGGTTTGTACACGTAGCTTTAACTATAACTTTTAGCTGGAAAATGTCTTTACAGAAAGGTTTATTTTGATAAATATCGTATCAAAATAATCCCACCTGATGCTTTCAATTGACGTACTTAAGTGATCACTAAATAATTTAATTAATTAGTTTGTGTTATTTTTTATTTTAAAGAAACATCTATTATTATAGACCGATTACGTATTTAAACTAAATTCAGCTTTCCAGGTGGGAATCTGTGCGATATCTGTGCGATACGAATTTCTTGATAAAATTGAATTGCAGCTACAAAATGTTACACACCAGACAGCAGTAGATTCTTTAAACAAATTTTCCTAATGAAATGGTGTATCGTACAAAGTGTGAAAAAAAGATGCATCAAATAATTATTATATTTATAAAAAGCTAATGTAATATATGTTATGTACAATTTAAATTAATTGCAAGAATTATTATAATTAATTATAGCAATGATATTGTCTCAAAATGTAATAATTAAAAACATTTTAAACAAAGAAATAAAATATCAGTATTCAAGGTATCTCATGCTGGGATTCCAGTATTTTAAAAATATGTTGAAGAATCTGTTAAAATATGTTTTGCAGACTTATTATAATATTGTTTAGAATTAATTGTAAATATTTGACTATAATATGCAATAATTGATAGAAGTAAGACAAGTAAGATTGTCTTTACAATTATTTCAAATGAATATAATATATAATATTTATAGGTATTTTAGATTTTGTAGGATCCAAAGCAAATTCATTTTCTCAAACAAGGATATACGTACAAAGAATGAAGTTGAAAAAGTATAATTCACATAGACTAGATGTTAAAGTTTAGCTATAAGCGGTTAAATTACACATACAAAGCAATACCATCAAGTATGTATTACACAGGCTGGGCCAAATAAGACCTACTAATGTTAAACATAAATAACTTTTGCAATAATCATTTATTTTGATTAATTGTTTTTATACATTGAACATATTTTATGGAAATTATGTATGAAATATTACATCAGACAAATGTCCACCATTTTTCTCGATACAAAGATTGGCTCTTTTTAACGCATTTTTCTTTACACCACATAATGTTTCTGGTTGAAGGCTCAGTATTTCGTCTCGAATATTTTGCTTCAGCTGTCTAATAGTCTCTGGTTTATTAAGATACACTTTGTCTTTTAAATATCCCCATAAAAAGAAGTCGGACGCAGTCAAATCTGGCGAACGAGGTGGCCAAGGGAAATATGAATTTTTGGAAATCAGATGTTCGCCAAAAATTTCACGCAGCAGTTCCATAGTTTGCCTAGCAGTATGCGCAGTTGCTCCATCTTGTTGAAACCACAAATGAGGAAACTTAAATTTACTTAAAAATTTTATTGCTTGCATTAGATACAGTTGTGGCTCGAATTATAATTTAAGTTTCCCAACTTAACCGCAATCAAGATAGCTTTAAGTATTAATTTAAAACACTCAAAACATTTATAACATAATACTTTTAAATTATCATTTTACAGGCTATATTAATTAAATATCTGTTATCAAACAAAATCTAAGTGTTATTATTTGTAGTCTCATTATTGTTATCAAATAATGTTTCATCACACTTCGTATAGAGCCGACGTTCTCTCATAACAGAATAGTATATTCCTTGGTTTTAGTTCGACATTCAACGCAAATCCTGCAAGAGGTTATATTATAAAATAAGCTTATACTTAAATATAAAAACTTTTTTACTTAAACTTACTTTTTTTTACTTAATTACTTACTGATAATGCAACAACGAATAAAGAAAAAAAAAAGCTAAAAATTAGCCAACTTTTATTAGATTTAGTACTATTTTGTACTGGTTACATAGTCGTAAATTAAAATTGTTTTTACTACAAAGTTGGTCCATTGTTACGTACGTTGTTCGACCGTTTGCCTAATTTAAATTTTACATCGTATACATAATAGTGCCTCGTATCGGAAACGGTTTTTTCCCTGACCAAAATCTAAAACAAAAAACAAAAATGGTTTCCTACAATGCAATAGCTGTAAATATTATTTAGTGAGTTCTCACCCACTAAAGTCCATTATATTGTTGTTACGTTCTTGTTTTTCTCGTACATACATAGTTGTATGGACCATTAAGCTCTACAATACACTAACTTTAGTTTTTGTTAAGGTTTTTATACGCTAACTTTTTTAATTTGAAAGAATTATATTATGCTAATTGTACATCGAATTAACGATCATATTTTATCATATATAATTGATTTTATCATGTATAATTGTATGTAGTGTATGTATTAGCAACTCACAGTCAACATTTTTGTAATGAAATATTTCTAGGTAATAAGTGAAAAGAAGAGGAAAAATCTACATAAGGAGTCATGTTGTCCTCAATAAATCTACTTTATTTAAATATATCTTCAAAACAACAATATCACACAAAAGTAAAAATAAAAATATATGTAAAAATATAATAGAAAGGCATTAGGAACGATAATTAAATCATCGGCTTAATACCTCTACAAACTCGTAAATTCAAAAGAAATAACGAATCATGCAAGGCAAATTAACCTTGTTAGTTGGAATCTATTTTACTTTAAACAAAAATAACAAATATATCTAAAACTTAATAAAGATGCATTATATAAGTCAAATAATTACTAGTTGTTACTAAACCTACGCTGGAGTCGCAGACGAAATGATAAAACCAAAAAGTGTTGGTTTCATATAATCAATAACTTTAAATTTGTAAATAACATAGAGAACTGGACACTGAAAGCCTCCGAAAATCGAATTCCAATTTAATTAAAGCTAGTACAGTCAAGTAAATATTTTTAGGAACCAGGTGAGATTTTATATTAAAGAATATCATTTAAGGTAATTTCGATATTTACAGATTGAACCATCAATTGCAGAGCTTCCTCACGCAAATGAGTTAACCAATAAGCTACCAACTGATACTAATGATCTAATTTGTAACGAAGGATAATCTATAATACACTTAACTACTAACATTAGAGTTAGCTATTTAACTAGACAAATGAACAAAGTTATTTCTTACGATTTGACTTCTTCGCGAATTCTTCAACAAATGGCGGCTTGAAGGCGCTTTTATTCATTACAGATATGAACTTTCACTTTTCATACCCTCTTTCAGTTGTGTATCTTTTAGTTGCTAACAATATTTATAATTTTGGACACGAAACACGAAAGTTTCAATAAAAATTAACATATTTATTTAATAGAATCTCTAAAAATAAAAATTTTATGCTTTTGCACTATATTGTCTTTTTTATTAGATTATACCTTTCGTAAGTATATGGTAAATACACATAAAAATTAATTATCAATTTTACTATGAGCTCAAAGCTAAAGTATCTAAAGTTATATAGCTCATAATATAGCTATTATGTATATATATATATATATATATATAATAATTAGCTCAGTTGCTTCGTAGCGGTCGTGCTTAGACTTTGTTCAAGATATTTCAATACTTTTATTTTTATAACTTCAGAAGTGGGATTGGGTAACCCAAACTACGCCCAGGATGTTTACTGTTACAGGCTTTTTGTGAGAATGCGGTCTACAGATGAGCCAGATTGCTGTGGAAAGTCTAAGTCTAATATATTATTAAAAGTAATTTTATTATTATTTTTACACAATAAAATAATTAACACCGGAAGTATTAGAGTCAATGGAATTTAAATAAGGTTAATATATGTTGAATTTTTTTTTGTACAAACTCAGATATGTATTTGGTTATTTAAAAATATAGAACGTACTTATAGTATCAAAGCTAACGTTATAATTTATAGTAGCTTATGCAACGTTCTAAACAAACAGTCATACACAAAACACAAATACCAGAAACTTAAGTTAGTTTACCTTATATATCGTTAAAATTAATCATATTTATGTTAGCTAAGCTAACTTGTTTTCTCTAGTAGATTGAAACTCGTAGAAATTACTATACTAAAATTTTTCCTTACTTTAGGTTCGCATTATTTCTTGTAAAGGAATAAAATTTAATCTCTGTCATAAAACTAATTTCTATAAATAAATATATAAAATAATTGTACAGATGTATAAATGAATGCGTTTTAACAAAGTTTTAAGGAACAGAGTAGAAAATATTCATTGCATTTCAATTGTATCTTTTATAAGAATTTGTAAAATAAGTCTTATAAAGCTTATTAAATTCAAATATTACCATAAGAAAAGTTTAAATGGCTGCAATTATGAGCTAAAATGAAATGTAACGAATATTATCGTATAGTAAATAGTATTTTTGTAATAAATTCTATTATTTTGTAAAACCGTTCGGGCAGCGAATGCCACATTTAAGAATTGACGCTGATTGCAATTACATTCGTTGTTATTAATAATTGAAACTATACCGAAATAAACAGCACTGAGATATACTATAACTTTTTTACCATGAACGAACTTTTCGGATTAGTAGTATCGAAAATATTCAAAAACATATTAGTACACTTACAAAGTACATCTTTATATAATATATAATAACCAATTAACAAAAACATATAGAATGAAGAATATTTAGAGATTTATTCCACTCAACCTTTTGTAAAGGTATGAGTTTTGTATAGTTAATGTAAATGAAAAAAAAAAAACTTTTAGAGTTCGTCTACTTATTGTACCTTAAATATGAGATTACATTGGAATACTAATCAATTACTTTTATAAATACATAAATTATTATAGTTTCTAAAGGAAAGAAATTCTAAACTTAGTATGTGAGTGAAAAGAAATGAAGTATCTCCTTCCATTTGTTTCAATTCGCTAAGTCTAACTGTATTAAGAATTTTATTATTTTTATTAAAGATATTATAATTTATTTATGTATATATTTTTAGATATAATATGCCTTAGATTGTTTAGTAATTACTATTTACAAGCTTGTTATTTCAGCTAATAAATAACAATTCTTTGGCGCACTTCCTTTTCCTGCTACAATCATAACGAGAATAGATAAAAATAATCCAATAACTTATAACTATGTTAAGATGGTGATATACTATACTATTATCAAAGGTTTCTAAAATTATTTTTTTCCAGTCTTTTTCAATAAAAGAAAATATTATCTAAAAGATATATCAAACAACAAAAGCTTAAGATAACACGAACACCCGGTGAGTAAAATTGTTACAAAGTTAGCACTTAATTCAGAGCTAGTAAAAACAAAATACTCAATTATTTAAAGAATATTGTATTCTAAATATAATTATATATAATATATTTTAGGTAGATTCATTGTTAATTGGATTAAGGATTATCATCAGGATCATGCAGAAGTCAGCACTGGTGCTCAGTTAACTGTTCTTTCAGTCAGGTTGTTGACTTGTTTGTTTGGTGTTTGCTTCAGAAAGACGTTCATTAAACGTTAATAATTTATAATTGTTAAATTACCCATAGGCGTGTTTAAGTTTTTCACTTTTATCGCAGCTCCAGTTACGAAAGCGTGTTTATTATTAATAAAAACTTTGAGTTAATGTTGTCTTTTCTCTTCTTCGTCTTCAATTCTTTGTTGGTTATTTTAAAATAAGGCAAGTATATGTAAACTATAAAAAATTAAAGTTATTTTTAATACACGTATGATTAATACAATTGAATTAGAAAAAAAAGAATAGCAAAGATACTAGTTTCAAAATCACGTTTAGACGGGTTATATCTAAAATCAAACGAATAATTTACAATGTAATTATTATTAATTATACAACTTGTTTTTAATAAACATTTTAGAACTTGTAAAAGCGAAATTGGATACACGAAAACAACAATCATAATTTATTGCAAAATCCGTGAAGGGTGCTAAGATTGTTTAATTTTCTACCCAGCATGGTGCTTGTAATGTATCATATTTATATACCATATCATCTACACTCTGTTTATTAAAAGTTCAATTGAGACTTCAGTCCATTTATAGAACTCATTAAAACTAAAATGATTGTTTACAGATTTTTAAATAAATAATTATTCTGGAGCAAGATTATTACACTTTAATATTAAATAAATTACTTGGAAGCAATTTCGAAAGACTGTTTCTTATAAACAAGTTAGTATAAACGTATATAGTTAAGTTATTATTATGTCAGTGTCTTTAAATAAATCACCCAAAAATAATTACTGTTTTCTGAAAACGATGTCTGGAATATTCTAAAACAAGAAATCAACAACAAGTTGGAGAACACTTAAAATTCAGAAATGCTCTGAGTGTCCAACTTGTTGTTGAGATAATGTAGATTGATTGAAATGTGATGTACATCAAGCAACTTTATCGTTATAATTTATTATTTTATTTATATTTGCAATATTATAATTTAAATACATTAACAGGAACAAGTATAGGTGCAATTAGTATCTGAACTCGTTAGTGATCATACCGGCTTGCCAAGTTTTAGAACTAGCAGCCATACTGGCAACGCAAACAGTATGAATCCTTGAGCTGTTAATGTCTTAGTTATATAACATAACTGAAATTAAACATTATTTATACAACTGAATATATAAATACTGAGAATATTGTTTACAATTTTGTTATGATTGTAATTTAATTATTTTATTAATTGTTAGAAAAACTGACTAGACAGTCACTTTATTTTTTAAAATTTTTTTATTGGGTTTTGGTTAATCGTAAATAAGTTTAGTAAAAGAAAAAAATGTGAAATGTTAATAATAACTCAAAGCTTCTGAAACTACCATTTTTTCAAATATTCATTCATTGAACGATATATATCAAGTTAATTGGCTAATATAACTAATTTATAAAGAATAATAAACCGCATCTTATAATAATTTTAAATTACTCACATTTAACAGCAGCTTGAAACCACAGAGGCATTGAAAAGTTTAACTCCTTTGCAGTTTAACTTTTACACTTAGAGTAATGACGTAATTATATACGATTTCATTTAAATTTGTACACAATTTTGCAGCTTTATAAGAATTAAATAGTATTATATTATAAAAGAGTATTTAGAAAAATGAATAAAATAAACCTTTACATGACAGAAAGAAACCAAAATAATATTTCACTCAAAAACTGATAATGAAATGGTTGAGCTGAGCAAAACGAAGCTCTTTACTACTCAAATTTTAGAAGTTGTAGTTTTCGAGATAATTGATAAAATGTGTCCCATGTAGTTAACATATAGAATGTTTTTGTTTCGCGCGCGCTGCGTCGCGAGGCCAACCCCGCTTGCATGGACCTAGTATATTATATCTCCAATGTACGCTGTGAAAATAACTTTTGTCTAATCTTGAATATTAAGTATCTCACAGAAAATATCAAATCTGTAAACAAACTTTATACAGGACAATTATTTTAATGAATACTGGTGACGCTCCGTAGGCTGATTGATGACAATTTGATTAAGATCATTTTTTAATTCTAAGAGATTTCCAATACTACGACTCTAATGACCTAGTCAAGGACAAAGACTCATTCGAAAGCATTTGTTTTTCTTTGTTATTTGAGATCACTTCTAACTAAAGTTTCCTTGTATTAAACAACTATTGGAGTAATCTTGACTGCATCAGTCCCGTGCCTGTGTGTGAAATATTAAAAACTGTTAAACCCTCTTATTTAAACTTTTTATTGAGTGTCAATGATTGTTTCTTTAAAATGCTATATTCATGACATTTCTATGATTGTTTGTTCCAATAATAATAGTTTTTAATTAATATAAATAAGGCTTCGAAAAAGGTCGAGAAAAAGCACCAGGTTTTCTCCGAATTTTTTACCTGCCTTACTGTAGATTCCATACCCCAAAAGCCTGGAATGGCAAGGGACCAAAACACGTTATTACTTGGTAAGAAGCTAGTGTGGTCCTTTTATAAGGTCATATTCACCTATTCTCTTCTCTTCTCTTCTCTTCTCTTCTCTTCTCTTCTCTTCTCTTCTCTTCTCTTCTCTTCTCTTCTCTTCTCTTCTCTTCTCTTCTCTTCTCTTCTCTTCTCTTCTCTTCTCTTCTCTTCTCTTCTCTTCTCTTCTCTTCTCTTCTCTTCTCTTCTCTTCTCTTCTCTTCTCTTCTCTTCTCTTCTCTTCTCTTCTCTTCTCTTCTCTTCTCTTCTCTACTCTTCTCTACTCTTCTCTACTCTTCTCTACTCTTCTCTACTCTTCTCTACTCTTCTCTACTCTTCGACTCTCGACTCTCGACTCTCGACTCTCGACTCTCGACTCTCGACTCTCGACTGTCGGCTTTTTTCCGCCGATGCACTTGATGAATAACGAACAAATGGGAAAACCCTGGGAAATGTGAGTCTCTAATTGAGCTGAGCGAAGTGAAGCTCTTTACTACTCAAATTTTCAACTCTTTGTTACCCTACTCCTCCTTCAATTTACGAGCTAATGCACACATATGCACACATTTATGGGCAAATTAAAAATAAAATTTCGTAAGCAAAACTCGTTCTGGATTGAAAATTAGCCCAATCGTAATTGTAGTTTTCGAGAGAATTAAAAAATTGGTCCCCAAAAATTTAAAATATAAAAAGTTTTTGTTTCGCGCGCGAGCGTTTCTACTACACTGCTTCAGAGTCGTCTCACGTGCTTTCACCTCAGTCGTGTGTGAGACGTCAACCAGTAAACAAGTCTGCTAAATTTATTATTGACCGACTTTTTTAAACTTTTTTTTTTGCTTGTTCTCCCATTTCTCTCTATCCTTTTCGAGGTAATATTGTTTGCAATTATAAATTTGCTCAGAATATTGACATCAAATTATAATTTTTATCCATGAAGAAATATCATCATTTAACTCTAGACATTGATGCGCTCGACTACGTCGTGAGACTAATCCCGCTCGCGTGGACCTAGTATTAAGGTACAATGTTAGCTGAAATTACATTACTATTTTCTGTCTATCAAACCTATAAATATTTATCCATGAGTCTTCTTGTCGTGTCTGCTATCAGTTCAATAATTCACATAATAATAGCCTATTGGGATTTTCAGTCATTATTGCAATGACATCGAATGTTTTACTTTAGTTATTTAGTTACGTATAATATTCAAAACAAGCCAACTACAAATTATGTTACGTCCGGATCAAAATACAATACCGCACTCAGCGAATTGTATTTGACTAACTTTGTCTGTTCCAATAGGTAATTTGCTTAATACGTTAATATTTGTAGAAGGACGTATGATTTATTTTGGTACACATTGGTATATTAAACAAAGTTATAGATATATAAATCTAGTTGGTTGACTAGTTGGTCAACTAGTTACTCGACTAGTTAGTTAACCCGTTGCTCAACTAGTAGGTAGACTAGTTGGTTAACTAGTTGCTCGAGTACTTGGTCGACTAGTTGCTCGACTGGTTGCTCGACTAGTTGGCCAACTAGTTGGTCAGTTATTTGCTTGACTTGTTGGTAGACTGGTTGTTCAACTAATTGCTCGACCAATTGCTCGCCTGATTAGTTGACTAGTTGGTCAACTAGCTTCTTGACTAGTTACTTAAATAGTTGCTAGATTATTTGGTAGACTAGTTGGTCAATTATTTGGTAAAATAGTTGGTTGTTTTTTTATTTAATTCAATAAATAAAAAAACAACCAACGTTGGTCGAAATTGCCTCTAAAAACATAAATGTAAAGAAAAAACCAACTTAAAACAGAAACTAAATAATAAAATGTTCGTGTTTTGTAAAACTACTATTTTAGTAACTAAAATAAATATTTAAATACGTAGTTGACTTGAGCTCAATGGTACTTATGAAAACCCAATTTGTACTTATGAAAACCCTCAGTCAATAAAGTACTTTCTTTTTCTGTTTAGTTTTTAATATATATATTAGTTCTATTATTAAGAAACACGAGTAAAACAAAAACTGTAAACTTTGACAGTATTCCTCATCCTATTCAGATCATATCACAACTCTAGTGCGACATAATTCTGATTTAAATGTATATGTGGGATAAATTTGTCGACATCTATACGACAAACATCAATGATATTTTGAAGTCGTCTTCAGCTTCTGATAAAATCGAATGCCTTTTCAAATCAGTAACTTTTATATACATTGTGGTTTTAAATTTAAAGAATTTCAAATGTAAAATGGTTCAACGCATATTATTTTAATGTGGCATAGTGTTTTAGAATTAAGAAGTGAAGGACAAGTTCCCGTTTTGTCCTTACATTTATTGGGACATGATCTAAATTATTAATGGGAGTAGCTATTCCCTGGGTAAAAACGAAGGTGGATGTATATTTTATAGCAAATCAAAATTTCAAATTCATAGTAAGGTTTGCGTATGTTGAGGTAAAATATATATATATATATATATATTTGTTTAATACAAAACCTTTAAAATATTTACTTTTAAAACACACATACGAATTTAAAGGCCATTTTTTTAAACATATGCATGAAATTTTCTTTTCAAAATATATAAGACAGAGTCGAGTTTATTGCTTCTATAAAAAGATTTCATTTTTTAAATATAATCTTGTAGAAAATTTTATAGCAAAATCGCTTATCGCTAAAACATCATGCAATATCTTCCGTTACTTAACAACTGTAATAATTCAATATTGTTTTATTTACTACCAGCTGCTCCAACGATTTAGTTACAAAAAAACTTTTAATTACGTATAAACATGCGATACTTGAAGAGTATTACTTCCTCGGCGGTTTAAGGTAGGGTTAAATAATTAACGTTGTCTATTCGGAAATAAATAACAATCCTTTTTGTTATCTGAAACGAAAATATATACTAACTCTTTTGTAAAAAAAAATATGTTTATAAAATGCAGTTTCAGTTTTGTTTCTAGGTACCTTTGCTAATGGTTGCTTTCTATAAAACCAAACCATCGATTCTCTGTCAAAGTAAAAGTCCAAGAAGAAGGTGAAATGTTAAAGGTAATAAGATTAATAGACTATGGATTTTTTTGTAATTAATTAAATATTTAAAAATTAATAACTTAATTGTTAATTATATGAAAAACCTCTTCAATTATAGTTATATTTATAGTAGACTAAACAACATTTCTGATAATAATATTGAAATGTTGCATTCGTCCCAATTCTTAGAAACATTACAACAGTTGGACATGAGTCGTCCATTAAGGGGCTGTTCTGTATAGTTTTATATAGACGACATGGCAGCTGAATCATCTACCTCAGTGCACGTTCACGTAATAAATGTAACACATCACATTTTTAATACACGCAGTATTTTAATATAATATATTTTATGGAGGTTTCTAATGTCTTTATTTTTTTCATTTATAATAGTTATTTCATTTGTACCCTCTCCCCTCCGCAAATAGTCTATCAATTATTATAACTTTATAGCAATCATATTGAGTATCAATATTTAAATATTTATGTGAAAATTAGAAAGACCAACTACAACCAAATACAAAGACCAACATAAAACCTGTACACATATACACATACAACAAATATGATAAACATAAACTAAAAACTATCGTTCAGTTTATTTAAAAATATGCAAATTGATATGACTATTTTTGACAAATTCTTCAAAAATTTGTTTTTTTATTTAATAAATTCAACAAATGAAACTAATTTAAGATTCTTCAAAATTGTAGCAATGAAATTAAATCACGTAACTAAAAAAAATTATCTTTAAACTTGGTAAAATTAAAATTAATTGCCCTTAATAATATTAATTATTTTAATAAAAACTTTGCTCGTTTTGATACAATATCAAACCATAAAAATATCGTTTTGAACGAACCTTCAGAAATTCAAAGAAACGGTATACTTTATAAAAATAAATTACATTATACAAATATGTAATGACAAACTGTTCTGATCGCACACAAAGATAGTAAAAACCATCAAGCCATCCATCAATCGAACATGTTGGTAACCACACAACATACATCTTTATATAATTATATATATATAGTATATAATAAACAATTAAGATAAACATATAGAATGAAAAATAAAGCACTTACATCAAATTAAATAACTATTTAGAGTTTTATTCCTCTTAACCTTTTGTTTGTTTTTGAATCATTGATGTTAAGGAAACAAAATTAAACTTTCAGAATTCGTCTATTTCGTACCTAAAATATGATATCAAACTTTGTAATAAATGCATTTACTACTTTGATAAATACATATATTATTATAATTTAAAAAGGAAAGAAATTTTACACGAACTACGTGAGTGAAAAGGAAAAAAGTAAGTGTCTTCTTACACTAATTTCAATTCCCTGAGTCTAACTTAAAACAGAATACTATCTTTTTTTCAATTTACCTTTCACGCGGTACATATATTTAGATACATTAATTAATTAGATTGCTTGGTAATTACTTTTTATAACAAAAGCTTGTTATTTCCGCTAATAAATAAGAATTCTTTGGCGCACTTCCTTTTCCTGCTACAATCAGAATGAGGATAAATAAAAATAATCCCATACTTAGTAACTATGTTCAGATAATAATATTATCAAAGTTTTCTCAAATACAATTTTCAGTTCTTTTTTAATAAAAACAAACAATTAAAAACACTTATTTATTTCTTCTAATCTGTTATATTATGAAGATTGAAATAAATAATAATAAAAAAAATATTTATTATTTTATGTTTATTTTTAGAATATTGTTCACAATAACTAGGTATAAAGTCTTCACACTTGTGTCAAAAGAACCCACGGTTGTATAATATAATTTATTAAATGATTTAGACAAAAACTACAAGCCAAAAAAATTAATTAAACGTGAATGAAAAAAGTCAAAGAACCGCAAGTAATGAAATAATACATTTCTTTAATAAATACTATGTACAAACATACATAAAAATTTGAAAATATTCATACTAATTAATTTTAAATGAAGGAAGAATCTTAAAATACTCATTAAAAGTCCAATTAAAAAATTAATAGGTGCTATCGGAAAAATAGTATTTATTATTCAGCAGTACAATTAAGACATTGGTCCTTTGTCTTTGGATCTTTGAATAAATTATACTTTAGCCATTATTAAGAGGAATTACCAATAAATGGTTATCTAAAGAGGAACCATAATAAATTTTAAGAATAAAGGTTAATTTTTAATGATTACTTCAACTACAATATTGCATTGAAATGACAGTCAATCATGAATTTTATTATAAAAAAGTAGATATTTTTAGCATTTTCTCTAATCGCATAATCTCTTCGGTTATTTATTATATGGGTATTCCAATTCATATTAAGTCATCCTTGCTCTTTATATTAACTAGACTTTGTCTCCGTATATTTTTTATGGAAATAAAATAACCTCATAAATAGTAAGCCATAAAAGAAAACATGATCTAGAAGATATCTCAGATCACAAGCTTAAGATAACACGAACACCCGGTGGGTGATATATTTACTGAGTTAGCAGCTAATTCAATGCTCCTAAAAATATTATATTATATGGGATACTCAGTAATTTATACAATATTGTTTTTTATATTTATCAATTTGTACATAGGTTTATTTATTGCTATTTCTAATGAGGATTTTAGAAGTCAGCAGTAGTTCAATCATTGATACGTAGTTAACTTTGTTTTCAGACAGGTTGCTGGTTTTTTTTATTTTGTTTTTCCTTAACAAAATGTGTTTATTATTAATAAGAACTTTGAGTTAATGTTGTCTTTTCTCTTCTTCGTCCTTACTTATTTCTGATTATTTAAAAATAATACAAGACAGCTATAAAAAATCAAAATATTTTTTATACTTTAATATGAAAAAGGAAACGAAGAAGCAAAAAAAATACAGTAGTTTCAAAACGACCTCGCTTTTATATTGTTATAACTAGAATCACACCAACAATTTACAATGTTTATATTATTTATTAATGATCTTGTTTTATAATAACAATTTTTGGCCCTATAATAAAGAAATAGGATATACGAAAAAAAAACATTTATTATTTATTTCAAACTTTAGGAAGGTGCTGAGATTATGTAATTTTCTACGCAGCATGGTGCCTGTAATGTCTCATACTATATTACAATTTATTTACTAAAAAGGTCGACTCATTTATTTATTTAACTCATTAAATCAAAAATGATAGATTAAAGATTATTATTATCTTGTGCGTAGCAGTATAATTTTATTTAGTTTAGGACATAATGACAATTTAATTTAAAGATAAATTATTTGGAAGCAATTTCGAAAGACTCTTTCTAATATACATTTTGAACTATATATAAGTAAGATAGAATTTTGTCAGTGTCTTTAATTAAAAACTTCAAACACAATTACTGTTTCATGTAAACGATGCCTCGAATATTCTAAAACAGGAAGACATCAACAACTTGGATTAAACTTAAAATTCAGAAATGCTCTGAGTGTCCAACTTGTTGAGATAATGTAAATTGATTGAAATGTGATGTACATCAAGTAACTTTATCGTTATTTTAAGTTATAATTTATTATTTTATTTATATTTGCAATATTATAATTTAAATACATTAACAGGAACCAGTATAGGTGCAATTAGTATTTAAACTCGTTAGTGATCATACCGGCTTGCCAAGTTTTAGAACTAACAGCCATACTGGCAACGCAAACAGTATGAATCCTTGAGCTGTTAATGTCTTAGTTATATAACATAACTGAAATTAAACATTATTTATACAACTGAATATATAAATACTGAGAATATTGTTTACAATTTTGTTATGATTGTAATTTAATTATTTTATTAATTGTTAGAAAAACTGACTAGATCGATACTTTTATTTTTTTAAAACTTATTTATTGGTTTATCGTAAATAAATTTAGTAAAAGAAATAAAAAAATATATGTTAACAATAACTCAGATATTATGTCACTACCATTTTTTCAAATATTCATTCATTGAACAATATGTATCAAGTTAATTAGCTAATATAACTAATTCTTAAAGAATAATAAACCGCATATTATTATAATTTTAAATTACTCTTATATAAAAGCAACTTAAAATCAAAAGTTAAAAGGTAAAAGTTTAACTCCTTTGCAGTTTAACTTTTACACTTAGAGTAATGACGTAATTATATACGACTTCATAAAAATTTGTACACGATTTTGCAGTTTTATAAAAGGAAAGCATTGAAAAATATTGTTATATAAGAGTATTTGGAATAAAATAAAACTTTATATGCCAGAAAGAACACAAAAAAGCATTTCACTCAAAAAACTGATAATGAATTTTTACTTTGACGAAACTCGGATTAGTTGATCATATTATGGTACTGTGTTCGCTGAAATTTTAATACTATATTCTGTCTATCAAACCTATAAAAATTTAGCTATGATGCCACTTACCGTGTCTGCTGTCACTAGCAATAATCCACTCAATAATAAAATATTGGGATTTTCAGTCGTTATTGCAATGACATGGAATATTCTACTTTTAAAATATTTAGGTACGTATAATTTTCAAAACAAGTCAATTACAAATTTTGCTAGGTCTGGATCAATTCATGTTAGGTCTGATTCCATACCACACTCGGCGAATAGTATTTGATTAATTCTGTGAGCTCAAGTATGTAATTTCCTCAAATACGTCAATATTTGCACAACAGGGTATATTATATTTTCGTATATTTTTATATGTAGTTATATAAAACAAAGTCGTAAAATCTTGTTAGTTAAGGATTATTATTAACTCAAGAATAGCTGGCCATGTTCTCCTGTTATTATATTATGTGTCTATGTGTGTATGTATGTTAGCGTCGTTTTTGACGGGTTGTTTTCATTTCCGTGCCACTTGATTATATGATTGAATTCGTTTTTACTCTAATCGATGGATTTGACGTAACTTGGAGCTGAGTTGTTCTCAAGCGAAAGCGACCAAGCAATATTTCATAATTGAACACCGCAAAATTCGTGATCTATAAATAACTAATTGCTCGATTGGGGTGGTTGTAATACAAACGACATGTGTTAATGTCAGGAAAAAGTGATCATTATTGTGAAAAAAGGGTTTTTTTCGTTTTTAAGAAAGTGCTAAAATAAAATTAAAGTAAGCAAGTAAAGATAAAATGGATTTTGTTATAAAATAATAATAATAGTAAATTATCATTTTTACTTATTACCGCTTCTTAATACATATAACATTTACAATTCTTCGTAATGGGACCACGTTAGATTTTTAAAATTTTTATTGAATATAAATAAAAGTTCATTAATACAGACAGGACATCATATTGCGAAGTCGATAGAAGTCTATTAGATGACACCTCTGTTCTGATAAAGTCGTTTGTATATAAAATGCTATATTCCTCGGGGCTAGTGACACGGTCGCTCAATTAGCAGAGCTACGGTATGGTGACCTCATCATTGACCCGGTCAACATGTATAGTGCGTTTTAGTCGGAAAAATATTCTAATTTTTGAATGAAAACGCTAAAACTTTATTTTATAATAATGATGTCCCAAAAATTATGGTGATAATTTATTAAAATTAATTAATGTAGTGTTAGCCATTGATGTTTATTGACACGGGTAATAGTAATGAAATATATATAGAATACAGACATTGGGAATAAAAGTTAAATATTCGTCTATTAATTTTAGTGTAAATTATTTTCTTCGTGTTATGGCAAAAATCTCTTTTCGTTTTTTTTTTTTATGGAAAACGAGGGCAAACGAGCATGCGGGTCACTGATAAAATGTGATCACCGCAGCCCATGAACTCTTGCAACATCCGAAGACTCACAAGAGCGTTGCCGGCCTTGGAGGTAGGAATGAACGCCTTTTTTGAAGGTACCCATATCGTAACGATCTGGAAACACCGCCGATGGAAGCTCATTCCACATCTTTGTGACACGTGGAAAAAAGGTACTTGCAAACCGCACAGTAGAAGAACGCCATGCATCCAGGTGGTAAGGATGATAAAGAAGGCGGTGACGTGCTGTGCGGAAAACATCAAGCAACATCTTTCGTTACTTAACAACTATAAGAATTGAATATGGTTTTTTTTACTTCTATCTTTGTTTACTTTTTATTATAAAAAAAACCATATTCAATTCATATAGTTGTTAAGTAATCCAATACTTGAAAAGCTTTCTTACCTCGACGTCTTTAGGTTGGGATAAATTTTAAATAAATACAGCAATAACATTAAATATATTTAATAAAATAATAACTTTTACAATAATAACAATTTTTGTTTTCCGAAATAAAATATATTCTAAATCGTATGTAAAGAAAATATATATATATTTATAATATTGCAGTTTGTGTTGTATATCTAAGTACTTTTTCTAACTCTTTGTCAAAATAAAAGTCCTGGAAGAAGGTGAGATATTAAAAGTAGTCATTCAATTAATATTGCAATTTTTTTTAATTAATTTATTTTTTACGAAATCATAATTAAATTCTTAATTATATGAATAACCTCGACTTACAAAAAACTAAATTTTATTTCTTAGACGTAATAACATTTGTAATAATAAAATTGAAACTTTGTATTCTAATTCTTAGTTACATTGCAACAGTTGGACATGAGACGTCCATTAAGGGGCTGTTCTGTATAGTTTTATAAAGACGACATGGGAGTTGGATCATCTTTTTTTTTTTTTTTTTTTTTTTTTTTTCCGTTGGAAAAACCCGTTACGGGTACCCCGTCGGCCCAGGGGGGTGACGGCCGGGGGGTTATGTGGGACTACCCGGCAGCATAGAGGATGCTGCCATTTTTAAGGCTACCCACTAAAAAACCAACGGTTGCCCTCTTTGCCATAATGGGACGTCACGGGATCGCGTTAGCACACACCGTGACGCCCCGGCGAGACCCCCCGAATGAGGGTGCCCCGAGCAACGTAGAGCACCCTCCCATCGCAGGCCTATGTTAGGTAAGAGGGGTCACCCTCCCCTCTCACCAGGCCTACAACTGGGGAAGGAAGCGGCGGGCGTATTCCCGCCTCCTTCTACCCAGTCTTCCCCGACGGAGCGGGTCAGTGGACGAGGCTGACTTCCTGACCCGCTCCGCGGCCTCCTTTGCGGCTATGACTTGCTCGCAGAAGGAGGCCATTGCGACCCAGCACCTCTCACTGCTGACCATCGCGCTGATAACGCGCGGCAGCGAGAGGTCCCTGCCAATCACGCCCACCAGCTCCGTGCGCTGGTGGTCCCAGGCAGCGCACTCCGCCAAGGTGTGACGAGCCGAGTCGACGGACTCGTCACAGTGATGGCAGGAGGGGGTCGCCTCCCTTCGTGCTATCCTGTGCAGGTACCCACCGAAGCAACCATGCCCGGTCAGCACCTGCACAAGACGGAACGTAAGCGTTCCGTGCCGCCGATTGATCCAGTGGTCGAAGTGAGGGCGGACCGCCCCCACTGTGATCATACCGGCGGCAGGGGACTCTAAGTCCCTGTTCCACCGTCGCATCAGGGCTCGGTGAGCTAGAGCCCTGATTCGCGCCACCTCGGGCCTTACCCCCGTGGCCAAGGCTTCTGCCCGGTGCCAGTACACGGCTGCGAGCACCTCCGCCTGTAGCTCCCAGGGCGGATCGCTCGCCAGGAGTGTAGCCGCCGTAAAGGACACCGTACGGTACCCCCTGATCATCCTCACCGCTAGGACCCTTTGCGTTCTTCGCAACAGGGTCCTTGAGTGAGCGGTGAGGGACTCCGACCATATGGGGGCACCGTATAGGGCCATGCTCCTCACGATGCCGGCATATAGGCGCCGGCATGGAGCCTGCGGCCCACCGACGTTAGGCAGAAGCCTTCCCAAGGCAGCTGCGGTGGAAACCAACTTCGGGGCGAGAAGGGAGAAGTGCGCCCCGAAGTTCCACCTTCCGTCCAGGGTGAGGCCCAGATACTTCATCTGGGCCTTCACCACCACCTCCGAACCCTGGACGGAGATGGACGCCCGACGAGGGGGACCTCGCCGAGGGCCGTGGAACAGGATGGCCTCCGTTTTAGTGACGGAGACCTCCAAACCCAGCAGCCCTATGCGGTCCGCAACAAGCGTTGCACCGACGGTAGCAAGACGGGCCGCTTCCGCAAAGCTCCCTCCCCGTGCTGTGACGAGGGTGTCATCGGCGTAACAAAACACCCTCATCCGGGGAAGGAGAGGACAGCGGAGCAGCCAGTCATAGCCCAGGTTCCACAGGATCGGTCCCAAAACGGACCCCTGTGGAACCCCTCGGCTCACGGCACGTCGGTACATCCGCCGGTCGCCGCGCTCCCACAGGACCTCTCTGTCCTGCAGGTAGGCCCCCAACAGTCTCAGGAGACAGGGAGGCACTCCATGGAACCGGAGCGCCTCGACCAATGTCTCGAACGGAAGACTGTTGAAGGCGTTAGCGACGTCCAGCGAAACCGCCAAGACGACGTCCCCCTCGCGAACAGCCTCCTGGGTCACATCTCTCAGAGCTCTCAGGGCATCTATCGTAGAACGACCCGCCCTGAAGCCGAACTGAGCTTCTGAGAGATCCGGACCCACCTCCTCGAGGTGGCAGGTGAGACGGGCAGAGAGGATTCTCTCGAAGAGTTTACCCGTCTCATCCAGCAACACGATCGGCCTGTATGCGGAAGTAGAGTCGGCAGAACGACCCCCCTTCCGCAACAGGCACAACCTGCCCTCTTTCCAGGCTTTCGGGAACTGTCCAGTGCGCAAGCAGAGGTTGAACAGTTCCCGAAGCCTGCCACCCAAGTATTCCAGGGCGATGAACAGCACTCGCCCCGGAATACCGTCTGGCCCCGGCGCAGTGCTGCAGGCTCGTAGGCGACGCGATGCGACCTCCAGCTCGGCCTCCGTGATGTCTGGGACAGAGCCAACCCCCCCACCGTGAAAAGGGGGAGCCATCACGGGAGGCGTGTGGCCGGTGGGGTCCGGGAAAAGTTCCCCCACCAGCCTTTCGAGGAAATCCGGCTCCAGGGACTCCATGACCGGGGCGCACGCGGCGCGGAGTTTGTTCCGCGCCACGCGATACGTTCGCCCCCATGGGTCCCTGTCGAGACCTGCCAGGATTTCCTCCCGAGCCAGGTCCTTCGCCTTTCGAATCGCCAAACGCAGAGCTGTTCTCGCATCACGGTAACAGCTCCGCAGCTGGGCCTCCAGATCCGGGTCAAAGCCGTGACGTCGGCGACACCGGACGAAGGCCCTACGAGCCCTGCAGCAGGCCGCCCGAAGTTCGGCTAATTCGGGCGACCACCAGTAGACACCTCTACGCCGCCGGGGCCTAGACACCACCCTCGGCATGGCCGCATCGCAGACCCGAGACAGGGCTTCGCGCATGCGGCCCGCCATCGCCTCCACGTCGGTTTCCTTGCTGGGAAGATCGGGAAAGGCCCAGCCCTGTACGATGGCTGCCTCCGCAGCCATTTCCCGATCCAGCCGTTGGATTGCCCAGCGAGGAAATCGACTTCCTCCCCGCGGTGGCCTGGCCAGATCCGGTCGGACGGTGGAGATCTCAAATCGGATGTATTGGTGATCCGATAGAGTCTCCACCTCCTTCTCGACTCTCCAGTCGTGGACCAAACGTGCGACAGCTGGGGTGGCGAACGAGACGTCCACCACGGAGCTCCCTTGCGGCCGCACGCAGGTCGGTTCGGTCCCCCTATTGAGGAGGGACAGACCGGAGAGGAGCGACCAGATCTGAACGGCCCTGCCCCTAGCGTCCGTGTGGCGGTTCCCCCAGGCCACGGATTTAGCGTTCAGGTCGCCGAGGACGATTGTTTTCCCCGACGCCTGTCTGCTGATCGCCTCCCTGACGGAGTCCAGGAAGATCTCGAACTCCGCCAGGCTGCGATTGGGAGAGAAGTACGTGCCGACAACCACGTACTCCCCCCACCGCGCCACTACTAAACCCGGGCCAGTCTCCAGTGTGGAGAGAGGGGGACCGGGACTTGATCCCACAACCACCGCCACGGAGCCGTTTATGTCCCCCGACCAATTGGGAATTGGGGGGACATAGTAGGGCTCACAGGCCACCGCGATATCTACCTCCCACTCCGCCATGGCCTGCAGGAAAAGGTCCTGAGCCCCAGCGGAGTGGTTGAGGTTCGCTTGAAGGAAGCCATGTCGCAGACTGTTCATTGCGACATGGCCTCAACAGGCGCCTGGGGGCGCACGTCTTTTGGAGCCGACGGGGAGGAGCGGGCTACTTTCCGTCCTTTGGACGGAGCCTTACATGCTCGACTCCCCAGCTCGTGTCCCGCTGGCAGGCCTCGCTCTGCGCAGACCGCGCACCGCAGCACTCGGGTGCAGCTGGCACGATCGTGACCCGCCAAGCCGCACCGGAAGCAGATTTCGCTGCGGTCGACGTTGGAGGGGCAGACCGCATGCGTGTGTCCAAGCTCCATGCACCCGAAGCACCGCAGCGGTCGCACCTCCAGGAGCTCCACTTTCGCCGGACTCCAACCGACGAGCAGCCGCTCCGCCCCCAGCAGGATCCTCGCCGCATCTACTGTGCACCGGGCAAAGGTGGCGCCCATGGTCACGGCGCCCCAGCGAATCTCCCCGACGTGGATAGACTCCCTGGAGCACCCGGTGATGCGGCAGATCGCGACTGCCACCTTCTCTGAGGTTGCAGAGTCGTCCAAGCCCTTGATTCTGAGGCCAACCCTCTGCTGGGCTCGGGCGACGTCTGCAACCCCATCCAAGGCGGAGCGGAGGCTCGCCTCCAACGCCCCCGCCTTGTCGGCCGACGCCTTCGGCAGCTCCAGGAGCCTCGCTCCGGTGGCCGAACGCCGAATTACGAGCCCGCCCTCGAGCCCGATCTCGCCGAGATTAACTCTTTCGGCGGCGCGCTCGAGGACGTGCGCGTAAGTTATACCTTTGGAGGCCGCCTCGTCCTGGAGCTTAATAATAACCGCAGGTGACCGAGGCGGCGGCAGTTTAGGCTTCGGCCGGGAACGGCTCTTGCGCCTTTTCGCCCTGGGCCCCCGCCTTCTGCGGCCTCTGCCTTTCTTAGGCGGCTGCGGAGGCTCAGGGGCTGCTGCTTGGCGGGCTGTTGATTTGCCCACAGGATCCGGGGCCGGCGGGCGGGGGGCATTCTTTTCGCGCCTGCCCCGCCGCACGACCGTGGTCCAGGCCTCCTCAGTAACGGCAGCCTTCTGTGGAGGAGCCTGAGGAGGAGGCCGAGACACCACAGGCCTCGTCCCTAGAACGGGTGATCCTGAAAGCACGCTTTTTGCGGGCTTTTTTGCCGCTGCCGCAGTTGCCGCCGCCTCTCTACGGCGATCTGCCGCTAAGGGCGGCCGAAGGCTCTTCTCGGGGAGGAGGCGATCTTCGATGCCTGCAAGGCGGGCGTTTAACATAACGCCCACCGAGGTAATCAGGGATCGCCTCAACTCCTCCAGGGTCTCTGAGTTGAGGGAGGGCACCTCAGGAGCTGCGGCTTTGGCCGCAGATGCCCTCATCTCAGAAAACTCCTTCCTGTGAGCCTTCATCTCGCTCTTAAGGGCCTCCACCTCCCTGTGGAGACGCGCATTGTCCGCACGGATGCGGCACGTCTCCTCAGGCTCGCTGCGGCTGGCCAAGGCCTGCACGACTTCGAGCATGCCGCTCGAAGCCTCCCTCAGGGCCTTGACCACGGTCCCCTTCAGGTTTAGGGACTTCCGGCTGACCTCGATGATCGAGGCAGCATGCCGCCCAGCGACGGCCCTTAGCTCCTCCGCTCCCAAGCATGCAGGAGAGTATGCCGGTTGCGAACCCAAGGAAAGGTCTTCCTCGGATTCCGGCACACTCTCAACCGCAGCAGGCTGTTTGCGGAGGGCCCGAGCGCTTAGACTGCGCTCGAATTCGGCCTCCTCCGCCTCCATGTTGAGGGCCCGTAACTCGGCCCTCGCTCGAGTGAGCCTACTCCCTCTGACGCCAGTAGTGGCGCGTCCACGACGAGCGGCACTGCATTTTGATGTAGCACCACGCTCCGACTCGCTACCGGACGCGTCACTAGGAGTCGGAGCGACCTCAGAGAGAGGTCTCTTCCGTCGACTACTGCCCTCGCGGTTAGACAGCTTTTCGCTACCGCGAGAGCCCAACTTGGTCCCCTTTGATAGGGACGCCATATCGAAAGGCATCTTAAATCCCTTGCGCTTGCCAGGGTCATTAGCGGAAGAGCCGACCAACGGGGTCGACTCCTCCGCGTCCAAATCAACAATATCCATTCCAACAGCAGAATCGGGGTCAATTGTACGGATGCTAGGGTCGTGTTCACGGAGGCCGGCGGATTGCCGACCTACGGAGCATTTTGTGCCCCCCCCAGAGTACGTGGGGCAGCCAACGTCCGAAGACGTCGGGAGGGATTGCCCAGCTTGGCTGGCACCCTCCTGGGTAGACTTTTCCAAAATGCTTGCGTTCATGTCATTAGGGCTCATTTACGGGTGAGCTCCCCCGCCTTCTCAGCGCTTGCCAATTAACCCTACGCCGTAGCACGCTAGACTACAGTTTCGGGGTAGTTTTTTATAGAGGTTTCCTTCCTCGCAGCACATCACGTGTGGTGTGCCCCCGGTCCCAGCCGTAGTGCAATGGCCGGGTTACGGTATGATTTTGTGCCTTGCGGCTTTTCGACTGATTGCACCGGTTTTCCGGTGGGCGATGGTGTCGTCACATACCTACGCCTGAGGGAGTTGGATCATCTACCTCAGTGCACGTTCACGTAATAAATGTAACATCTTTAATAAACGCAGTAATTTAATATAATATATTTGATGAAGGTTTCTAGTGTATTTTTTTTATTTTTATTTATAATAGTTATTTGTAAATTTATTAACTTAACCTATTATTTAGTTTATTTAAAAATATGCAGATTAATATTACTATTTATGACACATTCTTAAAAAATTGATATTTTTGTGTTTTAAGTATTCCATTAATGAACCTAATTAAAAATCCTTCAAAGTTTTAAGTATGAAATTATATCACGTAATTGAAATTAATTATCTTTAAACTTGGCAAGATTAAAATTAATTGTAGCCCATAATTTTAAATATTTCAATAAAAAAACTTTGTTCGTTTATGATTTAATATCAAGCCATAAAAATATCGCTTTAAACGAAAGTTCCGAAATTGGAAGAAGTGCTATACTGAGTAAATATAATTATATTATATACACACAAACATATAAACAAATATAAATTTAACTAAAAACATAAAATTTAATTCTTATTATTTTGAAAATGCTTATACAAAATTTTATTTCTTTTGGTAAAATTATCTTGTGTGGAATATCGCAGAATATAAATAGTTTCTTAGAGAGTAAATCGGGCATAAAAAAATATTTGCAAAATATACAACTTAAAGCATCTGTAGCTATTAAACAGAGATATCGTTATAATATTGATATCGAGTGATTTCTTTTTGATATATATTTATAAGGAATGTTCCATAAATCTATGTTGATAATATGTTATTTAAATTAAGTAAATTTGAATGTGGCTTTTAACTCAAAAAGTTCTTAACCGAAATAGCTAGCTAACAAGTTTGTAGCATGGTTCGTTGGTGATAATATTGTAAATGTTTAGTGTAAATCCTGCAATATTGCAAAAGGATTGCAGCGTTCGATGCTACTCACCCGGGACACGTGTGTTAAATTGCTGTCCAATTTCCACGAAAAGAGCTCGGATCTCACTCAAATAGTGTTCTGCTCGGGATTCTAAACGAGTATTTCCGACGAGTTTAGCTGCAGCTTGTTTTCCCATGTTTTTGAGCTTGTAAAACGTAAATTGAGGAAAGTTAAAAATCATAACTTTTTATAATAACACAGCTGGAGCGAATTCCAGTCCCAGAAATATAGCTTTTACGAAGTATAGTTAGTTTTCGTTTTTTAGACAGAATTACAAATGCATATACAAACTTGATAATAAGTATAACGGACTAATTTACTACTCATAAACAAAATTATTTGTCATTTTAAATATATAGATTAATATATCAAGGATATTTAAGTATTTAAAATATCGTGCAATGATTTATAACTTCAAATTATAAATGTATTCTATGAAACCATCAAATGACAGTAATATCAAACATTCAATATTCAATTATTTTATAGAGTGTAATGCTTCAGTCCAGTGTTTTAATATTTGATTCATCAATAGTGCTTCGTAAATGTCATCTGGTATATATTCGTTAAAACTCAATTATTATGATTATTTCCTTGAATTTTCATGTTACTAAAGAAAACAATTTTACGTACTTACTGATATTAAATACCGATGGTATCTATTCATCTATCGATTGATAGGTTATATCTGTGTAAAATTATTTAACCTATAGTCACTTATTCAAATCTCCCTGCATTATCTGTAGATAAAAGTTGGACATCAATGTACTGCTGAATTTAAGTTTTTGACGGTTTGTTTAAGAAATTTAAGACATTATTCATAAGAAACAGTAATTCTAAGTAAGTGCTAAGACTCAGGTCAAATAAATATTTCAATACTAAGTAACCTTATGAATATTGAAATATTTAGTAATACTTACGTCAGTAACATAGAAATGTAATATTTTAAACATTTACGATATATTTTTTAATAATTTAATTAAGTTTATTTTAAATTCAATAAAAAACTCTTTAAACTATAATACAGTACTGTATAATAATAATAATATATCTTGATGTTTGTGTATTTAATGTTAAGTGAACTCAGCATACGTGAAACAGAATATAGTATCTACTTGAGTTAGTGATTTCAACGTCTTATGCAAGCTTTGAGACGAACAGTTATGCTAGAAACGTAAACAAAATGAGCTGAGTCTTGGAGTGTATATAAGAGAATCTAGTTTTAGTGTCTTTTGATAAATTAGGTGTATATGCGTTATGTTCCTAAATTATTGTCTAATTAATCTAAATCACTCGGTAATATAATATTTACAATAACTGTTTTAAAAAGCACTAATTTAGTAGCAGATTGCGTATATGAAGCTGTTTAGAGTTTCAAAGTAACCAAGTGCAAAATTTTATTTTAAATTAAATTAAAAAAATATTTCTAGCATGACTGTAATTTATTACAAATATATGCAAAAAGAATAGTATTTTATATTTATTTAACAAAGTTTTCTTCTTAATCGTAATCAAAATGTGTTTATATTTTTTATAACCAAAACTACGGAAGGAAGTTTAATAAATACACTTTTTGATATACGGTTGGTGCTCCTTTAAAATGTTTAAGAAATGATACTATTCATATACTTTCATTTTATCATTGTTTATTTTTAATATTTTAAATTATATTTAATTCCTAGAAGTTATTCATCTTTTTGTGTTCCCGAAATATTGGGAATTGGGAATTAGAATTGTAAATGCAATATCAACAAATTAAATAAAAAATATTTACTTAGATAATTACTTATAATGAATTAATTTTAAATAAAATTTCATTTCAAATTATGTCACGAGAAAATAATATAAATTATGTATTGTACATCATGTATGTATGATATATATTTTAAAGTGAGTGTACATAAAGAGTATAGTGCATAGTGTACATAGAGTTATAATAAAAAGAATAGAAATAATGTATATAGATTATAAGAAATCTAATTGTAATGTTTATTATTTTATAATTTACTCAAAAAGTTTATTAAAATGTTATGATAAATATATTTATTTATACATTAGTTTGTATAAATTATACGGAGTATCGTATATAATTGTACATAATTTTCGCTTTCTGGGTTATTGGATCAGATCGCGTTTCATATATTTATTTAGCTATTTTATATTATAAAATACTTTTACGTTCCTATAAATCTATTTATTATAAATTTTTTATTTGAATATTTTGGTGTTAACAAAAGTCAAACCAAGTTACCAAAGAATCCACTTAACAGTATTGCTCTGAGGAAATAACGCAATATGTCCCGCGGCGTAATAACTGAAAGCTGTTTTTGCATTTTATACATATATTTTTATAATATCATTATTACTATTATAGATAATTAATAATTATCCGGTTGTATTCACGTAAATATCGGAATTTGGCGATTGCAATCAATGGCGGTATGAACTGTTCATGCCATGCTCCGAGCTTAACATTCAAACTGTCCTATCAGTCAGAGAGAGAGAGGAGAGTCAGAGAGAGAGAGAGAGTAACAAAAAAAAAATACGCAGTGTTTTCGTTTACTTATATTTTTGAATGTTCATAGAACAAATAAAATTAATATTTATTTATCTATCTATATAAATAACAAGGCTTTCTTTTTATACCATTTTTTTTTGTTAACATTTTTAATTCTATTTGTATTTGATTCGTTTGTACAGTAAAGATTATTATTATTATTATTATAAATATTACAAGTACATATAATTAACTCAACTCTCTGAAATATGATTTCATAAATTAAAATCAATTAACAATGAAGTAAATAGAACATTTTTACTCTAAAAATAACATTTGTAGAGTAAATTTAAAAAAAAAATGTATTGCAAATTTTTAAACCAACCATAGTAAAGATCTATCTTAAGAAAAATAAATTCAAATCGTGTCATGGATTTGAGCGATCATTACAGTTACTAACAGATAAACATATACACAAAAAAGATCTAAATGTTACACTTATGACACCACTGTTTTTATAAAAGATATGTTCTACTAACTAACGTACTAACATTTTTTTTATTATCATTAATGGGTTTTATTATGATAAATCCCTTGTTTTTCGTTGAAAAAAACACACTGATCTATATTTAAATTTCATCTTTCATTAAATATATATTGCATTTCGTTAAAAACTATATAAGAATGAATACACCTTATCATGTATCAAAAATTAGGTCATGGAATTGGGCTTGATCCATTTAAATGAAAGGAACAATTTGAAAGCAGGGTGTTGTTAATGTTACACCGTCTTAAATGAAAGCCTACAAATTGCGACCGGATTGCAGCGTTTGATCTCACCGACTCAGGATGTATGCGGTAAATTGCTGTAGGAAACGTTCCCAGAGGAACAGAACGGATTGAATAAAATATATTGTTATATTTAAAGTAACGTTTTTTATTTATATTATTTTATTCTTGTTTGTTAGAAAAACAAGTGAATAGCTCAATTGGTACATCGACAAGGGCCGACATTCAGGTTCGAATCCAGCATGTGTTGATAAAATTTTCATTCTTTCATAACAAAAACTATTTTATATTATTCATATGGATAAGAAAAAAATTTATACTATAAAAAATATTTACGTAAAAATAACCAATCTTAATGTAACGTTTTAATTATTTTAATGTTATTATCATATTTATTTATGTATGCACCAGTAAAATTTAACAATACTTTATAAAATAAAAATTTTGTACATAGGATAACTTATCTCTATCAAGAGATCTCTTCCAGTTACCCATCACAGTGAAAGTAAACAAGAATACAACAACAGTAGGTGGGTACATTATTAAAAAATAACACTTAACTAATAACAACACTAACAGATAAAAGTACACTATAATATTGTCTATAAATATACATATAATAAAATAGATAGATAATATATAATATATACACATAAAATATATACAATATATTAAATATTACAATATATTTAATACCCAGTACAAAAAAAATAATCTAAGTTTAAATTATCGACATATATTTGTACACCTAGCTATAAAGCAATGATAAAATTGTGGTTGTTACATATATATTCTTTCACATTTTATAATGTATTATAAATATTATACTTAAACATTATAATATTTAATACAGACCTGTTTCTGACAACCTTTATTTTTATGGAAAAGGAGGGCAAACGAGCATGCGGTTGACTGATAAAATGTGATCACAGCCGCCCATGAACTCTTGCAACATATTCTGAGATAAATTTTCTCTAGTCGGGTTGGAAGAATCAAATACCTTAATCCTTTTATAAAATTGCTGAATTTTACTTATTTTTTTACAATATCAACATCTTGCCACCAAATTGATTTGTTCAATTCAATATATAGTAATTAATAAGTAATTCATTACGAGTCTATTAAAGTACATTTATATCAATAACTATTTATGAAAATATTTACGACCCTTTTCATATATATCAATAATATAATAACAATTTAGTTTTCTCTAAGTTAGATCTTTCAGTAGACATAAGAAATAAAAGTTTTATAAATATAAATTATTATTCCCTTTTCTTCCTTTTTGACTCTAATTTAATTTTCCTTTCATATCTAATCCAGTTTGATTTTCTAAATTAAATCGTCTCATGTTACTTGTATTCGTGAACTTCAAATTTGTGTCTGTTTTTCCATCCAAATAATATTTATCATGTCTAGGGAATTCCCAATATGATTAATCAGTATTTTTCATCAACTGACAGACAGATGTGTATTCTCTGGAATCGAGGGTTCATATTTAATGAAGGGACTTAATAAATCGCCGGTAATGCAACAAGCGTGAAAACGAACAATTGATTTCTACCCCTGCCACATTTTATTATTACGGTTGTTTGGATATTTAGGTAAAGGAAGAGGTCCCATAGCTAATATAAAACTAGTAGCTAATTTCTTATAGAACGTTCTAGAATAGACTTTGAATGGAAAATACGAAAGAGAAGTACGGAATTTTGCGGTCGACAATCCTGTAACAAGGATCACTTACAAACCTTACATGACATAGTCGTTTCTTTTTTTAACCTCTTTGTAATCTAGCAACGAATGTTTTCAATCATCACATAGAATTTATTTCTTATTACAAGAGACAATAAGTATGTCTCATTTGTTCACATTTTCAAAAAGTTATGAAAGTAAATGTTTTTGAGCTCCTGTGTAAATAAAAATGGATCAGGTTCATTTTGTAACACTGCTATTGCTTATATAGTTTCAAATGAATTTGTTTCTTCTACTGTTTTATATTCTATCTTCGAAGAGACTATTTACAGAAACCAAAATTTTAAAATAGACGCTTTTGTCCATTACCTAGTTGCAAGTGCAAAAGTAAGTTCCATTTTTCGGAAGACCATAAGGACTTAATTTGATAATTTGTCTCTAGACCAAAATTTTATTGTCTTTAGATGACGGTCGTCAGATTGATTTAATTAATATATAGGCATGTTTCTCTTTTTATCGCTCGCATTCGCGTATCATCGAGTTTCAAACCTAAACCGTTCTAAGGAATTTTGACTATAATCAATTAAAATATCATTTCTCCCAAGTTATATTAGTCCCAACATATATAAGTTTTATAAAATAGAGTGCATTTATATATTACCTGAACTAAATTGCTGAAAAAACAAATAAAAGTCACACACAAAACGATTGTGTAGTATTGGGGCCTGGAGATATATTAAAGATGTAAGTAGTATATGTAGTAGTATATATATAGATATATTAAAGATGATAGCGTTATGATGATAGCATTCATTTAATGCAATAATTTTTTAAATAATTAATATATTTTGTAGTATTTATTTGTTATTGTTTTTATTTATTTATATATCAATAATTATCGAAAAGAAAACTATGTTCAAAGACATAAAATGCTGTCATGCGAAATATTTTATAAATTAAAATCATTATTAACAAAAATTGCCAAAAAAAACTTGTTAATTTTCTTGTTTTACTTAGTATTAGTAAGAAACACGATTATCCGGCCCTTACTTATATGGATTCGATATATCGACGGATTATTCCGAACACCAACCCCATAAATTAAACAGATTAGGTGAGTACATACGTATGTTATTTCATGATTAGGCTTCCAGTATTTTAGTATTTATAGAAAATATGTCATCTCTTAATATTTTTTTATAATAATTTATTTTTGTTAAGAAGTTTAATTATTTTTAGTTGTTCTTAATAATTATCTAAACCTATATAATATATAGAGAGACAGTTTTACTTTAAACACTCGAACATCTAGATTTTTGATTATTCCTTTTCGATTACATAATGACAATACTTAGTTCGGTTAATCGAATCTCTCCTGTAATACATTTAATCTTTTAAATAGAACCACACACTACATACATCGAAGCTGATACCTAAAAAAAAACATTTGGAAATAAGTTACCAACCAATATGTTACACATCGCAATTTTTGCTACTGAATCGTGCAGACAACTTTTATCAAAGTGCAATTGTATAAGCGACAAATTAATTTAAGATCCACTTTTATTTTATATAATAATAGTTTTGAAAGTGTTTAATTTCTTGGATTACAAATACAATCCTCACTCATTTTATATATGAATATTTTTTATGATATTACCATGTGAGTGTAGAGCTTCTGTAGTGCTTCTGAAGTGAAGGAGCCCATGTTGATCAATAATCCAAACCATAAGTCATTACGCCCTCGATTAGATATAGATTATAGCTAACGTAGTTCAAATTATATTGGTTGTCAAGCTTTAGTCTATTATGTTTGTCGACAATTTGATAAGTTAGTAGTTGTGGTATCAATGGTATCAATGGTGATTTATGAGGAATGCATCATTATATAAATAGTAAACATTCCACGCAGCTGTTTAGATAATATTTGTTATCCCAATGAGGATATTGGAAAAAGGAGGACTTTTTTTAGATCTTATATAACTTATTGGAAACCGAATTTCCAATGGTCTATAAGCTATCAGTCCCAAATTGTATTATTTTTAAATATCGTGAATTGAAACTAGAATTTTCAGTAAGAACCCTCCCACCCTAGCTGTGGTTTACAGTAAAGAAAATTCCTGTGTATATGATATATTTATAATGTAGCATTTATCTTAGGGTTGATGTTATGCTACGTAAACAAAATGGCGTTGAACAAGTAACGTTGCTTCTCACTTGTAGTAAAATTTTCATGTCTCTAATAAAATGTTTGAGACAGTCTTGCCTCGTCAAAAGGATAATTCTCAAGAATAAAAGCTGGAGTAGAATCATAAAGTACATATGGACGTAAAATGTCTTCTCAATTCCATTCTGAAAATATTATATTTCAACTCGCGGTAATAATATGTATAATAATCGTAAACATAGATATCATAGTTTCAAAATGATATGTATGTGTTTGTTTTTGATAACATTTTTATTAATAATTACTTCTACGTTTTTTCATTTCTTATCTTATATATATATGTTTCTAATAAAAACCCAAAAGTAAAATTTTCTTAAGTTTTTTTTAAAGAATAAAAAATTTTAGTCTGATAACACTTACTGTTCGTTGTAGTTTAGCAATATTTTGATTGTTGTTTCCTATATTTTGTGTGATACCTGTGAATAGCAAGAAACAATATTTTTATGGAGACCTGTCATATATGTATTTATTTGCACAATATAATGAAATAATTCATAAAATATAAGATAAATCTAATTTATTAATTATTTTGTTATTAAAAGTTATTAGATAGTATATAAGACAAATATATCTAATATAAAATAAACAATTCATAACAATTAATAACAAAGTTATTTTAGCAACTGGCGATAAATTATATGCAATAAGGCAATACAGTCGTATGAATAAACAACACGAGCAATACTTAAACAATTTGGATATTCTATTTTTTAATTGACATTACATTATTTTAGTAGTTTTAAAACTAAATTCAATATAAGAATTTAATTGAGAAGTATAATTAATTGAATTTCATCACTTAATCTAGTTAATTGGTTTTAGTTCAATTTGAGTATTACAAAATAGATATGTATTATAAACAATAAAATATTGTAGATATTGTAGGTATAAAATAGTATTTAAGATTATCTTTTTGGTTTAATTTATATTATCATTTTTATATTTACTGTTGAATGTCAACTTATCTAACGAATTGGTTATAACTGTAATGTTAGATTTAAGTTTTATGGTTAAATAAATAAATAAATAAATATATGTATCTTTATATATACAAAAAACCATATACTTGTAATTTTTTTGATACGTTATAGCTGAAAGTTGGTTGCAAGTCAAAAGCTGAACTGAAAAAATGGACTACTGAATGGCATGGATTTATCTTTTTTGGATAAGGAAGGTAAAAGAACTTGCGGTGAAATGTGATCACCGCCGATCGCGAACTCTTGCAACATGCGTAGACTCACAAGCCACCGAAGGAAGATCATTCCACATCTTTGTGGTGTAGATCTGAAGAATTTGAGAAATTGCATACAAATATAGATTTGTCATCGTTAAACGTCTGCCACATATGACCCGGGTTTGTAAGCGATTACATCCCTTAATAACATAAATATGTTATTTTAGGACTATAGCTGAATTTATGACGACTCTTTAACATATTATTTTAGGTAACATTACATTAAATTGATAACATTAAATATTCTAGGATTATCAGAGTACATAATACAAAAAAAAAACATTTACAGACTAGCTTTTGCCAGAGATTTCGTTATACTTTGAGTGTTCGTTTGTTACAAAGTCAAGAAGACTATCTTCGGCTTATTTAAATGCAGTTTCTGTTAATTATTTATTATATTGTAAGTGAATTTTTCCAGTATTGAATATTCTTATAATAAATTAAAATATCTATTGCCATGTTCCTAAAGTGTAGCGTACAATATGTCACAGCTCGTGAAGATAGAAAGATTGATTGCTTTTTGTCTGAAAAATGTTTTAGCGCTTATCTAGAGGAATATTTTAATAGCTTTATGGAGAAAATGTTTAGTGAATATGTTTCTTTTTTTAAACTAAGAAAATTAATAGATTTAAAATTTTAAACGATACTTGTTTTAAGCAGGTCATTAATATGCAGCTAAAAGAGACTTGCAGAAAGCAGTGAATTTTAAGGGACAGGTGTATATGATGGACTTTTATAATTTTTTGTACTTTTTTTTATAAATTCGACTATTGTTTATATAAATCAACAACAAGTTTAGATACAATTATAACATTGCATCTTATTCCCAAATGTTTTTATAATAAAAGTTATTAAAAACAATAGACATAAATATATCCGAAATAAAACTTTTTTTTTTAATATGTACTCGTGAAATTCTAAAAATACTATAAATATATCCATTTTTATTAATAATATAAATCCGCAAATATGTAAAATTTTAAGAAATTATTGTTTTTAATTAATATGCCGTCGGTTTTATGCTACCTATCAGTGATCAGAGCAATTTTAAAAACCAACCCACGCTGTAATACGAAATGGCATTGTTTAGTTTTGTCGCCTGCAGATATATCACGGGTGTAAGTGATAGTCGGTAGCGATGTAAAAGAAAAACAATTTTAAACTCGAATCCCTTTTATAAAATACATAACGTTTTGATGTCTTAACGATAAAATTACCTTATATTAAGAAATGTTCAATAATAACTCATTTACAAATATTTATATTTATAAAAGTATACTTACTTTCAATAATCATATTGTTTGTGCGTTTATACCATACTATTTAAACAGTGAAGCTGATAGCTAACAAGCATCGCCAACGCAATAAGTCGCGGAACAATATGGAACATACCGACATTTTATGAACCAGAAAAGCGCATACACTTTTTACCTTGCAATTGCACAAATGTCACATATTAGTTTGCGTTCAACGAAATTACACGATTTGTTTGAGTTTTTTCGTTTATATTAAATGTATCTCCAATTGGTATTTCGTGTGGTTAATAAGATTTAAAAGTAACTCTTTGAAGTATTATATATTTTGAATTTAACTGTTAAACATGTGAAGATAAAAGCAATATTACAATCTTTGTAATAAAAATATTTTTGATTATGATTTTTGAGAGTTTAAACCTCAGATTTTGGTATAAAATTGAAGTAAGACGATTTCTTATTTAGAAAAAAAATACCAAAGATTTTTATTTCATGGACATAAAATAATAAGGCTAATTTTCCAAATTCAACATTTGAATTGCAAATTGTTCATAACAAATATTTTAAAGTGTTTTTACTTGATAATGTAAAATAAATTTATGTTGATATTAAACGGCTTTATTATTGTTTCGTGTATTAATTAAATGCATTTGATACAATGCAACAACTGATCAATATTAAAAGAAGACGTTCTTCTTGACATTAATATATTTGTAAGATATTAGGGATGTTATTTTCAGTAAATATCCGGTTTCATAAAGAATTATTAATATTAATATTGAATAACAACTATCTGGCCCTTTTTAACCTTGAATATAGGATATACTATTACCTATAATCACAGTGTCATGGTTACAATGATAACATTTTTTAAGTTAATAATGAAAAAAGGAATAATTTATCTTCGTTATCACTGACCGCAAACGGCGTGTGACGTAACATCCCTCTAAGCAAGATGTCATATAATAATTAGCGTTGCAAGAACGTTATGAAAATTATTAATATTCCACTAATGACAGATGTACGAAAATGATAGCGTCGAGTGGGGTGTTACGTCACAGCGCGACGCCATAATAGCAGTTACCATTTTAGCGGAAAAAATTTAAAATGTATTTTGTTTTTGAGTTTTAAACTATTATATGAGTGAAATTATACATTATAGAAACACAAAGTAGCTTGATATATAGCAATAATTCCTTTAACATCCAAAATTTTTAACACTAAATTAGAGCTCCAAATCCTCTATGTCGTATCTATATATTAAAATTAAATTATATTTAGATTAACATAATACAGAATATATCAAAAGAATGTACATTAAGTTTGTTAAACATTCTATTGATGAATAATTATAAATTGAGGATATAATATATTAATTATTATAAATATTATTATTTTCATATTTTACTGAATCCTTATATTTTGTAGTGAAGTGTAATGTAGTCTTCACTCGTTTTAATATTTAGAGCAGTCCTGGACTCAAGTGTACTTAAACAACTCGACCTAGCCCTATCATTTTGAATAAGACCCAAGGCCTCGTTGCATGGAAAACAGTAATTCCCTCAAAGGAATTTATTTGAAGTAATTCTGGTAATAAGTAAACTAGATGGTTGGTTTATTAATAATTCCTTATTAATATGTTTTAACAATTTCAGAAGTTCAAACAACATCATAATTTTTTTAAGCTATTATTTATGAATCATCTAAACAACAATAAAATTAATTAAATAATGTAAAAACAACAATATACAATTGCAAAACAAATATATTGTTTGATTTCTGAATAATTGGAAGTAGGCTAAAGATTATTTTGTTTCCCTTAATTTATAATTTATTAACAAGAATAATCGATTTTAGAAACAGAAATAATTGTTGAGACGATTTCTGACTTGAAGGAAATTATATTTAACTATAATTATAACATTGTCGTTACACTTAATCTTGAATGATTTTTTTTTATGTTTTAGGTATTATAAAAAAAATATAAAAAATTTTAAAAAACAAAATTTATAAGATATATATATTTTTTGTTTGAAAAATAAGACGTAGTAATTATGATAATAAAATAAATATTCGTATTTGAATTTGAATTGATAATTCAATAAAACTTCGATACTATATATTGACCTATATAAAAGTAGATATAATTAAAATTACAATGTTGCTTACGAATAAAAAGAAATTATTTGATATCAGGCAATAACACGTGTAATGTTTTTATTCAAATATGATCTAATCTAATCCAATAAGGTGATGAGGGAGCCGCTTACTTTTAGTGGGTATCTTGGCGCCCTATTTTCCAGCGATTCTCACCTTCCCAGCCTTCACCTAAGCTATAATAAAAATATATGAAATTGGGAGTTGAAATAAGTATATTAGAACTGCTATATAAATTTTCAACTAAATATATCTAACTTTATAATTCTTGTGTTTAGTGGCTAAAATATAAAAAATGAGTGTATTCATTACAAATATTAAAGTAATTATAGGTAATAAAGTAATAACTCTATTGTTATTGTTACCATAATTTAAAATTATAAACTAATTTAAAATTATAAACAAATGTTTCACTATCCCATGCAGTCCGGTGGTAAATCTGAGTGAGTTAGTGAGTACATTTAGTATAGTAAAAGAATTTATTTTTTCTGGAACCGAAAAGTTTCATTGTATTGGCTTAATACTAAGATAATCAGAAAGTTTAAAAATAATAATAGGCTGAGGCTAAATAAATGTTCCATAAATTGTATATTTAGTTTTAAACCTTTTTAAGACAATCAGCTTTTATACAAAGTTTCATCTATATCAAGAAGAAAACCAAAAATATATTTTCCAGTCTACAACAGACACTGTCTTAACGACAGTTTCGACGCAGTGGAGTGGATGCATTTCGAGCGATGAAACTGCCCTTTTGTGTTGATTTTTAATTTAATAGAACAAGAAGAAGCACGATCACTGCAAGGTATTCGAAACGTCGGATTAAAATAAAAAATGTAACCAAAATTTAATCCGTAAAAATAGTTTTATTTCAAATGTGTACTCGTGAAAATCGAAGAAAATACTAAGAAGAAGACACTCTGCCAAATCAAGTCTATTGAGCATAAAGATTTACCTTTGTTGTAAATCTTTATGCTCAATAATAAGAATAAATAGGCAGTCAATAAGACTAGATAGGAAGTCTCTAGTCTTGAGTACAGATTAGGATTACAGTGGTTACAGTCCCGTGTGTTTGCTTGTTGCCAGTGGCAGATATAATTCGGGCATTATAATTTAGACTTACCAAATGCTACGATAAACTGACACTACCTAATCAGGTAGCATAAGGGAATAGGGAAGTGAAATGAAATATCATCACCCTCCAATAACTCCAACATTCCTCACCTGTTCTGACAACCTAAAGCTGAGCAGTGATTGTAATTTCGTATTTCTTCCTGGATATCCCCAAGTGAACAAAGGTTATGTAAAATAACATAAATATTCCGATCCAATCTTTATAAGAAACTGAATCTGATAATTTGCGTTTTTTTAATATTGACTGCTTAACAGTCAAAGAAAGAAAGACGAACATTTCTTTCTTTTTTCTTCTAAAAAATTAAATGTGGAACCAATATATATTTTTACTTTTATATAGAGGATTTTTCTAAATAAATTTTACCTCGTGAGCGTTCCACAATTTTTTTTTTCACAAAACTTTGAGTGGCTTCGTGGATAAACCCAGTGGACTGAGGTACAAAACTACAAGTGGATACCATATCGGTTTATTTATTTCTTTATAGGATATTATAGTCTCTATTAAGTTCCCTTTTTATTAATAAATATAATATTTTTAAAAGATATATATTTAAAACATATAAACAAGATATAACATTTTTATTTAAAATTTCTCAGGTCTTTTAATTAACATTGTGAGGCATCATATTATGTAGCTCTGATATATCTTTTATAATACCACTGCAGCATTATCCTTGAATATTATTCTTTTGACGACGTAAAACAAGAATTTTATTAGAGGCGTGAAAATTTTACTACAAGTGAGAAAAAATATCATTTCTGCGTCGTCGTTTTTTTATATGACGTGAGCTGAAAAAGAATATTTTATTTTATCGCCAGAAAAAAGTTGCATAACTGTAACTAAAAATAAAAGCGCATGTTTGTTATGAAACAGCATTTATGAAGGTCTAGAATCATACTGCTACATATTTGCATTTTCTATTCTTCTCCACCGTGGCATTACCACTATTTCAAGAGAAAATGCTATGAAGTAGTTATTAAGCCTTCATTGATGTTCATTGAATTATTGTTTCATTTTCAGTAATAATTTATGTAATGATCAATTATCGCTAAAAATTTAATCGTAAGCTTTTTAATAAATTAATATTTAATAAATTAATTTTAATAAATTACTTACATGCATTTACTAACATAAGGATTATAGTTTTTGTTTATTACAATCTCATATATTTATAATTTTTCATTAATTTGATAAATTATTTTTAGTATTGATAATTATTTCAAAGATTTGTAAGAACAGAAAATTTTAAATGTGTCTTTTTTATTTAAGATCAGAAACACTTTCTAATACAAAGTTTTTTGTTTATGTATATTGTATGATTGAAAGGAGTTCACATTGCAAATGGAGTTACACGAAATGAAATATTAGTGCGAAAATTGTCAAACATAAGAAGGCTAATCCTCACAGTAAATATGAAGAGGCACGTCCACTACGAGACATTATCGGTTTACATAGTTTCCATTACTAAATGTACATATATTTCATGTATGAAAAAAACACGTGTCAGTAAATTTTTATTTATTATATATATTTAAGTCATTTAATACTTTGTTTGTTTTGATTGTATTTTATAATTATTATAGCTAATCTGAAGGAAAAATAATAATTTCACTAGTAATTTACGTAATATGGAAAATTTTGTTCTACAAAGCGTAATCGCGATCTCATCTGTCAGTCGGAAAAGTCCCGAATTCAAGAGTTTCTTAACATCTTGACAGCCTTATCATTTTAAAACGTAGCTTCGTTTGACAGAGAGGTACATAATTTATTTTGAATTAAACTGATAATACACTAAAGGTTATACTGTGAAGTAAGAGTAAGTACTAAGTAGCTATTATTGCAGTTTACAATCGCTTGAATTGTTAATTAAGTTGAGAAAGTTAAATAGCCTTCTATTATGACTTAAACAAAAAAAAAACCTCAAAATCTTTGAGATGTTGTTTTTCATCTTCGGGTTTCCATTTAATGTTTCATGAATTCGATTAAAATTTTGATCTTATTTTTAGCAGCTTGAAAACTTTTGATGAGGGTTTCTTTTCCAAAAAGTATTTATGTTTTGCTTTTGCAAAACCTGTTTGAGCGTAACCTTGTAAATTATCTAAATTTCACAACGTAATTAAGCCTACAATTTAAGCCTGTTTTACTACTTCTACCTACTTAGTCATTTGATAGTAACTATTAAAAATTACTGTACAGAACGTGATCTATGTATGATATCAAATCAAGGTCATGTGTTTCATAAAATAATGTTTATATTTTGTGCGAGCTAGGTCATATATTTGCTATTCCTATATAAAAAAAATTGAGACATTTTGTCGTCTTTTATCAGTGAAGTAAGACGCCTAATGACACAGCTCATAAAGAAAAAGATTGATTACCTCTTGATGCACGCTTTAACGCTTTCAGCTTAAGCAATATTTAAAAATATGGCCATGAATAGCTGATATATACTAATACAGCTGTGTTTTACAGCGAGTGAGGACGTCAAGTGTAAAACTATCCCGTGTATTTTGATTACATGCCACTAATGAATTTAAGAAATTAAGCATTCCATTAATTCTTTAACATTTTTTATTGAAAATCCCATAACTAGCATTGATAAAAGAATTGTTCAATTAAAATGCAACCATATATCTTTGCAAGTATAGTGGTTATTGTGTTCAGAAAAATAATTATTTTTAATTGAGAAATAAATTTCCAATGAATTTTTGCACATTTTGTTTTCATAAAACTGTAGAACATTCTAGTGCACTTAAGCGTATGACTGGGCGATGTTCAGAACATTAATTAGTAGCCTTTTCATTTGATGATAGGTAGACTAGTATTGCAGTAATCAAGGGTGTATATGAAATGAGAGAAAATAGAAAACCCCCGTGAACTCAACAACCGCGCCATCGGACAATATATTTGTAGACACCCACTATTTACGTTAGGATTAATATTAATAAAGACACTGTTAGTTTTATACAACACATTATAAAAATGAATATAGTATATTAGAACATTCAATTACTGCGATTACATATACTTACAAAATCTACCATTTTTCAAGTACATATATTTACAATTTTTAATTCATGCATAAAAGAATATAAAATACTATTTCCTATGTTAAAATCTGCATACTTTATTTAAAATCATATTCTTAGGTATGAACGAAATCCTTATTAGAAAGCGTTGTGGCTGAACTACAACGGCAATAGATACTTCACCAACCTTAATTAATAAAACACAACTATTGCAATGCACTGTTCCATCGAGATTTACAAGTGATGATGTAAGTAAAAGGCGATAAGCAAAATATAACACAATGTTTAGCAACGTGATTATAAAACTTTTTTTTTTAAGTAAAAGTGTAAAAGTGCGGGTCACAAATAAAATATGATCACCGTCGCCCACGAACTCTTGCAACATCCGAAGACACACAAAAGCTTTCTACTATATAAAACATTGAAAAGTATATATTTCTTCATTTGTACCACATATCATTTTCTGTAAAGATGACAGTTAACAAGCATGAAGAACGTATTGTTTCTATTTATAGACGTAGGTACTGTACCTGTGTTATTTATAAGTAGGCGTACCATAATTACGAAGAGTCAAACCGGGACGCAGAAGAGAAAGAGGCTCATTTTCATTTTGCTTTTCGCTTAATTTGTGTTTTTCATATTTGAAATGCAATAAAAATTATTATGTATTGAAAACATATTAATAAATGTGAATATATTTTTTATTAAAATTTATTATTATTGACCGGGACGCCGGGACAGGGATCTCAAACCGGGACGTATGGTAAGCCTATTTATAGGGAGTATTTACATAGGGTTTTATTTACTTGAATATTGTATCTAGTAGAAAGTTGTTTGTCTAACTTTTCCGTTTCTTGATTAAACTTCTGGTTTCAATGTAGCTGCGATAATGTTAAAATCAGGTTAACGATTTTCGATAGCTGAACATAACAATACACAACTTTTTTGTTAAAAGAATTTTCAATTTACGGCTACGCCACTAGTTTCAAAATATTACAACAGATGAAATGCTAAAACAATAAATTTTCCATTACAATTTTTTTCTTGTTTAATTACAAATCTAATATCAATACACCAGTTGATTCTTGAGGTCACGTGAAGGCCTAAAATGAAATTCTAAAACTATCCTAGACAAACTAGTCTTGTTTTTATATTACAATAATTTTGTTTTTTGCACAACTTTGAGTTTTTAGAAAAATAATAAAAATAATATGAGTTGCAGAAATTAAAAAAAAATAAAAGTTGGTAAAAATAATAATATTGATTTAATATTACTTTAAGAAATGGTGGTAAGGTTTCAGTGTGAGAGTTCAAATCACAAAATAAAAATTATTTCTATTAATATCTGTATCTATCTATAACTTGCAGTCAATATCGGAAGAGGCACGTCCTCTCCAACACATTTGTAAGATGTAATGGGCAAACTTTCTTCAATATACTGAGACGTGATCTTTGAGACATGCTTATAAGGAACAAGGCATTTCTTGATGTCCTCTACAATCTATTATACGTAAGTTTAGAATACAATTCTGACCAACATTCCAAGTATAAACTGTTTTTTCTAATACTTGTTGTTTTGGACGTCATTTATTCGACATGGTCTTCTCAAAGGGACATCTAACTACTACGATCCTAAGTCGCTTAAATCTAGCGACTCCCGTTGTCTTCAGGTAACGGGGTTAGTCTAAAAACATGGAGCTTTTCAATGCCTGATTTTCTTTATGTAGTTAGTAAAGCTAGAGGAATGTTTGGTTTAAATTTTGTAAATAGGCGCTTTTAATAGTATTAAAAAATTTTCGTTATTAGCAGTTCAGGATAAAAAAAAATTATAGAAGTGAATGAATTTTATTAAATGAGTTTTTTTTTTAGAGAATTTTTTGTTTAAAAGTTCGAATCCTACTTGGTAGTCTTTTTTTTATGCGAAATGATAAATGTGATTATCTATACAGAAGGATATGGAATCCTTTCTACAATATTTAGTATTATATACAAATAAATCACTCTTACATCACTTAAACTAATTTAGTATAACAATCCTAGGTTTCGATATGACATCATCCCATCAATTACACGCAAATTATAGGTCTCAGTGGTTCATATGTTATTGACTGTATTGAGTCCATTATATTTGTTAATTAGAATGTTAGGTTAACTCATCTATCACGATATATGAAGCAATATGGTGCACCCGAATTTGGCTGAATGGACCACTGACTATATGTAACAACTGGTAACTTCGAAGATATTTTAAAAGCAATTAACAAAAACTTTATATATGAAATTAAATAACATATTTTATTTTTGAAAAAGCTTAAGAAGCATATTTACAAAAAAAAAAAAACTTCCGAAGATGGATAAATCATATTTTTGTAAAGAATAATTTTTATTCCACAAAACTTATTTAAAAAATTTTCATCAGTTCTCGTTGGATAATTAGGACAGTCCCCAATTCAACTGTTCTTTAACTTCTTGACGTGGCCTTATCATTCCGACTCCAGTCGACTTGAGACTCGAGGCTCTGTTTCGCAGGAAACAGTAATTTCCTCGAAGTAATTTATTTGAAGTAGCACTGATAGTATGCTAACTTGACGGTTGTTCTTTGAAGTGAGTATAAAGTACATTTGAATGTGAAATTTTATGTTTTGTGAAACTCACTATAATAACAACAACAGTATTTATGTTGCACAGAATATTACAACAATTATTTAATTCTTAATTAAAATTCATAGAATTGGTTTCAGTATATAGACAAGGGATTATTAAGGGTTTCTTATGGCAATGGATACCCAACAAGCAATCGTAATTAATGCGGTTAAAACCGCTTCATTTAATTAAAATGCGGTTAAAATAAACCAAACCAATTAAAATGTACGACTACGATTTAACATTACACGACATGATCCCCTTTAACAAAAAACTCGACCCTCCCTTAAGAAACTATGTGGTGTATACTTAAAGTATTATATTACATAATACCATATACAAATAATAATTGCATTTTAATTTGTTATTTATAAATTATGATCTTTAATAATAACCTTATAGTACAAGTTTCAAAAATTGTGCCAAATTACGCAATTTGAGACAGCTTGCATTCATAGAGGCAGTTAAAAGTTTAACGCATTTTCAGTTTCATTAACGGGTATACTTCAAAATAATGATGTAATTACGTAGGCTGACGTAATTTTCATAATGTGTATGGGGCAGTGGAGAAACACAAATTATACTTTATTTGTAATCAATATTGTTTTGTGCTCAACTTTTATATTTTAATGAATTTTAACATTTTTACCTATTCATTATTTATATGTATTTAAATATAAAGCGTATTTTTTGGTGATAATAAAATAATGATAAATAAACTTACTAAAAATTCAAGTAATTTATTGTCTAATAAATCTAATGTTAGATATATTTATTTATATGACAGATATTGGATACTTTTTTTTTATAACTTGGAAATAATTATGATACATGTTTTTTTAAAATAATAACACGAAAATTTACGAAGAGATTAACATAAAAATGTAGGAGTTACACTATTGACTGTAATATTTTTCTAATAAGTTCATTAATTTGGGTCGAGTTCTATGCGACTATATTTCCAAAAATCATAATTAAAAATATGATTAAAACCAGTGTGACATAACTTAAAAACCAGTAGCTAAAAATAAATACAATAAATTATACTTAAAATAAAATGGAACCCGTTCGAAGTTCGGCACAAAAGAGCTATAAAACCAGACCGGGACCCTACGAGGCCTTATAAGGCTCACACGTATAGAAGGTCTGTACGTGGTTACATTTCCTAACAAAATAATTACACTATTTTGGGACTCAAATTGTCCTTATGTGGTTTATGTACCTCTAAACAATATCATACTCTTTTACTTTTTGTTACGGGTTACAATGCATTGTTAGTATTAGTGTTATCATTAAGTTAATTATCTCATTAAAACTATTAAGGCGATAAGGTACAGTAAAATAATCATAGTAATAACAATCTGATTGTTATTCATTTATGTTTGTGGTACAATTAAAATATTGTTTTGCCGTTTTTATGAAATGCTAATAGATAATATATAAACATACTTAGTTCTAACATTGTTACAAAAATACCATACGTACCAAACAGGTAAAGATGTTTTCCTACCCTCATAAATCTTTATCCTGATTTAATAATGAGGTTAATTTATAGTTCTTCCTTAAAATATAGAAGAATATCAATCGATCATACGATCATTGTTATTGTGAAATATATTTTTTTAGTTATGTTTTATATGTTCAGGAGAGGTGTAGTGAAAAAATTCAAATAGATTAAAAGCACCACTTGAAAACTCAGTCAGTTCAATAACAAGCATACAAGCAAGTATATGAAAGAGATAGATAGGAATATTACTTTTGTCCACGCCGTTTCAATGTGCAAAGGCCATTATGCTACTACTAGTCTCATCTACCGTTTCACACACTACTAGTTTCATCGATGTTTGACTTATGTCCACAATTTTATTAAAATCTTAAAATCTATCGCGTCATCTTCTAAGTGGCAAAGATATTGTGATTTGATTAAACCACAGCTCCTCCATTATAATACTAATATGAGGTGTGAATATCAACTTTCTCTAGAGATAAGAAAGTAATCTGATAAGACAAACCGATTCATCCCATACCTGCTTTTAAAATTTTGTTTTGAAACGTTCATATTCCAGTTTAAAAATACAGTTAAGAAGGTTAATGATTTTCTTTAGGAATATTTTTCGTATGACAAGGTAGTTAGGTTATTTTTTTATTCGTAAGTTATTATTATTTAATTAAATTCTTATTAAAAGTATAAGTAACTTAAAAAAAAATTACAAATAAAATCATTTTTGTTTATTAAAGGTTTTTTCAGTTCTACCAAACCATATAAACAAACATTAAATCCGCAAAAACTCGCGGAATAATATTAAATACCGACATGTTTAATATGACACATGTACATGCCTTTTTTTCTTTGTAAACGTTCAAACGTCAGATTAGTTTACGTTTTCAAACATCACGAATCTGCTTCGTGTTTAGAATTTTAAAATACAATTACAATAATTTTACTTGTACAGTTGTATTTTCCTTTCACATCCAACCTTTGTGCAAAAGAGTATCTATATAAACTATCATTACCATCTGTAGTAATGTTCTTCATAGTTCACTGTTTTTTTTGATAAATAATTACATTTTCTTTTAATGTTTAAGTAAAAATAAAGGAGATGATAATTGCTTAGAAGTTTAATAAGGTTGTTTACTAATTTTTTAATTTTTTTTTCTAAAATTTCAGGTCGTAATTCTTGACATTAATTCCTCGAACCTATGATCATATCAACTATCGTAATGAAATTATCACATCGCAATAAAACATGACATAAAACCACGTAACTGAAATTCTCGTTGTCAATATCTTAGAGGCACGTACGCTACGACACACTTGTAGGCTATTAACGGAAAGTTTTCGTTAATTTACGGAGACGTGACATTCAAAGGCACGTCTACAAAAGGAAAGATAGTTTTGATAATTGCCTATGGATAAAATGCCAAGGAAAGGAAAAAGGGTATTCTGTTACCCGAATATTTCATTGGTACCTTTAGTGATCTGGGTCATCGAATTTATTTGAACACTTTATTCAAATACTGTTTTAGATATTACGTAAGGCACCATTTTCGAGAAACAATCCATCATCACGATATATCATTATGTCATCAATTAGATTCAAATTACAGGTTATGATAGTTCGGGTGAACATATCCAGTAACATGACTTGAGTCCATTGTGCCTGCCAATTATATTGTTAGTTAGTACTTGTTGGACCAATTGTGATTGATGAATCTGAAACCTGCTTTATTACATGTAATTATCATTTCTGACTAACTTAAGGTTGGTTTCCAAGAAACATTTGATTTCTCATTAAAAGCAATAATATTACATTTGAATGTAAAACTTAAAGCACAGAAATACAAAACTTAAATTCTTACAAAACTCGTAATTGTTATCACGAACATAATAAAAATCTATCTAACCGTCAGATCCAGTTAGATTAGAAGTATGATGGATAATGGTAAAGATATTAAGCTACTCCGTTCGACCTTCTGTGACAACTCCGCTTTATACAGCTGTATGCTGGCAGAAACAGTACCAACAATAGATCGTTACACAGCACTTTGGTAACAATACAAGTTGAGACCTGATTTATCGTACATAAATCAATCCTCTAACTGCCCTAAAAATCAATCAAATATCATTCTTCATAATAGTGTAGTGAAATTTTCGACATAGTGAAAATTAAATAAAATATAAATAAATTATAAATTTTCTTAACATAAGTATATTTTGATTTAATAAAAAATCCATGGAGGTTTTTTTAATAATTATAAGTGAAGACGGCATCCCAAGAAAACATGGAACTTTCAGCATCAGGAAAAATTATATGGAAACGAAGTCTACGCCGGAAATATGTACCAAAGAAAAAAAAACAAGAAATTCACAGATAACGACAAATGATGATATTGATATTCAATAGTTAGAGAATTTGTATTATGGTTCTGGTTAAAATAATATCCTCGTGTGTAAATGGCAGTTCATCAATCTTAATCGTTGCTTATCTTGCTCTAAGGTAAGCCAGTGTCAATCTGAGTTAGTAGTTATAGTTGTTTGTGTAAGCTTCAAAGCAAACAGACACACTGGTAACACAAACATGATCTCGAGTTCCCGAACTGCTAAAGTAACTCAGTTCTGGAATATAACACTCAACTAATAAACATACATAATACAAAATGACTTTCAATATAGTTATTAAATAAGTTATTATTATATTTGTAGAAGTTTTTTGTGTTATATTTTCCTTCTTTATTGATTACATTTATAATATAATCCGAAATTTTAAATGGACAAATATTTAAATTCATTACCCACATATAGCTAAAACTATGAAATAATACAATTGAGTATACTTCGGTTCTAAAATAAATACAATATAATAATTTGTCCTTTTGCAAAATAAAACTCAACGAAGGATTTTTTCAGTGTATATTAAGAAAGTAGTTTTTTGTTACGAATTTATATGTAAATAACATGACATTTTGTTTTTCATTTGTATTTGAGTGTAATTTGACCTCATTGTAGGTAGGCAAAGGATATTTAAACTCAATTTAAAAACAATGTTATATATAATCTTTTGAAAAATACTGTTGTAAAAATGAAAAAAAAAATTACATTTGAATTTGGAATCTGTCATCTTTACATGCATATCCATTGTTCTTACAAATGCAATGTTTAAAACACTTCATCCGCTTGGATTTAGTCGAATGTTTGTGTACCGTTATATTGTCAGGTACAATGATACGACCCCTGCTTGTGATAGAAAATGATCTGGCCATCGACATAATATTCATATTAAAATGGCGATCAAATCACCGAAGGAACGAATTCGTCGAAATGCTGCCCGGAAGCATAACATTTCTAGAAACAATATAGCACTCAGAACCATGTAATGTATTTTGAAAGATGACCTAAGACTTGCAGTGTATAGGAGATGCATAGAACGCATCGAGGCATTTAACTGATAATTTAAAAATTACTTGGGTTATTTATATAACAAATAAAACAATATGACCATTGCCAGTTTCACAGAAAGACGTTTTTAAACCGCACAGCATAGTTTTGGAAGTATGTCTCTATTATTAATTCTGATGACTGGGTTCAATCAGTTATGTTCAGTAAATGTCTCACGTCGACGGAATGATAGAAAACAAAATACATATAAAGACATATAATAGTATTTATCTTGACAGACTTATGTATATTCTATCAACACACAGCTCATGCCCCTGGGGTTAGAAATCAAAATGTTGACTGAATTATTCCTTTTATGATGTACGTTATGAGGTACTAACTACGACTGAAGATTCGTATTTATTTCGTAATTACAACTCCTTTAAGAGTAAATCTCCTTAAATGGAATTAAGAGTTTTGTGGAAAAAAATTGACACAAAAACACCCACATTTTAAAATTAAAATTAAAATATTAAGAATTAGTAAACTTACATTTGATCATGAAAAGCAGCCATGACCAAGTTAAAACCCCAAAAGCTAAAGCCAAGCCAAGAGCTAACGAATAAAAATTTATATGAAACTCTGTTTTTGTTTAAATTGTATAAAATAATTTTTTGACCGTTTTTACTTAGTCTTATTTAAAGAGACTATATACGTATTTCAGGATTTTGAATATTGTACTCAATTTCTTTTTATAGAAATTTGCAAAGAAATGAGGGAATATTGCCTATATAAGTCATTTAGTATGCGAAAAAAGATTTTATGAATTTACATACATAAGAATTTTTTAGCTATATATCTTATCTAGTTGCAACATAATTTCAAAATTTGATTATTTAAATATAAAATTTATTTTATCGTCCAAATTTTTATTCCTCTTTTATTTTTTTACTTATGAAAATTTGTTCAGACCCATAACTCAACTTCCAAAAGGAGTTCCATTAAAAGTTTATAATTGGAACAACATAATAATAAACTACTTTTGAGATTCTAAATATTTATTACAGTGTCAAAATGTAAAATTGTATTATTTTTATTTATTTATTTATTTTTTATATTTTCCACTTTCAATCAATACCAATGATCACTTGTGTACGTCAAATGGAAGTGCCAGGAGGGCCTATTTCGATGCCTTACATATCGAAATAAGCCCTTCTGTAGAGTCACTGTCAAACTTATAACTAAAGTCTGAGAAGAACCACACAACAAACTCAGCCGGGTTTTTTTCGCTGATGCCAACTCACTAAATACCAAGACATTACTAATCAAGACCGATTTAGTGGTAAATACTGAATTAAACAATTTAATAAAGGTATTAAAAAAATCATTGTACATATTATTGGGATCTGAATTTTTTAAGAAAGGTAAAAAGCAAGCTAAGTCATTTTTAATTTTACTTATACGGTCTGCAGTTACTGGTACAAATGTCATTTTCTTTTTTAAATTCTTAATTTTACCGCCTTTGAATTTAATAAATTGACCGCAGTGGTCAGAATCTAATGTATTAATTAAACATTTGAAAGTTGGAACAATATTTGTAAATATATTATCAATACAGGTGGCGCTAGTGGCGGTGATTCTAAATGGTGATTCTATTATTAATACTTTATTGAACTATTAATTACAGTTCTCAAGAATCAAGTTTACAAGTATAGATAAAAAAATCTACATAATAATGTACATAATACATAAGTATGCCTTTAAATATTAGTTAAGCTGAAAGCATTAGAAACAGCTTGCATCAAGAGGCAATCAATATGTGTCTTTATGAGCTGTGTCATTAGCTCTTACTGCACATATAAAACAGGGCAAAATATCTTTAAATTTATATAGAACTTGCAACAATATGAATTAGATCGCACAAAATATACATTATTTTTTTGAACACGTTATCTTGATTTGACATCATACATAGATCATTTGACATCATACGTTGGTACATAGATTTTTTTATTGTGTCCATAAAATGACTATTACAAGGCGGGAAATATTAAATTTTATAAGACAATAAGTATAAAAAAAAAATACAAAATGACATTTGGGTTTCAATTACCGAGATACTTTGGATCTCGCATTTTTCATATTTAAATATAATATATTGTTAAAAACAAATTTTGCGAGGCTATTAAAATAGAAAGTAAGTATTGATAGTTTATTGAGGTAATTAAATTGAATACCATAAAAGCGGCTACAAACTATCGTTTTGATAATAATTGTAGAAGAATAAAAGAAAACTCTCACCGCTTATCTAGTAATATGTCCAATTGGTATAATGTTAAGAGTTTTGTAGGCCTGGTGAGCAGGGAGGGTGACCCCTCTTACCTAACATAGGCCTACGATTAGAGGGTGCTCTACGTTGCTCGAGGCACCCTCATTCGGGGGGTCTCGCCGGTGCGTCACGGTGTGTGTTAACGCGATCCCGTGACGTCCCATAACGTCCCGTGACGTCCCACGACGCAGAGGGCAACCGTTGGTTTTTTAGTGGGTAACCTTAAAAATGGCAGTATCCTCTATGCTGCCGGGTAGTCCCACATAACCCCCCGGCCGTCACCCCCCTGGGCCGACGGGGGTACCCGTAACGGGTTTCTCTAACGGAAAAAAAAAGAATTAACGATATTTTTAAACAAACAACAGTCTGCTGTAACAAATTAGATCATTAAGACTCGTTTGCGTGCGGACGCTCTGTAAGTGTAGCTAGTGATTGACGGTGGATTTGTCAGTAGATTGTTTTATTTTAAAGAAACTTAATTAATTTGTAATGTTCAGTTCAAACAGTTTACGTATTATAATATATTCTATTAGTCGATATGCCACAACACCTTTATCTTGAAACAACTAGTGTTTAACCAATAAAATTTATTGCTCTGGTTTATGTATTATATGATCAATTGATTAAAAATATATATATATATTTTTTTTTTTTAATTCAATTAAAGTCGATTTTATTCGTTAAAAAATATCGAATTTAGTGTTCCAGTTCGTCCGGAACGGTAATATTTATAATGGTATATTTTTTGGAATTTTACATATTAAAACTTGAGACACTCTAATATTGCAAGCTGCGTTTCGGCGTTACGTACTCAGTTGGTTATGTATGAAAGTAGGTCAGAATTGTTATTTTCAATGCATCGTTAAAGATGAGGAGTTACTTGACTATTTTTGAAATAAGCTTTTCTTTTTTAATAATGTCTTGTATTTGTTTAACAGTAGGGTTACCAGGGGATATTTATTTCGTCACCACACTGCGAGTAAAAAATTATCTTACAAATTTTAGAGAAAATGGTTGAAACTGGCTTCACAAACCAAATTATAAATGTCTTTTCATTATTATTAAAATTTGTTGGTTTCAATAAAAATATTTTCTGTGGTTTCGCAATTGGCCCTGGCGTATATACTAGTATCGGGTACAAGAAAGTTTCCCAGAGGTAACAGATGTGAATCCGGTGTATATCTATTGAAAAAAAAAACATAATTATGTTATAGTTTTTGATAACATAATATCTATCATACATAACACCATCACACTCTATCACACTTTCTGTACTTTTGCTTTTAAATATTAGTTTAGCTAAAAGCGTTAAAACAGTTTGCAGGGAAAGAAGTAATCAATCTTTCTGTCTATGAGGGATGTCACATCAGGGCTCTTCACACTACACTCATGTTACCTATATTGATTTATAAATAAAGTTTATAAGACTGGATGTTATTTATTTAGAATAAAAAGACTAATATATAACGACCTCTTTTTCTTGTATTTATAGTTGTAACTGTTGCATAGAAAATCAAAAAATATTAAAAGCTCTCAATATGAAGAAGCAAAACTAACTCATATCAGCGATGCAGGTCATCATTTATAAAGAGTATCATAAAATATGATGAATTAAATGGTCCTGTTTACATGCAACACCAATTACGACTTTAATTTAAAATATTGTATGTAATAAATAAAGAAGTTATATAGATTTTTTTATCTTGTAAGCTTGATTCTTGAGATCTATTAATTATAGTTCTCAAGAATTCTACAAGTATTAATAATACAATTTTACATTTTGACACTGTAAAAAATATTTAGAATCTCAAAAGTAGTTTATTATTATGTTGATCAAATTATAAACTTTTAAAGGAACTTTTTTGAAAGTTCTATAGGTCTGAACAAATTATCATAAGTAAAAAAATAAAAGAGGAATAAAAATTTAGAAAAATTAATAGATAAAATACATTTTATATTTAAATAATCGAATTTTGAAATTATATTGGAAGGTAAGCGAAAAAGTTTTTATGTATGAAAATTCGTAAAATCTTTTTTCGCATATTAAATGACTTACATACGTATTACATTCCCTATAATAATAATAATAATATTCCCTAATTTCTACGCAAATTTCTATAAAAAATCTTAGTACAGTTTGAAAATCCTGAAATACGTATATTAAATTAAAAGTAAGTAAAGACGGTCAAAATATGATTTTATAAAATAAAAAAAAAACAAGTTTTTCATGGACAAATGTAAGTTCACAAATTCTTAATATTTTATAAATCTAAACGTAAATTTAAACTGTGTGTTTTTGTAGTGACAATTTCCTTCACAAAACTTTAACCCCAATTTAAGGATTTATTTTTAAAGGAGTTATAATTATGAAGAAATTACGAAACTTCAGTCGTAGTTTGTACATACATCATAAAAGGAAAAATTCAGTCAACATTTCTATTTCTAACCCCAGGGGCATGAGCTGTGTGTTGATAGAATATACATAATTCTGTCAAGATAAATACTATTATATGTCTTTATATGTAGTAAGTTGTTTTCTACCATTCCGTGGACGTCAGACATTTACTGAACTTAACTGATTGAACCCGGGCATAATAATTAATAATCGAGATATACTTCAAAAACTATGCTGTGCGGTTTTAAAAAGGACTTTCTGTGAAACTGGCAATGGTCGTATTGTTTCCTTTGTTATAGGAACAACCCAATTTATTTTTAAGTATCAGTTAATGCGTTTATGCGTTCTATGCATCTCCTATACACTGCAAGTCTTAGGATATCTTTCAAAATACTTACATGGTTCTAAGTGCTATATTATTTCCAGAAATATTATGCTTTCGACGAATTCGTTCCTTCGGTGATTTGATCGCCTTTTTATAGGAATATTACTAGGATGGCCAGATAATTTTTTATCACAAGCGGAGGTCGTATCATTGTACCTAATAATATCGCGCTAAACAAACATTAGACTAAAACCAAGCGGATGAAGTGTTTTAAACATTGCTTTGAAAGACACAATGGATATTCATGGAAAGATGACAGATTCCAAATTCAAATATAATATTTCATTTTAATTGTACAGAATTTTTGACAACATTATAATATATATAACATTGTTTTTAGATTGAGTTTAAAAAACAGTTTAGGTAAAATTACACTAAAATAAAAAAAACATCAAAATGTCATGTTATTTACATATAAATTTGTTACAAAAAACTACTTTGTTAATATATACTGGAAAAGCCTTCGTTGAGTCTTATTTTTCAAAAGGACAAATTATTATATTGTATTTATTTTAGAACAGAAGTATAATTCAATGGTATTATTTCATAGTTTTAGCTATATGTGGGTAATGAATTTAAATATTTGTCCATTTAAAATTTCGGATTATATTATAAATGTAATCAATAAAGATGAAAAATATAACAAAGAAAACTTCTAAAAATATAACTAATAACTTATTTAATAACTATTTTGAAAGTCATTATCTATTATGTATGTTTATTAGTTGAGTGTGTTATATTACAGAACTGAGTTATCCTAACAGTTCGGGAACTCCAGATCATGTTTGTGTTACCAGTGTGTCTGTTTGCTTTGAAGCTTACACAAACAACTATAATTACTGACTCAGATTGACACTGGCTTACCTTAGAGCAAGATAAGCAACGATTAAGATTGATGAATTGCCATTTACACACGAGGTTATTATTTTAACCAGAAGCATAATGCAAATTCTCTTACTATTGAATATCAGTATCATCCCTTGTCGTTATCTGTCAATTTCTTGTTTTTTTTTTTCTATGATATGTATGAAAGAAAAAATATACATTCTTCTTATTTTGAACATATATTTCAAGAGGAGACGTCTTTTCCATTACATTTATGCATATTTTCCTTGGACGCAGTCTTCTGTTACAATTATATAAATTCTTACTTAAGACTCCTTTTTTCCTAAAAAATAAATATTCCTAATAATTAAATAAAAAATGAAGCAATATTACTTACGTATTATTATTATATTTTTTCGTATATTTTTTCTTTAATTTATAAGTCACATGATACCATAATGTCATATACTATTACAGATTAGAGTTTTTTTATACATTTTTTTCCTGTTCCACCAACAGCTAATGATATTTTTATTTAATATCAAATCAATTGATCAATCATCAATTGAGTTTATCAATTCATTGAACAATAAGTATTCAGACAAAATGTTGAAATAATTATAGAAATACCGTTTGCTATATATAATGATCAGTAAATTTAGAGTTAAATGTACAAAATAAGTTAAATAATATACTATAATATCATAGGGTTTAATGTAACAAATGAATGAACAAAGTGTAACAAGTGAATGCATGATTAATCGGGGTCCTGTTCAAGCTCTACATGACGATATAATTATGATTTCCATTGAAATTGATATTTATTACATTTCATATTTGCTTTGTAATAATTATAATTTTTATTAGTTATACATTACTGCTCTTCCATAAATCTTTTAGGTTCAACAGAAACCTTGATTTTTATTATAAAATTAAATTAACATAAATATAATTAAATTTTCACTACGTCGAATTTTCACTGTACTGTTAGAGAAAATAATACTTGATTTACTTTTTATAGGCTATATAACCCAGTTAGAGTATGATATATGTATGATAAATCGGGTATCGACTTGTATTTTTAAAAAAGTACCTTGTTCTAACGATCTATTGTTGGTACTGTTTTTGCCAACCTGCGCCTATAAAGTGGGGTTGTCATCTATGTGGGTCTGACAGTGTTTACAGATTTTTATCGTGTTCATGATTACAATTACAATTTTTGTAAAATTTGTTTTCCTTAATTTCTACACTCAAATATAATATTATTGCTTAATTGCAACAAATTGATATTTCGCTACTTTAAAAATTAAAGAAAACAAATGTTTCTTGGAAACCAGCCTTAAGTTAGTCAGAAATGATAATTACATGTAATAAAGCAGGTTTCAGATTCATCAATCACAATTGGTCCAACAAGTACTAACTAGCAATATAATTGGCAGGCAGGCATTACAATGGACTCAAGTCATGTTACTGGATATGTTCACCCGAACTATCATAACCTGTAATTTGAATCTAATTGATGACATAATGATATATCGTGAGGATCGATTGTTTCTCGAAAATGGCGCCTTACGTAATATCTAAAATAGTATTTGAATAAAGTGTTCAAATAAATTCGATGACCCAGATCACTAAAGGTACCAATGAAATATCCGGGTAACAGAATACCCTTTTTCCTTTCCTTGGCATTTTATCCATAGGCAATTATTAAAACTATCTTTTCTTTTGTAGACGTGCCTTTGAATGTCACATCTCCGTAAATTAACGAAAACTTTCCGTTAATAGCCTACAAGTGTGTCGTAGCGTACGTGCCTCTAAGATATTGACTACGAGAATTTCAGTTACGTGGTTTTATGTCATGTTTTATTGCGATGAGATAATTTCATTACGATAGTTGATATGATCATAGGTTCGAGGAATTAATGTCAAGAATTACGATCTGAAATGTTAGAAAAAAAAAATAAAAAATTAGTAAACAACCATATTAAACTTCTGAGCAATTATCATCTCCTTTATTTTTACTTAAACATTAAAAGAAAATGTAATTATTTATCAAAAAAAACAATGAACTATGAAGAACATTACTACAGATGGTAATGATAGTTTATATAGATCCTTTTTTGCACAAAGGTTGGATGTGAAAGGAAAATACAACTGTACAAGTAAAATTATTGTAATTGTATTTTAAAATTCTAAACACGAAGCAGAATCGTGATATTTGAAAACGTAAACTAATCTGACGTTTGAACGTTTACAAAGAAAAAAGGCATGTACATGTGTCATATTAAACATGTCGGTATTTCATATTATTCCGCGAGTTTTTGCTGATTTAATGTTTGTTTATATATATGGTTTGGTAGAACTGAAAAAACCTTTAATAAACAAAAATGATTTTATTTGTAATTTTTTTTAAGTTACTAATACTTTTAATAAGAATTTAATTAAACCTTGTCATACGAAAAATATTCCTAAAGAAAATCATTAACCTTCTTAACTGTATTTTTAAAGTGGAATATGCACATGTTTCAAAACAAAATTTTAAAAGCAGATATGGGATGAATCGGTTTGTCTTATCAGATTACTTTCTTATCTCTAGAGAAAGTTGATATTCACACCTCACATTAGTATTATAATGGAGGAGCTGTGGTTTAATCAAATCACAATATCTTTGCCACTTAGAAGATGACACGATTGATTTTAAGATTTTAATAAAATTGTGGACATAAGTCAAACATCGATGAAACTAGTAGTGTGTGAAATGGTAGATGAGACTAGTAGTAGCATAATGGCCTGTGCAGATTGAAACGGCGTGGACAAAAGTAATATTCCTATCTATCTCTTTCATATATTTGCTTATATGTTTGTTATTGAACTGGATCTGGATTTAAAAATATTTTTTTGTTCCTTTAACTGAGTTTTCAAGTCGTGCTTTTAATCTATTTGATTTTTTTTCACTACACCTCTCCTGAACATATACAACATAACTAAAAAAATATATTTGACAATAACAATGACCGTATGATTGATTGATATTCTTCTATATTTTAAGGAAGACCTATAAATTAATCTCATTATTAAATCAGGATAAAGGTTTATGAGGGTAGGAAAACATCTTTACCTGTTTGGTACGTATGGTATTTTTGTAACAATGTTAGAACTAAGTATGTAAGTAAAACGGCGAAACAATATTTTAATTGTACTACAAACTTAAATGAATAACAATGAGATTGTTATTACTATGATTATTTTACTGTACCCTGTCACACTAACAGTTTTAATGAGATAATCAACTGAATGATAACTCTAATACTAACAATGCATTGTAACCCGTAACAAAACGTTAAAGAGTATAATATTGTTTAGAGGTATATAAACGATATAAGGACAATTTGAGTCACAAAATAATGTAATTATTTTGTTAGGAAATGTAACCACGTACAGACCTTCTATACGTGCGAGCCTTATAAGGCCTCGTAGGGTCCCGGTCTGGTTTTATAGCTCTTTTGTGCCGAACTTCGAACGGGTTCCATTTTATTTTAAGTATAATTTATCGTATTTATTTTTAGTTGTTGGTTTTAGGTTCGTGTCAGACTGTTTTTGAATACATTTTACTCACATAGAACGCAACATAAATTAATAAATTTATTGAGAAAAATTTAAACCCAATAGCATAAGTAAATTTTCGTGCTATTATTATTAAAAACATGAATCATAATTATTGCCACTTTATAAAAAAAAGTATCCAATATTTGTCATATAAATATATCCAATGTATGTTTATTTGTCGGAGAATAAATTTCTTGAATTTTTAGTAAGTATAGCTATTTATTTTATTCTAAATAAAAATGTTATATACTTTATATTTAAATACATATAAACTAGGGCCGCGAACCAGACCTCAATTTTGATTCGCTACGCTTGCAAAATCTCGGTATGCTTTAGTATATTGAGCGAAGCGAGGTGCAAACAGCACCGAAGTGGCATTTACAATGTTGACGCATTCTGTCCTCAACTATTTATCAAGCTTACAAAAAAAAAAAAAGAAATAAAAAATTCTAAAAGCTGTAAATTAAAAAAAAAGTCGGCACGCGCATTGTAAAGCAAAGTTTTCGTTCGAAAAATTTTTGTCATTGAAGTCTTTGGGATTTTTATTTTTATCTATCATTCCTCATTGACATGGAATTTAAGAATATATTTTTTTTGCTATGAAGCGTACTATTGTGTTATATAAGCCCTGAAAATCTCAAGCCGATTGTTTGCGCCGTTTTTGTACCAACCTCGGACAAAATTGTGGAAAGTCTCCAGTAGAGCGAATATAGGTAAATTAGAAAATAGGTAAAGAGGTTAAAATTAATAAAAATATGAGTACAAAGTAATATAGTATAATTTGTGTTGCTCCACTGCCCCATACACATTATGTAATTTACATCAGTCTACGTAATTACGTCATTATTTTGAAGTATACCCGTTAATGAAACTGAAAATGCGTTTAAACTTTTAACTGCCCCTATGAATGCAAGCTGTCTCAAATTGCGTTTTTTGGCACAATTTTTGCAACTTGTGCTATAAGGTTATTATTAAAGATCACAATTTATAAATAACAAATTAAAATGCAATTATTATTTGTATATGGTATTACGTAATATAATACTTTAAGTGTACACCACATCGTTTCTTAAGGGGGGGTCGAGTTTTTTGTTAAGGGGGTCATGTCGCGTAGTGTTAAATCGTAGTCGTACATTTTAATTGGTTTGGTTTATTTTAAATAATAATTAACTGTTATTAACCGCATTTTAATTAAATGAAGCGGTTTTAACCGCACTAATTACGATTGCTTGTTGGTTATCCATTGCCATAAGAAACCCGTTTGCCGTTGCCATAATACGTTTTACATAAATTGAAACCAATTCTATGAATTAAGTATGGTTTAAATAACTGTTGCTATATTCTATGCAACGTAAACACTGTTGTTATTATATCAATTTTGAAATTTAAAAGATTTTTTCTGTGAATAAAATCCAAAAATTTCACATTCAAATGTAATTTACACTCACTTCAAAGAACAACCGTCAAGTTAGCATACTATCAGTGCTCCTTCAAATAAATTACTTCGAGGAAATTACTGTTTCCTGCGAAACAGAGCCTCGAGTCTCAAGTCGACTCGAGTCGGAATGATAAGGCCACGTCAAGAAGTTAAAGAACAGTTGAATTGGGGACTGTCCTAATTATCCAATGAGAACCGATGAATATTTTTTAACTAATTTTTAAAAATAATACTTGATAAATATGTTTTATCTCGGAACATTTTTTTCGTAACTGTGCTAATCAATCTTTGTCAAATTTAAAATATGTTATTTATTTTTAAATATTAAAGATTTTGTTCATTGGTTTTAAAATATCTTTGAAGCTACCAGACTCAATACGGTCAATAACATCTGAACCACTGAAACTTATAATTTGCGTGTAATTGATGAGATAATGACATATCGAAACCTTAGTTTATTATACTAAATTAGTTTAGTGTCAGGGTTATTTATTTGTGTAAGTAAATATATTAGAAAGGATTGTATACCTTCTTACATAATCACATTTATCATTAAATGTGATGAAGAAAGACTGCCAAGTGTAGTTTGAACTGTTAAACCTACGGCTTAAGACACCAGAAAAAGTATTTAACAAGATTTATTAAACACTATTAGAGTATTTTTCATTCTGAATATTGGTAGAATAACGAAATATTTCGATACTATTAAAAGCGCATATTTACAAAATTCTCACAGAACATTCCTAGATAGATACGTAAAGAAGATCAGGCACTGAAAAGCTCCACGTTGTTACACTTACCTTCAGTGAGACAGATGAATCAAAGGAGTCGAGGGAGTCGCTGGATTCAAGCGGCTTAAGATCATTGTAGTTAGATATCTGTTTGAGAAGGCCATGTCCAATAAATGACGTCCAAAACAACATCTGTTACGACGGACAAAGGAAATACAAGAAACATAAGGCGAAATTATGAAAATTGCATTTGCCTTTTGAATATAAAAACCTTAAAGAGTATTTTCATATCTTTATATATAAAAAAAATATATATATTATATATGGAATGTTTCTTAAAATTGTAATCTAAGCCTACGTATAAATTGATTGTGTAGGATAACAAGAAATACCTTTTTCCTTATAAGCATGTCTCAAAGATCACGTCTCAGTATATTGAAGAAAGTTTGCCGATTACATCTTAAAAATGTGTCGGAGAGGACGTGCCTCTTCTAATATTGACTGTATACATATAGATATTTATAGCTAGTTTTATTTTTTGAATTGAACCTCAACCTTTATATAATACTAAAACCTGGTGCTTTACCACCATTTCTTAAAATAGTTTAAAAGAATATTTTATTTTTACCAAAACTTCTGCAATACATTTTTATGGGCTATTAATAGTTGATTGCTCGTGTTAAAACTCAAAGAAATTAAATAGTTAAATTATTGTCACATTAAAACAGAGCTTGTTTAATATATGATAGTTATAAGAGTACATGTTAGGCCACCTGACCTCAAGAATCCACGGCTTTATTGAAATTTGAGTTTTAATTGGGTAAGAGAAAAATTGGAATGGAAAATTTGTTGTTTTGACATTTCATCTGTTGTAATGTTTTGAAACTAGTCGCGTAGTCGTAAATTGATTTTTTTTACAAAAAAGTTGTGTATTGTAACATTCAGCAGTCGAAAATCGTAAACCTGATTTTAATATTATCGCAGCTACATTAAAACCAGTGGTTTAAACAAGAAACGAAAGGAAGATATAAACAAATCTGACAAACTATTAGGTTACTCTTAAAAACAATATTCGAGTACTTAATTAAAACCATGTACTTACACACGATACACGTCATAAGTATATCCCGACGTCTATTTACAAAAACAATGCGTGCTTATTGCTTGTTAGCTATCAGCTTTACAGAATATGATATGTTGTATAATTACAAATACATACTTATCAATATATTAAATTGTTGAAAGTTTTATAATCACGTTGCTAAACATTTTGGTATATTTTGCTTATCGTCTATTACTTACACCATTTGTAAATCTCAATGGAACAATGCAATGCATTAGTTGTGTATTGTTAATTTAGGTTAGTGAAGTACTGCAACTGTAGTTCAGCGACAACGCCTTCTAATATAGATCTCGTTCATACCTTAAGAAATAATTTTTTTTTGCTTATAATAAATATATCTAAATAAAAGCGTAACCTAGATTAAAAAGTTTATTAGGTCGATGTATAGGAATCGCAGTTATTGAAGATTTATTTTATTTTTTTATTTTTTGTGTAAAAAACTAACAGTCTCTTTATTAAAATAAATCCTAGCGTAAATAAAGGGGTGTCTATAAATGTATTGTTGATGGCGCGGTTGTTGAGTTCACTGGGGTTTTCTATTTTCTCTCATTTTATATACACTCTTGATTACTGCAATACTAATCTACCTATCAGCAAATGAAAAAGCTACTAATTAATGTTCTGAAGATCGCCCAGTCATACGCTTAAGTGCACTAGAATGTTCTACAGTTTTATGAAAACAAAATATGCAGAAATTCATTGAAAGTTTATTTTTCAATTAAAAATAATTATTTTTCTGAACACAATAACCACTATGCTTGCATGTCGATGCAATATCGATATATCGATACGGTTGTATTTTAATTAAACAAGTCTTTTATCAATTATAGTTATGGGATTGTCAATAAAAAATGTTGAAAAGTTAATGAAATGGTTAATTTCTTAACTTTATAACTGGCGTGTAATCAAAGTCTACGGGTTAGTACTACATATGACTTGTGACGTCATATGACGTCACACACGCTGTGAAAAATAGCTAGTAGACTATATAAGTAAGCCATTAAATATTTGTTAAAAAAGTGTTAGAAACAGCTTACATCAAGATGTTATCAATCTTTGTTGTTATGAGCTGTCATTAGACGTCTTATTGCACTGATAATAGACGAAAAAATGTCTCTAAATTTATTATATAGGACTTGCAACAATATAACCTAGATCGCACAAAATATAAACATCATTTTATGAAACACATGACTTTAAGCTATAATTGAAGTATATTTTATTTTTTCAACTTAAATAACAATGTAGGCGTTTGTATTGCAATAATAGATATGTAACAGCCATCTTTTATTAACCGTATTCCCAACTAGATTTTGTTAAAGCGTAAGGTTATGACTAATGATGATTAAATGAGATACTGTTATCAAGTGTACTAACATTATTACCGATTTAGTTGTAAAGAGCTAAAAATACCTGCGCATTATTTAGCAAGGTAATTATATAAATAACAACCATATCAATATCTATAAATTTTATTACAAAATGTAAGATTCGAAGAATTATGCGCTGGTTTTAATTTTTGTTTATTACAATAAATGATCCGTTTTATTATAAAACTTTGTCGAAATACATTCATAATCCATACTTTAAAAAAATCTTTGCCTTAATAAGTAAAGTCAGAGATATAGATAAAATAAAAACCATAAACCAAAATGTGTAATCAATATTGATTTTTATAGTGACAGGGGAATGACATTGAAAGTAATATATGTTGTCCATTGTTAAGAGACTCATCATTATGCAACATTTTAATTAGGTTATTTGTATGCCACTATGCTTTGAACGACCGATATCCATTGATTGCGTCCAAATCTGACAATTTCTTTATAAAACAATCTTCACTAAGCATAAAATGTCAAATATATATTTTCATTTTTAAAAACTTTGATATTACTAATTTTTATCGATTTCAGATGTATTCAAGGTAATGTGTAGTAGAACTTAATAAAACAACTTATTAATTTGTAAAAGGTATAACAAATTTATTAATAAAATCATCTTAGATTTAATTTATTTTAAACAAAAAACATCAATCATTAACATATCTCAAGGAATGTATAACATAGTGATGTCACACCATTAACATATTTTACTTACACATATATAATACTTTTACCAGTTCTTAGAACTACATAATATAATAAAAAATGTCTCAAGTATAAAGCACCATAGATGTATATATTTAAAGGTTTCTCAGAGATTCCAAATTGAATATTGAAAACCGATTTATTATTAGTAGATATTTATAATTTTGATTATAACAAAAAACCTTGAGAAGTAAAAATTACTTATCTATGGCATTTTATATATTTAAAGAATTTTAAATTATTTTTGAGCTAATTTTGTGGCTAATAAAGTATTCTTCATCAGCATAGCAACTGTCATCGGTCCAACACCTCCAGGCACGGGGGTTATAGCACCAGCTACTTTGATTACCTCTGAGATAAAAACACAGAATTGGTAAAAAACGTTCATTAGTGAAATAAAACCTAAACATCGACGAATAATTGAGATAATAGATGACATTTCGAATTATTAATTTGTATTGTAGTGTATTGAGCACTGTAGTATGACAGCTTCCTTCTAAATAGATTAAATTGTATTTTATTAATAGATGTTACTTGCGGTTTCACTCATAGATTTTATTAGCTACTGGCTAACCGCAGTAGCGTAACACTAGCCTATAGCCTTAACTGCCTATCAAAACCAAAATGAATTTTTCGAAGATTAAGTCGTTTAAACAAACAAATACTCTTTCGGCTTTATATTAGTATAGATGAATAATATTGCAACAAGAAAAAAATAATTTTATAGAATACTGCCAAGATGTAAAGTAAGATAATATAAATAATAGAATAAATGATTAAAATTATATAAAAATAAATAGTAATCATTACTTAGTAGGTAGGTTATTTTGAATTTTGGTGTTAAGTATTTTTCAATTCGATTTGATACCAAGCTCTTCGGTGTACTGTTTCGTAAGTCATGTATCGCTGCAAAATTTTACTGAAATACTAATGTTTTGTAAAATATATATAGCAGACCAGGTATAGGTAATCCGATTTGCCTTAGATGAAACAAAAACTATATACGTTTAGTATTACCCACCTCTAATACCAATCTCCTAGAAACTACAATCTATGCCATTCATTTATTATTCAATGGGGTATACTAAAACTGCTATTAAATCTTCAAAATGTCCTGAACAAAAATATTATCGAAGATTATAAGCGTCAGAAATTATGTCATCTCACCTTCAAAATCAACATCTCCAACCAGTTTGGTTTTTCCTTGCTCATCAGTTATTCTTGTAATGCCGACGTCAATGACCGTAGCTCCTGGTTTCACCATATTAGCTTTTATAAGTTTGGATACCCCTAGGAAAAAAAGGTAAATTTGTAACACAAAACAAGGAAAATTTAAATGTTAAGTGAAAAATTAAAAAAATATATTTACCGGTAGCACTAACAATAATATCAGCATTCCTACAGAAAGCCTCAAGTTGTTCAGGAGGGGTGTATCTATGACACAAAGTGACAGTAGAATCCATGCCTAGACCACTGTCATGAGACCCATCACTGTGCAACATCATGGCTATTGGCATACCAACATGCTTTGACCGACCTACTACTACTGTATTGCGGCCAAATGTTTCAATTTTGTATCTAAACAAATAAAAAATTGTAAGCTAAAGTAAACTTGAGACTCGATTGCACTAAGAACTAATTATAGATAAGTTACGGTATAACAATATCTGTCATCAATAAATATTGATAATGCATACATATTTGACCTTCTGCATCAATGAAACATAAAACAATTAAACTTGACACACAGTTCATTAATATGTAATAATAAGGTATCTCCTTATGATAAGAAAAGAGTTACACTTCAATTACAAAATATCATTATTAAGTTAAAGGTGGACATAAAAGGATTAATTATTTAAAAGTAACTGTATGGATACAAAAAACTACTCAAAAACTAATTATTAAGTAATATATAAAAATATTACAATATTTAATTAATTAATTCTTTGTTAAAAATCAATGAGAATGTATATATATTTTACCTTTTTAATAGTTCATAAACGGCATAAGCAGTAGCTGGTACTATAGTTGGCATATCCAAACACAATTGTCCAATGTTTCTTATATGAAATCCATCCACATCCTTCTCTGGAGCCACTGCATTACAAATCCTTCTTTCATTAATATCACCAGGTAAAGGTATCTGGACTAAGATACCAGTGACGGATTTATCCTTGTTTAGTGAATCAATCAGTGACAATAATCCATCTTCTGTTAAATTTTCATCACAAATGATGGTTTCTGAAAGTATTCCAACTTCTCGGGCCGCCTGTATTTTATTTCTTACATATACATGGCTAGCAGGGTCATTTCCTACTATGATACAACGGAGAGACGGTACCTTATTGCCATTGCTAATCCAGTTCTTGATTTCTATCTTAACTTCATTTTTTATTTCCTGTGCCAATGCTTTTCCATCGAGGATTTGAGCCATGATCCTGATAAGAATAAAAATTAAATCTAATTTAAAGATTGTTAAGTTATACAAAAATAACTTTGCTATATATTCTATAAATAAAGATAAGTCATTAGATAAACATAAATAGTATTAATTTTAATCTTAAAATAAATCCTAAAATATACAGCAAAGATAGTTTATTAACAGAATTCCTAGTCTAGTGAAACAGAAAATACAACAGAAAAAAACAAATAATCCCACAAAAGCCTCTATTACTACCAAGTTACCTGGCTGTGCCTAATGAATCTATGTATGTATGACTTCTCATTTTGAAATCCAGAATTCTACTGACAATATTTAACCGAATGATTTGCCTCATCGCCTACTGTGGACGTACATAGGTCATAAGTTCAAAATGTTTTACTACATATTTTGTTTACTATCTCAAAAAGATTATTCCAAATAATTAAGAATAATCTGCTTCTGAGCAGTTATGGGCAATGTAATTCTACATATAAAAAGATATTGAGTTCAAATTATATCAAGAATCAGGTGAAATTGGTTTAAACTGGTTTTTGTGTCATACATGTACCTCATGACCCAATATATTTTTGTATTATCAATGAGTATTAATGGACACATTGTAATATGTACATAACAGTAAAAAATGAGATACTACACCAAGTCTTATTTTATTTATTATAGAAAAAATAATTTTTCATCATCTAAATTTATGGTGTAAAGTATCCGTAACGATAATAAAATTATTATCTTTATAAAATTGTAAGTATTTGTTTTTTGTGTGTTTGTGTCTTTTTAAAGTAATATCTCATTTTACATAAATTATAACTTAAAAAATTATATTTATGATGAAGTATGACGTTAATGAATTTGTCGTTTTTAGATTAATATATTATGATGATAGTCATTTTAATACCTAAATGAATTTATACTACATTACAATAACAAGAAAAAAACGTCATACAATTACGACGAAACACTTAAGAAATCATAGTATTTGATAACCTAAACATGTCACGTTATAAAACGAACTTTTTGGACAAAAACAGATAATTTATTAAGTTAATTCTATGTAGGAAAATTTACCACTATCTTTTGTCAAGATAAAAAAATTGCACTTGCTTTCCACACTTCAATTTCTTACAAAAGTTTAAATGACAGAAGTCAAAATACTTTAAGCATGTGCATGAAACGTCAACGAGATACGTCAACTTTATATTTTTCACAGGTACTAAACAAAATTGTGCAATAGTGGGATGAAATTGGACAAAAAAAAATTACGTTAAGAAATATTATTAAGATATTTTGACGTTAACATTTACATTCCTGTAACAATTTACGTTTAGATCATTTTATGTGGTGTTGGTAAGATTATTTTATTTAAAAATATTAGTAAGTAACAATAACTAGTAACTTGTAAATACCAATCAAAATATTGAATCACTATTTATATAGATTTATGTCCCTGTAGCTCCTGAATCGGGTGTTTTAATACAAATGATAAAAGTTTTAAAAACCCCTAGTAATCCCTTGTGTATGATAAGGAACTGATTGAATGCTGAAAATTATAAAATCAACTAGATCCATTAGAATCTTTTTATTCGATTCAGAGTATGGCTCCTTTAAATCGTATAATATTAGTGATAAAGTCTATGTTTATCATATACATTTTTCGTGACATTTCGGATCTTTCTTCTCAAATTAAAATTATATTTGATAAGTTTTTCAAAATTTGCAAAACTTCAAAAGATTCCTATTTTGTTTTTTTGTAAAATACACTCCCTCAATTTCAAGCTTCAATATTCGAAAGCTAGAGTTATTAGAGAAGTTGGCATTGATATACCCATATATGAATTTATTAAATCATTATACCGTTCATCTGGTTGCAGCGACGTTTTCAAAGACAAAAGAAATTATTTACAAATAATGGGTTGGTTGCTTGAGTTCATTCATAAGGCATTTGGCACTGTTCATTTGTTATTAATTGAGTAGTAGTCATTCCTTTTGACGCCAAAATTTTTTTAAATCTCTTTTCATAATATTTTACGCATCTCTACCATCTGCGATATCTGATTTGGATTAAACTGTTAGGATTTGGGCACATCAAAAATCTATTTTAGTGTGATTCAAGGTGTAAAAATCTCATTCCAGTCTGGAGAATTGTATTTTTTATATTTGCCTAACACTATGTAAATTGAATAATAATGGTTAATAAGTCGACATAGATGTTATCTGATAGTTATCGGAAGTTTACAAAATAAAATGAAATTTTCGGGCAGATTTTTCCTTCACTATTCACCCTTTATTTTTTTCATCTGGAAGTTTTTATTGCTACACGGTCCCCTTAGGGGAAGGAGGAGGCCGGTTATGTGGAACTCCCGGCAGCATAGAGGATGCTGCCGTTTTTAAGGCTACCCACTAAACCAGACGGTCACCATCTAACCGTCATAGTGGAGCGCCAAGAGAATCACTTTCGCATACATCCGCGTTGCGGGAGCGGCCACCTAGTCGAGGGGGACACGTCCGGGACCCAAGCGTGTCCGACTCCCTCCCGTGGCCGGCTTGTTATAACGTGAAGGGCTCCCCTGCCCCCCCCAAGCCGACACTTAAGCCGAAACTCAGAATCAGGGAGTACCGGTCCAACTCTACTACTCGGGCCCGGACCCCTACAACAACAACGACAACGACAACGCAAGATTTAACGTCTCTTTTCCACCGTGGTCAGCCTTCTGGTACGGGAACAGCAGACCTGATGACAGGTATTGAAATCTTTATGCATGTACATTAGCAACCTCATTGAAATACTCAAATAGTCAAGTTGTTTCCTGATCTCCGCTGTGCGTAGGACAACAAGGAATATTAGATTTTTCAATTTCTTTTATCAACTAAAACTCATAAGGAAGATAAAGTACGGTCTTCAAGATGGCGAAGACATTGAAGACAGAGGTTAGTCCGTATCGATGATGTTCTCCCATGTGCATCCAGTACAACTTGAGTGCGCAACGCCGAAAGGACTTTGTATCAGAGTCGCTGTCAGAAGACCAAGTGGAGCTGCGCTGTCTATAGGTGGTGAAGGATAAGAGAGATTAGATTGCAAATAAGGAAGTTTAAATAACCATCCTACCGTCAACAAGAGACAACTAAATAGTTAATATTAAACTTAATATCTTCTATATCTTATATAGGTTATTTTTTTACATGTAAGTGTACGAGCTGCAGTCGGTAAATGGAATATTTTTTATTACATAATTTTAATGCATTGTTGTGAAGGGTAAAAATATGACATTGCGTTTGTAATTACAAAATTCGCAGAGTGTTTATAACAATTATTCTTACTACGTATCTAGATGATGAAATAAATGCTAATACAGATATCTTTCAAGGAATTGTTTTTGTCTACGTTTACTTTAGTTATCATGTCTCAATTGTTTATCTTAAAAGTATAAAAAGACATATACTATCAATTTAATTATATTTTTATATATACTATACATGTTATGATATGTTACACAGAATGTTTATTAATATAACGTAACAGTGAAAAATATTATTAACTACCTTCCGCCAGCAGCTTCATTTTTCTATTAAGAAAATTTGTTTCAATTTGTTTGTTTCAATTCATATTAAATAATATTTCTGTCATTTTGTATTAAATTAATCATATTATATATTATAATATATGTGTTACATGTTATACAGTTACCCCCCTCAGTTATCCCTCTATATATTGGTTAAAACTGTATAAAAATCCTTTAAGTGGTATTTGAGCTTATCGTATTCATACAGACAAAGCCAAGATTTTTTATAGACTCTGAGCAATATCCGGAATCCGGAACTTGGTCTATTAGTTATTAAATGTTTTCTAAAAATTACGTATTCCGTATTTTTAAATTTATAGACTTTAAAAAATATATTTTCTCCATTTCAGTCTTTTCCTTCCTGTTAATACTTATGTTGAATTTCTCAAATATTTTTTATTTTTTATAGTCCAAATTATACTTTCTTTAAACAAACCCAAAATTCTAAGTCACGTGCTTCAGCTCGGAAGTAAATGCACTTTTTGTCCAACTATAAATATATTCTTAATACTTAGTAAGGTTTTAAACAACTCTTCTAAAAAATGTACTAGGCCAGGATCTCAAGTAAGTTTTTACGTTTTCACATTTAATAAAGATTCTAAAGTAGTATGACACTACTTAATTTATTTCCTTTACTATGCAATTTATTGTTATTTTTTCAATAACCAATCAATTTCTGAGAGTCTACCCTTCTTCTTTGCCTTAAAAATGTCGTATATCTTTTTACTTTATGAACTGACTATTCTATTTTGAGCAGTATTCATCTACATTAGTTTAATAATTTTGTGAATATATTTCAATGGAAGGAATGACAGGTATGATGGACGTTTAAGGAATTTATTTAAAAGTTAAGCCAATTTTATTTCGAGATAACAATTTCAAATTAACTAATTAAATCGCATCTGCCAAATATTGTTATTCGCTGAAAGTTGGCATCATTTGAAATATGGCTAAACCGAATGAAGTTATAAACTTTTAATTGAATATTAGCCAGCCCAGCGGCCTGTAAAGTCACTTACAAACTTTGCACTCAATTACCTACCCTGATTTGAGTCAGTCAAGAAAAAGACTAATTAAATTCAAATGATCAATTTCAGTTAACTGAATAATAATTTGTAATTTTGTTTTTAAAAATATTATGACACATTTTAGACATAGGTATCCCAATTAGACCATTTTAAAATAAGTATTTAGGTTAGGTAGTTTCAAAATAGGTTTTTTTTTAACTAGATAAATCCATTGTAACTCACTGACAATGAACCTTCTGAAGCAACTTTCCATTGCTGGAATAAGACGTTAAGGTCTGGTAACAAAAATTTTAATAATAAAGAAAATATAAAAGAAAAGAAAAAAGTGAAGCCAATGAAAATTTAGCTCGAATAATACTGACTTTAATTTTGCACAATTTGAAACGATATTGCATAATCTTTGGATTGGTTAGGACGTATTCATCACGTTCTACATCTTTGCTTAAGGTAAGATTCTTAAGTGGTACCACAACTTTATGGATATAATAAAGGCGCTAGTGATAAGATATGATTGATAAATTAAGTATCCAAAATAAAATCAATGTTGTACGGTACCCTGCATAATGTGTTTCAAAAGTGTTTTGTATTTGTCAGCAACAAGCGAGAACGAACATAGGATTCTAAAGCTTTTGGTTCAGGCTAGGATTAAGAATTTAAAAAAAATAGCAAAAAAACATGGTAAATAAAAAATTTTGGGCTATTCACCCCCGTCTATTTCTGACTAATGTTCCCAAAAATTAAAAATTTTCAACGCAAGAACATGCGTGATTTAATAACTTTAATACGTGCGTTTGAATAGTTCGTAGAGGAAGTACCTGTGTAGACTGGAACATGTGTTTAGAAAATAGAACACATGGATAGAATAAATATTTGTGACGATTCTGATGTTGAGAGAGAGAGAAAAAATATTTATTAAAACAGATATAAACTTATTGAATATTTATATTTTTCTTTCTGAGTATCCTAGTATAAAATGTAGAAAATGAAAGAGTAATGCGAAATATTTTCTACATATACAAGTTATTTTGGAATGTGTAGTAAGTAATCAGTGTGAAATATTATAATATTTGTGGCTTAAAGAACAGATGGGACTTTACTATTGTGTGTACGAATATGTGTGCGAGTATATGTTTATTATATAGTCTGTTGTACTCTGCAAGTATAACTGCAAACGCTAGCATTTTTCAATGCCGGAGTGAAAACAATTTAATTACTTCTAGATAAGTAGCCACTCTGTTTTTGATGGTCCTAATCTCTTGATGAGTCGTTTTGATGAATTTCTTAAACAAAAAAGTCATACATATCATATATGCCTAGAAACTAAAATATGTAATATTTTTCCGGATTTTTTTGTGTTCTGTGATATTTTTTTTTCTAATTAATATTAAAACTTGACTAAAAATATTTAAAGTTAAATAATAACCTTCAAACTGCTACCGGTTCAAAAAAAAAATGTTTATTTTGTGTTATCTTTATAAGTAAATGTTATAAATAGATATTATTGATTATATAAAAGCAACAATGGAAATATATCATACGCGATTTCGTGTTTCCTGGGGAACGTTATCATACGTATACGTAAGTGGGCGCGGTCGAGGTGTTAGGGTCTCTGATAAGGAATGAGTAAATGCAATAAAAACATCTTGTTTCGGAGGCCTACTACTTTAAATGTTTCTCAGCTAGGGTTTTTACAGATTGAACTCGCGTATAATTTTGGTTACATTTTAATTTCAACCCGACGCGTCGAATGCTTGGAATCAATCGTGTTCACGGGTAGACGAGATGTAAGTCTGTCAGTAAGTCAGTTAATTAGTCATCTTAATTAGTTATTGTTTAATCTATAATTTTTTAATTCATAATTTATGTTTACGGATAATTTTATTTCCGTTTAATCTTTAAAAAGTTCTTCTGTGCCAGTGATTTAGCTCAATATAAAACTATTATAATAACCTAGAATAGTTGTAAACTTATATATATAAAGAAGTTTGAACAATATTTGAAAACACGTTTTTGCTGATAACATGAGTCATTGATAGCAAAGTTCTAATGATTTATGAATACAATAGACTGATGAGATTTTATATGAAGAGAAAATATACTTGGGGGTACTTTTATATCTTAATAATATAATCGTAACGGTTTCGATAACAATTTTTTTTTATTGACATTATTGAGTAACAGTCAGTATGTTTTCTAATATTATATTTTACATATTTAACCTTTGAAATAAATCTCCGAGAGATATTACTAAATCATTGTATTTATCTTACAAACATTTTAACGATAAATCGCCATCTTGATCTGAAATCCAACGGATTTTTAAATTTTATCAAAATCTCTAGAAATAAATAGAAATGCTTCATTAACATTAAGTTTAGTATAATTATATTAAATTAGTAATTTAGTATAATTATAACCTTAAGTTTATTATAATTTTATAAATGGAGTTTAAAATTTTAGGAACTATTTTTACTTAGGAATTGGCCGCCTAAAAGGAAATTTGTTGTAATTGTAATCTGTGTACCGAATAAGTTTCTTAAACAGTCCATACACATCGCAATCTAGAAATGAAACCAGTCACTTGAAGATCGATATTAAAACTGAGCACTGTACTTTTATCTGATGGATAGTACTTCACAATAGCTGAACCGATCGTCCGTTCACGTGATTAATATAGCTTTGGATTCTCTGCATCTACATTAGGACGACTTGTATACCAAGATTTATATTTCGACCTTTCCCAACTTTGGGAAGATTAAAATGGGAGGAAATATGATTTTAAGAATTATAATTGAAAATATAGAATTTTTTATATGATATATGTATTTGTTCTCGCCAATGAGCATGTTTTTTGGGTTTTAATGACAACTGCGATACGTTATCGGTTGCAAATGTCTTTTTAATATAACCTTTCCACAGGTAATAAAGGCTGTTATATATCACAGCGGAGTGGAAATGCTGCCTGGGCACCTGGTACAAATTCTCACTGGAACAGAAGTGCATGAAAAGCAGATTTGCGTTTCATTACAATGTTGAATTAGTCTTTGAATAACTATATGTTTAGTGTACCTGTCCTGTGCCACTTTAGTGTTCATTTAATATTTAAATATATTTATTTACGTCAAAGAATGATTTACCAAATGAAGTCAATGATCGTTCGTTCTTAGAAATACCTTTTCTCAATTTAAAAATAAAAGCTCAGAAGGGTTTCATTTTTCTTAATTAATTTATCGACTTTGAATATCTTATTTTTTTTTAACTTCCTTAAAGTTTTCGTAATTAATGATTTCTTTTTCTCGAGAGTTCACTCGCTTCACTCGTTATTTAAATTTGTAAAGGTCTATACTTAAGAGTAATTTCCAAGTATTAAAATTTAATTTCATGAATTTATACGTAATAATTTCTAATTTATCCTAACTTGTATTTGTAAAGATATAGGTTTTTTACCTAAAATAATTTAAAGAATAATTAAGATCTGTATGCACTTCAAATTCATAAACTTTTACCAGTTGTTAATATCTCCGGTACGTAGATAATTTTTATTTATATTATTTAATATACGTATTTTTCATAAAATTTTTAGTCTTTATTCCTTTTCAATATAAGCGTTAACTATATTAAAATCCACATTTCTCGGTTAGTCCGACATGCTTGGAAAGAGTTGCAGATTAACCATTTAATGTACTTTTTAAACATTTTCATTGTATTAAAAAATGTAGATATATATGTCATAATTTCTTATTGCTTTTAAAAGGACGGGCAAATAAAACAACGTGATGTACACGGCTATATTTGATAGGATTTGTTCAATCTTCTAGATCATTTACTATTTTTCTACATAGTTTCGATACGCAATGATTCATATGTAAGTTAGAATAACAATAAAATAATACATCGTAATAAAATATTAATAAGATAATAGAAGATAAGGTTATCTTGTCAAGAAACAAAGGGAATTAGATTGAATTGAAACTCTATTTTAATATGCAGACCGTAAAGGGCATTTTACTAAAATTTCAGGGTTTATATATCAATTACGAAATCATTACATTTTTATGAACAAAATAAGCTTTCAAGTCTACTCTATGTTGGCATGTATCATTAAAATATCATTTCTTTTGTTTAATATTTATTTGTTGTAAAGATTTTCTAAAATAAAATAAAATTTCTTTTCTATTTTATGTTTGCTGTCTAGCTTATGCTAAATAATACCTGTAATAAATAGATATTATAAATAAGTACGTTTATATAATTTCTTTTTAAGAGTTTGCCAACTTTATAAAGGATAGTCTTATTAGAAATTCCTAGACTCATCTCTTTAGACTATTCAATGCTGATAAAAGAGTTCATTAATTTCTCGCTATAAATTCATAAGATTAATTGAATTGAATTTTTCAATCATTGGATAAGAATTATGTTTTCTTATCCAATGATCGTTACAATAGAAAGAAAAGAAGCTTTCGATAAAAAGAAATTCAGAAAAATGTTTATTAAATTTAAAATAACAATAATTCGGTATGTCAAGATAATCAATTGTTGATTGTAATATCATGAAACATTATAGAATCTCTTTATTTTATTAAAATTCTTAAAATATTTTATACTATGGCAAACATTGTTTTTTGGTTTATATACGATTATAATTTTAATTTTACTGACCAAATAAGGATTCGATACATCTGGTAGTAATCTGCGCCGTCCATTTTCCATACAATAACGGAGAAATCACAAATTACAGCAGATCATTGTAGACTATTTTAACAATGAAGTATAATAGACACCATAATTTAGATAGTAAAATTGATTATTTCCGTAAAAATATGGTAGCACACGAAGCTACCAAAACATACCAAAGAAAAAAACAGCAGAGGAATCGTTTTCAAATCTTTTAGTAAAAAGTTTGTGATATATTTGTAATTTTCGAGTAACTGATTAAAAAGAGTCATTTGATACGTAAAAATAATTATTAACTGAAAGATTGTCAGAAAATCTTTTATCGACATTATAATAAAAATAATTATCCATACTAGCTTTCACAATGAGATATACCAGCGTTCACATTATTGGAGTGTAAGAGTATTATCAGTCGAATACTATACAAGACGTAGGTTTATGCTACAGTCAATTTCAAGGTTACATTAATGACCACAGACAGTGGTGGGTTTGGTGGCTTGTGGCTACCACTTACGATAAACTATATCAAGTATAATTATAAACAGAAAACAGCGTTGAATGCGTTGAAGCGTCGTTATATAAATTAAGTTATAGTTACGACATAGAACTATATATTTATATAAAAAAGAAAATTCTATAGAAACGAAAAGGAATAATAAGATTGTTCTTAATATTCCTTTTTTTTATTCTTTTTTGTGTTTAATTAGTTTTGTAGTTTTGGAATATCGTAGAACTGGAACTTGTGAAGAGCAAAGAAAGCCTTGAACAATTATTATTATCCTTTAACACTGATCTCGAGACCCATTACTTACATTTTGGTTACTAGCAATGAATTATCGGATACCGATTAAATAGCAAGAAAAGTAAATAAACAACAATGGGAATATTATAGACGTGTTATTAATCCAAGCAATAGAAGTTAACGTTAACTTTCAATAAAGTTTTCTATGTCTTGTTTGGAGGCATTTTGCTTATCATCTACAGAGAAAGTGACTTATCAAATAAAAAAACTGATTAAACAAAAAATTTTCACGAGTACACATTTGAAATAAAACTATTTTAACTTACATCTCGTCTACCCGTGAACACGATTGATGCAAAGCATTCGAAACGTCGGGTTAAAATAAAAATGTAACCAAATTATACGCGAGATTTAATCCGTAAAAAATAGTTTTATTTCAAAAAATTTTTAATCTGTAATTAGTCAACATTGCATATACCTTTTTATATATTAATGACCTGAACCTTTTTATGATATATATTTGTTATAATAATAATTTATTAAATTGTTGGTAAATTTTCTATACTTAAATTCGGATGATAAACTTGTATTTAGATTTGGTTATGTTATTTCAGTATAATATTGTGTCACTTTCCATTCACATTTAATTTGTATAGAATATAATTACGTACAGGGACACAGATGATACCCGCGTCTCTGTACCAAAGTGCTATTTGCTATAAACAAGTTCAGTGCAGAGAGAATAATGACTGCAGAGAAGCAAAGTGACTTAGATAAAGCTGTTATATTATCTTAAACTTTATCGCTTGAATACAACTCGTATTTATTTAAAATAATTCTATTTACTTTATATAAATTAAAAATACTTTTATTTTATTATTGCCTACGTTTCACTTAAAACATGGATTATTCTTATTTCTAAAATCTATCTCGCTTTAATATTGTATCTGAATATTTACAAAAATAATACGATATTATTTTAACGTTTAAATTTTTGTCAGTTAAATATACGTTACAAAGTATATAAGTATAGTATATTTTATATAATGCTAAGTATGCTATAAATTATTATAATAGTTTATTCATGTACGATGCGAACATTTCTCATACAGTTATTTTACAAATTTGAGAGACATTAGTAGTAAGCATTAAGTCTTATTTTAAGTTCATTTGTTTTTGGCCTATATTAACTATGAATTCTCCTTTCTGCAAATACAGACCAGTTTGTTATTATGAATGTATTCGGTTAGATGTGAGTAATAAATTTGAAACCGCATTTAAATGGAATAAATAAATGAGAATTGTCTGAAATAATCTTCTCATAATGCTGCGATATAAGATTTTTTCATTTTTTTTAAATGAAATGTAATATACATTTTTTAAAATTTCCTTTAACTTAAATCAAGAATCGTATTAAAGTTCTGAAGATCAGTTTTGTCGATAAAATGTGACCTAATTATAAGAACACTTCGATTTAACTTCGTTTCAACAAACTACTTTTCTTATCTTAAGTTCCGCTGTCAAGATTAAAACCAACTTAGATTTTAGTGAAGTATAAATAACCGGTATTATGTCAGTTAAGTTAGACCTTAATTAGATTATAAATATAAATATATATAATATACTTTTTTTTAAAGCAACAAATAAAATAATAATTTTCTTATGTAAAACATAAACGTTAGTTACGAACATGCAAGTCTATTATTTCATTCAATAGACTTTTATATAGAATGAGCTTCAACACTCAAATTTATATGACTGAAGGTTTCATTTCCTCTTTATTTTAATATAACTTTTCTGAAGCTTAAAATATCCATTTAGAATTTCGGAAACGTGTCATGTTTAAAACGGCGTCCTGCTAAAATTCATCTTCGTATTTTGCAGAACATAAATTTGCATGATGCAGCGTATTTGTCTCGATTACGTTAAATTTTCGTTTTGATTATATAAAGTATGTTATAAAGAAATTCTGTTTGTTTGTTTTTGTAAATTTAAATACAAAAATTGATATTTTAAATAGATTTAGGGGAATCATATACCTGAATGATAATATAAGCGAAAAAATGATAGCCAAAATTGTTATTGTAAAGATTTGAAAGAAGTTCTATATATATCTTAATTATTGCATCATAAAAATTTGTAGTGATCATTAACTGCCAATAGATACTAGTTTTCAATAGGGTTATTATGAACAGTTTCTCTCTCTGTACTAAACTTAAGTTCGGTCGTGTATTTGCTGCTCGCTGGGATGGATCAGCAAAATATCAGCCAGAGATGTTTGAATCGATATAGAGACGAGCTAAGAGGCTTGTAGACTTGTAAACAACATTTGGAACAGTGCCACAAGGTGGCCAGTCTGTCGGTTTTTGTCTAAATATCGAAATATCGAAAGCGTTAAAAGAGTATGTCATGAAGCTACATAACTTGACCATATCACCCTTCCATCACGTGAACAACTCATCAATAACGTTAGAAACTCAGCAGGAATACCAATTCACGGTGAAAATTTCAAGGTCTTATACAAAGCGTTGAAGCTTTAACATTAAGATTAAGATTTTTGGAACTACCTGGACCTACCAGGGTCCGTGTTGCTTGAAAGTTAATATTTAGCGGTTTTCAAATCAAGTGTAAATAGTTATTTTGTAGTTAAGTGGGTCATATCTTACACTAAAGGGATGCTGAAGATCATGCAGATTGTAGTTAATCGCAAACGTTTTATGCACAAAAATAATAAACATTTTCAATGTTTGACTGTCGTCTGTATCGAATAAAGCACGGTTTTCAAATTAGCAGAGACTTGGTTGACTGCAGTTTTCTTTTGTAACCAAACCAAGATTTTTTTTTATAAAAGTCACATAATTTTAGCCCGTATTTAGACTTAGTACTGTTTCAAAAATGATAACGTTTGCTAAATTTCTAACTGGATGCTTAAGCTCTGAAGCGATGACATTACAATAATTACGAAATTAAATCTGCACTCTCATATGCCATTTTGAATTTGAGATTGATAAAGTCCTTTATAGTACATAATTACACATAGTACATTATTGAAATATACTATTAAGTGGTCGATATATACTGTATTCGATCTTTATATTTAATTTTTATTAATTCATCTTTGTGATTCCTTAATAGTTTTGTAGAATAGCGTCACTACTACAATTGCAATATTTGCAATTCGTATTAGATAGTAAAAAACTAGATTACTCTACACCAATTTTATTGCATATAATAGTCAAATACATTTCTACTCTTAAGTGCTCGAACTTATTAGGTGTATTAACGAATAAATAACTAATAAACACTGTTTTTTTTTGTTTTGTTCATATATTAAATACTATTAAATAGTGTAGTCCTATTTTGGTCCTATTTTACGTAAATTTTAATTATATTTGTATTTTTTACTTTGTATGCACTGTGGAATTACCCAATAAAGTTAATAAATAAACTCGTTAGGTGTATTGAGCTAACCGTTTTTCATATGTAGATGCTACAATTTAGACTATGTCAGATAAAAATTGAGATTCGTTCATTTCACAGATGTTTAGTAAGCCAGTCCAAATCACTATCTAAAAGTAAATTCAATCACTTGAAAATCCTTATTAAACTGAACATTGTGCTTTTATCTGATGAATAATATTTAACAATAGCAGAATTGATAGTGCGTCCATGTGATGTGTTTTTTTTGTTTTGTTTTTTTTTATATTTCGTTATTTTTTATATTTTTTTTTTCTGTAGTAAATGTATGTGACGTCTAAATAAAGTTTTTTTGATTTGATCTCGAAAAGAAATGATTTGATTTGATTAAAATGGCTAGATATTCTATTAAACTATATTAGAATGACTTTGAAACATACTTTTACTTTTCGACCTTTTCCATATTTATGAATAAGAGATCGGGATAACAACCTTCTTAGAAAAGAGGATTTCAATAAAGAGAAATAAATATATATATTAAATTTAATGAAATTTTGTATGGTTTTGTTCTTGGTTTTCATTAATTAGCAAAAATTTTAGGATTTCATATAACCAATATTGCGACAGTTTGTCGGTTGCAAATCTCATTTTATTATCACCTACCCAAAGGCAATAAACGCTGTTATATATCACAGCGGAGTGGAAATGCTGCCTAGAACTTGGTACAAATTCTCACTGGAACAGAAGTGCATGAAAAGCAGATTTGCTTTCATTAGAATGTTGATTTATTTTTCTTTGAATAGCTGTGTGTTTCGTGCACCTGTCCTGTCCCACTTTATAAATAAGAAATGTGTAATTTTATGCCGTAATGTTTTATTTAATTTAGTTCTTAATTACTTAAGTCTTTTCGATATCAGATTTTAATTTGACTTTAATAGTTTGTCGACTTTGATAAACTCATTATTTTAAATTTTAAAGTTTCGTTTAAGTATAAAGTATTATAGTAAATTGACTTACTAACTTGCTAATAACCGCTCCATGAATTTTAAATTACTCAATTATAAATTTATACCTATTCATTTCAATTAATATCAGAAATTGGAAACTGTTTTTGGTCGAGTGTTTTAACGTTTGCTATTTTATGTATTAATATTATACCATTTGTTTCTACAATAAAAATAAATGAATGAATGAATGAATGAATGAATGAATGAATGAATGAATGAATGAATGAATGAATGAATGAATAAATAAATAAATAAATAAATAAATAAATAAATAAATAAATAAATATTTTCTGAGGATTTGAAGACTTCAAAAAGTAACTTAAAAACGCCTGTTATTAAGAGTCATAGAAAAGTAGATTAGATCGACATTATAAATCATATATAATTAATAAAAAATAAGCAGTTTGATTAAACAAGTAATTATTGAAAAGACATCAATTATCTGATGATTTCTGCAAGCGAAGTATAAAGAGCAATATCATATTTATTATCGAATCAATTAATGAAGCCACTCGTAATATTAAAATATATAATTTATTTTTTTATATTTTTTATTTTATATGTCATGCAATATTATATTTTATTTTATATATACAAATATTATTCAAATTACAACCTTATAAATGTGATTTATTTAGTGAAATAAAAAAAAGAGTGACATACAAATCTATTATTAACAAAATACACACTTTAGCACACATAGAAATAGAAAACTTTCTATTTAAAGTATTTTTTTTACAAATTTCTCAGATGTAACAAAAAAGAACTATAATCACAACGAAAACAAATTTTATAGAAAATAAATAATTAAATGCTCAAAAGAAATATAAAAGACGGAAAAAGTATACCTTTTGAAAATGTTTTCAGTTTTAATTCCTCTTTCATAGTTAGTTAGCTGTTGCGGTGTATTTTTTTTTTCTGAAAGTAATTTTGTTGTAAAAACCAAATACTTCATGAATATTTGAATAAGAAAGATAACATAAAAGTGAAAACCCCAATTATGTTTGAAATAAAACTATTATGTAATATATCATGATATATCTCAAATGTAGCTAACATTGATGAGATGGTATCGTTCTTCAATGATAACATATTAGCTCTGTATAACAAGCATTCACCAATTAAGGCTGTAAAATTGAAATATCCACCAGCTCCTTGGATAAATGAAGAAGTGCGAAAAGCTATGCGTAGGCGTGACCGCGCCTTTCGCAAGTTTAAGCTTGATCGTTGTGAGGTTAACTGGTGTCACTACAAAACGGTTCGTAACCGTTGCAATCAGTTGGTAAGAGCATCTAAACGCCAATATATTCATAATCAGTTAGTAAATTCTTCTTCGGCAATTATGTGGAAGTTTCTAGGAACTTTAGGTATTTTACCGCCTAAAGATATCCATAGTCCCAATCTCTTAACTTCAAATGATTTGAATCGTCATTTCTCTAAAACTTCAATTCTTGACAGTAACATTAAATCCATCACCATTTCTCTAATATCTTCCTCGCCAACCACTAACAATGACTCATTTAAATTTTCTTTAGTCTCGGAGGAAGAAGTGAGAAGAGCTGTGCTATCCATTAAATCTCATGCGATTGGTGTTGACAATGTCAGTCGCTTTATGATTGTGCAGCTAATTGATATTATCCTACCTTCCTTCACCTATCTTATAAATTTTTCCTTATCCAATGGATATTTTCCTAAACTTTGGCAAAAAGCTCGTATCCTTCCCTTACCTAAAGTTCCTAAACCCACAACCTGTAATGATTTCCGTCCAATTTCTGTATTACCTTTCCTCTCTAAAGTTCTTGAGGCTTTAGTCAATAAACAACTTACCAATTATATATTTAAGAACCACCTACTAAATGATCTACAGTCTGGCTTCCGACCAGGTCACAGCACTTGCACAGCTCTTCTTAAGGTTACTGAGGATATCCGGGAAGCGATGGAGTATGGTAAATTAACGGTTTTAGTTCTCATAGATTTCTCTAACGCCTTCAATACTGTTGATCATGATATACTCATCGCTCTCTTAGATAGCCTTAATATTTCTTCCAATGAGCTAGATTGGTTCTCCTCTTATCTTCGGAATCGCCAGCAGGCCGTTAGCATTGACAATAATTTGTCAGAGTGGTGCGACCTGAAATCTGGTGTCCCACAAGGCGGTATTCTCTCACCAATTCTTTTCGCTTTATTCATTAATTTAATCACTTTTAACCTTTCTTGCTCTTACCATCTTTATGCCGACGATCTCCAAATATATGCTCGTACCAAGCCTGATAACATTAACTCCGCCATTGCTGATATTAATAAAGACCTCCAGCATATTCTTGACTGGTGTTACAAATTCGGTATTAATGTAAATACTAAAAAGTGTCAAGCAATTATTATAGGAAGCAAGCATAATTTTAATAAATTTAACAGTGGTAATGTGTCACCAGTTAAATATAATAATATTGAAATACCATTTATGCCATCTGTAAAAAATCTTGGACTTCACATAGATTGTTTACTTAACTGGAACACCCACATAGCCGAGATATCCCGTAAAGTAACGTATTCGTTACGTGCACTTTATAGGCACAAAAACTTTTTGCCCATTCGGACCAAAACTCTGTTGGTGCAGTCTCTTATCTTACCACTCATTGACTATGCCGATGTATGTTACTCTAACATATCCGAAGCCAATTTGGACAAATTGGATCGTCTTATTAATAACTGTATTCGTTTCATTTTCAATCTTCGTAAATTTGATCACATCTCTCAATATCGTTCTAAGCTTAAATGGCTACCTATCCGCAAACGAAGAGACTTGAGAACTCTTTGTCAATTATTTTCTATTCTTAATGATCCGTCTTCTCCAGAGTATTTGAAATGTAAATTTCAATTACTTAGGAACACTCATGAGTTGCAACTACGCTCTTCGTTTAATCTCAGTTTATGCATACCTTCACACCATACTGGTTTTTTATCCAACTCCTTCACAGTACACGCAATAAAACTCTGGAACGGCCTTCCTGATGCACTCCGACGAGCACCCAATAAGCAAGTTTTTAAGAGACGTGTCCGTAAATATCTATCCGAACAATAACTTTCTTATTATTAATTATTATTATTTTTTTTTTTACTTTTCCTTTGTTAGCGTTTTGATATATATTGTTTATGTATGTGTATTATGTATTTATAGAAATATACATTATATTTATTATAATGATAGTAGTATGTATATTTATGTTTATTATTTGTATGTTTATATAGAAATTCAATATATTGTTAGCTTTTTATTTATTTTCTTTGTTTTTATTTTTATTTATTTGTTTTAGTATTATATTTTATTTTTTTTGTTTATATATTAAAATTATGTTGTCGATTTAATTCGATATATTTTTTTTTTTCACTATATTGTGTCCCCTCTATGTTTTTCTGTTTACCATGTTGGTTGACTGGTAGAGAATGCTTTAGCATTAAGTCCGCCGTTTGTATGATTTTTTTTTGTACAATAAAGATTTTTAAAATTAAAATTAAATTAAATTAAATATCTTAGCGATTCACAAACCTACTAATGCGATAGCGATTCACAAACAAACTAATGTTATATATTTCTCAATCTATTATATATATATTAAGCATAGATATGCCTTCAATTTCTTTTTGTCTAAAAATAAAAAAGTTTTTTTAATGTAATTTATATAAACTAAGATATTTAAAAAGCTTAAAAAAGTTGAAACGGCGACTAAATTATTTGTAAAGATTTTACTTAATCTTAATTTGAACGAATCCATGACACATATTTATTTTAAAAGACATTTTTGCTCATCGATAGAATACAATACAATTTGATAAGAGAATACCTAATCCCTATGATTCGCCCCATTCCGATCAAGTGAATGATAAAGAATATCTAAACATACTATTAGCTTTTAAACTTATTTTGCTATAACAATAAGATATTATGTTTACCAAAACTCCTATATTTAAATCAGATCTTTCTTTGATCCTTTTACTTATTTGCATGCGAACAATCGACGGGTCGATCATTCAGAGTTTAATTCACGGTTCGTCATTAATAACTTCTACGTAATATCTTTAACATTTTCAACTTGCGTTTCTCATTAAGATCCTTGTTCTGCTTGAAAGGTTTTATGTTATATATTATTTACTTTAAATCGGAAGTGTAACTCACTTTAGAAATTTAAAACTTGCCTTATTAACAAATCAAATTTAATTTTTTCTTAATATTAGAAAGATTTTCCAATGTTAATGAACATTGAAATTTATTATTTAACATCAGTATCACATTCTTTAAATAGTTTAAGCTTTACTATATATTCTTTGAAAATAAAGTTTTAACGTTCCACAAGTTTAAAGTTTTGTAAAATAATTATAATAGATGAGAAACTTCATAATTCGCGTAAGACGGAATTTACTCCTCCTAGTAAACTTCGTAGATTAACTTTTAGTGTGACGCTTCAAATATATTTAATTTTTTTTTTCATATTATAAATAAATTTTTCTGAAATTACGTTTTTTTCAATTTAACATTTCAACTTGTATTTATATTATTTAAAAATACCACGATGACAAATATTTGTTGATTTAACATGAAAATAAACATAGGAGGCGTCATAAATAAGTAATCTCTTTAAATGAGGTATATTATTTTATCTATATCATAAGCTCCGTTAGTATAAAACTTACTTAAATATTCCAACTCCCAAATCTGTAGCAATACACTTACAGGCTTAATCCTGCTTGAACTGGATTCCGGAAGTATTTCCAGTAAAACCTTGATGTCGCTGCGTTAGATTATTGTTATTGAATTAAAAAATGACATGAAATAAAAAAGTTGAGTCTGTCACACTTTAACGCTATTTTCAACCAATTGTATGAAAAACTTTGCAATAATAATTTCTATATAACAACAACACAGCTGTTATACTTTTCATAAAATTGTCACCAGCACATGTCACCCGATTTTCTTTACTTGTCTCATATGTAAAGACGAATGCCTTAAGGTTATGACTTTATCAAGTAATACGGTAATAATTCTGCAAAATATTACAGAATCTTTAACGTCTCTTGTTATTATTATGTAATAATTAGTAATTGATACATCGCAAACTTTAAGAAACGATTAAAAAGAAAGAATGTTTTAAAATAAAGTAAAAATAACAATGAAAATATGAAGTTTATTTGATATCAGCGAATATATTTCCGAAGCAATAAATAAGTTTACAATACCGTTAGTGATTGGATACTAACATAATAGTTCCTGTTAGCAGGATATTAGACTTACAAAATGTCAGGATAAAGACATCATTGTCCTAAAACATAAAGGCAGATTTTTTATTTCAATTCAAGTCAAATCCTAAATTACTTTTTGATTTTATAAGGTTTGTAGTAAATATTATATATACTATTTCATTAAATTCATTTTGAAACAATGTAAATAACAAGAATCAGGAGGTTATAAAAAAGAAAAGTGATATATTAGATGAGGTCAATCTTAGGAAATTATTTTTATCTTAGCAAATTGTATTTTGCTTTTTGTAACTACTTTTGAGAATCTTAAAAAATTATATTTGAACTATCCCTAAGCAAAAATAATTAGTTGGCAATAATATATGTTTATAATTCAGGCAGAAAAATTTGGTCTAATTTGAATAACCTTTTAGATTTGGCAGCATATTTCTATTTATGGTTACGTATCATGAAAAGTATCACTTCATTCTTATTCCTTATAACTCAAAAACCACTGTTGACATTTTAATATACATTTTAATATACATATGTAATATATATAATTATAGAAAAAGTGAACTTTAAAATAGAGTTGGTGAAAATTATTTACTTGGACTATTTAGAGCGGTGCTTAATTGTTTACTCATGCGAGGAGTTCCGGGAATAAAATAAAATATGAACTATAATAATATAACATGATATTATTATTTATAAATAACAACTGGATTTGTTACTTCATTTTCAGGTCCATGTTTATAATAGTTCTTCGACTGTAATTTGTTATATAAACTCAAATTTATAACAATTTTAAGCTTAGTTCAGTTTAATGTATTTCCAGATTTTTTTTCAGTAACGTAATACAAAAGAATAGTGAATAACAAAGGTACGAGAATATTATTGTATTTGGATATTTTGCGGGCTGTAGAAATGGAAGTATGGAATAGAATAAGCAATATGCTACAAAATATACAAGGTGAAACGAGGCCAAGTAAATACAGATGTATGTCGTGCAAAGAACTCAGAGGATCTTCGCCACAATCAGGCGTTTGCATTATGCATGAATCCGTCCTCCGGCGCAGATGTATACAAAATACCCGCAGTTATTAATAATTTCTAAATATTATTTACAGTTTTATATAAATTGATGGTTCTCCAAAGTTTGTGTCAAATTTTGAATCATATGTTTTAAATTCAATTATATAAATACGGCATTACGAATAATTGAATTTCATTAAATTTAAAGCAACTAAAAATTGTTGAAAAATAAAATCAGCATTCAAATAAATACCTTTTACATTTTTATATTATTACTATTGGATTTTCATCATTTCTTTTTATTTTAAAAGATAAGTGTCTTATAAAATCATATTTCTATAAAAATATATTTGACAAAAGGTTTAAACATAAAGTGTCACGTAACTGTTTTTTACTGTTTCATTGTGTCCGATGCTATCAAACCTCCTCCCAAGGAATTATAGTACACGCGAATGCTTTTAGCTAATGCTACCGCCAGGTATTACTCAATAATTGATTAAAAGTTTAGTTTTATTGAAAATATATACTTCACAAAATATACATTTTATTAAAAAAAAAGTATATAACCCAAACATGTTTTAAGTTATTGTTTATTAATTTTATTGTAATAATTATATTACCTACAACAACTTATTGTCTAAATTATAATATGTTACTTTAAAGCCGTTAACGCCCTAACTCTGTGATACAAACTTATATAATTTTTGTATTTTTTCAGTTATCTTAACATAATTTATTCGAGTTTACTATATTTTTATAATTATTAAATAAAACTTTAAAATAAGATAAATTAAAGAATCATTAAATCCGTACGTGTAAAAATCTGAGAAAACATTAGAGTATCAAAAAGCGGTGCAAATGCAAAATCTTCAAAGAATAGAAATTTGGTTGGATAGAAACTCATTGGTACTCAAACCCTGCAAATCTAAGCTCTTAATTTTCAGTTCCTAGGGGCAAATAAGTAAAATTAACATCAATACAGCGGACGGTGTCATGTTGGGTTGCAGTTTGGAGCGTGTGCAGGAGGCTCGCAACCTAGGATTGCTCATGGACTCGGAGTTGAGGTTCGAGAAATATGTGCTGAGGTTGGTTGGTTGGTTCTACTGATTGAAAATCCTGTATATGATCCGAAAATATATCAGTCAGGAAGTGCGGATTCGGCTGGTGGAGAGTGTTGTTTTGTTGAAGCTCAACTTAGGGGATTTAGTCTATGGACCTTGTTTATTGGTCAGGACGAGTAAATTGATACAACGTGTTCAGAACACTTGTGCGCGGTTTTGTTTCAACATCCCCCCTAGATCACATAATCCACCTTTTTTAAAATCAGCATAATCTATTAAAAATGAGATCTAGGAGGAAGTTGCTTCGTCAGTCTGCCTTATGGTGTTTTTAAAAGTGGCACTCATATACAATAAGCTGGGTAGAATATATGAGGGTAGGAAACATTTTAGAGCCGTGCGTAAACTCTTAAAGGTTCCCCGCTATTCTTCTGCAGCCTTCAGAGGCACCTTTAAGTATTCTGTAACTCGTTGTGTTGGACTAATATTCCTCCACCCATTCGAAACTGTTGTATTAAATTCACTTTCATGAATAAATTAAACAATTTCTTTTGGCAAAACAGTTTGAATTTGAAAAGATGGCAGATGATGTATCAATTATTTAGTAAAATATATAAAATATCTATTTATGTTATATTTGTTTTATTAAATAATATAATATATAAATTCTTTATTGTTATAGTAATGCTACATGTATATATTTATACATTATATATTCTTGCGCATTTACTGATTTTCTCTGAATTTTTATAAGTTGTGGTAGAATAGTACTTATTTTAATATTTATAGAATATGTAGTAAAATGTTAGGTTCTTAGTTTAAATTATTTATTTATATTTAATTTGTAATGGCTGTGACGTCACCCGGGTCACAGCTGAAAATTAGCGCTGTGAACTGTGTCCGCATTGGGGCTACATACACTAAGTTATTTTAAGGGTTTGCTTGTGACACCAGAACTGAATAAATGTATTTTCTTTTTTCTTCTGTCTTTCTAGATTTAATACATCTAGAGTCAGATGGTTAATTAAAAAAACTGGTTCTGAAATCGTAATGAATAAATATGAACCTCTTAAGTAATCTTCAAATCTTACAAATAACAGTTACAAATTATTTATACTACCTCATTTTACTTGAGCAGAAAAAATCATTATAAAGTTTAATTCTATAATAATGTACGCATATATATCTGTGTTTTGAAATATTCAGCACTGAAGTCAATTTATTTGTTTTCCACTCGGCAGTATCAAAGGGATTGTAATAAATGTTATCACAGAATTATTACATTATTCGATACACAAATATGAAACGAAATGGAACCAAAAACCTCCTATTCACTCATAAAATCGGTAGTGCACTTAAGTGGGCGAAATTTGAAGTATTTTGGTCCATTTCGCTGTTGACCGCTATTTCCTACGATACTTTTCCAATGTTTAATGTTGAATTTTCACACAAAATGTAAAAGATGACTTTTATATATTCCATTAACTTATGCTGATTGTAATTGCTTTTTATATCTTGTATAAAAAGTGTTTATTTATTAACTTTTTAATTTAGACTCGGAGACGCATTTTACTCAGATTTGATAGATTGAATTGCTGATTTAATATTAGCTTCTATTAAGTTTAACTTAAGACAATACACTTTAAATATAGAATTGAAATAAATCTAAGTAATATATATAAGTAATGATAAACAATTTACATTTAGTGATTTTTAAACACTCTTTTCCTTATAAGTATTAATATGGGTACTTTTAAATAGAAGGTGGCAACAGAAGAAGACATTGATAGAATGACGAATATATGTGTAGAGATAAGAAAGAACAACGTGCAAAAATTTACCACGCTGATATATTGCACCGATATAAAGATGAGTCGAGAAGAGATGGTTTATAATTTAAGATAAAATCCTTAGTAACGGTTAGTTCCATAATAAAGCTTATAGCTATAGCTTTTTTGTATTCAATATATTCACTTCAATTCTATAAAAAATGTATCTGACTACTGGTTTCGACTCTATTTGAGCCTTAATTCATAACTTCGGAACACAACGGAATCCCGGCATGAAATGCGTACAATCGCTACTTGGACATGCCACGACGGTGTTGCGGGACGCGAAAGAATGTATTGTCGTTTTTGGGGGTCTCGTGCATCTTCGTCTATCACTTTAGTATTTAGCACTGAACTAACTAACTCTGTCACTTTACAAATCTTGATGCTACAGCTTTATCATCTAGTTTATCGTTGTAATTTAAATAAAAATGAGTTTGACTTGACTGCAAGCGATGCCACATTCAGTTTACGATTTGATATTTTGCATTTGGAAACATGGGCCACAATAACGACCTTCGCAGCTGACCGGTGATAAAATTGGTAATCTTGAATTAAAAGACACATTTATTCCAAACTACGTCATAAGTAACAAAAGCCTTGAACCTAAGTGAGATAAAATCTTCATAAATCTTTTACTACATTCCGCCTGCAGCTTTGCCCGCTTTGTGTGTTGATGGAAAAAACCTTTTAGGATATATCCTATTCCAGGATAGAGCCTTACTATATAAAATTTCATCATAAGTCAGTTCAGCTTATGGTTTTATGGCTAGTAAAACATACATTTATTATAAGTTTTATTTACATACAGTCACATGTGTGAAGATATCATCGAAATCAGTGTAAGGTTTCATCAATTATAGAAAATCTGAAGACTTCTGGATCGAAATGATTTTTATATATTTCGCAAAAATTTATATAAATAACATCTAAAATAGATTGGATACAAATATAAGGACGATAAATAAATATTTCTTTATTAAGCGATTTTAGATATAAAGCATAAATAAAATGAAATGAATTTTAAATTGACGAAATAAAACGATAAGTCCCTTTAAAATTAATTTTATATAGTATTAGTATAGTAGTCGAAATAATATATTCGCCAATTACGAGCCAGTAATGATTATTCAAACGAAATTTTGTTCTGGCTTTAGCAATTAAGCCGGCTTAAGCAATCTAATTAGGACGTGTCAGGTTTTAATATAGATCTTATTTTTGGAATGAAATATGAAGGAATATACCATGTGAATATTACATACACTTTAAATTAAGAATTTTACAAAAATATTTAAGATAAATGCAGGGGTCTATTATAATTACCTATTTATTTATGAATTTACTAATTTATGGATTAATTAACTAGGAGCGGGAACCAGACCTCAATCTTGACTCGCTGCGCTCGCAAAATCACTTTATGTGTTTGCATATTGAGCGAAGCGAGGTGCAAACAGCGCCGAAGGTGCATTTACAAAACGTCGACGCATTATGTCCTCTACTATTTTTCAAGATATAAAAAATATTTAAAAAACTAAAAAAAAAATAATCTAATCTCAGAAAAAAATCTAAAAGCTGTTCAAAAATTCAGCACGCGCGTGTCATTGTAAAGGAAATTTTTGAACGAAAAATTTTTCCCATTGATGTCTATGGGTTTTTAGTTTTTCTGTGATTATTCCTCAACGACAAAAAATATCTTAATTTAAATCTTGATGTCTATCAGTGTGCAAAATTTGTAAATATTCAGATATACCGGTTTTGATAGATGCTTGCACAAAAGATGCAGAAAAGTCTCTCATAGAGAGCTTCGCTCAATGAATTAGTTAACTAATATTTTTTTTTTAATTAATTAATTTATCTATCCATTCATTCAATCAGTCGTGTTTATTTTTATTCCCCTATTTTACTTTTAATTTTAATCTCTTATTTATGTATGTTTCAATTTTTATCAATTTGTATTAACCAATGTTATTATAATTTTTATAACCTTATTATTTTTTATTATTCTATAATCTTTTTTTTACATTATTTATAATTCTAGAATTGTTTGTCTTTTGGTCAGTGCATAATTCAAAAAACAGGTTTTATTAAAACGCAACCGCTCCTATTTTAAAACCTCTATTATGAGTAGAAGATGTGTTTGCATGTTCAGGTGTTGTTAAGATGTCTTAATATAGTTACTCTGTAATTACAATGTTCACCAAAAGTAACACTATATTATGTTGCAATTACAGTTTGTGACACAGTTTACTGTTTTTTTTATTAATATATGTAATATAATATTTCATATCAGACACATGTAATAATTGTGATATATGGAATAGATAATTATAAAAAATAATATCAGCCAGCTGTGCCAGCCCTACTGTGGTTAAATGTCTGCAGATAGGTTTAACAACCTACAACATACAATATTTCTATTTCTATTAAATTAATAACAACTACAGTGTTTTAATTAACGAAACACATCAAGTACAGGTACAGTATATTTTTTTAGTTAGTATATTATAATTATTACACAATAATTATAATTCATTTGAGGAAAATAAGAGTAAAATGAAATCTGGAAATTTATAATTGCAATCCTTTAATTTACTTTTAAAAAGTTTTTTTAAACCATTTAAGATTAAATGTTTCATCGTCGGTGATAGCGTCACGACAGTTCGATAAGCAGAACGGTTGAATGATTTCCTGGGTTACAGGTGTGAATTATGTCCGAATCAATGAATTTTTCATTCTATATTTATTTGAATTTTAAGAACGTCCATGTTCAATTAAAGTTTTGCATTGAAATTCATCGCGATTATCGGGATACCAGGTTCTATTTTTGATACTTATTGATATGAAGAAAATAAATTAATTCGTTGATCATAAATAAATATCCGGATATATTGGTGTGTTGTATGTTAGGATTTTCTTTAAATCGGGGCGCGTTTGGAATCTTTGTAGCTTTAATTTTGAGTTGGAGAGTATCTTTTCAGAAGAGCTTATTACGAAAATTATGGTATTGAAATAGGCCTTTTGATCGTAGTACTGTATATTTATTACTATTATATTTACATTGACATTTATTATTATATTATTATGTATTATTAAGAACCTACAAAACTCAATTTCTGCACTCCTTCCAATTACGAGTATAAGTTACTCAAATTATGTTATATATCAAATTGTTTTGTTAAAGTTATAAAACTACAGGATGTAAACGGCTCTCATTGGTAAGGTTTGTTGTGGTTTCTCGTCATTTACTATTATTTCTGTATCGATTTTAGAACCTATTCGATTTATATGTCATTTTCCAGCTACAAGATTGTAAAATATTTATCCTACAATCGAATAAAAGGTCACCATGTCATGAAACAAAGAGTCTAATTCGATAGAATTGGAACTATATTTTAATATGCAGACACGCAAAGGGCAATGGACAATGATTACAGGGCCCCTGTACCGGTTACCACATCATTACATATATTATGAGCAAAATACACTTCCAAGTCTCTTCCACGATGACATGTATTAACAACAAAATTTTATTCTATTCTAATCTAATTGCAATAACTTGACCATATTTTCCAATAAAATATTACAAACTAGTTTGTATTTCATTTTTTCTTAGCTGTCTATAGCTAAAATTTATATTAATTATTAAGTGTATGTCTTGTTACAAATAGATTAAAATGAATTTTATAAAGTATTTTTATTTATTTAACACTTTATTGTACACCAGATACATAAAAGAACAGGCTGATTGACACATATATTGATTATATTTTCACACATAGTATATTTGTGTTCAAACGAATAGATTCATCTATTTAGACGTGCATATAAATGGGTCAGTTCCCGCATTATTATTTTTCTATTAAAGTGTTTTGAAGAGAATATATATAATAAACAAAAAAGAGAATATATAGTAATTAAATATTCACATTTCCTAAGCTCTATTGTTCTAAGTCATTGAAAGCTAAATATAATCACGATAGAACAAATAACCTACTTACACATCAAACCGTCAATCACTTCCACTTGGAGAGCTTGTGCACGCAAACGAGTTTTAACAACAGATCGTAATTTACTTAAAAATACCTTCAACTCCCAACATTAAACCAATTGACTAATTAACTAGTTAAACGGAATGTTTTTTATTACAAAAAGGTATTGAAATAATATTGGTAAATAATATAATAAAAAAAAATTCTAAAAATAAGATAAGAACGTTATTTCAAATGATAAGGGAGAAAAAAGGTAAAAAGAAAAACAAAAAAAATAAATTTATCAATTATAAACAGTCTACTAAATAATCTAATAAAAGTAAGAAAAAAAAAATAATAACTTCATGTTGCAGCCCAGAAAGCGCCTACTTCAAAGGCAGAGCAATATAAAAAACATGCGACATCACTAATTTTATTGGAAACAGTTTTTTGACACAACCGCCAATTATAGAATAATTTTATTAAACTCCACTTATATGTCAACCTCCAATTCGCCAACTGTGCACTCTAATATTTTCTGGATTCAAATATAATAAAAGTTTTCTTTTATATTTTAACACACTTCATTTACATTGAAAGACCAACAGCTATCGATAAACTAATAACACCTAAGTTCACACACACAATTGAGACATCATATTTACCTGTATTAGTTTACCCAATTACAGAACTCGAAATAGTAACAATAATTCAATAATTCAAAAACATGAAAACACAGCTGTTTTTCGGTTAAAAATATTTAGCAGAACAAAAACTATAATAAATTAGACAAAGAACCATTAATCAACTTTTTAAATAATTATAAATTGGGTATTTAGCAACAATTGAATTATTAACTTTACAAACCTAATTGAATGCAATTTTATCCACCCCAAAAGCAACCAATTAATTATACTTTTATTATAATAATAATGACATTTCATGTACTTAATTTTAATTTATTAGCTATAAGCTCCAATAGTTATATGACTTCTATGTCACATTATTAAATATATGTTCAACCAATTTATTTACGAATTAAGAGCTATTAAAAAGGGGACAAATATAAATGTTGCTCTTTTAATATATTATGTAGTGCTGGATTAAAAAATACATTATGAATAACGCTTGCAATACAATTGAAATATTTATTAGTTAAAATCTCTCAGTTGCTGCCTTAGTTCCAAACAAATTTTGTTTTATTATTGGTTTCGCTGCATATTTTAAAATTGTTAATGTATACAAGAAAATAATGCCACTTGTTTCATTTATATAAATGTAAGTCCTAGAAAACAACACTTACTTTTACTTTCTGACAATATAATGATGTTATCTAGAAGAAGTACTTACTATAAATATATATAAAGTTTTCGAATCAAATTGCTATATTATTTAAATTAAGCAAGAATTAAAAAAAAAAAAACAGTTATGTCTAACATTTAAAGGCTAATAAATGACAGCCGAGGAAATTGTCATTGTTGATTTTCTAGAGCTATAATATGAACAGCTGAATTATAAAAATATGGTTTGTAAATCGATGAAACAACTTCATTACATGTCGTTGATAACATTTATTTTTTCAATTAAAGGCTAATAGGAAAGCTTTATCCAAAAATAGCTTATTATATTACGAAGTGCGATATTTACAAGCGCCCGCAACTGTAGTGTAGAAGAATGTTTTATAAAATGTAAGTTTATATGTTCTATTCAATTTCTCCGTTCGATTTATGAACGCAAGCCTGAGGTTGCGGTTGCTTAGGGCTACCACTTGCACCGGCAGGCAACTAGTAGAAATCTGAAAATTATAACTATAACGTTGAATATGGGTAACCACAGGTCAATGCTATATATTCATATATTTATCATAATAATTTTATCATTCTTCCTAAGTCAGCAATATTTATTTCAAGAAAAGACAGAACTAAACAAGAATGTTTAATTAAAAAGAATAAAACACACACGGTCTCGTAAGTTTTGGAATATCACTTCACCGCAAATGCTGTAGGCAAAAAAAAATACAAAGCTTTTTATATTATTTACATTTGGCTTACAATAAACTAATTGATGCTGATAAAGTACCAAATTTAGAAACAAATTATAACTTTAAACATTAAACACGCGGCAATCGAGCTTGCCGCTATGAAAAACTCCTAATCGGGAAATTGTAACTCGCAAATTAATTAACAAACAAAACAACTTCTATTGCTTTTTTTATTTTTTTCTATGTAGTTTATGATAGGATTTTAAAAAATTTAAAAATTCGTTTTTTTTTTCCATTTTTCGGTAACTTCGGCGGCCGATCTGACCACCTTCCCGTTGGACAATCAACATAATTTCGAAAAGTGAATCTTACATTTAGATGCTGATTCCAAATATAACTTTAGTTTTTCAAAATTCGAAAAATAAAATTCGACACACACACAGACACACAGACACACAGACACACAGACGCACAGACGCACAGACACACAGACGCACAGACGCACAGACACACAGACACACAGACACACATACAGACAGACAGATCGGAAGGAAAAACTGAGTTTTTCGAAAATTTTAATAAAATATTGAACCCTAATAGCAAAAATTAATGTTACAATTCAAGTCTAACGTAAATAGATTTTGCGTCGGATGGAATTTATTTTAATTCCACTATTATAATCGACGCGAATGCTCACTGGTTAAGCAGAAATATCTTGAAGCAGAAATGTCTTAATTGCTCCATCACTGTCAAAACCTATTTATATTCAAATGATAATAATGTTTTTATATTCTTTATAGATAGAAATATTTATTAAATCAATGAACTTTGAATATTTAATATTCGTTATATTATGAACATTTTCCATATATCCAATATAATTTAAGACTAGGACACAGATGATACTACTATCCCTGTAACAAAGTGCGATAAACAAGTACAGGCAAATAGAATGATGACTGCAATGAAGCAAAGTGACTGAGATAAAGAGGTTGTATATTTATTATATTTTTTATTTTTCCCGTGAATGCAAGTCGTTTTATAAACTATGTTTGAATAATTACGAAAATAATGCAATATGAAATATTTCCATTTCTATTCGGTGTAGTTTTGAAATATTTATTTAAGTGTTCTCCTTTTTCCACATACGGAAAATATTGTTTTTATAAATGTATTCTGTAAGATGAGCTGAGTACTAAATTGCAAACCTTATTTTCATGGAATAAATTTGAATAACAACGAGAATCGTTTTATGTGATCTTTGTGATAGTTCTGTGCTTTAAAATACTTTTATAAGTAATCTCGAAATTAGAATAAATTTTTAAAAGTTTAATTCAACTTGAAACAAAAATCGTATTATAAGTTCTAAAGATCAGTTTCCTTCTATTTCACTGCGATTTAAAAACTACTTTTCTTATCTTGAATACTGCTTATCTATATTAAAACTAACTTACAACAAGATTACATCTCTAGCAAAATACAAGAATTATTAGAGTAAATTATTACTTTTTATTATTATTGCACTTATAGTGGTCTTACACATTGAGTGTCGGTTTATAAACAGAGTTTGTTAACCGTCTTAAAGCCCCGTCACTTACAATAGTTTTAAATAGTGAGGATGATGAGAGCGAGATGAGATCTACAGAGTACAGATATATTGATATTACTACAACATTTCGCTAACGCAAATTCATAGGTGTTTTCTTTAAACATAAAGAAAAACATTACAGAGCTTATGCACATTTTCAAGCGAAAACTTATTTCTAAAAGATATTTTATTCCGCTTAAAGAGAACATATTAAAATCCTCTATTTTCTAACTATTCTAATGTGAGGGATGAAATACAAGCATGTTATAAGCATTACTCCTATATATTAGGCTTTTATTTACAAAAGTAATTAAAAAAAAATATCCTCCAGTGAAGCATGTACATCAACAGTAGAGTATCGACGTACTGTTTTCGAAATTATTCATTAGAGTTCAACTTAAATTGACTAGTTTAAATATCTGAAATTGGTAATTTTGAACTTTCAACATCGGAATTTTACAGACCGTAGTTATTTAGCTGGCGAAAATTTCATGCAATTCAGCTGTTTTGTTTAGTTTAACAATTAAACTGATTAGTTTCATGATAACTTTAACTTACAGCAGTGAAGGTTATTATACTGAAAACCTAATTGATTTAAAATTTGCTGATCGCACAGACGAACAGACAAATAGACATTTTGATTTCTATTTGTTCCTAAAGACCGCAAAGACTATTATAATACTAAGAAGTATGTTAAAAATGGAGAGGCTTTGCAATAATGAATTTGTAGATGATTAGACGATTTTGTTTTTATTTTTTATTTCAAAGACATGAAATATATCTAAAATATATATATTTTAAAAATATGCATATATTAAAAACGCCACCCACATAATAATTTAAAATAAAAAAAAAACAAAAGTATTGCTACGCCTCTCTAAACACTGTCACCATCCTACATCTGACATGAGTAGAGTAGTAGTAGTTTTATAACGTTCTAACAACGCTAATTGTATGGCATCTTGTTTCGAGGGGCGTTACGTCACACGTCGCTTACGGTCACGTGATGAGAATAAAAAAATATTGTTTTATCATAATAAATTTTAGAAATATTGTAATTATAATAAACGGTATATTGTGATCATTAGCAACAGTATATCAAACACTTCCATAAAAAAAAAATATTTGTTATCATTTAGTGTATACCCCTATATTATGCACATGTTACTCCTTCGCAAATGAAAAAGTAGGTTAGAATCCTTTAAATCCTTGAAACTGTGAAAGCATCGTGGAACTAGTACAGCCGTGATAAGTTATTCTAATCTTTTTTTGGCACCACGCGTGACTTGAATTGTAATTCGTTCTCACATATCAAAAATGGCTTTGACTCAAATACTCAACATTATGATAATTGTTATTTTATAAATAAGTATTTGGAACTGTGCTATAATGTTATGAAGTGCAATATATGCCTATTCATTTATTTTATTACTCTTTGCTTTATTATAAACTTCGACGCTATATATCAATTTTTGATAACTAACAGATTGTTTAAAGTAAAATAAACTTTATTAGATTACACCATAGATCACAAACAACAAAGATCTATTGATAAGGAAGCAGATAATGTTGCACGTGGCAGGCAAATAGTAAAACTATTTGCGTAAATGAGTATTTTCATTAGCAGTTTATGTAATAAATTTAAATGTTAGACATTTTTTTTTTCATAATTTGATCCTTAATTATTCTTAAAGTTTTTGACAAAAGAAAAAGCAATTAAGAAAAGGTGTTCAAATTTAATAAATTAAATCATTGACTTCGACCTCCCGATCTTTCGCTTTCATTAGGATTTTTATTAATTAGAAAGAAATTGACATTTTATAATTTGAGAGAAAGAAAACTTTTATTTGGCAATTTCAATTATACACAATTAAAAAAAGTATAAAATAATCAATATACCAACAAATACGCATCATAAAAAAAATAAGTAAATATTTTAAAACATGCATAACAGGCCCCTCTCACAGATAAATGCATGATGGATAAAAATTTGTACGAATTAATAACTGAGGGATGTGATAATAAATTTACACGGTGTTAAAGATATTTAACCTATTTTGTATCGCTCTTATTTTAATTTAAATTATATTGAATTCTCTATCCTTTACTGGGTTTTCGTAATATGAAAGATAATCAATAGTTTCTGTTAAAGTATCGATAAACGTTTAAATATTTTTCTTTTAAATATATAATATTTTCACAATTAATTTTAACAATAATTCTAACATGAAACAGCAACACAAATTTCTTTTCAAGAAACACTTTTACAATGTCTATTTCAGTTGTAGTTGTAAAATCGAATCTTTCGTTTAAGTGACTTCTTGCAAAATTCGGATTCTCCCTTCTTTATTCTTGCATATGCGCATTTCCATTAACATGTTAGTCGAGTATTAGGTGTGAGATACAGGTACTGTAATAGTAATTGCAACAATACGCTCACCTAACGCCATCGGCTGTTTGGGAATTTACCGCATTGACGACAGTGCTTTCCCATGTTGCAATTAAACAGATCCAATCGATAAATACTAGCTGACCCACATAATGATGGAAGATTACAAGAATTAAACATTTAATAAAAAGATTATTAGAATTATTGTATACTACATTATAGTATTCTTATTATTTTTTTAATTACCTGATCACCATTTTAACTCTTTGTTTATCGTAATTATACATACTAAATTTGATCAATAATTTATTTTTTATACTTTCGATTTGTAATTATTTTTCAACTTACATTTTTAGTATTAAATTGCATTTTTATTGAGAACTTTGGTATTGTATATAATCCTTTTTTGTTTTTAGTCACACAAAAGAAGACAACAATATCCGTTCAGAGTTTTCTAGAGGAAGCAGGTTGGATCCTGCTCGTATCTGTCAATTTTATTAATAAAAATATTTATTTCCAATACATGGGCTCCAAATTTCGCTCCAAACTGTATAGGCTTATTTTTAGAATCAATTTACATATGAAATACACTTTTTGATTGTAGGTAATTCTACCTTCGATTCAAAATGTTTTGGGTACAGATTGCATGACATGATTCTTCATTTAATCCAAAAAACAAGTGCAATTCCTACTGTGAAAATATTAACATTATTATTATTATTAACACTAAGATAGTTTTCTTTTTTCAATATTTGTTTTTTTTATTCTGTCTGCAAATCATGTTATTTTTAATCTAATTACATTTATAAGAACGTATTTTTGACGCGTAATCTTCTAAGATACCTACTCTGACGGATTTAAAAAAAATATCCTGTGTATCTGTTCAAACCGAAATGTATATGTCCGTTCTATATAGTTAGATATAACATAAAAAATAATATAAAAATCTAACCTAATTAAAGCCCAAATTTTACATTTAAATTAAGGCCACAATTTACTTTTATAAACGTCACATAATTTTAACGAGTATTTAGATGGAGCCTTTTCAAACATGATACGTTGCTAAATTTCTGAATGGAGACTTAAGTTCTGAAACGGTGATATTAAAATAAAGAGGAAATTAAACCGGAATATATTATTTCAAATTTGAGATGTTTGAAGCTCATCTGTGATTCCGAGTCAATTGACTTACTTAATTATATAGATAGTAGTGTAATACAGTTATCTACAATAGTAAGTTAACAAGTAATATGTACAATAAATTTAATCTAATCTGTGCATCCTGAACTCTATGCCCATAAACTCAGGAACCGTTGGTAGGTGACAAATAAACTGACTGACTGGTAGGTGACAAATAAACTGACTGAATGACAGATACCATCATCCCGTTTTATCGCGAACACGTTTGCTGCACAGCATTCGAAACATCAGGTTAAATTAAAAAAATGTAAAAAGAAACGCGAGTTATTTCCGTAAAATAGTTTTATTGAAAAGTGTAGTACTCGTGTAAATCTTAGAACACATTAATCTAATCTCATATTTGAATAGAAAACATATATATAACACATTCAAAACAATTCTCATTATTAAAGTATACAGCTCTATTCAGAACAGTTTCATAATAACCGCCTTCACTAGAACTGTAGAATTTGCAATGCCTATTAGATACCAAAAACCAAGGAACTTGAAACACATACTAAAAGTTTAACTGCATTTGAAATTCAAATACAATACTACTATAAAGTGCTTCTTGAACTTGTTAGATGAATTAAACTAACTGTACTTCGTTTGAAATTCTAAAATATACACTATGCTATGATATTTTATCTAGTAATTGTTCTAGGACTTTAACTATGGTATATATTTTTTTTACTTTAACTAATTATAGCGGAATGGTATATAGCCTTCCCCATGGTCAGAAACAATTTTACAAATCCATCAAGTAGTTCCAAAATTAGCGCGAAATTTTTATTGTTTATGATATTAGTGTAGATTGGTTAGAAATATATATATATATATATATATATATATATATATATATATATATATATATATATATATATTTCATGGGACGTGAGGTACGCCAAAACCTACGTACGTAATGGAAAGACGTGAGATACGTAGGCACATAATAGTTTGATGGCTGTAGCACACATTGGTTATGGTAACTATGTATGATAGGGACTTCTTACCGTACGAGCAATATTATTATTGTGGCTTAGAAGGAGGAAAAGTAAAAAAAAACTATAAAATGTTTAAGCAAAGTATAAAATGTTGTGAAAGTATAATGTGAGCGTATGCGTGTGCGTTTGCGTATGTGTGTGTGTGTGTGTGTTAAGATGATACCACTTTGCGACAATGTTATGCGATGATGTTATAATATATTGTCTTGTTGCCACGACGCGACGCTGCATTATTTGTAGGCGAGTTTTGCAACATGCCTTTTTACAAATCAACCAGTTTGTTTGCCAACTTTTAAAAGGATTGCTTTGCTCATAACACTTTGGTGATAACATCTAGTTGTATTTATAAATATAAATTTATGTTTGTCACGTTCAATGATTTCACAAATAAGTATTTGTAATTGATCTAACCCGAAATTTTTAGCATTACGTGTGGTTAAATGTTTAAATCAATGGCAAAATTTAAAACATTTAAAAAAAGGATGAATAAATAAAATTTGCTGTGTGAATAACATTTGTATAAACTGTAGAAATAATGTATTTTTCATCATTTATTATGAAATAAAAATGATGATAACATTAAAAATATCATTTATTTTTGTTATCTAGAATACAGGAAATAAGACTGTTTTTGAAGCATTTAACTCATGTAGAATTAATATTTCATGGTTCGGTTGGATAACAATTGCAAAGCTTTGGAAAGGTTGGATTCAAATGAAGTTGAAAATGAAACCGATATTGATACGCAAGTTAAATCTGTTTAAAATTGATATATTTCAATATGTAAATACTCATGAAAATATAAAAATATACTAATTGACATCAAAAAACAAGATATATATAGATATGTTAATATATTGGTTTGTTATATGGTTGTCATTAATTTTATTAATAAAAATGTTGGCTATTTCCAATCCAATAGAAAAATTGACATGAGACAATGTGACTTATAAACTTTTTATTAGAAACTCGATGACTTCTTTAATAATGACATACAAAACAACTCATCTTATAGTCAAATATGTAATGTTCCATTGTACTATATTTTTTATGTCTCTTTCATACCGAAATAAAAGAGTGGCCTTGAGGAATTTTGATCAACTTGCAGAACATGCTTGCAAACACGAGTCTGTCTATCGTACTTATAATTTGACGTGATAGGTAGATACAATGAAAAATTAATACTACAATACCATATATTTTTATTATTTATTAAATAATTGGCAAAATTTCGAATTAAAACCGTCCGTACCGTATACTTCTTAATTTAATTTAGATTATCTGAAACTATAAACAATCGAAATGTAATATTTATTGAATATTCAAAAAGTATGGAGAAAGTATTGTATCTTCAATTATATACAAATATTTTCATTAAAATAAAATTTGATTTCTTTTGATCAAAAATAAATCTTTTTTTACACAATGCTTTTTAAAAGCTTTTAACCTTAAAACTTAGCAACTAGATTCTGAAGTTTTATAAGTGAAATGTGCCTGCTTTAAAAAAATCTGTTTTATAAATAACATTATATGGTTGTAATGACAGAGTTCTTATCGGTATCACTAACAGAATCGAAACAGCTAGAATAATAAGAAAGAGAATATTTAATTTATATATTTAAAACTATTTCACGGATTTAACTCTTAACGTATTTTTTTACATTTTAATTAAAATCCGTAATAGAAATCTTTAAATTTGTAGTACTTTTGAACATTTAAAGAAATATTGAATTAATTTAAATTATTTCTGTATAAGTATATTATCTCACGAATAAAGAATTAATAAAAAAATATAGAACATCATTGTATTGGTTGAACCATACGGGAACAGAACGCTGAAAGACTTATACATCTTGTATTTACGTTTGAGCATTTTGTATTACTATACGAAATAAAAAATATAGTTAAACTTTAATTTCTTTTTAAAAATCAATAAAAAGATTACAATGACAGAGGTAAGACAGGCTGTACCACTGTCTCATTGAAAATTAGCGCGAATTAGCTATTACTCTCAGGTTTCATACGGTAAGGATGTAAGAGACGAAAGCTCAAATATAAACCTTTGCTTTTATATATTCTTTCACCTGTCCCTATGTCTCAAGTGTGGCAACACTTTTGCACTTATATTTACTAATGGAGACGGAATTATTTAATATCTAGTGGTAATTTGTTAACTTCTTACAAAAATTGCAAACAACTGATATCAATCTTTGAAAGTTTTACTAAAAGTTCGAAATTAAACTGTTCTCATTTTCTTTCTGCTTTTTAACAAACGCCGCTTTATTGCCGCTATTATTATTTTAAAATGTTGAAAAGTTCTTTCTATCCCAAATATTATATTTGATCCATATTATGATGGTTAAGTATGATAGTTATATCCAAATACTTACTATCACTATCTTATATGAAATATTATATTATATACACTATTAAAAACAACAGAAAACTGTGTCACAAACAGTAAAATAGTATTATTAACATGAAATAGTATTATTTTTGGTGTTTTAATGTACATTGTAATGACAGAGATGAATGAGAATTAAAGATGTATTTACGACACCTGAATATGCAAAACATATTCTGAATCATAACACAGGTCCTAAAACAAGAGCATTTCAACAAAACCTCTTTCTTTAAACCTCAAAGGTTGTAAGGCAGCTGTCGCCAGCATCCTCCTTCCTTTCTTTATTGTATCTATAGCACAAAGCACTAGAAACTGAAATAAGCAGTAACAACATCAAATCTAGTTTTTGGCTGATTTTGCTCGAAGCTTAGACAAAGAGACAAACAATGCAACAATTGTAAAAATACCTTCTTTTTCTATAATATAGACCCGGAGTTTTTTTAAAATAACCTTATATAAAAAATACCTTATCTACATTAATATTATATATAGTTAACAATAACATTTTAAGTTAGTATTACTAAAATAGCTAACAAATGCTAAAACCTTTAATAATAAAAATATACTTTCACTAACATTAATAACAATTGATTAAAAATATTTGTTAATTTTCAATGTGTGTAATATCAGTACCTTCTAATTTGATTCATATCCCTTTATATTAAAGCACGATACGTCGTAATTAGATGTCCGCCCATCGCTTAAACGGGTTAAATTGCAAAAGCTAGACCAAAATTTTGTTCGAATCAATTTCGCTGACCTGTAATTGGGCCATATACTAATGTGACTACTATATAATATTCTATAAACCAATTGTCTATGTCTTTTTATCTATTTACATTTTTTTGTATACTTTTTATACAAAACTCTTTACCTTGTTTTTGCCACTTTGAGTAATCTAACCTTCGAAAAAATATTTAAAAAGATATATATTTATGAATTCAGATCATTAATTAAGTTATTAATTAAAACTAAAAGAAAAAATAATGAGGGTCAGTTCATTTTTGAGGACGTTAGATCTCAGAAAAAACGTGCTACAAAATTACAAACTTCAATTAATTTTTATCATCTTTTTCGATACTTTTTATACATTTCATTAATTAATCACTCTTATTTATTAAAATAGGTCTAATATTGTGAGGGTATTATGAAATATATTAATTATTAACTTCATAATTTATAATTAAAATATGGAGTTTTTATTATTAATTATTTTATTAAAATTACGAAAGGATTGGTTTTTATTACGGTTCCATGGTTTTGAATTTTACCTGTCTCTACCACAATATATTACCACAATTTTTCTACAGTTCCATTTAAACATTATCAGAAATATTTTAACTCTAAAATAACTAAAAAGATTATTCAATAAAATGTCGAAATTATTGAAATTTGTATTACACAATTAGAGAATTTTAGAGAACATTAATTATTAAAATTATATATTAAAATTAAAACAAAAAATTGTTTTATTGTAATAATTACAATAAAATAATTTGGAATTACCTAAACTGTATTTGGGAAATATAATTAATTTTTAATATACAGTTCAATAATAACTTTATTTTGGCACTTTAAGTCATATTTCTAAGTATACATTTTCAATAAAACTAATCTCTTAATCATTTATTGAATAATATCTGGTGGTAGCATTGGCTAAAAGCATTCGCGTGTACTATAATTGACTGGGAGGAGGTTCGACAGCATCGGACACAATGGAACAGTAAGAAACTGTTACGAGACACTTTATGTCAAATATATTAAACCAAAATTAGATTCTATACGAAATTTATGATTTAAAATTTTTAAAAAGTTGATTTAAATCCAAAAGTAATAATATAAAAAATTTAAAGGTATTTAATTTAAAACATTTGAATCAAAATTTGACAAATACTTTGGAAAACCATCAATTTATATAAAACTGTAAATAAAATTTAGAAATCATTAATAACTGCGCGTATTTTGTTTACATCTGTCGCCGGAGGATGGATTCATGCATAATGCAAACGCCTGATTGTGGCGGAGATCCTCTGAGTTCTTTGCACGACATACATCTGTATTTACTTGGCCTCGTTTCACCTGGTATATTTTGCAGCATATTGCTTATTCTATTCCATACTTCCATTTCTACAGCTCGCTAAACATCCAAATACAATATTCTCGTACCTTTGTTATTCAGTATTTTTTATTTGTACGCTTATTTTTTTTTTTAAGAAACCTCGTTTTTAATTGTATATTAAAAAATTTGTAATAAGATGATTTATTTTAAAATAATCTATTAATATACTTAAATATTCAAATTTAATTATATATATTTTATTTTGAAGACTTTAAAGAAAGTATTTAACAGTTTTTAATAACAGATAACTTGAAATTTCAATTTACCAACCTTTTTATTGGTTATAAGTACACTTCAAAGGCATAACTTTGAAAAACCCTGCAAATACACTTTCCCCAGCATAAAATTTGAACAGTCTATTTAAAATAATTTTTTATTAATAATATCATAAGATCATTACAAATTTGAGTTCAAATTGCAGACGTAGTACTATGAAAAAGTAAGTGACGTAACAGTCGTTATTGATAAACAATAATGTCATGTTATTATTATAATTCATATCTGCTTTTGTTCCCGGATCTACTCGCATGAGTAAATAATTAAGCAAGCACCGCTCTAACTTGTTCCAGTAAATTGTTTCAACCAAGTCTATTTTAAAGTTGAGTTTTTTCGTAAACAAAAAATCATATAATATCAATATTGTTTTTTTTTTTGGAGACATATTTTTTAATTGTTATTAGTGATTTTAAAGCAAGAGTAAATCAATATATAACAAAATGAGAAATACATACAATTTACCAAAACAAAAGCATTACCTCTGAATTAATAACACTACGTTCTAAACTTCACTTCATGTTATTGAATTCCTTTTTTAAAATTTCTTGTTTTCATGTTGTTAATCAACATTTTTAAGAAACAAACTTTATAAGATAGTATAGCTTTATTACCAACCTTGTTAGATCAATAAATGTCTTGGTCTTTCAAAACCTATCTGCTATTAAACAAGAAGCCACTATTTGCATGTAAAATAAAACCAAATTGTTCAGGATTTGACTTAAATGGAAATGTAGTCAAGGATAAATATAAATGACACATTCGATTTGTCATTACACCTAGCGGTGTTCGACATCACATTTCTGCAAGATATCAGTCAATAGACAAAATTAGTGTCCTGTCTACTTATGAACTGAAATATATTTAAAATAAACTTGATTGATTTTTTTATCATTGTATTGATTTCGCTTAAAAAATGGGCGCCAATCCAAAGGTATATATATGGTCTACCGAGTCTTGTCTTAAATCTATATTTACTTTGTACCAGTTGTTTTTATGTTTCTTAACCTCCATACAACACCATTTAATAATTAATGCAAGAAATGTAAGTTTCTGAATTAGTTTAGTAAAAAGTCCATAAATACATTCGAATAACCAATATTGCAGAATTCGTACCGTATTATTTAATAACGTTATAACCTTAAGGCAGTCGTCTCTACATATAAGAGGCAAATAAAGAAAATCGGGTGACATGTGCTGGTGACAATCTTATGAGAACTGGAATAAAAATGAATACTTATGACATTATATAAATTGTCATTGTTAGGTTTTCATTTTTCGCATCTTTTATAATTACAACTATTTTACAAAAGTCAGACTTGTAGAAAGTTTAAAAAGTTATTCTCAAAGAATTTATTGTCAAGTTAAGATATTTGGATAAAATGTTCAATGGACATGAACACCATTACGACTTTGAGACCTTTTAATGAAACGGGTAGAAAAATGTGGAAGTTGGTATTGACATCCTTGCAATATTATTCATAGGGCGAAATTTTATTATCAGTTCCAATTTCAATAATTTGGATTTTGATTTAAATTTACAACCTAAAATAGATAAGTATATAGTATAAAAGCTTTAAAATATCTGAAGCAGGACAGACTGTAATGAAAAACGTGAGTAGAAAATGTTAAAGATATTACTTAGATGTTATTAATGAGGGGCCGTGAATTAAACTCTGAATGATCGACACTTCCATTATTCGGCTGCAAATAAAAAAGATTGGAATAAAAGAAATAGACGATTTATCTGTATGAGCTTTGGTAAAAAAAAATTATAAACACATCTAAAAAGCCTTACCAACATGTAATAATTTAAATTTTATAATAAATTTTTGTTATTAAGTTTGCATTTTAATAATAAATTTATTGAAAAAATAAATATTTAATACTATTTATATTTAATTTTCTCACAATAAACTTTTGTCCAAATGCTCTTGGGTTCATGTTAAATATTAAATCTTAATTTGGTATTTTGTTCCTCCTGTAAAAATTTCCCAGCAAAAAGTATACACAACATCTTACTACAAAAGAAGATTTGAAACTGAAAACATTTTCAAAGGTATACTTTTATGGCTTCTATATTTCTTTAAAACATTAAGTATTGTTTCTTGCTACACAATATATTTTTTCGTTGTAAGTTTAGTTTTTATTAGTTAATTTTGAGCAGTTTGTAAACAACTGACTTCAAAGAAAAAGTTTTCTGCTTTCCAGAAAACTGTGTAATTTTATTTATAATAGATTTGTGTGGTTCTTTGACTGGTTTTATCTCAATACAGTATCGTCTTAGATTTTAAATTCAGCATTATTTTAATATTACTTCTAGAAAGTTATTGATTAGTTATTAATCACTATGCAAGCTGGTTAAAAACAATTAAAACTAATATTTTCATTATTCGTTAAGTAACTAATTTTGACTAAGAAAAACAATTATGTATTTTCTAGACAAACAATATATAATTTTAAATGATACATCAATCAATGTTTGTAAATTAAGTGTATTTTTTTTTAAATACTATTGATTGCTGAACATTAATCAATAATAAAAAATTAATTACCAAAAACTGTTGTTACTGGTTATTGCTTATATTACGGAAATCAAAAATTTGCTTTGAATTTATTGTTACACCCAACAAATTGTATAGTTAACTTTATCTATGATATTATTTGTAAAATATCGACCAATGACGTTACCATTGATAGAAGAAAAAAGTTAAACTTTACCAGGCACCTTATTCATAATTTATATATATTTTTTTATTTTTTTTATTGCAACCCAATTACTATTTTTTTTCTGTTTTTTTTTAGTATTTTGTTTTATACTCTTTTATAAATATTTATTTAGAGATATTAGTTGAATATGCATAATGCCGGTATAAGATATTAATATTTGAACACTGTAGATTAATAAAAAACAATATTTTTATAAACATTTCCATACATACCTCATGAATTAGGCGTCAGAATCGGTTCGAAAGTAAAAAGAAAAGTCCTCTAGTATATAGATGTAAAAGGTCATATAATTAAATTATTAAATAATTCTCAATTACCATAATTAATGATAAGAGAATAAGAGTCTCTTTTTAGAGACTACATAAAAATCTTTTACTTAGTAGACAAAGAGATTAAGGACATTAATCTTAAACGCCAGCGGAATACGGGTCTGCAGAATTTGCAACGTTGTACAATTACTTTCTTATGTTCTTCTTCAGATATCTGGGTGTTTATAAGACACCTTATTTAGTAATTGTTATGGGGTATCTAATATTACAATATGATCATTATATGATTTTCATACGAATGTATGAAAAGTATCTTTAAAAAAAATATAGATTGTTTTCAAGTATTTAGCAATTTTCTTAATGCTGAACATTGTCTAGTCTTCATATTATTTTTATTGCCATCGGAAAAAACATGAGAATAACGACGTACTCATAAACTCATTTTTATTTGTCGGATCAAATCATTATATTCAATAGTATGATGGTATATCTTTATTCACTGGCGTCTTTTGACGTTTTTATTCAGATACGTGTTTATATTCAGAACTTTATTTAAATTTAGCTCTTTAACTATAATTACGTTATGGAAAGTTGTAGTTGGTTGATTGGTTCAATCTCATTTTATTTTCTTAAGTAATATTTGTATTTAAGGATCCATTTTTTACTATTTGGTAATACGTGTTCTTTACACTAGAAACACTTTCAGGCTAACCCTTTTGCATCTATCGTTCACACTGACGTACATCTTTACTACCAGGGAGCTGGAAGTGAAGCCGGAAATTAATGTATGCAACATTAATTTATTTTATATTATGATATTACTCCTTTTACCAAGCTTATCTCACTTCGCTTGCAGAAATTATTAGATACTAGACGTTCTTTTAATAATCCGCTTATTTGTTATAAATAATATGAATTGATTAAACTTCCAGTTCTAATCTTCTCTCCAATAACGAAGTACCTATTAAAAGAGGCTGTAAGTTTTTAAATTAAAATTCACTTGGTTATTCAATGAATAAAAATCTTTACTTGCAAATAGTAAGAGCGAACAAAAATCAACTATGAAAAAGTGTATATTAAGTGATTGAAACTGCTCGTAAACAAAGCTCATAGTGTTGTGAGTACGCTTGAACATGAAGCAAGTTAAATGGGTTTTTCATTTCTCAGTTTAATTTGTTCATTAAAGTTATTTCATATTCACAGCTACAGTTGTTCCAATATTGTTAAATAGTAAAGAAATTATAATCAATATTTTTATACTAATTTTACTGAAAGCCTAAGCGTTATAAATATCATAAAACTTTATGTTGAATAATAATAAGTAAAATATGCATTGTATTTATAAAACATGAATTAAATAAATAATATAGTTATAGTTGTTCCTACATAGTTTGAAATCACCAACTATCCAATCTTTAAAAGTTGGTCTTAAAGTTTACAAATTAAACTGCTTTTTATTTAACCTTGTTCCAAAAGTTTGTTTGTAAAAAAGATGTTCGTAAGGAAGCCTTTGGATTACTTCATACTTACTTAGACATGCTACCTCTAGGGCTTTATCTCGTAATTTTGGTTATATTCATAGCTTGTATTTTATTATTGTCAATATAAAACTCTATTAAAGATTTGTTTTTTAGTTTTTGAATAAATGAAACTGAAAACCGTGGTTCGCATTTCTTCAAAACTAATTGCGCTTTCGAAGTAATTGAAGTAACAAACAAAACATATTCACGTAACTTAGAGCTGATTAATTTTCCCGCAAAATTGATCAATCAGTTTTTTGTTTTTATTTTTAAACTGCAATCGTTTATTTTTAAAAAAATATTTGCGCTATTGAAGTGCTTTAGGTCTGTGACTATCAGTAAAAAGTGATTACAATTCAAAATATTTATATTTTTCTGTTTATATCAGAAATTGTTAAAAGTAAAAAATAATATATTATGTAATAATAAAATGATAATTTTTTTTAAAATTTTTATATTTTAATACAATATGTATTAAAATATAAAAGTAAAAAAAGAAACAATATCAAGTAAAGGAACAAGATGGAGATCGCACATATTTTCGCTTGCTTTATATTTAAATGTAGTGGTAAAAAGTTATTAAATATTAAACTATAATAAACGTTTTGGATATTTAAAATCAATTTAAAATATATATTAAAAAACATATTGTAAATCATAATTTAAAATAAACATATTTTTCGTTGATTTTTCAGCAGTCCTCTGCTTGGGACGAATAGTGTCACACCGTCCTAACATTAGTATAAATATAAGTTTTGTAAAGTACATAATAAAATATGAGTTATTTTATAAACATTATTAATTTAATAATATCTGTCATGATATCATTGTTAACTAATATTATTACTAGAACTTCCATTATTTATATAATAATACAATTTTCACAAACCTTATATATTTTATTAAAGCGATGGAACATTTATATTTAAGCTTGATAATATGTCGACCAGCCACCTCTAAAGCCGGCTTAATAGTTAAGCCATCCAAGAGTTGTTCGAGTCACCAAAACTGACCTACAATACGCAATGTAACTAACAAAACTTTCAATAGATATTATTTTATTTGTTTTAATTATAATAGAAATTACTGTATAGTATACTTTTATTTTATGAAATGTAGATCTATGAATGAATGAATGAATGAATTAGGTTTTTAAAGGACAGTTCCTATTCAATATTCTAAAACATTCTGAATCACAGATTACTTAAATTTTATTTACTATAGACAATTTTAAATCAATAAATTTCCTTTAAAAAATTAGTTATTGAAACAGAAATAAACATATTTTGACGAATATAACATCTCAAAGAAAAATTTGTAAGTGATCAAAAGTTTTAAAACAAGTAAATTACATTTATAGATATTTTCTATAATTTTTTAACTTAAAACTTATTAAATAATAAATTTACATATTTTACTTACTACTTCCATATAACAAAGCTGTGTGAAACGAAGTTTCCTAGCATTCCATGGATTCACTGTGCGCGTGCCATTGCAGGAAGAGGAGTGCAAACAGAGCTTGGGATTTGCCTCATAGATGTGGGTTTCAGGGCCCCTTTTAAAATGCGCATACATGCTCACCTTCACAGTTTACACTTCTCTCTCTACCTAAACAAAGTTATAATTTTGTAAAAAGTTGAAATTATGTGGAACTTTAGTAAAATAAATAGAAGCCACTTTAATCAGACTCTTCTCCCACAGGACTTGCAATCACCAGATATCCAATCTTATAAACTTGAACTTAAAGTTGGGGAATTAAACTGCTCTTTGTTAGATCTTGTTCCGAAAGTTCGGTTATAATAATGTTGGTATATCTAGTGTTGTATTTTAAGCATATGGACCGTAATAAACATAACATTATCATAAAATAAATGTATTTTGTCTATATTGTTCAAGTATAATAAAAACGAATATTTTCTAAAACTATGTCTCGGTTTCCGATAATAGCATTTGATAGCTTTTTTATGAAACAGTTGTAGATTTGAAATAAAAAGATATATTTTATAATAATAAAGCTATAGGTTATTAATCTTGACTTTATTCTTTTATCAAAAGTATTAAAATGGCTTGTTGGAGTGATGATTTCTATAAAAGTTGAAAAAATTCGAAGAATATTATGTTTTTTGATTGGTTCCTTTAGAACATAAATTCAATTTTTTTTTTCTTATGTATTATTTTATTACATTATCCATTCATATCCATACATTTCCTTTTATATAAAACCCTTTTTTATTAAAGAAAATGAAGTTGCATGTACTAACTACTTATTAATTAAAACAGTTTCATATAACAACAAATATAAAAAAAACAGGATGAGGTTGTTGCAACGTTACTAATTATGAATATAATATAATAAACAAAACCTCATTATTTAATTCCTGAAAAACGTTGATTTTAAAGCTTTATATTATGTCGACCAAATGTCGGCTTAAATGCAAATCCTTTTAAAAGTTAATTCGAGTCACAAAAACTGACCTACAATTACACAGCACAGATATTAATAGAACTTTAAAAATTGATATTTTGTTTTTGTGCTGTTTTGATACATTATTTTTACATAAATTGTTTTCATTTTTATTCTGAATGTTCACTAATATCAAAGATGATTTAGAAAAACTATTTAATAAAGGTACAGTGATACTTCACAACAATTTAGTTTTTTTTTATTTCATATTTTTTATCCGAAAAATAAATAAAATAGAATGTTGTGATTTTAAAACATCGAAGTAAATGGAATAGAATCATAATAAAATTATACTTTTGGGTTTTAATAAGATTTCTGTATTAGAAATGTGTATTTATTAACAAAATATAGAAATAAATAAATTTATTGAGCGAAACTCTCTATGAAAGACTTTACAGCATTTTCTGTGCAAACATCAATCAAAAACGGTAACTCCGAAAATTTACAAATTTTTCACACTGATAGACATCAGTCCGGTGATAGTTTTAAAACAAAAAATTTTCAAAAATAAAAATTCAAAAATGTATTAATGTGTCTCATCTTGAAAAATAGTTGAAGACTGAATGCGTCGATGTTTTGTAAATGCAACTTCGGTGCTGTTTGCACCTCGCTTCGCTCAATATGCTAGCACGTAACTAGATTTTGTGACCGTAGCGAGTCAAAATTGAGATCTGGTTCGCGCTCCTGGTTTTAGATAAGTTTATTATGTAAGAATTGATTTTCAATGAATATCTGAAATATTATTTAACTTTATAGTTTATACAGTATTTTTTAAGAGCTTTGTAGTGTATTTGCTAAGATTTGTATTTATGTTGTTAATATTTTAATATATAAATATAGAACAGGAAATATATTTTAAAGTTTTATAATAATTCTAGATTTTACAGAGAACAAATATTATAATAAATGTCTTAAATGATATCTCAAGATTGTTAGTTATTGCATTTTGATGGTTTTTTGAGAATATTCAAATGTGGCTAGTTTTTTTTATTTACTTCATAGAATTGCAAATTTATTACAGTTTATACTCACAAACTCATGAACATACCCAGATTTACACTACTATTGCACATTGCAATGAAACTATTTTACGGATATAAATCGCGTTTATAATTACATTTTTTAAAACCGACATTTCGAGTGCTTTGCAGCAAACGTTTGCGGTAAGACGTAAATACGAGTTATATTTCTAAATTAATTTTATTAAGATGTATTTTTGTTTTTTCAATTAAATATTGTTTTGAAAAGATGAATGGTACAAATGTTGTTCAGACAAGTATATAAAAAGGATTTTTTTTAATAAAATTATAATCGAGTACAAATTTTGTTTATTTCAAACCGATATTGTGTTGTGGTGGAGCGATAATGTATTGCTTCATTAAAACGTTGCAATAATTAAATCAAATGCACAAAAATTAAATCGATCTGCCTTGAGGTTTTGATTTGGTGATCCCTCTTACCTAACATAGGCCTACGATAAGAGGGTGCTCTACGTTGCTCGGGGCACCCTCATTCGGGGGGTCTCCCCGGGGCGTCACGGTATGTGCTGACGCGATCCCGTGGCGTCCCACTAAGGCGAAGAGGGAACCCGTTGGTTTGGTTTTTTAATTGCCTCAACAACGTTTAAGATAATTTATTTTATTTCATATACTTATTTACAATAGAAATTTTTTGAAAAATTTTATATGAAGTTAATTAAATATAAAATGAGGCATTCGTTTAGCGAAAGTAACATTTATGTAATAAAAAATAATCTCGTTTATTTTGTCTACAAACTTCAAACTGAAACTTCTTCTGCGTTTGAACTTGATCTAGCGCAGCGCTCTACGGCTTGAATGTATAATGATAAATCCTTTATATTATCTTGAAACCGTTTTTGACAGTCACTTGAAATGCTTCTTCAGACTCATGGTGGCTAAGTTATTTCAGTTTAGTGTCACGCAATATCTAATATCATATAATAATGTCAGTATAACTTTGACCATCAAAATTAAATGCAGGCACGTTCGAAATTCGCGAAGATTCTCTGATTCTTTTCTGGAGAAATTGAAAATATTTTTACAATAATTACTATTTTAAAGTAAACAAGCAAAAATAATAACATTGTGTTTGTAGACCCCCATATAAGAATATTTATTTGTATTAAACTTTTATAATATGGTGTGATAAATATGTAGCGTAATAAAGATATAATTTTATTAATAGAATTTGGAAAAAAATGGTTCCCATTTTATAATTTTACGAAATTGAAAATTTCATTTCCTCTTTATATCACCGTATGGAATTTAAAATATGAATCTAGAAATTGCACAGCGCTTCTTGTACGAAACGAGCAGACTAAATATGAGATAAAATATTTAACTTGTGATTATGAGAAACGATCTTTCAACAAAGTGGATTTAGATTATCTGGTAAAAGATTTATTTGGGTATGGGTATAACTTATAACTTTATTTATATATGTGAGTGATACATTTTTTATTCAATCATGATTTTATATTTATATAATTTTCATTAAGTATTTAATATGTATGAACGTCACAATTTCGCTAAAAATAAGTAGAATAAAAATTTACTTTAATGTAATATAGTTGTATTTTTTTTTAAATATTAAGCAGAGCGAATTTTATCGTCTGTATTCACAGTCATCCGGAGTGGGAGAAATTAATTCAAATGATGGCAATCTCTGCTCGCTGCACTTATTTTACAGTTTAAACAATGTGTTGCAGTATAAAAAAAAACAAACTTTTATTTGATATATCATAAAATCTCAGCTGAAAAACAAGAAAGTGTACATAGTTAACAGTAACATGGCAAACCATGGATTGCGACTTACTAAGAGCTAGCAAACATTGTTTTTTCAATTCCTTATAAATTTCCGATTTCCTAATATTATTTTAATGATGTTCATCGCAATCAACGCGATGTAAAATCCCAATGTTTCTAATAAAATTAATATTGCAAACTTAGCCTACAAAACAATCAAACACCGCAAGCCTCACATATTTAGGGTTATGGGAATAAAATATATTATTATTATTTACCCTATTAAATACCTATTACGATATTATAACAGGAACGAACAATTCATGAGTACTACTTGAGGCGGTATTTCAACAATTCAAGACCGAAAATATTGAGTACAAAAGCCGCAAATATAAAAAAAAATATCAAAATAAGTGGGATATTTACTTATGGTACGTTGTGTTTTGTTCTAGATGTGATTTAGATACAATTTAAAGTGGTTTCCTAAACCTTATATAGTATTCAAGTTTCTTATATAAATGTGCTAAGTATCGGAGGTAAAATTGCTACTATAATTTATCTTATAAGAAGAAACACTTGATAGTGGAAATTTATTTAAATTTAAAATGCAGCTAAACTTTGAGTATATATTTCAAATTCCTTCGTTTTTGCTAATAGCCAATTCTGCAATTGTTGTAAATGCAGTTATTATAAAACAGTACTATAAGTATTACATTAAAAATAACTGCAATTTCAATTTTGAATATCAATGAAAATGATCTCAACTAACATTTGTGCTAGCGATTTCTTATTAGAAAAGTTATTTTTATTTATTTGTAATAACTTTTTGTCAATGTAGTTATATTTTTGCAAACTTTATAGCTGAAAGTTATTGACCCAAAAAAATATTAAAGTTAGGAAGGAAATCCAATTGCATTAGAAGATTTTATAAAATATTTTAAACCTTATCCAGAGCTGAACTTCTGATGTAAAATCATAAGTATGGTATTCAAGCATTCATTTAATGATTATATAGCTTTGATATTCAATGCAATTCATCATTACTGCTAAGTGGAAATGTTATTTGAAAACCTCGTTGAGATTTTATAGATATAAAAAGTACAAACAGATCCTAATGTTTCACCAAATATAAAATTAATAAGTTTAAAAAAATAAATTAAAAATAAAAGTTGGCATAATTATAGGGTTCGACAGAAATATTTTTAAGCTAAATAAATTGTTTAAATTAAATTTTTAAACGACATGGTTTTGAAATATAAACATTTCTAAAATTATTTTAATTTTTTTAATTCAAAATCTCTTTATTCATAGGAGCAGTAAATTTTACAACTTGATAAATAAAATCATAACAAAAATGAACGTAAAATAATAGAATATTAGCACATTTATGTCCATATCGAGCCCCATCACATTAACTTCTTTATATTAAATATTATCTTCGTTATAGTATTATCGCCAAAATTTTTATAATAAAATCTATTCCATCATTAGTTGCACTAAAATTATTGTAAAACTACTTATTGCAGATATATCATAAGATTTATCTTTGACATATTCTTAGAATCATTTTTTTTTTGTTGTTATTACTTTTTTTGCTGACTTTAGCATGTATCGATTAGAACTAAAACTACCCGTAACGTGCAATCAGATCATATATATAAATAAATAATAATATTGTGTATATATTTTTATTTAGTTAAAAAAGCTAAAAAATCTTTTAGTTCATGGATTTAACTGAAAAACTAGTCAGTTTTAGATTACGTGAATATGCATTGATTGGTATCTCAACTATCCCGACCGCTACAATTAGTTTTCAGAAATCGATATAACGCAGTTAATTTTTTTTGTGAAAAACTAAAAACCCACTTCGTTGATTTTACTGGAAATTGATTTCGCTTACTTACTTTGGTTAAAAACATATTGCAAATAAAACTATTTTTACGGAAAAAAACTCGCGTATAATTTGGTTACATTTTTGATTTTAACCCGACGTTTCGAATACTTTAGACGACGACTATTTTTAGTGTTCACGGGTATTTTTAGTGTGCGACACTTACATCTCGTCTACCGGTGAACACTGAAAATAGTTTTATTTGAAATGTGTACTCGTGACAATCTAAGAAAAAACATATTAATTGGTTAGTAAAAAAAATCACAAATTAAAAATATAAATTTAGCAAAGCTTTCTTTTATTATACCAACTTTTAAAAATACTTCAGAACGTTTCACTATTATTAAGATCACTCAAAATAATTGAGCTTATGATTCAAAATGTAATACTCTGAATATGCAATTAAAAATAATTGGAGGGTTATCTTATACATCAGAGTTTATTCATAAAAGACTTGCCTTTTGGAAATAGAAAAGTTCAGATTTACTCTATCAATTTCTGAAATGAAGTTCTGCAAGTACTTGTTAGTAAGTTGTAGAATCTCGAATTCGCTTGAGCCCCTTTCATCGCAATAGTTGTTCTGAAACTTTGAATATTTTTATTTTATTATACAGCTATCTGTTGCTAGCTACATCTCCTCGAATAATTATAAATCATAATTTAGCCAGATGGGTTTAGTTTTTCTTTAATGTACAAAAATATTATCTTTTCATTGTCATTATATTAAAAAATACCCCGTTTTACTTCAGTCTAATATTTTATTCTATAAAGCATAAATAAGGACCGTGTATAAAATTGATTTTACGTCATTGCATTTTCCAATTTGTTTTAGTTAATTTAATATTGTTTTTCTTGTACCTATGTCTAGCAATGAATGAATCAAAAGATATTTCTTTAATCGGGGAGAAACCGAATGATTATGAAACTTCAAAGGCACTTCATGCGCAACATACCGCTTCATTGAACGTTAAGACCGGCGGATTCAACAGTACATTATGAACCGATACGTTTGTTCCTAATCTGCTTCAGAAAACATAAAATACTTGTTTCTGGTACATAATATAATAATATAGATGTAATGTCTATATTCTACGTGAATTTAAAAAAAATCTTAAAATGCCTTATTCCAAAACTAACTGCTGCTATATCACATACTAATTTGCCTTTTACTTTGTTTTTTAATATATTTTTTCTGTTCCACTGACATTACTAGTATTAAGCAAACTTCTATCATTTAGTAACCTACCGTTGAAACTTCGGATAGCCTACTAATTTTAGCTCCTATTTTTAAACTTATACTTTATTCGTTTATATATTTAGAAAGGTTTCTTTTGTCAAATAAATTTTATTCGCAAGATTAGGGAGATATAGCCCTTATAAAACTGTATACATACTATATATTGCAAGAAAGCACTCTTGTGCTATCTCAGAAAAAAATTAACTTCCCGGCAGAGCCAAAGAATTTTTGTATTTTTTTTTACCTTGTGAACTAGAAACCTAGAATGTAGTAATCAAATAGTCATCAGTGCAATGGACCGAGGTACTGTTCATATCTGCTACCCACAGATGAAGTACATGAAACAATTTTGAGACTGAATAGGAAGCATCATGACAATTTTGTATAGTATTCGTATCTTGGTTATGACGAAAGAGTGATTGTAATAAATACTGATATCGATACCTATGAGATTAAAACTCATAAGAAAATTTGTTACTTTAATTAACAAATATATAAATTAATATTACAAGGATGCAAAGTTTTTTTTAGAACGTAATCTAAAAAAAATATTTATACAAATCCTCATTAAAATATATAAAATCATCCAGTTGAATAAAGTAACGATAAAAATGTGATCGTATTGTAAAAAAATAGTAGTAGTATTAAAAGTAATAATATAAATTTGTTACTTAACATGAAAATAGTTTTACAACAGGTTTATGGGTTCTATTTATGTCAGCATTTTGAGTCACATTTTTTTATCTATATATTTTCAATAATACTAAACCCTTAATCTTTTATTTTGAAATATCTGGTGGTAGCATTAGCTAAAAGCATTCGCGTGTACTATAATTGCTTGGGAGGAGGTTCGACAGCATCGGACACAATGAAATGGTAAGAAACTATTACGTGCCACTTCGAATGGTTTAACTCTTTGTCATTTACTAACATAATATAAAACTTTACAAGCTTCAAGATCTGATTTTTTTCCTTTAAAATCTAATAGGACCATTGTAATACTTATTATATCTAATATGTCCATTAATTTTTATTAAATTTTAATATAAAATTCATGTCATAAACAGAATGTAAATATAAAGACTTTATTTTATTTATTTAGAGCAAGTTTTATGTCTAGTATGAATTTGGTATTTCACGTAATTTTCCTGAATTTATTAATATTTCTATGAGGACAAATTGAATTTTCATAAATAAATTGTTATAAGTACTAAATATTGAATACAGTATTAATTTTTTTATAGTAGAAAACTAAATAACTTTCTAGAAACTAGACATCATAAAGACAGAAAATACAAAATATACGTCATTATAAAAATTATATTCAATTACATTATATGATAAAACTGTATCAATTATTATTATTTGAAAGCCATTCCATGATAATAAACAAATCAATATTTAACGATACATCATTACTCACACTAAATATATTTAATATATTGTGGGGTTTAATATTATATTTTATAAATAAAATACCATTCGCATGTCTGTAAGAATATATTCATTTTATATTGAAAATGATAATTAGTGTGAATTGAATTTACATTTTCGGGACAAAGTGAAAACGTGAGTAGAAAATGTAAAAGAGATACCTTATAAATTTTTAATGACATTCTGTAGTTTTTTGATTGTTCGATTATTTATAAACGATAAACAAAATAAACCCGAAAAAAACTGTTTTCAAATACTAAATGAAACACAAAAAATCTTTCACAATAGTAATGAAAGCCCATAATCTTAAACAAAAAAATATATTATTTTTTAGTGCGGGATTGGATTAAAATAACCATAATGTAAAAATCCTAAAGGTTAATTACGGAATAAATACGTTTTACAAAACGTAACTGTTCTCGGTGTTAATTAATATAGAATTCTCGTAATGAGAGCTATAAATTCATTTAATTATTGTATAAGTTAAGCCTGTTTTGTTTATTTTATTTTTATGAGATATATTTAAATAAAAATATAGTTTTAATTAAAAAAAAATATATATTGAAGGTGTACGTATAAAAAATAAATTTATTGAATTGATTGAATGATTGAATTGAATGACAAACTATGAAAAAAAAATTATAATTTTATATCAAAAATTAATTAACATTTTATTCCAAATATGCAGCTAACAGATATATCAAAAGTGTTACTTAGATGGAAAATTATCTAGGTTAGAAAAAAAGGAAGGGAATTATGTTTTTTTAAAAAGAAAGTCAATAAATCATTCCTTAATAGTTTAATAAAATTTGATTTTAAAAAGTATTTTATTAATTCCATGAATTTAAACTATCGCGACTTGTACTCATTTTAAACTTAAATAACCGAATATTTTATTATCTCTATGGAATTATTCAAACTAACATTTTATAGTTGTAATTACAAAATATTTTGAATTTTAATGCCATTATCTTCTTGATTGAAGAATTTCTTAGGAATTTTAGTATTTGAATTAAAACCTTCGGCCTAAATACAACAAAAGGTAATAATAATTCACCTTAATCGAAGTTCTAAGAATTTTATGAATATTTGTATTGTTTTAACTCTTTTAACATGTGTTTGTGATGAACATATTATCATTTGAATAAAATAATATCTCTTTTAGAAACTTTGGAGAGAATGTTGGCAACATTGTTCTAAGAGGAAGTTTAATCACTAAGATGACGCAAATTCAGCATCTCAAGTTATGTAACGATTAAAGTAAACCGTCTTTTCTTAAGTAAGTTTAAATACTTTTAGTACTATATATATATATATATATATTATTTATATTTACAATATTTAAATATTAATAATAAAATAAAATATGAAATAAAAGTTTATAAAGTTTTAATATAGCGAAACCTACCACCGGCTCTGAAACATGACTCATTCCTGCATTTATGCCTCAGTCCTAAAAAGTGCTTGCAAAAAAAACTCAGCAGGCTTGTTCTTTTTATGTTTTAAAGACAACTTTTATACTATTACAGTTTATCATAGTCTTGAAATGATTTTATAAAAAGGTAAGAAATCGAAAGGTTAATTGGATTATTCTTAATGCCATGGTCGTATTATTGTGGCTGGTATTGTTGTGACAAATGTGGCAATAATTCCCACTACTTACTTTGCTAATATCATGGTCAAGGACAAGTCAGAGGTATTCTTAATATGTAATAATCATGTTTCAAATATGTTTGAATTATCTCATTGGAATTAAAGCTCTTAAAACTAAAATTGTTAAATTTCTTCATATTATAGTTCTAGTTTTAGTAATGGTTCGGCAACAGCAAGTGAACAAATTTGTAAAGATGCTGGTATTTTATGAAAAAAAAATTCAAAAGCATACAGACGCAACTTTCTTATTTGACTTTATTACTTCAATATCAATATGAAGAAAAATATTAGAGTTCCGAGCTTTTCTTTCACCAGAATCACATAGAAATTATAAACCAAATAACTGTCACAACTTAAATTTATAAAAAATGCTTTATTATAATTTTAGTCCAAGCCAATTATTGTATTTTCCGGAGAAAAATTGAGAGGATGTGCCAGTTAAAATATCGTGGTACAGTGAGATAGACACACAATACCATACGAATATAATTGTAAACCCGTAGAACATTTTATTATTTTATAACCACACTGAACTATTTTCGTGTTTTTACGTTACAACTAGTGAATTTTCCGAGTGAAAAGCATTTATCTTATATGCTCACTCAAATAATAATCCTATATCAGATTACATTTATCATTTTAAATATTGTATTATAATTATATCACAAATTTCTGATTTTTATCGCAAAAATGTAAAATAGATTTTTAAATTTTTTTTATAGCTGTACAGACAAACAATCAATTTTTTTTAAGTTCTATATATATTATTTTTGAAGTTATGTTTAAAATCTACTGATGTTTATAGTCTGATATGATTTATTAACATTACATGGAGAGCTTGTTTGTCTAATTTTGGGCAAATTATAATAAAACGGAAGAATGTATTTAATTTTTTTTAAAATCTTTTTTAGTATTTTCTTAATGTAAATTTTCAATATCACAAAAATTTATTCAAAATTGCGATAAGACACAAACTTACACAAATCATCCGACCGAATGAGGAAACATGAGTGCACCGTATGCAGCTACGACGCGATTAGGAATTAACAGACGAACAAAAATATTATATTTCTACTATAAATTAATAAGTATAACATATTAGATTTGATGAAATTACAATTATTACATTTATTTATTTATTTATTTATTCTTTATTGTTCCAACATAAAAATGTTACAATGGGTGGACTTAATGCTAAATAGCATTCTCTAACAGTCAACCTTGGGGATGTGCAGAGACTTTAAAAGCGGTGCAATAAAGAGCGCAAAATTTTGAAAGGTTTGTAGGAAGTAATTATAAATATATAACATATAAGTAGTGGGAAAAATGTAAGCACAAAGAAGAAAAATAATAATAATAAAGAACTATAATAGATATATTCATAAGAAATATTGTTAGTAATACATTCTAACCTAAAAGTTTGTTCAAGAAGTGGCTATAAATTTTTTTTTTGAAAATAGGCCTTGTCCGTGATTTCCTGATGTCATTGGGGAGAGAATTCCAAAGTCGAATAAACTGGAACGTGAAAGAATTGGATATAAAACCAGAGCGGTGCATAGGGAAAGCAAGGCGGAGAAAATTAGAAGAACGAAAAGACTTACCGTGAGAATCACTGAGGTATTGAAAATTACTTTTAAGGTAATCAGGGGAAAGAGGATTAAATAATATAGAAAAAAGAGAATTAAGTAAATGTGACTGTCTACGTTCACGAATTGGGAGCCATTTGAGCTGGCGGCGATAAACAGAAATATGGTCAAATTTACGGAGACAGAAGATGAATCGTATTGTATAATTAATAAGACGATCTAGTTTATTGAGAAGCTCCTCACTTATGTCAGAGTAGCACACATCAGCGTAATCAATAATAGGAAGAACAAGGGTTTCGATGAGATACTTTTTTGTAGTGATGGATAAGAAATTTTTGAGACGGTGTAAGGATCGCAACACTGCTAAGACCGACCGACTAACCTCGTTAACTTGTGTTGACCAGGAAAAAGTAGAGTCTAAATGGATGCCGAGGTTCTTCACCGTTGATGAATAAGGTATGATAATAGTACCAAGAATTACAGGGTGAACCAAGTTTAAGTCAATTTTACTTAATAGGCGAGAGCTACCGAAAATAATTGATTGACATTTGGACACATTGATGCAAATCCCAAATTTCTTGGACCATGAGTATATATTACGTAGGTTATCGTTTATGTTTTTCACTCCATTCTCAATATCAGAAATTTTGACCTGTGTGTAGATTTGCAGGTCATCCGCATACAAGTGGTAAGAGCAGTCAAGAGAAGTGACAATAAGATTGATAAAGATGGAAAAAAGTAATGGGTATAGAATGCCACCTTATGGAACACCCGACTTTAATTCACACCAATTAGAAACCACACCGTTTACCCTAACGGCTTGCTGGCGTCCACGAAGGTAACTAGAAAACCAATCCAATGCTGTGGATGACACTTTGTTGTGCTTAAGAGCAGCAAGGAGAATATCGTGGTCTACCATGTTCAAAGCGTTAGAGAAATCGACCAAAACTAAGATGGTGACCAGTCTATTCTCCATGCCATATCGAATATCTTCAGTGACTTTGAGAAGGGCGGAAGTGGTACTATGACCCGGATTGAAACCTGATTGAAAAGGGGATAAAAGTTTATTAGAGTAAAAAAAGGAGGCTAACTGTTTGTGAACAGTAGCTTCAAGAATTTTAGACATAAAAGGCAGAATTGAAATGGGTCTGAAATGTTTTAATTGAACAGGATTGGCTGTTTTAGGGAGAGGAGTTTTATAAGCTTTTCGCCAAATAGAAGGGAAACAACCTGTCAGTAAAGAAAAATTTACAATGTTAGTGATGATAGGTGCCAGAGAGCTGAGAATAGGTAAAATCATTCCTCTACTCACATCATCAAAGCCAACTGCTTTTGACTTAAGAGAAGATATAGTTTTACTGATATCATCCACAGAAACTGAAGAGAAATAAAAAGGATCGATAGAAGCTTGAGGCATGGAAGCAATTTCAGAAATAGTGTTGGACTTAATGAGGGCACAAAGAGAATTACAGGAAGAAAAGTATATATTTAACTCATCAAGGGTGAAAGAGCCAGAGGTGAAATTAGAAGAACCTTTACCTATACCGAGAGAGTGGAAAAACTTCCATATTTCAGCTGAGGAAGAATTGAAAATACTACCGTTAAAATAACGTCGCTTGGCTGCTCTAACCATTTGATTGCATCTATTGCGAGCTGCTTTATAAAGGTTCCAGTTATCGTCACATCTGTAACGTTTAAAGCGACGAAATAATCTGTCACGGCGTGTCATTGCCATTCTGACACCACGGGTAATCCACGGAGCTGGCAGACGATTAAGTTTGACTGGTTTGAGCGGCGCATGCTTATTAAACAGATTTAAGATAATATTATTTAATATAGAGACCTTGTTATCAGCTGTTGGCGCAGTCTAAATATAATATATCAAAAGACAAAGTAGCAATTTATATTTATTTTTTTTATTGTTTTTTTTTTATATTGAAGGGAAGAATGAATTTTTGTTTTTTATATCTTTCAGAAAAAAAAACAACTTTTCAGGCTTTTAATAATTAATTTTTATAAATAACTAATTTTTCGTTAGTAAATTAAATCCTAGGATGTCTTGATAGAATTCATTAATAAATTAAAATAAAATGTAAAAATTTAGACAAAATAAAAAAAACATACGAAAAGGGCAATATTTTATCTTAAGTAATATCTTTTATATTAATTTAACAAAAGATCCTAAGCTTCACAATCGGCGCAAAGATGCGTGATGATGATAAAAAAGCTCTTAAGAAATTTGTTAAAAAAACATTAGTATCACGACCAATATTGCTTTTTTGATTTATGTGTTATTTAAGTTATAAAGTTAGAAGCCGTTTGGTCGTTGTTAAGATATCGACATAGGAAAAGTATTACTTTATTTTAGTACCATTTTCTTTAATAAAAGAAACTTAGAATATAAGAATTCATTTAAGCGGCCAAAGGTAATAATAATGTAAAAAATACTTATAAATATTTTTTTAAGTACCTGAGTCAAATAGTTTTTACGTTTATGTAGAATAAATAAATAAATATTTCAAAAGTTTATCATAATAAGCTTTCGTCGGAGTCGATAATTCCGACAAAGCAATTAAATGGATCGGACTCAACAGCGGAAGGATATTAGATTCTTGATTAGACGGGTAACTAATTGTGTTCGTTGAGTGATGTGTTGCGAGCGTCATTAAACGTTGGGTTGTGTGATGACGACTCGAATCTATCATGTGTGTCAGTCGTTTGGAAGAACCCTGAATTTCAATTCTCTTTTCATAGTACAGTAACAATTAGTGTGTTACTCAATATTTCTACCAAATATGTCACAAACAACAATGTAATATATAATAATTGATAACCATAATATATAATATTTAAAATAAACGTAAACTGGCTATATTTTTTCAGTCTATTATCAATAATTATAATTAAATAAATTAACAAATTAACTTAATCTTAATGATAATTTTTTAATTTATTTACTAAAAATAATCTTAATAATCCTAGTTACAAATAATAGTAGTAATTTTGTGGATTAAAAAAGTTCCCTCTATAATTTTCAATTAGTAAAAATGACGTAAAAAGAAGTTCTTTAACTTGAAATTTGTTAAAAATGCAAGTTCTGGAACAAGAACAGACAAAGAGTAGTTTAATTTCCTAACTTTTAGCTCCACTTTCTAAAATAAGACATCTTGTGAATGCAGGACTTATGAGAGTAGTTATAAGATTCAAGAGTTAAGATATATTTATTCAAAACACAGCACAGTTACATACAAAAGAAATACTTATTTTAGAAATATACAAAAATAAAAATAGGAAAAATAAAAAACAAAGTAATACAAGCGAATAAAAAAAATACAAAAAAAAAAATTTTAGTAAATTAATTTGAATTTTTCATGAAAGTTAGATTGATAACGTTGTTTTATCACGAACAAAAGAACATAGAATATACGAGAATTTCATTGTATAATCAAAATTGTAGATCAACTATTGCGATAAAAAGGTCTCAAACTAATTCAAGATTCTATAACTCCACTCTCTGTAAAACTTCACTGCAGACATTGTCAAATTTTACTTGAATTTTCCATTTCTAGTCACCAATGCTCTTTTGACAAAACTCTGATATATAAGATAGCACTCTAATTATAAGCTGAATTATTTTTAGTGATCTTTGTATTAAAAAATAACTTGAATAGCAATAACTGGTTAAATAAATAAATATGTAATAACAAATTGATGATATTATTCAGTTATATGTGATTTGAAAAATCGCTTGAACATATAATGAATTAAATAGGTATGCTGTTGTTATTATACTTTAAGTAATATTAGGTTTTGTTTTAACTTATGTTTTTATTATTAAATTTATGTTTGGTGAAAGATTGGTATCCATTTGTAAAATACATATCTATAAAAACTCAACAAGGTTTTCAAATAGCATTTCCACTTTGCAGTAATGATGAACTGCATTAAATATCAATCCTATCTAATAATTGAATAACTATCTGAATACCATATTTATTTTATAAAGTTCTCTTCCGATTACTGAAGTTAAGCAACGGCGGGCGATGTCAGTACTTGGATGGGTGACCGCCCGAGAACACCTCGTGATGTTGGCTTTTTGGGTGATAGACTGTAAACGCGTTCCCATACCACGCCACCACAGGCACAGTAGGAGGCGAACTTTGCAGGAGTTTTAGTTGGTATTCCGGGCGTCCACGGAGGAGTAGGAGGGTCGTCCGGCTAGTCCCACACTCGGGCGGCGGGCCGGTCAGTGTGTAAAGGCATTTCCCCCGACGTGAACAAAAAAAAAATATTTCATGATAAAAGCATAAAATTACTCTTTTATCATGAAATGAAATGTTACTTGAGAAAATATTTTTTCATTGTTATTCAAAATATATGCATACCCTGGAATTGCAGTTCTCTTTAACGTTGTAACTATATCTTAGAGTATGCGTTTCTAATAAATGACATTATAAAGGAACTTGTAACATATACTCAAAGTTTTGCAGCATTTGAAATTTAAATACATTTCTACTACCAAGTGTTACTTGAACTTGTAATATAAATTATAATGGCTTGCCTCGCATGGAAAATTTACATAATACGAGCATCAAGTCTTGAAATATTGATGTTTATATTAAATGCAGTTGTAGTTTTACCTCCACCACTTTGCTGTACAACAGTCATCACTCTCCGTGCACTAAGCTTATTTATATCAAAAAGTTTATTATAGGTACAAAATGGCCGAACCTACTTTGAAAATGTTTACAAGTCGTGGCGAATATATTATTCCTAAAAATACATTATATTCCCTGTTTCTATTTTAAAATGTTTTAATATTTTTATTGTTTTATAAATGTCGGAATGGTTAGTTGTATATTGCATTGCCTTCAGGAACAGTTTTTGTTTTGCTTCACAGATTATTATTGTCTAGACATACTTGTCACCTTTATTTTTATTATTGTGAAACCACCTGCGGCATAGAGATATTATTTTTTAGTGCGGGAGTTGATTAAAAGATATATGAAAACCCCAAATAGAAATGGATTACAAAATAATAAATTTACAGAACAGAAATTCTTTTGGTATTAGTAATAGATAATTGTCGTTGTGAAATCATAAATAAATTTGTGAAAGTCGATTCTATTTACTTTTGATTTTTATTTTTTTTTTCATCATCATCACATCATTTACATTTTATATCATACTTTACGGGCTAATGTATCATGAAGATACGCTAAAAATGACGCTTAGATATAAAATAATCTAAATTAGTAAAAGAGGAGAGGAATGCTTATTTTTTTTAAAAAAAGGAAGTAAATCTTTGTACAACAGTTTATTTAAATTTGATGTACAATTTTATTTTAAAAGGTATTTTACTAATTTGTTTTTTTTTAAATAACGCGACTTGTTTCCAACTTAAACTAGACTTATAGAATATTTTACTATTTGTTTGAATTTATTCTTGTAAATTAAAGTATTTCCTAAGAATATTTAGTATTACAATGAAAATCTTTGAACTGACAAATTAAAGAACAGTTTTGTTGGCTGTGATTAATGTTTTACTCGAAAATTTTAATACGAATTTTATGAATCTTTTCATTATTATAATCCTTCTATGTAATGAACAATATAACATTGGGATAAAAGAAAACCTTTACACTTAAAAACGTCTTAGTACAGTGGATAAGTTCAATTACTAAAACTCTCAAATTTTGTAATGATTTTAATAAAAAGACTTTTCTTATATAAGCCAAATTTACGAGGTAAATTACTTATAATGTTATGGTATTTTATGACATCTCTATCTATTAAGAATTAAGAAAAAAAATAATAAATATAAAGATTGAGTTTGGATGTATTGGGTAAACTTAATTAATTAATGATTTAGAATGCGATATAATATAAAAATAAATAAATCTTTCGGCTGAATTGGGAAGCACTGGAGCACTGTGTGTATCTACGAAGCGACTTGGGATTAATTGATGTAAAAAAATATTAAAATCTAATATTATGTACATAAATCACAAAGTTAGGTTATACAAAATACTGCAGATGTTGTTTATAGTGCTATTGTAACATTAAATATTTAGGATTTTATTTTAAGTTTAAAATAATATAAAAAATGTTTTCTTTTTAAAAACATTAAATATATGGAAAATAGATGCTTAAAGGATGACAAATTGTAGGAACGTTTCGTTACATGTGAATAATTAATATATTAATATTATTTTATAGCATTTCTATCGCATTACATATTAAATAGACGTTTGAGAAATAACAAATTGCGAAAACGGAAGTGAATTTTAAGCAATCTAATATAACAATGCTTGTCAATGTGTCACAAACAAATTATAATGTTCTCTCTCGCTCTCTTAATCTTTTATGTAGTTTATAAAATTATAATAAAAATATTATTAGAATGGCTTAAGTTTCGAGTTTTGAATTTAATTGTCTCTAAGCTTGAGAAATAGAATACAACAATTTATTTTTAATTAAATCCGTCAAAAAGAATGGATATAATGATTAACCAAAAATTAATTATCTTCAAATAATAAGATGTTAGTAATTCATTAAGTTCGCAGTATGTATCTTAAGTATATTCATTAATAATTTGAAATGTACAATGAAAATAAGATAATTCAGTAAAAATATATATAAAAAACATACAACAATGTAAATATTAAATAATCTATCTTTTATAATGTTATTTTGTATATTAATTAGTGTAGAGCATGATTTTGATAAAATACTAGTTACGAAGTTTAAAAAAAAGGCCAATACGGCTTTTTCAATTTGTGTATTATTTACGTTATAAAATAAGAAGCCTTTTGGCAATCGTGCAGACAAGAAACAAAAATGCTGTTACTTAACAGTACTGAAACTCTTTAGATTAGTATTATTGTCTTCAATAAATCAAGGTTACAATAAAATAACGTTAAAAGTTACTACATTTTTTCCTTTTAAGTTATGATTTTGATAAATTTTTCAGAATGATAGTTTCGAAAGTTTTAATTATAAATTATAAATACTATAATTAAAATACATATTTAAATATTTGCTTGTGGTAGGTTTTCGAAAATTACTTTTTAATATTTTTCACAGACAACTCAACATTGTCAGCAGCATATTAATAAAGATTTTCGACATGTATTTGCACTTTATATCTACGAGGTATTAAAGTTGACTTAATCAAATCATGGCTCGAAATTTGCAAACTTTATTATGTAGCTTAGTTAAATAGACTCATAAGTATATTATAAATAATACAACATAATTTAAATACTACATAATAAATTTTACATAATAGGATTGCGTCTGAGCAAATAATTTCGACAAAGCAATCAAATAGATCAGAGTCAACAGAGGCCTGATATTAGATTCTTGATTAGACGGGTAACTAATTGTGTTCGTTGAGTGATGTGTTGCGAGCATGCGTCATCAAACGTTCGGTTGTGTGATGACGACTCGAATCTATCATGTGTCAGTCGTTAGGGAGAATTCAATTCAATTCTCGTTGCACAGAACAGTCGTGGTTAGTGTAATACTAAATATTTTTCCCAAACATATCACAAATATATATTATTGTGATTTTTTTTTATTAATAAAAAACATTTTAGAAATGAATATTACTAATAAACGGTACATATAATTTTTTTTAATATATAAATAAAAAAATATTTTTTGGGACTTAATAAACCCTCCATACTTTAAAATCAGTGAGAATTATACAACACAAAAATTTCGTTAGCTCGAAGTTTGTTAAAAAATCCAAATTCTGGAACAAGAATAAACGAAGAGTGGTTAATTTCTTAACTTTAAGTCCCCCTTCTAAAATTATTTCTGGTATATGCAAACCCTATATTAACAGTTAAAGTGGCTACTATTACATATTATTGAAGGTGAATTCTGCTTGATTTAAATTATAGTATTTCTTAAATCAAGGCTACGAGTGCTTATCTTGTTTATATACACAAAATCGTTATCATGATGGTAATATGTGATGAAAATTAAAAGTTTGTAGAACCATTTAAATTCTTGTATTCTGTTATCATTTCTTTAAAGACAAAACAATATTATCAATCTTATTTTAAGTATTAAACTAACCATTTTACAACTTGTTTTAGTTTAATATTATCCTAAACGTAAATGAAGTACTTAGAATGCTCAGAAAAGGAATCTCTTTTTTATTGATAAATAATAAAGATCCTGTAATAAGACACATAAGTAAGTAATTTCCAATACTAACTACTAACTTTTACTAACTACTAAGACTAATAACTTTTTTAATTAAATCTTGTTTTCTACTTTCTTTAAAATATACCTATAGTTATGTTAGATTAAAAAAAAATGTGTATATATTTAATTATTTTTATATTTAATTTATTTATATAAACCAAATGGTAAGGAAAAGCTTAATAGTAATTATGTGGATGAGATGTCTTCCGAGCCTAAACTGGCTTATAAGTAAGAAAGGAAAAATATTAAGTATTGTTTAAAAAAAGTATTTAGATCCGGACGAAAAAGAATACTTATCAAAGCGTTTTCAGATAACTTATAACTGATTAGTTTTACAGTGAAATTGACAAAGCAGTTATTTATTTTTTTCAAAAAGTCAGAGTACCGCGTATTCGCGATTTTTAAACATCTAATTAAGTTTGCTGTACCAATTGATGCGTTTTAATGTCTCCAAAAAGAGATCTTAATTGAAATAGAAATGTCTCTATTTTAGTGTTTTTAAATTCTCTTATTTTTTAAAGTTTTTGAAAAATATTTAAATTAATGAAATAATTTGTATCTGAAATAATTTTTTTCAACGATTTTAGTGAAAGTATTAAATAATAAAAAAATATAATTAAAGATCATAATAGAACATTTTTCTTAACCAAGAAGTTAATTAGACTGTGGGAATCGCACCAATATTGTGTGTTTATTTTAATTACGCTAATATAAATTCAATTTTATCGCCCCTTAATACTGATTGAGATACGAATAGAATACGAGATGAGTTCTTGTTATCCTCTCACGAAATCGCTTGAAATACTTCATCTGTGAGTAGCAGACATGAGAGTACTTCGGGCCATCTCACTGATGACTATTTGATAAAAAGGTTTAAAATCAACTACCAATAAAAAATATATAAAATTTACTAAATGCAGTTATACTTCTCTGTTTTTTTTTTATTTTCTTGTCCTCGGAGGTATTAAAATACCTAAATAAATATTGAGTATTATATATTATATGAGTGTCGTAACGAGGATGATTGAGGTTAATAATTAGCTTCATTTAATAATGTCAATATCAAAAAATTCCTAACGTAAAAACTATTCTGTAGAATTATTAAAAGATTTAAAATATTTCATTAAAAATGTATAAAATTTTTTAGGTCACAGAATCGGTTTAATTTAAAAAATTGTTACTCAAGCATAGTCAAGGCTAATCGTTACAGTAAGAACCAACTCAGCTTTTCATGACTTAATGCTAACTCCAAGATACGTTGTAAGCTGAAGACGACACCGCTCGCCTTGCGTCCTCACCATCGATGGGAATTGGAGAGAAGACTATATTCAGTCTTAGACTTACAAGCATTTATCTTTTTTAATAAATAGTTGTAATTTAGTTTTAAATATATGTTAAGAAATAATGTGTTTTTTTTTTGCTTCCTTCTTTGCCAACAAATTTAATTAAATCACATAAACTATGTTATATTACCATACACTATGTGATCATATAATAGATAATTTTTATATTCTAATTAATAATAAAATTGTTAAATTAGCATTTACTAGATTCTCACGAACCTTGGAAACGCTGATTAAGCACAGGTGCATTGTATCATGTTAAAATCCCAGAATGTAAATCTGAAACCCTTGTTTGTTACACTTTCTGTATTCCTTTAATTATAAATTCATTTTATTCATTCTTGTCTCCAACTTTGAGCAAGGATCTTGTAGTTTGTAAATTAAATATAAGTATAAAATTTTAAGTATTTGTATTTTTTTTTATCCTCCGGTTGTGACCGACGCGATTACTGTACCACGTTTGTTTAATTACAAGGCAGCATAAACGAATAATACAGACAAAATCTCTTACCAAAGGAAAAAAAAATACTGCTATATATATAGCAGTATTTTTTTAGTTAACTAGGGAACTAGCAATTCTGTAATTAAATTGTAAGCCAAAGGATTGTTATTTGATGTTTAGTATTTAATGCCAATCCAATGCTTAGTTAATTGAATTATATAACATAAAAATGTTGAATTATTAGTACTTTGATCTCGCTTTTGTTACTTTTTAATAAAAATATTAAACGTAAACAAATAAATATAATCTTATTTTATTTTATATTTTCCATTTATTTAATAACGTTTAAACCTAAATCCTAAAGTTACTTTTAATTATTTAAAAATAACAAGTTTATAATTACATTTAAAGTTAATCATTCGAGAAAGTTGCGATGAAGTTAATAAAAAATATATCAAGACAAGGTGAGACAAAGTTATTTTACTTAGTCAACTTGTACCCTTTTTTTAATTATTGTAATTGTAATTGTCTATTCCAGTTAAAATTTGATTAATATAAATACATAAAGACAAAGCTTTAATTAAAATGATCATTAGTATCCTCTTATTTTAGAGGTATAGTTTATTTATAGACAAACAGTTTTATGAAAATAGGTAATAGAAGTATTATAAATAAGTAAATGTTTCTTTCAATGATTATTAATCATTTAGAAAAAGTTATCGTATATTTTTTATAAACCAATTAGCAAGCAAGAAATTAAAATATGAAATTAGAGTTTTTTAACTATTGGAAAGGTTATGTATGAACGTGAGTAATGAAGCAAGAAAATTCTAGTTTTTACATAAATCAAATGTACATTGTATAAATTACAATAATATTTTCCCGATATTATATTATCATATAGAACTACACAAACCTAACACGACCTTTAATAATGGTAAATGTCAATGTCAATTTTTCTACCACTTACCAATTATAATATATTATATATAAATATAAACATATATTTGTCTAATCCTTAAAAACCTTTCTAAATATTAGGATATATATAATTCCATTTTATTAAAAGTAGCTAAAGTTAGTAGGCTTTACGACTTTCCAACGGTCAGTAAATTCTTGGTACAAAAAATAACAAAGCTAGAAAGGAGAATGTTACTATGAAAAATAGCAGCAGGTAGTTTTGTTGTAATGTAATATATAAAACACTATTTGTAAATGTACAATGCAGAATACAGGCATTATACTTCTGTTATATTATATCCTGCAAGAGAAACAAGTATTTTATGTTTTCCGAAGCAGAATAGGAACAAACGTATCGGTTCATAATGTATTGTTGAATCCGCCGGTCGTGAAGTTCAATGAACCGGTATGTTGCGCATGAAGTGCCTTTGAAGTTTCATAATCATTTGGTTTCTCCCCGATTAAAGACACATTTTTGATTCTTACATTGCTTGATATATTTACAAGAAAAACATCTTTATTGGACCAACGTAGTTTAGTAAAATTAATACAGCTTGCGTGTCATCGATATTAAAAAGGGCTGGGTCTATAGAATTCTGCGTTCTAGATTAAAACAGTGGATTGAGGTAAAAAGTTTTCTTGAACATAATAAAAATGTTAGGATAATATTTATGTACATTGAAAATAAAATAAAATAAAACTGTTACTGCTAAATTTAAGCAATAGACTAAAAGAAATTTAAATTAAAATTTAAAAAAAATCTAAAATATAGTCTTTTTTTAAATTTAATTTACGCATTTAACTATGTACACAGGTATGCCAGTATAGTGTATACTAAAATTTAATAAACTTATTTTTTAATATAGACGTTTTGAAATTGATTTTTTTATATATTAAATAAAAAATGTCTCATTTTGACTTATCAATTTTCTGTTTTTATAAATATCGAGAGTTTAAATTAAACATGTAAAAATAAATATTTAAATTTAAAACCGAAGATTTAGCAGAATTAATACACATGAACATTATATTTTACTAGTAGTTAGCACTTCTTCTTCGCTTGAATACAATAGATTAACTGTCCAATTACTCCTAAAAATACTGTTTATATAACCTTACTAACTACCCTTCTCAAATAATTAACAATCTTAGTCAAATCATCAACTTTAAACACAAAACAGTTCATTAATGATATATAGATATCATTCCAAGTATTGAGCACGTTATTAAAATAATAATTTATGTTATTGATTCTAATTATTTTGTTTAAATCTAGAATTTGTTATTCTATTTTTGTAAAGACGTACTACTAATGATTTGAATCTTAGTCAAGTCAACAACTCACACAAAATACAAAATATAGTTTATTTTAGAGATTGAAGAATTTGTAATATTAAAATAATAATAAATAATATTAAATATAAAGTAAACCTTACAAATATTAAATTTGTATTTGGGAAAAGATTCGTATCCGTTTGTAAATTTTATATCTCTAAATTCTCAACGAGATTTTCAAATAACACATGCACTTTTGCAGTAATGATGAACTGCATTGAATATCAATCCTATTTAATAATTTAATATATTTCTGAATACCTTATTTAAAATTCTAAATTGAAGCTTGCTTCAGGATATGGTTCAAAATCTTTTATGCAACCTACTAATGCAATTTGATTACCTGTATTTTCAAAGTACGAGTACTTTGATATTTTTTCTTTAATATCTCATAAGTTTTATTTGTTAAAAATAATATAATTATATATTAACATACAATCATTGGACCAAATAGAAATCACAACAATTACATGAACAAAAAGATAGTTTAACTTTTTTTCAACAATTATTTTTATTATTTCTTAAGGTGAAGAAAATGCTTATTAATGAATATCTTCTTTCAAGAATATTTTCATTTTACAAATATAACACTAAGGCTAGCCTATCGCTGACCTTATTGATATCAGCTTGAATTTATTATATTTAAGATCCGTGAAATTAATGAGAGAATCGGAAACATTTGGAAGAATATACCTTGGGAGTATATAATTTAAATTTAAATTTATATTCAATATAATTAAAGTTAATTTTATGATAAATAATAATACCATTCAACGAATCACTTGCCCAAATGTAACTTGATATAATTTTCGTTGTTAATCAAAATATGCCTTGGTAGTGCAGTTCTATATAATGTTATACCTATATCTTATAGTTGCATAATAACTGCCTTTACTACAATTGAAGACTTTGCAATACCTACTAGCAAAAACGAAGGAACTCGAAACATATACTCAAAGTTTTGCTGCATTTGAAATTCAAATACATTTCTACTATCAAGTGTTTCTTGAACTTCTAGGATAAATTATAATAGCTTGCCTCGTACGAAGGGAAAATTTACATATTACTTACACACAGGTCTTGATACATTGTTCTTTTTATACTCTGCAGTTGCAGTTTTACCTCCGACACTAAGCTGTATAAGAGTCGTCGCTCTCCTTGCACTTAACTTATTTATATCAGAAACTTTAATACATAAAGGTACTATGAATAAGTTTACTAGTTTAGTTTACTATTTCTAGTAAATATATTATTCCTTAAATATGTAATTTTTTTCGTAAAAATAATTTTAATATATTGTATTGTTTTAATAAAAAGAACGGCGGAATGGTTAGTTCTGGTTTCAAATCTCCCTTGGGACAGATTAGTGTTGCAATACTAGATGTACTTGTGAGGTATAGATATTTTTGTGTAAGCTATTCACATTATCATCTAAAGCAGGATTTAATTAAAATAAACTATTATATGGAAACGGTTTAGGTTAATGGTTTACACAATAATGATATTTACAAAACGAAACTTCTTTTGCGATATTAATTGATTGTGAATTCCGGTAATGAGATGCATATACAGAGATATCGATTTTGTCTAAATACCTTTTTTTATTGAAGAACATTTTCTATTATTTTTTATATAAAATATATCTAGTATAAAAAATTAAAAATAATGGAGGTGGTAAAATAAAAATAAAATATGTTTGTGTAAACTAGACTTGACAATAATTATGTGACAACCTTAATCTACCTACATGTCAATGGATCATTACTATTTTATAACAAATGCACATCACAAAAATTTCGTACAGTTAGAAAAATATCTAGATCAAGAAAAAAGGAATGGAATACATAAAAGTGTAATTAAATATGTACAGTAATATTTTAAAACGTATTTTATTATTACAATATATTTTTAAAACTCTCGCAACCTGTATTCATTCTAAACTAAAATAACCTAATACTTTTTAATCTGCATGAAATTATTCAAAATAAATTGGCAGACATTTTGTATTTCTATTCAGAAAATATTTTGATATTTGTAACCAAGTATTATTTTTATTGGAGAAATTTCTTAAGGATCTTTATTATTTGAATGAAAATCTTTGGAATGACAAATTGAAGAATCGTTTTGTTAGGTGTGATTAATGCTTTACTCGAAAATTTTAATAAGAATTCTATGAGTCTTTTCATTATGTTAACCCTTCTACGTGACGAACAAATTATCATTTGAATACAAAATCCCTGGCATTTGGAAGCAACACAAATGTATAAGTTTAATTACTAAAATCGCGCAAGTTTGGTAACGAGTTTAATAAACGATCTTTTCTTTTTATTATTATTATTGAATTTTGTGACATTTCTATAATAATTATTATTAAAAGTGACAATAAAATAAAATAAATTATTATTTAATTTAAGGAAATAAATATTTCATGCCTTTTAATTGTCTGATATTTTGGACCAAGTTCCATCAGTCAGACTAAAGGACTATGTATTGTATTGTATTTTCAATATAAAACTATTTTTGTGTATTCCAGTGAGCATATGTTTGTATTCTGATATAAAATGCTCTTCATTAGCTGCTGAGTCAGCTACAAACCTACACCACATTAAATTAGTCAGGTAATATTATAATACGGTAATAATTACCGAATTTAAGTACCAAATTTGCTAAGATATTTTCGTGGAAAGATTTTGATAGGGTCAATAATTGATGAATAAATCTAATTTCATATACTTTTTAATAATAATAATACATGGTACAAATAATAGAAAATATGTATCAGGTATTATTCCGCAAATTATCCGTATTGATGGAATCTTAATCATAATTTAGTTTCTAAGACCATTGTTCCAAAGCAAAACATTTTTCTAGATTTAAGTTTGAATTTTTCTAAACTTCAGAAAAAGAAATAAAAAATAAGATCAATCAAGATCAGAAAAATAATAAGTCGCGTACATTTGTTAGAAATTATAATAACTTTGAAAGTTTCTAAACATGATTTTTTATCTGAAACAAAGTGGTTGTTACAGAATGAGAATCTCGGGGTCTTAATAACATTTATTTTTAAAAAAAGTATAATGTAAAAATTTTTTTTCAGTAAAAATAAAAAAAAACACAAAAAATATTTCTTCTATTTGATCTTTCATAATAATCTTATCAATTTAACAAAAGATTCGAAACATTTTTATTATTCATTTAACAAAAGATTCGAAACTTTAGACTTGGTGCAAGGATGCGTGTTTTCCGCAAAAGAACTCTTAAGAAATTTGTAAAAAAATCCATTAGTATCTTAATGCTAAGCGTTTTTTATTTAATTCCTTCAATTTTGCTTTTTCAATTTGTGTATTATATACGTTATAAAGTAAGAGGCCCTTTTTGCGCTTTTAAGATATTGACTTGGAAAACGTGTAACTTAACTTATTTATAGTAACATTCCTTCATTGAAAGTAAGTTACAATAGTTTATTAGAATATACAATGATCGGCCAAAATAATTATTTAGTTCAAATGTTTAAACTAAATCCCTTATTTAGTAAAATAAGCTTAAAATATTTTCTTCTGGTTTAAAAAAGGTAGTTTTAATTTCGTATTAAATAAGCTAAGTTAAATAGTAACATGTTCATATTGTCTGACATATAGCAACTTAAATAATGTTTTTTAAAAGGAATATTTTCACAAGTATTTCAAAAACTATGTAATAAGCTTCGTCTGAGCAAATAATTTCGACAAAGCAATCAAATAGATCAGAGTCAACAGAGGCCTGATATTAGATTCTTGATTAGACGGGTAACTAATTGTGTTCGTTGAGTGATGTGTTGCGAGCATGCGTCACCAAACGTTCGGTTGTGTGATGACGACTCGAATCTATCATGTGTGTCAGTCGTTAGACCGAACCTATAATTTCAATTCTCTTTTCATAGTACAGTCACCGTTAGTTACATGTATAGCAGTATTTTATTACATACATTATATATTTGATATAAACATGGAATTATTATTATTTTTAATATATAATAAAATACTTTTGAAATAAATAATAAAATAACTTAATAAGTAAAATATCAAATTCTCTATACTTTAAAAGACGTAAGAATACAAAAACACAAGAAGTTCGTTAGCTTGAAGTTAGTTAAAAATTTCAACTTCAGGAACAAGAAGACAGAGAAAACGAGCAGTTTAATTTAATTTAAGTTTAAAACTTTTAGGTCCATTTCCTAAATAAGATATCCTGTGATTGTAAGTCATATGAGTGCAATAACTTACTAACTTACTTGGTGTCTTCTATTTTTTTAACTAAAACTTTACTATGTATTACATTTTTCTTGATTTAATATTATAGTATTTCTGAAAACATAATTTAATTTTTTTTTCAGGTTTCATAAAGGTAGCATGTGATGTGATTTTAAACTAATTGAAAAATCATTTTCAATCGATTAAAACTTTTTTTTTTTATTTAATTTTTTGAATCGATTTATATAGTTGAATATTTCGGCTTTAATAAAGTAAAAATATTGGTTTTTGGTTTAAAAAAATGTAAATTAAATACGAGGAAACTTCATTATGTGTTACCAGGTTATTTTTTTTACAATCTTGCAATCATTTGGTTTATCGAAATATTCACAATATAAATATTATATTGAATTGAATAAAAAAAAACAAAATAAAAATAAAACATTAATATTTTATTTTTATCTTATATAAAGCAGGAAAATACAATATGAACATATTATAATAAGAAAATATATTATAACTTTGGCACCTCGCTCGGTTCCCCGCGCTGTCAACCCGATGCGACGATGTTCTAAATCTCTTATTACTCTTCACCCATGTTGTTCTTTCGTGACTCAAATATATGAAGACATAATATTAATTTATTATACCAATTACTATAATATATTATATATATACCTACTGTCAATAATACACATTTTATATCTACAAAGGGCAAAATACATAAATTTGTATTTGATTAAAGTGTAAAAACAACGAATAAGATCAGAAAAAACTATTTCCTAAGACTTATATTATCTACTACATAACAATTACTAAACTTGCATTTTATGGGCATGATAAAGTTTTACGAAAGGCTACGACATCTTTTCATCTTTTTGGCAAGCCTTTGTGTCGTCGCCTAAATTCTAAATCTTGACGATTATTAAAGTCTTTTCAAAGGCTGGGATAACAGCGTTTAAGTATATGAAAAAAAAGTTAAGAAATTATACATGTTTCAAATGTTTGAAACGTTGTATCTGCTTAATTAAATCGAATGATCAAATCATTTTTAATTACATACTATACTCTACTACTAGTCGTGACTCATGGTTCTAACCGCGGACGAAAGATTTTATTCAATATTGTTACAATTAAGAGAAGCATGATAATAACTAGTCTATAGCTTTTTCATAAATCTGTCAATCTTGAGAAAAAAATTTAATCCATCTTGATGTCAAAGATTAGCGCATTTAATAAAAAAAACTTTTCAGTTTAAGAATATTAGTATGAATTACATTTTTTAATATTTTTGTATAAAAAAAATGTTTGTCTTTAGAAATATCTGATGAAATGTGTAAATATAAAACCATTTTATGGACGAACGAATGAATACCCATTCAGCTGAAGGTACTCGTAGCGCTTCGATTTATGTTCACTTGGACGACTGACTTCAATGCTTTTTAATTTACATATTTACATGTTTTCTGAATAAGTAATTAATTTAATAACTTTTATTTTATTATAAGCGTGTGTTATTTTTATTTTATTAATAATTAAATGTAATAATTTAATAACTTTAGAGTATATAGTTGGTTATTCGTGAGATTTACCAAAACAAAAAGAAGCATCTGTACATTAATTGGAATATTATGTAAATAATGCATTAATGAAAAATTATATCACAAAAAAGTGGGTTTATTTTATAAATTTCAAGTTTTGAGAAATAATATCAGCCAAATAGCGATAAAAAAATATTTGTTCATAGTTATGTAATGAAGACAAAAAAATGGGTATCTTATGAAAAAATATAAAATATGACATTATTCGTTACAATTATTAATTATTTTAAAAGATAATTTGTATTTAGAAAACAAAGATATTTTATTAATCAAAATAATTAAAGTAAATTCTAATGAAAAAATGTTATATTGACTGTTCAATTTTAGTTGGGTTTCACGGATGTCATTACAATAGAATGTGGCTATAATGGTCCAATCGACTAACATATCTTCAATAATTGGTTTGGTCATTTGTTTAATGATAATAGAGTACTTTAAATTCAAACTAAATTAAACTTCCTTTAAGGTATATAATATTTCCTATGGGTAAAAGATGATTATTGTGTATTATTGCTATGTACTATCTTGTAATTTATCATTATTTTACATATTAAAAATCTCCTTTTAAAATAAAGAAAAAAACATCGTAACATCAAAAAAATATGAGTGCAATGTACGAACATTATTATGTTATTATTTATTCAAATATTCTAATGTTAATATGAGTTTTATATAAAAATTTTAAAAATTCCTGAAGCCAAGAAATATTTGACCAAAAAGATGAAAAGTAAGCAATCTTTTTAAAAGCTGGCAAAGAAACTGGTTGATTTGTAAAAATGCAAGATGTAAGAATGTTCTACGAAACTTTGCCTCTTGGTGGCAACGAGATAACATCTCGTAACACATTGTCGTGGATATCAAATATGCAATAGCCTCATTTTGTTTTATAAGATTTATATCATATTCTGCTAACATAAAGTTTGTGTGCTTTAATTCATAAATTATTATGTTAAATGTTCCGTATTATATTAATTCTGAAATTTATTTCAATTAGACGAAAATTTACTATGACCATCTTTTTCTAAAATTTTGTTTAAATACGGTTATTTTTTTCTCCGTAAAGAGTAATGATTTGAATTAGACCTATCCTAATGATAATATATTATATATTTTCAATTGAGTATATGAAGGCCATAAATGTAACAAGTATACTTAAAACTATATTTAAAATTTAAACTCAAAATATAACCTAATTAAAACGGTATCCAAGTGGTAGGTTAAGAGTCCTTTTTACTTAAAAATTTTACTTTACAAATTAAATAATCTTAACATGGCTAAACATTTTGTACCATTTGTATACCTTTGTATAATATGTTAAGATTATTTCGTTTCCACGGTGAAGTGTTTTGCAGATAATGTTTGAGTCTTACCATTATATACATACATATCAACCAGAATCTCTGCCAACTTTTAGATAGATTGCTTACGTATGATATGCCGCAAAAGTTTTGGATAAGAATCATACATTAAAATTATAATTAAAATAATTTGAAAATATTAATAAAGGATTAAAAACTTGTTAAAATGATTATGAAAGTCGTGATCAATTTAATTTTTAATGTCTCTTACGATTATTTTTAATGGCTGTTACGAATATTTAAGTACAGTCCGCTGTCATCATTATTCAAAATTTATAAAAAATAATAGTAATTATGTTAGATTAATATGAAATAATAATACCTGCCTGCAATTCTGTAGAATGCAGTGACTTTTATATGACTAGACCAAGGGAACTTGTGAAATTAATTTCAGCAATTAAATGTTACTGGAACTAGTTACACGAATTTCTTAAAATACCTCTACTTTGTACAAGGCACTGAAAGTGACATTATGGTTATATTATCAATACCACAGATACTACCAATTCTTTCTTATAAGTAACTTTTAACTTAAATCGTTACATCGACATATTTACATTTTTATTGATGATTGATAACTGTGTTCTAATATCACAAAAAATATTTAATAAATATCCTATATATTTTTTTTATAATAAAAAAAATCAAATTATAGATAAGAAACAAAGTATAATATAGTAAACAAAACAATGTCTAGTAACCATAAACGAATACTGATATCAAATCATTGCTACAATTAATATCTAGTGCGATTACAGCGATAACATCATATCAAATCTAAAGCAAAATTTCAAAGTGAAGTATTCAAAATAGAAGTTCATGTGAGCGGCGAGCCAATTGTACTTATTAAAATATCAAACTTATTACTAGGTTAATTTATTAAGACGCTGGAGCCACGCCCACATACACAATCAATGTATAATGTACATGTATCCTACATTTATCAACACAACCCTAACGACGATGTAAATATTAATAATATCCTCAATTCTCGTTCATTTGTATTATATTTGTGTATAGTAAGTTAGCTTTGTATAAATTTATAAAATAATAAAAAAAAAAACAGATCAGCTTAGAGTCGTGACGATTGCGTTTGACAAAAAGTTATTTTGTTCCTAAAAACTAGTTTTTAAAATGTCATTGAAAAATTCTTTTAGGGTTATTTTTATTTTATCGTTAGGTGCAAAGAGCGCCAATATTACTATTTTTTAGCTTACGGTTAGATCAACACTGTATTGTTTTTTAAAACAGTGTCGATATTGATATTCGCTTTAAAATTTACTATCAAGCTTTGGAAAAATGCATTTATTCTGATATTAAAGAACATGAAAAATATAATATGGAATATAAGGTTATGTAAAATATATTAAGATAATGATATTGTTGATATAGACTGAAACTCTTTACAAATTACTCTGCTGTAGGAAAAGTATAACTTTCAAACCAATAATTGTATCGAATTTTACCTCTTTTTATTGATAATGAAATGGTTAATTCTTAAATATCTATAATAATTTGTGAAAAATTTAATTTATCACATTCCAGTAAAACATTTTCATACACATTCACAATGAAATTACAAAATATATAATTAAAAAGAAATTGATGTTTCTAAGAATATCGATGAAACCGTAAACCTTTTAAGGTACTAGTATAACTATTAATTTACTATTACTATTAATTTACTAATTCTAAGTACTAAATGCATCCATAATATACAGTAGTCGCAAAATATATAAATTTTGGAATTCTTTTAGAATTATTGCTCCTTAATTTAATCTGTAAGTAATACATAAATAATATAAATCGTTGGAAATTCCTTAATAAAAATAATGCATATATATGTGGTGTTCTAAATCTACAACGTTTTCATATTCCTTAGACCAAGCGGACAGAGAAGACCGCAGAAACTACTTGGTTTTAAATCCCATAAAAAAAAACTTTTTATAAACTATATATTATATAAACCTTTTATATTTCAAAAAGTTTTATTCTAATAGAAGAAGACCTTCTTAAATTATTATTGTTATAATATCATTCTTGATCCAGATTAAAAATATAACTATTTCAAGTTATAAATAAAAAAACGTAACATTATTACAATGTAACAGACATGTCAGAAACGTTGATTAGGTTGATTGTATTATTATTTAAATTGGTTTTTGCAATAATCAAAATATACTTCATATTTTCCTCGTTGCACCATCTTATAATTAATTCAAAGTAACTAGCTCAGACTAATAATAATTTAAATAAAACCAAGTGAATAGTTTTGTTTATCAGTGCAGACTTTTCTTACTTATACTTACGTCATCAAAATCTTTACATGACTTTGAATGTTACACAGCATTTTTTTTTTAACGTCAAAAGCAAAAATACGAAAATATTTATTTCTCATCTGGTTTCTAAATGAAAGGTCTAGTCAGTGCATTTGCTTGATTAGAATTGGTAAAATTATGTGCATTACCAATTGCTCTTAAATTCCTGAAATACAAATCTCACTGCAGAAATCGGGTTATATCACAGATAAAAAAAATAATTGTAGAGGTTGTTCCACTGGGCATGTTTACTATGTTTACTTAGGATTATCATCTGCACAAGTCTCTCCCACTAATTCTTGAGACAATGAAAAAACATACAAGACGTAATGGGGGCAGGCCTCTATACAATAACTTATCGTTTAGGAAAATATATAAAAAAAAAAATATTACATAAATATGTAATATACAGATAATACAAAAAAATACTCACGATATTGTAAATAACTTCTTTATTTATTTATTTATTTATTCGGATTTTCTTATTAACAAAATCTATACCACTATACATTTACTAAACTTATTGATACCCATAATTGAGAATGTAGCATATTTAAGATTTTTTTTATTATTATAAAAAGGCCAGCGCTTGACCAGAGATTGCCTGATGGTAAGAAAGTCAGTGGTCTAAGATGAAACGCGCTTGCCTAGAAGGAACCGATTCACTTTTAATTTAAAGAGACCCAGGGTGTAATTCTCTGGAAACAGAGATTCCGGAAGCGACTTCCACAGCTCAGCAGTTCATATGATAAATGTTTTGGAGAAACGCTGTTTACGTTTTAATGGAATTTCCATAGTAAAGCGGTGTCGCTTTCCGGAACCTCGGGTTGTTCTATGATGGAATGGGGACGATGGATGGAATCATACGATTCCGATTTACTCACCGAAATGTAACCGGTAGAAGACCGACAGACTAGCCACTTTGCGTCGATGCGCGAGGTTTTGTAACCACTTCTTACAAAGGGCGTCGTCACCTATTAGCCTCATGGCACGCCTCTCAATGTTCTCGAACGTCTCAAACTGGTATTTATCAAATCTATCCCAAAGATGCGAGCAATACTCCATGCACGACCGAACTTGTGAAAAAAGTAAAAGCTTCCATATCTGTGATTATTGTCAATATAAATATAATGTCACATATAAGTATAATAGTATTTATGTTATATTGATTAAGGAATGAATATGAATGAATGAGTATGACAAAAAATATTAGTTTTTTTGAACGAATGTCTTATTCACATTTTAATCATAATTATTTATTCTCATCATTCCTTGATCAACCATCAAAGGGAAAACATTGTTAAAATGTAGTGTTACGATAAAGATAAAGATATTCGACGTTAAATATCTGAGGAAAGTAAATCTACCTACAAAATATAATTAATATTTTGTTAATTTTCTCTTGTGAAGAGGCTAACTGTTCGAGTAAATATCCACTACACGCTGATATTTATTATGATGATACCTAAGACCTTGTATTTTAAAAATAATTAATAACCAATAAATTGTGCATCATTCATTTTCCTTCCTGCTCAGAAATCATGACATAATAAATATAACAACAATTTCGACTTGTTTCATTAATGAGATATTGAATGATATTGTATTCTTTTCCGTTTAAGGATATCGATTTGTATCAAATAAGTTTTCTTTTCATGATAATATAGTAGAACATAGTTATTGATTATTGTATTGTAATGATATATAATTGTAAAAAATAACACTATATTAAAAACTCACTCACAGAGTGCATTTTCTTCTCTAAACTAACCTGTCTATATAGCAACTGGAATGTGCCACTCCTGAATAATACGTAAAATGAATGCCTTATTGCTTATCGTAATATAATATAAAGTTAGAATTTGTCTTATACAATAAAATTGTAGAACGAAGAAATCTTCGTCCGTTATTTAGCTTTGACATGTTACAGATCTTAAAAACCTGTATAATAATAATAATAACTAAGGAACACTTAATAACAGTCTCATTTTATCTAAAATACCGGGTTATCCAACTTAAGTTACCTGAATGCCTAGCTAGTAGGTTAGTATTTTGTGTAACCTAATTTAAACGTATGAAAGGAAACTATACAAGCGTAAACTTATTTTTTTATTTATATTCTTTATTGCACACCACAATACATATCACATATTTAAAAATAACAAGTACAAATAAAAGATGGAATGTACAAATGGCGGACTTATCGCCTAAAGGCGATTTCTTCCAGCCAACCATTGAGTTAGGAAAAAAAAATGCAAACAATCAGGTAATTGTTGGTGGTGCGATTATAATAAACCTACTTACTAATAATTACATACAAATACATACGAATAATACATAAATATACAATACATATCAACATACACTAATATATACATCATAACATAATAAACAGTAATAAATAGCAAAATTAGAAATTAATTATCTTCTGCTAGGTAGATGTTTTTAACAGACTTTTTAAATGCTACTAAAGTTTGTATACGTCGTATATTTAAAGGAAGAGTGTTCCACAATTTAGTGGCGTAAACAGTAAATGAGCGTTTATAAAAAGTGGAATTATGGACAGGCATTTTTATCGTAAGTGTTTGTGATGTTCGTGCAGCGTCTGACAAACCCAGGAATTTAAATTTTTCCTTTAGGTACGACGGTGTTTTTGGATTAAATAAAACACAGTACAAAAGAGAAAGTATATGTAAATCCCGGCGTCGACGAATGGAAAGCCACTTGAGTTTTTGACGAAATTGGGAAATGTGGTCATATTTACGGAGGCTAAATATGAACCGTATAGCAAGATTTTGAAGTCTCTCAAGCTTATTTAATTGGTCCTCGGTTAAATCAATATAACTTGCGTTGGCGTAATCGAGAATAGAAAGAAGAAGAGAATGTGCTAAAATAATTTTGGTAGGAATTGGTAGAAAAAAACGCAGTCGACGTAGAGATCTCATACTCATAAATATTTTTCTGCTAACTTCTTTCATTTGTACAGACCATGAAAGCGTTTGATCTATGTAAATACCCAAGTTTTTTACAGATGAACAGTACGGAATAGTAATACCATAACATGTAACAGGTTGTAAACTTTGCCAATCAACTTTTGATATCATTCCACGACTGCCAATAACCATAGCTTGAGATTTAGTTGGATTTATTTTAATACCGAATTTATTACTCCAATTACAAATTGAGTTAAGGTCATTGTTAATAGCGGTCACAGAAGAACATAGATTTTCAAGAAGTGAATGGTGATAAATTTGAATATCATCTGCATACATGTGATAGAGAGAAGAAATCCGTTGCGTTATAGAATTAATGAAAACAGCAAATAGTAAAGGAGATAGCACACCGCCTTGAGGCACCCCGGCCGAGACATTACACCAGGATGATAACAGATTATCTGTCCTTATGCGTTGTCTTCGACCTGAGAGGTAACTTCGAAACCAGTCTATCACCGATGGAGATATGTTAATAGAACGTAACAGACTTAACAGTATGTCATGGTCGATGACATTAAAAGCATTACTAAAATCCAGCATAGCTAGAATTGTGAGCTGTTTGTTGTCCATTGCCAATCGAATATCATCCGTTACCTTGACAAGTGCCGTGACCGTACTATGACCAGGGCGGAAACCGGACTGGAAAGGACTTAACAAAAAATGTTTGTTAAGGAATAGGCTTAGCTGTTGATGAACTAATTTTTCAAGAATTTAAATTATTAAACTTATTATATTATTGAGCGCAAACATATCTCAAATAAGTCATGTATGCTAACTTATATAGCATATAGCGTTTTATTTCACATTTTATTATTAAAACAACGGCGAAAAAACTATTTTTACTCATTTCATAAATTCTTATATATTTTAGATTTTTAATTTCTTGTTTAATAAAAAAAATAAGATTATTAAGTCAAAATTAAACCAAAAATTTTTTGGTAAAATTATGTTTTCTAAATAATTTTATTCAAGTCCATAGATAATAATTGTTAAAATATTTTTATTCAAAATAGAATTTTCAAAACTAATTACAGCGTCTGGAGACAACCTTAATTTAGGATACTAATGCTTGCGTCGCAACTGGCTACTATTTTACTTTTATTGAAATATTTCGGAGCGTCTCGAAATACTAATAAACTTAATGGCTACATCCCAGTATGGGGTCAAGGGACCGGCAATAAGGACAAATTAGGGTAATTTTGGTCATGGACAAAACGAAGAAAAAATACTTTTTATTCAAAATATAGGACCGAAAAACAACAGGGTTATTTTTGCCTAAAAACGCACTTCTTTCATAAAACTTTCTAAGTGCTCCCCCAACTAAATTATCAAACACATTACTTATCCTGCACAACTGTCAGGACTGTCATATCTCAATTTATGACATAATGACAGCTCCTTTTGTCGTAAATTGAGAGATGACATTTGATATACCGAACTAAGTAGCCTTCTTCTTTCAACATACAACACTGCAACCCTTGATTTGAACATATATATAAAGTAAAATACATAAAAGTAATAAAACAATAATATATAAGAGAGCTCTTTTCCATATTACTCCAATATATTCAACAAGTTGAGATTCTAAAAGCTTGCTAATATCGAAGTGAAATCTAGTTTTCAAGTCAATCACACTTTGCATATCGTAGAAGTTTTAATTAATTCAAGTGTGCCTTACACTCGATGGCCCATAGCATTGAACACTCGCTTAATGGACTGGCCCCGATTAGCTTCTGACCAACTGGGACTAACCCTGAGATGAACGTGCAACAAAGTAACTGGTTAGTTGGCAGTCGTTCATTCTAGAATACTATATAAATTCACTTTAATATATTCACATGTTATTATAACAAATTGAATTTACATAATATAAATTAATTGTTTTATTTATATTAATATATCAATCAAAATCAACGAGCTTTTCACCTGATTGGTTCATTGAATTCAGAACCATAGCCATCAAATTACCGACTCGTCAGTTGTGGTCACGACATATCCATTTTAGGTGCTGTAATGAGTTATTGTAACAGGTAAAATGATTGATTTGCCAACGCACTATTATTAATTGATATTCAGATTGATTTTTATATTTTTGTCCTACTTTTTGTTACTATAAATTTTTATACATACACAAAAAATATTACACACATATTATTATGTGAACAAAACATAGAATTACAACTCAGTATAGTATTTTTAATGTCTATGTAACAGTTTTTAAAGTCTGTTTAAAGATATGAATATAATTAAAATTATTGTTCACATGCACTTGTCACTTTCATGAGGTATGTAGAAAAAAAAACTTTTTATTGCTATAAAACATAGTATGTTCATATTTTATATGTATAAATGAAATTCATAAATATATAAATAAATGATTAAATAAACATAATTAAGACAAATTTGAGCCACATGTTGGGGAAATTCAAACATAAATATATAGAAATGTTATAGGCGCTCAATAACAAATAAATTACTTAAACATTTGCCTCAGCAATTTGGCAATTTGTTGAAATTTGTGAACTCGTTAAGCTATTTGAATAACTCGATTGTCACTTAACTAAAGTTTAGATTTTGACTTAGCTTCTTACATATTTTTCCATTTAAATTTTCTTAATTTTTATTATTATTTGTGTTCGTATTATATGTGTATATAAATCTGTTCATTGAATAGGATTCTAATTGTCTCTTCTATAATGCTAAAAAATCCTGAAAAACAGTCATTTTTTTAAAAATAAATAATAAACATAAATTGTGCTATTTTATAGCGCTGAGACCCCAAATTCTATTATAGGTCTTTTTATTGTAAAGATTTCTCTTTTATGTCACGAACAGCACCTAATATTGGAACTTTTATGGAATTGCCTTGATAACTTCGTAATTGTCACACTAGCTGACAAAAGTTGGATCCATCAATTAATTGCCAATTTATCGTGAAGCCTTCAGGTGTAGTTGTAAAAGCCTTCCTGTGTCAATCTAACTTGTCCAGTGAACTAAAGGCCAGATAAAACTTCGAACTCAAACTTTATCTATAACTTCGAAGAAATGGATTGGAAATAAATTTTAAGAGATATATTTCAGGAACAAAGTTTATTTTCTATCTTTATCTGTACCTTTTGTATTAAATTTGTGAATCCTGAAGATAAATATTTCTAAAAACATTTATTTACTATAAAGTAATAGTTTGACTTGCTGCTTTAGGGTCCCCATTTTTTTAGCACTCCATTAATTGCCAATTTCTGGATAATAAAAACAACTAAACTTAGTACTAATTCGTTAAACAATTATAAATCACAAACATTTTTATAACAAAAGTACAGATTATACTTATGTTATTTTGAATTTGAATACTTCAAATAGACTCGAGGTCCATAAACTATGGTCTAGTGAAACGTGACCGTCGAAACTGTAGTATCCGCTACTCGATTTATAACGGAAATTTTATACGAAATGTGCATAAAACTGTTCAGCACCTATTTCCTTTCCTTTGGAAATTTATCGCTTGCTTTGTCTTTCGAAAACTGTCAACATATTTTAAGCTGATCTTCATTTTGTGGCTGCTTTCCAAAGCTTGTAAGTATAATGGTTGCCGAAATCATGGTAGCTTATTTGTTAAGGTATATTCAGGATTTCTACTTTTAAAACCGAAATATTATTATTGTTGGTAAGGTGTGCAATTTTCGCCAGGGATCATGACTTGTTTTGATCTTTTAGACTACCTGTATTCAAATCGCAACTACTAAATAATGTTTGAACTAATCCAGAAAAAACTTACATTTCTCCTTTAGACCAAATTCTGTATCTGTTACAGACTGTTTGCAATAACTTTGTCCACTAATAATGAATTGAATTAACATATTTGCCAAGCTAAAATAGTGCATGGTTGCTCACGTACAACAAATAAACATCTCTTAACGGCTTTACGAGTTCCCCTAATGCTCGGAATCGCCGCTTAGTGTCGTCCAAGACAGTTTAGTGCGAATTCTTTGAAAGTCCTGCACTTAAATAGGACACTAGAATTATTATTGAACATTATGCCTCATGTATTATTGTCTGTTACGTCATTGTATGATTTATAAAATATTAGGAAATCCCTTAAATAATTTCTAATAGCTGCTGGTTTCTGTATTTCATCGAAACAAGAACACCTTTATATATTTTAGTTTCTATATTAATTAACCGCACACATTTTTATATTACAAATTACAAATATAACACTTATCAAATGTAAATATTGTTTTCATTTATTATGTTATTTCACAACTAATGTAGAAAAGATGATCCTTATGTTAATAAACATTTTTTACTAATTCGTGATGTACAAGCAAAGTTATATATAGCAGGCAATCAAAATTTTATGATTTTAATAATTTAATGAAAGATAAAATACACAAATTTGAACTGATATATTTATTGTGAATAATCGAGAGATACGCTGATCAGCTATATCGAATCAAAATTAAGTTCACTTAAGTTACTTGAACATGATATCGCTTTGAAATGGGTTTTCATTGTCAGATATTTTTGACATGGGTATCAAATAAGAGAAGGTCCTGACGATCAAAATACAAAAAGTTATATGACATCATTTTAGACCCAAGAGAGAATAAATTTAATAAAGAGGAAGGTCTAAAAATAAAAGTTTATTTTCATAATGCCACTGACATAAATAAAAATAAACCAACCGTTGTTTTTTTAGGTTCATTTAAGCTTTTTATTTTAAAAATAAAACAAATAACTTTTTTCACATTACGCTGAGCAAATGGAAAACAAAACTGTAAATCTTAAAACATATACTATATAAAATAGAAAACTCATTAATTTTCAACAACATTAATTTCGTCAAACCACAAATGCTGTCACCACAACTGCCCAAAAGCCACAAAAAAATAACATGCTCATACAGTCTCGTTACGATACGATTTGATCTCGTGCAATCCCATTAGGGTTTTTGTTAGTGTTAGATATCAGTACGTTTAGAATTGCTTTCCATTGTTGGCTCGGAGCGCGTCTGCGAAGTGATCATTGATTTTCTAATAGGGCACTAATTGAATTGGAGCTTATATTATAGAAACCCCAGCTAGAGTCAAAGGAATAATTAAGTCTGTAGTTTATAAGATAGTTTAAGATAGTCTTACTGAGTAATATAGAGGTATTCATTATTCTGCTCTCAATAACTTGATGGCCTTATTAATGTTGTTATAAAAACTATCACTTCTTCTACATTCGTTAATAGAAGTTTTATCTATATTCTTGTATTATTAAATAATCTTATGTTAATACTATATAATTATTACAAAATTTTAAAAATATATAAAAAAAAAATTACATACATACTTTAAAATATTAATCATTTTTTGGGTTTTTTAAAATGGTATTGATGTTAAAAGGCTATCCTTTAACAAAGGTTAATGTAAAAAATGAAGATAAATAATTTGTTTTTATTTTATATAAAAAATAATATTATATAAATCTTTATAATATAATATAATAATATAATTCGGTTTTTAGAACTGTTAATTGGAAGAAAATCTTATATATTTCTAAAATAAATGTTGATTATTTCATTTTTTTATGATCTTTAAAACCGAAAAAATAAAACCGATCAATAGTTATATTGTTAAAGTTTGTAAGCATAAACCTAAAAGATGAAAAGAAAGCAATTTATTAATAATATAAAACTTTAATAATGATCTTTGTTACTAAATATAATTTACAAATCATCGAAACTTAAATTATAAACCAACATAATCTTATTGTGAAAACAAAGTTCACAAGAAGCTCAAGTTAATAATAAGTAATAATATTATTAAACTAGTCCATTCGGCATAGTTTTATGTAGCGGTTGGACGTTGGACCGAATTTAATTAACCGCCTGCAGTTGGTAGTCCGCCTGGCAGACCTGTCCGTTGGGACGTGAAAAGTTTGTCCCAAGTGTTGAGAGGACGCGTTTGCTTTTATTTAATTAGTTTTACAAACGGAATTTAATATGGGCTATAACCTTCTCTTCCACAACAACAGCCTTTAGTATTGGAAACAGAGGAAAGGGATTATAATTTCTAAAAATTATGAAAATTAATTAAATATTGATTTAGATTAATAGTTTTGAATTCTAAGGAATATTAAAAGGAAGCGCTTACTTTTGTTAAAAGTTTCAGTGAAAAAAATACACTTTTTGGTAAAGTTTACTAAAGCTCATTTAGATTTTATTTTATACATTATGCCATCCAAAAAAGATCAGATCAAATATTTGATCTAATAGGTCTAATTTTTTTATTATTTTCGCATATTTTTATAAATGTACAGAATCTTATTTTTTGAATACCAATATAAAAACGATGTCTTCTATTTTATTTCAGATCCAAATTCATTTTAAATAACATAATAAACGAAAAACAGTCTCTGAGTTGCGCCACCCAAGGCAGTACAATACTCTACCACTCACTCTCCCTACATAAGTTATTTCCCCCTCATAGTTAAGTTACAACTTGGATTGTAGGTCAGCAACGTCTTGGGGATAAATATTATAGTGAAGGGATTTTATTGCCTATACCGAAATCTCTCTGTTTTTATAATACTGAAATGAGCAAAAGTAACTTTTGAAATGGTTTTGAATGTTCTTAGATAATTACTATTTGGCAGAAAGTAATTTTTTCTAAGATTAATAAAGCAACATTTAATTCTTTCTAAGATTAATAAAGCAACAATATATTATATATAAAATTATTCAAAAGTCAAAGCTGAAATTAAGGTATCTTTAGAAATCAAGCTTCATTATTAATAATACCTGATAAATAAATACTGACATGAAAATTGCGTTACTTATTTGGTTACAAAAAAGTAAACACACAAATGTAACTGGACATGCGATCCGGTACTAATATCGTAATGTTAATTACAAAATCGATAACCATTGACCTTTATATAAAACATTGCTTCTCGTTCTTATTTCTTTTATTTTGTACACACGGCTCAAATCTTTATAATGACCCAATCAATAAAACACTTACTACTTACTGCGTTACATGAATAGATTTAATCTAGTCTTTTGATAAGAGTTCAAACATTTTGATATTTGAAGTCTTATACATACCTACATATATACCTAGAGTTTTAATTCCTGGATTGAATACAAATAACATAGTTTATTTCTTCATATCACTAAAACATTAATTCATACAAAAACTCGAATATTAATGAATATGTTTTAAATAATTTAAAAGCATCATATGTATATATATAGATAAAGTAGTCTCATTTAGAGTATCATATCTCGTTTTTAAGAGAGAAACAATTAATATCCAAAATTTAATATGGTATTTTTAAGATAAAAGTATATTATTATGAATAAACACGATCGGTCTTTGTGTAGTCTAATTTATTAACTTGAGGTTACTAAATGGTAAAAGCAGGAATATAAAATGTGTAACTACTTTACGGTCGTAATTTATTTAACAACTTAAACTTATATATTTTCTAACTCAAACATATTATTTTATTTTTCTCTTCTATATCTGATAAGTGATTCTAAAACCTGCAAAGAAATTTGACTCCAGAATTACTTGTCAAAAATAAGAAAGGACTAATTACTTTAATTTTATTGAATTAAAGTAATTAATCCCTTCTTTATTTAAATTAGTATTGATATTTTCTTTTATTCAATTAGTATTGATATTTTAACTTTTCTAAGCCATTAATAACTTAGATATTTTACAATTATTTCAGCAACATTCATGTTTAATGTATCTGGATGAGAGCCAGAATACTTTCCTAAAGTACCTGAACTAGGTCTAGTTTTGAAGATAAGAAAATCAATAAAATCACTCAATAATAATATATATAAAAATCGTTCAACTGTAACACAAAGACCTATTCACTTTTACGACCACAAAATATATTTATCTAAACACCTCGCACATCACTATAAACGTAATATAATACATAAAAATAAACAGTAAAAGTTGCCTCATACCATTCAGTGTAAGCAATCCTAGGTAAGAGAATGTTTACGTAAGGTTCAGAAATCAGTACATTCCTATTCAAATGATTATTGTGGGGGTCCGCGATTACATTTATTTCAGCCATTCGAGTATCGTTTGTTAGGATGCTTGGTTCGGTTGGACTCTGCATAATAACTATAATGGCTGATATTAAACCGTTGTTTGGTATTTTATTGGAGTGTTTTGAATGTAAAATAATAGTTAATTTTATTTAATAGCTATATATTTTTTTAGATTTTCATGAGTACACGTTTGAAATAAAACTATTTGATTTGCACTATTTGATTACTGTAAATATTCGAAATGTCGGGTTAAAATCAAAATTTAACCAAATTATACGCGAGTTTTAATCCGTAAAAATAGCTAACAATATGTAAAATTATGTTCAAGGACATTTGAAAGGAAAATACATTTAATGATTTGAAACAAAGTTTTTAACTTTTTACTGTTACAAAATAGATGAAAGGCATTTTCTACTCGATTTCTGAATCAAAATATTTTAAATTCCCTAACACTATTGAGTAAATTTCTAAATTGTTTAAGATGAAAGATGTTCCCCAATTGTGTTTTAAAATGTAAAATATTTTTAATATAAAATAATTTCTTATAAGCTTGAGTATATTGACGATGTATCTAGGTCAGGGTCGTGTTTAGAAATATTGCTCTTCATATAAAAGGGGCAAAGCAAGACGCTCCAAACACTTTTACAGTTATTTATATTGGGATTCGCTGAAAAGGTCAAAGTGTTTAAATTATAGTTATACAGAAACGTTCAGACGTAATTGGCGCAATTACAGATCGACGTTGCGTGCTACATTGAAGACGTATTTACAAGTTGAAAATTTAACATAAAATAGTTTTGGGAATAAAGGTAACATTTTATTCATTTAGTTCAAAATATATTATTTTTAAATATAAATAATAAAGTACTTTATTTTGTTTCAGTTGTTATAATTTGTTTTTAATTTAAATCTTAATTGGTATTCCTCTTTTATTATAGGTTGATTATTGATACTAGGTCATTTCTTCAAAATATCTTAGTTATATGTTTTGTATATTTTTGTATACATATATATAATTTTCGGCTTCACTCATATAGTACGACTAGTTTCAACGTGATCAGTTTACGCCGCGATTTCACCATGCTCAGCGCTCAGAAATAAAGACACAGGATGCACTAGAAACTAGTCGGACAAATTCCGATAGTAATTACGTGAGAACAGCTGGATAATTATATATATTCTGATCTGTCTAATCACCTGCGATAATAATAAAACGTATTTTGAACATCTTGCACATGTCCATGGGCTATGGTCTTCACTGATTAGCTTTACCAACTGTTCCGTTTTCGCAAAAAACTTAGTCTTAAAGAAGATTTTGAAAATAATAACGCTTCTGGTTATAACAGAGAGGAAATAATTTAAAACAACTTTTTATATTAAAAGCCAGATTGAAAAAGGAATTTGTGCTTTTAAATGTTTTATATTATCCAAGCTGCACAAGAGGATAGTTACCTGATACCTTTGAAGACACTTGATGTACTTTTCAATGGCTAAAGCGGCAACTATTTTTTTTTATAAAATTCAAAAATAATGTTTAAAGAGCCAATATTTTCCGTTTTATAGTTATAACTGTCTCAAAATAAAATACCGAAAAAAGTTACATATATATTTTGAAGTTCAAAATATGAAAATCGAAAAACTTGTGATACTAAAAATTTATTTAAAAAAAATTTAACATAAAAAAAATATATAATTTTCGTAGTTAATGTTACTGCCGCGAAAATGTACACCATCTGAGGAGCTTTTATTCAACAAAGTACAAGACGGCTTGCCGCTGTCACCTGACAAGTTCTTTTTAGCATGTCCCATAATTTCCTTTCTTCTCTTATCCCGCTAGAGATATTATCTTTTATCTATTTGCAAAATTAAAAGCTGTATTAAAAAGGACTTTCTTCCACGACAGACTTTTATCCAGAGATAATTGATACTGACGTACATTCACTTTTTAAATAGACTTTCTGGAAATTTTCAGAATTTAACAGACATCTCCAAGGGGACAATAATTGGTTGAAGTATAAAGTATGTCCCTGTTGTATTTGCCCATGCTAATTGAAAATACAATTAATTTGTTTGTTGGTTTATTCACAATGTCTGTCTGCAACCAACAAAAGGTACTTGATTAATTATTCGATATTATTAAGATTTTACTCTGATTGCTTTTAATTATTCGGCTTTTATTTGCAATTTATTTAATGTTATTATTTGTTAATACATATGTTGTATAAATTTTGTCGGGTTAATAAGCTTACCTTTGTTTCTTTTAATGATATTCAATAATATTGTAAATGTCCTTTATACTATATAGATATTCATAAAATATTTAAACAAATAAGTTATATAAGACGATGATATAGGATTAGGAAAAGACATGAGAAAAAAAGTAAATAAATATAATATTATTAAATAATTAAATAATACAATAAAACATGTTTTTATTTTTTATAGGGAAGTTTAAGGTGATATAAGATATACGGCCCTACAAGGAATATTTTTTAATTTTTTTTAGTAGCCAGCTATGGAGCAGGCCATGCTTGTATAAGAAAAGTATTATAGAATAAAATTAGGTACTTATTTTGTTAGCTTTTGATATTATATTTAAAAATATTTTAGTATCAAATATAATAATAAAAATATCATTATTGAAGTTTAAAAAAGTAGTGGATTTTTTGATTGGCCATTAATAAATAAATGAGCAGAAAATAATGAAATGATATTAAAAGCAAAGCTAAAATAATTTTTTTTATAAAGACGATAATTGTTGTTCACTGATTTTTTTTTTAATTTATTGATATCAAATTAAATTAAAAAAAACGAAAGGCTTTTGACCCAATTTTCCGAGATATATCATTAGCCTACTTTTATACCCACTTCGTTTTTTTAACAAATGCAGGTTAAGTTTATCTCGCAAAACGTGAGATTCTCAGATCTCAGACGGAGTGCCTGTCTCCGGCAATTAGTGTAAACACTGTCGACCTATAGCCAGAGGGTTCTTAACCGAATGACTCACGCGTTTCGTGGGAACAGTCAGAAGCATTTAATGAGGAATATATATTGTTTATTAGGGATTACACTTTCAAATAGTCATTAAACAATTTATTGAATTTGTTTTATAATCAGACGTGAACAAAACATTAATACAAATGGTACAATTGATAATGACATCTCCACAAATATACTTATTTAAAATTGGTCATGAACTTTTGTTTTAAATTGTTTATTTTTCCACACAATTAATATCAGCTTCTCTAGATTACTTAATGTTAATGTTAAATTATGGAGGACCAAAGTTATCCATGTTAAACTGGGCATAAAATTAAGTTGCTAATTTCTCGTGACAAATAGACTAGAATCTGCGTCCCTTCGATTAGAAGCAATTGGTTCGGAAGACCCTTAACTTAATCAGCTTATCCCTTCACAAATGATCTTGAAGGGTTAAAGTTAAAGTCTACTATCACTTTTGAATTATTGGCTATGAATAACTTATACGACTCAACCCTATGAGAGTACGGGTAATATTGTTAAACATAATTCTCGTAATTTATATTAAAAATATATTTAATACCCAAAACAACTATTTTATGGAAAAAAAATTAAAACTTATCTTTTATTGCGACACTAATTTGATAAAAAATTAGTACCCGAAAGAATTAAACTTACGATATATAAGTTTTTTTTTTGTCTTAACAAAACTTTTTCCAAATTAAATAACACGGTTGTACATACAATATTTGTAATCTACATATTTTTAATCATAAATTAAGTATAGTTCATATTAGAGGGTAAGCATTTATTTTGCCTCCAGCTAAAGTTTAACACAACAATATCTATGTAAGGTGATACGTGTATCAACTTCATTCCATAGAGAGAAACTACACATTTCCGGATTAAATAAAATAATTGTTTAACCAAAATTGTATCATAGAGAGAAAATTTGAGATTGTTAAAACTATCTAGTTTTGTACATAACATTTACAAATGATTATATACAGAAATATGTTTGTAGGAACAATAAATACTATATTAGTTTATAATATAATTAATTAATATGTTATATATCTGTTATATTGTTAAAATAACTACGAATAGTTGTAGAACTTCTCTTTGTAAGATTGCGCAAATGTCTTTAAGAAGGGTAAAGTTTTCCGATTCATTACAACTTCGGCACCTCATTCTCTTGAAACATACTTACACGTCACTTTATCTAATCTGGCTTACATTTTATAAAACAAATAGATTTAAGATCTAAGTTAGTAATTTTGATTTACATTATAACTAAACTATTATTGAAAAATATTGGAATTTTATTATGTATATATTTTTCATTTTTATTTCCATATTCTAAAATAAACAGTCAACACTGATTGTATCTGCTATTACGAATTCTAGACAAGAATTATTATCTAGCCCTTTTTGAAAGACGTGAACGACCGACAATATTCAAGATTAATGATAAGCTCTTAAATTGTTTCGCCTTCAAATTAGAGACTATATCAATGAATATCAGAAAGCAAACAGAAAAATAATGCTTTGATTTTTTAGTAAAAAAAATATCATTTAAAAAATTATTATATATAGTTATATAACTTATAAAAAGGAGGTTGTGTTTAATACAGTTCTATTCATTTTATATATTTTTATTTTTTGTTTAATTTTCACTCAGTAATGTAAAGGATTGAAAGCCTTGGTAATTTTATATTTTACGATGATTATCTAGTTCACATGCTATATTCAAGGTTCATTTTTCTAACTGTACATCACTAACCGAATTAGTCATTGAACTCATATCGTTAAAGTCATATATATCTCATATTTAATGAATTTTCTCAATAAGTAATTATTTAAACAAAGCTCATTTGAAATTATTTATTTTTCTAACATTCGGAATCATTAGTTTCAATTTTGAGATCTTGTCTAATTCCAATGAGATGACTAAATAGAGCTAAAAATCATCGCGACAGACAATGTTGTCGATTAAAAAAACTTCCTCAGATTGGTTTATCTGTTTTCGAGATATAATTCCTTAGACGACAGACATACAAAGACATATCTCGATACATCATGATTTTAAACTTATTAGTCTTCGCTTTTTGTGCGAGTTAAAGGTAACAACAATTTCCTTTCAAATATATAATTATTTAATGATTTAGTATTATGATACAAACTTTTTTACATACTTTGGAAGTTATTGTCCATAAATCAAATATTCGAGCCGTTTATTATCTGCTACAATTTTATCATCAATTTCCGACAAGGCTGAAGAAAAATATTCTCCCCACTTTTTTATTCATTACAAGTACATTAACATCTTCCCTTTCGTATTTCTTTATCTGTATTAAGTCATCAATATAAAGAATAGTAAAACCATTTGGCTCTCTTCCAAGCAAAAACAATAAAAGCAAAGCTTTTGAGAAAATAAAGAGGACTTCGAAAATTCATTTAGAAGCCGAGCTCGGTGTTTGTCCAACACTGACTTATTATTTGGATTGGTGATTTTATTATGACTGAAATTATTTTATCCAAGAAATCACGGAAGTGAAGTGCGGAAGAGCAATCTTCTCAATTTTCAATTTCAGCTTTCGGGATTAAATAACATATTGTTATGAATTTAACAGTCTTCTTTTATATTAAAGAGTTTTTAATTAGTTTTTCAATAATTCTATTTGAAAAATACATATTTTTTCCCAGTTAATATGTGTATTATCTCATAAAGCGAGATTCCTCTTCATTTTCTTATAATGGAAAACTTCAATAATTCTATTGAATATTATCAAGATTTGGTGATATCATAACCTTAAAAATTCAAAGAATTCGTATTCTTATTACTTTTATAAAATAATAAAAATATATAAATATAAAATAAAAGAAGTTATATCAAAGCAACTTAAAAATGAATTTTCGCTTATTTATATAAAACTTTTAGTTTAATTTAGGGAATTGGTTCACCATCTATGCCTTAATTTCCAGGAGTTGTTACAGCCTAATACAATTTGCCGCTCCAGCAGTTCGTCCCTTGGTCTCAAAACAATTAGCAAGGTAACATCCATTTTTGTGTCGTACCCAATCCCTATTCCACTTGATGTCCCTTGAGCTAAAAAGTTATGTGTTTCTTTGTTAAACAATATGTAATATAAAAGTTAAGTTTTTCATACTTTATTTTAGAAACTTTTAAGAATAATTTATAAATTTAAAATATGTATAATCATTTACTTATTCTTTCTTGTTCTTTATTCTGTTATTTAAAAGTTTCACATAAATGATATAATAATTATTAGGCTTCAGAGGACAAGCTCATTAAAAATTAAATAATATTCACATGTTAAGTCTATAAAATTAATTATCAATAATTATATATATTATATGTCAACTAATATCGTATTAATAAAAAATCAAGTTATGTTTTATTTTGTTGAACAAAACACTCAAATTTTCACTCTAATAAAGTGTCAACAAAAACAAGTATAAAAAGTATATGCACATACTACAACGTACGCCTAAACGTATTTAGCTATATATATTACATGCACTGAACAGCTTATCTGTTAAGTGTATTGATCACTGTCAAGCCTCGCTAATTTCAAGCTATTAATGCACATGAAACCCTATTAGCAGCATGTAAGTCTGTTATCTTAACTCGGATTGTGTCTGTCTGAAATATGTGATACATTGGAAATCAATACAATCAATTCATCAATGCCACTGTAACAGCATAAGCCTCTATTTGTGTATCAATAAATATTAAATTATTCTATTTATTATTACTATTTATTGTCTTGACATGTCTTGATATTTGAAATTACAATAATAAATTTGTAAAACCAACAGACAAATAAAATATGTAATAACAAAAATAATAATCACTTTTCGCACATCTACCTAGTATTAGGAACTTCAAATTTTTCAAAGGTTTGAGATGAAAATCGTGTTCTGAACATTTTTTATTGTGAATAATCATATTTATTAATAAGAAAAATTTTTATAAACTATATATTTATACATGTAAAATACATAAATTACAAAGTACCGCAACATACTCGAGATGATAAGCTTAAGGGCGCAGATTGAAGTTGTGCTCAAGTTGAATATGTGATATTTTATTTCATGATAATCAAAATAATATAAGCAAGCACTACATGATAAACTTTAGAAAAATAAATAGAGTTATGATGTAATTTTATAACAAAACATTAAAAAGAATACTTTTCTTCTTATATGTAAGTAAACAGATTTCAAAAGCAGTGGAAGACAAGAATTGATATTAATGAAATCATTATATAATAAAACATATTGTAAAACAATAAACGTAAGGACAGTAAATTGAGTAAATATAATCCAAATTACAATTAATTTAAAATTAAACAAGTTATTGACATGAATATGGTCGACTATAAAAGAGCTATAAATGAATATTATCGTAATAATGGAAAAACAACATAATTATCTGAATCACATCAAATAATTACAGCATCAAAAAAATATTGCCATATGTTGCTTAAAATTAACATATTTATTTATATCTTAAATATTAATTTTAGAGAGTCTACTATCATTTATATTAAAATATGTTTGAAATATCAACAACTTGATAAATAATGTTAACACTATCATCTCGTCTTCACGCGAACACGTTGGCTACAAAGCATTCGAAACGTCGGGTTAAAATTAAAAAATAATAAAAATGTTAAAATAAACGCAAGTTATACCCGTAAAACAGTTTTATCGAAATATTTTTTCCACTAAATTTTATACATTAAATAATAATAATAAAAATAAATACCATGATTATTTTAAAATATGTAAATAATTTGAACTGTAATTTTAGAATATTATATTTGTTATATAATAAATTATTTGTTCAAAAGCTACTGTCAAGAGAATGTCACTAGAAAATTATAGACAGGTATGATTTATACAGCAATATAATTCAAAGTTACTCACTTGAAACATCCATTATATTAATAAAGATTAAATTATTACGATAGAACAAAGTAATTGTGTAATAAAATTCTTTAAATATTGCGATTAAATGTCTCCCTAAAATGTGCGTCTGTGGCGATAAAGAAACTAATTTATATAAAAGGCTTTCTGTATTTTTATTGTTAGTAAATTAAACTGTCACAGTTAATTTTTACTTTCTTTTTTATGGACAGCCTAAATTTCTCTTTTTTAATAAATAACTAAACGTGAGCCTTGACTTCGTTTACTCGTCCAGGCTTTAACAAATATTTAATTTCATTAATTCGTTTTTAAGATATAATATATACAATGTATTTATATTTGTTACAATTTAATTGAAAACTGCTATATTCTACAAATTGATTAAAAAAATATGTAGAAAAATATCAATGAGTAGAAAAACAAAGTTCAAGACGTTTCTTAGAGATAGAAAATTAAGCTGTCTTTGTCTTATTTAATTCTATAGCCATTTGCTCCCGATAACAAAACACGTAGTGAGTAGCGAAAATAGCATCGGCAGCTTTGTGCGAGGGAATTGAATTAAAATGGTGAGAGATAAAAATTTCTCTGTTTTTCGCACGGCACGCGCGGCGGTCGTCAAACGAACAATTAACACATTAGCCTCTTCCGAAATAAAGATAATTTTAATTGAATTATATATAAGACAGTATTATTTACAAAATAAGTAATTTGCTTTTATTCTGAAAACAATGATAAAATATATTTTTATTATTATTACTTCAATGCACACTGAATAATAAAAAAAGTATGTGTATAAATAATCGAATATTCATAAGAATAATTAACAACACAGAAGAGACACTATATGTAAATTACAAAGAAATCAAGTAGACTACAACTTAAGTTGAGAATTTAATAATTCTATACAATCACACTCGTGGATGAAATAAATTTCATCAAAAAATTTTAGCAAATGTTGTTACTATCTTCCTCTCTTTGAAATTCTTTATCACGAGAAATATTTTTTATAAATTATATCAACAAAGAACTTTCAGACAATTTCCGAAAAACCATTAAATCTAGCGTCGACTCTAAATTGCTCCCAAGTTGGCAATTTTCAGAAATCATGTTTTTTATATTCAATGTATCGTATTTCGAATTACTTTTTATTTAGAAAGTCCATTTACGAAAACATAAATAAACATATCCTGTATTTAGTGACAAAATATTTGTTTTAATCTTTCACAAATATAAAGAGTAATAATGTATATATATATATATATATATATATATATATATATATATATATATATATATATATATATATATATATTACCTAATACATAAGTACATGAATAAATCAATATACATAATGTTAATTTATTCATCTACCTACATCATAATAAACTTAAAAATAGACATATTGTATATGTCTGGACTGCATATATCATATCTTTTCGAATAGATTTCTATTATTACAAACTAATATACCAACTATTACATTAATAAAACATACAAGGAGAATCTTATGGGGTATATTATCACAACCCAAAAGAGAATTATACCTATATATAACCTAAAAATGAAAATTAAAATATTTGTTAAAATTATTTGATTTAAATATGTATAAAATATACCTACACATTAATATATATAATATACAAACTCACACACATATAAATTAAAGTAATGATATATTTTTTGCATAAAATATACCTAGATTATGATTATAAAAGCGGTATAAAAGTGCTGTTACAATCTGTATTTGTTAGAATTGTCGGTAATATATATACAGTGTAAATATACAATTGTATATATATTTATTGTCCTACCATACCTAAATTTACTTTCTCCAAATATATCTAGTAAGTTCCACTGTCTTGCTGCTTCTACTGTAAACGATTTTGCCAGACACGTATTATAGCGAGGAACTTTAAGAATTTCCACAATATACTTATAGTACAACATTAAATAGCTTGCTATTTATGCAAAACTAGATTATAAAAATATAGTACCCAAAAACAAATTTTCAATAACGACATGACAAACAATAAAAATAACAATCAAATAACGTAAAAGAAAAATTTAAAAGCGAAAACAAATGAAATATCTAGAGTATATTTATGAAAGACTATCTATTCCAAATGTGACATCATAAAGAAAAGGTTCCAAACCACTTATGTTGCGCAATTGATATTACCGCATAAATTGCTATTCAAAGAAAATCTTATGTTTTATTCTTATAAGCCTATGAATTTGCAAAGAGTTTACGAGAACATCAACATGACCCTTACGATGACGATATAAAGTCTAAAATCAATAGTTATCGAAATTTTAAAATATCTCTGTCTGAATCAATCCCCGAATGATGCATCCAATATCTTTTTCCATGATATCTTTATTTACATACTTTCAAATTCTTAAATCTATTGATTTTTCTTCAACCTTTTTCTTTTTAATAATATTTCTAATAAATTATTGAAATCAAAAAATAACTTAACGTTTGCATATGTACACCATACGTATTATGTTATCTATGCATAAAAAATTGCAATGTTTCTGTGTCAGTAATTTCTCTCTTAAGGGTCTTCATGGTTTTTGATATTATTAAAAAAACACTATTACCTCATAATTTTAACTTTACTTTGGGCTAGTTAGGAAGCGTTGATGTCAAAATATTTTTTTTTTACCAAAGATCTTCAAGGTTTTACTTTAAAAAGGCTATCAAATACAATATTATAAAAATGATTGGTAATGGAAATCCTTAAGAATTTCTCTTACTTCTCAATCAAGTAAGAGAATTTTTTAAGGATATCTCATACTTGATTGCGAAGTAAGAAAACTTCCACACTCTCTGAATGACGGACAACGTCTACAATATTATTTAAGTCAGAACCTAATAACGTTGTATGAATACACAATCTTCACTTAAAAATATTCACCCTTCCCATTCCAATTTAAGTTTATTTGAAATTCAAAAGAATTTCTTTCTGAATCCTTTGAAAGATTGACGCTGTAAAGAACAAAACATTCGTATGCTTTTACGTTAAAAGTCGTAAGGAATAAAGACTGGCCCTCAAAGAAGTTCGTTCTGAATTTTAAACAGCGCCAACTGTAAAGCACTAGACAATTGAAACTATGCATTATGCATGGAACGAAACGCCTCGGGGCTTCGATACCAAGTCGCTAAATATTTAAACTGGGAAACGCCTTAACTATTTACATGGTATTTTTAATGAATTAATTCAATTTTTCTTTTTTGAGTACATTCTTGTTCGGTTTCGATTTTAAATCTCTTGATATATGTTTTAGATAACTGCAAATCTATTTATTTTGATATCAACAACAACTTTATACTAATATAATTTTTGGCATTTCAATCAGTTTATAAAGTTTTAATCTTTATTAATAAAGAGAGAGAACCTAATTTGATTATTATAACTTGTTCCGTCTTTTCAAAAATAATATGTCGTATCAAAATATAACTCGACTATATATTATTCAAGGAGCTTGAAAAAAGTAGGTTTTGTGAGTCAATCTTTTTTTTTTTTTGTTTCTCTTATGTAAGTAAACCAAACCATAAGTAATAACAAAAAGAATATATATTTAAATTAGAAAACTAATAAGAAATACAGTTTTTCTAGCAAATAAGGTATGTGAATACAGGCCAATTTTGTAAAAGCATACTCACGCATTCAGAGAGAAATACCATAAGATTGCGAAATATATACTTTAAAATGACCAGGTCATATTTTATATATTTTTATGTAAGGAAAAATAGTATTATTGTGTAAATATTATTTGAACAATAATTATACTCATTTCAATAATAAGCGAATTTATTTTAAATTTGTATATCTAAAGTGTGTAATTAGCAGCTTCTTATAAATCTATTTTTTTTTTGTCAAGAAAATTTAAACATTAGAAGAACTTAAAAAAAATATATAATAATTTTAAAAATTAGTATTACTTTAATAAATAATACTAATTTCTGAGTAATTTTTATATAGTTAGATTATAAAATGCGATAAGGTGTGTTTATTTATCATCAAGACAAAAAAAAAAACGAATTTTCCTATATATATCATACCTAGCGACACACTTTTAAAAAATATACACTATTATTTTAAAGGTTTAAGTAAGTAATAGATTAATTAAAAATATATAATAAAAGTATTTAATTAAAAAAGTATGTATGTATAGTTGTTATTTTGTGGGTGAAGCCTCATAATGTAGCGAAACATATTTTATCATAGAGCCAATTTAGCGCAGAAAAATAGTTAAGAGGTACTTGTACAGCAGTGCAACGTGGGCACGTCTGTGATACTGTAGCGCGAGCTTACAATGTAAGGTTTAACAGTACTTCGTATACAACAATAATAATAACATACAAAATAGAATATATAAATTTAAACTTAAAAAGTGTTCCGTTGTTTTATTTAAATTATACATTATAGACCATTGTTAATTATAGTTATTTAGATTTTTGTAAAACGCTAAAAAAATTGTTAGACTATAAATTATTGCATTAAATATACAAACATATTAAGAAAAAATAAATTAATACCTCAGTGTAATTTTTTTTTCGTAGAACTTTACCAACAATATAACATAACGTGCAACGAAAAACGCAAAGGCAGCTTTGTTCGAAAGAATTAAATTAAAACTGGTAACGGGGAATTTCTATGTTTTTCGCACGGCACGGACGACTGCCCGCAAATGGACAATTAGCTGCATTCGAGGTAGCGCGAAATAAAAACAAGTTGACTTGTGTTTCAATGAAAACATTGTTATTTAAAGTGTGCAATAGACTCATTAATAACAATTACAGTCTTAGGTTTTTTTAGGCAGAACTTAAGAGATAAGTTATTTGAGTAACGCAGAAACGCAGAAACGCGCGCAAAAATTTAATTACTTATATTTTCATTAGGATAAAATTAAAAAACGAAATGGCTTTTTATATTCATTTATTTTCTTTGTCATTTTAGCTTCTAGTAATATTATGATTTAAATTTGATGACAATTTTACAATAAATAAAAATAGATTGTTATAAAATTTTAAATGCTAATATGAAAATAAATTCTAAATTAATTTAATTAATAAAATATATCCATATACAATTATTAGTGTGGTATGTATATACATAATTTAATATATTTAAAATATATAACAATATGTTTCTTTGGGATATAGCTAAGTTTGTTATTATAAGAGAAGAGCTAAGCCAACATTGTTAATAAAATGTTGTTTACTGAACCCATGACGCACCTTCTTTTTCAATTTTAGGAAGATTAAACAAAAAAGCTTAAGAATTTAAACAATCTTAAGGCTTGTTGTTATATAATATTAGATCATTCTCTTGACTTTGTTCGGTATGAAAACGTTTGATATATTCGTGTAATATTTATTATTTAAACACAACAATATGTTTAATAATTGTATGATTAAGCTCCGAATTGGTTTTTTATGGAAAAAAATGTTTAAAGTTTTTGAAATATATTGAAATATTTTCTGCCTGAAGGAATAAAAAAAATCTAACAAAAAATTAAAATCTAACAAAAAATTAAAACAAAAAAAACAAGGCTTCGTGACTTTATAATAAAACACAATTAATTCAATAAAGAACAATATTACACAGACAAAATATTACTTAAATATTAATCTCGAAAAAAATCCAAAAGCTACTTAAAAAAATAATGTCGACGACGATACAGTGTTCTACAGCTAAATGAAATTTTCCTCTTTAAAGTAAACATTACAGTTTCTGAGTGTTCTGAGTGTGTCACTAGCAAGGTACTTGTGTCACATTTCAGCAACTATACAATTTCGTAAAGCATAATATGGAAAGACGAATATTTGTGATAGTATGTTAAGTAAGCAGGGTTGGAAAGGATAACACTATATTATCGACCGATTCTTCAACCTATCTTATATAATATATATATAAACTACCTATTGATAATTAATTCGTTAGCAATGACCGCTAAGACTGATTTTTATAAAAACATTTTCTTTGCAAAATATTTAAAAGAATAAAAATGTTTTTTTCACATAGATATTAACTATTTTAAAAATGATTTAAAAAAAATGTTTATTGATTCAGGTAACACAAGATCCATAATGGTTAGTAAAAAAATATAAAGACTTATTTTCAATACAGTTATTTCAAGTTTCAATACATTAGATAATTAATTAATATTAGTTAAAGAAAATAGCAATACAACCGTATCTCACAACAACAAATCAATCTGCAATTTGACATTTTATTGACAGGAAGTGACAAAGATGAAAAAATATTTTTTCATAGATTTTAAACACTAATAATACATGCTTGTTATACCGACAATAAGAAAGAAAATAAATAAGAAAATAATAAAAATACAAATGTAGGTTAAGAGAGAAATAATCTCTAATACTCTGATGTTTTGTTATTCTTATTTCGCAAGACTGTTACTATCAAGACAGTGGAATAAAACCGAGGTCACTTGAGTTTTGTTTTAGTCTTATAATTTTAGATCAAGCTGAATTAATTAGAAATTAATTAACAGTGCCTTTGAAACGAGACTTCGTAAATATCTGATATTAATAAACACAGGATAATGCTTATTTTGTTTATATTTAAAAGATAAGATATCGTCATAAATATTTAAAAAATGTTCCAGTACATATCAACCTAAGTTTTACAAGCGACTTTGAATATAAATGAAATATGATCATTGTCATTTATTCTATCGATTCTATGAATTCTAAAACATACTAAAAGTCATTTTCGAAACATATTTATTAATAATACTTTTCAAGGAAATAATAAAGAAGAATTATATCTCCTGTTGGTCCAGTGGTTAGTAACTCATTTCTGAAAAAGAGGTAGTGGGTTCTATCCCTACATGGGAATTTTTTTTTGTGTGATATGTGCCCTTTACTTACGTCTCTGTGAAACTAATACATTGGTATTCATAATTAAAACCTCGAGGTATTTTCATAAAAAAATGTTCTTATTTTTATCACTTGACATGATTCCTATTATTGATTTTTCCTGGGAGTAAAAAAAAGTGATAATGATATAACCAAGTTTATATTAAAATCATATCTTAAATAATAGTAATTTATGTGCATCTGTGTCACACTATCTGTAAAAATAAAGTTTAATTCTGGTCGACGAGGAATAACTACAGCCCATAACTAACATTGAAATATGAATCTTCACGGACGACAATATTAAAGGTCGGATGGGTGTTGCGTTATCCATACTCTATAACGAGTCCAAAATCAGGTCTTTCAAGCTTGCTCTGCTATCTTATAGCAGGTTGAATCTTTGGCATTATGCAAAGCGGCCAGAGAGGGCCAACCGATGTATAACTAATTATATAAATGAAATAAAACAATAGTAATAAATAAAAGTTGTTAAACACAATAATGATATAAATTTATGTTAGATATACAATATTTGTAAGTAATATGTGTTAGACTATGTCAAAAAGTAATAACAAATCATAGTAGTATGGGTCGTACACATAATATTTATAACATCACGTAGCATACAAAATATACTCTAAGTATTCGTTTCGATGAAAAATAAGATATTCAATAATAACTTAAAAGTATGTCCATATTAAATAAAACATTTTAGATAAAATTCAATATTAGAATAACTTAAGCTTGTTATGATACCAGAGAAAATTCATGTTTTTTCCAGAACAAATACTTAGCAATTTGCTATCGAAGCCTCGAGGCGTTCTGCAGCATGAATAATGCATGTTTCACTTGTCTAGTGCCAGTAGTCGACGGTGTTTAAAATGCACAACTAACTTCTTTGAGGGAGAGTCTTTAATCTTTATGAATAAACTATTAACTTGAGAATATATCTTTTTTTGTTACGTAATAAAAAAATATGAGCATCTAGTAGCAGAATCTGGTAGCGAGTTATATTGTATCTAAAATAAATTATAGTTTCAAAATTATTAAAAATATTTTTATAATCTATCTAATTCTCATTTTTTTTTATATTAATCAAAGTATCTGGAAATATGTATTTAAAATAATGAAAGTTTTTAGAATTCAAATACATTAATCAAAGATGTATATTAACCCAATTCTGTTTATAAAGTCGTTTATTTCACATAAATACAAATAAAGCTTTCAAATAAATAAAAATAAATAATAAAAAATGAAATCCAATATTTAAAAAATATAGAAGTTTCGTTGCTGATTTAAAATTGTGAGAGCATTTCAAATAAACGGAACTTTTTGTTTGATACAGAACAGCGATGTAAATAAAGGATTTTATATAAGAACATATACCAGAGGCAGATATGAAATAAATATTTTAATACTAGATCCCCATCAACTCTTTACTGAAAACACTAATTTCAATTTAATTTCAAATTCCTTAATGTCTTCAATTTCCAGGGTCTTTGATTGTTTATAAGGGAAACGAAACTGTGTATCATCAATGTGTATTCTGGTAATAAAAAAAGGTTTAAAAGTACATTAAAAAGATACTTACGACTAATGTCATGTTTGTAACATAATGTGATAATGTCAGGATACTTCAAATGCCAAAACTGTTAATTATATTTTTCGAATACTATTAAATTTCAATATCAAAGCTCTTTATTGATTATGGAGACATTTTAAAAAGTAAAGATATTATATAAAAATACGATTTCGAATATCGTGTACATTACAATAACTTTCTTAATCAGGAAATTAATAATAATAATATTTATAATAATAGAACATCTTTTAACCAGAAAGTTAATTTAGCGGGATAATTTGAGTAAGGAAAATTATTTAAATTAGATTTTGCAATACAATTTTTTATTAGATAACGCGTTTTAAGAAAATTTTTTGTATTTATTAGGATTCGTCACCTATTCGGATTCATCACATTCCATTCGATTCGATCGCAAATAATTCGACTGAATGAAGAAAAATCTGTAACCCTGGTAAATGCTGACTGGAACAGAACTACGTCTAAGCAAAGCCGTATCAGCATGAAGGCATAATTTTTCATCTGCAGTTAATAGAAAGTTTAAAAGAAGTAGATGTGAAGCGATAACAAATATTTATAAAAGATGTTGTTCCGAGTGATCTTGTGGTCTTATGACTGGACACAATGTATTAGTAAGGTAAATTTAATATCTTATTGAAGTACGGAGTATAATCAACAAATACATCATGATTTTATATTGACTTTACCTTCTCTTATTTTTCTAGATTGATGGGCGTTCAGGAATTTATTTTGAAGTATATTTTTTTTGAATAACATTGCGGTATCATAGATTACATTACATGATGCATTATAAATACTTTGTCTCAAGAATTGAATAATACAAACAATATTATTATTTTACTATTAATTAACTTTCATATAAATATACCACAAAGTTAAGAAAAAACTTAAACATGTGAAATAAAATATAACTAATAAACGTGACCAAACGTGACCAAGCGAGAATCAGGGCATATTCCTCTCGTATGTCACAAGCCGACTGTCCTTCGTGAGACCTGAAAAGTTGGTTTTTGTATCTTGCTTACCAGAACCTACCACGGGTACCCCATCGTTTTAAATTATGATTGAGACGTTTTTTTTAGTATGGAATTAGAATTTTAAACAATAAAAAATATCGCCTCTGTTTGATTATATAGTAATTATTACAAAATGATCATCCTCTTTTTCTAAATCACAAGCCGCTACAAATGCAATTTTTTTACTCAACGTAATGTACACGTTTGGTTGATAAATTATTTGCTGGCACGCCCCTTCATTCAATTTCGTGAATAAATAGCTAATGTCGGGCGCAGTTGGAGAATTATTTATTCTTTATAAAGTACCGCAATAAATCAATATGAATGTGGGTAATGATATAAAAATAATGCAAAAAAATCACTTAGTAACGAATAATGCTACGGCGGCAATAAGCATTGTGTCGTGTGGGTTCTTTACATATTTGCATATTTATACATTTGTTTCAAATATTTTATATTTTTCAAGCTACTCACATACTTTCTACATAAGTACTAAAAGAAAAGGCAAATTGTCTTCGTGGATAAGTTCTAATATTGGTCGAAGAACTTCATTTTAGGAAAAAACACTTTCTAAGAAAAGTACACATATTTTTAATAGTAGGTCATAATAAAAAATTATATACTCTGACTTTACACAGCACACCCAAGAAAATATTGCTTTCGAAGGCCCGGAGTAAATAAAAATGGAATAGTTTAATAAAATTATTATAATTTCCGTCGTAATCTAAATACTTGATATTCAGGACTTATCTTGACCCTAGATTCAATGAATGTCTGAAATTTATTATAACGTATTTGAATCACGTGGACATTTTCATCTTGAAAATGAAATGAGAAACACGGTATACGCCGAGCGGAGGACGTGAGACTTGCGATCAAAATGGTTGTATTCATTTTCAACTTCATCTGCAGAAATATCACTATAAAATATTTTCTTCCACTTACATGCATAGAAGATGATGACGCATTGAAGTATATTTGCAACCAACATATAGTAGAATAAAGTAAAACCAATATTTACTTAGCTCTAAACATATAAGTACTCATAGCTCCATTGTAATGATCAGTTTGATTTTTTTTAAGTATATCAATTTCTCTACAAACATATATGTTTACTAACTTAGCAAATATATATATATATAACCGCCTAAAATATAATACAAACTTTCCACAACTTCGATGTTATCTAAACCGTCAATCTTAATTACAGTTGAAATTCTAAAACTCCTCACATTTCTGGTTTCAACAGTATGTTCCCAAGAATGCAATTAGAATTGTTGCAAGACAGATGAGAAAGTGTGTGATATTAGATCAACAAACTCCTTCCTTTTATGCTTTTTTTTATTATAGATTTTAAGTCTATTTACATACCTTTTTGAGTATATATACCAGATATAATGTTAAGCTTTAAAATAATAGTATATTTTATTTAATGTTAACAATAGCTTCATTAATTAATAAAGACATTTGGTCCAAATATCAAAGCAAATTACATTATATACCAAATTATGTTACACACTCGTGACAAGAACCCAGCTCAAGTCTGTTTTAGACATGTACATTCAAAGTTCATGCATTTGATGTCTGCTAATATCTTCCAGGCAAGTAACTACAATACAAGCTAAGTTCAATTATTGAGATTAATAGTTTTCATTAGCAATAATAGTAGTTTAGCACGTAGTTATTATATTAGAAGTCAGGAAGTCAATAAGGGCTAATAGAAAATTATTTAAATTAAATTAAATTAAAATTTAGATACAGGCCTAAATTACCATATGTTACAAGATGTTAACAATAGCACGAATAATAAATTAATTAATTCATCTATATCATTAACCTATTTGAAAAATACACGCAGCATCAAAATTTATTGAGCTGAGCGAAGCGAAGCTCTTTACCGGTCAACTCGATCAAATTTTGATCGCTAAATCCTCCTACACCGATCAAGATATACAAAACAAATTTGCGCAGATTATCATATGCCCAACACTCTATGGATGGATTTTGAAAAAAAAACTAATTGTAGCTTAAGACTAATTTGTAAATAACTTTATTTTAATTGAAACGTTCTTTTACACCCGCAGATACTAATTTCTTACTATAAGTAATATATGTATCATTTTTTTTGAATTGCAGACATTGGGGAAATCATTTTAAGCTAAAAGTTTCGTGATATATTTTTTATTAACTCAGTTCTTCCCGTTTGCTTGTTAGCGTCCCCAGTAATTAGCAGTAATAGCTTGCGTATGAAAGCCAAGCCAGATTTCTCTCCTGAGTATGAATATTACACTTGTTCTTTGTATCTTTTATTTGTCGCAGTAATTGAATCAACTTGTGTGCCTGGAATCATAATATTTTCCTTTTCAATTTTTAAAAAACATGCATCAACAAGCAACTGTTTCATAATGTCAATGTTTGTAACTCAATAATAATTATTAACCTACAATAGTAATTAGCAGTTTAAGACGCATTATAATTTCATACTTCTAAATAACGTTTTTATAATATAAGATCCATCACCAAAATGGTTTGGTATTTGTGAGTGGAACTATGGAAAAAAGAGATAAGATAAAGACAGAAAATAATTATATCAAGAAGCAAGATGTTGAACTGTTATAAGTGATTTCACACTTGGCTATTCTTAATACCTGTATTCTAGTAAAAGTTTTGAAGGAAGCCAACATCAATTGCACATTTTAAACTGTACAGTATAAACGCACATATGTGTTAATTTTTATTTAGACTATCAACATTAATAGTAGCGATATTAATTCGGTAATATTTTTTAAAATTGCCTAATAATATGTTTTGCGGATGTTAATAACGCTTATTTTAGTTTAACATAAATATATTTAATTTCAGATTGACCTTTTGACTATTAAAAACATACATATTTATAATACGATTTAACATAAATAAAAATAAAGCCTTATATAGTATATATAAGTAATATATCTATTTATTTAAAAATAACGAAGTTTTTATGTGGAAAACACAAAAACAAAGCAAATTAGATACAAAAGTAACTTTGTAAGTAAGAAGAATACAAAAACTTTTAGTGAAAATTATCAGATTCCGTAGAGTACGCGAGACTGAACAATTATACGCTTTCGAGGTACTGAAGTAAAAGTACACTTTAGTTCAGTTTGTGGAAAACATTGTAATTTCCGGAGTTTCCGTAGTGGCCAGAACCTATTTTTGAATAGACTTACTCAATAGATATTTAAAATTTTGTTTAAATTAACAAAAAAGACAACTTTTTAATATTGTAAACTAAAGACACTGCACGTTGTGTAGTACGTTGTGCACCTTCGACTTTATGACGATAGATGGCGACCCTTTGAAAAGTCTTTGTAAAATAAAAATATAACCATTGTAGGTGAGTCAAATCCATTACAGTTTCAACACAGTAGACTGGATTGTGATTCTGAGCTAGTCTTACCTAGTTAATCCTGCTATGATATTGTTAATTTGAAATAGTAGTGTATTGAAAATAAAATATTAATAATAACAATTATAATCAAGGGTTTTATTAACTTCCTGATTAAGGAGATATTGTAATTACCCCGATTTTCAAATAAAGAGTTTTGTAATAACTTTTGTTTTGAGATGTCCTGACTTAAAAAAACATAAGTGTGTGTGTGGGTGTATGATATATACATGTGTATACGTGTTTATTTTTTATCGGCTTCATTTTTTACAACCTGATTGTGCAGTTAACTTTTTTAATACCAATCGTTACAAATTTGCGTAGCTTACAGTTTTTCAGCAACCAAGCAGTATTTAAAAAAAAAATGTCTATTTGTGATTTGAAAAATCTAATTCAGATAACTTTTGAGCTGGTGGTTTTCCAGCAAAACAAAAAAAGCGATTTTTTACTTTTTTTAAAATAAAGCTTGATTTTTGTTCTTTAAGAAAATATAAAAAATAAACAGTATCAAATTATTTAATATTCAAATTATTAAATGGGCTTTACTAAAAGAAGTAAAATAAAATATAGATAAATAAAAAAATAATGTAACATTTTCTTAACCTGAAAGTTAATATGATGGGGCTCACATCCATTACCCTTAATTATTAAATGATTGTAGAAAATAATATTAGCAATACTTTCAAAAAAATATTATCAACTAAGAAACTATTTATTGTATAAGTCGTAGGATAAAAATGTTATTGATAAAAAGCATAAATCAAAGATGGTGTTGTAAGTATTTTCATTTGGTTTGTTTCGTTTGTTGGGCACAAGAGAACTATTTTAAAGTTAGATTGAGTTCTCAACTGTGGATGAGTGCTTCATAGTTTTGTACTGACTTAACTTATACTTATTGTTGAAATTGCTACTTATCTTATATATTAATATAATTCTAAAATGCCTAATAACTAATTATTATATACTAACATTTTTTTAAAAGTTTTTCTACATAATTTTAACGTTTAAATAATTATAATAACTAAAAGTTTTTACCTTGAAGATTGTTAAATGACCCGAGATTTTTAGACCAAATACAGGGTAAGTGATTTTCTATCGAAACCCCGAGACATTCTGTTGTCTAAATTATTTATGTTTCAATTGTCTAGTGCCAATTGATACTGCTTGAGGTATACTCCTTCTTAAAGGGCGGGGTTTTAATCTGAATAGATAACTTATTAACTTTGACAGAACTTTCATTATTTTTAACAAACATTACTCTCAATCCTTCCAGTTTACTTTAAAATATGAATGTTATATTTTGTACTATTTGATGATTTTTGCAATTAAATAATTTCAATTACTATCAACTGCCCGCGGTTTTGCCAACGTGATGTTTTTATAAAAAATACAAAATAGCAAGTTTCGTTTCCGCTGCACACTATGCCGACTAGGGGCTTTATATTGTTCTATACGGTTCAATCTTATTTATACATAATTTTTTAATTTATTTAGTGGGATACAATATAACTATACACATATATATAACATACTTAAATAAATAATATCAACAATTATAATTTATGTTGGAGAAGAATACATCAGCATAGTCAATGAGAAGAAGGATCAGTGTACAAAGTTTAGTTCCGATGGATAGAAACCTTTTGTGACGATATAATGCACAAAGTGAATAAGTAACTTTTTGGGCTTATTTTAGTTACATGGACATTCCAACTTAGTTTGGCGTCAATGTTGTGGCGAAATTTTTAATAACAGATGAAGAGGGATGATAATGTGGTCATTAAACAGTGAAATTTTATTTTGATAAATTTTAAATTATTCGTCTTATTATCTTTTATATCCAAAATAGTGAGCCACTTCTATATATGTAATAGTTTTCACACAAAAGGTAGATATATACTATCACAAACTTCTGTTATTTGTGTTTTATTTTATGAACTATATTACTTTCAAGTTTTTTCAAAATCCGTTTTGTCGTTTTTCGATGAAAGATTAAAACACATACATACAGCTCCAGCTTTCGTATTTAAAATATTTGTAGAATTAAATTTTAATAGAAGATAATATAAATTGTAATTTTGATTTACTCTATTTTAATATGAAAAAAAAATTTATGCATTTTATTTTACAGATTGTAGACAAACAATGTAAATGTAAAGATTGAAATGCTATCAAATATATATTATTAAACAAAATTAAATTCTTAAATAACTAGACTTTTTTCTAAAATATACAAATATAAAAGAAAAATAAATATATTTCATATATTTCAGTCTAGAAAGTATCAGATTTCAGACACTGGTGAGTTTGATGGGGTTTTTTAAAGAATAGTCAACATAACAGATCCAACCTTAATCTTCAATCTATTCTTATAGAAATAATTTGTCAACCATTAAATATAAGGAGCGGGAATACTAATAAATTTTAGTATTTAACACATAATATACATTTTAGTAAACATTTTTTTAATATATGAGATATAATATTTATAGTTACCTAAAATGTTATGTTAAGGTTTTTTAACTCACACAGTTCTGAACAGTTTGTTCTCAGGAATGCAATTAGTATTGTTACAAACAAATGTGGTTAATTTAAGATCGTGAACCTTAAATTAAAGTTTTAAAGTCTTCTCTTAAGCCACATACTTCTTTTAACAACAACAGTATAATAAGTTTCGTAGTTTCTCTCTTTCTTCTTATATATAATATATTATTATTTCTTAATATTTTGTAATCTTTATTACCAGTCCATTCTAATTAAAGCAATGCAGCTGTCAACTTAAGGTATTTTATTTTAACTTACTTTGCACCTTTCAAAAATCTAGTACCAGTGTAACGGTTCCAAGGGGTAAATAAATAGAGAGGCTATTGAGTTTCACTTTTAATTCATATGTAAGAATAAATTAAAATCCAGATAAAGCGTGTTTCCAAAAAAAGATAAGAGTAACTAAAAGAGGCCAAATTCCTCTACTAGTTTTATAAGTTCTCTCATTTATAACAGCTTAATGTACCATAAATTTAAACATTCAATAATAACAATGATATCATGTCCTATTGTTACATAAGATTGTTATTGAACTGTTTGGGAAGTTTTTTTTAAAATAATTACAGTGAAACAACAAATGGAGATTTGTAACTACTTTTATGAATGCGATACTTCTCCATCAACATTATTTATTTTTACAATAATCTTCTCATACAAGAAAGCGATTAATGTGAGCTTTAAGTTTGTTGTTCGATAGACCGTTGTTAGGTTTGGGCGTTTTAGTTTAAGAACGAGTTCCATTGAAGAAAAAGAGTTTTTTGTGACTGGATTTGTAATTATTTCTATTATACATATTATGAAAGCTGATTTTTACTTTAAATATGGGCAATATTATTTTGGATATGTATTAAACTTTTTAATATGTAAAGTCATGAAAGCGTATTTTAGCGTCTCAAATTTTACACAATTTAAAAAGACTCTATAAGAAATACACATAGTATAAATAGTTCAAATTTTTGTAGTTTAAAAAATTAAAAAAAAATACCATCTGCCCTTGATCATGTGACCCTTAACCATATGAATGGCATACAAACTTATACAATAACATTTAAAGAAAAAATGAGTAATTGTATATAGGACTTAACAATAGTCTAGTATTAAATGTAATGTCCTAAAAATATTTTTTCCCACTTCAATTCAAATGTTCCTAATTTTATAAAAATGTCGAATAATGATGTTAAAATACAACTTGCTTAAAAGACACGAAATAGCTTACAGAAAATAATCTTGTACTTCTACCAACAACTTTCTACCATTTCATACAAAGTAAGATTCCGCAGAGCCTAAGTTTAATGAATTTATAAAATTTATCTTGAACCAAAATTGAATACGAAAGTAAAAGTTCTTGTTCATATTGATACTACATTTTTATGCGTGAACAAACTTGTTAAGGCTTTCATTTTATATACGCTGATGCGGAGAGGAAAACTTTGTCGGAACTTGTTCTGACATTTTCTGGAACTTTCAAAGTTCTTACGCAGTCATGGCCTTACAAGAAGTGAAGAATTTTTTCTTTTGTATTCCATTTTTCATTCCACTGACTTCCCGTTTCCGACTGTTACAAGCAAATTCTGTGCTAGACAACTTGTCGGTTCATTTCAATGAAAATTTTATATTTTTAATGAATATGAATGTTATAATATAAAAAGACTCAGTCTATATGTTAAGTTGTTGTCAGATATAACGTATAATTATATTACATTTAGCTCCGCGGGAGTTAAGTGGTACTTCGCGGAGTAGGGCTGGAGCGCGGGCACGTCTACTGAATTCTGATAATGTTCCCCTTTTCAAACCCTTGTATGGCTACTCTTGGGCCAAGAACTAATATATATTAGTTAAGAGAGTTATATGTTTTTTTAATGAAATATTTTGTATAAATATAATATGACCCCAATGTTTAGTTACTTTTGCAAATTTGGTCTCCACGAAAAGAAATTTCTTCTTCAGTTTTGTTCAGGGTGGGTAACATATCCACCCTAGTCCATCCATACTAGTGAAAAACAAATTTCTGCAATCATCGGCGGAATTTTTGTAAGATTTCAATCTTTATTTAAATATTATAAACCTTTCGATTGTATATTTTATAATATAAGAAAATTACATTAAAACTCATATTTATTAATGTATTTATAAGTTTAGTGTAGATGATTTAAAACTAAATGAATTAAAAGTACAATATCAACTTTGATTATCAAATTAATTTTAAAAATATAACTCTTTAGTTTATGACAAAATAATTTTTACACGAAACTTGAAATAGAAACAAGTTAACCATAAAAAGTAACTATTGCAAAATGAATTGAACTGTGACTAGAAGATGAATTCAATGAATTTTAATGATAGATTTTTATTACCCAATGATCGTACATGGATAAGTCGATAGAACACGTATTTGAACTTGATAAAATTGAAATCTATCTGTTTCTCAAATCTTATAAATGCGGAAGCTCTTGAGTAACATTTATTTCGTACAAACAAATAAAATGAATGGTTTCGATGAAATTTACGAGCGATAGCGAATAAATGAGCGTACCTGTTTTATTTTAACAGAGTGGCGATAAAAATTAAGAAAAGGTTTCTTCATAATAAATGGAACAAACTTAAATATGTTAACGATATTCATTTCTTCCTTGAACTATAGATTATATTATTTCTACAAATTGAATATAAAAACTCTAATATCCTGACCTATTTTCAGAGACAAAATTAAAGTTCACATACAACAAATTGTCAAATAAATTCATCACAATGGTAATCTTTAGTTATAAAAAATTACGAGTGCTTTTAAACAAATGCTGATTCTGATGATTATAATGATTAAAATAATATATTATATATTTATATAATAATTTGTATACCCATGATTTTATAAACAAATAAACTCAAATATGATGAGCTCGTCGCTTATACCAATCCGCATTCAGTAACGAATCCCGGGTCGCACTAAAGGCAAGATACATGTCAGTTCTCTAATGGAAAACATCACGACATTTGACATAAAGACCCGTGAGGATTCAACTTGTTATCTACGAAATGTAACAAAACAGTTAGAGATACACGAAATACTAATAGGAGAATATTTACAACAAAAATAAAAGGTCAAAGTATAGAAGTATTACTTCATATCCTTTGACCTTTGTATCATTTTTTTTTTGTTATCAAGTATTACTTACGTAAATAGTGCCTATATAGAGCAACTTCATTATTAATATGATTTATAAGCTGAATGTATAACTTACCGGAATAGGTTTTAAATAATTTTAGTACTGTTTTCTTTCAATTTAATTTCAATTAAATTTCCAAAATTTTTGATCACGAAATATATAAAAAATAGTGACACGGCATTAAACATTGCTCTGTGTTTCTGGAATGTTCTATTATTTGGTCACTTGCTCGCAACAAATTATCCGTCATAGGTCGGTCAAAGGGATTCGCTGTCATTAATCTTTTAGACAATACTCGTTTTGTTGCCAAATGACGGTTAGTGTACCCTGCTCTTAGGAACCTACTACGCTTGAAGCGCTATTTGTTATAGTTCTCTAGATTTATTCCTGTTTAGTTCACTACCTTTAAAAATATTACAGCTTTTAGATTAAAAATTATAATTACATAGTAATATGTCAGATAAAACTTATTTAAAGCTATATAAGATGAAACTAAAGCTTCGATTATGTTAGATCGCAAATGAATTGTGAAAAGAATTGTTGGTAAGCCTGATGAACCAGTTCTACAACGAATAAGAATGAAATGCACGTTCCAGTAGCGGCGGAACGTGAGCGCGTTTGCACTAACACATTCATTTCAAGAAGCAAGCGTCTCGGCACACTGCACTAATAAGTAAGAAATAAACATTGTTTCCGTTGATTTGAAAGTAACAAATTAAATATATTTTGAGAGATATTATGTAATAATATTTATTATGTGGACTAATTTAACTTTTTATTTTCTTTAAGGAGATCAGCTTTTAGATTTTCAGCCTGCCTTTGTTGCATGAAGATGAATGATCCTTGACATATTCGAACATCAGAAATCAATAACAACGCAAACAATATATTAACGTTGATTTTAACATGTCATTGGTAGCACATGATTGATAACAATTACCGGTTTGACAAATAAAGGAGGGTTACTTTTAAATTTAAATACTTTATAACACTTCTACTTGATTTATTACAAGTGTAACCGTAATGCATATTTATAGATGAAAAATAGTAATCCTAGGAATTGTTAAACGTATTTTAAAAATTAATTATTAAAAATTCCTATGGCTATTCATTATTATAAAACATAAGGTTTACATCAGAAAAACCAGCGATGTCTGCAAAAGGATCTGTGGTTATTTGTATGTTTATTTTTTATTCTTTTATGGAACTTCCTCATACCTAATCTACCTCTTCTACGGGAATAAAGTCTGTATAAAAAGTTAAGGCTATTAAAAATTAATTATTTTCCCATAAAAATTAATAGATTAAATGAACTCCTTTTTATTTGGTCGCATGATACACATTGAGGTTTAATTAATCCAATTGGGACACACTAGTGTCAAAAAAGAATAGCTTTAAATTTTAGTTCAAAGGCAGCTGAAATTGAATTTCCTGTGAAGCTTGGTGGGTCATCGAAGACTGATGTACGGTCCGCCAGGCGTTACTACACTAATTGAATTTTTTTACAACGTACGAACACCGCGAACATTTTATAGTACCCGTTGGTTTATTTTTAGGATTTGTTACATTTAAAACATAACATCACAAAATATCAGTTGTATTAATATTTTGAATAGATAATTAAATAATTTTATAGTTAAATAAAACTTCGGTCTTATTTTTGTGTGAATAATAAATTTTCTATTAAGTAAACATAAAAATACTTTTCTGCTAAATATGAAAAACAGTATTCTTATAGTTTGTTAGTTAAATGAACATATTAAAATAAAAAGCGGAAAATTGACGAAGCCAATTTGAAAATTGCCACAAAAGGATTGGAAGCAATTCCAGAGACTGCGGGATATGTAGATGGATCGCGTAAACGAGTTTCGATTACCGCTAGCTATCTCACACGTCCCACTGAAGATAGATGGCGTACTCGTCGTTTATCTTGACGGTTTTGACGGGCCTTAAATACCAGCAAGGATTACTTTTAATTTTCTCATACGTCAGATGATATCGTCTTATGGTAATCGATGACTGTTTTTAAGCGCTATTTCTGCTCACAAACTTCTTTAATGTTATTTATGTCATTCATATTATGTCTATCGTAATAATATAATGTTTGTATAATAAGTTAAAACTCCATTAAGCATTATAAAGTTGACGCCGAGTAAAGTGATTATGAAATTTGAAGAAGTAAAACGACGACTTCTTGCTAATGAAAAAGTTTTGTAAGCGTTTATAATTAAACTGTTAAAGCATTAGAATTTTTATTAAATCATTCGTTTTATTGAATTCTAAATTGAAAGTAACTTCGTTATTCAGATGGGCTTGTTGAAGTCGTCAAAATTAAAACATTGATTTCATTCGTCCATCTTGTCGTGAATATTTAGGTAGACTGATATTGTTAGACAATTTTCCTAACTGGGTTACTTTTTTACAATTTACATAAGCAATAGACAGAAACTTAGTATTTCTGATTTTTGTATTACATTCACTGAATAAAATATGACCATTTTTTTTATTTTTTTAATAGTCTAGAAATGTTGTATAACTAATTATTTTAGAAAAGGTTAAACATTTCAGTTTGAAGTCTAGACTGAACTGACTGAAAAGCCTCGTACAAATATATGTTTGACTTTTGCCAAACATTAATGCACTTACAACGCAGAGAATAAACAAAACTAATGAGATACGGAACATATCCTGCAGACTACTTCAGGATATATTCATTGCACTAGCAATGAAAAGCGACTTTAGAAGAAAAAGACTGCATCGTAAGCACTTTGAAAATATCATTACAATTAATGTGAAAATTTTGTTATAAAAAGTTAAACTAATCTACTTATGACTTCAAAAAAAATATTTTAAAATGAATTATAGCATAACCATGTTATATTATATTTATATGCAAGAATGCATTTTGTTGTTATTAGTAATTTGTTTTTTTTACATATATTCAAAATCTCGTGTTTTGGACTTAAAATTTTTTATAGAGACTTATTTAGTTTAATTTGTATTTGGCAATAATAAATTTACTCACTTTAAAAGATAACATCATTATATTGGTATACATAAATAGTTTAATAATACAAAATCTAATAAACCTAAGATCTAAATTAAATTCAAATTCGATTTTTATCAAATCGAAGTTAAATTTAATTTATTATTTTTCGGTAAAAAAGCTGTTGTGTCTTCCTATCGTCCTATTTTTTTAACACTAAAAAGGTTATCTTTAAAACTTAATTCAAATTACTGGCTTATATAAATACTTCATATATATCTCTTTGTTGTAAGGAATAAGACAAATTATTTATGCAGTAGTACGGAACCCTAATCCTACATTACATTAGATTTCTCGGTTTATAAAATATATATCCTACTAAAACACAATATATGAAAAAAATTAATGAATTTGATGTCTCGAAAACATTATGTTACAAATGTTGATAGGGATCAATATTCGGGATTGTTAAAAATGAAGCTGGAATCAGACGACAGCAGAGCGACATTGACGGTGATCGATAGCTCGGAACTGCTCCAGGGAAATTAACACAATGAGCCCCGGACAAAAACAGTCCTCAGTACACTTGATCGATACAGAGAAATGGCTTGCGGTCCTTTGTAATTAATGACTTCCACGTGAGATATTTAATGAATAATTCAGAAAAATGTATTAATTATAGTAATTGTTTTCCGGGAACTAGCATGATTTACCGCGGTTTTCTTAATTGAGATATTTGTTTTTGGGAGCGAGATTTTTCAAATCTATTTAGTAGAATAAAATAAATATTTTGTAATATATGTGTTGAAATTTTATGATTTCCTGAGATATACGAAACGGTTTTAAATTAGGTTTTTAGTGGGTAAGTGAAATGACTGTAAGAAACAATATAAATATTTTGTTGTTATAAATGAGCTCAATATACGAAGCTTCTTAGTTCATGTTAAAAGTTCTGTCCATAGTTCCAGTCGGTTAATTTATATTTCATTTCGCTCCAGTGAGCGTAGCTCTTTAATAAACTTACGTAAATTTGACATAAAAAAAAACATGGCTAAATATATTACATTAAAGTAATTGTAAGGTTGTTTTATTCCGACGATAAAAAAACCTATCATATATTTAGTTTCGTTTATTTCATCATACACTTTGTTTAAAAAAAATTAAAAGCGGATTATGATCTTAAAGAATTGATGAAATTTGATTCTAACATACAATTTATATTACAATTAACAATTATTGCATTCAGACAAATTAAAACTTTACCTAACACATTCACATCAATGTTTTTGTCGGTACAAAAACATTTCAGAAGCATATTCGGGACACGTTTATGACGCCTTTGCGGTCATCGCATTAAAACCCGCTTAGCGAAATATTCCCATGAGACTTTTTGTGGAGGTTTTATTTGTTTGTTGTTGTTTATATAAATACATGACAAATATATACAAAGTGTATATAAACTTTCGTAATCCATGATTACTATAATATATTATTATCATGGCTTATAATAATTATACTTTCATCAATACTAAAGGCCCAATAATTTGACCCACTAGTTTCGAACGAATTATATATTAGCTTGGAGCTCGGCGGAATCGAGGCGTTCATGCTGAATAATTAAATATATAAACATGAACGATACACCTAAATAACATTATTTTAAACTGTTTTACATACATTTTACAAAACAAAGCAAACCATCAGTACTTCAGGTCACTTGGAAATAAATTTTTATATGATAAATACAGACATCTCGATAGAACACACTTAACACTTATTTGTAATTAATATATAAAATACGACGGGAATTGATAGAAAAACATTTTTACTCGTTGATATAATAGCGATAAATTTGCCAGTTTTAACTCTAAGGATTCTGGGTTCGCAACCCTTTATTTTATATATGCTGTTCTATCTACCGTCTTTGATTATTTTACCGGGTAGGGTGAGAATACTGACATAAGCCGTTAATTTAAATTGAATTCCAAGTTGGGTAAATTTTTATATCGTTAACAAAGTATAGTTATGTCGCACATCACATCATATCGTTTGGGATATCTTAAACGAAAATTGGGAGCATACTGTTCTAATACGATCTGTTAGTAATTTTGGGAAAATTATGATGTTATTAAGATAATTCGTGAGGTCCATGAAATTAAATAGTATCATAATTTAAATTAACAAATGATATTTTAAGAACTTTTACTGATAAAGTATTATATTATATGTGTGTATAATTGTAGAGCAAAAAAAAATTTGTAAAATCTATATATATAAAATCGGTATATAGTTTTTTAATATAAGTAACACATTACAGACAGTAGAACTTTTTCAAGTTGGAATGCATTTTATTTATGATATTTCTTACAAGTTTTAATATACCAGATAACAATCAAATTAACTAACCTGATAAAAATAATTAATTAAAAAAATCTATTAAATAATATACCTTAATAAATATTCATTACAGCTCTATAGAAACGTTCCACCACATCTATACAAAAACATTACAGCAAGCTCTCTATTTGGCAACACGTTTACGACACTTTTGCGGTTAAAGACATCAGAAGCCATTTAGCCGACCCCGAATACCACCTCAGGGATGTTCCATGTTTTATGTTCACTCTCAGAATGTGGAATGGTTAAGTTTTCCAAGTTTTTGTGAGGACATTTTGTTAGTTATTATATTTAAGATACGCTTCTAATGGAAAATGTACTTTACAGATACTTTACAAAAAACACTCAAGATTTATGTTATAGTTAAAAGGACAACAAAGAAATAAACGTGTTTTTTTTTACTCTTTTTACAGTTCCATAATATTAATGCTATAATTATTGCTTATGTATTTTTCTAAATTAAATTAAAAATAAAAATATATCACTCTATTTGAAGTACAAACATATTTTGTTAATTATATTTATAAAAATATAGATAACGATCCGGGCTTTCACTTGCCACCTCTGAGAGTCAATTCCCGTGACTACCAAAGGACCTCCTATATACAATTTCTAACCAGTACTTACAATATTTAAATATAACATTGAATATATTAATAAAAATTTTAGATGTCACGACAGAATTTAAAATCAAAATTGTCTCTTTTTTACTTAATTTAATTCAATTTAAAATACCCCGTAATGTACCCAAGGATTATATAAAAAACACTAAAATTCTTAATTAACAAAAAAATTATAAATGGTTTTAAAATTCTATTCAATTGTTCGATTTCTTTTATTATTTTATTTTAAAACAATATTTTATTAATAATAATAAGTCTATATTTATCGAAATTTTAATTAAGATTATTCTATAAAATGTAAATATTAAAAAGCGGTAATGGGTGCGAACCCCATCATATGAACTTCCTCGTTGGGAAAAAAATATAATTTTTTTAAAAATTTTTTGATTAGGTCCATTCTATCAATTCTTACACATTTATATTCCTAAATATGTTCAGTAAATTCTTTTTAAAATAATATGCAACATTTTTTATTATTATAGTTCAAAATAATTAACTTTTAAGCCCGTAGTTTATGTCTATTTGGGAATACGCTTACGACATTTTAGTAGTGAATACATCAAAAGTCGTTTATATCCTAAATGCTACCTCCGGGAAGCCCTCTGTTTTATAGCTGCGCTAAACATTAGTGCCAGTCTTGTTTTAAATCGCTTCCATTTTGAGCTGTCAGTTATGAATGTAATGGAAACTCTGATAGTATGGAGTTATAAATATTCTTCTAAATTTATTAATTATCAATAACTATACACTTTTGACGTTTGAATATTCTTATATTTGAAACCGCTTGTTAAATCTTTGAAATGTCTTTAGATTTGATTTGTTATTTTGTAATGATCTTCACAACTCTTCAGTGTTTGAGGTTTATTATCAGCATAACATTACACAAATGTTACTAGATATTATTAAATAACTGTAAATACACATGATATATTTTATACTTCTTAGAAAATGTCATACACAATTTTATTATTCTGCACACACTATGTACGCTTGGCGCTTAAGTGCTACTTCTAATACCCAGATGTATGTAGGTTACCATATGAAATTGTAACAAATTCTTATAAGAAATTATATTAAAAGAAAACTTGAACTTTAAAAAAGTTATAAATAGCACCTGCTGTTATAACTATATTACAATTATAATATTAGGTTAGATAAATTAATTTAAAATTGAATTCAAACACTCAAAACTTAGTAATAAAAATATTAATAAAGTAATCCATGCGTTAATAGCTAATAAAATGAACTTGTAACTTCATTAAGGGGGGTCTGTGAAAACACGTTCTCGCAAATTAACAGGGGATTGATCAGATTTCCTGACTCGAGGGATAGAGAGGACCATCGCAATGCCAATCAATGGAACCTTTAGACGCCCATTCGTAAATAAACTAGCTGTCCCTTGTGATATTCAAGAATTCATATACAATTTTGCTATTTGAATGTCGTTGAAAGTGTTGAACGTTTTTATATAACAAATAACTATAACCAGTATAGTAATTTTCGAATTTATTATTCATTTCATTTAAATATTATATAAATTGTTAAAATAAAGTTCTGAAGAGTAATATTCAGCTGTACCAACATGATAGATGTATAATGTATTCAATTTTAAAAGTAGCTTCAAGAACTCACATCACGTAATGCAGGGATAAGTCTAACTTTATTTTAAATATCATAAAATATAACTAAATTCTAAGTGAGTCGACACCTAGATACTGAAACAACTAGAACAAAAGGCATTTTTCATAGTGACAGTTGAGACTAGAAGACGATTCGTAAAATTCATTGCTATCTAACATTTAATGTAAATGTTCTTTCATTCATAAACAGTTAGAACTATTAGTATTCAAAAAGATTAAAGAAAGCCAAATGAGAACTTAAATTACTTTTATTGTGAATGGATTTTAGATGTTTGATCATGATAAATAGGTTATGGGCAAGATGAAATTAAAAAAAGAGAATTAAAGTAACATATTTCTACATGAATGTTAAATTTGAACCTCAATTTTATTTAATTAACATAAATAATAATTTTATTATTATTGTTATAGATATTTCAAATACATAGAATTTTTAAATTATACATATTAATATACATCTTTTAAATACAAAAACTATCTAATGTATATGATTTAAAAAGCTAAATTGATTGCAATATAATAATAAATAATAATAAAATAAAATATTACCTTAACAAAAATTTACTCAATCTTTAATATTGTGTTTATTTAAAATAACTTGGCAATAGTTTTGATTTTACCCGCGACAAGCCGAAACCTGATATATATAACAAAAATGAATACATCTCTGACACATTGCCACACAATAGCAAAATGGCTACTGTTAGTTCTGTAACTAAGATATTTCGAGAGTCATACAAACATAAGTCAGACGTGAGTTGGCATAAGCTCCTTCGATACACCTCAAGGGAATTAAGGGCTGGTTTAAGTTATGACCGTGAAAATAATTTATATTTTACAAGCTATGACTTAAGATTCCATTCGTGGACGAAAGATTTCTTTATTATTCATATAACTAAGAGTAGCAGCACAATACTAAAATGGCGTATAGACCCATGAACTTGCCCATCATCAAGAAGAATTTATTTACAGTATCTAGTATTTTCGTAGATTTGCGCGATTAAACATTTCCACTTTATAATATTAATTTTACAATTTTTAAGGAAATACCAGTCACAAGTCAAATTAAAAATCGCTTCGCTGAGAATTATATCGACTAAACTCATACAGATATATATATAATATTTTTTCCGAGCAAGGATCAAACGCGAAATTTAAAAATTGACATCAATGCATTAGACGCTCGTGATTCTCTAGGTTTTAAAAATGTGTCGAGCTACATCGTTTAAGCATGGTTCAAAATCCTACGAGATGCAGATATTCCAAATCTACCAGAATCAAAAAATGTAATCAAAGAATCCCAATTATATACGCTTTCAAATGTAAACCAGATATCAATTACCATCATGTCGACCGTTTCAATTTTTTTATATTCTTTATGACAAAAAGGAAAATATAGTTGTCCTTACAGCGATTAAAAGTATAACTAACGCTTACATCCTTTTCTACGTACCACTCATGAACTTTTACAAAGCCAGGTGTGTCATAAAAATGGTGGCATTGAACACGTCAATGTGGACGTGATATGTCACGTCATGGATTTATGATCAATAAATATTGTGATGTCTTTGTTGCTATTCAAGGTTATAACATAAAATGACATACTTGATGAGAATTTTATTTCCATCTGATTTATATAAACCCATATCAAAAGCATTATTGTCAAACTGAATTATACAATTTTTTATATTTTTTTAACTAGCTGACCCTACAAACGTTGTTTTGCCTTAAAAATGAGGAAAAAGATAATAAAGTCTTTATATGGTTACTAAAAAAATATTGGTTGATGGTGAAATGGATTTTTCATCATAAAAAAAATGTAGGTTAGACCATTCTTAACCGTACGGGTATGCAAAATAGTTTACGTCGTATAGTACTCAATTTTGTGTATATAACAAAATTTCAAAAGAATTAGATGTGCCATTTCGGAGGAGCTTGCATACTACTTCTGTGGCATCTGAAATCTATTTATTAGATATTACTGTTTGAAAGATATGATTTGGAAAATTAATTTATATAAATATAAATTAATTTTCCAAGTTGACAGTTGGCATTTGGAGTGTTTCCCAAAATCGGGATACTTAAGTAATACGGTGAGCATTACTTAGGAATCACTAACACAAACTTTGTCACAATACTCCATTAACTTCCCAGAGAAACTCCAGCGAAAGCGCAAAAGTTAGAAGAAAGTTCAGATAAATGAAGTACTGAAAAACAAACACCAGAATGGCCAGGACTCTAAGTATTTTATGTCTTGGTGAGTTCGGCGCATGATTTCGTCCTTTACAACATATGAATGTGATACTTATTGCGCCAAAAAATAAGTTACAAATATAATTTTAAAGATACATAAAAATCTAGAAAACCTAAATTTCATAGAAGTAAAACATATAAAGTACAAAATATTTTAATATTAATCAATTTACAGCTTGTATATTGCAACCATGAAGGGACAGAAAAAATATTTAAATATTATTTCAAACAAAATGAAAAAATACATTATACAAATGCATTGAAATTTGCTAGTAAATGCGATGCAAATTGATCGCTCAAACATTAGTTTATGTATCCAATAACGGGTCTTAGAAAGCGTCACTATACAACGTGATGTAGCATAAAAAGAGTGTTCACTTGAAATTTGTTGAGGAATATGACGTATTTTGAATATCGAAAAGTATTTACCAAAAACCACATCACGGAAAGACAAAGCGATATTATTATTATTCGATTTAATAATATTATAAACATACACCATAAATAAACTTAATAGCTTTAGAAATATATCCTGAAGTTACAAATAATTTAATCTGTGGCTACAGTAAACAAACAAGACAACCGAAAATTAACTAAAATATTAAAAGACATACTAAAAACATAAAGACTACACTCTCTTACAAGATATCGATAAACCGTAATAGGATTTCCAATGCGTGAGGCGTTATCGAATTTCAGAGGAGACAAGAAAATTGTGTTGATACGAGATGTTGCCAAATGAAATTTTCGATTTTCCGTACAAGAACTAGTTTGGAGTCTGCCTTTTGAAACAAATTGAGTTGATGTATTTAATTTGTGGAACTATTATTTCATGTAATGTTTTTTGAAAGTTTGTGTGTTGATTTCACAAGCTTAAAAAATCTTTTCAATAAAATAAAAGATGAATCAATTGTTTTGATTTAAAATTTAAAAAATATAAAATTTGGGATGTAAAAGGAAAATTATTCCTTTAATATTAAATTGAGAATCCTATGTTTTCTGTGTTATTTCTTAAATCGGAAACCAAATAGCAGCCGGCTGCTTTAGTTCTAGCATTTGGCAACTTTGCCATTCAGAGCATTTGCATGAATTATGAAAATTCAGGTAATGTATTAAACATTAATAAAAATATATATTTTTTTGTTAAAGTTATTGTTATAGTGTTGTGTTTTTTTGTTATTTTTTTATTATTATTTTCTTAACGGTAATTAATGCGCAAAATAGGTATTACACACAGTCAGGCAAATGAGAGCAATTGCTTCACGTTTGGATCAGGTTGCACCGGCCGTCACAGGCTGACTCAGGCAATTGAGAGCTCTGTAATACTTATTTCTCGCGTTAATTCCCGCTAATAAAAAATAATAAAAAAAATACAACACTATAACAATAAATATAACAAAAAAATTATTTTTTTATTATATAAAAGAATCTTTTTTTAATGTAGCAAATTTTCTGTACAATGTTGTCAAAATATAGCGTTCATTAAAAATTTCACTGGGCCATAGAGTTTTTAATTAATGAATACGAACGAACACAATTAATGACCTTCGTACTTGTATTGATTACGCTCAGGTTTTTATTTTAGTATAATTTATTTGTTTTTATAATGTTTTTTTATGATTTTTACATGTTATGCAAAATTAAGAATATTTCAGATTAAAATCTACGAAAATTCAAATCGTTAATATCTTCCTTTTTATGTTTGATAAATTAAATGTCATATTTTATGATGAAAACAATTTTTTTATTATATCAAATATTTTCATTGATTTTGTTTACAATGTTGTTATTTTTAAATCAAACTTATAACTTTAATATAAGAGTTTTTCATGCTAAAACAATAGTCATTGCTTAATAAAACAGAAAAATATCAATTACTAATAATTCAAATAAAAAATATCATTTCAAATGCACATTAAATTATTTTAGTGAAATCTTAATTCTTTATGAATAAGTGAATTATCTTATTAAAACAAAGCTTAGGAAATAAAAATCTTAAGTTAATTTCTAAACTATTCAATGGCATTTCATCTATTAACTAACATAGTCTTAAAGAAATCCCTACTAACAAATATATTGTTATTATTATAATTATTAAACATCGCTTAGTGCAAAATAAAAACATGATTAATGAAAAAATTAAATTCATTGGGATTCATAAATTATCAAGGACAAATCGTCTTAACAACTCAGTAAATAACAATTGAACTTTCTAACCGCCACCGTTAATCATCGGCCCAACCCTTTATGATAGTAATAGAATTTTATACATAGTTCGCTATCAATCACTCAAAAAGCATAAATATCAATCATGTGGCTCGATATTTTGGTGCAATCAAATTTTAATATTTTATAAAATGATATGTATGCGTTTAGTCACTTATAATCCTATTAAAACAACAAGTAAATATGAAAATACAAAAATGATGTCCTAAATTAATTGTGCTTTTGTAAAAACTACGTAATATACCAAAAAATTTTATATTCGATGAATTCCGATAAAAAGAAATCGAAATAGCAGTTTCCGTTAAACAAGCTATTCACCAACAATTCAACTCGGACAATTCTGACAAAGCCAAATAGATCTATGAAAGAAAATTCTGATAGGAATAATGCCAATAAAAGTTATCACAAAATTCAACTTGTATAGACATGTATGTCGTTAGGAAAGTTTTTGTTTCATTTTATTTGAAAATACAATATGGTATCATGGCAGTATATGGCACATTATTTTTACATGACACGAAATGTAAGTTTTTCAACTTCGGCCATTCTTTTATGTAGCGTATCCTTTTATATAGTCGTTTGAATTTACAATTGTGATTGCAGGTGTCTTGACATAGCACTTAAGCGGGATTTCCAGTAGAAAGCTGCCGTGAAGTGTCTTGTACAAATCTTGACCACAAGATATTTTAATTTTCATGGGTGTAGGGAAACTCATGATATAGTGCTTTTCATCCAGTTGTTCCAGCGCTTCATTATTAAGAATAACAGATGTTAGTTTGCAGGTTGAATCAAGTTCTTGCTTTTCAATCAGGTTTCTGATGCAGTCAGGTCCATCTCGAAGTGCATACTTAGTTTTTTGTTCACAAAGGTACAGAGAATTGAACTTCGGGCATTCAGCCTCCATGTACATAGAATTCTTATTAGAAATTGCTATAAAGGGTAGGTTGGGAATAAGGACTTGATTATATTTGATCATAGGACAGGGGTACGGCGATCGGTACTTTTAAGACTATAACTATTTGATTACCGATATAAAAATAACCTAATTTAATTATAACTAAGTTCTAAACTTAGGATTTCATTCTTTGAATATAAAATCCATAGCTTTCTTAATATTTTATCAAGATCTACAATACTAATAATAGAATGAGGCGTGCTCGATGCACGTATAAAACCTAGAAAACTTTGTAGTTTTCGTAGTTCCTCTGATCTATATTATAACCTAAAATCAATAGATATTGAGCCATATGGGCATAAAGTTTCTTAATATTAATTTTATTAATAATAGAGTTCAATACTCTAGTTATATTAACTATTATAGTACTCTAGTTATATTAACTATTATAGTACTCTAGTTATATTAACTGTACTGTCTATAGTTTTAGAGTTATATAACAGCCATTCTTTCGTTAGACTAATATGCTCGTTTAATTTCAATTGTAATTTTAATTCGATAATTTGTAGAGATAGAATTGCATTGTCATATTTATCGGAATCAGTATAATAAACTTTTAATAACAGAACCAAGGCCATCAATGAGTCCTCTTTTACTATGATTATGATCAAAACTTTTCAAAAAGGTAATTAAATTATCTACATTAGAATAAAGGTAATTAAGGTGAGGTTCATAAAGATGTGTAATCTTATCTAACTTGCGCCTAATCATATATATTTGAGGTTTAACTAATGGGGTTTGGTTGTTAATAATATCAAGGTTTATATAATTTAAAAATGAATGATAATGGGAAATAATTTTTGTATCGCCTAGTTTAAAAGGGGAGTAGGCCGGCACCTGATTCTAACGAATTAATCATTACTTCTTGTCCTCGCGTCAGTTGGAGTGTCATTAGAAGTATCCTCTAACAATACGAGTTCTTTAGGGTGTCTTTTGAGTCGTGATTTAGCTACTAGACCGCGTCTCTTTTTAGTATAAATATATATAGGAAGGTCAGCAAGGACGGTGTCTTGTGTGTAACGTGAAGCCAATTTTTGCCTACTTGGGTTTCTAATAAAAACTTTTTTGTTAGGGGTGTATTCTTTTTCAGGCTCAAGATTTTTATTGCGATTTTCAGTTAATATTGTTTTGTGTTGTACTAAAGTCTTGTAAATTAGATCGTATACTTTAATCATTCTTTTTCTATGGTCTTGTATGTATGTAGTAACAAATGCTTAGTCAAGTTAAAATTTATAGGGTCACGAGGGTCAAAGTGTCCAGTAAGTAAGTCTATAGGCCTACAGTTTGTAAAACTATGTACTATTGTGAGCTAAGACTGCATATAACATTAAATTAATTATAGGTTCAATTTTCTTTTTTTGTTTTAGAATCCTTAAATGTGCAAGTATTGTCGAATGAAATCGTTCTACAATCCCATTTTATTTAGGGGCGTGTGTTAAAATTCCTGTGAAGTCAGAAAAATTGTCGGGTTAATTCAGAAAAATGTCGGGTAAAGTCGGGTAAATTCAGGAAATAAAACGTTTATAAATTCTTTTCCTTGATCAGTTACAATAGTCAAGGGAACGCCTTGATGAGTACAAAAATATAAAATACTTGAATTACACTACTATTATTTAAATTTCTATTAACATCTAAAATATTAATTCTCTTATTAATATCTAACCTACGGGTCCTAGATTGCCGTGAATGGAAAATCTTGGATATTTATAAGGATAACTTAAGGATGGATTCCTGACGGATGGAAGCAACTTCAGAACGATTCTAAAGTACTTATAAAAATTTGTACCTTTTGGTGTTTCAATGTTCGGAAACTCCTCCTGCTGCAACACGGTGTAGATTCGAGATAGCCGACGTCCTTGATTGATTCACTGACTCTATTTAATTAATTTAATTAACTAAATTTCGGCTATCCTACCGACTGCGCCAATTACGTCGGTCACAACCGGAGGATCCAAAAAAAGTACAAATTTATTAACTTAAAATTTAATTCTTATATTTAATTTACAAACTACGTGATCCCTGCTCAAAGTTGGAGACAAGAATGAATAAAATGAATTAATAATTAAAGGAATACAGAAAGTGTAACAAACAAGGGTTTCAGATTTACATTCTAGGATTTTAACATGATACAATGCACCTGTGCTTAATCAGCGCTTCCACGGTTCGTGAGAATATAGTAAATGCTAATTTAACAATTTTATTATTAATAAGTATATAAGAAATATCTAATAAATGATTACATAGTTTATGGTAATATAACAAACGTAAAAAGTTTATTTATTTCGTTGTTTTTAATCAACCTCATAACTTTAATCTAAGGGTTTTTCACGCTGAAACTTTAGTCATCGTTTAGTAAAACAGAAAAATTATCAATTACTAATAATTCAAATCAAAAATATCATTACCAATGTACATTAAATTAATTTTAGCTAAATCTTAATTCTTTGTGAATAAGTGAATCGTATTATTTATAAATTTTTAAATATAAAACAAAGCTTAGGAAATAAAAATCTTAAGTTAATTCGTAAACTATTAAACATCGCTTAGTGCAAAGTCAAAATATGATTAATGAATGAATGAAATGCATAGGGATTGATAAATTATCAAGGAAAAATCGTCTTAACAACTTAGTAGACAACAATTGAACTTTTTGACGGCCACCATTTATCATCGGCCCAACCCTTTATAATAGTAATAGAATTTTATACATAGTTCGCTATCAATCACTCAAAAAGCATAGATATCACTCATGTGGTTCGGATTTTAGTGCAATCAAATGTTTATGATACCATGTCTACAATTCTTCATATTAGGTACTGTGAATTATATATGTGAATGTAGTTTTTATAACGTATCAAAACCACAAGGAAATTTGAAAACACAATGCTGTCCAATAATAAATGTTATTTTCTAATAACTACAAAACATAACGAAATATACCGAAAAGTTTATATTCGATGAATTCCGATAAAAATAAATCGAAATATCAGTTTCCGTTAAACAAGCTATTCACCAACAATTCAACTTGGACAATTCTGACAAAGCCAAATAGATCTATGAAAGAAAATTCTGATAGAGGTAAAGCCAATAAAAGTTACCATGTCATTCAACTTGTACAGACATGTATGTCGTTAGGAAAGTTTTTGTTTCATTTTATTTGAAAATACAATAGGGTATCGTGGCAATATATGACACATTATTTTAACATGACACGAAATGTAAGTTTTTCAAACTTCGTCGATTCTTTTATGGTAGCGGAAGACAGTTTACGGGTTTTCAAAATGAAACTTGCCAAATCTTTGATATGAAATATATCTCATTATATCGTCACTTCTTTTCTTTATCTATTAAAAAAATAGTGATATTATAGTTTAATTTAAAATAATAAATAATTAAAGTGACTAAGACGTTATAGAAGGGAATAAAATTAATTCTTAACATAAAGTAATAAATACCAATTAGATTCACCTTGAAATCACGATGTAATCTGATAAAAAGCTCCTATAAATTTCAATCTCATTTAAATAATAGATGGGCACTAAGTATGTATAATTAATTCCTCTTAATCACTACATCACGGCAGTAAAGAGCGTTTCGTTCAGGATTACCAACGGAAGAGGAGATCAATACCACCTTTTGGAACTCTAAGCTCATTAATTATTTAGTTTCGCAACGCCAGCATATTTTTATTAGACCTCGGTTGTCTGATTGTAACTTTTAAATATATATATATATATATATATATATATATATATATATATATATATATATATATATTTTCTTTATGTCCAATAATATATATGATGGTGATTTAGAATTAAAATTTAGTTTAACTTAAATTTAACCGTTATTAAATTTTTTAATATTTATTCTATGTATAATAAGCAGAAAAGTATTCTTATATAGGCATATATAATTATTTATGTCTGTACGTACAAGATCTAGTCTTTCGAATATTTGATATCAGCCTATTTTATATTTATTCCTGACTATGCCAACGTTTTATTTTTTTTATTTGTAAATAGCCTTTTATATACATATATGAATATAAATTAATTTTTTTGTTGACTGAGACATTGAAAATGAACCGTTTAGTTTTTCTGTCGTTGCTACTTATTAAATATAAACCAAAATCAGAAATATTTTTAAACATGAGAAACGTCATGTTGACAAGATTGGGAACTGAATAACGACCACACAAAAAAAGTAATTATCTTCGAAACCAGCTAAATGTAATTCCCTATCGCTTATAGGATGTCAGTTCATAGTGTGACCTTAAAACCTTAAGGGTAGTTGGAAAAAAAAGAAGAGATGAAGGGTACGTTTAGTGAAATTTTATACGATTTTGGACAACCAAATAATTACAAAATTAAAACCACCTTTTTATTAAATTTAAACTTTTATTAAACAAAATTCATAAGTTGGATAAAAGTTATCAATCATGTCTGTAAGATATATAACATTTATTGTTTAAGGTTAATGACATTACATGTAAAGAACGACCACAGAAATTTTGTATCAAAATCTGTTGTCCTAAGAGGAACCATGCCTTGTATACCATTTTATTAAACGAACATAGTGGTTTCAATTGGAGATGCGGTGAACCGCCTAGAGATCAAATGCACTGATAGGATTTACAGGAACACTATGTTATTTTTGAAGAAATCCAATAAAGGATACTTGAGGTACCGCTAAAAGTAAAATAAATATGAGAGCATTTTGTTTTAAAATTTTAATAAATTATATTTCTATAAAAAAGAAGGTATTTACATGACACGTATTTACTTTTATTTTTATTGGCGTTGATGTTATCTTAGGTAAGTCATTTTTTGCAACTGCTTTTTGTTAGAAATAAAATTTTCAATGAAACAAAAGCCATTTTAGAGCAATTAATTAATATTTTTTTTAAATTTAGAACTTCTTGACTTCTACTCCTACATCGCACAAAAGGCTTCCTATAAATATACAAACATTTCTAAATTGCTTATCTATTCAAAGCGTTTAAAGGCTTTAAGTTCTTAAATACGTATCACTTGACGCATAAACTTTGAATCTGGAGTCACGATAAAGTTTTAGAAGATCAATTTAATAACATCAATTAACCTATTACTTGAAAACTTAAATAATATTACTAAAGAAACTTAGATTTTGAAATAGTTCATATTTTGCTTTCACTATGAATGAAAAACTTGTCACGAAAATGTGTTATTTTCATAGAATTTATTATATACAAAAATTTGAAAACAACATTAAAAACTAGTTATATATTATATAATCATATATATCTACTACCATATTTCTTATACTTAGAGCTTTACTTAAAGTACACTTCATTGGAATTGCAAAAAAATAATTTTCAAGGACATTCCACATTGTTCTTTTAAATTCTACCTAACTGTTGGCAATACGCTTGATCTCAAGCCGGCTCACCGCAATTCGAATCGACACCGCTATGGTTTAACACAATGGTATAAATGTCATGGTATCTGTTAGTACGACCGACTTTGACACAAAATTTCTGTGGTAATGTCAGTGCTATCAAGCAAATGGTCTTGAACAATAAACTTTATATATCTTACAGCTATGTAAAAACATGATAGAAAACTTTTATAAAACATATGAATATTATTTGGTAAAAGTTTAAATTTATTTATTAGATTAGGGGCGACTCTAATTATATTTTAAAAAATGTCACAAATCGTACTTGTCATCTTGTCCTTTTTTAAATACTCGTAATTATTAGGGTCAAAGATAAAATTACACGATTTCGTTTTTACATAAATAATATTAACCGTTCGTTAAAACGTATGTGACAATGACACTTCGACAGCTATATCTAGAGAGAACGTGAGCCAGTAAGCTTTAATAACTCAATTTTAATCTCAGACTATGTACTGACATCGTATACGCTATCGGGGATTACCTTCAGCTGGCTTTGATGATAATTAGTTTTTTGGACTCGTCAATTTGTTATCAATCGTGTTGATGCGAATTTTTTTAATAATTAATGGATGGGTTTTGGTTTACATTTATCTCTTTATTGGAAATACAATATTTCTGCAAATAGCAAAATCTTTTCAAATCGCTTCACTGTTATTGCGGACAATCTTTGGAATTCTCTTCCAGAAACGATATTCTATCTAAAACCATCCGCTTTAAGCTAACATTGAAACAATACTACCTTTCCTCTTTATAATAATTAATTTATAGACATGTGTATGGTTATTTTAATAAATATTTATGTATGTATATATTTATGTGTATTTATATTTGTAAGATATATTTGTTTATGGTTTATAATATTTATAGAAAATTAGTTTTACAGATTTTTTTCTGTTTTCACTGTTTTATTAAAATTTTGTTTTTTTTCAATTGATATAAATCTCGTTTTTTCCGAAGGGTAACTGGTAGAGATAAGTCTGAAAAAGATAAGTTTTATATTTCTGTTATATTATATTGGTACATAAAGAAATAGGAAATAAATATATGCTTATATAAGTATACTGTTATTCTTTTTCACAATTCTCCTGAACTTTAAAACCTTAATAACGGTTAAATACAGGTTAAATAACGGTTAAATAACGGCGACTACTGTTACTAATACACGTTTATAATAGATAGTCATAATTAATTTAATATATTTTAATAGAAATTACGTATTTTGTTTTTTTTTTTACTTCATATCAGTTTACTGTGGCACTGTTCTAGATCTCAAAGGAATTCTTGTCTTTTTTATCATATGTTTCTTTATATTTATAAGAATAATAATCCTACACTCGGCACTTTGTCAGGAGACAAAAAACAGAAACGAAGTTCAAAGCTCCCTAATTCAGTTTCAAATTAAAGCAAGGTTTATAATAAATGAAATGCAACCAGGTATAATGACCTATATTTAGAAATATTGGAGTACGGAATAATTTTATATAATAATAAATAACTTTAAAATAATCAAAATAAATAAGCAATATGTTACTGTAATCTGACGTTGATATAAAATTACACATTTTCAACATCGTCGTTATTTACAATTATTAACAAAATCCATTTTAAAGCCCTATTCGATATTAAAAGCAGCAGTATATTTAATTTTAAACGATGTACTCACTTTATGCAGGACGCAAAAAACACTTGCATGCTAGCGGCATAATAATATCTACTTGTGTTTCTGACATTGCTCATACCAATTTGAAATTATTTGGTAATGGATACGACACCAAAAAATAAATATACTATACACTTTAACAAACACAACCGATAAAGGCAATTTAAACAAACTTCAGAAATATGATAACAAACGAAGCTCTTTATTTCATAGTTTTTTACGTACAGACCCAGTCAAAAAATTTTTGTAGGCTCATTTTGCAAATTAATCTTGAAATTTATTTTGAATAAAGAGACCTGCTCAGCGCCTTCATTTGCCAATTATATTTGCCAAATTGCGTTAAACTGATCGTTTGTGGCATAAATTGCTTCCGTTAATAATAAAGTTTAATGTAACGCTTTTTTCATGAATAATGTGTCAAAATTAAAAATTCGTTTTACAATTACTCTTTTACTGAATGTTATGTTACAATCGCACAGAGTACCGTGGTACACTACACTAACAATGAATATATTTTGATGAAAAATATTTCGAGAAGTAAATAAAAAATAAAATTTATGATTTTAAAAGTATTTATTTGCTGAAGTTACTTTAGCAAAATTCGGAGATAGAAAAACATCTATAGTCTATTAATTCTAGTGGAAGGTCAGGTCAGTCTATAATTAACGAAAGCTTATATGAGTAGAGCGTCAATGATACTGTGGAATATTTTGTTAGTTCAACATTTATGATAAAATGGTGAATATTTATGATAACATTGAACTTCCTCAGGGTTCAATGTTAGTTCCAAAATTTAATTTCAATGTTGTGTTGTCCACTCATAATAATTGCACTAATCCGGATCTTGTGACCGAAATATAAAGTGTGACGCACTCCATATTATGACGACAAGATCTTATGACGACAAGATCCCATCAATTTAAATCCTGACAATTTCTATTTGAACTTAAAACTTTGTATAATTTTAAAGGGTTGATCTAACTTTACACTTGAATTGAAACCGAAGATAAATGAGTTTTCTGATCATTTAATATTATCAGATTTTTTATTGACCAACCCTTAAGAATATAAAAATATTAGTTTTTTTTTATAAAATACGAAAATGTTATTGGACATTAAGAAAAAATATATAAGTATAGAACTAACACCTACAATCCGAGATTCGAGGTTGGTAATCCTGAACGAAACGCTCTTTACTGCCGTAATCTGGGGATTAAGAGGAAATAATTATATTATTATTGTCATTAATTAACTATATCATAAGTAATCTATTATTTACATGAGACTGACATTTATCGGTTTTTTTATAAGATATCATCAATATATTAAAGTGATTGTAGATGTAATTTCTTATATTACGTTAAGAATTGATTTCATTACCATTCATAGCCCCACTTGTTATTATTTCTTTTCTTGTCGTTATATTAAATAAAAATATTTCATATTCAAGATTTGACAAGTTTCATCTTGAAAATCCAAAACTATTTTCCGCTACTACAAAAGAATCGACAAAGTTGAAAAACATACATTCCGTGTCATGTAAAAATAATCTGCCATATACTGATACGACATTGTGTTTTCAAATAAAATGAAACAAAAACTTCTATAACGACATACATGTCTCTACAAGTTAAATAGCGTGATAACTTTTATTTGCTTTATCCGTATCAGAGTTTTCTTTCACAGATCTATTTGGCTTTGTCGGAATTGTCCGAGTTGAATTGTTGGTGAATAGCTTTATTAACGGAAACTTCTATTTTCGATTTATTTTTATCGGAATTCATCGAATATAAACTTTTAGGTATATTTCGTAGTTAGTAGAAAAGAACATGTATTTTAGGACATTAGTTTTGTATTCTCCATTTTTGGTGTTTTAAAACAATCAATCTTTGGAAAATTTTCTAAATGAAAAATATATTACATATAGTCAATTACTCACCTAATATAAAAAATATATATATAAATAAACATCGTATCATATACATTTGATTACACCCATAGATGACCCACATGATTGATATTTATGTTTTTTTGAGTGATTGATGGCAAATTATTTATAAAAATCTATTAACATCATAAAGGGTTGGACCGATGATTTATGACCGTTAAAAAGTTCAATTGTTATTTACTGAGTTGTTAAGAAGATTTGTCCTTGATAATTTATTAGTACCAAAGGATTTCATTTCTTTATTAATCATTTTATTGGGACAAACAATGTCTAATAGTTTACAAAATATCTTAACATTTTTGTTTTTACCTATTAAATTATAAATAACACTACTTAATTATTCACTAATCTTATCAGAGATTTAATTAAAATTATGTTTAATGTAAATTTGGTTTGATTTATTAATAATTTACATATTGTTAAAAAATGATAAATATTACAGTGTGAAAGACATTTAGATTAAAGTTATAAGTTTGATTAAAAATAGATATAAATAACGTATAGCGTGTTACTTTTTATATTTAAAAAATTTAATGATATATTCCGAGGTGAAAACCTTTTTTTTATTTTAAATTTTAAAATTGTTATTTTAAAATTGTTATTTTAAGACAAATATTTCAAACAAAATCAACGAAAATATTATTTAAATAATAAAAAAAATGTTTTCACCTCGGAATATATCATAAAATTTTTAAATATAAAAAGTAAGATGTTTATGACTTAAACTTTCATAGATTTTATTCTCAAATATGAATTATTTAGATTTTGCATTACATGTAATTACAAAAATATGGTACAAGCAAATACATTGTACTAAAATATGAACCTGAGTGTAATCAATACAAGTACGACGCTCATTAATTGCGTTTGTTCGTATTCATTAATTGAAAACTCTATGGCCCAGTGAAATTTTTATTGAACTTTATATTTTGACAATATTGGACGAAAAATATTCTACCTTATTTAAATAAAGTTGCTTTAATATAATTTAATATAATAAAAAAAGAATGTAAGACAATCAATTGCACTTTTAAGAGGTTAATTATTTTTGATTGTTACTTTTATTTGTACAAAATATTGGGTCAATTATCAAAATGTAAAACAAGATAATATCTTTTGTACTAAAGGTTCAATAAGAACACTACCAAATTTTTTATAATTCGACCATAATTCATGAAAATGCTCTCAACTGCAAAGTTGCCAAATGCTAGGCTAATGTAGTCGGCTGATAAATTAACTCCTTTCTGGTTATTAGGGTTCCAAGTAGAGAAATAATAGTGAAAAGATAGGAATGAATATCTAACGAATGTATAAATATTTGCTTTTATGTCTCAAATTATTATATTTTAACAACAAAGCCATTGTTTTTTTTTTCTAAATTGCATTGAATATAACTATCGTTTCGATATTAAAATGTATGAAATCAACTCAAAGACTTCAAAATAGATTACACAAAAATCTCAATTTTCATTTGACAACATCTCGTATCATCACAGTTTTCTTGTCTCCTTTTAAATTCGATAAAATCTCACGCATTTGAACTCTTATTATGTCTAATCGATGTCGCATAAGATAGTGTATATATTCTCTATTTATGACATTTTAATATTTTTGTCTATTTTAGGTTCTCATAACTTTGTTAAATGGGTATAAGCTACAGATTTTTATGTATCATTAAGTTTATATATGTAAGATTTTTTGAAAATATGATAAATATTTGCATTAAAACTACGTCGATAAGTTTTAAGATACAAAACTATGCATCGAACTCACGAATTGAAATAAAATACCCCAACTTCTAGCAATCCCCTTGTTTGTTTTCAGTACTTAACTTAGCTAAACTTTAGTCTAACTTTTGCGTTTTCGCTTGAGTTTCCTCTTAAGAGTTAATAGAGTACTGTGACAAAGTTTGTTTTAGGGTTAGCATTACTTAGATATCACGACCATTTGAGAAAACACTCCAACTGCCACATAGCTTTTAGCATCACAGTATAAGTGAATTTAAATATAAAAATATAAATTACATTGTCAAGATATACCTATAAAATATTCGAAATCTAAAAAAAATTATTGCAACAAAAATGTTCTGTTCTGTTTTTTTTCTGTTCTTTTAATATATAATGTGCCAGAGGTTTATAACCGACTTACATGACAGAAATTGCACACTTAAAGAATAAAAACATTAACGATCTAACATATCTATACTATAACTCTATTAATAAAAAATAAGAAATCAATAATAGTAATAATAAAATAATAAACTAATAAATAAAATCAAATTTACAAAACATAAAAGTATCAATGCTTTAAGTCGTATTACATTTACTTAAATAAACAGACAGACTTTGTGCGTTCATGTCCAAATTTTTACATATTTTCATTATGAGCTCGACACATTCTAAACACTGGATAAGAAACGTTATTGCGACGTAAGGGTATATGTAATAGATGTTGCGTGCGAGTGCTTCCTATTTATAGTGAAAAATGGCTCAGTAACTCATTAGTGAACCTTTTGACATTGATGATTATGTGAAGTGTAGCAAAATCTTGATTCATCAAAGAACTGAAGTCGGGATTCATAAGTAAGCAGTTTACATCTCATACCGAATCTAGAACACATATACCTAAAAAGCGTCTCTGAACGAATTCGATCCTTTCGACGTGTATCTTAAAAAAGGGAAACCAGATAACTGAACAGTACTCTAAAATACTCCTAACAAGTGCGACATATAAGGTCGCTAGTGTCGTTACACTAGCGGGATTTTTAAAGGGTTTGATTATTCTTAGAATAAACGCCAATATCTGGTTAGCTCTTGAAAACATATCATAATGTAAAAGTTAGCGTGCTGTCAAAAAAAATTTCAATATCCTTAATGATATAAATTCTTTTTAATGCTATCTTATTGAGTTTATTAGAATGCAAAATGCAAAATGCAATTTAATAATTATAATAATAAAACATGAATTATTTAATTTGTCACTAACGCTTTTCTTATGGGTTCATACAAACGAAATCTGATGGAAATACAATTCTCATTTTATGTTATAGCCTTGAATGAGATGACAACAAAGACATTACAATATCTATTGATCACAAATCCATCGTGTGACATTTCACATCCACGTTGACGCATTCAACCCTACTATTGTTATGACATACCTTGCTTCGTAAAAGTTCTTGAGTGGTACGGAGGAAAGGATGATGGTGGTAGTTACGTTTCATAAATTTCAATACTTATTTATATATAGGTCTAGTTGCTCAATAAAACATCTAAATACCTAGTACTTGTAACTCTCAGAACAATTACTGTTTTTAAAAAACGCAGTTTGGTTTAGACTTCACATTACTTGTGATATGAATGGTTGATTTTCAAAATATAATATAAAACTTACTTATATTAGAAACGGGATAGCTTACTTGCTTAAACGCGTTTCTAAATTTTTTTTTTTTTTTTTTGTAAAAAGGTTCATTAGGAAGGCTATATGCCATTTTATCATTAAGCTGCTACTCTTTGTTTTGTGAATAACATATAAAATCTGTCGTTGGCGAATAGACCCGCGAGTTCCAGCTAGTAAAACAGAAATGGTTTTCACGATCATAACATACACCACAACTTAATTGCCTCGAGGTGTATCGAAGGACCTTATGCCAACTTACGTCGGACTTGTGTTTGTATGACTCATAATGTCTTAATAACTACTAGCCATTCAGCTACTATATGGCATGTGACAGAGATTGGTTCATTTTTTTTATGTATTTTATTAGGGTCCGGCTTGCCGAGTTTTTTTTAAATAAAATCAACATATTAAAGTAAACTAAGTAAAGTTTGTTATTTTAGTTTAATTTAAAATTTGTTTTTATTTTGCATCCAATTTCTGTCTTCATTATTATTGTAAGACATACATATTCTTTGTATATGAATAATATTTAACTTACATATACAACTATTTGAAATTATTGATGTTTAATAACTTTTTATATATAATAATCAAAATTTATCAATATGGCTGACACTAAATCTTCTATAATATAATAGTTTTGCAAACCATTTTTCTTAAAAATCCAATTTCAAATTTTCAATCATGTAGAACTAAAACAAAATTTTATAATTTCATTTTAACTATGTTTAAAGTTTCACAAATAATTTATCTCAATCAGAATTTTTAGAAAATCTATGTACACTATAATTATTTTAATTCTAATTTGGAATTTCTTCAATTCTTTTCAATGTCAATAGTTCTATCTTTGAAGCAATGAATTTTACGAATCCTTTTATAGTCTCATCAACTGTCACTATGAAACATGCCTGTTCTAGTTGTTTCAAAATCCAGGTGTCGACTTAATCCAGAGCTTATGACTAACTTAGCTTATGAATAAAGACTTGAAATTTTATGTTGATGAAAAGACTGAATTATACTTCATAATTTGACAATATTCTATGTCCGTACTACTACTACTACTACTTGACAATATTCTATGTCCGTACTACTATGTCCGTAATCTATTGTAGATTATACTCTATCAAGTCCCAAGATGACTGTCAAACGGCTATAAACGGCTATAGAATGCTTACAGATTTTGCAATGCAAATCATTTTGCTTGTGATTTAACAGTGATTGAAATTTATTTTAAGAAATAAAAAATATATATTATAGAAACGAAGAAGTTTTTAAAAAAACATGACATAAATTAATGTGAAATAATTGATCACTTTATACATTAAACTGGAAAAAAAATCAAAACAATTTCTATTAAGAAAAGTTATATGTAATAATTTATTTCTGTGACTACCAGTAAATATGAATTAATTACGAACCGTCAAGCAGGAAATTCCTTCTTTAAAGCATCCTTTTCTTGCTAAGGGACACCATTAATCCGTTTAAATAAGATTTAGTTCTTCGTCTTAACAATAGACTCCATCAATGACAATAAGGATTCACTCAATAAAACAAATCATCCTATGATTTGGATTGCTATACTTAGAAGCAGTAAGATTACTAGAGATATTTTAATAATCGTACTTACTGTTGTTTTAATCAAACAATAAAAAATAATCAGTGTGTAGGTAGAAATTCTTAAAAAAATTATTGCAATCTTGCAAATAATGTATATTATATTTCATGTTAATGTTAAATTCGCTATAATATTTTCTACAAAAATCTTTAACAAAAATGACTTGAACGTATTGAACTTATAGAAATAACTGAACAAATTTCAAGGAATATCGGATTATTAATAACTTTAGGTTTTGATAATTATAACTGTTAAATATAGCGCTGTATCATAGGGTAAGATTATCAGATATCAAAATATCTCCACAATTAGAAACTATAGGATTCTCTTCTTTTGTAAGTGTAATATTTATTTGATTTTGGAATGCGATTGTTTTATTCTGTAAATTAGTTAAAAACAACTATTGTATTTTTATTTTATTTTTACATGTGTGGGTGATAGATTTCATTTTCCAGCCAGGAATGCCAATTAAACAAACCTTACTGTAAACTTGTTTTTTTTTAATAATAATAATAATAATAAACATTTATTTCAGGACAAGCCCATATTTTGTTAGTAACAACTATTCTTAAAGACTAGTGTTAGTATTATAATTAAAAAATAAACAAATTATAATATAATACATATTTTTATTTAGTTTTATTTATTTTTATTTATATATTTAATGGTGTACTTAGTTGATTGACACTATTATTATAATTAAATTAAAGTAGTTGTATAGTTTTTATAAAAGACATTTAACCTGAACTTTTTTTTTTAATTCCAAATTGGTAAGTAAGCGTTTGATTACTAAGATGTAGCACGCTAATCTAGAAGGTATCTATTTGCTCTAGTTTTAAAGACCCCTACAGTCGATTTTTCCTGATAGTTAATCAGGAAAAATCGAGTAACTCAAACGACAAAAGTAATATTATTTATGTCACATTTATTATGTTACATTTTTATTGGAGTTCCGGTCTCCATGGATGTGAGCAAAAACTGAAAGTTGCTTTATTAAGTAATTTAGCTAGAAGCAAGCGACTTGGGTACAATATTTAATGTTAAATGTATTAGCATAATTTTGTTACAGCAAGGTCTTTTATAAGAAAACATTATTACACTATTATAAGTTTGTTATAGTGCAATGAATAAAACAAACAAAAAATTAAAAGGGAAAAATATGTTCGTAAAATTTTACAATTCTGTAAATTGGTTTAAGTCTTTCCTGGACAATAGATAGAAAAATGAAAATATTAAAATGTTACAAGTTAGATTAAACAAGTTAGATAAATATTAGATATTCACCTTATTTTTCTTATTCTTAAGTAAAGTTAGTACTTCATATTTTATAAAAAAATTATGAAAAATACTTCATTTTAAATTCAAGCTTCATAGACATTTAAATGCAACTGAACATCTTGCATATTTGAATTATAGTTTTGTGTTTTCTTAATAAAATAATCTAATTAGAATTATTATTGATAACGTTCCTGCATTGGGAAAGAAGTAAAATATATTTTGTTAAATAACTAACAATACATGTTTTTATTAGTATATTTGTAATTTAACATTATGATTATTTAATTTTAAATTATACTCCTAGGTACTAAATATAATATCCTTAAGGTTTTGATTGTTTTCCCATAAACATCAAATCTATTGAACCAACTGTGGCTAGATTTCCCTCGAGTGACTGACCGGCAGTTTGTTGTGAATGAAGTAACAGAAGTACATAAGCAAAGCTTGTTACAAAAATGTTATTCCACTTTTATTGTGATTCTATTGATTGAGCTGTCCTCTGCCACCTCCTTGGATGAAATTGGAAAGTAATTGATTTTATTTATAAATTCTATTTATTTAGCTTAGACATTTCTTCCTAAAACTTTTCTTTAGTTAATTCAAGTATTCTGTTAGGTAGAAAACAAGATTCATTATACGACAAAAAAAAGTTATCAATAGTAATTTAAATCACTTCAATCTGATTATTTTATTTACAGAACACAAAAATATAAGACACGGTCATTCAAGATATATTAACCAACAACATGGAAATTATTATCTTTTGTATTTAATTCTCTACAAAATTTAAATTTATAATGAATAATTTTATATTTATAATCCGTAATATTTTGTAAAATATGAAGTACTTACTCAAATAGTAAGAATATTACGGTGAATGTTTAATCATTACCTGGCTTTGAAAACTTGTTTAATCTAACTTGTGAAATTTTAATGCTTTCATTTTTCTATCTATTTTCCACGGAAATCATAAGCCAATTTACTTAATTGTAAAATTGTTCGAACAATTTTTTTTGCTTTGAAATTTCGATTTGTTTCATTCACTGCACGGTAAAAAACTTATAGTAGTGTAACAATGTGTTTTTCATTAAAGACCATGTTGTGGCAAAATTATGTTATAATATTTAACATAAAATATTGTACCCTAGTCTCTTGCTTCCAGCGAAATTACTTAATAAAGCAACTTTAAGTTTTTGAACACATCCATGGATACCGAAACTCCTAGTGATGGTCCACACATTTGCGTAACGTAATAAATATAAAATAAATACTATTAATTTTTATTTGTTTGAGTAGGGTAAATGTCTATTATAAAAACTATATAACTATTTTAATTGAATAAAAATAATAGTTTCAATCAACTAAGTACACAATTCAATATATAAATAAAAATAAATAAAACAAAAAAAAAATTATTATATTTTTAAAAAATTCAAGTTTACAGTAAGGTTATATAATAGCATTCCTGGCTAAAAATGTAAAAATTAAAACATACATACTATAATAATTTTTATTCTACCAATTTACAGAATAAAACGCATTCCACAATCAAATAAATATTACACTTACAAGGGAAGGAAATATATAGTTCCTATTTCTGGACATATTTTTATATCTGATAGGCAGCTTTTCTTTTAAAATCTACCCCATGTTACAGCACTACCCCCATGTTACTATATTTAGCATATATCACTGTCAAAAGCTTTTAAAAATCCTATATTCATCCGACAAAACAACAGTAAGTACGGTTATTAATACATAATCTAACTCCTTGTAAGTACAGCAATCCAAATTATACGACGATCTGTTTTATTTATGGATTTTTTATTATCATTGATGGAGTCTATTCTTTAGACAAAGAAGGAAATCTAATTTCAATGGATCAATAAAGTCACTTAGGACCAAAAAGATGCTTTAAAATAGGGATTTCCTGTTTGACAGCACGTAATTAATTTATAGCTACTGGTAGTCGAAGAAATAAATTATTATTTTATTTGTTTTGATAGAAAAATAATAGTAATAGTATAGTTGTTCAAATAACGCTGCAATCTTTATTTCTTACAAATATTTATCCCAGTTCAGTCTCAAAGGAATTAATTTTCCAAAAAAAAATTCTTTAGACCCTTAAATTATAATAAAAGTCTTATGCGACAATCACGAAACTAAACCAAGTATTTTAAGTTGCGTTTAAGTCACACCCAACGTGTTTTCCTTTTATATGTATATATTGCTTTTGAGCAGTTTAATTATAAACTGATCATTTATTTCACGTTAACGTTTATAATTATAAGATGTTTTTAAAAACTTTGTTCATGTAGGTATCATCGATTTTTTTGATTTCTTTTAAATTATTTTCTCTATTTAATCACAAACAAAATGATTTGTATGACAAAATCTGTAAGCATTCTGACATAGCCGTTTAATAGTCATCTTGACAATTGATGGTGTATATTGTACGGACATTAAATTTTACCTTATCATAAAATTTCAAGTCCTTAGTCATAAATTTATAATTTAACACAATAACCTAAAATGTGCACAAAACTATAAATTGTAATTTTCGTTTCATAAAATTTCAGATTCAGTTTAATTTTTTTATACTAATGCATGCACAGACAAACAGATAAACTTTTAAAAAAATAAATACTGTAAAAATTATTTTTATTGCTTTATCCTCAAACCTTTTTGATATACTATGTATAGTACCATTTTTATTATATGTACATTTATTAATAAATAACGAACTAACAAGGGAAAGTTTTTTAATTATTCGGATCAAGATAAATATTTATTAATTAGTGCCTGAAATTTAAAAAATAATGAAAGTGAAATCAAAATATTTTAAGTTCCACATCATTTTTTATTTTAAACTTAGATTTTTGAGTAAATTGGCTTGCAAAACTATTAAAACATCAAAAAAAAAACATGAAATATCGAACAGGAATGGTAGCCAATACGTCAAAGATTTTAGTCTTAGCCATGTTGATAATTTTTTTTGTATTTTTATAATTTAAATCTCAATATCGATAATTTCAAATAATTATATACATATATATAAGTAAAATATCATCCCAATACACACATTATCTAACAAATGTACGTGTCTTCAATCAAATATTTTCACAAAAATACAATATATTCACACAGTAAACCGTAGTAGTCTTTTGTAATCGTTTCAAATTAGCAATGAAATAAGAGAACACAAAACTGATGACTTAAAATAAATGTACTTTTCTAACAGCAACGATCATCCGAAATATTACTAAAAGTTTATATTCTATGAAATCTAATAAAAAAAACGATCCTATAGTTTCCGTTTAACAAGCTATTCAGCAACAATTCAACTCGGACAATTTCGACAAATCCAAATAGATCTGTGAAAGAAAATTCTGATAGGAATAAAGCCAATAAAAGTTATCACGTCATTCAACTTTTACAGACATACATGTCGTTAGAAAAGTTTTTGTTTCATTTTATTTGAAAACACAAAAGGGTATCGTGGCAGTACATGGTAAATTATTTTTACATGACACGGAATGTAAGTTTTTGAACTTCATTGAATCTTTTATGGTACCGGAAGACAGTTTACGAATTTTCAAAATGAAACTTGCCAAATCTTTGCTAGGAAACATATCTCAATTATATTGTCAATTCTTTTATATTATATAAAAGAAAAAATATATAAAGAAGAGAAAAGAAACAATAACTATAAATAAAATAAAACTCATTTATTTCAACCTCAAAGATCATATTTTGTTAGTAATACAATATATAAGAAATCACTACTCTAATGTTAGTAAACTTAATAACTACCTTAATCTAAGCCTCATATCTAAGACAGCCCTGATTTGTCAGTACGTGCACCATACGGCAGTGGTTCAGGTACTGACAATCCAGCCTGTCAGCAAATGCCCTCAGGACGCCACTGGGACTATCTCTAACCCTGCGCACCAGAGATGTGCACCGCTTGCGCATAATTGAGTAAAAACAATCAACATGTGCACCGGCGAACATACCCGACGCACTGCAGTATCGAGGCAGTCCCATTAACATCCTGAAAGCATTATTGTATTGTATGCGCAGGGCATTGTATTGTTTCTGCGTGAAATCAATCCACAGGCTGCTTGTGTAAAATGAAGTACAGTAAGCTCTAAAGAGCGTTACTTTCACTATGAAGTTATGAAGGGTAATAATATCAATTCTCAAAGTATTCATCTTAATATCACGATATAACTTGATAAAAAAATCCTATAAATTTCAGTCTCCTTTAAATTATAGATGGATACTAATGATATAATTAATCTATCTTAATTACTAGATTACGGCATTAAAGAGCGTTTCGTTCAGGATTGTTGGTTCAGGAGGTTGGTAAACCTCGAATTTTGGATTGTAACTGATTGTTTTATACTTACTTATATACAATTTTTTAATGTCAAATAAAATCTTCTTGTTGTAGACAAAAAACTAATATTTGTTATATTGCAATGGGCCCTTGAATGCAAAAAAAAAATATTTTATATTAAAATTAATTGGAACCCACCGGAAGAGCTCATTTAGCTTCGACTTTTAATTATTCAAATATAAAGTTAACCCTTAAAATAAACCATTTAAAATTGTACCAAAATTTTAAACTCAAATAGAAATAGTCAGGATTTAAATTAGTAGGATCTAAGAGAAATATAAAATGCGTCACATTTCATATTTGGGTTACAAGATCTGGACTGATGCTATTATGAGTGGAAACAACACACCACTAATGATAAAATTTTGGAACTAACATTGAGAAATTTCAATGTTATCATAAATATTCGTTTTATCATAAATTTTGAACTAACAAGATCATTCAAAGTATCATTGACGCGCTCGAAGCTCTCATTAATTATACACAGAACTGGCTTTTCACTTTAATTAATTGACTATTGATATGTTTCTATCTTTGAATTTTGCTAAGTAACTCTGCAAATAAATACTTTTGACAACAAAATAATTGTTTTTTTTTACTTTTTCATACAATTTACTAATATTTTTCATAAAAAACAATTTGTTGTTAATGTAGCCAATGTACTATAATATTCTGTGCGATCGCAACATAACATTCACTAAAAGAGTAATTGTAAAACGTATTTTTAATTTTAACACATTATCCATGAAAAAAGCGTTACATTAAATTGTAATAACGGAAGCAATTTATGCCTCAAACGACCAGTTTAACGCAATTTGGCAAATATAATTGGCAAATGAAGGCGCTGAGCAGGTCTCTTTGTCCAAAATAAATAAATATCAAGATCAATTTGCAAAATGAGCCTACAAAAATTTACCGAATAATTTCAAATAGGTATGAGCAATGTCAGAAACACAAGTAGATATTATTATGCCGCTAGTATGCAGATGATTGTCGCGTAATACATGAAGTGAGTACGTCATTTAAAATTAAATATACTGCTGCTTTTAATATCCAATGGGGCGTTAAAATGGATTTTGTTAATAAGTTGTAAATAACGACGATGTTGAAAATGTTTATAATTTTATATCAACGTCAGATTACATATTGCTTGTTAATTTTTTTTATTAAATTGGAAAATAGAATGTTTTTACTAAAAATACTAAAATGTTCCGTATTCAAACAGCTCTAAATATAGACCACTATCATTAGTTGTTTATTTTAATAATTGTTGCTTTAATTTGAAAATAAACTAAAGAGCTTTGAACTTGTTTTCTGTTTTTTGTCGATTGTTGTTTCTTCTTATAAAATATGGTTATAATTATGGAAATATAAAATTAAAAGACAAGAAATCCTTTACATTAGTTTACTATACCACAGTTATAGATATCTATAACTGTGCTACAGTAAACTGATGTGAATGAAAAGTAAAACACAATATTTTATATAACATTTATGAGGACCCTACTTCTATAACCATTTATTGAAAACAGTGATCGTTAAAAGACCGAAATTCAACCTTTATGAAAGTAACGTTTACGAGGGTTTGGACAAAATGTATACTTATATAAGCATATATTTATTTTATATTTATTTATTTATGTACCAACAAATGAAAAGAGAATTATACAACTTATTTCTTAAAGAGGTCTAGTTCTTTAATAATAATAACTCTTGTAGGTAATGAAAGTAATTTATTTAAAAAAATAACATTAGGAGTCTTTCACTTCATATGAAAAAACGAGACTAATAATTATTATTTCTTGCTTTACTGACAAATTGTTAAAAATTATAATTTCCAAAAACGTATTTTTTCGTTTCCTTTAAATTATTAATGAGCAGTTGTGTAAAGTTATAAGTTAATTTATTTTTACGAAGTGATTGACTTTTCTAAAAATAATGTAATAATATTGTATGAGATGTAATTTGTTAGTTAAATATTTAATTATTGATAAATAACTGTCATTCATGACTTCATTTCCGTCATTTTCATTTTATTATATTTTTTGCTTCATCAGATTTAGTTCTCTTATTTTAATTGTTTAATATAAAAATTAAACATATTGTCATAATTACTAAATGAATTATATTATATATTTTGCAATATTTGCACATAAATAAATTCAAAGTCTCGATCTCGATACGTACGTACAATCATTAAGAATATTATATTTAAATATTTATTGAGACAATAAGAAAATAAAGATAAATTTAAGGCTCTTATCAAAGCAATTAAAAGAACTTGAATTTATTAATCATTTGTTCAATTGTTTATAATTGATACAAAGACAAAAAAAAAAAAAAGATTTTACAATGCTGTTTAACTACTGACTACATACTGAGTTTTGTTAAATCTGATAAAAGTCTTAATTTTGGTGACTGTCTTATTTGTAATACAAATAATATAATTATTTATACAATCACCTAAAGCTTATGGTTCTTAGTCATCTTTATTGACTTGACATTTTATGCAGCCGTGAGTCACGAATAATCTGAGCTAAACAACAGACTTTATCAGTCAACGCCTGTGGGAATAACACTCAGGTTTACACCATAATTCAGCGAACAAACTTCTCCTTAAAATTAATTAATGAATGCATTCCATTTATGCCTCGAGTTTGATAAAAAACCTTTTGTTTATTAGTGGAAATTGTTTTGCCACAGAACCTTATTTCTATTTGCGTATTTTGTTTTGTTTCTAATTTAATTTCTAGCTGCGTAACCTACATTTGGAAAATAGTAAAATATTTTTATTTCGTTAAATTAACTAACAAAGTATTTTTTTATTAGTATGTTTTTTATTTAACAATATGATTATTTAATTTTAAATTATACTATTAGATTAAGGTTTTGGTTTTGATTGTTAGCCCATAAAAACAAATCTATTGAACCAACTGTAGCGAGATTTCCCTCGAGTGGCTGACCGGCACTTTGTTGTGAATGAAGTAACAGAAGTACATAAGGTAAAGATTGTTACAAAAATGGTATTTCATTTTTATTGTAGATCTTTTGATTAAAATATTCCCTGCCACCTCCTTTGATTAAACTTGTCAGTAATTGATTTTATTTATAACCTTAAATATGTGATTATGATTGATATTTCAGTACAAATTTGTCTTTAATTAAGTAAAATATTCTATTAAGTAATAAACCAGATTAATGATACAGATAAAAGAACGTTGTTTATTGTAATTTTAAAGCATTCCAATCTGATAAATTTATTAAGATAACGCAAAACTATAATACAAAACTTAAAAATGTTACAGCAATGAAAATTATTATATTGTGTATTTAAATGTCTACAAAGCTTATATTTTAAATTGAGTATATTTCATAGTTTTTATAAAATGTGAAGTACTTACTTAAGTAATAAGAAAAGTAAGGTAAATATCTAATCTTTATCTGGCTTTGAAAACTTGTTTAATCTAACTTGTAACATTTTGATATTTTCATTTTTCTTTTTTTTTTTTCAGGGAAGATTTAAGCCAATTTACTGAATTGTAAAATTTTACGAACATATTTTTCCCTTTTAATTTTTTATTTGTTTTATTCATTGCACTATAACAAACTTATAATAGGGTAATAACGTTTTCGTATATATTATGCTGTAACAAAATTATGTTAATACATTTAACATTAAATATTATACCCGAGTCTCTTGCTTCCAGCTAAATTACTGAATAAAGCAACTTTCAATTTTTGCTCACATCCATGGAGACCGGAACTCCGATAAAAATGTAACATAATAAATGTAATATAAATAACATTACTTTTTGTCATTTGAGTTAGTCGGTTTTGCCTAAGTTATAATGTAGGGGTCTTTAAAACTACAGCAAATAGGTACCTTCCAGATAAGATGTAGCAACATCTTAGACCACAGTCTTGCTTAACATCATGCGGGCTGTAATCAAACGCTTACCAATTCGGAATAAAAAAAAAGTTCAGGTTAAATTTCTATTATAAAAACTATACAACTACTTTAATTGAATTAAAAAAAATAATGTTAATTAATTAAGTACACCAAAAACTATATAAAACTATATTTAAATAAATAAATAAATAAAATCAATTAAAAAATATGAATTTAACTAAAAAAATCAAGTTTACAGTAAGGTTTGTTTAACTAAATCTATTCAAGCAGACATGTAAAAATAAAAACTATTTATATTCCATAATTTATTTTCAAATTATGTACAGAAAAAAACGTATTCCAAAATCTAATAAATATTACACTTACAAGAGAAGGGAAATCTATATTTCCTAATTCAGGACCTATCTTAATATTTGATATGCGACTTTTGTTTTAGAGACTTACCCGATGTTATAACGCTATCTTTAACATTTATCAATGTCAAAACCCAAAGCTTTTAAAAACCTGACAGTCTTTGAAATTCGAGCATTTTTCGGTAGTGATATAAGTTCAATATGTTCGAGTCATTTATAGTCAATACTTTTTACAAAAAATATAATTATATTATCATGAAATTGGGAACATAATTTTTTTTTAACTTCATACTGATATTTTTTTTTATTATTGGATCAAAACAACAATAAGTATGGTAATTACTATATATTATTTTAATTTTACTGCTGGTAAATACAGCAATCCAAATCATATGACAATCTGTTTTGTTAATAGAATCCTTGTTATCAATGATGGAGTCTATTATTCAAACAAAGAACTAAATATAATTTGATCGGATTAATGATGTCTCTTAACACCAAACGGGTGCTTCAAAATAGGGATTTCCTGTTTGAAGGCTGGTAATTGATTTATAGATACTGGTAGTCGTGGAAATAAATTAGTTTATCTACCTTTTCTTTATAGAAATTGTTTTGATAGGAAAATAGTATATATTATTTATATATATTATTGTTTATAACTTTAAATTTATTATATTTATATTAATGATTATAGTATAATTAACATTAACACACAATTTTATTTTAAAATGAGAAACGATTAAGGTCATTTTACTTTGTTTTTCTAATATTGTGTGCATTTCAGATGCAATCAAACATGATTTATTAATTTGACTGCAAATCACTATGTATGTTTTGATAAATTTTAATTTTAAAATAATAAATAATATGTAAGTTAAATATCATCCCAATACAAAAATTATCTAATGATCATACGTATGTCTTACAATAATTATGAAGACATAAATTGTTTGTAATAATAAAAACAAATTTTAGAATAAAATAAGCTTTTACCTCAATAAAACTTTATTCAGTCTACTTTTATATTTTGATATATAAAACAACTTGTCAATTGTCTAGATTTTAACCGCGACAAAACGGAACCTGATTAGGAACATAACAAAAATGAACTCATCTCTGTCACATTGCCATACAATAGCTAAATGGCTAGTAGTAACCAAGACAGTTGGAGTCAAACGTAAGTCAGACGTGAGTTGGCATAAGGTCCTTCCATACGCTTTTAGGAAATCAGGGTATGGTTTAAGTTATGATCGTGAAAACCATTTTACTAGCTGGAACTCGGAGGTCCATTCGCGAACGAATGATTTTATTTGTTATTTACATTATTAAAAGTAGCAGCGTAATGACAGAATTTTCTATAATGGTCAGAAAAGAAATTTTTAAATCTCTCCACTAGACTCTCAGATTTACGACTTTAAACAAATAAACTTTTCCGCTTTATAATATTGTATTACATGTTATAAGTGAAATCAAGTCTAACACCTACCGCGTTAGGTTGAAAACCGCAAACTGCTTTTCTGAGAATTACATGTATTAATTACATATAATATTTCCTAGAAGATTAAATTATCTCACGGTTTTTCATTCAGCAACAAGACCCACATAAATAAAAATGTTCAAATTTGTGAAATATAATTACTGACAAACTCCTTTCCTCCATACCACTCATGAACTTTTACGAAGCAATGTCATAGAAATGGCGGCGTTGAACGCGTCAACGTGGACGTGATATGTCACATAATGGATTTATGATCAATAGATATTGTTATGTCTTTGTTACCATCAAGGCTATAACATAAAATGAGATACTTGATGAGAATTTTATTTCCATCAGATTTCGTTTGTAGGAACCCATATGAAAAGCGTTACTATCAACCTAAATAATTCATGTTTTATTATTATTATAACAATTTTATTGCAATAATGTTTTTTTAGATATTTAACATTTTATAGGTATATCCTGGCAATCTAATTTATATTTTTATATTTAAATTCACTTATACTGTGATGTTAAAAGCTATGTGGCATTTGGAATGTTTTCCCAAATGGTCGTGATACCTTAGTAATGCTAACCCTAAAACAAACTTTGTCACAGTACTCTATTAACTCTTAAGGTGAAACTCAAACGAAAGCGCGAAAGTTAGACCAAAGTTTAGCTAAGTGAACTAACACAGGGATGGCCAGAAGTCGCTATTTTATTTCACTTTCACGAATTAACTAATTCGATGCATTATATAAATTTAATTGTAAATAAAAACCTATATCTTATACACGTTAAACAAAGATGTGAGAAACTGAAATAGACAAAAACTTTAGAATGACATACAAAAAAAGTAGAGAATATTTATGTTCTCTTTTGCGACATCGGTTAACCATAATAGAATTTGCAATGCGTGGGGCGTTATCGAATTTGAGAAGAGACAAGATAATTTTGTTGATACGAGGTTGCCAAATGGAATTTCCGATTTTTCGTACAAGAACCAGTCCAGTCCTCCTTTTGAAACAAACTGAGCTAATGTGCTTGTTTCTAATTTTGTAAAAATGTTATTGTAATGAAACAACTATATGTTCAATGCAAACAAAGAAAAAGAAACGATTTTTTGAATTTTAAATTTTAATTATTTGAGACCAAAAAGCAAATACAATAGTAAAATTTTTATTCCTATCTTTTCAGGATTTTTCACAACTCAGAACCCTAATAACTAAAAAGAGGTTAATTTATCAGCTGGCTACATTAGCCTAGCATTTGGCAACATTTCCGTTGAGAGCATTTACATGAATTATGGCTGAATTATGAAAAACTAGGTAGTGCATTTTTATTGAACATTTAATTAAAAAGATATTTTCTTATTTTACGTTTTGCTAATTGACCCAATATTTTGTACAAATAAGAGAAACAATTCAAAATAATTAACCTCTTAAAAGTGCAATTGATTGTTTTACATTTTTTTTTATTATATTAAATTATATTAAAGCAACTTTAAATAAGGTAGAATATTTTTCGTACAATGTTGTCAAAATATAAAGTTCATTAAAATTTTCACTGGGCCATAGAGTTTTCAATTAATGAATACGAACGAACACAAGTAATGAGCGTTTTACTTGTATTGATTTCACTCAGGTTTATATTTTAGTATGATTTATTCGCTTGTACCATATTTTTGTAATTACATGTCATGCAAATCTAAATAATTAATATTTGAAATTAAAATCTATGAAATTCTAAGTCATAAACATATTACTTTTCATGTTTTAAAAATTTTATGTCATATTCCGAGAAGAATATTTTTTTATTGTTAAAATAATATTTTCATTGATTTAGTTTGAAATATTTGTCTTAGAAATTTTTTTTTTATATAAAACTTATGATTTAAAATATGTAAAAAATATGTATTATTGTGTTTTCAAACCAAAAATAAGTTAAATTTAATCTTTAAATATGGTTAATGAATAAGTGAATCATTGTATACAAAAAATGTTAAGTTATTAGGTAAACATCGTTTTGTCCAATAAGAAAATATGATTAATAATGAAATGAAATACTTTGATATTCATAAATTATCAAGAACAAATCATCTTAACAACTCAGTAGATTATACTTGAACATTTTAACGCCCATAAATCATCGGTCCAACCCTTCATAATAGTAAATAAAAGAACACAAAACTGATGTCTAATATAAATGTATTTTCCTAGTAAATACGATCACTCAAAATGTTACAAAAAGTTTATATTCGATGAAATCCAATAAATATAAAACGTAACTAAAGGCTTCCGTTAAACAAGCTATTCACCAACAATTCAACTCGGACAATTTCGACAAATCCAAATAGATCTGTGAAAGAAATTTTTGATAGGAATAAAGCCAATAAAAGTTGCCACGCCATTCAACTTGTACAGACATGTATGTCGTTAGAAAAGTTTTTGTTTCATTTTATTTGAAAACACAGTAGGGTATCGTGGCAGTATAAAGCAGATTATTTTTACATGACACGGAAAGTAAGTTTTTCAACATTGTTGACTCTTTTATGGAAGCGGAAGACGGTTTACAGATTTTCAAAATCAAAGTTGGCAAAAATTTTCCATAAAACATATCTCAATTATATTGTCATTCTTTTATCTATAAATTAAAAAATATGTATAAAGAAGAGAAAAGAAACAATGACTATATATAGTCTAATAAATAGTTATATAGTCTAATACATATAAATTACAATTACAATCACCTTGAAATCATGATGTATTACGACATAATTTGAAAAAAAAATCCTATAAATTTCAGTCTCCTTTAAATAATAGATGTCATAAATTATATAATTAATCCTTCTTAATCACCAGATAACGACAGTAAAGAGCGTTTCGTTGAGGATTACCAACCTCGAATCTTGGATTGTAACTGTTCGTTCTATACTTATATATTTTTTCTTAATATCCAATAAAATTTTCGTATTTTAGAAAAAAAAAACTAATATTTTTTTATATTCCTAAGGATTTCTCAATAAAAACAACATTATTTATTAAACATGAAACCCATCAGAATCACTCATTTATCTCGGATTTTCAACCATTGTAAAAATGTTAAACTCATATAGAAATGGGGCTTAAGTTGGTGAGATCGTGTAACCAAAATATGAAGTGCCTCACACTTCATATTTTGGTTACAAGACTCGGACTGGTGCTATTGAGAATGAACAACACAATATTATACCTATGATATAAATATGAGATGATATAAAGATGAGATGAGATAAATATAAATATGAATTAATATTAAACCTTGAGGAAGTTCATTGTTATCATAAATATTCACAATTCTATCATAAATTTTGAATAAGATATTTTAGAGTATCGTTGAAATACGTTTAACATTTTAACATCAAAATTATTATTTTATTTTATTTTTCTTAACTTTTATATTTTAATGTAATCTGATAATATTTTTCATCAAAACACATTGTTAATGTTGCCAATGCACCATGGCATTATGTGCGATTGAAACAAAACATTCATTAAAAAAGCAATTGTAACACGAATTTTTAATTATACCACATTATCCGTGAAAAAGCGTTACATTAAACTATAATAACGGAAGCAATTTATGCCACAAACGGCCAATTTAACGCAATTTGGCAAATATAATTGGCAAATGAAGGCAGGGAGCAGGTCTCTTTGACCAAAATTAATTTCAAGATTAATTTGCAAAATGAACCTACAAAAATTTATTTAACTGGGTATGTACGTAAAAAAACGATGAAATAAATAGCTTCATTTGTTATCATATTATTCGGGTTTTTATTGAAATTTCCAATAACGGCTGTGTTTATTAAACAGTATAGAATATTTACTTCTTTTCGTCGTAGTTATTACCAAATAATTACAATTTGGTACGAGCGACATCAGAAACACAAGTAGATATTATTATGCTGCTAGTATGTGCTACAAGATGTATTTCGCATACTGCGTGAAGTGAGTACGTCGTTTAAAATTAAATACATTGCTGCTTTTAGTATCCAATAGGGCTTTAAAATGGATTTTGTTAATAATTGTAAATAACGACGATGTTGAAAATGTGTAATTTTATATCAACGTCAGATTACAGTAATATATGGCTTGTTTATATTTTTATATTTTAAAAAGTTTTTTTTTTATTATAAAATATTAAATTATTCCGTACTCTAATATTTCTACACTCGTTATACTTGGTTGCACTTTATTCATTTTAATAATCGGTGCTTTAATTTGAAACTAAGTTAGAGAACTTTGACCTTTGTTTCTGTTTTTTGTCGCCTGACAAAGTTCCTGCACGAACAAATTATTGTTTTTTCTTATAAGATAAGGTTATTAATGTAAAGATATATAAAATAGAAACGAGGAAATCCTTTGATATCTTTAATGTTCCACAGTAATCTGATATGAATCAAAAGAAAAACCAAATACATTAATTCTATTATAATATATTAAATTAATTATGAGGATCCTACCTCTAATAACCATTTTTTAATAGCAGTTGTCGCGTCGGGACCAGTATTAAACAGTTATCAAAAAAATAAACTTTACGAGAATTTGGATTAAAAGTAAAATAGTATGCTTATATTTCTTTCTTTTTTATTTATTTATTTATTTATTCTTGTACTGTTAAATTACAACAGAATCTTACAACTTATTTCTAAGAAACCTCTACCAGTTTCCATTCAGCGAAGCCGAGTTTTACATAGAATTAAATGTGGTCTAGTACGCTAACAAAAAACAAAAATTAAATAAAACGCTGGAAACAGAAAAAGTTCTGTAAATATTATAAATTAAATATCTTACATATATAAATAAAAATAAATTACTATACATACATACAAAAGTACTAACATACATATTTATTAACATATACAAAAAACTTTTTCAATGTTAGCTAAACGAGCTAAATTATGGATTTAAATATTTCCATTTCCATTCCAAATCTTTTCTTCAAGATAATTGCAAAGATTAGCCACAATAACAGTAAAGAAATTTGAAAATTATGTTTCTATTTAGATAATAAAATATTTTTCCAATAAAGAGATAAATGTAAACAAAAATTCATCGATTAATTATCAAAAAAGTCACATTATCAAGTTTGATAAGAAATTAACGAACACAAAAACTAATTATGTCCAGAGCCAGTTAAAGGTAATCCCCTGTCGCATATACGATGTCAATACATAGTGTGAGACTACAACTAAGTTATTAAAGCTGAATAGTTGACGTTCTCACTATATTTAGCAGTCATTACCACATAACATGTTTATATTATTTATGAATAAACGACATCGTGTAATTTTATGTTTGACAAAAAGAACGAAGTGAGGTACAATTTTAAATTTAAAATGTTTGGATTGTAATAAGGGTCACCTCTAACTTTTATCTAATATTCACTTGTTTTAAAAATTATTGTCCCATATATATTCATTGCATATACATGTCATAACAGGAAGATATATAATGTGTATTATTCAAGACTATTTACTTGATAGCACTGATACACTGATATAAATTTGATGACAGGAATTGTGTCAAAATCGGTTGTGCCAAAATAGTCGTCAGGAACCATGACATTTATACCATTGTGTTAAACCATAGCGGTGTCAAATCGAAATGCGGTGAACCGGCTTGAGATCAACCGCATTGCCAAGAGCTAGGTAGAATTTAAAGGAACAATGTGGAATGTCTTTGGAAATTAATATTTTTTAGGAATTCCAATAAAGTGTACCTAAAGCTCAAAATATAAGAAATATGGCAGTAGATATATATATTTATATAATATATTATATATTTACATAATTTTTCATTTTTTTTTTCAAATTATAATAAATACTATAAAAATATCATATTATCGTGACATGTTCTTATTATTAGTTTTATTAATATTGACATTCCTGTAGATTATTTTCTACATTTGCTTAGGAAGAGTAGCAGCATTAATAACTATACTTCGTGAAAACATTCTAAATAAATCTAAAGCAATTACTTAATATATTTTTAAGTTTAAAACCTTTCTTATACTTCTATAATTCACCAAAAAGCTTAAGATTTCCATTTAAAGCAATTCAAGACATTAAGTTCTTAAATACGTAATACTTATCGCATAAACTTTGAATATCAAGTTGTAATAAAGTATTAAAATCAATGATTAAAATCAATTTACCTATTACTTAAAAATCGTTATAATTTTACTTAGATTTATTAGTTTTTTAAAATAAATATTGTGTCATTAATTATAATTTAAACATTAATTATTAATGAACAAAACATTTTAAATATGTCTTAGCGTGAATATATATAATATATATTATTTTCCAAACTATTAAACATTAATAACTCTTAAAGGTTATTAATCTGATTTATTAAAAAAAAAACAATTAAAAAATAAGAAATTAATAAGAAAAAATCGAGACTAATAATTACTTATAATGCTAGCAGTCCTTTTCTGACGATTTCTCAAGATTAATAATTGACTAGGAAATTAATTTTAGAAACGTATTTCTCTTTATCAATAATGAGGCAGAGGAAGCAATTATGTAAAATAATAAATTAATTTATTTTTACAAATTTTTTGGAGGTATTTTTATTCTATCATAAAACAAAAAATAATAATACTATATATCATGTTAGGTGTGATTTTAATATTTAATTATTATTAAAGGACTGTAATCCATAACTTCATTTTCGTCATTTTCATTTTATTAATTTTTTTAAATCATAATTAGTCCTTTTATTTTTATAGTTAAATATGAAAATGAAACATTTTGTCATAATTTAGATTTTAATACTACCTGTTTTAATATTAAATTCAAAGACTCGAACTCAATACTTACATGCGCACTGATTATTGACCATTAAAAATATAATATTTACATATTTATTTAGACATTTAGTTGAAAATAATTGAACATCCGTTTAAGGAATTTATCTATTTTATACATTTACTTTACTCTTCTATATATCAACATTTACCAAAAATTAATTTTTCAAAATAATTAAAAGAAATTAAAAAGAAAAGAAGAAGTATCTATTCAGTTGTTTATAATTGATACAAAGACAAGAGAAAAAAGGACACAGCAAAAAAGAATTACGGCGCTGTTTAACTACTGACTACATATTAAGTTTTGTTAATCTGATAAGTAATACAAATAATATTTATGCGATCACCTAAACATTATGGTTATTGGTCATCTTTATTGACTTGACATTTTATGCAGCCGTGAGTCACGAATAATCTGAGCTAAACAACAGACTTTATCAGTCAACGCCTGTGGGAATAACACTCAGGTTTACACGATAATTCAGCGAACAAACTTCTCCTTAAAATTAATTAATGAATGCTTTCCTTTTATGCCACGAGCTTTGTAGGCATCCTTTTGTTTATTAGTGAAAATTATTTTGGCGCAGAACCTTATTTATATTTACGTATTTTGTCTAGTTTCTAATTTAAACTCTGCCCACGTTACCTTCTCTTGAAAAGTGGTAAAATATTTTTTCTAAGTTAAATTCACTACTACTAACAATGTATGTTTTAATTCCTTTGGAAAAGACTTTAACTCTATTGTATTGCTTTTTTTTTTATTCTTGATATACATCTATCCTATCTTAACTAAATGCACTAAATTCTAAAATTTCTTTGATTTGATCATTAAGAAGTATTCGCTATCTATATAGGTCTCAAAACAAAGTTATGCCTTGGCTTGTCGACTTGTCCTTATTTCAAGAAATAAGGACAAGTCGACAAAGCGAAACAAAAGGAACCCATCATTTTATACACTTTTGAATCCCAAAATTACATAGTTAGAAATACTTTAATAAAGCCTTTGTTTCAATTCTGGAATTAAAGAAGACTGTCGGAAAGTTAAAGGACCTTTTTAATATGTTATGTATCTTCTTAATTTTCTGTATATATATATTAGGCCTCGGCATCATTGTAATTTGTTTTAGTACGTTCTGTCAGTTTTATTATTTTTAAAAGATTATCCATTGGCAATTCGAAATACATAACATTTTTATATAGCTGGTAACTTTTTTAAAATAATTTTACAATATGATTATTTAATTCTTAATAACATTTTACTACATATTTATATATTTTTTTAATACTACCTTTCATAGTTTTTCGTTTTTTAAATTATTTATTTACCATAATATACTACTGGGTACTAAAAATAATATACCTAAAATTTTAATTATTTACCCGAAACAACAAATCTATTGAACCAACTGTAGCTAGATTTCCCTCGAGTGGCTGACCGGCAGTTTTTTGTGAATGAAGTAACAGAAGTACATAAGCAAAGCTTGTTACAAAAATGTTATTTCACTTTTATTGTGAGTTGTTCTCTGCCACCTTCTTTGATTAAATTGGTACGTAATTGATTTTATTTAAAACTTGACATCTCTGATTATATTTTACAAAGTTGTAATGATTTTATATATAAGTTAGTAAATATCTAAAATCTATTGAATTAAAGAGTACTTCTGTAATTCTATTTACTTATTAATATAAGAATTAAATTAAAAATAAATTTGTATATAAATCTATAAAGAAGATTAATATACAAATATAAGATCGTTACAAATATTTATTTAAAAGCACTCCAATCTGTTTTTTTTAAAGAACACAAAACTATAACACACAGTCATTCAGAACAATATGCTTACAATGACCCGTTTATCCTTTTATCAGTGGTCCTTTGTTCTTAGTAGGGCAGGAACGGTCTACTTAGGTCTTTAGTTACAAACTTATTGACAAATGAGTCCGTTAACAAAGATTTTATTACTTTTATAGAATATATATATATGTTTCCTATATATATAGGAAACATTCTATTTAACTTATTCTTATTTCATAAATAAAAAGTAAGATTTGTTTAAGGGCACTTCTTACTTCACAAAGAAATCTTTTCAAGTAGACCTATAAAAAATGTGCATACTCCATAAAAATTGTTTTATTAATGTATAGTATATATAAATACAAATCCAAGTCATGCGATCCTCTATTTCATTTTAAATCATCGTTATCCTTGATGGAGTCTATTGTTGAGACAAAGAACGGAAACTAGTTTGAACGGGTTGAGTAATATCTCTCAGTTCTAAAAGGGTGTTTTAAAATTAGGATTTCCTGTTTAATGGCTCGTTATGAATGTATAGATACTGGTACTTGCGGATACAAATTGTTATATCTATATTTTTGTAATAGAAATATTTTGATACGAACATAATATAATAAAACACTAGCCTCCGTCTGCAGCTTCTAACGTGTGGATTTAAAAACCGTGATCTTTTTTGTTAATTTTAAAAAGTCAGTTTTATATCAGGATATTCTCGATTTTTAGATTTTTGAGATGTTTTCTACAAAAGTATTTGTGTTTCACTCATTTAATATAAAACCATAAAACTTCCTAATGACACTATCTATTGTCGAAACCGTTTCAAAATATGTCCAGTAGTTTGGAGTTTATTGCGTTCACACAAGCTTACATACGGCCGGGAGACTTAATTTTACAATATGTTTAGATGTATCGAGTTATATAAAAATTAGTATGAATTATAAACTTATTTCAAATATCGCCGTCTTTATAATTAAACTTTATATTTTGATCGAGTCATATTATGCCAGTGCCTAGTTTACGTTGGTATAACTTTGCACAAAATCTTTCAACCGCTTTATAAAATTACGATGAGTTATTTTTCAAAAAGAAATTGGAATTTAATTACTTTCAAAGTATTATCATAACACACAGATACGTTAGATACAGTACAGTACAGTTTTACGATTTCAATTAAGATTGGAATCTGTATTAGATGAAGTCTAATTTCAAAAGCATTAGAATATTCAATGGAGAGTCGAATTTTGTAACCAAAATTTTCATTAGAATACATGTGTTTTAAGATTTATTTCTCAGAATTAGAACAATTACGTGCTTAAATTGGATGGATAGGCTACTTAAAATTAAGTCAAATTTAATTCTAAATCTATCATATAATATATATTTATATACATAAATATAAATATAAAATAAAAATAATTTTGGCATATTTTGTTTTCCGGATATTGTGTGCCCTTCAGATTCAAACAAATATTATTTATATTCATCATTATTGTAGGTATACTTCAAATATGGATTACTCTTCACTTCCAATACTAAGTTTTGTTTTCAACATCTTGTTTGGAACTGGTGTTACTATAAATTTTGTGTTTGTCAATTTGGGAAGGCAAGGCCTGCCTTAACTTAGTAAGTTTGGATAAGTATTCTAAATTGTTGGTTAGTTACAAACTTATTTGGGACGCTGCTTCGTTTTATAGTAACCGATGGGACTACTAGTGTATTTATTATTAATTGTTAAAAAATATGTAATAATTAAAATGTAATTGTAAAATTCTAACATTATTTTAATTAATTTAATTTTTCTTTTAGTTTAAAATAACTTTGTTCCTATATATATTTATTTATATTTTCAATAGGAAATTCATGCGAGATCTTTGAACATTTGTCGGTATGCGGAGGACAACACTACAATCCTTATTTCTTTGTAGCTATACCAACATTCATGTCCTAGATCCTTAATGTATGAAAAGAAGTCGCGTGCATAAACGAAGTATTTTGAGCTATGACTTTAAAACGCATTTAAACTGTTTTTCTCATATATATATGTAAATTATAGTTTATGCTCTTTTTTTCTAATGAAACTTTCGTTGTTTTATAAGTGCCATATGTTTTTCCTTTTCATTTCTGGCTAGATTTAGTTACAAAAACTACCTTTATTTTTAATTTATTTTATAATAATGTTTCATTAAAAAAAAAAAAAAAAAGAAACAGAATTTATTTAAAAAGTAGCGATAACACGTTTTATTCTTGTTTTAAAATTTAGTTAATGTTATCTCAAAAAAAAAAACTTTTTTTCAAATTCAGACTGCAAAGTATTAAGTGTAAGAATGTGGAAGGGTGAGATATATTTTAGGGAACTGAAATGAAATAATTAAAATTGTTATAAACTCATTATAGTTATAGTTAAAATAAATAATTACTTTACTTCAGTAGATATGATTGTGATATCATCCACTTTCTCACGTCTATCTCGTTTGCGGATTTATCTAAGATTAACCTCGATTACAAGATAAAATATAAAAAAGTTCTGTCTCTTAATTATTGTCAATTATCTCAAAAATGAAATAAAATCCTGAACAATTCTGTCATTCTTAAATACGATCAGAATATATGACATATTTTTAGGACAATAATTTGAACTCTAATTTATTATTATTCCATATTGTTCATTATTGTTTATTTTGAATTTGTTTATTTTTGCATTATATTTTAATATTATTTATTTTTAATATATAATTAATTTTTATTGTTCAATAAGTATCCAGCTCTAGATCATTTCCAAAGTTTATTAAATCTCTAAAAACAATAACATAGAAACACTCTTTTTGCTTCCTCAAAAGATTCTTCAATCAAGTTTATATTCCAAGTACATCTAAAAGCGTACTGACTTAGCCGTTTGATAGTCTCCTTGGGACTTGATGAAGTCTATTGTACGAACATAGATTGTTGTCAGATTATGAAATATAATTCAGTCCTCTAAGTTAGTCTGTAGTTATATTTTGATCAAAAATTATTAAAACTTTAAAACTTTAAATTGTAATTTTCTTTTCATTAAAGTTGGAGTAGTTTTATGGTTTTGAAATTATCTCAAAACTCAGTCCTTGTGTATTTGCTGTGGAAGATTATATTTTATTCAGATTAAAAATAATTATATAACTCAAGGCTTATCCTATTACTTTATTTAGTCTCGTTGAAACTTCTTTTATATTTATACTACATGGTTATCATTTTTATTATGTTTACAAATAAATATAAATAATATCGTAGAAAAACCAATAAAAAAAAATTATGGCATATTCCAAATTGCTAAACATATTATTAAACAAATTGCTCAATTATCAGTTTTTTCTTAAGAATAGAAATTTCCTAACTATTTAATTTAAATTAAAAATAATTTTTGTATAGTTTTGCTTTGAGAAATATTTCTAACCATAAATCTCCTCAAAAACTATAAACCAAAAAATTATAAGTAAAATATAATAATATAATAAATAAAATATAGGTAAATGATCTTTTAACAAACTACTATATAATAAATAATATATATAAATGTTCTTGATTCTAAGGGATGGAATTGATTATGATTTTTTTTTTCTTTCATTAACACTTTTTAACCGCGATTTCAATAAAAAAAAAAGCGAAATGTCTCGTGAATGTAAAAAAATGTACTATTCGTGCGTATGATATATGATTTTATTGTAATTAAATAAAACCATTAAAAGACTAAAGTGATTTTTTTCTCAAAAGCTTACAAGTAATATTTTTATATTAAAAAATAAACATTTAAGATTAAAAAACAAAATAATTCAAACACAAATTTTATTACAATAAATGAACTTTTATCATAATATAATAATTAGGTATCTAACACATCTAACACGACCCGTACGAAATTGAAAGGACAAGTTTTGTTTTCAACATCTTGTTTGGAACTCGTGTTGTAATAAATTCCGAGTTGTTAATGGTTTCATCTCAGCAATTATGATACTTAAATTCGTTAATAAAAGTGACGCAATAAAACAAACAAATTTGTAACGCTGACTTGCTGTAAATTAACCAAATTACAAGTAGGTAGACTTTGTATGGCAACCTTTCCCAATACTCTAAATAAAATGATATGTCATCTGCTATTACTCGGTCTTACAAATATGTGGGAGATTACTAGTTTCATTGGTATAGATTATTATCACGTGATCTATTGATCACGTGTTCGTCTCCCACTGTGCCGGTTAGTTGTTTACTAGTTGATAAAAGGCCAAGTGCGCCTGTGGACACGGCACCTTGCTGGTGCTCTGAACTGTCTTCATACAGGTATCATGATTTATCCGTTACAGTGTTATATTATAATTACTTTCATGCTTATAGCTATGTGCCAATCTTATGTATTATTTTAGTACATAATGAATATTAGCTATATTGTTTTAATTAAATCCTGTAATGCAGTTACTTAACTATTGAATTATATAATTGTTATATATTAAGTTAACATTCTTATTTATGGTTAAATAAATAGTTTATACTTATTATAATTGGGTTTGGATTATTTATATTCTCCCACAAATACATATATTTTTACGTTGTGTAATTATAGACTAAACCAATTTTTGGGATTTTATATGTAAATGATTTTTCTAAACCAATCGTCTAAAAATGTAATAAAAGCTTATATTTAAAACTTGTTTATATATACTTATAAACAAAGTATTCCTATAACAAATATATGTGAAGGAATAACATCAAACACGAAGTGAATTTGATTAACTCTTCGTTGGTAAGAATAACAGTATTCTTATATTTTAAATTATTTTCATGGCCAAATATCTATTATTTCATTTTCAAAGCTCACCCAAATTTAAGAAGCCTCAAGATAGTAACTATAAAACAAGCTTAACAAATTTGCCTATTATATATTTTCAGAATGACTTGTGTACTTTCTTAACGAGGTATTACTACTTGACCTTTATACAATTATTATGTAAGTAACAAAAGAAAAGATGATCTTTGCAAAAAAATCTTTTTAACAATCAGTGTCTCGATTTCCCTTGCGGTACTGACCGACACGTTCTGGAATGAGCTATCCACAAACTTATTAAAATGTGTACAACTCTTCAAAGAACCAAGGTTACAAATACACGGAGCATTGTTATAAAAACTTTGTTTTTTTCTGAGTGTCTATATATATACTTATAAACATTATATAAAGTAGTGACTTTTGTTTTTGAATATTTTTTATATAATATATTATATACATAGATAAAATATATTTAATTGTTTTCCCTTATCATTATATGAGTGTATAAATAAGTATGAATCAGTAATAGCATACTCAATGTCCAAATACAATGTCCATTATACAGACTTATAACACAAAACCTAACACCCTTTTGCTAGACGGCAACATATTCATTAATAAAACATTAAGTTGTAGCTACTCTCATGTTAACAATTCTGGATTCATTAATAGCAGGATGTAAAAGCAAATTACAGTTTCTAGCAGTACTATCAAATCATTTATTAGCTATTATTTTAAAAACTGCCCGATATCATTAAAAATGGGCATAAAAGATTTAAAGAAACAATGAAGAGAAATTTAAAAATGATTTATTTTAAGGATGAATTTCAATCTCTACTAATTTGGCACATCGTAATGTCTGAGCGGCGGCTTTTACTTTACAGAGCTTATTCCTCTAAATGCGGATTCTCGTTTTCATTAATCAACGTCACAAGCCAAACCGACATTCTTGAAAATTTATCAGGTTTTCTTAATACGCTCTATATATATCCATTTTTGTTTCGTAATTTGAGACCCAAATTATGCATATTTTTATAGTTGTAACAAATTTGTAATATTCTTATAAATAATGATATAAAATGTAAGAAACAGAATTTTTTAAAAAGATATATTTGTTGTATTCGTCGATCAAATGAATTATGCAAGGAGAAGTTTGTAAATCTGAAGAAGAGCCCGACAAGCCAGACTGTTTTGTTTTAAACCATCATTATTCTTTATTGTCCATTGTTCAGCCTAAATGAAAAGGATTATTCATTTCTTACTACGCCTTACGCTTAACAATTTTAAAAATTCAAGTTTTTAGACGAATTACTTTTAATCAATATTTTTACATAGTTATAATTTTTATAGATAAAATTAAATACTTGATAGATATGGTTTAAGAGAAACGTTAATTATATTTATTGGTTAATAAAATACGTTTAATATTTATAAACATTATGTTTCTCTTAATATAGTTTAAATTAATCATTGTCGTAACAATTTATGGTATCGAAAATACAATAACTTTGACAGTAATAGAAATACTATTCTGGAAAAAAAAGTTATAAAATCTATTAAAGCAATCGTTGCTAGATTTCCCTAGTGCAACAGACCAGCAATTTTTAAGCAATGAGTTAACGTACGAACGTAAGCAAAATAACTATTTTCTAGTATATTGCAAATTTATTGATTAGAATTAGAAATAAAAAATATATATATATATATATATATATTTGAAATATTGAAGTTTTTAATGAGAAGTCTAAAATCAATTGTGTATCATCAATGTGAAATAATCTTTTCGGCATCAATTTCATTACGATTTTTCTGGTTAGATAGAAGTTTTATGACACGGAATTGTCACAAATGAAAAGTTAAATTGGGTTTCCGTTCACTGATCATAGGGTGGGTTGCTCGGCAGTCTTTCCTTCGAAAAAGCCCGTCTGATTTAGCCACAGTGCCAATATATAGATAGTTTTCTATCTTGTAGATTAGACTAAAGTATCCAAGACGTGTTAAATTATTTAAGCAATTTCATTCCACTATGATCTTTGTTCAGGCAGTTGAGTTAGCTAAGCACATGCTAGAGAAATGAAGAAGGTTCCCGCAAAGGTGGTACCGGTTAACCGGATGCAGTTCGTATGGTTATTTTGTACGAGCCGATGTCGGCGGCAGCGCGGTCGGGCTACGTCTTTACAAACCTAAGTCTAACGGTGGATCAAAATTTCCAATGTTGTTGTGCAGTGTGTAGTATAAAACATCATTTGGATTGGATAAGATTAAAAAAATTACAAATGTAACAAGTGTGGTAAAGAAAGCCACTTTAGAAAAGTGTGCTACAATTTTCTAATCCACGTAAATGATATCTCAATATATATAAAAATTTGCATTTATTCTAAAACAATAAATTATATGTGTTAACAACTTCTTCATATCGTGGGTATAACATAATTTTGCATGTCTGGCCAAACGCCAGGGTTTCGTATCGCTAGGTTTCATATTTTGAATTCCTAATAAGAATTTGGGTTTACATCCGACACCAACAATTTCTGATTTCCTAAAATGTTTCACTTAGAATTGATATGAAGACAATTTAATTAAAATCATTTTTTTTCTTGTTACTTCTAACATAAACATAACATATAAATATCGTCAAAATTAATACTTTACTTTCATTTATCTTTTATCTTGACATTATTTTGACATAATTACATGTTATAAATAAATGTTTGAGCATAATTCATCATTTCATTGGATAAAAAAGTGCTGAGAACGTACATAAAATATTTATTTTAATTAAAATGCTACCTTACGTAGTAATCTACACAAGTGAGTTTTATATACCAATATATTTTATATATTCTTAATGCTGTATATTTATAATTAAAACGGTTTCTGTAACAGACCAAAAGAACACATTTATGCACCTGACAAGAAATTTTAATGCATTTCTACTTGTGTCTCGTTTTGCAACTGGTTCGTATAATAAATTTCATGTTGTCAGTTCCGCAGGCTTTAACTTGGAAAGTTTTAATACTTAAGTTTCCTAAATAAGAGGTGAACTCGTTTACAAACTTATTTGGCACACAGTTGTGCTGTAAATTAACCAAAGTGCATTAGATTAGCTCGATATTATAAGTTTTTGTATCGTTGTTATTACTTGTATGTATAGTTAAGATGTTTTATGTATAATATGACTTGTAAACAAATTTTGCCTTTAAATTACTTTAACTCGGACCTCCTCTACCCCACACCACCACAACTGATAGTCACGGGATACCGTCCAGCGATGTTGGATACCTGAAGAGGCACCCGTGACTCTCCCTGAACCCTGAAACACAACGCACGTCTCAACAACGGACGTGGTAGGCTGAGATCCAGGCAGCTACACACCTATGCCTCGAGGGAGATCACGACAGCACACTGCTGGAAGCATAGAGCTGGAAGAAGGAACAAATCTATTACTGAAGTCTCCTTACGGGTGTAGGAAACCGACTGATGTAACACCGGCTTCACTTCTCTTGTAGGCAGCACAAGAAGAACCACCTCAACCTACCCTCCAAGTCGCTACGGAAGCCTTCCGTCATAGCCACGCTCTCGCTCAGGAAGAGCCTTTACCCGACCCGAGAAGTCTGTAATGAAAATGACGCAAGTCCAATCCCGTCACAATGTCGACGACTTCCAAAAGAGACCATCGCGTTATCTTACCCCAATTATCAGCCATGACATGTGGACGAACGTTCATGGCTGACCCCCCCCGCGCCGGAATTCAGCAACGAGTAAAGCGGACCCGAAGGAACTTGTTAACCGTTGCCAAGAGAACACCGGCTCGTAACGCTTACAAGACCACAGGACGTATTCGAATGTTATCGATAGCGTACAGGATTACACGAGGAGGTTCCCGACGCTTGGCCCCTATATTTATTGTAACCCCATAAAATCAAGATTTTGAAATAACTTATATAACGTCTACAAAAATTTTAAATTATTGTAAGGTATTATAAAATTATCCCATATAAAAACAGTATTTTAATATCATTAACATTTTGTTCAAATACGATAAAGTAGGTCAGATTGAACATACTATGTAAGTTTAAAGTTTAATACCATCATCACCATTAAATTTAGGTTTCGATAAACCTATAAAGTTGTTGTTGGTTGAAAGCAAAGTATACCACGATGCCTTTGTCATGTCTGCTATCTCAACTCTTTGTCGTCATGTACATATAACACTTTCTGTATGCCTGAATAGTAAAACTATGTAATCTTATTTGTTATGTAAAAGAAATTTTTGAAAGACTTTTAATATTAACCTAAATATGACAATGTTTTTTCATTAAGCATTTTAAGTTAACTTCTTTTAAATAAAAATCTTAATTACATATTAAATTTTCACATAAAAAAATATGTATATATTGTTTGAGAAAATATATATAATGTATAGGAAAAGAAACTTACCGATTATTAATATTTATTGATTTATTCAGTTTAACTATCACTAATTAACGATTACTTTTATTACTTTAAAATGTTACTCTTGTAATTTATTAGGTATTTTCAAGGAAGGAGTCAGAAGAAAATAATATATCTCTTTTTTTATTCGTCTAAATAAACTGGTTCATTCTCTGTCTTATATCTTTTGTTTCCCTAATTTTATTAGTTCACTACCTGGCTTTAAGAGTCTTTTGTATAATTACTTATTTATTATTAACAATAAAAGGATACCTTAATTAATTGAGAACCCAAAGCCTTAATCAAATGAAATAGACACTACTAGTAGGAAGTAATTCTTGTGACCCTATTCTAAAATGTTTCCTCTTACAAATAAATCATTAATAAAAACTAAAGCTATGTTTACAAATTTGTGTGAAATAATATACTAATTAACTTGTAAAATGCTTTTAACGTAAGCCTTAAAATTAAATCAATTTGATTGGGATAACTAAGGTTTGCAAAATTAATTGAAAAAAACAATTTCATTACCTAAAATTATAAATTTAGCTCAAAAATTATAATTATTTCTATTATTAATATTTTCAATGTTTTTACACATAAAAGGTCGCACATTTCAGACTTATATTTTCTAAGATATAGTTACTCAACATAGATTTAACAAACCTCTAGAAAAAACGTCAAGTTACTCTGCCCTAAAAATCATAATATTAGTAATAAAAAATACATAATTTAACTATATGATACTTTATCAATAAAACTATTTTACGGATATAACTCGCGTTTATTATTACATTTTTAAAGTTAACCCGACGTTTCTTTTGCTTTGCAGCAAACGTGTTCGCGGTAAGACGAGACGATGGTGGCTGTCAGTCAGTCAGTTTATTTGTGCAAAGCATTCGAAACGTCGAGTTAACTTTAAAAATGTAATAATTACCGCGAGTTATATCCATAAAATAGTTTTATTTATAGGTGTAGTACTCGTGTACATCTTAGAAAACATTATGATCCCTTATTTTTAAATGGCGAAGTTAAAAAACAACACTCTTAGTGTGTCAGAGCAACATGAAGAAGCACACGTGAAGTGAAGCCACATGTATAAATGTAACAATTAGGAAAGCTTATCAAATATTTATATATTTCTAAAAAAATGCTTTTTAAAAAGAGAAATATATTAAAAACAAAGCAAAGCCTGAGCAGCATTTAGTGTTTGAGCTCATTCTTCTGAATGCCGATCTTCAGTCTCATTAATCAATGCCAAAAGCCAGAGGACTCTCAAAATTCAACGTTCTTGAGCATTTTTCAAGATTCCTCCATACGTTTTAGTCATGTAGATAGTCAATATATAATGTCGAATGGTTAAATAACAGTTCGTGTTAGGTAAAAAAAAATCAATTCTGTATAAAATTTAATATTATTTTTATTTGAGATATTAAGAAAAAGTTACTGCTCAATTTGATATTTATTAATAAAATAAAATTACGTGGACATATAAATAGATTTTGTTTAATTCATTAATTTAAACATTGTTTCATAAAGTTAAGAATTCAAGGAGAACTTTGTAAATCTGAAGACAGGCTCGACAAGACAGACGAATAGACTGTATTGTTTTAAACCATCATAATGATGGACTCCTTTGTTCAGACAAAGAGCAGAGTCAAATTGGAAAGGCTTATTCATTTCCTTTAAGAGCAAAAGCGAAATGCGTTTAAAGTTCTGAGTTTCAGATTGATGGCATTTAATAAATCTCAATAAGTAAAATGTTCACGCCTTTAGCTATTAATAGAAGCTATAATATCACCATTCTCACCGAAGAATTAAATAAAAAATATGAATAGAATAAATAGGATTATACGTTGAAATAATTAACCTTTAACAAACAAGATGTGAGACTTATGTATGATATATGATTTTCCCGCACTTATACACTTCCTTAAGTATGTGTTATCCCGCAGTACTAAAATTTTTTTACAAGATGATTAATAATTTATCTTTATCCGTGCGTATTCAATAAAGAGAAATGAGACTCTTAATCTTACGTATCTCATAAAATGCATGATATTTAACCTACTATTGCAGAAGCGTGTTGATTTAATTACCGTTTCCACAAGTACTGTGGTTAAAAGTGTCTATGGTATCACTCTACATCCTTTTATATATATAATTTTTCTACACATTTAATTCTCACTGAAAACACAAAATATAATTTTACTTTTATATTATTATACTTTATTTACTTATAAAGATGCAAAATCAATTTACTATTCTATTTATTGTGTTATAATAAACAATATTGTGTTAAAATAACACACAGTGAAATTTCAAAAAACTTTAATAATAAAAAGCAATTGTAGAAATTAACTAATACTAATATGAAGGCATGGTACAATTTTATTACTCGACTATACGACGAAAGCAAAAAATCTATTGAACCAACAGTAGGTAGATTTCCCCTGTGTAACTGACCGACAGTTTGGTGAGGAACGAGTTAACATATTTACATGATCAAAATCAACACTCCTACTGTATACTTCAGATTCATTTATTTAATCAAACTGTGCAAAATGATTCAACTTACATAATAATGTATAATAATACAATATTATAGTTACATGAAATAAATTGAAGATTAATGAAAGAATGTGTGGTGTGTCTAATTCTAAAGTTAGACCGCCGCATATCTTTCCTAGGGCTAATAATAAGAGCCGGCTAAGGTGCAAAATAGAAGTGGATTTCATCTTTTTATTACTTCTTCGAAACGTGGTAAAAATTCGGCCATACCTGAAGGGTTGATGTCAATCAGACGGCCAGCCTTAAAAAGGTCAAAAGAAGTCAAAACAACAAACTACTTTTAAATTATTTTCTTGTTTGTAACCTAATAAAGAAAACTTCGGTGAGAGTAATTAGCATGTGTTATTCTATTTCCGAAAATGTTTTCTAAAATAAAATACGGCATGGAATAACGCACATCAAACAATGAATGTGGAGAATATTGAAAAACTTATTTAATCAAACTTTTATTTTTTTAAACCTCCATGAATTATATAGTGCATTAATTTTAATCTCAATTTTTTTTATAAGAAAACAAGAAACGGTTTACAAGTAACAAGTTTTACAAGTAACCCTTTTATATTTTTGGAAAGAACTTTTATTATACTCCATCTAACTTCGTTTTAGCAAAATCATTTTTAGGAACCCGAATATACCAGCGGGTTCCTAAAAATACTCTGTACGCTGTACTAGTATAGTGGACTGTACGCGGGTATAGTGTACAGTCATAACCAACTCTAACTTTTTCATAAAAATAAACCATTCAGTTCAAATTTATTTACTATAATTATCGTGAATCTTGAAATTATAAAAAATTATCAAAACATAACACTACTACCAAGGATGACAAACAAAAAAATATTGCAAGACGGAGCATGCAGTTAATTTAATGTGCACCAGTAATGGCATAGTTGATGTCAGAGCAAGATGTTTGTTCACAACGCCCGTTCATCGTCTGTCTGTCTTTTGTTCTCCAAGATATAAATGAATAGCCTACTCAAGCATCTGTGTGAAACTGTAAATGCTGTTTAAAAATATTTAAAGAATAATGAAAAACAAATTTTAAGATTATGATACTTTAATTACAAGTGCAAAAATATAATGCTGTTTAAAAATAATTTCCATTAATTCATAGTCATGACACTTAAAGGAATGTAATTTTAATATTTATCCATTTTAAATATAATTTTATTTATAAGACCTCATATCATTTTTATAACTTATTATTAAGTTTTTCCTTTTTAAGCATTGTTCAGAAATATTCTTTGAATGTTATATATTTCAAGAATAATTGTGCTCCTAAGACAGTTTTTAAGTCTGAGTAAACTTGGTATCCATTACTTATAAATATATTGTTATTGCTATTATAAAAATATCTAAAGCCATAAATTTTTTATTAAAATATGTTTCTTAATCTTAAAGCAAGCGTGACAAAAACCATCGTCTCGGTTTTTAAGGATGATCTATTGTTCAGACAAAAAAGAGGAAGTCAAACTAGAAAAAAAGGATTCATTTTTCTCAAGGCTTTACGAGCAATGCTTCGCAATTCTTTTTCGCATGTCTTTTACAAATGTTTTAAACAATATTATTTTTCTTAGTGATTTTTAACAATAGGTTTTTAAAAATCACACCATGTGTTAGTAAAAAAAACAGTAAAATATCAATTGTTTGACCTCTCAAAATGTTATTTATTTCAATTTTGCTTGTTTTCCCTAATTCAAAATTAATAACCTATTTGAATACTAAAAATAAAACCTTGTGATGTAGGATAACAAGCTGGCATACCTGTACTGAAATCATGGATTCATCTCGAAACTGGAGACGCATGTATGCGACTATAGTTCATGTAAATGTGTAATTATAAACTAAACTAATCCTTCGTTTACATATTGATTATTTACTATGATATAATATATCTGTAACCAACTTTCTCATATCTTTGGATACCTCGAGTCTTGCTTGGCTGGACGCCAGGGCTTTGTACCGCTGCTTTAATATTTTGTATCCTTTATTCTATTACGTTTCATACAAATATCTTCCCGTTTTCAAAACTGTTCTATATATTGGTTTATTAAAATATTTTAATAAAAATACAAATTTGTAACAGACTGAAGATGCGCAAATCTAAAACAAAATATTCTATAATACTATGTATCATTTATATTTAAACATTTTTTTTTAATTTTAAGTAAACTTGATGTAATAAAAATATTGTGTATTATTTTAAATACGGAAAAAAACAATAATAATTTTATTTGAACGAAGACTAATACTTATAATAATATTTTATTAAAATATCTTATAACCTGTCTTAGTTATTTTTTATGGTTTAAAATTTGTGATCCGAAGTTATTAAGTCTTCTTAAATTAGTTTTAACACATTGTTGACAACTTAAAAGGTATAATAAACTCGTTTGATTTCGTTTTAAATGAAAGTTTTCTTTGAGTTCGTTCAACAAACAAAAGTTACAGCAAAGTTAAGCATTTGTGATTGCTCTTAATATATCAGTCGCATTGCGGTGCTCTATGGGAACTTATCCGAAGATAATAAACTTCAATGCAATAATAGATTGTGGCAAACTGAATCTTCAGTCTCAAGACTTAAAACTATATACATTTTAAGCATATTATCCTCAAGTTTTTGTACTAAAAAGATTTTGGACGTTTATAGTTAGTAAAACAATTTATTTACTAAACTTAGAACGTAACTTAGTAGTTAACTCTAGTGAAAACTGCGACAGCACTATCAGAATTGGATTAAATCAATTCAAGATATACTCTACACCCCCTTATCCTGTAATTTCAATATAAAAACTAGATACATCTTTTACTCTCACTTCACAAGTCTCAAATTTTTTAAATGTAATCATAAAATAATAAAAAGGTTCCTTCTACTTTTATTTTAAGTTTCTATATAATGTATTTATTGTTATTTAAAATCATATGTATGTTATTTAGTACTAGACAGTTAGAAAGCTATTAACATTTTAAAACGATGATATTTCTTTTCTTGAGTCATTGTAATATCTGATAGAAGGCTTTAAATATAAGGATTCTATTTCTCATTAATCACTGTCGAAAACCAGAGGGTTTGAAAAAAATTTGATACTCGTAGTTCTAAACCATTGTTCAGAATTCATCAACAGAGGAATAAAAGTAGTAACAAAAAAAATCTACTATTTTTACATTTTATATTTAGTATAATAAATTTAAAGCACTGATCACTTTAATTTGTTTTATATATTTATATCATTACGGTATAGTAAATGGGTTTTATATCCTAAAAACCAAGAATTATTGTAGGTTTAACTGTATTCTTAATAGAATACTAAGTCCTTATATTATATTTTCTGAAAATCTTTTGTTAGATATTAAGATAAACTTTGTAATATCATGAATAATTAAAGTAAAAATATTTATATCTCAAGAAAGTCATCAATCCCGATGACACAGTGTGATGTCGTGTTTTGTTTTATACTATCATTGTTGTCTACAAAATCTTTTTCCTTAAAGAGAATTCATTTTAGTCTGAAAGAACTATTCATTTCTGTTCATCTCAACATCGATAATTTGGATAGTGATATTTATAAATAATCTGTAAAAATAATTTATAAAATAAAATAAAAGAGCACCCTTTTTAAATATTGTCAATGAATAGCTGTTTTGTTTAAAAATTAAAAGGAAGAAAAATGTATTTTTTTTTATTTGTTAATTCAATGTTAACTTCATTTTAATATTATAAAAAATATTAACACTTGCATTTATTTTAATTTTAAAATATCGATTTTATTGTACATATTCAAACACCAACCAACCAACATTTACCCACCACATTAACCAACATTTAATCACCAACCACCATTTGCCCACACTTTTGATGACGTCATAGGGACCATTGTTATTCAGTGCTGTTTACTTAATTTATTGGCAGATAATATTTCTAATTCTTAGCGTTTTAATCGCTATTTAATATAATAATCAAGGAAGAAAATAAAAAACTATTCTTTAAATTTCGTCTAATACAATTTTTCCAAAACACTTTAAAAAATACAACAAATAAAGTGTTCTGTTCTAAAAATGCAAAAATACTTGAGGAAAATTGTAACGTTATAAGATGAAATAAAAAACATTTCTTCGATATCTGTATTGTTTTATAGTAAAGATCATATCGATATAAGAATACTATATTGAAATAGTTAAATTTGAATTTATCAGAACTAACTTCGTAAGCTACAAATAGGTTATATTTTATTTATGTTTATATTTTTCTAACTCGCTTTACAAAAGTCAAAACATTTTTTAAAAGGACTACTTCTCAGTACAACCTGTCCTCCGGGGGTTTGCTAACGTGTTGAAGAACTCAACGACTATTGCTTTACTAGAAAGCATTCTACCGAATGCTTAATTATTTAATTATTTGAATAATTTAAATGGTGTAACAATACAAAGAAATAATGTAGTAAAGGACCTTGGAGTTATCATTGACTTAAAATTACTCTTTGATGAGCACTTCAATTATAAGGCTAAAAAAGCTTATCTTTTGCTGGGTTTTGAACTGAGGATTTCCAAGGAGTTTAACCATACTTCTACGAATTCTGTTTTGTATAATGCTTATGTTAGACCCCTTTTAGAATATGCTTCTTCTGTTTGGAATCCCCAGTTTAATATCCATGTTAATAAAATCGAAGGTATAAACAATTGGTTTCGTAAAAATCTTACAGTAGTTCTTTCCGAAAATATGGAAAATTCTCTTCCAGCCGTGGACTGATGTGCTCAACGGGATCAAGTTCGTTTATATGAGATCATTCACCATAAAATTTACTCACCATATTTAGTTTTTAAATTAAACTTTAAATGTAATAAATGTAGACATAAAACCTTTGACGTCCAAGCCACTAAAAATTTATTAACAGAAATTGCCAGTACAACAAATTATTTATTAATTTTGACATATTTCATCTCTAATTTTGTTTGTGTTGAATATTGAAAACTAATTTTGGTCAAGTGTTTTAATGCTATTTTCTTAATTATTATAATACCGTTTGTTTCCAATATAAAATAAATAAATAAATATATGCTTACTAAGAGAAAACTAATATCATTAATAATTTGTGGTAAGTTCTCTGATTAAAGCACCTAAGGCCAGGAAATGTCATGTTTCAAAGCTACCAAAGACGTTTCGCAAATTTGTATTTAGATCAATAAGGTTTAGATAAAGATCTTAATTAAATATTGATTTACTCAATTAAATAAAATACAATTAACACCATAAAGTATAACGGATAAAATAATAGTAATAAAAAAATAACTTTAAATCACATGTTTCCTTACAGAATAAGGTTAGTTTGCCCTTTTCTTTGTAGCTCCTGCCATTTCATAAATTTTATGTTGTCAATTCCGCAGGTTTTAACTTGGCAAGTACCTTAGTTTGCTAAATAAGAGTTGAACCGGTTACAAACTGTTTGGCGCAGTGCCTTACCGTAAATTACCCGAAGTATATGAGATTAGCTCTGAATTATGAATTGTTGTATCTCTTATATTTTTGATATTTGATAGTACTAATTTAAAACAAATCAACAGCCATTCTATAAGAGCTGCTTCTGTTGCTCAACTTTTCGTTGGAATAAGATTTAATATTATTAATATTTTAAATCACAAAATTAAAATATTCCACCTAATAGTCCATTTTAGTCGAGACTATAAACAAATGTGCTGCTACGATAATGATTAACGAACGATACAGATAACTCGAACTCAAGGAGAAAATGAAAGGTTAGTTAAATTTTTTTTGCTATCAACTGGCAAGCTTTACCAATTTCAAAAGCATAACCAAACTTAATAATTCTCAATCTGATTTAAAGTAAAATGCTAACAGTAAAAGTGCTGAAAGTATCTGCAGTTTTGATATTTTTATTTAGTTCCTGTACTATACTATTAATGTCATTTTTATTAATATTTTTATTGTAATATTTTCCAAGGTAATCATCGTAATTATAGATTGTAATTGATAATTAAACAGTATACAGGGACTTAATCAAGCCTACTTTGTGGTTCACATTGGTCTGGTACAAATAATGAAAAGGCGTTAAAACTTATCCGATGATACAATAGGGAATTCTAAACTTACAATAAATAAATATTTATTACAGGAAACCGATAAAACTGATTGTAAATATATTGTTGCAGTGGTTTTGCAAACGTTTATTACTTTTCGTATTTATTAATAAAATACTTATATATTTGTATTTATTTGTATCTTTATCTTTTAATAGAGGCTAGTCTTATGATTCTTTATCGTTCATGTGTGTCCTGTGAATTGTGTAACCGTTTTCACTAACCCAAGCGTCGCCACTAATATCTTTATAGCAACTATTCCAAATGTTTACGACCTCTGTCCGCTTTTATTGTCGTGGCATACGCTACTGTTGCGGTTGTTTTTTATGATAACACTAATTTATTTGTATGTTTGTGTGATCATGCCGATATTGTTTTCTTTTTTTTTATATGTAATAAATACCCATAAAATTCCTTTAAGTACTTCTTTGTTGACTTTCTTCAAAACGGTGCAATAATTTCTAACGTTTCTTAGGGCGATATAAAAAAATATAAAATACATTGGTATTATCTTTAAAGCAAGTATTTATGTGAAAATTATTATATTTTATTTATATTATAAAAAACGTGTCACTTTTCATTAACATCAACATAGTAATATGCAAAATTTTCTATTTGTTCCAAATAACGTCACCGTTCTTTGACAAGGGTCAAATATCGTTTCACATTTCACATATCCACATATTTTTTGTAGAATCGTCATTTTAGTGATGTCCATATATTACACGCACCGAATTCGTAAAGGCTCAGTAATGAACTACCGTCGAGGTATGATAAATTGTCCCGGCACCAATTTTCCGTGCGTGTCAAGGATATTGACGGATCTTGAAATGGGTTATTTTTTTGGAACACACTTTAAAAGTATGTAAACTAAATCTTAACTTAGTATCTTGTTCATACCTGAATTTAATGAATATTTAGACTCTTTTTCGGTACTAAAGATATTTTAAAGACAATTTTAACGTTTTTAAAATAAACATTTATTTTTATCTATTAAATAAATGCATATAAAAAAGTTATGTGTAATAAAGAATCGGATCAATTCGTTTGATGAAAAAAATCTTTATACAACGGCGATAACAGCCCAAATGGTTTAAACTTGAAAAGTAGAAATTGTAAAATTCGTGACGAATAAACCGCTTTTATAGGCGCGAAGTAGCCGTCGCCGCTTCAACGCAATGAAATACATTTTCACTTTATAGGGATGCGACCCTTTGAGAGCGATAAACTAATAGCCGTTAAAATAATACCGGATTCAGTCCTTTGTTTTTGATATTAAACGGTTTTAAATGTAATAAGAATGTTATTTTTTTGTTACAACAAAATGGATACAAAAAAATACTTAATTGCTTTTATATACAGAAATATTATAGAATATATAATTTCTAATGAAATAATAATAACATAATATGTAATGCATTGTATGGCTTTCTTAAATATGTTAATAAAAATTGATAACTGATTTATTCAACAATGCCAACAATGAAAAATTTAGATATAAATAATTATATAAACTCATGACAATAATTAAAAATATATTAAATCATTTCCTATATGAAGAAAAATATTTCTTTTTAACTTAAATTACATTTTCTTTCTGAAAAAATATAACTTCGTCATAATTAATCTTAAGTTTCCCACTAGCGGCTTACTTTTCATATAATGGTAGGCTGAGATCTTATGTTTTTAAGTTTCTCGAAATACCTTTTAAAAAGTAAATAATTTCGTTCCTTTTAAAAATATAAACAAACTCATACCAGGAGCGCTCTCAAAGGGGCCATGATCGTCAAACGATGGCTTGGGCCCGTTTTCATTTTATCAACCTATATTTAAGTTAAACCCACGAATTATAATTTAAATATATGTAAATATATTTAAATTATAAAATTATACTTAACCATAATTTAATATTTTAGTACATTTTAATTATATACGGTTATATAAATTTTGACAACATTGACGTCTGCTAAGCTATATACAGATATTTATGACATTATTATGTACAAAGATAGTTTTAATATATTAACAATATATCATACAATTAACTAATATTAAGGATATTCGTTTTCGGATAACAATGGGACTACGCATCACGATAATAAAATTTTAAAGGGCAAACTTCGTCGGGAACGGGATGGAATGAAAAGTGATTTGCCTAATCCACTCCTCAATTTTCCGACCCACTGGGTTTCAGAGTTTAACCCACTATCGAATTGCAAGTTACTTTTTTTATATATACCAAAGAATTGAAATTAAATGATCATTGAAGTTAAAAGAAATTTTTAAATATGAATAAAAATACATAAACTGTTATATTTAAAAATTTACCGATTCATTAAGTGATAAACAAATTCAATTATTAAAATGTATATTGTAGATATCATCCAGGGTTTTAACCTTTTTTGGGTAAAAATGTTATCAGAAAAGGTTTATAGGTCCACGCTGAATATCCTTTATTACAATTTAATGAAATTTTTCAATGTAAATTCATTTACATATATATACATATATAATATATAAGAGTACACATTCTATTAAGAATTAATAGTTTATTGTAGCGAGCATAATAAGAATATAATAACAATAATACAACTATAATATTAATGCATTATAATTTGATTCATCCTATAATTCATCTAACTCAGCATAAAAGACACTAATACATCAGTAGATTAATAATTTAATAATAAGTGAAGTACGACACATAACCTAAATGAGTTTAAATAAATAAATTTTATATTGAATGAAAATTTATTTTAAAACAAGACATTAATTATTAATATAAATCAAAACTTATACAACAACAATAATAGTAATATAATTAACAAAGTAATAGTATGAAAATACTTTCCAATCTTCGGGCAGCGATTCAGAGTGTTATTACGCAAACACAGGAGTGGCGTACTGTCGAATGTCAGACTCGCTTCTGCATCGTTGAGTGAGTTGCACGTGCTTTTAAAGTTCTAGAAAAGGTACTAACTACCCTCCGTTACGTGCTTTTCTTTGATTGAGCTATTATGAAAGCCGATGCGCCGATATATATATATATATATATATATATATATATATATATATATATATATATATATATATATTTTTTTTTTTTTAAAATGTAAATAAAAAATTATCAAATACCATCACAAAAATTATATTGTTGCCAAATGTGTTTTTTAATTGATAATCTTATCAATAATATAAATATTAAATTAAAACTTTATATTACTTGGTATTGCGATAGAAAATGACTCAGAAAAAATATACGCTACCTTTTCCCGTAAAATAGAAAGTGCCCGAGGTGAAATAAAACGCCATCATTTGTCACCAGAGGCCACGATTCAATTGCTATTGTGTGATACTGTTTCTTTTTTAATTATCATTTCCACGTAAAGCCACGTGCAAAGCCAGTTTATTAATCGATTTATTTGCTTATATGTTTCACGCAATATGTGTTCTGTAATAATGTAATATAAAACAATGAATAAATATGGTTATGCGGATAAATGTTCTGTTGTCTGTAGCTTCCAGAAATGAGTATCTCCAGTAAAGAAGTAATTCTTTAAAGACTACCAAAAAATGTACCGTAAGGTACTTACTAGTATTGTCAATGGTTACGTGTGTATTTTTTCCACCAAATATTTTAAAAGTTGTTTTTTCAAATATTATATACATAATATCGCCAGTGAAAACTTATTTAAACATAATTTATTAAAATAAAACCGTGTTAACTTTTCTACAATCGAAATAAATTTTATAATTGGTATTTTTGTGTGAATAAAAATCGAGTTCATCTCTAGAGATTGGATTGTTTTAATTGAATTACGAAAAAACAATAGCTATCGTGATAGAAGTTTGTATTAATTATTTCGATGTTCACATACGTGTCTCCAATTAAAATCTTTATTATACGTTTTAACTTTTTCCATCCGTATTTTTAGTAGAGAAGCTTATATAATACTACCTAAAAATTTGATACATGACTAATAATAACTAATATATATTAGAGGATTTGAAAAAGAATATAAATATGGTAAAAAATATTTCTTTTTTTTTACTTAGGCAACATAAAACTATATGTACTATATATCATTTAGTTAACTCTTAATGGGTATACGATTAGTTATATCACCAGGTAAGAATCCCTTATGAGAAGTATTTCAAACAACTTTAATGTAGGTCCACAAATAATACCAATACAAATATAATATACACAATATAAAAAAACATAGTGATAGACATTTTATATATATATATATATATTATATTTACCTTAGATATAATTCTTAATTTTCTATGTCCAAAACGAACTTGATTAGGAACTGAATGCTAATTGGACGACTTTACCAATTAGGTGCTTCAATCATGTCTTGTTTGTTGAATATTAAATATTTTTTGCGTAACTCGAAACAGAATAAGAAAAGAAAATAATGGACCTTTTTAATTAATAGTTATATTAAATATCAACGACGAAGCCATAACAATACGAAAGTTTCAGAAAACATTTCGATAATAACATAGCATTTGTTATATTTATATTAATTACAACATAATAATGATTAATGTTGGTATCTAGAAACAATGTCACAATACCAGGGGTCGTATTTATTTGACCCCAGTATCATTTGTGAAGACAAATATGGCCTTCAATTCATAATTAATTGATATTTCTTTGGAGTAATATCTGTATGTTATTATTTATTGTTTTCTTTCCGATATATTATTGTCATCTATATATTATTATTTTATTACTTTATAAATACTAAGAATTAAGCAGGATCAAAGAGCATAGATGATTGTGTAGGTTTCTTTGAGCCACTGTTTTCGTGGATTATAATTTCGTCTCACATATCAATTATTGCAGAATCAAAAGAAAATACTGCAAAATATTTACATTGTTAACTATTTAAAATCAATAAAAAACAAACGTGTGCGTCTCTGGACTTAAAATAGAAGTGATATCTCTTAAACTAATCCAAGTTGAAATATTTATATTTCATTCTTAGGTACTTGTCTTGAATATGTACATTAAAATTTAGTGTATGTACATAAGTAACAAAACATATTTTATATTACAAAATACGGAATTACTGTATATCGAAATACTGCTAACGCTGTAGGTTAGAGTGAGAGAGGAGGAGCCTGCCTGCTGCTGCCGTCGCTGCTGTATCCGTGAGACAATGAAATCAGACAGACTGTCATCGTCCTTCACCTTCCATGAACAGTTATAAATTCAATAAGATGAATTTCAATAATATTGTCTTTGGTCATCTCATGGGTATCAATTTGAAAATTTACAACTGATATTTCTTAAATGCAAAATGTGCTTACTTAAAATAAATATATAATTAAACCGTTCAGAAATAATTAAAAATAATCAACTAGCAACATGTTTTTCATAGTATACTATAAACAAATTATACTCTTTCATTTGAGACCTACGTCAGAGTGATTGTGTAAAAAACATATTATCCGCCATTTTACTGCGTCAATCCTTCTGGATTTCAAAGAAGATGCATAATTGTATTACAATGGAACTAAATGTGTTTTAGAAATTTCAGCTTAATCGGAAAATGAACACCAACATGGTTTGGCATTTTGGCAAATACTTGTAGACAATACTATAAAAAATATATATTAATATTATAAAAAATATATATTTTGTTTTTCTAAACTTATCCGCACTTAATACACTGCTTTTTTTAGCTTTTCTAATATTTTTTATTCTTTATATAAATGGGACCTAGAAACAAGAAAAACGCCTGCGGTACTGTGACGCTAACTCGTATTTATCAAAAACTTTGTTTTGTTTGTTCTGTTTCTGGAAATTTAGTTCACAATTAATAGTAAATTTTGTTCTAGAATGGTACAAAATTAATAGTAATAAACTATTAACAAAACCACAGAACAATGAGGATTTAAAATAGCTTCTGATTCGGTTCTATAGAAAATGATCACATTACCCTTCTTCAGTTGGATCCGACATTTACTACGAATTTACTACGATTTATATACAAATACATCATTAAATAAAACTTGAGGAACATACAATATTTACAAAGTTACGCAATGAATAGTCAATATTTTTAAATATATAAAAGTACACAAAAGTGCCTAATGACCTCGCCTCCAGTTCTTAAACAGTTACATAAGGTGGCGTTAAATAATAAAAAGGGAACGGGGAGTTTATTTACTCGCTCCAAATAATCTCTGAATTTTGTTTTTTAAATTGCCGGCACCGCTCGCAAATCATATGAAACAAACATTAGATTCTCTCATGAAGATTGATGAGGGCACGGTGATCCTCTCTCACTGGCTGGATTAAAGGTTTAACCTTAGTATTCTTTACTGATAACACATTTAAAATCTGATATTGTATTTACAGCATGTGATAGTAACGTAGTTCAATTTTTGTTGAGTAATTTAGTTATGTATACCAAATGATATCAGAATTTCTTACAAATATAATTAAGGACGACTTTGTAGCCTTCTACTGATTATATCTTAATGCATTAAGACTCAAAGATTAAACTGTCAAAGGGTGATCTTTTAAAGCACTTGTGAATTCCATTTGAACTGAAGCACAATAGCTGGATATTTGACTTCATAATAGACTTTATTCGTTATGTTCGGCTTATTTTCTCGAAGGCATTTGTTTTCTTCCTAAGGGTTGTGTTTTTGGATGCGGCAAAGTTTATCTTTCAAATTAATTTTCACATACGGCTTCAGAAACCAATTGTAAATGAGTATTGCAAATAAATATTAATTACTTTAATACAATAACCACCTTATTTGCTTATCATTACTCCGTTGCATTAAAATAAATTATTAATAAATCGTTTAGATTTTACATCTAGGTCACTAAGCATCTAGGTTACTAAAATGTTATATTCTTTTACAAAAAATTCTTGCATTGTATTTTGTTGCTATAATGTTTATGATTATGAAATAAAGTTTCTCCGTGTGTATCGCGAGTTACGTATTATTGTCGGGAACGGTAATCTGTTTTTATTGTCGCTCCGCTAATGGCGTCATTTTTAAGTGCCAACCCATATTATTATGGTAAGTAACGAATATTAAACATTCTACGCTCTTTCATTCATAAGCTTCCAATCCTTATTGCTTCTTTTATATAAACTTAAATAAAAGTATATATTTACTTCTATTTTCGAATTACAAACATATCCATAAAAATAATATACTATAAAATATTCTTGAAAATTATTTATTTTATTGCATATTAAAAAAATATTTTCTGATTTAGTCACCTCTTTCGATAGATTATCATTAACATTGGAAAACTTTCTTAGTTATTCATATTAATAATTTGTACAAATTTCATAACGTTGTTTCTTTTTTAATATTAATGTCACGTATTAAATAATACTTAATAGTGACGTTAATTTTTTTTGATATTTTCTTTAAACTATTATAATATTATTCTCAAATAATAAAGTCTGTTCATATGAAAATAACAAAGGATAAGAAAAATATAATATTGTTTCAAATATAAATTAATTATATAACAGATTTTGACATATAGAGATGGTAACTACAATTAATACGAAGTATTAGGAAGACAATCGATTATGTGAGTTATACGAGTAGAAATTTACAGTTAGATGATACCTTTATTTAAAGCTCAGATTGAAATTTGACATACAGCTTTCTAAATCTTGTACAGTTATTATAATTATACTCTATAGATTTATATCTATATAGATTTGCTCTTTATTCCATCTGTATTATGAAGACCATTACATGTTCGGAACGTTCATTAGTGTGTACGTACGTTCAGAATATCCAATTGAACTAAACGAGACCGAGAAGGAAACTGCATTTGCCATAACACGAGAAGGCACTTTCCATTGCTAGCAATATTTTTTTGAAGATGCTGTTATAATTCTTGTGATAAAAAAAAACTGATAAAAAAAACCTCTTAAGCGGGGTATGAAATTCAAAGATTTTTACAAATTCGACCTATTGTTTTGACATTATTACCGTTTTCAGATTTTCCTTCGAATTGATAGATTTTAATTCAATTTTTTTTTGCACTTTAATAATTATTTGAATCATGGAAGAGAATAAAAAACTATTTTATAAATATTATCAAAATACCATTTTTCCAAAACACTATTAAAAATACTTTAATAAAAAATGCAAAATAATATTTACAAATTACGACGACTTGTTTTTGATATACAAAATAATTATGGAAATTAGTATACATAATTATTATGCCATTATGAATATAGGTGTAGCATCTGTGTAATATCCATTTGTCAACGTAACTTTGGGTTTCCTCTTCTTCATTCATCATCGGACGAGTCATTTGTTCGCCACTCAGGACTCACCTGTCAAAACTCAAGTCCATCTGTTGTATACCGCTTCAGAATTTAAGATACATTTCCGAGAAAATAAAGTTTTTGAGTATTTATTTCAGTTGAGTATTCCCTGCGAAGTATTGTAAAGATTTTGAGGTTGATAATAAATTAGCTTTTAAGGAAAAATGGTGTTATTGTAATTTTCTTTAACTCAATTTCATGACTTTGTTTTTTATATTGCTCTTGTCAAAATTAAGGCGAAAATATTTTTTTACTAAAATTTTTTGAGATTGTTTAGATTGTTTAAACATTACATTACATTTTAAATTATTTACATTATTTATTACGTATCGTATAAACTATTCTTTATATATATACTTTTCAAGTAACTTAGTACATAATTACCACTAATAAATGATTTATATTCTAACTAAATATGTGATGTAAATGAGAAAACTAGGTTAAACACTAAACGTGTATTTTGTTTTAGTTGTCACTGCGTTATAAGCTGCAATGTATGTGGTTCATTAAAATCTGTGTGTGATTTATTTAACACAATTAGCTGTTACTGGCGGTTTCGTCCATTAATTTTTTTATATATATTAACTGCGTATAATAACTGCATATTATAATCGAAAATATTTTTTTTAATCCATCAAGTAGTTTCTAAGATTAGCTTGTTTGAACAAACTAACTTTTTCGTTTTATAATGTGAATATAGACGTATCTGCATGAATATATATTAAGTTCTCTTTTCTGGTAAATTTATAACACTAATTAGTAATTTTTAGCTGTTATAGATATAAATGAAACAAACATATGCTCGTCATAAAAACCATCAATATATTTACAGTTTTATGTACATATTTACATAGAAATTAATTTTAACATAACGCTATTTACATATTTTGAATATCTTATAGATTATAAGAACAATGTAATGTTAAAAAATGTATACGAATTAAAATTTATTATACATAAAAAAAATAATGATTACAAGAGAATTGATAACCAAATATTGTAACATCTGTAATTCACATAGTTCGTACATACAGTTCACTTTTCTAATAAACAACTGAAAAACAAAACAAAAAAAACTATATATTTGAATAAAATTATCTGTATATAATTGACTTATCTTAATATTAATAAATTATAACAAAAATGTATGTGTTTTCCAGTTTCTTACAACAATATTCCAATAAAACAATCATTGTCAAAATGTTATACACCATTTGTAAAAGTTTAAGAGATATTACTTTGACACATCAACACAGTAGGATGTTTTGTGGCCAATTGAATAATCATATTGTAAATAAACACTTGACTGTTAAGACATTTAACTGTTTCGAGTTATTTTTTGTATGTTATTTTTATGTTTGTATACTCCTCGCGATATAGAAATTATTTTATAAGTGCGGGAGTTGTTTTTTTTTACTATAAAAAAGGATAAAGAAATTACAAATTTATATTTTCGTTAATAATTATACAGTTATTAGTATAAAAAGTATACATATTACATAACAAAATCGTCGGAGGTCATAACCCTAGGGATTACCGTTTAAAATGTAATTTTGCTTGTTTTTATTAAATTTTTACATCCTTTTTAACGTTCAAGTCAGTATAATTAAAAATATAATGAAATTTTTCATAAAATTTTATGTTCTCCTAATAACATGCCTCGTGTAATTAAATTGTACTGCCGTTATATCTATGTTGTCTTTTATGTTTCGTTGAGAAAATTTAGATAATATACAACTTATTTTAAATTTTTAAAACAACGAACATATTTTTTTGGACTCTGTGATAGGTATTACTGTATCACTAGCATTCAGTAAAAATATAAAATATATTTTTGTTTATCATTACAAAATTTAAAATATGTTATATTCGATAAGTTGATAAGTACATAAGAATATTTTAACAAAGGCAAAGCAAGTACTTAGAAAAATTATTGAAAGGAATGAAATAATGGGTCCATTGCAATATTTTGATCCAACGTTAATAAATATCTTTAGATGAGATATGAAGGGAAAGCCTTGGATTTTATTCCTTTGATCTTTTTGATTCATTTTATTATATTATGAGATTTTTCGATATATTTTAAGGATATATTCACTTTTCCAGAAAAGAGTTTTGTTATGTATTTGGACAAGTACGAATCAATTTGGAGAAAATAAAATATATTTATGAGTATCATATAATCGATACATATTAAATAATATAATATTAGACATTTTCATAGTTATAGGATATTTAATATAAAAGATATTTTAAGCAAAATGTGCTATATTTACATTTATTCATTTTAAATATTGGTCATTTAAACCAAACTAAAAATAATTATGGCCTCCCGGAAACCAGTGCTTTACATAATATATACACAACCTATAGAACTTCTAGATATCAGTCTGCAGTGTAAAAATCTAATCATATTATTTTGTAAATTATTATGTCGGTTCTTCCAGAGTATTTATTTCGCATTGTATTACTTTTAATGTAGTATGCGATATACCAACTGAAGTGAAGTCTTCGTCTATAGAAGTCAATTGTGAGTATGCTGTCCTTGGATATGATGAAAGATGTTTGCATTTTTTAGACTTTAACTGAAAAAAAATGTATTAACCTCGTGAACCAGTTTTACGAGTAAATAAATTCTTTGAAATATCTTAGAGTACGTTTTTATCAAATTTGTGTTTTATTGCGATAATATAGGCTTACGAGTTACGCGTTTTAGTATTCCATTTCAAAAAGTTTATGATTACTTCAGTTATAAGATGTTTAGGACATAAAATTGTAATATAATATTTCCATTAAAAGATTAGTTCTAATGTGTGGCAATATATCAAAAGATTCTGGACTATTCTGTATTGATTTCTAATATTCATCAGAAATTCCAACAGTATTTACTTGATTAGTCGATATATTTTAGATATTAGTAAGCATGGATTACGAAAGTTTAAATACGAAACTTATATTAATTTCATCAAAAGCGGTATTAAAAAATGTTTAAGTTTTAGTACCTATAATTAATAATTATTTTTTTATGAACCAAATTTGATTGACGACTACTTTTATACTATCGTAGACTTACCCTCAGTAGAACCATTGCGATGGATATCATAAGAACTGTGGCTCCCGCACTCAAAAGGAGTAATAAATCACGGTCTAAGATATTCTGCTCCTTCGCGTCGTCGACAAAAAATGATGGTGTCATATGCGCCCCGATGTTCTCTGCAATGCGTCTCTTACCCGCCGATGAACCGTTCAGACAACCGCCTGCAATAAATTATGATTATTTATCACCTTATCTTTTTGCCAGATGTTAGGCAAAAATATGTGCTATAAAGCCTCCTTGTTTTTGCACGGTTGAATAGTTTTTGTTTTGTACATATATATGATCTTAGTAATATTTTATCCGCTTATCATATGGTTTGGTAATGTTTGCAATATATTTAACTCTAAAAGAAAATACAAATAAATTACCCATATCTTTATCACAATGACAGCAATCTGTTGATTGATTAGTACTTAAATAAAACGAAACCAAGTTCTCTGTACAGCATGCCAAACACTTGTGATTCACCCTGTGAATAAATAAATACGAAAACATTATAAAACTCACAGTATTTTAAAACTTTTTCGTCTTTATTGCACAGAATTTTTAATTTCAAACATTGCGAAAATATGTCAACAAGATATTTTAATGCATTCAAATTATCTCTTGTCTTCTTTTAACGACATATTTATAAATAACATGTTCAATGTGTAAAATGTTAAATTTATTAAATCAATTATGTTAATTAATAAAATATGATAAACATATCAAGATAAAAAATAATTTATTCCTGTTTTTTGTGTACACAGTTTCCTGAAGATGCATTATTATCTTGAGTAAAAGAGAATACTTTGAATATAGATTCTTTTTGTTCCATTTAGTTCAAGTTGAACGATGAAAGTAAATTAATGAATATAATTAAAATAGATCCCAGACTTTTTCAACTTTGGACAGAGAATTTAAACTTTTAATTAAAATTTCTTTCCTTTGTACTTTTTTGGAAAAAAAAAATATACATACCTGTCTAAACGAAAAGGATGTGCACAAGTTACACAACTGGTAGGTCCAGGGCCTGAGCAGGACCTGCAAGAATCATGGCACGGACGACAAGTCCTTGTTCTAGGCTCATAATACTGCGAACTAAGGCACTCGACACATAAACCACTTTCTAAAGCAAAATGCTGAGGACATGATGTACACCTTTGCGGACCAGCACCGTGGCAATCCTGGCAGTAATGATGACATCTACGGCAGCTATCTCCCCAAGTAAAAAAATTTTGAGGGCATTCTGGTCTACACTCTCCTGCCGCTAACCTCCAATCTGGAGGACAGGAACCGCATTGATCTCTTCTAGGTCCAGTGCATGTCTCACACGATAAATAACACTTTGAACATGTTCCTTCATCAGGATAGTAACCATCTGCGCACGTTGAACGACATGTTCCAGATTGCAATCGAAGATTATCAACACAAGTAGTACAATTTAACCTTGACACGCACGTTGTGCATGTATGTGGACAGGAGGAGCAACTACCGGCTGTCTGATAAAAGCCTTGCCCACATTCAGCAACACACCTTAAATGAAAATTTACCTAGCTTAATTCCCGACATAATAAAGAAGGGTCTATATTAATAATAAGAATATCCACCTTGATCCCTGCAATAATAATGGACTTGAACAAGATAAACAGTCCCACTCATTTGGTCCGCTACATTTCTCGCAAGTAGAATGACAATTTTTACAACGCCCTCCTTCATAGTATTCATCTGTAAATAAACAAAGGACTCACGATGTGTCGTAAAAGATTCGGTATCTGTTAAATTGACATTTTTTAACTGCCGCTCACGCTCATATAGAAATGCTTTGTGTGGCTTTTTGTGTCATTTCGTACATTTCCTGGTGAAATGTAAAAAGGATGTAACAAAAGTTTATATAAAAAAGGGTTTCAGCTCACGAATCAAAAAAATATTGAGAAGTACGTTCATATTACTCAGTTTTTTAATTGATTTTCAGCTAAGTAGTTTATTCTTGATTTAAATAATGTGATTAACACTTATTAAATCAACAGTTTCAGTAAAATTATAATGATTAATAATTAAATATTGATAATCAATTAATTATTTTACATAAAAATGCATAATAGTTTATTTTATATATTTTAGTATTGAGGGAATATAAAAAAAATAATAATAACTTTCTTGTAAAATTTTAATCGAAAAAATTACCGAACTAATAAATCGAAATATTGCTAAGGATTAGGTAACTCACTAGTATCGCATTTATCGTTTCCGACGGGCTGACATTTTCCTCTTTTGGTAAGAATCCATTTCTCTTGGCAAACAGAACAAATTGCATATGTGCAAATTGAACATCCAATCGGGCACCTAAAACAACATAAACATTTCCCTTTTAAAATGGTAATGGCTGGATATAAAACATGCATAAAGCTGGGGCTTATACTCACGATATGCATTCTCTTTTTTGAAAGTCTGCAAAATTTCCAATAGGACATTTAGATAAACAACGGCCTTTCAGCGCGTACTCTCCAATTTTACATGTGACACATTCAGCCTCACTTGGACCGCTACATGATTCACAAGTTTCGTGGCATTGCATACAACCAAAAACGTCTTTTTTAAATGTACCAGGAGGGCAAGTTGCTAAACAGGACCCATTATATAGAACATAGTTATGTGTACATGATGAACACATATCAGCTTTATCTGAGCATGTGTCACAGTGTTCTGCACACGGAAAACAAGCGTTTGCATCTGGATCTTCATAATAACCATCCGGACATTGTTGAAGACATACTGCTAGATCAACCACGAGTAAATGTGCAGGGGCACAAGTAAGGCAAGAGTCTTGCCCTGCTCCGGCACAGGTTTCACATGATTCATGACAGGGCCAGCATACACCGCCTTGATTAACAAAACTTCGAGGGGGACATCTAGATACACATGAATTATCTAACCGGTAATGTTTGCAAGCAACACATTGAGTTGGACCCTTTCCATAGCATCCTTGTGAATCACATTCAGGGTCGCACATTCTTTGAACTTGTTTATCGTTAGCATCAGCCAAAACGTTTTTTCTCTGCGCCGAAGGAATATTCTTGGGGTAATTACGTCTGTCTGAAATTCCAAGTTCAATTTCATTAAGAAATTGCGAATATTCAGAAGCATCGTAAACATCGTTAATATGATAAGTTTTTTCTTCTTGCTGAATGTTATCGGAATTGAAATAACTTTTATTTCGTAATCGCATGGGATTTGAGGCCGTACCGTAGAAAATAAGCTGCCATTTTTTCAATACTCCCGGTTGAATGACATGGTTATTTCCCGCGTTTATTATTTGAAGTGTCCATCGACCCTCGGCATTTTCGCCCCAAAAATGTACGCTTAAAAAAGGCCAATCGTCGAAATTCGAACTAGTGGCATCGTGCGATCTTTCGAACAATAAGGTAGACGTAGTGCCCATTGGAGACGTAAGAAGTATCCGTAAATTTCCTCTTGGGAAAAAGCTGAGTGAAATTTTACATTGAACATGTTCCAAAAACCTGACCTCGTTCATAGTACCACTACAACCATTTACGTCCATATGTACGGATATAGTATAACCGAAAGAAGTTTCAATTGACCTGTCCTCGTTTATTTCTTGAGACTTACATATATGTTGCGGCGGTACATTTATCCAATGTTCTGCTAATGACACCATTTGCCCAGCGTCCATGAGTCCGTAACCAAATTTATGACTTACTTTTCGTTTGACTCCATTAACTATCCAACCATCCTCTTTATTTAAAGGTTGTGACCTTGATGTTAATACAATTAGATGTTGCATATCTCGCCACGTTAGTAGGGAATTTGCTTCCAATGCGAGGGCACAAATTCCTGCTGCTAATGGTGCAGATGCTGACGTACCTGTGTGATCAACAGTACAAATATGATCTGATCGTAATTGTACATCCATATCAACCGTCGCAACACTTTTGTCCCTGCCTGGTGTACCGGAACTATAAGTAGAAGCTAAAGTAGATGAACATTCTTCCAAATACCAAGGTTTATAACCACCCTGTGTAGCACTAGAAATTGATATTGTAAATATGCTGTTAGCGTAACCGTCACAGTTACAAGAATCAGTATGTCTTCCGCCATTTCCCGACGCCCATATAAAAATAGAACCTTTTCCTCCTCTGCCATTCGTAACGCCGTTTATAAAAGCCCTAGAACAAAAACCCGTTTTTAATGAGCTCGCCTCTAGCTATCTCTTTTAATCGTATTTAGACAATACCTTCTAGCTAAGGGGCCAGGACCGTCGACTGTTTTTCCGTCGTCCTCCGGACCCCAGGAAGCGCTATAGATGTCTATGTGGTGAGTATTAAAGCCGAGTGCTTTAGCTTCCACAGCGTCATTAACTAGGCCATCCAGCATTCTCACGCCGCCAATGCTAGCATTGTATGCAATACCTACACCACAGTATTTGTTATATGCAACTGCGGCGACTTCACCCGCACACCGAGTACCATGTTTATTGTCCCCATTATCCTGCGGTGTTGGGTCGGTGTCATTACCATTAATGTCTGTAGATGCTGCAGGGTCCTACATAAAATTATATTTATATATATTTATTTTCGTTATCAATTTTCAATATATACTTTAAAAAAAATAAAGCTTATTACAATATTATCCATATTTTATTTAAATTGGAATGCAATCAAACAGAAAGGTGGTAATACAAATGTACCACTTAATTTGCTAATATTATATATAAACCGGAATATTCTAAGCTGTAATCAATAGTGAAACCACAAATGTATACGGAAATCCCTTGAAAGCAATGAAACTTAAGTGGTGTAAGGGGGACCCCTCTCTCTATGAACATTACATAAATGAAGAAGCCAGAACTGTTCCAACGAAGCTTAACTATCCTATAAAATTGGCTTCTATTTCTGAAGCGCAAGGAAATTTGTTACGAAAATTACTCTATTAAACTTTTCATACTATAATAAGCTGACTGTAATAAATTTTATTATTGAAGAGTATTGTATCTACATGGCTACGATTATATAACATCTAACAATTAAAGTAATATTAAAATATATAATTTTAATCATTACTTTAAAGAACAATATAGGCAAAAAAACTTAAACAACTTTAAAAATAAACAGTGAAGAATTATTTTAAAGCACATACATAATTTTGCAACAGGTCTGGATGATTGGGCTGGATACCATCGTCGAGAATTGTTATCACCACCCCTTTTCCCGTATAACCCTTCCTCCATGCGACCTCCACGTTCATATCCAACCCTTCAGCCGCGCCACCATTCTATTTATTAATAAATTATTAGAAATTGCTGCTGCAACGATTCTTGGAACTTTACTAATTGCTATATTAAATGACATTAAAAAATATATACTTTGATATTTTAATACATCTTTAATATTTCTAATTTGATATGATCTAGAAGAATAATTGGCTTAAATTACTATCGAATAAATCGGTTTCAAAAGTATGTAAATCTCAATGTTACTTGATTATATATAATAATTTAATATTATCATTTTCTTTATTTAAATACAAGATTCAATAATGGCTTTATTTTATCACATATTCATTAATAAATAGAAAATATGATTCTAGAGTAATAGGGTCAATAGAATATAAGTTTCGATGTAATTCATCGTTAAAATTATAAAATTTAAAGTTTAAAACGTATGTGCGGGTTTTACAACCTCAGTTATACAATTTAGTTTGAAAAGCTGTATTGTGAGACAATCTTAGTGTAATATATTTGTTTTGAATTTCAAAAGTTTTGTAAATGATAGATACAGAAATCAGCAAAGTAAATAATATTAATTTATTTTTACTTTACTTTTTTATTTTATTTATTTTACTTTTTTACAATTACTGTTACAATTAACACTATTCATATTTCAAAAAAAGAGGTGAAGAGTTTTTAATCAGGAACAAGTAACTTATAAAACCACTAAATATTTTTATATATATATATTTGTATATGTATATGTATATGTATATGTATATGTATATGTATATGTATATGTATATGTATATGTATATGTATATGTATATGTATATGTATATGTATATGTATATGTATATGTATACGTATACGTATACGTATATGTATATGTATATGTATATGTATATGTATATGTATATGTATATGTATATGTATATGTATATGTATATGTATATGTATACGTATACGTATATGTATATGTATATGTATATGTATACGTATATGTATATGTATATGTATATGTATATGTATACGTATATGTATATGTATATGTATATGTATATGTATATGTATATGTATATGTATATGTATATGTATATGTATATGTATATGTATATGTATATGTATATGTATATGTACATGTATATGTATAAGATAACAATTATTAACGTGGTTTTTGATAATTTTTTGAGTTTGCTGTGAAAATAAATGTGAATTTAGGATATACAAAATTATATTTTTAATTGCGTCAAATATTATATAGTTATATGGTCATATGAAGTATTTTTCATATTTAGTATATCATAATACAACTATTAAAAATATAAGGATAAAGGCTGCCTTAAATATAATGATTTACTATAGTTAAATAAGAAAACTGCGTAACAATAATAAAACAATCTCATTTTTATGCTTTTTGTCTATTGCCATCATCTGTTTAAGAATTTAGTTTATTATAGCAAGCATGTCTGGCGCAAGTTACTATTCTCAGAAGAAAATGTATTGCCCATATACGTGACGCTGAACTTTTGTATTTTCTGTATGAATAAATAAACAACAAAAAAGTCAGTCGGTTACAATAAAATGACCCATTTCACAAATTGAAGGATAAATATAAAACAACCAAATTCTTGAATTAAATACAATTTTTATTATTGTTTCATTAAAAATACGAATTTATTTCTTTAAATAATATTTTCAGTTAGGTTAGTAATTAAAATTTGTAATGTCTTTACATCTTATAACAAAAGAATTATTAAATTTCTTTATTCGAGAACCTTGTCGTTGAGCTAACAAATTTAACGAAGTTTACGAACATTAAACTTAATTCCCATATTTTATTCCCAGACATGAACATTTCAAAATAGCTAATCGTAGGAAATGCACTGTTTGAGTATAACAGAAGACAATTTTCAGTTGAATCTAAAACTGCTGGTTTTTATTTATATATAAAAATCCATACAATAAAAATTTGTCCATTTGAGTTCATATTTTGGTTATTGCATATAAGCAAAACCGTGAGACCTTTTGTCGTCTATGTATTTGTCTGTTTGTTTGGAGTAATCTTCTAATATTCAAAAGGATTATCATACAGAGCCCTTTGGAGGGACCCTTTTTTATCTCCTTAATGTATATATTATAATAAACTATAACGAATGTGTATAAAATTGTGTAGATGTACAAATGTTCAAAGTACAAGCACTTTGCTGACAAAGACAAATTTGACATAATATGATTGTTTTAGTACATCTAAATATAAATTTCTTGTTAGTCTTGGGTTTGTAGTGACTGAATGGTTTTATAGCTTTAAGAAATGAGATGTGCTTTTTATAACTATTCTTTTTATATAAAAATACAGTACTTTTAGTGGATAAGTTAAATTTGTTTTTCTTTTTTATTGTGACTTAAATTGTATTTTTACATTCAAATAAAATTTACTTATTTCTTTATATTTCTGTATAACACCTATATATAAAATTTTGTTACTATCTATAGCTATCGAGATGTACTCTTGTTAAATTTATCGGATTTTGACCGACAAGTTCACGCCGCATTTCCGCCATGCTCCGAGCTCATGAATAAAGACCCCGGACGGATTTGAAACTAGTCGGGCAAATTCCAATAATTTTAATGTGATTACAGCTGGATAACAATTATTATGGATCACGAAAGTTCAAATACAATATTCACATGTCTTGGGCATCATACAGTATAGTTTTGTTTTTGTTTATTAATTAAATTTAAAGTATATATCTTTGAGTGTATGAAACACTTACTAAATACCACTGTTCTTTAAACAGCGGATCTGGAAAAGCTGGCATCGACTGTCTCATCACGTTGCGTGGATGTAGATCCCGCTTAGCTCTCTTCAGTTCTCTCTGCTGCATCACCCATCGCACCTGTGTATAAAATATTATTGACTAATAGGTTGACTCCAAGACTTAAGAAGATTTAACATTTTGAGATGTATAAAAAAAACAGGTTAGAAAAGCACTAACTGAAATTATAATATTATGTTTTTAAAGACCCTTTATGACACTTGTTTCAAATATCACTAAAAACTTAAATATAGTCCAAATGCTTGCCTTTGTAATTTTTTTTTATTTTTATTCAAATATTAGGTTATAATAATTTGTTGAATTGTTAATGAAGATATGAAAATGTTTATCTTACATAAAGTAAAATGGTTTAAATAACATTTATAGGGTTAATTCTACTTTTCATTCTCGAGAATTCGATAATGCTTCCGGGAATAAAATGTAAGCCAGATAAAAGTAGCCGACGTCACTTTTGAACTCCCTCCGGTAGTGAAAAGTCACCGCAAACTATGGTTAAACTGTGTAGTTAAAGAACGACAGTAAAAAAATATTTACTCATGTTATAATATGAACTATTTATATCATTTTAGCGAGTGTTTATTAGAAAAATAACTGTAGTTGTAGTATTATATTAGTTTTATAAAAATAAAATAAAATAAATAAATAAATAAATAAAAGAAAACAAAATAATTGAGCTGAGCGAAGCGAAGCTCTTTACTACTCAAATTTTCAACTCTTTGTTACCCTACTCCTCCTTCAATTTACGAGCTACATGCACGAAATTTTGCACACATGCGCATACTGAGCAAAACTCAGTCTGGATGGAAAATCAACCGAATCGTAATTGTAGTTTTCGAGATAATTGATAAAATGTGTCCCATATAGTAAACATATATAAGGTTTGTTTCGCACGCGCTGCGTCGCAAGGCCAACCCCGCTTGCGTGAACCTAGTATATACTGTCTCTAGACGGAGGTTTGGTAGCGTGGTGGTACCGCAAAATATATTGCAAATATATATATTTAAAAAAAACTCATTTTTCAATTAACATTTTCATTTCATTTCATATAATTTACTAATCCGATTGTTTTTTTGGCTACACATACTTTATTTTAATGGGGGTATACTAATTTGTCAGTTTTACGTAAATACCACTTTAGGTATATCTCCTGCGTTTCGAAATTATCTTGTTAATTTTTATTTACTTAAAACTCAATACTTATTGAATTTCAATTCATTTCACTTATTGAATTACAATTCAATACTTATTGAATTTTCTCGTATTGGAAATTCTGCAAATGGACCCACTATATCATGGTTCATATTATTTTCGTTCATATCAGTTCATATTAATCCCACACTTAATTCCCCGTAATAAAAAATCTATTTTATCTCCATAATGACAAAAAAACCGCGCTAACGTAAAAGGCTTTAATCAGTACAGTGTATAATACTATTTGAAAAACTATATTCATTTTAAAGCTGGTCTCAAAAACACGATATATTTGTTTATTTATTATCTCAGTGTGAAGCAATATAACGTCGAGGCTTGCATTGCGTTGTATTGAGTTCTTTATAAATATTTGAAAGAAATGGAATCGATATAAAGTCACTTGCAAGTCCAACTATTGCTTTGCAACTTAGATTGCACTATTTATTCATTGCATCTGTATTTGCATTTAAATTCAATTTTAGTCTGATTTAAAACGATCGTTCTATTTACATTTTATTTTAAATTTTTGAGAACAATATTGTGGTGAGATTTGTTTTTATTATTCCTAGAAATTATATTATTTATCTTAAAATGACGTATTTTTATTTAATTTTGTAGTAGCGGAATAGACATCAGCTAAAGGGATATATGAGTATAGATGAAGCGGATGATCAATGATTGCGGAGATGAATTATTTAAATGAATGATATTATTTATTTTTTGCTTATTCATCTCGTGACTGCCTTATCCAAGGAACATTGTTTCGTTTTCACAGGACAAACCTTTTTTTATGCACAAATTAATGAATCCACATTTGGGACATTATTGGTAATTAATTATTATTATTTATTATTTAATTATTATATATTATTATTAATTAATTAAACCACTTTTGCAAAATTTGTGTAAGATGTTTATGTTTGTAAAACCCGTGGCGACTTACGAAATATTCTTCAGTGGAAAATTACTTTTTAAATCCTATATTACATAAAGGAATATTTTTTTTAAATACAACAACTGTTCAGTATTAGAAATGTATGTGATAAATTAGATATTCTACACGCTTAAATCAATGTCCCGCATTAAATAACTGAAAAACAACATTTCCAGAAATGCAAGGAACCACATATACCGCTTTACAATCTCCTCGAATGTTCTTTATAAATATTCAAAAACATTAAATGGATAAGAGTTTTATTCCTTGTATATTACAAAGACAAATATTACATATGACACTTACATCTCGTCTACCCGTGGACACGATTACTGCAAAGTATTCGAAACGTCGGGTTAAAATAAAAAATGTAACCAAATTATACGCAAGTTTTAATCCGTAAAAATAGTTTTATTTGAAATGTGTACTCGTGAAAATCTAAGGAAAACAAATATTAAACTTTATCAGCATACATTCTAATTTAATTCTTGAAAATATAAATTATATTTCTAAAGTATCAAAGAAAAGTTTACACAGCAGATTTTAGTAACACAAATTAAAATTTCCCGCCACAATTCCGCCATGTTTTAAGCTCATGCCCCCGTATGGATACGGAACTAATCGGATAAATTCCGATAGTATTGCTGTGTGTAAAGCCGGTTAATTATTTGTAAAAATAAAAATAATTCGAATTAGTGCTTCCTATTTTCTCTTTTCTATTTCAAAAATAAAAAATATATATGTGATTTAATAAAGCATAGAATCGATTTCAATTAATAAATAAGGCAGAGAGAAACATTGGTGTGAAATTCAAATACGTGAGAATAATTGATAAGGTTATTGATTACAGAAGAGTATGAATAAACTTATAAATTATTAAATAATTTTGTGCTTGATTTTAATAGGAAGTGAAAAAGAAATAAATAATTTTATATTTAAAAATAAGTTATAAGAATATGCATATTAGTATATATTGATAACATCACATTTGTCGAACATAAAATGTGTTCCGGATTCTATATTTTGGAGCCCTTTAGAAGCGAACCATTTGAGCGTATAAGATATCGAGGACATTTATAGCGAAATGCTTATGTCAGATAACTCAGCGTAATCAAATAGATCGTAACAAAAATTCGACCTTTTATCGGTTTCCTTTCATATGCTTCGACGAACTTTTGTATGAATACTTGGATATTCATCGATAGCCTAATTGTAAGTCTACTCTCACTCACAAAGTCTTTTAAAAAGTGTCGTATATTTTATGCTGGCTAATTATAATATATTTTGAAATTTCGATTATTGTAAGAAAATATAAATTTGTTCCAAATTTATGTTCTGGTGCATTTTTTACCCGGTTTTGTAAAACTATCTTGTATAGTAGAATAATAAGTCTGTGTTAGAAATATTTTAACGCATTGACTTTTTCAACTTCAAGTCGGTCAAGTTTAGCCGACAGCCTCGTGCTCAGTAGTTCCGTTTGAAATTACAATATTGAATTATTTTATCATAATAGATTCGAATGGGTTGGGTTTGAATTTTGTTCTAGAATCAAAACGCTAGTCAACAGTATAACTGTTTCAAACAACGCGTATGAGAGTAAAACTATCCAGAAATTCCGTAAAAATGTTGATCCACACATTTATTCGAAATTCGGTAACAATTCTCTCAAGAATCCAAAGTAGCACAATGCTAAAAAAGATTGCTAAAAGTTTTTTCTTACAAAATAGAAGTTTTAAAAGATAACTCTTCTTTCACCGTGAGAACACGCCAACGATGGAGTGACTACGACTAAGTGGAGTCATAGCGATAAGAGAATTCCTAGACAGCACGCTGATATAACTTTGGGCCACTTGCTTTAGGTCTAATTTAGTATTGTATAACTGCTTCTGGCTCCCTAAAATTATACATAGTAATCATATATAATAGCTCAATAGTTTTCATCACAAAAGATGAAATATTGTCGTCTAAAAATTTCTTAATAGGACATTCAGAATCATAAGGTTTCTTTAAAAATTTAAATTATGTTTTAATTTTTATTCTTTTCAATAATTGTGTTTATGGAAAGACGTGATGTTAGTTTAGAAAATTTTACCGCAACTTTGTGGTCAAGTAGTAATAATAATAATAATAATAATAATAATAATAATAATAATAATAATAATAATAATAATAATCTTTATTGCACACCACATTTATAGAAATACAGTCAAAAGAAGTAAATACGTTGTGTGCATTGAAGTCATTGATTACAAAAAAACTAAAGAATTGTTGTAACTAAACACAATTTTGTAACAGGTATCTGTTATAATGACCAAGACGTTATCATCTTGATCATTATAAAAAAAAATAATTTATTTGTTATTTTTAATCATTTATTTCAGGAAATTTAAAAGATATGGTTTTTGTTGGGAATTTTTAATGTTTTTTATCTGTTTCACAACCTTAATAAATTCAATTTACTGATTTTCTGACAGAACATAAAAATACACAATTTAATTATTCAGAATTTGTAGAGCTTTGCAAAACAAGTAAAATATACCTGAATAATAAATATTGATATTTATTATTATTCAGAAATCCCCGGACCTAGCGTTCAAACATTCCAATCATTCTGAAATTTTGCTAGAGACAATAAATTAACGTAGAAAATGCTTGTATTTTCCGCAACCGAATTGAGCCTCGGCATCGCTTCGCAAATCATCTATTATTTGATAAATTGAGAAATCATTTCATTTATTCAAATGAAATGATTTTGAAGTCTTGATTGATTGAAATATTTCTATTGTGGAAGTGATTTGCAACAAATATAACACAAATTATTGATTCCCCTCGAACTAAAAGAAACATATTGTTTTAATATTTATAGACAGATTAAGGTATTTCATTTATATACCCTTTTTAAACAGATTTTTTTTTTATCAGAAATACATATACTAGAAAATACTTAGAAAAGAAAATGATGCACAAATTGTATCTTTAATTCAATAAAACTTCTTCGAAAAAAATTAACTTATGTTAGATTCACTTTATATTTTATATAAAAAAATATCTTATTAACTCAATACCGTGGATAAAAGATAAAACCACTTTGCATATTTAAAACGATCATTGATGAAATAGAAAAACGTTTTGCATTTTATCGAGTTGAAGCGAGTTCTTACTTTCTAATTAACACTACTTGATAGAATGAAAACTTTATGGAGCACTTAAGAGTTGCGTTGAGCGCCAAATTGTCTAATGGTAGAAAACTAAACCCCATAAGTATCCGTTGTTGACTTAATATCTAATAACTCAACAATAGATCTGGAATAATATTTATATTTTATATTTGAAATTTGTAACCCCTTAGTTTGCTCCACACAAGTTACCAAACTCTAATTTATATTTGGAGGTTTAACCCTTTGTATCATCGGGTTAAATCTCCAAATATAAATTAGTTGTAAAGCCGTTTTATGCTTAACAGCTATTTCGTTCATTAATTTTTACATTTAATTGTATTGTATCGTTATAAGTTGCGTTACCTGTGGGTCGTTTTTGAGACGGATTTCATATTCTTTGCTTGCATTTACTGATCTCTTACTCAGATGAGGATGAGAAAATAAGTAGAAATGTTTCAGGTTTCCAATCTGTAACAAAACAAACATTTTTATTTTACAAAATAATAACTTAAAACTAAATGATAATTGTCCCTTGTCATAATAGAACTATAATATTTGTTGAAAAAAATATCTACAAGAAGATTTTATAACCGCAGTTTTTATAGGTTTTATTAGTGTATTGGCTGAACTAAACTTATTTATAACATTATACCTTTTGAGATGTACTGGTAAATGCCAGTACACCTCAATTCCTCTTCGTCAATACCAAGGATATTAATTATTAAAATAATATTACAAAATTTACATTTAAAACCATTAATAAATCAACACAAGTACGTCACAACTCTAAAGCTTTACTAACAAATAAAAACCTCGTATTCGAAGCTAAAATTTTGAACGAAAATACGTCGCTAATTTTATTTTGTATAATTACTGCTAAGTGCCATAATAACCAGCAATTTATCTTTTAGACGTTTTAATTCAAGCCGTATGTATAGCAGAGGCTGTTTGGCACAGAGAACAACATTTTTGGCTCAGGAAGTAACGCATTCAATATGAAAACCCGAATTGCATTTTCACGAAATTGTCTAAATGGCAAAATGCAATCAACGAGGCAATTGCAATTTGTCATAATATATCTTGAAGGATATATGGGTGGTTCGGTTGAGTCTAGCGAAATGCAAAGTGGCTCTACCGGTTGGCTCAGCATTGCTTAAATTGCATTTATGTTTTGTTCTATTAAAACAGTTTTTATATTAAAATGATTGTTACGATGCTTCTGTATACAAAATAAATTTCAATCCAGTGTTGTTATTTAACCATTAAATTACATCTGAAAACTACACTATACTTCAACACTAACAAATAAAAGTTACATAACAATTTTTGTTCTCACGTTTTTTATTGTAAATCCTGCGTTATTTGAAGTTTTTTTTAACAATTAAATCTATATGTTATACAGGTTACTGAAATTGTCTTTTTATTTAAATAAGATATTATAAATAAAGATCTCACTAAAACATTTATCGGGCACGTTCTACATATATTATATGTTAAGAAAAATATACATAATAGGCTTATATTTTAACTAATAATTTAATTTAAATTTAAATCTTACAAGACAACTTATTTGTCGTAAACAACTTACCTGTCGTAAACAAAAATTTAAGAATAAAAGAATGAAATAAAACTTTTACAAATTTAAAGCTAAATTTTCGTCTAATGTGACTTTTGTTTTAAAAACAAACAGTAAGTAATTAGCGAAAAAAACTTCGAAAATATTAATATATGATTTTATTAATTTAACTTTTATAGCTAAAAGTATTTAATTGAATTTATCTTATATTTACCTTATATTTGTACATTTAACCATTGAGAAATAAATTCTGTTTATTTTTACATTATTAAGGCCCTATCTTCTTACAATTTTCGATATTTGTTTTATATGTTTTATTTTTATAAATTATATGCATTTATATGCGGTATTAGTTTTTGATTTGTATATATTCAAAATGCATTTTATTCTTTTCTCAGAAATTTCTCCAGACCTCTTATTTTTAAATTTGTATTCAAAACAACATTATTTTACATTTTTATTTCACCGTAATTTTAAACTCATTTTGACTCATTTCATAATCTACAGACAAAATATAAATTACATTAAACTTATGCTAGAAAAGATAATTATGTTGAACTTTTGATATGTACATGGAATCGTAAGTATATAAAAGAAAATACAGAAACAAGTTAACTGAGATCCTACAAAAGGAGTTTTAGGTAATACTTATAGAAATTATGAAAATATTTGTAAAAACCATATACAAAAATATAAATGTACATAAAAAAGTATGTATTGGCAAATCCAAAGGCAAATCCCAGTGGAAAGTAAAGAGTATCACGTTGACCTAGTTAAACTAAGGCGATATATGTTAAGTAAATGTTTTAGTAGTCTAGGCATCTGGATGTCGAAAGTATAGTTTTAAATAATCTTTAAATTGAAACTTTCTTATAAACCCTATATCGGCTATATATATTTGCATCGCTGTGAAAAATAAAGAGAAATATAAACTTTAAGATCCGGATTTCTCCTGGTTAGAACCATATTCCAACTATGTTTTTAAAGCTTTGTAATAATATAGTAATGCTTGTTCAAACATTCGTTGAATCTTTGTTTTAGTAAAGGAGTGTTTTTTAAATATCTTAAAAATATAACAGTCTAAAAGTATATTTTAAGCTATTATAGTCAAATTTTTCTTTCAGATATTTTTTAAATACAAGAAAAATAAAACTGGATCAATGTAAAATACTCTCTTTATACTACAATACGGTCTTTCACATAGCAATATATTAAAGTTACTAAGCATAGTAGCAAACTTAGCGCTTCATAATAATAAGAAATAATTAAAAGAAATGCTTTACAGTATTACTGGATTCCATTAATTAATACTCGGAATCATTGTTCAAATCTATTTGCGAGTTTTTATCTTATTTGAATATAAATAGAAAGTGTTTTGACGTAACATATAAATGAAATTTTTAAACTACACTTGGCTAATATTCATATTTTTGCGTTTATTAATGATACTACTGTTACATTGTAAGGATTTAATGAAAAAGTATTCAGTAAAAATAGGTGGATTTAAATTAAATCGCATTTTTCTTAATATGAATAAAAATAAAGTGTTAATATTCGTACGCAGCCTGTAATATGTTTACTATAATTGTTTTTTCTTTGCATAAGATGTGTAGTTTAGTTATGACTAGGTATTTTAATATTACATGAAGACGAAAGATACGATAAACCGGTACGTTAAAGTAGACACTTCACCGACATCTTTCTTGATATCTTTATATTTGGTTAGTTACTATCAGGAGGAAGCTTGATTAATTATTAAAAATGTTAAGACATGTAACCTCTAACACAATCAATATCATACATATAGCTCCATCAATCTTTTCATACATTTTCGTGTATGGTGACGCTTCTAAGATGATATTTTTGAAACCGGAAATTGCTCAGCGAAATACATTAAAGCTTGCGTTCAAAATATTTTAATATTACAGCCACTCACTTTCTAACTACTTAGAGATATGATATTACGATGTTGTCTGTTAGGAAATTATGTATTGCTCATGTTATCTTAAGGAAAAAAAAGGTCTTATGATCAAAACTTTATCAAATGCTCGTCGTCTCCAAGCTTAACAAGAACCCTAACAAATCTTTACGGTGCTCTTAATTGGAAACTTTATACTATGTATACTATAAATATAATTATTTATAAATGTATTTAAGATAATCTTCTGAATTCGAAATGTTTAAGAAAGTTAATCCTAATAATAGATACTTGTACCTTGTTTCTATATAAGGTGGCTTAAATTTAAAATATTATTAAAAATATTGATATATTATTGAATTACAATTATTGATCATTGCGGAAGTAAAATCAAGTAAAAAAATACTAGAAAAGAATTAGAAATAATTAAATACAACCATTATTATTTATCTTGCACGTGAAATAAAAACGCCTTCAAAAATAAACAAATATATAAAATAGAATTATCCGAAGGGCTAAAATTCGGGATAATCCAATTTAAAACCTCCAAAGGAAACAAAGAAACCATACGAAACAATATTGTACCTTAACATAAGAAAATTAATTAAATCTCACAGATAAATGAAAATATTTTGAGGCTGACAATAGATCGCCGAAGTGTGAAAACAAAGAGGAAAATTGAAAAGTCCTGCTTCAACGCACTGGCTTAATTAATACTATGCATGTTCCTTTATAGTCTTGAAGGCAATTTAAGCTTTGAAAATGATGTAATTGAAAATAATGTAGGCTCTTTCTTAACATACTCATTTAGTGTTGTTAATAAAAATATATATATATTTTTAATAATGTATATTGAGTTGTACCTATTAATAAGTACTTGTATTTGTATGTCTATACTAAGAAAGATAAGAGGAAAAGTTTGTAAGTAAATGTAGAAGGTACATGAGCTTCAAAACTATCTCTCACATGCAAACATTTCTTGACCTATATTTACGATGGACTTAACATGGTTATAGCTGTAAAAACACTTTTGTCCTTGAATATTTAAAAAGCAATCTCGTAGTAGTTCGTACACTTATTAATATATACCCTATTCTATATGAATTTAGAAAAAAATAGACAAGTATACGAAGTGCATTACATTTTGAAAAATATAATTTTGTTTGCTTCAAAACCTCGTCCAGTAAGTAGTTCTCAACTACTATCAAAACATGTAACGCCCTTATGTGTCCCTTATGAATATTAAATTATTGAATTTAAACTAAGTATATAGTTATTATTGCTCGTTTTGACATGTTTCAAATATGTTGGTTACGTTAATCAATATATATTACAAAAAAAATAATTTTACTTAATAGCATATACTGTCATAACTCTTCATATATATGTTCAAAATGTTTTAGAATAATATTAAATAGGGAAAGTTTATGTAAGAATAACATTGTAATCATCATAAAATATTAAAATTATTCAGCAAATACTCGTATTAATATTGTTTTACTAAGAGGCAATTCTGCCATAGCTAAGTTTCTTGGAAAATTGACCATAATTGTAGCGTACGTACATATTCGTGACTGATTTGTATTAAGCCTCAAGAAATACTAAAAGTAGGCTTAGTTTAGGAAAATAAAGCTACCAGCCCTTCTACACTGTTAAGTAAATTATACGATATAATAAATTTATTTTCCACTTACTGTTTAATGCTTTAAGAATTTAAATTACAATATTGCGTAAAAAATTGCTCAGAAATAAATTAGACATAATTGACTGCGTGTTTTGTTGTAAAGGTTTTAGTTCCAACTATTAAAATTACCGTTTTAAAATAGCATGTTCTTCACCAACAATATAAATTATAGGTTTTTAATAAACATATATTAGAGTAATTTCAAACATTTATATTTTTTTTACATTCTAATATTTGTTCTTTTAAAAAATATATACCCGTTACTAACGATAAAGAATTTATTAATGAAAATTTAACTATTAAAAGTTTGTTTAATAAAATTGTGTAACAGACGTGTAATAGTATATATCGATTTGTGTAAGCTACATTTGACAAACAACTCAATTAGTTCAGGACAATAATTGCTATTGAATTCAAATCCGAGTTTGAAACTAGATCTCAACTGGTGTTACAATTAGTTCTATTCTAAAACTATGAGGTAGCTCTAATACCTCATGAAATTAATTTGTTATGAAAAGAAACTTAGTTGCCTTTATTATTACAAGCTGACTCTGAAATATTTTTTTGTCATTTAATGGCAGACTAATTTTTTCATAAAAATACAAAAACTTGACTTTATTTTAAATCGAAACAAAAGAAATTGTGATAGTACCTAAGGACGATTATCGAGAAGTAAATTAAAATGTACACTATTTAAGTTATATATAATTGAAACTAAATTCAATAAGGTTGTTATTATCGGTAAAATTTGTTAGCGTAGTCATTACTCAAGAATTACAGACATACCATTGACACAGTCACAATAATTATATAATATTAAATCATTAAATAAACCATGTGACCTAGAATTGCATACACTGGTCTAGAAATGCAGCGTTAATTTTTTAAACTCTCCAGATTTAATGTGTCTAGAAATACAAACTTCGGGGAATTCAAATCAAGCCATGCATACGAGCAAGGTTGGCGCAAAGTATTTTGTGTGATCACGAATAATGTCTGCTTGGTAAATTTAGAAATTTATATTCATATATGATATGAAATACTTTAGTTTAAAAATAATCTGAAATAGAAATGATTTACCAAAATTTTATTCATATAAAGATAAATAGGAGTGCGAACCAGACCTAAATTTTGACTCCCTAAACTCACGATATCTCGGTATGTGTTAGCATATTGAGCGAAGCGAGGTGCAAACGGCACAGAAGTTGCATTTACAAAACATCGACGCATTCTGTCTTCAATTATTTTTCAAGATGAGACACTAATGAAATAATTTACATTTTTGTACTTTTGTTTGTGAAAAATTTTAGTTTTAAAACCATCAAAACTGATTTCTAATAATGTGCAAAATTTTTCAATTTTTGAATATACCGTTTTTGATTGACATTTCCACAAATGCAGAAAACTCTCTCATCGAAAGCTTCGCAGAATAAACCAAAGCACAGTAATTTGTGAATCGCAAAATACGACCTAAATACTATGCCACTGAAGATATATAATAAGCATTTAACAAAAACTAATTCACAAACAGTACTAAGTTACTGCCATCTGTCGTCCGTCCAAATTACAGTTCGATGTTGAAAATTCAAATTGAATGGTAGAAAAACAATATTTAACTTCTACTTTGTAACATTTCCTATTTAGTTACAGCGACGAATTAAGATAAAGTATTTTTCTTAGTTTATTTATAATTTGGTTTATATGAAGAAAACATTTTTAATTAAATGCCAATATGTTAAAAATGAAAAGGGATTGTGACGATAATGATTGACTTTGATTGAATTTATGATTGACATTGTCGATTGACATTGATTGAATTGATGATTAACATTGACTGCGGTAATAAAGTCCATTAAACAATCACCAGCAAAGATACAAAATGTTAAATTACAAATAAATAAAGCTGGCTTGCATGTGAAATTAATAGTAGCATGGCCGCATTAACACAATGAGATGTTATATACGAGAAGATTGTTACATAACCGGGACGATGTTGGTTTGTCTGAGTATTCCCCGACAACACGCAACTTCTGTGTGAAAACTATGTTTTAAAAATTCAGTGATACGATGCTATTGGATTTCTATCAATGTAATATTTCGTATTATTTTAGACGTTTGTTATTATAGATATTCGACAATGGTAGTTCTATTAGATTAGAAAATTTTAACATCTTCAACACTGGTCACCGGAATATTGTTTCTAATTTTAGGTTTTTAATATTAAATTTTGTTATTAAATCCTTAAACTTTTAAATTACATAATAAATATAAAATGCTTGCTCGTTTTATAACGAAACGAACAACATATTTTATTCAGAAAAATGTTATGTTTCCAGGAAAGATATTGCGACATTTAGCGTCATATCAAAACTACACAAACTGAAAAATCGTTCACTGAAGCGTTTTCAGGTTTTCAGGTTTGTCCACGTTTATTGGCTAACTGTAAACTTATTTTTATTTATTTTACGGAAATTGGTGTTGACATGTCGGAGGAGCTCATAGCAACAGATTTAAGAAAACAACTAAATGTGGACATATTTCATACTTTCATACACAAAACACAAATCAAACTAAAAATAAGTATTATATTTCTTAGATATAGTATTATTTCATAATCTATATAAGACTACAAGGAAGATTAATTTTTAATTAAGGTGAAAGATAATGAAACATGCATTTTTTTTCCCGATAACACTCGGCTTTTCCGCAAAAATGTATTTTTACGATAGGTATAAAGAGATGATATGAATAATTATAATTATTATTGAAAATGAAAATAAATTTTCATGTTAGAAATATTCAAACTTTTTTTTGTCATCGGAGTTTTGTTTATTTCAAATAATAAAAGATATGAAATGAACGAGTACACATTTGAAATAAAACTATTTTTTACGGATTAAACTCGCGTATATTTTGGTTATATTTTAATTTTAACCCGACGTTTCGAATGCTTTGTAGCAATCGTGTTCACGGGTAGACGAGATTTAAGTGTCCGTCAATAATTCAGATGACTAATTAACTTACTTACTGACTGACCCTTATATCTCTCTCGAAACGTCAGGTTAAAATTAAATTGTAACCAAATTATAAGCAAGTTTAATCCGTAAAAAATTGTTTTATTTCAAATACGAAATTTATCCTCATAAAATAACGAAAAATTCTTAAATCATGAGAATATTCCGACCAATTGGCCTAATCCCGATCTCATTGAAAACATTATAAACAATTATGCAGAAGCGTATATTAAATTTGTATTCAATATTAAATTAACAATATTTAATATTTGGTACACTTACTTCACTTTGTAATGTTTATATTTTATATTTTGCACATATTTCATTCATATTTCATTTTTTCATCTTACTTTTATAAAAATTGCAAAACAAGAAAACCAATTTAGTTAAAATGTAAAATGAAACCACAATATTAATATTCATAAATGTACAAGTCGATTCCGATTGAACAAGCTGGTATTAATTTGTAAATTGCTTATTTTGTTCTACTAAAATACTTAATTTTATCTTTGTGTCAGCATTGTGGTCGGTCATAATAAATTATTCTTTAACAAAAAATTGCTGTCCGTTAATCCACCTGCAACCACGAACTCTGCATTGCAGAGAATTGTTGATAAATTAAAGACAAAAATATGGAATTTTAATGTACATTTTGCAGCGACAATTTTGTTGAAACGAATCCTTCCCTTTTTCAATTTCTCATACGATCGAATGATACACGTATCACATGTGTGACCTGATTTGAATATGAATTAAGTGAAAAAACTTTACCGAATAAGAAGTGCTGAGTAAAAAAAACCATAGCAGAATTAATGGAATAATTAAAAAAAACAATATCTATTGTGAAAAACCATTTTTGTGATCTCAAGTAATTTCCTTCTTATAAATGCTACAACCGAAGTTACAAATTCACTAATGACCTATTACAGATGACATTCGAACAAAGACAATAAGTAAAAAGTTCGGGTCATTTTATTTCTCTTATGTAAGTTACAATCATTAATTATATCTTGCTTTCTTTCTTGGTTTTCTATTGTCATTATTTGTAATAGTGTGTTATTGTTAAGAGTAACAAATTAATCATTAGATAGCAACACTGGCTTGTAATCAGAAACATTATTATATTACCCATTTAGAAGTACCCAATTAGAAGTAAACCTCTTATTTTCTTGGTCTTAATTCAAGTCAATCTTTGATCTATTTTGAGATTTTCCTGTCTTAGTAATTAAACTTAACCTAAATATTTTAAAAATACGCTCAGAGAGATCTATTCTTGGTTCAAGTCTCATTCTTAACTTGAATAAAAGAGTTTTATTCTCTGAAGAACGTCAAGTCTAAAGCGTTACTTGTAGTTTTAATATGGCTTCTTTAGAACGACGATGCGTGTCTGTTGTCCACTAAAGCCGGGCTAATGTTGAAGCTAATCTGTGTAATTGGATAGATGTACAGAACAGCAAATGAACTTTAACATCTTGCGTGTGTAACTGGTAGGATTCCAGATTTCATACTTTATTACCTAACCTGTGTACGGATTCTTTTAATAATGATTCTGTTTCTGTATACTGGGTATTAAAACAAATGCGCCCATAATAATCATATTATGCTTATGTATAAAAATATTTTTTTAAAAGACGGGCAATATTCTATTCAGTTTGAGAATCAAACCCATGATCAGCGCCTTTTCTTACTATATATTTTTTTTGTTTTAATCGTAATAAAACAAATAAAACAATGAAATCTGTTTACACTGAATAAAAATTATTTTATTTTAATTCAGTGACGCAAGCCCTAGAGACAAAAGCTCAAGCAGACGCGTGCAATGATTAAAGATATAATAAATTGGAATTTAAAAATAATATTGTTATTTCATTACAATATACCTAGGTCTATAAGAAATAACACTGTAATCTAAAGCGATACATTAAAAAAAAGTACCAAGGCATTAAACATATTACTCAAGATAAAACATTTAATTATTATAATTCAGGTGAGAAAATGACGTTAGATTATAAAAAGTATGTTTCATAATTGGAAAGCAAGCTTTATTCAGTATATTGGTACTTACTTTGTCTTATTCATACCACTATCAATCAACATATTATACTGGTATATGTGTGTTTTAATATCAGTGTAAACCAATTTATTAAAAGTAGAATTTAAATATATCGTTACATATATTTATATAATTTTTTATTATAACAAGTAACTTCACAGAAATCTCAAAGAAAAAGTTTTCTATGAGATAATATTAAATTTTAATTGGTCGGATTTATATTTCTACATTCAAATAATTTTAAGACTCAAAAATGTTTCAACGTTACAACTCTAAGATTTTCAACGCTTATTAAATTAATCCTTTTGGTACCATATTAAAACACACCTTAACAAACTCGTGTTGAATAGAAAATTTATTTTAACATAGAGTTGATAAAAAATCTTTTTATACAACGATGAAAACATTGCATTTGAACGCCAGATTCAGTCTGAATTCAAATTACATCGTTCATTTTTAATCTTAACAAATTCTCCTTAACTTTCCTAACATAATAGTAGTTCGTTAATGACACTTAAAATGTATTCATTTGAAACGCAATAAAGATTATTTCGTATTTATTTTTTATTAATGCCAAGCCAAGTAGATTTTGAATTATTTTGATATTTATTTCATTACGTGATTTTGAATTTTGCATTATCTATTTTATTCTATTATCTATTTTAACAAATACTTTTTAATATTTTGGTATTTGAACTCAATATTTATAGTATTTTTATATTTTTCTTTATTGTAAAGTTTCATTTTTTTTTTAAATATATTCATATAAAATTTTATGCTGCGACCATTATTAACCTACATCTTAGCAACCTACATGCGAGTGATTTTAAATGAAATTGCTTTCAACAGTTTCAGATTTAGATTTTTATAACGTACTTGCTTATTAATGTTTTTAATAATATTACTAAAACAATTAAAAGCACAATGTAGTATACAAAGTTAAACATTTTACAGAATATCAACCCTTAATAAATACTCATTTCCTATGTATTTTTCTGATGACCATTTTATTGAGTTATAAATTTGATATATCTCTTAATCATTTCATTGATTATAATCTAGAAACAACTCTGATGAAACGGGGTATAATTTAATCCAATTAATTTTACCCCATCCGGGATTCACTTCGCAAGTTAATCTTAAGTTTAAATTAAGTTAAGTACTGCACCGATGTTGTGTACTGCTGAGATATTATGGTTGCTTAAACATTACTCTCAAAGTATTTTATTACATATATCATGTTTATAGTTTACATTCACAATTATGCTTTGAAGAACAATTGTAAGATATATTTATTTAGAACTACCAATAACAAGTAAAATATATTTAATAAAACAGTTCTTTCCATTCAAATTTATATATATATATATATAAATATATAAAATACATGGCAAGATTGTAATCTGAAGGCTCTAGGGTTAAATTGAAGTCGCTCTGAAGTTACCGCATCAAAATTTAATTTTTTAAAATAAATTGTATATATCCCAATTCCTCCAAAGTACTATGTAGTTGTATAAAATTTACTGCACGTCACTTTCTTTAGCTGAACCCATACAATTTAGGGGTTAAAGGGTCGACCACCTTCGAATGTTTTGTTCCGTGACAGAAATGTATTATATGGTGAGGCTGTATCTTTTTTTCGTAGAATAGGAATATGGGCGTATGTATTTTTATTAACAGACTGTATACAGTGTGCTGTTATAGTTTTGTATTATCTCAAAACTTGGTTTTATAATTAACAATTAAGGGTGAAAAATTTTATAAATTTTTTGACTATATTTTCTTTTCGGTTCAAATTAATATACCATTACTATTTTTACTCAAAATTCATAGCTGAGACAGAAATGCTAAAAGAAAGATACAAATATTCGATTTATCCCTCAATAATCGAATGGTATCAAAGCACTCATTAATGGATAAGTGTGAAAGCCAAGTTGAGAACCAGGTCAATTGTACTGTCAAGGAGCTCTCGATTTTTTAGGTCGAAGAGATACAGGCCGAAGTTCTACAGCCCTTTTAGTTTGTTTGGCCTATCGCTTGGTCCCTTTGTTAAGGTCCTTTGTGTAAATTATCTAGACATTGCAATATTAATACAAGGTCATTGTTATTTATATATTTAAGTTCATTAGTGAATATATTTATATCCATTTTGTGACCTGACCTAAAAAAGGCTGATTTCTGTTAGAATTTTTTTTTTTCAAGCGCGTTTCAAATAAATTTTATTTTTATTCTTTATGAGCTCCCAAAGACTTTGTCTCTGGCATCTTTATATATTTATACTATGTAAATAAATTTTAATGTATTGAAAGAAAATTTGTTGGTTATTTTAGATTTACTCTTAAACTTTGCCTATATGTTAGATTTCGATTAAGATACGGTTTTTCAATTTTATGTATTGTATGTTATATTAAAAAATTGGTTAGCTATTAATTTCTGATTTGGGAGTTACCGATTAAATTTTATAATAAAATTCTAATAATATATATTTTTAAGAGAATTTCGATGTTTTCTAAATGCTTATACTATAGAATATAATACTATTTCTTTACACTTAAGTCTAGGTCCTGTTAAAAGTTACAAAAATTTTAAAAAGTATTTATATTTATCCCTGGTATCATGCAACTATAAGCACTATAGAAAATTTATTTAAAATCACAAATACTTCAATTTTATTAATAAACTAGGGACGCGAACCAGACCTCAATTTTGACTCGCTGCGTACGTAAAATCTCGGTATGTGTTAGCATATTGAGCGCAGCGAGGTGCAAACAGCACCGAACTTGCATTTACAAAACAACGACGCATTTTGTCCTCAACTATTTTTCATGATGAGACATTATTACATTTTTTGATACTTTTTGTTTGAAAAAAAATTAAACCACCTCCAGACTGATGTTTATCAGTGTGCAAAATTTAAAAATTTTCGGTTATACCGTTTTCTATTGATGCTTGCACAAAGGAGGCAGGAAAGTCTCTCATAGAGAGTTTCAATCAGTAATACAGAAACAAGAGTACTTAACCTTTTTATTCTATTGCTAATATATTAAATTATTTTGATCAATCTATATAAATAAACTTTTGACAGGATAAAGTGTTAACTGAATTAACGATGCATCTGAGTTGGCAGTCAATATGCGTAAATATGAATTCTAGAGTAACTAGAAAAATGATAAATAGTTCGCTTTTAAAAAGCTATTGACTTTTATAAAGGATTTGAAAATATATTTATTTAGAATTATTTGTATTCTAAACTAATAACATTATATTATAAATATGACAAATGACTTTATAGATCTTTGATGAAAATGCATACAACAATACATTGATATACTTCCAATAACTTAAAAAATTTGGTTTAAAAACGTTTTAGTTTATTTATTTATTATATTTTTATTTTCCTACATTCGTAAAAAATTTTAAATGAAATAAAATCCAAACCTGACCTAACATAAATAAAAATATGTACGCACTGACGAATGTATACAGCAACATTGCAATTAAGTTTACATACGTACGTCAAACATACTGCACTAATATTTGATTTAAGCACTGAATACACGCGGATATTTAAGCGATGACAGTATAAAAAATCTACTTTTTAAATACTTTTTCATCAATCTGATCTATATTATTTATTGACTTTAATTTAATGATTTTTTTTTTAAATAATAAACAGCTCAATATATTTACTCGCAATAAATAAATTCATAAAACTACAAATCTGACAAAGTTGACTTGAGATAATAAAAGAAATCCTATAGAGATCTTAAGATTTGACCAATAATTCGTATTTTTACGGAGGAACAAGTTTGAATGAGTCATTTATATGTGACCAGTTCCGAACTTCGGTGAATTGGGGCTCGGTACTTTCTTATATAAGATATTTTATTGATTTACTTACAAACAATTTCTATCAACGCTGTTGGTCCCAATGTTATGTATGTTCAAGTGTGTTATTACCGTTATATTTCGTTTATAATTAGCCGTTGTAAATAATGCTTCTAGCGCAGTAAATAAAAAAGCATTTGAAGCATTCCTATATCTTAATATACTCGTAGTTTTATCTCGTTATAATTTGAAAATGTTGAAATGGTTCTCTAAGTGTGCGCACAAGTGGCTCGTATGTAGGTGAAGGTTTGTAATTATTAAAATGTATTTTTGATGAAATAAGTACTGATTGGTTGATATATATTATTTGTTATTGGCATACAATCGAGGTATAATAGTTTTGATAGCGCTGTCAAATTTTATTTATTTGTATCATTCTTTTACAAATCGTTGGTAAATAAATTGTGACATCGATTCATAAAACTTATAATATACCGTCATATTTATAAATATATACAAAAAATTATATCCAATTTATATTTCTGATTAATAAAAGAGGAAAAGAAAAGCTTTTTGATTTCACCGAGACAATCAGCTCGGTGTTTTGTTGAGTTAATTTCAACTATTTTATTAATTTGCGTCCTACACTGAAAAATTAATTAGCGTCATGAAATAAAAACACGTGAACAATTCAAATTAATATTTAGTTTTTATTTCACAGGTTAATTTGTTTAATTACTTAATATTCATATATTATATTAAATTCATATTTAAAATAAAACTATTTTTACGGATTAAACTCGTGTATAATTTTGGTTACATTTTAATATTAAGACGACGTTTTGAATGCTTTGCACCAATCGTGTTCACGGGTACACGAAATGTAAAATGTAAGTGTCTGTCAGTAATTCAGTTAATTAGTCATTCATATTTGTAGTTGATACTGATACCATATTTCTTTCACGTGTAATTTCTAGTAATTTCAGTTAAATTTTTAAATTTCTCATCTAGAATGACCCTCCGATGCAACTGAATCTATTCTTGGCTTTGAATTGACTGCTTCCGGAGTCAATCCCCGGCCATGACAAATCTTTCTATGTTCAATAACTATTTTCCCATGATATGGTGAAGGAAATTATTGTAGATAAATTAAATTGTCTTCTATGAAATTTAAGATAATGTAATGATATAGGATCTTTTTCCTATAAGTCTTTCCCTTAACTTTAGAGGCAGCTTTTTATCGTTGCTCAATGTTCACCGCATTATTAAATATAGATTATCAAAAAACACTCTAGATTTATTATATTTTTTTTGACCTTTATTTAAATATATCACTGATTGCGAGAATACATTTTTCACAAAACATTTCTTTCCTCTTTGAGAAACAAGGTTGCTCTGGAGTTGGAATTCCTTTGTTATTTATAAAAACCACGACAGAATTTTTTCTTGTAAACAAAGTGATGTATTTTATTAAACACTTTTTATTGACTACATTTTTAACACTCGCAAGATACTAAAATGTTTATGAACTTCAGCTAAACATATTTATGGGCATAGGTTATTTCTACTAAAAGATTTTTTTCAACACTTTGCTGTATCATTCTCATTAAATATATAAAAAACTTGTCTATCTATCACGCTCAGATATTCCACACTCTGGAGGCAAATAACAAATTGGAACTAGTTCCTTGATCCTTGAGACGCAAGCTATGAATTTACTACGAAGCCAGTAAACGTACCAGGCAAATGTAGCAAGCACATAAAGAAATCAATTATGTATGAATCGAGATTTAAGACTTGTATTTTAAATGTTTTACGCATTTAAAGAAAAAGTCGGAACAACGTATGTGATAAACACAAATCATAATCGTAATTTCGTATTTTGAAGTTGCAAAAATAAATAGCAGAAATGAGACTCTGTATACATCATTTTTAATTAAAAGAAATCTAAAGTCTTTCAAGCTAAATATTATGCTAAAATAAATTTCTTCTCATTTCTAGTACAGATTAAATTTTATACTGTCGAAAAACTACGTGATACAAACAGTTTCAAGCGCATCATGAAAGACTAAAATGTATTTATGCTATAAAAGTGTACATAGATTATATTTATGAAACAAACTTGAAGTGGTTTTACTAAAGAATGTTTGCCAAAATTTAATTATATTTTTATTAGTTGGGCCGTCTAGCATAACATGACGTAATGGTAACACTCTTCCACTCCACGTACTCATCTCTTTTAAGATATGCTGTAGATTTTACATTTATTAATATAATTTATTTCATATTTATATTTTTATTATTAAACAGTTCTATTAAAGCTGAGTGTAACTCGCTCAGATTATAATATAAAGTTCTATAAATAATCTCCAAAGTTACAATTACAGATTAATTTAAAGAATAGATAAGTCGTCTTTTATATTTTTACCCAGATTAGTTTGGACTCTTGGTTCTATTCAATATATACAATATAATATAGAAATATTAATAAAAGGAAAATAGGATATTATCCGTTTTCAGAGCGTGTTTAAGGTCGAGTGGGTATTATTCCTAACAAATTGTGTGTTCAACATAATATTATAATCTTTTGATGGTTCTTATATACTGCTCTAGGCTAAGTTATTGCCAGTACGAGGTCAATGTAGCTTTATTAATGTATGATGGCGGCGCTACAATTAGTAATGCTTTAGACAATCATTTTGTTTATATATATATTAAAAAAACATTTGTTCTTTATACAAAGAATAAAGAATTGTGTACGAAGTGATATGTTATACTATTTTTAAGAGTGATATCTTCTTAATTTTTTAAATGAATCTTATTGACGGTGAAAAAACTGTCCATAACAATAATTGGAATGAATTAAAATTTTATTAACTTAGAATTAATATATTTAATGTTTTAAATATTTGCTTTGATATTAAAATGTTATTACAAAGACACTTAAAAGAATACACATATAAAAGATTATAGTTAAATATTATAATAAAGTAAGTTTAGTATACACAGATTTCCTATAATATTGGAATGAACTATAGAAAGGGTTTTAAAAAAATTAAGTTGCGATGAAAATTATTACTTTTAATCTAAATTTAAGTTTTCTCTTGTAAGTGAACAATATTGTAATGCAAAGTTCTTGTTTGGATTCAAATCAAGTAAAATAAAGAAATTCATCTGTTTATTAAAATGTAGATCTAAATACAGCCTTTTTCTTACCCGGTCTAGAAAGGCGTTGTCTTAATAATCATCTATCATTTTTTTTATAATGCACATGCAAGGTATTATTTTACATTATTCATATATAATAAAGATGGATAATTTTTTTTATATAAAAAAGTGGTTTAACTCAAAGATCCCAATTTTTTTACACCCCTCTTCAGTTAATATTTTTAAGAGCTCGTATAAAAAAGATTAAAAAATTAATTAATAAAATTTGCTTTTGAACTAAAAAGTAACATATTTAAAACACAATTTTAAATTTATATCTGAACTAAAAAGGAATTATTTTTAGAGCTGTAAAACATATTACGATATTAATAATTAATTTAAGTTCGTGGAATCGAGTTTTTATTTATTTATGGCAATTATGGCGTAGTTCCAAGATATATGACAGTTATGAAGCTGTAAGTGCTTTAAAATTAGTTGGTTAATATTTTACAAATCAAACAAACAATCTTATTTGATTAATCTTTATATAATTTATATATATTTAACTAATTATCCGTCAGTGATTCTGTCCCTATTAAATAAGGTATGAACTCACCTACTTGCTAACTTATTTTTACGAGGTTGCCTTACAAACTTTCATCCTTTAGGAGCCGAAATTCGCAAAATTTCGTATAGCCAGTCTGTATCCAAAATGATCCAATTTGCAGTAACTTCAGACTTCAGTCTAATAGTTTCTGGTATTTTACTACTATTAAGTGGTTATTTTATTTCTATTATTGATAATAATATATAATTTTTGTATTTAAACTTTCGAGATTCATAATTACTATTAAATATAGCTATCCAAATATAATAACGTTATTATTATAGGAATTGACCCGACTGGTTTTGAACCCATTCGGGGTCCTTATTCATGAGCTTTGAGAATGGGGGAATCGCGGCGTGAACTGGTTCAGTTATATTTAATAATATTAAAGCTCTATAAAATTAAAATAATTTGAATATATAAAGAACATTAATCCCAGAAAAAACAGCGACAAATCTCTCCGTAATTATAAAAAAACTCGGTAAAGTGATAAGATAAATTTATAAGTAATGTAAATATCCTGAGGGGATGAACGAGCTGGAGACGAAATTGCCTTACGCGTAACTAATGATTACCTTAAACAAAAAATGTAATAAAGCTGCCTTTTGTGTTATAAATACTAATAATATTTATTTTGTACAAATTTCTTTTTGTCTTTAAAGATTTTTTCTTAAAACAGAAATATATTGTAACAATATCCTCCTTTTAAGGTAACATCAGACAGACGAATTAGTGTTTTATTTTTTGTAATATTTATTGTAGAATATTATTTATTGTAATATAATGAGATTAACTTTAGTTCTTTTAAATCTTTAAACATTATAAGTGTTTTTTAATTTACCTTTACAAAATATAGGGTAGTTTTAAAAACATTTCTCATTTTTAAACAAATGGAACACTTTAAAGACCTTGCTTAGAAATCTTTTAAAAGCTATAATTGTCGTTAATTTTTTAAAATTTTATTTCATTACCTAATATCGGATTTTTGTAATAATCGAATATGTTTAGTTTTATTTTAGAATACTGATCTCGCATTGATATAAGCATTGGCTTATTTTTATATAATATAGATATATATCACTCTGTAACTTAGTCATTCCGTTCACTTTAAAGTATATTAGAAATTTTAAAAATATTTTTCTTAACACTTTTTCCATTTTGCTTTTGTATCAAATTTGATTTTTCACGTTAAGTTCTCAAATTCTCTATATCGTAATTTTATAAACAAATATCTAAAATAATTGTAAACTTGACCAACTTTTAAACTTTTTTGGTCTTACCTGGCCATGATTGACAAACCCATGCCTGTTGGCCAGTTCATCAGCACGATCATCCGGCACGAGCAGCGCGAACTGATCGTGGTACAACGGCACACACAAGTCTAGCACTGTCAATACCACAATAAGGTAAATAGGAAGCATAACGCACGTCGCTCATCGCATTACCGATAATCACACATTACGTAATTTTTTAATTTCCACTCGCGTAATTTCCTGGATCGATTAAACGTCTGCCTAGGATGGAATACACGAGGTGACTGAATCCGCGTGACTTCTTCTTTCCTCTATTTAGTTGGCGCATGCGCGTAAATTGGCGCCCTTTCTTCAGCCCACTTATGAATACACCAATTGACTCTATACTTAATTGGATAAAGTCTACCTGGCATTTGTCAAGAAGTAATATATTTTTACATAATCTATTTTATTTGCATATATTTTAATCGATATTATTGTTAGCTATTGTTGAAGTTTGTTTTAAATAACCTTAATAAAACATTATTATTTCAATACTTGTTTTCATATTCTAAGAAACTTTGTAATAAGTTATCTTAAAATTACAAGTCAAATATTGATGATTTCATATAACGCTTCTTATAATTAACATAAATTAATTAATGTGTCATAAATTATAATGTGTTATATCCTGAAAGATACAGTTAAACAAAAATACGAAATAGTACATCCTGTTAAGCTTAAGATATTTCGTTCTTATATAAAAGACGTAAGACATTTTCAGGGGGATAGAGGGTTAATATAATATATATTTTTATGTAGAAAATAGTAGTGAATTAGATCAGATATGGGTCAGTTTTTAGACATTTACCATCCAGAGCAATGATATATTTATATTATAACTAACCTTCGTTCAACTTTTAGGTTCCTTATGATTTCAGTTAGTATGAAAAAACCTTTGAAATATATATTGTAAGCATTTTTGAATAGAATATTATTTATATTTTGTATTGTAATTGGGGATATTTTTAACCCTCAAAAAGAGAAACAAACTTTATATTTGTATCTATATGTCTTTTTGTATCATTGTAGCTTTGAAAAAACTGAACCTAATTTCGTTTCATTTTTATATGTTTAGTACACAAAGGCACGTTTAGGAAATATTTAGATTTTTTTTTATCAATTTTTTCTTTTATCCCAATTAGAGAGAGAGAAAGATAGTCTGTCTTTTTCTCTGTTGATAATTAAAACAGCATGAATATGATTGCATAAAATTTTTATTGTAAAATAATTAAAATGATAATACTTTCTAATGGTGTATAATTTAATATAATTTGTAAATTGATATAATATATTATATATTAACATATATAAGTATTTATTACTAAAATACTCTGAAATATCTACGAGTAATAATTTCATTAATGAATATTATTTCCTTTATGTATATGTTTAATCCTTATAATGATTTTCATTTTAAATGTATGCGATATAAAGCAAAGGATTAAGATATAATTCTGGCTTTAGTAGTCTTTTGAATTTCAATGTTTAATATACTGATACATATTATCTTTATTAGTATGTTGTATTTTCTATGTATTAAATTTACTAGATAATTGCTTTTTTAATCTATGTACATAAATTATTTTATTTTGTATTGACTATTGAGCCACATTCATAATTAATATATTACAAATTAAAATCCGAATTAAGCGTTGAAACAAAGAAAAATAATAGCACACACTACCAAATAAAAAATACAAGACACTAACATCTCCATAATTCTCTTAGATTTTGAATTACAATATGTTATTCCTTATATAATGTACTTTAGCCAAAAAAATTTACCAAAACTATATGAAGTCAAGATTATATTGTTACCTGAAAAAGATAACTGGATACTATTCTGTTTTTCAGACATATATAATATTGAATATATTCAAAATACAGGTGTTCAGAATAAACTTTCACAGTGTATTAAAAGTTATCAGCAAACAAAGGAAGCAACACAGATAAGTATTATCTTAAATGGTAATGTCCTCGTCGCACTGAGACCCCGACGCTTGTCTTTGGTTGTACAGACGCTCAAGTGCAGAGATAAAGAAATGGTCGGATATCGGTATTGTCCGGGATATGGAATTACATTTAATACTGATTACAAAACGTTTAAAATGACTTCGAATGGGAAAGATTAGCTTCAAAAATAGTTTCCTGACAATTTCCTAATGAATAAGATTTTGTGATATCTGGTTCGAAAATGCAGAAGATATTGTGAAGCAACATTTTAATGAATATATTAATACATATAAATTTATTATTAGTGATTTCTTCAATGTGAATATATATTTATTATTTTGAGTATTAATTCCTCTCACAAAAACAAAATATTACTAATAACAGTATTTATTAAACAGAAATTTTCCCTCTAAATATCAAAACTTTACAACTCAATGCAACTGGTATCCTTTTCAAGTAAAAGTATGTAACAATCGCAGAAACAATACAAAGTTTACAAACACATCACAATATTGAGGCTCTATACCATTTCGGCTTCATCTTGAAATTTGAAAGTTCTATAACAAATAAAGCACTTAAATATTTCGAATTTGAAGTTGGCATTTAACATAGCAGATTCCTGGCGTTAAATGCGTCTGGAATATAATTTTAAGGCGGTTAATCCAAAATTATTATCACAATCTTAAAAAGCGAGCGAAACGTTAAAACTAATTTAATATTAAAAGTTGGTAAAGTTGTTGAGTTGAAACGAAATTAAGACTTTAAGTAATTTTATACCAGAAAACATTTTATTTAATCATCCTACTTATGTTAAAAGAAGCTATATCAAAACATTTCATATTTAAGTTATAACATGTAGCAGGTAAATAGAATTATACGGGAAACGAAAAGCTTATTGATTTATTAAGACTTAACAAAAAACAACAACATTTGTTATTTATAATGTAAATATAGATTTAAAATATCTAAAAAATGAGATATGGTTGTAAATGCATATCATTATTTGAAAGACAATTTGAAAAATATATTTTCAAATGTACGTCTTTTTAAACAACCAGCCATGCTTTAAATAAACAATTTTATACTTAAAATCAATTTAACTATATAAGAAATAAAAACAATTATTTCAAACAAGAATTTTCTTTCTAACGAAAAGTACGTATTTTATGAAGCTCTATTTGATTAATTTTTGTAAGACAATAAATATCTTAAACTTATTTATTACACTATAACACAAACCACAACAGAAAAATGTTAATATGACACTTGATACTCATCCCTAAGGAGCAGGCAAGAACAAACAATGTGATATTATTTATTCATGTTTGCATTAGTAACGACTTTATATCACTTGTAATAAATACGATATGATGTCGTATATCTCATGACTTAATATATTAATATTATTACCATCACTGTCAACGATAACACTGTTCTATGTAATTAATATCCCACGTGAGATCTCGAGAGATAATTATACCTAAATAATGTTATGGCTTGAGGTGAATTGTTACACATTTTGTTTTTGATTAACAATGACAACAAAATTGCTACTGCTAGCGCCATCTAGTTTCATAATAGAGAAACATTTTAGTAAAGTTTCCGCTAACTTTCGTTCAGTTTTAGTTTGAATCAAACAGTCGTATGCATGTTGCAGATTAAATATACGTAATAAATTATATAAAGAAATATAAAAATAAACATTAAGAGATATTATGACGATGATAGGTTTGTAAAGAAACATATATTTAAAATTAATATGTCATAACATAAGAGGGCGGCCGTAGAAGACATGTATGGAGTGCATGAAAAGTTATATGACAAGAAGTTTGCACTGGGATGAAATATGACAGACGAGCGTGAAAGGTTTTGACATATTGTGCCAACCCCGAATAATTGGTATACAGTCCATGAAGATAGATACTTAATAGACTTTAAATCTTCATATTAAATATTAGAATTATCTCCACTAGAGGCATTGTTACCCTCATTTGAGGTAAATGAGAATATAATGGTTCAAATCACAATAGCTTTATCTCAATGCTACTAAAATGAATTGCGATAGAACCTTTCTCATTTTATTTCACCATCTTGAATAAAGCACCTCCTTGAATAGCCGGCTTTGGAAAATGTATTGTTAAGCTGAATAAGAGTCATTATCGAATATCTATAACTTTAAATTCGGATTATGGATAAGTGTTTACAGTAGTATTAATATCTCACCAAAAATATATTTTTTCGCTTATTTTCCACTCAGTTAATATGGATTCTCTTATCATCAATTCAATATCAATTTAATATTGCAAAAAGATTAATAATTATATAATATTTATATTAAAGCTGTTATGATAATTTCAAAAAAAAAGAAAATAAATACTGAAACTGACCATAAATTTCAAACAAAAGAAAAATGTACAACATTAAAATAAACGTTGGAATATATTTCTTACATTTGTATAACATATTATGACAACAGCCTCTGGTATAAACAAATAAACTCACATTGTATTATTTTTTCAATAAGAATAATATGAAATGATAAATTAAATTTTATTAAGATGATATGTTTGTTTATATGAATTAAATTAAAATAATTAAAATGAATTAAAAAGAATATCGAAACAAACAACAACAATTATAATATTTTATATAACTTTATATCACAATTTATTACAAATACTTAATACAATAGAACAGAGATTCATTTTAACTCAGCTAATAAATGTATTCAATATATTAAAAGAGCTTGCAATAACTACAAGTGTCTTATACAGGCATCCAGCAGTCGCTATATTTGTCCCGAGCTACGTAATGTCTGCAAGACGTGTCTACGAAACAATGTGGTTACACTGAAAGTTTTTAACGCCATTAGTTTTAAAAATATAATGAACGTCTCTGAAATTGTTCCAATTTACGAATATTTATTTTGTTTAAAATATATATAGATATATATAAAGTTCAAAAAATACATGTACACAAAACGAATGATAATAAGAAATATAATAAACCCGTTTTAAAAAATACACAAATTCTCATTTTTTCCATTACCACTAATTCGAAATTAATACTCTGTTTTACATTTACATAATAACAGTTATACCACGAAAAATGCAACACCAAAAAACTTTTTTCGCTCGTCCCCCAGCGAGCATATTTCGTTGTTAAGCTAAACAACTGACTCCCAATAGAACCGTAGGAGACACGAAACGGAGAGAGAAATATTCCGCCCCGGGGTTGGATTTAATTAGCGATTCCGATTATGCCTTTATGATTTTTAGCGTTTAATTTAACGATAACGTTTTTTGTTATTCAAAATTTTACTTTCCTTTTGTCTGAAATATAATTCGTGTATTTTTACTATAAAGAGTTTCTATTTTTTCTTATTTTAGATCTACTCCAAGTTTTAAATTAAATTTTACTAAAGAATGGGCTTCGTTTTCATTATTCTTAATATTTTTCTGCAACATTAATTTATTTTATTTCTATTTCATGTCTTTATTTGTGAACATCGCAATCAATGACAAACCATTAATTATATCAACATAATTTGAAGGCAAGTCATTTGCGACGTTTTATTCGAGCCAAGATTAACAACCTCGCTTGGTTCTTAGAGAACTTTATGGCATCATAAAACGGCTATATAAATTCAGCCATTAAACTCCTCAGACTTTAAATTGACCAGAAAAAGACCTTGTCATTGCGGTTACAACACAAAGTGACTTACACACACTCTCGTTCAAACCTTTGTAAAATAAAAATGAATGCATGCATTTTTTCAAAGTCAAAGTATTTTTTTTTATGAAACGTTATACTCTTTAATTGTTATATTTAATTTAACACGTAGTTACCTGCTAGCAATAGAGTTCAGATGGTTTTTAATATTGTTAATGAATGTATATCAACTGACACAATACAATGAAAAAAATTGAACATTAATCAAAAAAATAATAAATCTAAGAAATTTTATAGAAAATAAAACAAATGAAGATAAAAATTCTATTTAAGTTATAACTACATGTATTTTTTATTTAATATTTGCAGCGATTAAATAAGAAAATATTTTATAATCAAAATGAGAATAAATATCAGAATTGTATTTAAGTCTTACCGGCTTAATTAAAACGAATCACTTACAAAGCCCTAGCCGCTTTTGATTTTATTACAGGTTAATGACCTCGTATAAAAAGTATTTCTTTACTTAAATTACGCTTCGTGGAACTGTAGAAGTACTTGACATACATTTTGGAATAAATAGGTCTACGGAAAAATATGTGAAAGTTTAAAATCAAAATAGATTTTTCAATGAATACTTACGTATCAACCAACAATTCAAAAATACATAATTATACACAATGGCACTCAAGTTAATTATATAACAAGTAGATATTAAATATTTATATAATATAACGTATTAATATCTTATACATACATATTTTTACAGCCCAGTTGAGAAAGTAAATAATCTTATACAAAATTAACTTATTCATCACTTTTATGTTATGTCCACATTTTTATGAAACAGAACAAACTATAAAAAGAGACGCAAAATTGATCTTATTTGTTATTTAGACTCATGAGTATAATTTATAGTTTATTTGTTTAACACTTTCAAGTGAGAACGTGTATAATATTAAATGTTGGTGTGTTATGTAGCAGAACATCTTATGAAGTCTAACATAATATATCAACCCCTCGTTGTTCTAGTGCTACATCGCATCAAATTTTGAACAATTGCCGAAGGACGGAAAAACTGAAGACTGTACTGTTATCTATTTGTGGGCGCAGTACATTATTACACGTCAATATGTCGATAATGCCACAACCGAAATGTGATCCTTCCAGCATAATAATAATAACTCATTTATTTATGTATTTTAAAGTGAATATATGTATTTTAAAGTGTATAGATCATAAAGAAAAAAAAGGGTGTTATAATGAATACTGATTTTCTGTGTTGTAAAATATATAACAAGATTTTTTTAAAATTATTTTTATGTAAGAGACATTTCATAAGACTTTTTTGTAATATTGCATTACTGCATTACTGTAATGTGATACACTGATAATAATATTTAAAATATTAGTAAATTTATGAAGGTTCAGTGGCCATTCATTCGATATAAAAAATGCAAGAAAATACTTTTCATGTGCACTTTTTACAGGACTTAGAAGCGTCATCGTAATTAGACGTTATATTGCCATTGAATAGAATACTAGCTTTTGTATGTAAAACTACATTATGTATGTACACTTTATTACACGGCACCTAACATCCATGCTTTGCATTACAGCGTATACACATGCCGTCGTCAGTAGGCATCGTGTATTGCAAACTTTTTTATTCATAGTTAGCAAAATATCGTCTATATACACACTCGTTATAAATATGTGACATTCTATTGTAGGCTTATTTATATGTAACTAGCTGTTACTCGGGATTCCTCCCGTGGATGAACAATTTTATTTACTTAATAGTAACTTATGCTTAGCATAACTAAGAGCAGTAGCATAATATTAAATAGCCTTGTATATAAACCTGCCTAGCATAATCAGAAAGAATTTTCCAAGTACATCCGTTTGTTTCGATTAGCCCGTTCAACCAAACAAAAACAAACTCGTCAGCTTTATAATACTATTATGGATTTATTAAAGAAAGTCCATTTACTACGTCGGTTACTATTACAATAATTTCTACACTTTACAAAACAGCAAATTTCAATTCATTATTATTAGGCTCCTTCAATATTTAATACGGCTTATCTATACAATATGGTCGTATTTATGAAGTCGTTATTTACTACACGTTGATAATATTTAAATAGATTTTGATTTGCGGTTTCCAATAAATTTATGATCGTCATTGATGACGTCAGTGTCACGCAATTTTGTATTGTTTTGATAAGCTGTTAACACTCCGTCCCTAGGCGTCGCTCTCGTTAAAAAAATATATATATGTGTCTCACTACATACAAATACATTATTTTCAATCGTTTGTTTTGTATTAAGTTCATTAGTAGATTTTATTAGAATTGTCATTATAATTTCTAATTTCTAAATTTGCTATGAATTTTAAAATGTTTACAGAGCCCATATTTCCAGACAGGACTCGAACTTGCGAACTTAATTCCCACTCTGCATATTACGTTACCAAGTCCCTACCATAAAAATATTTTTTTTTCATTTCATACTTATTAAAAGTTAAAAAAATATGTTACTAAAGAAATTTACTAAAGCCCCGTCTATTAACTATATAAAACCAATATATAATATATACTCTCATATAACAAAATAGGCAAGCAAAGTCCGTATATTATAAATATTTTTTTATTTATTATTAAATACTCTGAACATTTATAATGTATCTCTGTGTGTCTGTTCATCTGTTTGAAAACAAGCAAGACAAATCAGTTGTTATTTAAAATCTAGTCAGTAAGAGCTACGCTACAATGGTATCTTAATATCTACTTACATGTGAAAAGTTTGGGTATTAAATAAATCAGTATCAGAAGATCAGACATCTTTTGGATGCTTGAAATTCTCTTTAAATATTTATACTAATATATATTTCAATTTTTAGCATATGAGCGCATATCTTAAAGAGTCAACCACACCCAACAAACGGAGCACTCCCTCAATCCCACGATCCATTAAGCACCACTAGGCCTCCGGGAACCGAAAATATTAGCCACCGCGTGAAACGTCATCAGGAGCACACACCGTGTAGATCTTGTTACTTACAAATTTGAATATCAGCCAATCAACGTTCGACTCTCGAGTGGGATGATCCCGGTTGAATTCAATTACAACGCTTTTATTGGCCCGCGCACCAAGTAAACAACATTTGGCCCAAGATAAACCAGTTATTGGTAAAAATATTTTACGCGGTCTATATACTAGCATTAATATATAAAAACATTCCTGCAACACATTTAATTTGTTAAAATCACAAATAAAAAGATATTTTCCATCACAATGTTTTTTAATAAACTTCAATTAAAATTGGAAAATTTAGAGTTAAATGATTGAAATAAAACGCGGTCCAGAATCAAAACGAAATCCTTTTAACGTTTTACGAATCATCGAACAGCGAGCGGACGTTGCTAAAAATTCAAACCGCGTGCTACCGAAACTACCAATTGGCAACATATTCATGACGATACCGCCTCGTTATTTACCAATTCTTGTAAAAGTCAATCAAATATAAGTGCAATCAAATATCGAAACTTATACGAGATAGCAATAACTACTGATGCGATATATGTATTTTATTAGGGTTCCATACCCCTGCAACTATGACAAATTTATACTTCTATTAAATTGTTGATACGCTACATTAGTTTATATCGTTTTGGTGGTTTTCCAATATATTTCGTGTTAAAAAAAGACTTAGAAGTGGTTATAATAAGAAATAATATGATTTTTTTTATTAATTGAATTAATTTCAATTTGAAAATAATATTATTTACAATTAGCTTTAAATTCATAATAACCTCAAAAATGTAACTTTATTTTTTTAGCTTTGTTCCATTTTATATGTTACAAAAGCTATAGATATTTTAACTTTACATGCTGCAGGTTTTAATCAGATAATAAATTATATTTCATATAATACATTATGTAATAATCTACAAATTAATTTCTATGGCTGTTACAAATTAAACTTCTAAACAGACAAAAGTTTTTGTCTATTACAATATGTATATATAATATTTTACTTTTTATAAAAATATAGCATTTGTTATTATTACCTTCGATTGTTGGTAGAGGTAATTGTTATTATAGTATGCGATACCGTTATTATTATAAGTGTCGTTATCACGGATCACAATTGCTATCGACTTGTTAATGAACGTTAATTCTATATATAATATGTATGTTTCAACTTATATAATATACTAGTATTAAGCACTAGCTTAATGCTTTTTTTTAAAATCAAAGGGTTTGATAACAGATTAATGAATTTCAATAAAATTATTTTACGGATATAACTCGCGTTTATTATTAAATTTTTTAATTAAACTGGACGTTTCGAGTGCTTTGCAGCAAACGTGTTCGTGGTAAGACGTGATGTTGGTGTCTGTATAATAATAAATTATATCCGTAAAATAGTTTTATTGAATTGTGTAGTACTCTTGGAAACCTTAGAAAACATTATTAATGATTTTTTAAAGTGACATTTTGTGCATTTTTATTTTATTACTGAATAACTCTTTATTTTAAATGTAAGCATATGTTAAAATAAATATTTAATTTAAATGTTCCAAATAAAAGTCATATTACAAAAGAAATCAATATAAATAATTTCAACAAAACATTTTTATTACTATAGACTATGACTGAGAGTCTAACATTTCGAAAATTAAAAGCAGCGATCCAAAGAGTGCAAACAAAAATGTTAGAATAACAAAAGTTTAAAAGATGGCAAATCACTACGAAGCTCGAAAACCGATGAAAAAGCGATTTTTTTGGGTTTTTCATCAGCGCAGTGCATGCCGGTTGGACCCATTGACGTTATTTCAATGTGTCAATATTGGTAGCATTGGAAGGGCATATCGTAATGTTTTACTGAGTATTGCTTGCAGTGGAATAAAGTTTATCAATTTAATATATCTATGAAATATATTGAATACTTGTATATTTCACAAGAATAAAAAAAAAAAGATTAGCCCTTGGATACTAGAAATTATTCTCTCCGTCTTCTCTTTGTCTGGTTATAAATACTGTAACAATGTGAAAAAATAATATTACATTTGAATTTGGTATCTGTCATTCGTACATTGATTTCCGTTGTATTATTTATTTTCGCTCCTATCGGTGTTAAATATTTTTCAATAATAAATTGGAGTGGGTTGATAAAGAGAACCGAATTGCTGTGATAGCATTACGTAGAGTAGGTATGAAAATACATATAATTTCGAAAATCTACACCCATAATTTCGAAACTCTAATGTCAATCTCATTTTTGTCTATGGAGGTATTAATAGGTAAAATGAAATGTCCTATGTTTGTGATAGAAAAACATCTGAGGTAACGTCAACATATTTAAAAATAAAAAATTTTAAATGTAAATAAAATCTGTTGAACTAAAGGTAAACAGAGCCGGCTCGGAACGAGTTTAATTTTTTTTCAAGTTAAGGCTCGGACTATAAGAACAATAACTTCAGTTATTATTTTATTAACAAAATTAAGAGAAAAAGATAATAGTTAAAATAAATTTTTCTAGTTTAATCTTAAGAATGTTAAAAATGTTGGTCTTCTTTCAATATTCATTTGTTGGTTCATTCAATACACAAAAATAAAATACACTATTATTAAGTTCACAGATCGTTCATTTGGTAAAGTTTTTGCGTTTAAATAACTACATACATATACATATACAACCACTGAAACCTTAGCTGAGAAATTTAATATACACAAAAAATTAAAAAAATAATAATAAAATAATTTTTAAATTAAAATTAATAACACCATCACAAAAAAATACATTACTGCCAAATTTATATTAAATCCAATAGAATTTTTCTCGGTATGAACAAAACGTTTATCCTCAAAAGAAAAACCCAAATATATATAGGCATTCCTTTAACTTATCCCCCCGAGGTCACAATAAAGGCGAGGGTAGAGTGATTTACTGGAAAAAGCTTAACGTTTTCTTATAAAACCCGTGAACAATCACCCCTTAACCCTTGTCATCTCAGATGTACTTAGATTTGTTTATCTGTACGTCTCTGCTCCGAGATTTCATAGCAATTGAAGGTAATGCTATTGCAACTCGACTTTAGTGTCTTCAATGGGACTCTGCAATCCAATTTTCAAATGAACTCCGCTTATTCCATTTTTGGTTTAAAAATAAAATATAATGGACTACAATAGACAATACACATTTAGTTAGTATTATTTTAATCATAATTTATACTAATATTATTAACCAGAAACTTTGTTTGTTCACACGGTCTTCGAAAGTACCGTATTTGACCATTTTTTTTTTTAAAATAGGCCAAAAAAGCCTGTATTAAAGATTAAAAACTACAGCTCTTAGTTATTTTAATAGTAAATAAAAGCATTGGTTTTCGAGCTGAAGTGCGAATAAGTTAGTTATAATTGATAACACATAGCAAGGAATGAAGAGGTTTTCTAGCATATAATATGAATTTTCCTTCAGTTATATATATATATATATATATTATATATTAATACATATTTTATTTTATCTAACTCCAGTAATGTCACACTCGCTTGTTTTAATTAAACTAATTGCATGTAATAAAATTGTATAACGTGCAAAGTTTACACCACGATATACCTTAATATCACAAATAGCGGTAACCAGAAAGAGATAATCCAAACTTTATAGCACCTTTAAGACTATTACTCTTTTTAATAGTGCAATTCATCCACCTGGGTTAAGTTATACTAGTAAAGAGCCCCAGCTTTTATTACAGTACAAATAGAACTTAAGCTAATTGCAGCTCTCCAGAAATCTGGCTAAGCGGTTTGTGATGTTTAATTTCAAAGTTAAAATCGAAATGCTGGTGCTATTTAGGTTAAATAGTTAACGGTATAATCTTGAACTTTGTATAATAACTCTTTGTTAAAAATTTATTAATACATTGATTATTATCAAGGTATTAATTCGTATTACGATATTTTATAAAACAAAATTTTAATTCGTACACAAAAAAAAATTAAGATTTTTTTAATAAAAATGAAAATCATTTAGTTTTTAATTCAGTTTTAAATAAAAAATATTCATATTAATGGCGTTATAAAATCAGTGAACTCATCCCAATCACATAACAAAGTTATCTGAAATAGTTAAATTTATTAAAGGATGTCCGCTTACCAAAGTACTATCACTGTCGGTTTTAAAAGCCTTAAAAAGCGAATTGTTGACCATTTTCACTTCATTTTATAGTAATTGTCTCTCTCTTTAAATGAAATTTTATTGAATTTCGAAAGCAAATTTACAGGAAAGAATAAAATTTAATTAAACTATGTTTTAAAGGTTGGTAATTAAAAAACGAAAAGTCTTATGAGATTAATTTTATGATCAATTATTGTCTATAATATTAAATATTTTGAATTAAAAATAAAAAAATCTTATATCGGAAATATAATACAATAAAACAAGTTGTTCCAACTTCTCAAATTTTGGTCCTCTAAACCACTTACAGTAAATAACATTATTGAAAAACAGAACAATTGTATCAGTATATCATTTTATTTTGACAGTCAAACTGAATCTCAAAGTTTTTTTTTAATCATTTTAAACATCTATAATTCAAATCAATTGATAATTGTAGCTTTAATAAATTTTCTTTATTATTATTCTTTATTACTATAAACCCTTTTTATAAAGATTTAATAAAATACCCATAGAATAGAATTTTCTTGTAACCAGGTCCCGAGATGTACGCAAAATGTTATGGCAATAACGTCAACAGGAGAGCAAATTGCAAAGGCTGATTGGCTATTATGCAAATATGCAATTCCGTTGCCGCTACCTTAGTATTATACTTCACGCCGCCAATAAGATGCCAAGCCAAGCATTTCATAGGGGTAGCTCGGGGTTACAACAATTAATTTTGATTAGGAGTCCTGTCGTTCACTTTTAGGAGGGTTTTGATAGGAAAATGCCAGCGTTTTTGTATTAAAGGAACAAATTAAATTTTGACTTAATAAAAGTGAATATTTTCAATATTGAAATATTTATTATTAAATTATTTTTTAGATTTACCTATGAAATAAACCCATATATTTGAAAACTATCAATCAGTAAAGTCCCTATTGTGTTGATATTCATTCATTCGTTCATAAATTCATTCAATTTAATTGTTTACTGACCTCAAAGGACAAGAATAAGAAATGAAGAATTCAGTTACACGTTATGAATCTGAAGAAGATATGTTACATACGTAACAAGTAGCACGACAAACTTTGTCCCTCATCTCGTGCCACAAGACTCAAATTTCTCCGAACGAATGAATGTAACTCAAATTGATATTCTTATAACTAATAATAAGAGCGTTAACATTTATAAATAATAGAAAATATTAACTAATATACCTATAATCTACATTGAAATAAATTATTAAAACTATATATACTGTATCCTAGCGAAATCACTTCACACACAAACCATCGTCGTCAGACAGAACGGAGGAGATCTAAAATTATATTTACTGACCCAAAGATATATCTTTGTTTCATTGATAGAGAGAAAGCGTACATTATCAATCCTTATTATCAATATGTTACATAAGCACTAGTGTTCAAAAGTTTCATTTACTTATAATTTTATAGTTATTAAGTCGTCATGGTTATTTTTATCTTAACAATTACAATACAACACCATCTTTGAGAGCTCTATATTCACTGGTATACTTGACGACTATAACAAGTCATTCAGTTCTAAACATGTTTTTAATGAAGAACAAATATTCGTACTTGTAATGAAGTTACATATTTTTAAGTAATACGATATAGATGCGGTTTAAACATTTTAAATTTTCTTGAGTTGTAATAATCCTATTCTCCTAACACTAAGATAAATCAAAAGAAAAGCACCGAGATTTAAGATCGATTATTTTGTTCAGTGATCCAAAAGAGGGGATCACTTGAGTTTTGTTTAACATTTCGCCCTGTAGCGATATAATTTCGTCTAAAGTACAAAAGATTTGAAATGGGTATATTACAATAGATTAACGTGTACGTTGAACTGTATCGATTCTTTCTGTCTGTCTTTTCTGGATCTTCTAAATAAAAACTCTTTGAAAACTACATTACAAATTTCAAATAAATAAAATTTCAAAGCTGTTTCACTACTAACAATTACTAAAAAGTATTAAAATATAACAAATTTATTTATTCATTAAAAGACAAACAGTACAAAAGGCATTAAAACATAAATAATGCAACTGTATTCGATTAATATTATTAATAAGGAATTTTATATATGTATCATTTGAATGACATATTTAGATACATTAAGTTAGATATTTTTAATGTATGTTACATTAATAGATAGACACCGTCTGAAAAAAAAACGTATACATATCATTGATCAAGGTGCGAATCAGCACAATAGCTCAGATTCTATAATAACTGCAGATAATAACAAATTAATTAATATTTAATTAAAATTTGAATACAAGAACTCCATGCAATTACTAGTAATAATCAGCATATCAATTAATTTTATTCAACACTACCTGGATTATGCAATAGAATAATAATACATTATACTGAAATAAATGTTGAAACTGGAAATGTTAATTAATTATTTTAATTCTTGCAGGTTGTTTGTTTTTATAGAAGATGCTTTGCATTTATTTTATTCAAAGCTTCGTCGATCTTCGAAAATAAAATATCCGCTCTTTGTAGTGTAGTATGTTTTATATATTTTTAAAGTAACGTAATCTTTAAATATTTTTACAGTATTTTTTATATATTTACATTGTTTTTATAAATAAATTTTTATTTTATTTTATTTATTTTATTTTAATCTTTATTGTACCACAAAAGTACAACAGGCGGACTTAATGCTATAGAGCATTGTCTACCAGTCAACCCTTAGAGAAATAAAAAAAATAAAAACAATTAGGCGGTATACACAATAAAATGAAAAATTTTAACATAAGCTAAATTTAAATTAAAACTAAATTTAAACATTAATATATGTTTTAGGATACATCTGCGTAACAATAAAAGTCTTTAAATCATAAGATATTTTTTTTTTACTTTTAATATCGCAAAATTTCACAATATACTTGATGGCATTGGTTTTTTGAGTCTTCAATTTTAGAATACTTTAAGCCGTTGGAAAGAGAGCATCATATAACTTGTGGAGCGGTGGTTAGTTATTCCGTCGTCGTCGTCTTTTGTTATCACGCTTTGCTTGAAGTATAATACATTTTCACAAATTGTCACACACACTCTATACTGTAAGATGTAAATTAATTACTGACATAAAATCTGTGACTTGTAATTAATCACTTTGGTGATTATTATTATATATGTACATATAATTATTCACCTGTACTCACATAATTTCTATAGGGATTTGCTGACTATTTTCGAACTCATTTGGGGAACTTATTCACGAGCTCTAAGTATGGCGATATCGCGAATTCACGCCGTTATGCTCAGCCATGTCTTAATCGTGAAAATTCCGATCGTAAACATGTGATTACAGGCTGCAAATTATATATATATATATATATATATATATATATATATATATATATATATATATATAACTAATCACATGGGTCCTAAAATTTTCGTATAATAATAATATTTATCTTCGAGTATCAGATTATATATTAAAATATTCTCTACCCGGCTCTGATACACTCCGGCTTTCTAAAACAATACCAAAAGCGTCAAACGCAGTGTTTATATAACGAGCTGCCTCATTTTATGTAAAAAAGGTATTAAATATACCGTTATATAAAGTTATCATTACATGTTTCTTTTGTATATGGATGTTACCATATATATATATATAGCATACCATGGATTCACGGTGCTGTTACCATGAATCAACCAGTGTCTGGGACTTGCGATCAAGATGTATTTTTAAAAGGTCCTTAAAAATGCGCATACACGTTCGTCTTATATATATTGAACATGTACAACATGCTAAAAGATATCAGTTCATTTATTTCTTGCTTTTGTATAACAAACAAGTGAAATTTCGTTATAGAAAATGAAATCCGAACCGTTACATAATTGGAAACCCAGTAGTTCGTGATATTACATTGACTTAAATAGACATTCGATTCGATCAAATAATATTGTGATCAAAACACCTCATATTATTCCATCTCTCGAGCTATATTAAGGAAAATAGAAGCAACTAAAATGATCTTCTCAATTTTATAAAAATATGTTACAAAAAAATAATACCCACGATTTAAAAATATAAATGTTTAACTAAAAGTTTCTAGGGTGCTGTCATAAAATTTGTCACAATTATATAAGCGATATGCCTTGAATTTAGATATGACTTTTAAAATATATATTCACGTCGGTTCATATATGTTCATGTCTGGAAGTAATAGTACTAAAATGTAATGATTTACTGTTAATTTGAACTTTACTAATGATGACAAAAATAATCTAAATCTTAGCCCTCTAATATTATCTTTACGTAGCATGAATTCTGTTTATAGATCGCAAAGTATTTTTAAAAAATTAATTTTTCAGTGAACGAATTAATAAATATATCTTTGACCATATTTCGTGAGAATTGCCAGCGAAACCAGGACTATATTTTAAACAAGAAATTTACAATGTGATATAAAGCTTTTAATATTAAATTGATGCCAATTACAATATTATAGACAGTGTTTTTAAACAATAACCGGAAAATCATTACCGGTACATTTGTGCAATTTGGCCACAAAACTTACCATAAATGCCAAGTTATTTTATATATGACGGTCATTTCTGCCTATTAATTTCATATTTTATTTATTAGCCTGCAAATATAGAGCATTACTCCAAATATAGTAAAACAATACCAAAAAAATTCATTCAAAACATCATTAAATTTAAAATGCTTTATTTGTAGAGGCAGTATAAATACAAAGCTTTAAACAATCAGCTCAGACCAATAAGACTGTCTACTCGTAAAGCGTTTACTACCTGCAATACAATAAAGCCTTATAAGCTCGCATAACGCAAATTACCTCCTGGGACCCATATCGGTCTAGCCAATAGTATTAATTGATTTTCATCGTATGCACCTGTTACTGTATTACACTCTGTAATTAACACAATTGCGTAGTTAATTGTGCAGCGTTGGTTATTTCTTTAATTTGCGGATGGTTAAATACGTGACAGAGTTGTGAAATGCAATAAAAGTAATTAAACGTTCATATTGTTTCAATATTATCGAATATGTTGGTTATAATGTAATAAATTTTGTATTTTTTATAAATATATTACCTTACTCGACATGTCGTTTCGTTTTATAAAACAGTATATTAAAAAGAAGAGGTTGGGTGTAAAAATCTAAAAAAATACATTTGTATTTTTTTATTGCCCGATCATAAAACAAATAATTTAAATGTATTATCAAAAAAAAATTATAAAAATCATTAGCACTTAAGGGTACGAAAAATAGGTTTCATATGGATAATAATAAAGTTCATACATAAAATCATAAACAAAACATTCAATATATTAAATGATAAAGAATCTAAAAGAAAATTAAAAATAAATTAATTACTGGTAATCCTAAAATGGTTTCTATTCGTTGTTTCTATAAATAATTGATAAGTGCTATCACTCCCATCGGTGTATAACGTTATAATGACCCTGTAGGGTTGTTACTGGGCTTAATTAAACAACCCCTTGCTGATGTAGCTTCCATGGAATAGGTTCTTAATGAGATATATGAACAGCCCTCGGTGCAGCCAGGAGGGTGAAGGGTAGCGTTATATATGTTGAGATACTTGAGCATCATATTCAGCTTATCTAATGTTTTCATATGTTGTAAACCATCCACTCTGAATATATCGTAATCTCAAAACTTAAAAAATATACTCACGTCATCAGATGTTTTTATATAAAATAAAATATTATATATAATATATATTGTTTAATTATTTAATTTACATAGGAATTGAACCCGTGACTTCTATCTCATTGCATCGGGGTTCTTTAAATTGAACCTTATTATACTTTTTGTCTGCATTTTGCATATAAATTTATTTTACATTTTGATTGTATGATAAATTGTTCAATTTTTTGCTTATGTAATTTATTTTAAGAAACCTATTATTAATTATAATATGTAATAATTGTTATCCTTAATTACTATGATATATAATTATCCGACTAATTAAATATTATTATAAATTGGTCAACTCGAATGGAACTTGACTGCATTTCACGTCATTACACGGCACCAATTCGACTTTCTCGTAGTTCACGAATACTGACCCTAAATGGCTTCAAAACGAATGGCAACACCGATAGTATGCACGTGAGTACAGTCGGACGGTATTATAATATTTAAGTTTATTATTATGATTAAGGAAGTTCAATCAAGTTATCAAAACTTGATTGAACTTCCTTCGACGGTGTTCCCAGATCAATACGACATGGGTATGTACCTTCAAAAAAGGCGTATTCCTACCTCCAAAGCCGGCAACACTCTTGTGTGTCTTCGAATGTTGCAAGAGTGCGTGGGCGGCGGTGATCACATTTGACCTGTGACCAGCACGCTCGTTTGACCTTTTCAGAAAAAAAACTTATTATAATCTTAAGAATTAATAAAGAATCGTTTAATATATATGAAAAACAAAAGAAAAGGTAGATTTCTGATCCTTACAACTCTCAAATATTGATTAATTTTGAGTCCACTTTTTCCCGATCGCCACTTAATTATATATACATAACGGGGAATGAAATTTAATCAAATTAATTGCCACTCTGATAATAACAGGTACTCGTTAAAGTGAGCCTGTATTCACAACACCTGAACCAGTCCGAATTATTGTTGTATCAGACTATATTTAAATTAAAGAAATATTGTATTATCTGTTAGTAATTATACCATTTACTGTTAATATATTATATTTTATATTATGATACATATAATCTAGTAGTAACTTCGTTCAATCTGTACATTAATTTTGTTTTAAATCGAATTGTTATATGTAGTTGTATATTGTTGAAATTTTTGTTTGGTTATCTTCATCTGAAAACACTAAAATTTTAGCTGTAATTACTATGTTCAAAACTACTTGAAATCGTAAGTAGTGATAATTTATTATGTAAGTCAATATATAATATACTTACTATTCTCGTCAAAATTATATCTATTATTAAGATTTTTTTTAAATGATATGCTATACTTGCAACACAATCTTTAATTTCCAACAACTTTTGACAGAATAAGCCTGACTATAGCTCTTCAGCATCTTATTTTTTCCTATGAACCACTAAAACATTAAGATGAGAGTAAGTTATAACACCATAATTAACACACAGATTACGCCTACCTTTTTTTTTAACTAGTAAAAAATGTCTAGTTTTGCCATGAGTGGGGGTTTTAAGGGGTAATAAGTTTTTTCAGCCCATGATTCTGATTGTAATATCTACCTTCAAGTTATAAGAATAAATATATTGTTAAAATATCTTTTCAATTTAATTCTTAAAACATTTAAATTAATTTGTGAGTGATAGCTTCTGTGGTGTACCACCTTGAAACTGAACTATTTATTTAATTTGTTATTTAAATTACTATAAACAAATATTACTAACACTATGCAAAAATTATCTAATTTTCACGATAAAACTCAATGATGTTGAAAAGTCTATGATTAAATCAAAGGAGGAGGGGACGGACAAAGTCACTGACAACAACTTGTTGTGTAATAAAAGTGGACAATGCTATTTACACAAAATTCTATTACAAGTGTTAATTTCAAATTTTGCATTATACTTGCTCTGTAAAATACAAACTTTTCTAACCAGTAATAAATTTACATATTCCAATATTAAAGTTAATATTATGTATTCCAAGAAAGACAATGACATCAATTTATGCTTATACGGTGTATGCGATACAGTTTAAATACTCAACTATGATGTAAGCTTAAAGTTGGGAAGTATGGTAATAAAACATCCTAGCTCGAATATTGCTCTATAATGTCCTTAGTCTTAATTTATGCCGTTGCTAAGTCATAAGGTACGACAAGACAGGAAAGATGTAGATAGTCTGAAAACGTCCTAATATTTGAATATATCTGAATATTGTATAATTGTCCTAATAATTAATTAATATTTCAACAATTGATGTCACTATGTACCACGTGTTCTAAATTATTGTTAAAATGATATTGTTTTGACGAAATTTTCATATTTTTTTAGTTATTTCTAGGATTTGTATTTCCTGGTTCAGCGTCAACCAAGGCGTGGGGTAACTTGAGAATTTATTATCATGCTCTCCTTTCTTAAAGTTTTATCTTAAACGTTAGGCTACACGAGCTGACATGTAGCGCGGATGCTTTCAACTATTAACACTTTATTTTGTCATTTAACAAACTTGTAATTATATATTTTTTTATTGCAGACCAAAAAAATCGTATATATAAAAAAACAAGCCACTTGCACCTAGCAAGTGGCTGCCTCATCGCCTAAGCGATTTTTTCCAGGCAACCTTACAAAACAGGATATTTACAAAAAAAAAAAATTTTTTACTTTTTTTTACTTTTTTTTTGTACGAGTCACTAATTGTGATCATCGCCGCTCACGAGCTCTTGAAACATTCAAAAACTCACTTTTGTGAGTCCTTTTGATATGCTTTTGCGTTGCCGGCCTTGGAGGTAATACATGCCTTTTTTGAAGGAACCCATATCAACTGGCAGGTGGTGCAAAATTATAAGATATACATAAAATTTAAGAATTATTGATTAACAAACATTTTAGTAACTTACTTTATCACTATTCAAACATATTATCAACATATCACGAGGTGAACGGAAACTTCATTTGCAAGTTCAGCTTATTAGTGAATTTACATGACATGATTTGTCACGCAATCAACGCGGAGATGTTCAAGTTCGTGCTTCTAAAATTTCATTACGTCAATAACACGTTATATTACGTCAACTAACTTTATACAACACATCATTAACGCCCTTTGTGATCTTGTTATGGTATGCAATGAAATTATTTATATGAACAGTTATATATAATATTTTTATTATTAATCTGTCTTTTTATGAAGGTTTCTCTTACCTTTGATATTTTTAATATTCAGAGGATTTTTGTTTTATTATAAGCTATTCTTGGATAATTTACGAGTATATGGACTAATTATATAATATAATAGTAATAATAATAACTTTATTAACACACGAAAAGGATACAATATTACTCTAAAAATAATGTTTACATAAAATAATAATAGCTTTTGCTTTATATCCTAATTACCAACATCCTATGAAAAGGGATTCATAAGTTTTTTTAGTTTTATTTTTACTATGATTTAATTTTATATTTAATCAAGATATGATTTAAAAAGATTTTGGTATCAGGCTGATGTTTGAAATTGGATATTTTTGGATTATCTTTTAGTTTTGAGGTGTCCTGAGTCATTCAAAAACACTTTTTAAAATCATGTGTGTACACACACACGCTGTGTAGATATATATGTAAGAAGCATTTTTTTGACTCCATTCTCTCATCTTTTGGGATTATGCAAAGGATTTTGTTTTGGTACCAAACGATGCGTATTTATGTAACTTAGAGCTGATTTGTTTAACAACAAAATTGATTAAACTTTTTTTTTTTTAATGACCACCGTGTATTTACTATTTATAAATAACTTATTGCGCGATTTGAGTGGTCGTGGTACCAATCGACACGTGTTATTATCAGCAAAAAATGATCACAATTGGAAAAAAAATCTCGTAGTTTTTTAGATTTTTAAGAAAATGTAAAAAATAATATCTACTAAATTCATTTCATTCTTAAGATTATGAAATATGCTATACATATAATAACTTTTTTTATGACTTGAGTAATGATAGAAGAATTTATATTGAAAAAAAAAATATATAATATATTTTTTAATGTGACAGGACTCGAACCCATTACCACTTGTTTATATTTTAATTATGTGGACTATAATCAAGAAATTTATATAGTATTTTCTTAGATTTTCACGATTACACATTTCAAATAAAAATATTTTAATATATAGTACGTACTCTGTTACATCACTTACATGTCATGTACCCGTGAACATGATTGCTGCAAAGTATTCAAAACGTCGGGTTAAAATAAAAATGTAATCAAATTAAACGAGAGTTTTAATCTTTAAAAAATAATTTTATTTGAAGAAATATATATTTTACTTTTTTGTACTCTTCTTAAATATTTAAACAAAATATTTTATAGTTAAATTTCCCCTTAAAAGTTTATAACCATCAGACAACACAGTGTTCAGTCGCGATCACCACAGAAGAGATAAAGTTACAGAGTAGAGCTTTGTTATATCTGAACTGAACAGATAACGACGTCTCCTGCCCTTTGACGGCCGCTCGTTACAACTTTACAAAAACTCCGTCATACGATAGTTTTATAGATCAAGACGTTATTTGATACTTTTACCGCTTTACTGTAAAGTCGCTACAGATATGTTTTTATATAAGAAAAACTGCATTCCCTTATATTTAAGATACTATAGGTAATATGAAAATAATTTTGCTAATAATAAATAGTTCGAAAAATTAAATATTATTGATAATTATGATTAAAACTTATGTAAATTTACTTTTACATCTAATATTACTTATCAACAACACAAACATTAAACTAAAATACAACACAAAACTTTAGTCTCAATCTGTTTCAAATTGAACCCTACTCCATCTCTTTTGTACATTAGCCAAAATTATATCGCTACGAGACTGAATGTTAAACAAAATTCAAGTGATCCCTCTCTTGGATCACTGAGCAACATCGATCTTTTTCTTTCTTTTCTTGATTTGTCTTAGTTTTAGATATGTCTGGATATCAGTAACTAAAATATTAAGAATATTATATCTTATCTTTTATTTATAGTATAAAGTATATATGTATATGTATTAGTAATTATTTGCATGTATGTCTATGGCTAATAGAATTATCCTTTAATTGTATGGTTGCCTGGAAGAAATCGTCTAATTGTACTTTGTTTTTCTTTTTTGTTCCTTTTTTTTGTAAATTTTAATTCTTTATTGGTGTACAATAAAGAATTAATTAATAATATTCATCTAGTATTACCTTCTTTTAATAATACTTATATAATAAAGACTTGTATATTTGTTTGTTTTATTGTTGACGATTTGTTATAAATCATAAATCGTATATTATATTTGTTTTATATTAAAGAAAGTCTTATCTGGTTGTAATATTTTTAAAATAATAACAGCCTTCCTTCAGAAAATGTCCAATAAATCATCCCCACATTTCCATCGCATGATTTCAGCGACAGAGCTTTTGTAATATGAATGATAAAAGCTGACTTGTCGCCTTATTTAAAGATATATTGTACAATTATTATCTTTATTCATGTTTTAAAATATTATACCAATTTACAAATTATATTAATCTATCGGAATATTAAAAAACAACAAATTCATTTTTTCTTTGTCTTATAGGTTTGTGAGTGTTCTTTTTTCATTGTTTTGTATTTTATTTATGTTATATATATAATAAATTAACTTTCAAACAAAAATTAATATCTATTAAAATTCACTGAGTCGTATTCAAATACCATCAAAATTTTAATTCAAATTTATAATAAATTTTTAATTAAGCAAAATTGTTGGTTGGTTAATTTGAGAAATTTAGTTCTAATGAAATAGTGAGTTATTTATTATACTTTAATACCCAAATATAATAATATTATAATTATTTAGGATACTTTGGAACCTTCACACTCACCATTTCCCAAAATTCAAATTCAAAAAATTTCAAAATTTCCAATAGTTTTATATACATACACACATATTTTATAACATATATTTTATTTATATTTATCGACAATATAACATAAGACTTCTTTAACTAAATCCAATATGTTTGTAAATTGTAAATTATTTCAAATTTTATCTGCAATATTAACAAATGGCCTCGTTAAAACATATCTCATTTAAAATGAGACGTGTATCGTTTGCCAACTTCGATTTAAACTTCTGTTAGCTATTCTGACATTTATAACAATTGATTAAGGTTTATATTTACTTAGCTATGTTTTAAACGGTATGGCCCATTTGAAAAGTTTAAACCGCGTACATACTTTGTTTAACCTGCATAGACTGACATTTGATGGATTCAATAAAACTTTGTTCTTATTCTACGTGACTTCATTATACTCACGAAGAAATTGCCAGTAAAACTTCGTACATACCATGAATGATACATAAGATTAAGATGGATTCTCTGAATTTATATACAATCAAATAATATTTTATGTTTCTTAAGAATACAATCAGCATAACAAGATGTAAATAATAAATTATACAAAACAATTATTAAGATTTTTATAAGGTTGTAAAGAAGCAAGTAAACATTTACTCCTCTTCTTCTTAAGGAACCTTATGAACCTTTAAAAGAAATTGCATATTAGTATAAAGTGTAAAATGGTTTATAAGTTTTCAAATACATGAATATCGCCTAATCACGTAAGGCGCCTCATGACGAGTCTCGTAGTAATATTTGAATTCAACCAATCATGATGCATTTCGCAAAATTCGAGTTTTACTTGTTTTAAAAGTTTTATTTGGCGAAACTCTCTATGAGAGACTTTTCTGCATCATTTGTGCAAACATCAATCAAAAACGGTATAACCGAAAATTTCAAAATTTTGCTTACTGACAGACATAAGTCTGGATGTAGTTTAAAAAAAATACCTTTTTTTACATATTCGTTGTCGTTGAGGAATAATCACGAAAAAACTAAAATCGCATAGACTTCAATGGGATTTTTTTTTTGCGAAAACTAACCTTGAAAAAAGAAATAAAAAAAGTTGAGGATAGAATGAGTCGACTTTTTGTAAATGCAACTTCGGTGCTGTTTGCACTCCGCTTCACATAATATGCTAACACATACCGAGATTTTGCGAGCTCAATGAGTCAAAATTGAGGTGTGGTTCGCGCTCGTAATTTTGTTTATATTAAATATGAACTAGATCGATAATTATGGTTTAAATGATAGGATAGAAAATTTAAATCACATTCATGCTGCCTATTGTTGTCATATTCTTTAAATAAAAAGGCAATTTTCATTAATATAATGAATTAATAAACAAATTTTACAATAAATTTATAAAAATTAGCTTCACATGATACTTAAGGCTGGTAAATTTAAAACCTTACTTAGATATTTTTTATAAAGGATATAAATTTAAGTGTCATAAATGATTTACCCCACTATAAGTTGGTTGTCTGAGTAAGTTAACGTCAACCTGCAGTCAGGAAGTTGGACAAACTTACAGAGTTTGACATTTTCTTTAGGTAACCCGTTACAAAAATGAAGGTTTCTTTGTTTATTATCTTCAGCAATCAGGCATTCTTTGTAGTTATTCTATGTTTTTTTTTTGGTTTTACGTTAACCTTAAAAATTCCATTTTTCAATTTGTTTTGCAGATATGATTAGATTTTCTTGTCTTCTCTTTGTGTCCTAAAATTTTTTTTAGCTCTGGCATAATATTTAAGAAAGAAAAAAATGGTTAAAATTACAAAGGATAATTTAATGGTCTTATTTGAAAATGAACAAATATATATTATATATACAATGGATCTGATAAAAAAAAAAATATCTATAAAAAAATATATTTTTTATAATTTAATTATATTAAAAAGAGTATATTTTCTTTATATTATATATTAATAAAGAAATATTTTGTTTTCTTTAAGACAGTGTCCACTTTTTATGAAACGAATAATGTTTCTCTTTTATGAAACTATTATGTTTTAAGCGACTTCAAGTTTGAGCTGTTATAACATTATTACACCTAGAAATTTCAAACTTGTAACAATAGATATGAAAAAGTTTCAAAAGAATTCTTTTTGTTATATATATTAAAAACAGGGTGAAGAAGCATTAGGGTCACCTGAAGGTAAATGATGATTGCTGTCAACGGAATCTTGCATTAAAAGAACTGCACAGGAGCGTTGCCATCTATGTCGTATCGTAATGGATAAACCGACGAAGGAAGTGTATTCCACATCTTGATGATTCGATGCATTAGGTTTCCTTACAACCACACTTTTAAAGGAAGCCATGCATCCAGGTTCATACAAATAAATAAGCGTCCAGAATCACATCAGATAGCTCTTCGAAATATTCTCCGTTTATCACCAATAAGGTTATCACAATTGGAAAATAGATATTTTATCAAACACAATAAATAGATAAGTTTCACCTGATTTATTGGGCAAACCACATATGAGTCACATATTAAAATAACATCACAATCTTCTTTCTATCTTACTGGTACTACATCTTTTAATTTATTGGTAAAATATATTAAATTTTAATTATATTATTAGATGTAAATGCTCAAGTAAAATATCAATTAAAAAAAGCTATGGAATCAGAGGTGACTGATAAACACAGTGGCCAACGAAAAACCAACGCCTCACGATGGTCTTCAGATGCCGGTCGAGTCTGAGCATTCCTGCTGGTGTCATAAGATGGCAGATTTCTACCACATTTTGACTCCTACGTCGCCTACATACCTACGGTATTACCAAAGGTCATTTCTTTAACCAGGACCATACGGGCAAAATCCTTTTTTAAACATGTCATTAATTATAGATATTAATACAAATAGAGCTATGATGATAAACATTATTAGTTTACGTATTTTACCAAAATATTTCATCCCCCAACTTCTTAATCAACACCTGGAATAATTATAATTAATAATTTATAATAATAAATATCACCCACGGTAAAATAAATTACTTTAATCGTCACATAATGAAGTTATACGTAGTAGAGACCGTAAAATTAAATTATTTCGCAAATAATATGCTAATGGTACAAAACATTAAGCCTAAGTTAATGAAATTTAAGTTTACGAAGCGGTGGAATAATCAAATGAAGGGTTTGTTTAAACATTGATATAATATTTGACTTAAATTATTAAAAAAAAACCCTTACATCAATTATATATTATTCAAAAATAATGAAAATATTAACACTAGCTTTGTCTATTTCAACTACATTTAATATATATATATATATATATATATATATATATTATATGCCATAAAAAAAAATAAAAGATGTGTTTTTACAATAAAATAAAATTATAATAACGTATTACAATTAACCATCAAATTTAATTTAGCACAAAGTCAGCTTACAGCCGATAGCCGCAACTTTATTACAAACCCTCAAGATTTCATTGGCGATAATAAATTATAGTGGGGCAAAGTTAATTAAATTTTCTTTAAATCAAGATAGAAATAGTATTACTAACTCAATCGTTGAAATTAATAGTCAACATTAAGAATATGTTACCCGATTTCATTACATACATTTTCTGTGACTATTTTTCCTGAATAAAAAAAAAATATATATTAATTAATTAATAAAGTCTAGTTTTGTTCCTTCTAATGTAAATTTAAATTATATTATCCTTGCAAAGTGGATTTTAACCATTGATTAAGCTAGGACGTGAATATATATCACTAGTTCAAAGGGTCTCAAATAAATCTTAAGTTTGGTGAAAATTAATTACAACCCTGTCTCAACCTTACGTTATCTTGAAATTTAAGGATTATAAGACACAGCTCCTTAGAGTCTGAGTAAGCTCATAAAACTTACCTTTACATTACCGTCTCATGTGAATGATAAATAATTACAAGCTATTTTAAATCTTATGTAAGCGAGCTACTGTTTCGTTTCGTTTGTTCGTTTTTATAGAGATATTAATGTACGTCACAAATATGTTACGAAAGATAAAAGTGTAGTTTAATGTTATTGTTTGTCGGGAATTGACTCGATTAAAAATATAAAGAATAACAAATAAATAACAAATTCTTTTCATTTTTTCCACTTCTTACTTACATAGCATCTATTTTGAATAAATTACGCATCATAATAACTTGTTTGGTCTACAGTTTACACCATAAGGACCAATTTCGTGGAATCGTTGACGCTTACATCCTTTCACATGATTGCTAAGAAGACAAACCTTCAGCTATTGCAACTTTGGAAAAAATTTTGTGAATATTTTCCATATATTAAGCGAAACACGTAAACGAGTACGATGTATAAGAGATACATGGCAAGAAAACAACGTTAACATTTTTCAAACATATAAAAACTATTTCTTTTATTTTAAATGTCATTAATTTTAAAAGGTTATTAATTATTTAATCAATTAATTCTAAAGCCCGTTTATAAAGTGATTAAATAATAACAGTTTTCTGAGCCAAAATTCCAGTCAAATTGAGTTTGATTTCCAAACCGAACTGATTGGGTGTTTAACAGATTGTTGTTTCAAGTATTGTTACTTTGTGTTCGTATTATTGTAAAACCTCTCCAAGATTGGAGTTATATCCTTAGGAAAGCTATAATTTAATTCATTTATTTATTTACTTATTTATTTATTAGGAAAACAAACAGTTATTTAGAACACATACATAGGAATAATATTAATAAGTATAAACCAATAAAGTCTTTACATATTAATAAAGACACAGACCTATCGTAAAACAACAAAAGATATTCAAAGGTAGTTAAAATTTATAACAAAACAAAATGGATACATGTTAAAATGTTTAAAAATATGAATAATATTGATGTAATTTACTGAAAAAATATATTTCTATTAATTGGTGGACTTTTTTTATCAAGGAACTAAAAACTAATTAAACAAGAAGAAGTAAATAAGTAAGTAATATAAAACTACGAAGGACATTAAAAATTTGGTTCTTCAATTTAGTACTAAATATCTTTTATATATGGTATTCTTAATGCCTATACTTCCAGGAGAGTTCGAACAAATTGCTATTGAAATGTAAAAAATATTATAAAAAAAAAAATTAATTTTATAAGCCGGTTATTAGGTGCCTTATTTAATTATTTGGATCTGCTCAATTAATATATGAATAATATTAATTGAGCCGTGTGTACGAATAGTTTCAATAGCCAAGGTTTACCTAAAAGCGAACATCTTGCAAACTTAATAAACCGCTGTGTTAAATCACCCCATTCATATTCAAATTATCAATTTTCCAAGAACAGACTGAACTCAAAGCTCACCTGCTCCGAATAGAAGTTTTGTGTTTGGAATAGTATGATGCTATATTTTTTCATTGCTTATCAAATATCTCAATTTAAAATATGTTTATCTCTTTATTTTTGAGAGAATAATATAATTATAAGTTTATAATTATACCTTTTTGAACTCTCTATTTTATGTTTCAGAGACCATTCTTTTTAACAGTAACAAATTATAATACAACAATAAAAAAAAAACGGAAATCATTTCCACAATCATACAATCATGTTAAAAAAGATAATCATGTCCAAAATTTAAACTTTTTGTTAATCTTAACTTTTTTTCTTTTATCAGTCTGTTCCAAGATATTATGCAAACAAGAAGTTAAACTTTGTTAGCGCCCAGTGTTTAACTGTTTTAATCACTTTTTGGTTACCGACTGGACTATGTTGTCGTAGCCGACTTTGTAGCCGGGTTTGGGTATAATTTTAGGATACTTTAATTTTAGAGTATTTCTGCTTTACTCCTTTATCTTTATTATTTTATAAATATTGCTTTTTTTTAAATATTTTTAAAATAAATAATTTAAGTAAAGTGATACATTTTCGCATTCAAAAATAAAATAAATTTTATATACATTTTTTGGATATAGATTACAATTTACAAATCTTATAAAAATGATTATTTGAATCGAAAAGAAAATTTAATGGCAACTAAGTCTAATGTATAATAAGGGTTTATTTTGTGGGAACAGACAAAGTCATCGACTGCAACTAGTTGCATGTAAAGTTAAACTGCCTTAATAAAAAAAATATTTACTCCGTAGAACTTATTCTCTGTTTTGTCACTTTCTCACTAACGATGTCCGTCAAAGGTGTGAAAGTAACAAAACAAAAAATGTGTTATTTTAATTATATAAATTAAACTCATAATTACAATAAAAAATTCTGAATGACAGTAACGAAAAGAGTATTAAATACGAATGTGGGTAGTTACAGAAGAGTACGTCCGAATAAGACAAGCATGGAATGCATGATATATTTTGCTGCACGGAAGCAAGTCTTCACAGAGATAACGTCAGATAGAAGAGCTTCAAATAAATTGGTATAATGCACAGGCCTCAAGTAGTGCTGGTAAATGAGTTTTATTAAAATATTTTATAATGATACATTATATAATTACATAATCAAATAATAATATAAAAACTTTAAGGAAGCTCCGTAAAAGAAACTTGTAAATACCAAAAATATAAAATAATTGTGCAATCACACTATTAAATATTTAAGCTAGAATAATTACAAATAAGAAGATAATTTATATGCCTTTGTCTAATTAAAGGACGTCTATTTAAAGTTTTATTACAGTGTTGAGGATTACTTTTACTAAATTAGAAATTTGAGGTTTTTTCAAGTGACGGTAGACAAAAATTTTTAAAAATTAATAAAGTAATATATTTTTATAATTATAAACGTTGCCTATGAATTTTACCAGAATATACGAATTTTGCCTAAAATACAATTCTATATTAATATTATCATAATGCCTTTAATATCGATGGGAAATAAATTGATGCTTTCCATAATTAGTAAAGATTATCGAGTCGAAAACAACCTCAAGGAGAAAGAAAATCTGCATCTTAAAATCCAGTTACGTTTCAAAGTATGATTCTTTCAATACGTTTTCTGACTTAAGAATTATTGAATCTTATAATACTTTGAATTGCGTCAGCAGAACGAACGAATTTTTTATAAATAAATTTTATTTAATACTTCAAAATAATTCTTTTTAAATAACAAGATAAGATATTTTTTTACAAATATAACTTTTAAACAAAGTTCTCTGATACAACGTGAAATCAATAAAAAAATATATTATTCTTACTAATAGAAGTAATTAAATTAGCCTCTTAAAGGTAAACTTTTTAAAATTTATTTAAAAATATATGAAATATTGCTCAGAAATAAAAAAATATATATATTAAAATATTTACTATTTAATACTTTTTTTATAAAGCAAATAATGTTATATACATATTAAAATACAAGAATTACCATATAAATAAATATTGCCAAAATATTTTAGAATATTTCAACAGATATATCTTTTAAGGGACCAATTAATTTTGCCATAATACTGAATACAAAACTGATTTATGCTCTTTGTAAGTTACGTTCAGTGTTTAAGCCATTAGATAACCCCATGAAGTAAACTAGGCTTAAATATCATGTGTCAAATATTGTTATAGAGGTAAAATTATTGATGAGACATTTTAATATCAAATTGGAATTTAATATCAAATTATATTTAATATCAAATTATGGACATCAGTTACTGTAATATTCTTAAGGCCATTTTTTTTCGAAAATCAATTTTGTATTAAATTAAACACGAAAAAAGTAGATAAAACTATAAAAAATAATATAAAACCCAAATATAATTATTTTATAAAAGACGGTTATTCCCGTGACGCGTTCCCTTATCCTCTTATGGCCCTTAACACATAAATTCATGTGGCTTCGGGGACGACCGTGTTGACTGCGACAGGTAATAACATGTCTCGACCCGATTTAAGCCACAAGTCGCTTAGACACTTGTAACACCTTTTTTTTTCAAAATCAACTTAGGTATTAGTAATTCGTTTAAAATAATTTAAGTTAATTTTTTAATTAAAATCTTCAACTATTTGCTAGTTTTTGTGAAATAAAAAAGGATATTTCAGACCTCAAGATACAGTTAGTGCGTTTTGTCTACATCCGGAACTCTATGCCCGCAAACTAAGGAACCGTTGGAGGTAGATGACTAGTTATCTTACTTACTGACAGACACTTACATCTCGTCTACCCGTGAACACGATTGCTGCAAAGCATTCGAAACGTCGGTTTAAAATAAAAATGTAACCAAATTATACGCGAGTTTTAATCCATAAAAAATAGTTTTTTTTTTAAGTATATTTAAATTTGATAAATATATTATAATATATCGATCTTAGATTATTACTATACCTGCATAATCATTTATTATCTATGTTGATACAAGTATGGGTGTTGACACATGACAGGATTCGAAAACCTAGTAGACACTTCCTACTATATGTTAGATCTCACATAATAAAAGTATAAAGATCAAATATTGAAGATTTTAATTCCTTTTTTTCATGTTTGATACTAATAATTTTAATAATATTTATTATGCAGTGTTGTTCCAGAAAGATGCTATTTTGCCCATACCCAGTTAGGCAAAGAAGTAACAATAAACAAACCTATCCCTATCCTGTCCATATGTACAACTATATTATACTATTTTTCATATATATTGTTATATTGAAATACTTTCTAATTATATTGATTATTATAATTACATCCTTACAATATATCAAAAAATTCCAACAAAACAATTGTAACTATTTATTAATTACAATATTAGTGATGCAATATATTAAATTCAATTTAATTCAATCTTAATCCTATAATTAAGCATTCTAACTGAACAGAATGTCACTGAACTTGAGATGAATTGACATAGCATTGCTCGACTGTAAAAGTTAAAAAATTTACTATTGAAAAGTTTTGCTTTAGCATCAAACGATTTTTGCTAGATTTAATTTTAAATTTCTATTTTATATTTTCGACTTGTGAGCAAAACAACACATGAGTTTTATTATTTTAGACAACATAATGTTATTCTTCAGTCTTGAAAATTTTAAAATCAAAAGTATTAAGACATTATATTATTATATATTTCAGTATGTTATAAATTTTTTGTTACCATTTTTAAAAAAATCTTTGTTTTATCAATTTTAGAAATCAGAAACATGTTTTATATTTATATTTGATTGTATGGAACTTTATGTATATTACTTAATATACGAGTAAGTAGATAATTACAATTTTATAATCTTATCACAGATTTTATTCCATTCAATATTGGATCATAGTGTCGACAATATTAAGTACATTTTCGCTTTACTCTACCTATTCTAATTTTTAATATATTTTCTTCATATCTTGTATGTCATACAAGTGACATTAGTTTTCATGTATATTTCATTACTTAGCATACACTTTAAATATTTAATAACTATTGCCTATTTCTATTTTTCGATAGATATAGAAATCAAAGATTTTTCATTTGACAAAGCTTCATTTAGTTAAGGAAAGAGTTATGGATCGGAATTTCAGTATACAAAACAATTAGGTCATATATAATATTACGAGGAGAAAATATCACAAAATTTTAAACGTTTCTATTTCTTAATTTAATAAAAAATATCCCTGTTTTTACAGCCATGTAATCTATATTTAATAAACGTTGCCGGTTCTGTATGTTAAGATCATACTGCAAGCTGTCATCGCCACCACTTTGCTCTGAAGCTATAAATCACTGGTCATTTCAGCAGCTCACTCGACCAACTACGAACATAATGATCTTTCAAAAAGCGTTGAACGTTCAAATTTTATAGTCTGCTGCGTCAAATATTGAAGTGTCGCTCGTAAATATTAAAGTTAACGTTAAAAATCTCAAGAATCTTAGATTATGTTATTGTCATATTTCAAACTGTATCATAATTAGAAACTATTTATTTTTATGACTACAATATTATTTTCATCAGGTACTTAGTCCTTAACTCAATAATTGTCTGATCGAAAAACTACTAATTCTAAACTCTTGATTTTTAAAGCAAATTTAATCTATAAATACCTCGAAAGTAACAGTAAAAGACTAATTAATAAAAATGCAAAGCTTGAAACAATGTATTTTCTTATAATTAAAACAACTTTTTTGCTCCAATTCTTTTTAATTAACTCTGTTTATAAAGTACTAAAAAAGGATATTATTTTTAAGCAAATACAAAAAAAAAACATTGTTCAAAAATAAATAAATCTAAATTTTATTAATCATGTGAAGTCTTCTAGTATTAAGACTGACATTTTATATAATAATGCAATATCTCAGTTTCTTGACATAAGCGCATGAAATGACATATGGAGAAACAAACACTCAAAGTAAATAATTTCACTTCGCTTTAACTAATTCTCGTGGATTTTCAAAACGTTTTTTTCAATGAACAGAGCGTTAATGGACTTGAGCTAAATTTACATCTTCTTATTCATTTGTAAAAGCTTTCGGAATCGGATTTCGGTTTTAAATAGCATCTTTGATATCAAAATTTTAGTATTTTAAAGTTTTCAAAAATATTCATTAGAAATTCTTATTTTGAATGTGTTACATTCATAAAAAGATTCATTTGAAGTTGTAGCAACTGTATCTTAAGGGCAATCAAAGGTGTGTGATAAGCAAAGTTTACTAATGAAATTATATTAAAGTGATTGAGAAGCTATAGATATTGTTACATTATAAAAAAAATATCGCAATTTGTAGATAAGAATCAGGTTGGAAGGGCTAAAACAAAACCTTTTATTACTTTATAGTATCAGTGTGTGCTCTAAATAATTATTATGGCAAGACGATTAATTCTCTGAGTCTTAAGGTTTTCTAATTTTAAACAAAATTGATAATGTCATTGTTCGTAGCGGTTCACTTAGAAGTTGAGTTTAAGGCTAATTTTAGAAAATTAATTAAAATTTTTTTGTACGCTGCAATTTTTTTTAAAGAAATTAGTTTCTTAAACTTTGGTACTTTATTACAAGTGTTAATTTAAATCATTTCTATTTCATCTGAAACAATTAACTAAATAAATACAAAAAACAATAAACCAATATGAAGTACTTGATTATTTGTTACTACAGTGAGATAAATTTTATACCCCTCAGCCTGCATGTATTATAATATTGTCATTAAAATAGCACCAAATTAAAAGTTTATAATATTAACAAATCTTCTTCCGAAAATATACTTCTTCGATAGTTTCGATGAGATATTTAAATACACAGCACTAAATATTATGTAAAATTCATATAACATTATTTTAGACGGGCAGAATATTTCGAAAATTTTAAAAGAAGTTTTGCATTTCTTATTTCAATAGAGAATATTTATATTTTATAATACATTACAAGATACATTATTAAATATTTCAACTTACGCAGAGCCTGTAATAAACGTTGTCTGTTCTATATGTTAAGATCATACTACAAGCTGTCATCGCCACCACTTTGCTCTGAAGCTATAAATCACTGGTCATTTCAGCATCTCACTCGACCAACTACGAATATAATGTTCTTTCAAAGAGCGTTGAACGTTCAAACTTTATAGTCTGCTGCGTCAAATATTTAAGTGTCGCTCGTAAATATAAGAGTTAACGTTAAAAATCTCAAGAATCTCAGATTATTCACATATCAAACTGGTCTATCTTACTATATTTAGTAATTGAATATGTAAAATATTTGGGACTATGCTCCTAATTTTTCAAAACATGATAGACTGGAATAACTCGCTGGATTTCATTGTTGAACATTTGTACGTTTGATTATAAATTATTAAAAAAATAATAACGAATTAAAAAGGAATAATTTAATAAATATCTATATACGTTTTTATACGTTATAAAATATTTCGTAACATAAAAGAAACCTCAAGAATTCAACTTATACATTCATAATTAATAACTTGATCTTAAGAAATAGAAACAATACAATACCAATATGAATTTATTTTTTGGATTTAAGTCATATTCGTCGAAGAAGCAGCCAAGTAGCTAATTTGATCAGTATATAATCTAAGATAAGTGTAAAGCGGGGTTCACTATTAAATAAACGTTTACACTTACACAAGTTTCTTTTTCTATCTTATAACAAATTTCTTTTACTACAAGACAGTCGCACGACATATTACAATGTAAATCAAATTGCTGATTTTTGCAGCCACAAAAATTATATAGGTTAATTTAATATAAAAAATCAATGAAAAACCTTTGTTCCTTGTACAATACTGAGACATAGTACCAAAATATTATATCTTAATATAACTGAAATAGTAGTCTATTTGCAATTACACAAATTACATATTTTCCCTATAAAACATTATTATATTGCAATCAAAATTATTTATTCTGAAAAAAACTGCATATATTGTCTACGGTAATATAAAGTTCGCAATATTTACAGAATAATTGATACAAAATAACTGAAATAAAATTACATAAATAACAATATTTTATAATGTTTTAAATCTTTGTAGGTTTTTTATGGAATTCATTACGTATATATTTTTTGCAAAACTGCAAATATATTCTATTATTTTGATAATAAATTACAAAACATGTTTCAATAACAAAATTCTTTTTACTTTATATAAAAAAAACGTCTTTTTATTAATTTTATATATGCAATGCCTAGTTTTATTAAGCATATTATAATAATACGAAAGATATACTTAACGACTATATTTATTAAACGACAACTTATTTAATTCAATGTTTATTTCAATTTAAAAAAAATCCTTTATTCAAATAATGTGTACTTCCTTTAGAATAATCTTTTTATTGATACACAATTAAATTATTGAGCAATGGCAAGTAATAAAATGGACTTACTTTAAGAAGTAAGTTTTTTTTGTCTTAAAAATATAAAAACCAAAAACATTAATATTGTTTTAGATTTTTAAAATTTTAAAATACTATTAGAATTGTAAAAATAACACATCAACAATAGTAAAACTTCAACTTAAATAAGTATTACCAAATTATTACAGATAACGTTGTTTTACTAAATTAATTATCTTTACCGAGAGTGAAATACAGAAGTGATTTACGCGCACTTTGCCAGTGACGTGAATGTTGAAACTGTCAGACAGCGCCACCAAATAAACTAGACTTATATTCTTTGTAAGATAATTTTATGAGATAATTTTATAAAATTATAAACAATATTTTAATAATAAATTCTTATGCGTTATAATTTGAACTTTCAAATACAATTACTATAATTAAATGTAGTTGATATTTGATATCGGAACCAGAAACATCACATATACTAAAAAGAATAAAAAATATAATTTTAATATATTTTATTACATTTTTTTTTAAATATGCAATGTTTCATTTTAATTTTAACTATAAAAATTCGTCGGCATTTGGCAGTGGAATTCGACAGTAAAAATTCAGTTGAATAAGCTGTTATTTTACATACTTTAATTAATTATATTTATACTATTATATTACAAAAATGTAAAATATTTTACGTTCAGAACATTAAATAAATAAAGTTCTTAACATTATTCGGGAATATAAATACGAAATATAAATATATTCGACATAAATACGCGCTCTGCTTTTACTATTGTGGGTAGAAATTAAACAAGTCACAAATGTTAACTTGTTCTGAATTAAATTTAGTTCTACATAATTAAAAAATATATATTATATCATTTTTACAGGTTGATTTTTTTATTTAATTATGTGCATGTATCAAGTCACTTACCATAAATAAATTTCTTCTTTCAGAATGATTTATTATTCTTATTCTACGTCACAAGTGTTCATATTTTACAATTCTATGAAGTCTATCAAAAAGTCGCTTTCTGCCATGGAACTTATTCAATAGTAAAATAACGGAATTCCAACTAAATTCAGAAGTTTTCCTCGAATACGTTCACAGCATTTTAATCAGCGGAATTTAACCACTTCAAAAACTTTATAATTACTGCACTTAATACCTTACAATGGCAAGAAGTTGAAAGATCCGAAGAGATTTGTGCTCAAAACCAGCAGGTTCACATCTTTAATTATTTTTTAACACAACTTTACCGTGTGTCTACTCCATTTTATGTATGTATGTATGCAAAGTATATGTATGTGTATGAACTTAAGAGTTCTTGGCCTCCTAAGGTTATGAAACAGTTTCAGCATGTAGAAAATTCTGCTTTGATTGCCTATTTCGTAAAAATACTGAGTGGAAGGCCTGATTTTATTTATTCAAACAGGACGTTTCATAATATAAATTAATTACATTATAAATAATCATATTATTTTGTACCTTAATAGTTTTTTTATATTATTTTACTAATAAGGGAGTTATTGTAGTAGCGCCGATTTTCGATTATTATTTTCTTTTTCAAAAAAACTACGAGATACTTTTTTTCCAATTGTGACAATTTTTTACTGACATTTACACGCGTCATTGATACCAAAACCAACCCGATTGCGCTATAAGTTTATTATAAATCGAGAATATGCTATTTTTATTTTTTTATCTTAAAAAAATTTTTGGACGTTTTCAAATTTATCTATATCAAGCAGCAAAAGCAATTTATCAGTTTTCCAATTTTGAAAGATAATTGTTTTCAAAATCATGATAAATCAAATAAGAATGGTCAGTAAAATATTGTAAGCTAAAACATCTACTTCCATGGAAATTGAAATCATTGTATTTGGATCCAAATAAATAGGTTTTCAACTTCTGATATTGAAATAATAGGTCTGTAGTAAAAAATCAAAAAGATCACAAAACAATAAGACTAAATTCATGTAATTGAATTTTGTGACATTATTACAAAATTTAAATTTATTAAGCTACAAAAATAGTTAAAACTTATAATATATCTTATATACAAAGAAACTTAAACTTTCTGAAAACAATACAATACTGCTTTTCAACTTATTTTATATACTAGATCATAAATTGTAACTTGAAGGCAAAAAAGAAGGTGTGAAGAAGGATTCACTATCAAATGAACTGCTAATTCTGTTCTGATCTCATAAATTCCTTTTACTACAGGTTTTTCATCATATTAAAATGGAAATCACACTGGCGATTTAATTTCAAGCCTCGAGAAGCTTTATTATAAAAATAGTAAAGTTAGTAAAGAAAAAGTCAATTACGTGTTTATTTCTTTCTTGTGTATTTGTAATATTATTTTGTTTTCTAAATAATATTTTCCTTGTGCCTTTGAACTGTGACCAATTTTATTTATAAAGCCTGATGAATTTGTAAGATTAATAAAAAGTAAAGCCCTTGTCAATAATAATAAATTGTTTCTATAAAATAATATTCAATTATAATAAATTTTATTTATTAGATGGAATATAAAGTTTGCTATTTTTCAGATTACTCAAATTAAATTTCATAAATAATTTTTACGTACTATGACGTACTATGAACTAGTGTTACGTAATTATTTTCGAATACTACGTTTTATTAAACGTTTTACTAAACGTAGTATTCGAAAATATTACGCAAATACGCAATTAGTTTATTAAAATTAATTATCTTTACCGAGAGTGAAAAACAGAACTGATTTACGTTCATTTTGCCGGTGACGTGAATGTTGAAGCTGTCAGACAGCGCCACGAAATAAACTAGACCTTAGCTATTATTCGTGAGATAATAATACCTAAGGCTAAATAAATTAGATAAGAAGAGATAAAATATATATTAAAATGCTCAAAAATATAAAGTTAACAAATTAAAGAAAAAATTCTTTAATAAAACAAATTTGCATAAATTATAATATGTTATTAGTGTTTCAACATATTAAGTCTGCAATTCTTTTGTCAATTTATTGAAAACTTTTAAATTTGTTTTAGCGGAATACCATTAATGGAAACCAAATAAATTATTAATAATTTAATCTCATATAATATATACAACGTGTGGTTTTAAAATTATTAAACCATTTTTATAACTTGACAGGTTTTTACAAAACTATTTAAATTTAATAAATATCATTTATTCAAAATTAATAAACTTTTTATTCAGTGTCGTAAAGAAATTAGGCTGCATCTTAAAGTAATATAATAAAATATATCGTAATAGCATAAAATGTTCAATAGCAATTTTTTTATTATTATGTCTATTTTATATTATCTAAATAATTGGTGAAGTTATTATTATATATTTTTTATATAATTATATAACATATAATTACGTAAACTGTGTAAATATTTTTTTTTCTAGTTATTTTTTTTTTTATTAATTTATATAGTTTTTTTATGAAATTAAAAATTTTATATTTATATTTATATATTTTTTATTTCGAATATTTTAAATTAAATACTCAATAATAAGTTTATCAACAAAAATAATAAAAATTACACTAAGCTAGTTTAAAAACATTTACTATATAAAAAACAACTCATTAAAAACATTTACAATTTAGTACTCAACTTTACGTATATTATTATATCGCATTCATAGTTTAAACTAGTAAATTATAAATAATAATTTTATTGAATTATAAATATGATATAAATAAAACAATTTTAGAGAACCACGTATTAGAGCATTTACATCAACAAATAATTTTGTCAAGAGCTCTGAAATTCAGGATTGCACTTTGAGAGTGACGTGAAATGTTGAAACCGTCGGACAACGCAACCAAATATACCAGCCAAGAATATACGTGAGATAATACCATCATAGAGGTAAAATTATTAACGTAAAATATCTTATTTTCAAATTATTAAAAGATAATTTATTGTGCAAATCTTTTAAATTTTCGTCACCGGTTATTGTAATTCCAGAAGACGTTAATAATTTAATAATATGTTACATTTAAAGAACAGCAATTTTTATATTTTATCTTCAATTCCCTTTTAATTGTGACTGCTTTTTTATCAGTTATGCATTATGAAATCCAGTTCAACCTGACAATATTTAAAAAATATTTATAATGAAAAGGGAAATCCATACTTAGTCTTACTATTTACTGTTTTTCTATTGCATTCTTAGTGTTTAATATTATTCTTAGTGTTTAATATTAAATAAAAATCGATGGAATTCATAATTTCTCTGATTTTTTTAGTGTTCAAGGTAAAAGAAATATAAGAAATGACGTTTCTTAAAAAAAAATCTTCGTTACTATTTACTAAAGATTTTACTTTCTGAACAACCATAAGTCATACTATAGGACATCCATAGGTTATCCATAACTTAAGGGCCCCTGTATATATATTTATAACTAAAGTGGAAGATAATTTAATTCAATTGGACTAAATTCTTCACTGCCAACAAATCCTTCACTATCGACAATCTAACACAACAGATCTGTTGTGGCAATTTGTATGACGCCACCATCAACCACCACGCCAACAAAAATGAATACCACAGTCGGAAAGGTACAGCCTCCTGACTTTACCACGAATTCCATGGAAATAATCCTCAACTGACAGAAAAAAAATCATGTCATTGTTACAGGATTTTCTGTTACAGCAATAAAATATATCTATTTGAGTTTAAATTATTTTTCATTTGCAATGTCGGCCGCGCTCGTGGTAGCGGTCAATCTACCGCGGAGGCCGAGGTGGCCGCAGAGGCTGAGGTTGGAAAAGAGGACAGGAGCCGGAGGCTGGCACATTATTTACTAAAATATACTATTTATTAATTAAAATAGAAAAACAGCATTGTATCCTTTAAATTCATATTTTTAAATTAGGTAAACAAAAAAAAATTGTTTAGTCATCCCAAAATTTAAATTTTCTTTATAATACTTGTATGTGTAGCTGTGTGTGCTTGTCCTCTATTTTCTCATATACTTATTATAAGTAATCTTTTTACTTATGATTTATTTAGTGTTGGTTCAAACAAACTAGTTCTAATATTACGGTTATTTTTGTAATTTTCGTATTTTATTTTTTGTGGTATACAATAAAGTATATTAAAATAATAATGTCTATTATGTTATAGCTTAATATATCTCATTGTAGATTCATTTATGTTTATGCACTGCATATATCTAGCACTATGTTAAACTTTACTTAATATCTGTTACAACTAGAACACTGATCATATATACAGCCTTCTTTTTGTTTGATTGTGAAATTCCAATACAAAGTGAAAATAAATAACCAATTACTGCAAAAATAATAAAGCAAATCTTGAAACAGTATATTTTCTTATTGGTAACAACGATGTCTTGCTCCAATACTTTTTCAATTAGCTTTTTCACTCAAGAAAGAGTATTTGTTAAATAGATAGAAAAATATTATTGTTTCTGTAATAAATAACAATTGCATATCTCAAAAGAAAAAAGAAAACGGTAAGGATCAGTTGTCGTTCTGTGTGTCAACTGAGATAACGAGTATGTGTCTGGAGTTGCAAAAGGACACTACTTCGCTGCATGCAATTTTATTCGAATTATACATTAACTAAGTAGCTAGTCTGTTATTGTTAAAGATTAATTCTAGTAATAGTAATAATAAAATTAACATATTAAATATTTAGCTCAGTTCTTCAAGAAATATAAGTGGGGAAACAAGCATTAAAAGTAAATAATTTCATTTCGCTTCAACTAATTCTCGTATAATTTCAAAGTTTTTTTTCAATGAACAGAGTGTTAATGGATTTAAGCTAAATTTCCATATTTTTATTCAATTGCATAAGCTTTTTGCATTCCTTATTCGTGATCGGTTTCTTCGGAAGCGAATGCTGTAACAAAATATCTATAATTAAATTTAAATTTAAATAAATATAAATTATTTTTTGTAATAAAGGGTTCTGGGAAATAATGATAACTCCAAGGAATAGTAGTATCTTAATATAATAATAACATTTCATAATATGATATAATTGAACTAAAATTTGAAATTATTGTCGTCAATATCTGAGAATCTGTTACTTTTTCAATAAAGCTAAAACAATTTTGACAGATATGGCTTTTGGTTTGTCCTTTTTTTTAATGCAAATATTTTCTGTGATTTATTATAAAGTTACATATTTTATTGTCTTGAATATAAAACATAACATCATGAAAAATTCATTACATTTTTTTTTTAATATTACTATAAAACAGTAGGATTATGTGAGCAGTATAACAATAGTAAGTAACCTTAACACATTTTTCAGTTGACATACATATTATCAAAATATTTTAATCTTCAGTTAAAAAAATCATCGTCTTTTCCTCGTCGTAATAAAGTTTAAATTAATTTACATCACATCGTTATTAATAAATAAATTACTTAAATTAAAAATATTGAATAAATAATATTATAGAAAAATCAAGCAAATAAAAAAATTGGAATTCATGACATGAATGAGAAATATTTATCTTATCATATCATGAGCAAAGTGAAGAAGTTCTGTCTTTACTCTTGTGACTTAAACTCCCATTTCTGTAATGAAAGATAGTTTATACGAGCTCTCGTGATGTGGTCATTGCTCGTAGATAAGTTATAATACAGTAACTTTTTGAAGTTACCATACATTTTTACATATTATATAGTTATTTCTAAACATTTTTAAATAATCCCACTTTTTTAAGCTTGAAATTTTTTCTCATAATTACGACAAGAATCGTGAATATCAGCATTTTTAAGTAAAAGATGATTTCCAAAGAAATTAGAATTATTCATTCTCCATGTTTGATATTATCTATTGGGTTCAGTTCTTTTATAACGTAATAGAAAGCCTTAAGAACCTTAAGAATCACTGCATTGAACTAAGCTGTAAATACACACATTTCACGTAAATAACTAACAACTTAGTGTTTAAATTAAATATATATAGTGAAGTAAACACGCAAAGTAAATAATTTTACTTCGCTGGAAATAATTCTCGTCGATCTTCAAAGCATTTTTTCAATGAACAGAGCGTTAATGGACTTGAGCTAAATTTACATCTTATTCAATTGTAGAAGCTTTCGGAATCTCTTTTTACAGATTGGTTTCTTGCGTTTCCAATGGTTTTAAATAGCACCTTTGCTAGAAAATTCTAATATTATTAAGTTTATTATTATTTTTCCGTTAATTAAATTTATATATATTTATTATTTTTTTTAATTTTAAATATTAATAAGCTTATTACTTCTATTATTATTTCATAATAATAGAAGTTTATTATATTAAAGAGATAGTTGATTAAATATAATAAAAATATTGGTTGCTGATTTCAATAATGGATAGAATAATAATCAAAGTGATTAAAATACGATTTCTAATAAAAATGGTTTTAAAAAGATTGATCGATTTTCTTAGTATTAGACAAAACCTTTTAAAAGGGTTGACTCTTTCAGAAAATAGACTAAAATAAACTATTATTATAATTCCAAAACTAATTGGTACAACTCATTAAAACAATAAAATAACAAATAACAGAACTATGTTTTTGCACTTTTAAAAATCCATTTATTAAGCTTTTCATAGATTCGATTAATTTTTTAAGAATTTCACATAGATTGGAAAATTATCGTAAAATTATGCAATTTAAATCCATAAGTTATAAAAAATATATATATTTTTAAGAAGTTCTTGAGATATTTTAAGTTTATTATTATTACATTAAAGCTTATAGAATCGAACAAGAGAAAAATATAAATATATACATCATGGTAAAGCTAGTGTTCCTTATACACAAACTACTTAAAAGCGTATTTCTGTAATGGAAGATAGTTTATATGAGCTTTTATGACGTGATCATAGCTGTTAGATAAGTAGCCAGTATGTTATGATGTGATGGATATATCATATCAATATATTAAAGAATTATAACTGATTACACTATAAAAGTTTAAAATATTTATTTAAACATACCACAGGAATTTAAAATATGCCGTGAAGAAAAGCTAATGATATACGTTTACAAATAATATCAGGTATAAATATGTAGCAAGGAGGCAGCAAAATAGCTAATTTGATCTGCATAAAGTTTAAGGTCAGTGTAGCGCTGAGTTTGCTATCGAATAAGCGGTTATTCTACACTGATCTCGTAAATTTCTTTTACTCCAGGTGAGTCCCTCGCCATATTAAAATGTAAATCACACGCCGATTTAATTTCAGGCCTCGAGAGCCTTTATAGGAAAATGTAATATAAGTACTTACTAAGAAAACTCTTTAATATACTGATTGGAACAAAAAAAAATTTTGTGATAAATATTGTCTAATGGAACCTGATATTGTTTTATTATTTTTATTATATTGTGTAATATAAAAGAAAAATATTTTAAAAAATTTTGTAATTTGCGTCCTTATAAAATAAATTTTCTATAGATATTATTATTATATAACAAGAATTTTATGTGTAAAAAATTTTCTTAATTAATCAATTTATAAACGCATATTTATTGAGTAATATACAAAATTAATTATCAGGTAATTAATCTCACTTAATATATGCAGTGCTTGGTATTGATAAATTTGGGTATTATGTATGAGATAATATAATCATAATGGCAAAATATTTTAGTATTAAATTATTATACTCAATTATTACCTCAAAATTTTCAGTTATGGATTTGATTTCGGATATATTTGTGTGGTGCAAAATTGTATTTGCCATATGTTACAAATACCTTTTATTTAGTGGTCGGAGGAAATTGTACATACTGAAGCAGCTTGATGCTTTAGTATTCGATCTACTCTTAAGAAACACTTGCTTGAAACTAGTAAATATATAACTCATCACGTATAAAACTGGCCACCACCAGACTGGCAACTTTATTACAAGAAAATAAATAAACAGATAAAAAAATATCAGATAAAATCAAAATAAATAATTGACAGACACTTTCATCTCGTCTACCCGTGAACACGATTACTGCAAAGTATTCGAAACATCAGGTTAAAATCAAAATGTAACCAAATGTAAAAATAGTTTTATTTCAAATAAATAAACTTTTGAGTCGATATATTCAATCAGCCTAATCAGGTCGAGGCAATATGCGATCCTCGTTTTGACAGGAGATAAATTATAAAATACTACCTTGAATGCGCTTTTAGTACGTGTTGTGTAAATCAGAATGCTGGGCTATGAAATAAATATATAAATCTAAGTGCATGCTCCTGTAATGAAAATGTTTAGATGGATGTTTGTGGTAACGAAAATATATAAGGAAAGATTAGGAAGTTAATGCGATGGGGCTTGCAACCATTGCAACATTTTTGTAGATTACAACCGTCATTCCATAACAGATTGATAATAATTGAAACATTTCAACTAATAATTTTGTTTGTAATTATACATATTCGTTTTTAACTAACACTAAAATGATTTCACAACAAAGAGTCAATACAAACACTTACTTTAACACGAAACGAAGAAATCCGAAAAAAAAATCAAGGTCACCAATTTCTCTCCAATTTCTTGCCTAATTAATTGGTCATGTGAAGTAGTGGGCGCAACTCATCGCTTTTACCACCTTCAGCCAATGGAGCCGAAAAGTTGTCGAGTGTTGACCGCGAGCCGGTAGACACGGCGAGGGTAGGTCCTCAGGACATATTCAATATATAAGAAAAATCTTTTGGGAGGCCTACGCCTCGGACTGGGCATCTATAGACTAGCATAATGATGATGATGATGAAAAACAATATTCATTCATATAATGTAAAAAATCATGAATTTTTTTTTAATCGTAGTTTTTGAGATACCTTCATATCTATTTCAACGAAATTTTTTTTTACTATACAATGACGTACACAATTAATACATTGTATAAACACATATGTATGTAGATGGTGTATTTATTGCAGAACCAACAATGTTCGACTATTCGTTAAACAAACATACTTTCAGCTCTTCTATTGATTAATTACATTGGGAAGTATTTATTTGTATATTCGCAGAGTTCATTGGAATAATATTGAAACAAGAATGTTTTCATCAATAAGGTTCTATTTTTAGGTTTTAAATTTAAATATTCAATTCAGAAATTACTACAATTCAATTGTTTTGACTATGTCATAATTTAGTTTATGATAGTTTATTTTTTAAAAAATCTGAAAATTACAATGCTGATTCTCATTATATCTTCACGATTTTCCCACTTCTGATTTAACATATTTATTTTTATTTGTTTAACGTCAGTGACGCATTTCACATGCTATGTATATAGATATGATTATATGAAAAACACAACAACTAGCCTTGACGAATTTATCAAATAAAATGTATTATAAAATAATTATATTTATATATTAATATCAAGACCGAAAATTCAGAATTATTCAGTCAGGAGTAAAATTTCAATTTTAAATACGCAACATTGCTTATCACAATTTAATTATTATTATTATTTTGTTTTGTTTTTATATGGATCTTTCCTGGACATCTCTCGAGGATATCCTGTGCTGAGATATCCGGTGAACTCTGATACTGCTACTACACTTCCGTATTTTCTTGTATATAAGTTTTTGTTATACATAAGTGAGGTTGACTGCCTATAATTAGTACTTAATATTTAAAATGATTAACCTCTAATCCAAAATTTTTAGGCATTTGTATACATATATACATATATACTTAATCAAATCTATTCAATCATTTGATTAGTAGAATTGGAGAATCCTAATTTTAATATTTTCTTGAAAATCAATAAAAACTATGGGACATTTTTTTATCAATTGTGATCACTTTTTACGACATCAACAATCGTCTATAAGAACCATGACTGACCCGATCGCATAAATTGTTTGTTAAAATTAAAGAAAACCGTTTTGACGATTTTTTTAGAAAAGTTATCAGCTCTAATTTACATGAAAATACTTAGATTGGTACCACAAACACACCGAACATGCAATCAGTATTCTAGAAATCGCGAAATAATCCGATTGGTGGACTTTGCTGAAAACTAATCATCTATAACTTTGCGTGTATACGCATCGTTTGCTGCCAAATCGAATGCAATTGCGTAATCAGATCCCGAGAAAATAGAGCAAAAAAAAAAACGCTGACATACATAAACACATACAAATAAATTTTTAAAAGTGCCTATAATTACTCGACTCTAAATGTAAATTTAACAGAAAGCCGATTTTGATAATCGGGTTGTTTACAATAACTTCCTTAATCAAGAAGAAAGTAATAAAGGAAAAATGGCAAATTATGAATAACAATCCCATTGATATCTATTGAGTAATTAGAAGTAAGTTGACAGATATACAGACAGCCTTTATAAAATAAAAAAAATATATGAAAGTTATACTCAGGAAATAAATTATATCACAATATAAATACTTCACAACCTTGGAGGCTTTGCCACTTCTAAACCTCTCAAGCGTTACTATTATTTATTGGGCCATTTTTATTTAGAAGTTCCGACGTTTCCCGCGGGTGCAGTGTGTACCGATTACGATAAAAGCCGACTAAAGTTATAAAAATTTAAACCAAACAAATATTTCAATCTTCAAAATTCTTATACCATAACGCAGTAGAAGATGTATGATTCATTATTGGTTATTGTGATATAGTTTAATTTGCTCGCAGTTTCAAAAGTAGACAAATTATTATTGTTAATAAACCGATAACCTGTGGGGTCAAGTTTATCCAATAATTTATTTCACCAATTTTTCTATTCACAACCCGTCAATATAAAAGTAAGGTCCTTTCTTCTAACATAACCTTTTGTATAATAATAATTTCTATTAGAATCAGATATATTATGGCTATTTATATGTGATGATAAATATTCAAAATATGATAAGTAGATTCATTAATTTGATTATATTTTAATATATCCATAATAATATTAGTATACACAAACCACATCGACATATATAATACACATAACTGACAAAACGATAGACACAACTTCATTAAAAAATATATAACCAAACGAATTTTCAATAAACGTTTTACCTTCTTTTTTAATAAAAAAATTGGGTTTTGTTTCCAACTTTTCTGAAATATTTCCAGCAAACACATCGTTTTTACGCCATATTGTGGATGCCCAAATATTAAAATGCCGCCTTGGTAATATTATCGCCATTAACTCTGAAAGTTCGAGAATCCTTATTGAAAGACCTGCTATTTATTAGATAATGCTATTCAATACACATCTTTAAAAACAAGCAAAACATTTATTTCGTTCTGCATAATTTTCCTTCCTAATCCATTAATATTGCCGCAATCAGCAAAGATGCCTACAAAAACCCTTTTCTTTTGGGCAAGAATGAACTTGACATTCGTGAAGTATTAAGGATGTGGGAATTTGACAAATACTCGGAGCTTTCGATGGATCGCTTCCATCTACAAAGTTCTCACTTCGCATTTCCATTATCATCTTTGAGCACCATGACGTTTCCTATATTCCAAATGAAGACTGGAGGAACCTTAAAAATATTTTTTTTCTTCAATCGTTCTTTTTGTATTCAATCAGATACAAGGTGCTATGAATACATCTGTTTTGACATAAAACTCTATTGTCACAGAAGGTATCCAGATTTAAGTTGTACTTGGGATATGTGAGTAGAATTGTGCTATATATAGTTACAAAAGTTTCTCCATGAAATTCTTATACAATTTCAACCACACTAAACAATTTCAAATACAAACTAGATAAAGGCTTCTAGCGATCAACGTACATTAAAATAATACTTACATTTCAACAACCAATACAACGGTACTGGATCTGAAGGGAACAATAAAAAATATCTCTTTTATAAATTATATTTTAATGCAACACTAGTTTTTTCAGTTCTTCCAAAACTAGTATTTTTAATTCAACACTAGATGTAAGATGCCTGTTACTAAAATAGAAAAAAATGTTTTATTGAAAAAAAAGTTTATTTAACACATTTTTTAAAGTCAAATCAACCATCAAGTTATATATCTAAGCCGGTGACTGAACTCGGGGCTTGTCTTTATTTTTTTCCTAGCAAAATTTAATGTCTGTTATTTTTAAAAAATCATTCGGAATAAAATTAACATTATGATAACTATTCAAAAACTATATCAAAGAACAAAACAGCAACGTTTCAAAAAATTAAGAAAAAATTGGAGAAAAATCTTTTTTAGCTTTTAGTTTGTGTTTTATCCGAAAAGTCATTGATTGTTATTAAATATATTTTTATTAAGTACAATAATATTAGGCTATATTATATTAATAGTATTATAAGAACGGTAGAAAAACACTTACTCTTAGGCATTTTTCAATCTATAAAATAAATATATTTTCATTTAAATTTATCTCAAGCTCATAGAAAATACAAATATATGGCGACATGAGTTAAGTGAGGGAGTGTTTCTTTTAAACAAACGCATTAAAATCTCGTGTATGTACTGGAAGATAGTGTATACGAACTTTTATGGGGTTCATAACTTTTATAAGTTGTTTTATATCATTCTATCAAACATATTGTAATAATTAATAAAGTTTATAATATATATTAAAAGATATCACAGGACTTTGAAATATGCCGCGAAGGTGAACTAATAATGATGTAAGTGTAAAAAATAGAAAATACAAAAACAATACCGTATATTTTACTGCCTAAATTCAGTCATAAATATGTAGCAAGGAGGCAGCAAAATAGCTAATTTGATCAGCATAAAGTCTAAGGTGAGTGTAGCGCTGAGTTTGCTATCAAATAAGCGGTTATTTTTACACTGATCTCATAAATTTCTTTTACTCCAGGTGAGTCCCTCGCCATATTAAAATGTAAATCACGCGCCGATTTAATTTCAGGCCTCGAGAGCCTTTATAGGAAAATGTAATATAAGTACTTACTAGGAAAAGTTCTTAACGTGTTTATAGAATATCTTAATTGTAAATATTATTTTTAATTTAATGAACACTTGTTTTTTTTTTATTACGTTTACATAATTTAAAAGATGGTTATTTATATTATATTGTTATAATTAGTATATTATTGATAGGAAACTATGCAGACTACGATGAAACTTGTAAATTAAAAACGAAATCAAAATAAAAAAAGATGTATTTGTAACATTTTATTGCTTGTGTGCCCATTCCCAGATCTTTCTAATTGAGTAATATACAAAACAAATTAGAAGGCGATAAATCCCATTTAATATGTGCAGAGAAAAAAAACTTTCTTACCCTATTGATCCTAGCAAGACTAGCATCCTAAATTTCTAACACTTTTAAAAACGTATTGATGGTTAATCTATATGGCAGATATTAGTCGAACTATGGCATAAATAAACTATGGTTAGTTATTACCTTTAACTGTAGAAAACTGATGCAATCAATTGAGATATTTCATGAGATAAATATAGATGAGATAAATCTTTTAAACTCTTAGTCATTTGAAACGAAAAAGGGAATGCTAAAAATAATAAATATATCACAAATTCATTGTGATTAAATATTATATCCAAAAGTTGGTGCAAATTCATTTAAGTTGCAGACATTTTGCTGCATTTAAGACCTCAATTAATTTTACCAAGAGCTCTTAAAAACAGAACTGATTTACGCACACTTTGTAAGTGACGTGAAACGTTAAAACTGTCAGACAACGCCACCAAATAAACTATGCTTGGGTATTATGTGCAAGATAATATAATCATAGAGGTAAAACATTTTAGTATTTAATTATTGTTCTTTATAATAATAATATCATCAAAAACTCACATTATATTTAAAGTATGAGTACTAGATATGATTACTTCAAAGTGGAGAATCGATTTGACTCATTGATAAATTTTTGTGTGATGCAAATTTTTTGTGTCTAACTGGTACAAACATATTTAACATTTTGTTATTAGGATGGCGAAAATCTTGTATAGATGCAGCCTCCTGTCTCATCATTCGATCTGCTCATTATAAATAATTGCAAAAAAATCTAATCCTTTATAAAAATGGCCACCACCAGAATTAGACTGGTTACTTTCTTGCTAGAAGGAGATAAGCCACCTCTTTATTTCATTCTTGGTATACACAATAGGTCTAGAAATCACGTGAGAATGTGACTCTCATTTAGACAGAAGGGGACAAATTATAGGATAAAGAGTAAAAATGAAATCTTAGTACATATTGATTAGAATACTGGGATATAAAATATATATAATATATTTATGTATATATATGACATGTAAATGTTGAGATAAATGTATGCAGTAACAAGAACATATAAGGTAAGAAAGATGTATCACCGGTGATTAGTAAGATGATGAGTAATCATTTGTCTTAGTAAGGTCATGTAATGCTGAGGGATGAGAAAGATAAAGAAAAGAATCTCAGTAGGAACAGAAATGTGGACGTGAAAAAAAAGAAAAGGTCCTGAAAAAATGTTATACCAAAGTAGCTAGTTCTCAATGAAATAACGCATGTACGTACGTATAGAAGTGCATGGAAGCGTTTATTGTGCCGACCCCAAATGGATAGCATAAGGGCAGAGAGATGATGGTTAGAATTCTGTATTATGAGTATTCAACGCGTAGCATTTGTTTTAATTTAAAATTATATTTGATGTATAGATTTCACTTTGTTAATTTTTTTTTAAATATATAAATAAATAAAATATTACAGTACCCTAATATCAGTGATTTGTTCTGTTATTCGTAACTTCAATAACCACTTGGTTCTAATTTAAAGTTCAAATGTCAATTAATAGACAAAAAAGGTTCGTCCTTCAAATAAAATTATTGAGCTGAGCGAAGAGAAGCTCTTTACTAGTCAATTCGATCTAATTTTGTCGTCTATCTCCTTCTACACCGATCAAGGTATACTAATCAAATTTGGACCAGTTTTCACATGCCTATCTATCTATAGATACAATTTGGAAAAAAAACTAATTATAAATTAAGAGTAATATGCAATTTATTTTTAATCGAAACGTTCTATTGTACGAGCAGATGGTAATATCTTACTATGATTGACATATGTTTCATTATTTGTTAAATACAGATATTGTGGAAATCGTATCAAGCTAGTTTTCGTTTTATATTTTTCGTTTCACTCAGCTTCCCACGTTTGCGTACTGGCAGCCCTAGTAATTTTTTATTAATTTAATTCTACCAAATTCGAAAGGCAATCAAATCCTCTTAAGATGGTATAATTTAATTAAAAAATTATATTTATCGAAAGTTGTTGAAAATATATTAATTGACTATTCAATATTATATTTCAAAGTTTTGTGAAGTATTGGGATCAAATGAACAAAGACTTTGTCTCAAGAGAGTACAGTCTTACCCTGTAGTAATAAAGGATAGTTTAAAAGTAAAAGTTTAGTCCTCGAATACAATCTTATCTTCTTGAAATTGTATTTTATTTAAGAAGCTTACAATTATATTTAATTTAATTGATTTACTTTATTCTATATAAGCTATAAATTTTACATATTTTGTTTGTATGATTATGTATTGATAATGATTTCATTACAATTTTGATTTATGTATGAAATATTATAATTATTCAGCGTTCTTAGAAAAGTAGTAGTAGTTTTCCTTGCATATATTGTTTTAAACATTTTAACATTTATTTTTTATATAATACCAATATACGGATTAATAAAATGACTTGATAAAAAATTCACTATATCGGTTTATATTATGTTTTTTAATTTGTAGGCGCTTTAAAATAACACGGTACCTTATAAGGGATTTTTTTAAATACCTCTATTAAGTTATAACTCATGTACATTTAATGCTGATACCTTTTAGATTAGTAAGGCCATAAGAAAACAAAAAAAAAATTATTAATACTGTGATTTTTCAAGCTATTTTGCACTAGAAAGTAAATATCGCTAAATTATTATAAAGAAGAGACACAAAGATTTTCTATTATTTACATTTAATACATGAAGACTTTTGTTTGATGAACACAAAATGAAAATAAATTCCAATTTAATTAATAATACACTAAAATACCCAGAAAAGATGCAACAGCAAAATATTACACAATATATATGTATAATATAACTTAATTTGCCAGCTCCAAATCCAGTACGTAGTAATCCATATTGGCTTAAGGCCCTTTTATAACAATTTTTGAAAGCGATAACGACAAATAAAGCTTAATTCTAAAAATAATAATTACTAGCTGACCCGGCGAACTTCGTACCAATTTATTTTATTTCGCTAGTCGCGACTGAGGAAATATAGCCCTTCCAGTTAAATCAAATAAACGTGATTTTCAATAATTTGATTTTTAAAAATAATTTATTATTTAATTACAATAAATTAGACAGAATCTAAATGTATGTTTATCTGTTACCCAGCATCCATAATTCAAGTCTTATAAGCGCGTCTTTGTGTGAAAATTACTATTATTATTTTCTAACCTTTTTAAATGTAGAAAGAAATAAGTATTTTTATATATTTTAGATATGCAAACCCTTGTCCTGACAATAAGGAACACATGAAAAAGGAATCATCCATTTTGGTGCAGTCGTGAAGTTGTGCGCGTACATACATTTCGGGGATTGATTTTTATTTATATAGATAATATATTACACATTTATTGGGTCAATGGAATAAATTACTATATATATATATGTAGGCCATACTAAAATAATGGACAATCTTACTATCATATTATTATTAAATAATATTATCTTTTTCTGGCCTTATTTAAATATTTTTATCTGAAGTTTCTTTTTTTATAAGTAATGTAACATGTGATATGTTGTCCAAATAAAGAGTTTTGATTTGATTTGATTTAACACTCTCAACATATTTATTTATTTAAATCTTTATTGTACCATAACATACAAAAGTACAAGAGGCGGACTTAATGCTATAGAGCATTCTCTACCAGTCAACCCATAGAGAAAAAAAAAGAAAAAAATAACATATCAGTTTCGACATCATTGTATAGCTTTCAATATTATATAAATTGATACAATTTATGTATGCAGAACCAGCTATAAACGTTGTCTGTTCTATATGTTAAGATCATACTACCAGCTGTCATCGCCACCACTTTGCTCTAAAGCCATACATCACAGGTCATTTCAACATCTCGCTCGACCAACTACGAATATAATGCTCTTTTTGGAAGCATATTACGGTATATTACGGTACAATTTTGTGGGAATATACTGTTTGAAACGGTAAATAAGAAAATATTTTATAATATATTTGTATCCAATTAAATTTATTAAAATGACATTTTTTTTTAACGTTTTTTAAGAAACACTGTCGGAAAAGAAATTGATATTTAATTATGAAATACTCAACATAATTAAATGAATATAGTTAACATATGATAGGCATATTTATTATTATACTTATTAATGATATTGTAATGATAATTAACAATGTATTTTCAATTGTTATATTGAGCAAGCAATTGGTAGACATGAAGGGTTTAAAAATATATCCGTATTGATCAATATATTCTTGTTTAAATACTTTTCCAATGAACGCTGCAAATATATAAATAAATACTTCCCCAGGCAATTAATCAATAGAAGAGCTGCCAACGTGTTCTTTAACAAACAGTTAAACATTGTTGCTTCTGCTTCTATAATAAATATACCATCTAGGTTTTTGGTCCCATTTTTAATAATATAAATTTATTTTCGAATGTGATAATATCTTTACTGGATGGTACCATCGTATGAAATATTGGTGATATATTTATATGGGAGCAAAGAAATTTTTACATTGTGATCATTATCAATGCCTATTGTTCTGGTTTAATTTCAGAAAAATCAGCAACTTTCAAACTCAATTTGTAATAAGAGTTCTTTGAAGTAACTTATTCTTTACCTGTCTGACTTAAAGACATCTCGTCTTCCTTTGCTCCAATATAAATATATCACCAATATCTCATATACTACCAATCCAGTCAAACAAATCAACACATTAAGAAATAAGTTAATAATGGTAAAACATGTAGATGTATTTATTTATGTATGAAACAACAATTTGTTAAACGAACACGTTATTTCTTCTATTAATTAATTTGTATATTTGCAGAGTTCATTGGAAAAGTATTGAAACAAGAACATTTTTATCATTAAGGATATATTTGGAGGTTTAAAAGTTTTTTGTCTACCAATCGCTTGCTCAAAACTACAAATTGAAACTACATTTATATTGCTATTGGCCATTTTCATTGTTTTAATGATGACACTAAAATAATAAATTCATATAATACCGTAATGATACGGTAATATAAATAATTGAGGATAATATGTGGATTTAATTGTTTTGACTGTTTTATAATTTATAATAACTTGGTACCTGATGTTTTTTTAAAATATAATTCGTAAATTATATCATTTTAATAATTAAATTTAATACCAGTACCACAAGTAATAAATAAAATTATTTATATAATTAATTATTTATATAAAAAGCTAGATTGTAATATGTTACTATTTCAACGCGGTATTTTTTTCTACAAGATTGTACCGTAATATGCTTCCTAAAAGAACATTATATTCGTAGTTGGTCGAGCGAGATGCTGAAATGACCAGTGATTTACAGCTTCAGAGTAAAGTGGTGGCGATGACAGCTTGTAGTATGATCTTAACAAATAGAATATAGAACGTAAATTGCTGGCTCTGCATATATAAATTGATTTGTAAATATTATATAATACAAAGTATCTAAATAATATAAAATTTTTGCGATGTGCGTCCCTCCGTTTGTTCGTCTGTCCGTCTGACGATTTGTAGCCAAAACGAATTTTTCAAAAATTATCCAACCGATGTGACCAAACTTGGTGCGCAAGTTACCCACGTGAAATAGTAATTAATGATTAAATTTCAAAATCCCAGGAAGGGGTGTGCGTGGCAGCCCCCGAAACAACATAATACAGCATTTACACTATGAGTGACATATCAAAGGATGCATTTAGAAGAAATAAAGTATGACTAGTGAAAAAATATGAGCTTCAAACCATTAAACGTTCATCACTTATGACGGGCCTCCTCGCTAGTAATATGGAAGAAAGTTGTCATTTTTGGTAAATTAAGAGCTATAACACGACGTCGGATCTGATTTGTTGTCTGCTTGCCAACTTTAAAAAGTACAGGAGAGAACGTTTATTACAGGCGTGAAAAGAAATAATGAAAATTAAAAAAATTATAACAAAACTATTAACAATATTTTAAAATGTACATGCAGTATTAAAAACATATAAGTTTTAACTTTTAAGAGAGGTACTCAAATTTTAATAGAATGTTTCATTAAAAACTCATATGTGGTAAGAAATAGCTAGTATTATTGGTAAGAAACAACACATATGTGTGTCTCTGCATTTCACGAATTTACGATATGTAACAAGTCAATAACAAGAGTAAGTAACGCCGAGAACAGACCACACTGTTTGTTTACATGCAGTATCCAGTTTTGGTAATTTCTTCATTGTGTATGTGTACGTGAATTTCTTCATTGTGTATGTGTATGTGAGTTTCTTCATTGTGTATGTGTATGTGAATTTCTTCATTGGGTATGTGTATGTGAATTTGTTTATTGTGTATGTGAATTTGAATTTCTTCATTGTGTATATGTATGTGAATTTCTTCAATGTGTATGTGTACGTGAATTTCTTCATTGTGTATATGTATGGGAATTTCTTCAATGTGTATGTGTATGTGAATTTCTTCATTGTGTATGTGATTGTGAATTTCTTCATTGTGTATGTCAATGTGCAGTCAAACTAAAGACACGTAGAGTTAGAAATGGGTATGAATGTGGCGTAAAATCCACTGTTTTTAAATTTATTTAGATGATTATTGTTCTGTTTATAATTTGTCATTACTACTTGTTTAGTTACTTCAAAAAAAGTATTTGTATTGATTTTATATATTGTGATTATTTTTAACAATGAAATCGTTTTAGTGTTATTTTAAATTAGTGTTATGTTTACAGACAGAATTGTAGGAGAGTTATAATATATAATTATATATAACTAATTATGTATAAAAAAGTTACTCATATTTTGTTCTTATTATGGATTAGAAAATGACGTCAGTAATGCTGAAGTCAACAAAAAATTTTACCGACTACCCGTTTTTGACTCGACAAACATGAGTTTTTCTTTAATATAACAGTGATACATTTCAGTTACATTATATAGATACAATTATATGAACATCGCAACAACTGTAACAGCTGTGAAATAAGTATATTTATATTTTATAAAGTCCAAAATTCGGAATTATTTAGTCAGAAGTAAAAGTTTTATTTCATTTAGATCGCTTCTCACAAATAAGTGAACTATTATTTTTTTTAATAAGCTTATGAACTATTTTAAACTATAAAAGTATTAGAATTAGTTTTTTTTTCAGTTATGGAAAAAATAAGTAAATAGATCAGAAGTAAATAAAAAATATATGCCGTCATGAGTTCTGCTTTTATTCTTGTGTCATAAACTCTCGTTTCTGTAATAAAAGATATTTAAATGAGAGATGATCATAACTCTTGTGATGCGATAGTTATAAATATGCTATTAAAAACTATAATAGATTAGTATGTTATGATAAACTACAAGTGGGAACAAAATAAGAATATCAATCATTAATAATTCTAAAATATTATTTTATACGACGCCGAGTAAGGTATGATATGATAACTTTACAAAATATGATTGTCAAGTGTACAATAACACATGTTTGAGAAATTATTTTTTGAGATTTTGATATTAAAAGCAAAATCTACGTTATAAAATAAAAGGGTAACTTTTATTAATGATATTTTTTTAAAATGCACTTAATTTTTAATTATAATTACAAAACAATTGCTGTGATATATTTAAAGTTATGTAAACTTTATTTATATATATACTATTATAAACACCATTAATAAACACTTGTTCCTGTTGTAAATGATATTTGTTTAAAAAATAACGATTTCATTTTAACTACGTTTTGATATATTTAATAAATTTATTTATTTTGCCAAATAAAAGAAAACACAATTTTTTGATCAAACAAATAATAAAACAATAAAAATGTTTTCATAAATAATGAAAAATATTGTATTTTCAGCTTCATGTGACAAAATAATTCAAACTTTGTATTGAACATCAGCACTAGAGAAATTTAAATAAAAAAGGGAATCCACTTGAGATAATATATAATATACGTAAAAATTTATACAATAATCTGCTTATATTTATTTATTTATTTATTTATTTATTTTTATTTTGGAAATAAACGGTATAATATTAATACATAAAATAGAAAACATTAAAACACTTTACCAAAAACAGTTTCCAATGTTACAATAAAACACATAATAAAATTTGGAAAATAGATGCACAGCGTTAACAATAATTAGAAAATAAATAATGATAAAAACAAAGAATTGGTAGGTAACTATTGAATATACATAATCTGAATAATAAATAGAGAATGGGAAGACTACAACTACTAGATAACAATAAAATTAATAAAATTAAACAATCACAATTACAATTCAATTACAATTCATTAACTTATTCTTGACATTTAATTTAAATTTATTAAGAGAGAGATGAAATATGTCCAAATTAATAAATAATTTGTTGTACTGGGTACAACTTCTATTAATAAATGAATTATTAGCAAATTTATTTATAGTGGCTTGGACGTCAAAGGTGATTTTATGTCTAAACTTATTATTACATTTAAAATTTAACTTAGAAACTAAATATGGTGAGTCAATTTTATGGTGAATGATCTTATATAAAAGAACTTCATCGCGTTGAGCACGTCGGTTCACGGCAGTAAGAGAATTTTCCATATTTTCGGAAAAATCAACTGTAAGATTTTTATGAAACCGATTGTGTATACGTTCGATTTTATGAACATGAATATTATACTGGGGACTCCAAACAGAAGAAGCATACTCTAAAATGAATCTAACATAAGCATTATACAAAATAACATGCGTAGACGCATTCTTAAACTCCCCGGAAATCCTCATTTATAAAATAAGCATGCATACAACTTGTGGAAAAAACTTAGTTGTTGAATTCTGGATCATTCTGAATGTCTCTTCGCAAAATAGTTCCATCGGGTGAAGGATTGTTTAATACAATCCTCTGATTAATTTTTAAATATTTATTGATCATCTTATATTTCCATGATATGTTCGAATTTAATTGATTTCTTACATTGCCTTGATTTCAACATTATTTGTACATAAAACTGGATTTAATTTACTCATTTGACAGAGATAGGTTTTATTGTAATCAGTATTACAAAATTTTGGATTAAATTGTAATCAAATTAGGCCAATTCATTACCCTTAAACAAATTATAGACGGATCTTACGGTAATAATAAAGACTAGTATGCTAAGACCAGCTAGTCACAATAGATAATACAAAAAATTTTTAAAGCGCGCGCAAAATTTCCCCATGCAAAGTCTATGGGAAAAATTAATTTTTTGACTAATTACTGCAATTAGGCTAATAAGATTTGAGAGTTGTCACTATTTTTCAGCAGTGTAGTATAATGAGACCTTTGATTTGAGCCATCAACGATATTTTTCCCTTTAGTGGTTCTCGAGCTACAGTGTGCCAACGAAATCGCTTCCTGTATTAATATATAAGATGATTAAAATTAAAAGCAAGTAAATTTAGTTCACGATTACGATATTTTCTCCTTCAGACTGTATTTTATTTATAGAATAATATTTTTAATACATGCTCTGTCCAAAATATTTAACTTAGACTTGTATATTATATAATTCACCTACTTTTTTTTTATTTGTAATCGATGAAAAATTAAACAGTACTAATATAAAATAAGATATAAACTGTAAGTATCTATGTTATGAATCATATATAATATATATTATGTATCCATAATATATAATTTTCAACCACATGTTATAGCTGTTGCATGTTATAGCAATTAAATATCAACTTTCTCAACTTTCTGATACATAGCACGTTATATAATTAAATATTTTCAATTTATGTACGAAGAGCCAGTAATAAACGTTGTCTGTTCTATTTGTTAAGATCATACTACAAGCTGTCATCGCCACCACATTGCTCTGAAGCTATAAATCACTGGTCATTTCAGCATCTCGCTCGACCAACTACGAATATAATACGCTTTAAGGAAGCATATTACGGTAAAATTTAAAAGAAAACTGATTCTCATAACAGAAGACATATTTCTTATTTTATGAACGTATTTAAAAATAATTTAAAAATGTAAAAATATTAATTAATTATGAAATAGCAAAACAACTAAATGGCTTTAATTTGCACTGGCCGTGTGATCACAGTCAGTCTGCGCTGAAAGCCTATTCGGAATATTAGACGGTGTGTAATACATATTACCTTTCATTCCTATAAATAAAATAACAATATAGTGTAGGGTCAATTTAGTATTAACTTTAAAGTATAGAAACTTACATAATTGTTAAATATGTTAAACACTTATCATCAACTGTTGAGTGACTAATTTTGTATTTAGACAACAAGATGGCGTTAGTGGTATGATAGATCACGCTATCATGTACACATAAAAATTAGTGAAGATCTTTCTTTATTTCAATAAATAATTATTCATTGATCAGCGACATGAGCCTAGCACTTACATAAGCCAGCCCTTAGATCAGTTTATTTGGTTTATTTTCTATCCCGTCTAGAAAACTCAACCAAAGATCTTATTATTAGTACTGAATTATCTAATAAGTGTTCGATACATAATATAATTAATTTTAAAAAAAACTTCGTTTTAATCCTCTTCAATCAAAATACTATTGTAATAATACTGTTGTAATAAATTATAATATGTCAATGAAATAAATATATATATTTTTTTTGCAAATTCTATTTTACATAAAATAAAGCTTTCAAAATAAAATATGAGTATAAGATTCTAATTATAAAAGAAATATGATTATTTGAAATATCAAGTGAATATAATTTAAAACAAGAATAGCATATTTGTATTAAAAACATAATTGCTAAAAAGTAAAGCGTTTATTTTTATCATGAATTCATTCCTATCTATAGAATTAATTAATTATGCATGTGCAGATAAAAGTATTTGTTTGTGTTTTTGCAAAAATATCTCATTCAACTCCGCAGAATCATAAATAAACACTTCGGCAATTCAATTATTCAATGCTGCACACGTTTTTATTCTACAAATACTGAAACAATGTTGCTGCGGTAATAAATAAGGTATTAATATCTCTCCCGTGTTCCAATATGTTTACGTAAAATATTAATCATAAAAGATTTAACATATAATAATTAATTAACGCTCACTTCTTACCAACTCTATCTATTTGAATAGATGTATTTAGTATAACTATAACTTTTTTTTTTTTTTTTTTTCCGTTTGAAAAACCCGTTACGGGTACCCCGTCGGCCCATGGGGGTAACGGCCGGGGGGTAATGTGGGACTATAATAGTATAACTATTGTTTTTAACTTCATTGACCCTAAATCGAATTTTAGAAAAATTAACAAGTCAGCAACAAGTAAGTATTACTAACGGAGTAAGTACTTACGCCAGAAACGGTGGGCCATTGCTGCTAACTGCTTCTGCTATTATTGTTGCTGACTGCTGACTACATGGAAACAGTATCACTGTTAGTTATTCAGCAGTCATGGTATCTTTTTCATGGTATCCGTCATTGTGTTGTGCTACATCAATATAAATGTAACGTATTTAACTGACATTTATTTTCCATCAAGTTTGATTTATACGAAGCAATTAACAAATCAGTAACAGGAGTGCGTATTGACGCCCAGAACAGTCTACACAATTTACATGCATGTAGAAGTTAGCAGTCAAGTATATTATTGCCTCATATTTTTTAATAATATTAATGAATTTTGCAAACGGGCTATATGTGATTCTGATAATTATGCGTAATTTTTATGTAACTTATTTCTATTTTGTAATTCTATATTGCAAAACTTAAGTTTTTTTGATAAAATATTACAATATTTAATAAGTTGGTGGAAATTATAAAGTAACATTAATAAGACAGACTATACCTTTCCTACATCCACTACTTCCTTTTTTTCTATTTCTACCCTCTTTCCTCTAACGCCGAGATTTCATGACGGTGAAGTTAAACAATCCGCCGGCAATAAAAGTCTCGCAATTATTACTGATGAGATGCAGATGAGCGATTAGGGGAGAAGCGAGTCTTAATCACTAACATTATAAAATTGAACATATATATGTGTGAATAGAAGAAACATATTTAAAAGACAATATAAAGTGGTGCGCGTGGCATTATCTTGTCCAGGTCAGTCCTATTGCCCTTTCTTTGTAATAGCTGTTTTATATTCTATTTTTTTTTCCTTAATAAGTTACAGTTCACTAAATCAAACAATATAATAAATGGACGCACCATAAATTATGTGTTGTTTTGTACATTACATTGCCTCTTGTATATTATTTAATAACTTGTGTATAGTTTTGTTTTAATCATTAAGTTTTTATTATTACAGTAATAATGATAGAAATAGAAATGACTTACCCCCATTAACGTCGTTGACGAAAACTGCTAACGATAATGTATGTTCAAAAAAAATGTCACAATTTAAACATTATGGTGGTAACCGAGTATTGAAATTTAATATAGGCGAGACAGTTTTAGTTAAACATTTTTATAAAAATGTAACAATGAATATTTGGAAATTTCGTATAATTAAGAAAAAAATTGGTTCTAGATTGTATTTAGTGTATATTTATGATTTAAATATGTATATTAAAAAACACGTAGACCAATTGTTACCATACAAAGGGTTTGATAAGTTAGTTGATTTGGACAATGTGAGCACCATGTACCACGGGGACAATACAGACATGTTTCGACAAAACCAAGAAACAGTTTCTACGGAAACTCATATGCTACCAGAACCTGAAACACTAATATGTACTGATGACAAAGACATGGAGAGGAGAGAAAGTGATGATCTGTTGGAAAAACAAGTAGAAGATTTTGAAGTATTATTTAAAAATACACTTCTGCAAGCTGATTGTTCTAATGAGCACAATAATGAATCTTCTAGTTCGACAAACGATCGAAGATATCCGATACGTAAAACAAGAAATCCAAAATATATAAAAAGAATAGCTAAATAATACCTATTTATAATTTTATAGTAAGGTGGAGGGTTTGTAGTAAATTAAGATGTAGGTAGATTGTAAAAGACAAAATGGCAGTCTGTTACCGAGCAGTAAACGTGTAAGAGCCCAGTTGAAGTTTTATTTTATTATAATTAAACATTACAAAAGTATATAGGAATCCTGTACTAGTTGCAATAACTGCTTTAAAACGAGTAAACGAATAGCAGATACGACATAACATTATATTCGCCGTATTTACTCAGCCCACTTTACTTCGTAGATAATCATAATAACTATCTAAATGTGTCTTTTATATAATGCCAATTTAGAAACAAAGTATACAAAGAAACAACATACTTATGTTATGTTCTTTATATTGTAAGTGGAGTCTGTCACGTCCATAACTCAGCTGTAAAACTATAAATCACTTACATTTTCAGCTTCTCACCAGACCAGCTACGAATATCATCCGCTGTCAACTACAATGAACAAAAATTATAAAGACTGTTGTATAACATTTGCAACTATACTGCAAATTAACTAAGTGAAGATTGAGATATATTATGTTAATTTATGTTTATTTTACCAATTATTTTCGTTGACGTATTATTGAGTTTGAATTTTACAAATTTTAAATAAAATTTCCTTTTGTGCATAATATATTGTTTCCATCGATTTGGCATTTCATATAAAGTTTATCAACAGCAGTTAAAAATATAATTTTATCAAATAAATATTCATATCACTTATTTATATTATACATAGGCCTACATAATATTTCAAATTATATAAATTATTTAAATGACTTATATTCACTTAAAGAAATGTAAAGAAAACTAAGACAAAACAATAAGACTAAGACATGACAAGCCGAAATAAAACTTTGTTTTCGCGTCCGAACATTTTATATTTTTTAAATTTTCTACCTTTGATGTTTATTTAAATAACATTATTTTTCATTTATTTCTTTAAATTGAAATCCAATGTATCTAATAACAACTTAAAAAATTAACTCAATAATATAGCAAGTAAGAAATTGTCTAAAATTCGCACAAAAAAGATATTTTTAATATTTACTTATAAAAATAAGTATTTTTTACTTACTGGCTTTACTCATTAACTCACACACGAATATTACTGAAAAAAAAGTAATACAACAATAAAACATTATTTTTTTTGTATATGTCGGAGGTAAATACTAAAAATTGTTCTTGAGACAATAATGAACAAACGAACAGACCGACATCTCGATTATTACATTTATTTAATACTCACCCCCAAATCAGAAATGGAATGGAACCTATTTTGCCTAACTACAAGAAAGTATACAGGTACACAATTAGTTTCTTGCAGAATTACTGAACAAAATGACACCACCGATGCAAATACCAAGATTGAATGATTTTTATATGGTGCGATCAAGTAGATTGAGTTACAGAGCATTGAGAACTGATTATAAGATCTGTACTAAACTAGTTCACTTATTGCAAGTAAAAGCCAAGATATTTAGTGTTTTTATTTTGTCAGACCACCTGTACAAAATGAAAAGCGATAATCTTTACAATTTTATTAAATTTATGTTGTTTTGCTTGTACAGGTCTCCAATTTAAGGTAGATAAACTCTTTGGTTTGTAGCTTATATTGAAGACAGTTTACAGAAATTTTTAAGGATTATTCAAGTGCAAAAGTCAAGGATGACCATTTTGCAGAATGGGCGTTTCGGAAGCCAACACTAAAAATATAATAAACATTATGAAATGACAGCACCCATCAATTATTTTGTGGGTGTTCGATAAGCTAAGTGTAAACAACAGATGTTCCGTCATTCAGTAAACCAGGCCATCTACGGAAAAGACGACAATTTAAGAGCTTGAGTTGTCATTCGCACTTCTAATTATGACACGGAATAAACCTAAATCACATCAACACACCACAGTCACAATTATTATAATTTATACTAATCAATAACTATGAGTAGCAGAGGCAATTGGGAACGCACGGACAGACTGTCATTTTTTTATTTCTGTTATAAGTAACTAACTGTAGTATAACTAACTATTCAAGTTAAGTCATTCACCCCGAAATGTACTCGTATTTTTTTATATGAATTTTCAGGAATATATTTATTTATAATCATTAAAAAAAGTATTATTTAAGTTATTAATATGATAGAGAGAGCCTCGGCCTCGCCCCTTTCATGACCTCCATAGCCACCACAAAAACTGCTTTAGGGCCTATTTTATCGACCACTACCCTGTCCACCACTTGGAACAGCAAAATTAAAACAACAACGTTTAAATAGTTTTCTTTTTAATTTGTTATTTTCATAGTAATTAATTACCACAATGCTATGAAAATTTTCTATCAATAGCATAGTATCTTCTGCCATCGGAATATTTCCACGGACGTGGTTGCAGTGACTAAGGGCACTGTAACTTTGCACTTGCCGTATTTGTGTTAGATATAAACATAAATATATATACATCATCATAGCCGTACATTGTTTACTACCACGTACACTAATAAAATTATATTAAATTTGACAGAAAAAATCGATATATACAAGGTGTTAAATCTATATGTATATAATAAGCTCAAACTACTAAAAATTACGCGTCGAATATGAGTTGTTAATGTTTCTCATACAATCAGTCGCTAGTCGACGCTGGTTTTATTAATTTCATACTCCAGTAATAGAAAAACTCAATTTATCAAAGGAACCTTATTACATTATTACATAGGAACCTTATTACATAGATATACATTTTTGGTTACGAAAAGATGAACTTTTACCTTTCAGGTTATTGCATAAATGACGATATGATGAATTAAATCTAGTCCATCATTACCTTCACTTAATGCATTAACAAGACATATTATGCGAATACTACATTTCATAAATTTCGAATTTGTATGAATAAATTTAATGCTAATTACTTTTATATTTCCTCAGAAAGCAAAAACTACTGGATCAATTCTATTCCAACTGTGATCACTTTTAATTGACGCAAATTATCAAAGGTCGATTAATTAGATCGCGCAATTAGTTGTTTAGGAATAGCAATTTTATACGCAATTTTCATATTTCAATAAAAAAACTAAAAAACAGCTTCGCTGATTTCGCTGAGAAAATGGAGTCGAAAACACTCTTTCATACATGCACACACGACGCACACAGAAGCTTTACACCTAAACACGTAGTACCTTTTGCTTAAAATGTAAAGATATTACAAAAACAATAATTATTTCAAAAATCAGGATGAATAGCTTATCAAAAACATGTACTATGTAAAGATGTAATCGCGATAACATCGGGTCATGTCGTGCAAAGCCGAGGAATACTATCCGACCGTCATTCATTTACAACTAGTATGGAGGGTAGTTTTACTTGTTTGGCTATTTTATCCGAATGTCAAACTTATACGGCAATACTTAACTACTCACTTAAAATTGTCAAGCAATAATCTGTAATAAGGTTGAAATTAATATAAATAAATAAATATAAATAAATAAATGTTATTCAAGGGAAAAATGCAAAATAACAATCTCATTATGCTATATATGCTAGTAATTTAGCTTTAAATTGTCAGATTTTGTGTTATACCTTTAACAGATTATTTTAGAAAATATTTAATAATTCAATTTATGTAATAAATAAAATTACTAAATTAATACTTCACAACCTTGGAGGCTTTGCTACTTTTCAAACCTTACTATTATTTATTGGACCATATTTATTTAGAAGTTCCGACGTTTCCCGCGGGTGCAGTGTGTACCGATTACGATAAAAGCCGACGACAGTCAAAGAGTTGAACGAGACAAATATTATTGTACTTTTAATACCCTATACCACAATATATAAACCATGTAAGATTCATTATATGAAATTTTATTATAGTATTTTGCTCGCGGTATTGAAAAAAACTCTTTTTAAATAAACCGACTATCTATTAAGTCAAGTTCTTCAAATATTATATTTTGTAACAAAATTTTCTACGCACAAATCGTTGTCAGGAAAGTATTGTCACTTCCTTCGACAAGAAATACAAATGTCGAAAATTTCAACTGAAATCATTTTTATAATAACAATCTATTTTAATCAGTGATATTGCAGCTATCTGTACGTGATAATTAATATTTAAAAATCTGTTAAGTACAGTCATTAATTTCATTATATTTTAATCTTTCAATAATAATATGATTGATAAAGCACTTCATACTATGCGCTAAATAAATGTAAATCGAAAAGGTTTTTCATTAGTATTTTAGATTTTTAAATTTGAATAAAATAAATGTGTAGAAGATTTGATAGTTTTGTTTCGTTTTAAAGGCCTATCGATGTCATTATTTAGGATATATAACATTGCAAATTTTGCACTGTGGCTTATTATTGGCTTATTATTGACTCGCATACCAGTTACTTCTAAACTCCGAATAAGAAGAAATCTAACACGGTCAAATTGTACCGATATAAAATATACATTATTTTCAATAAGAAATACCATTTCTCCAATGTCCCCGAGCATTATCTGAAAATGTAACTGAGCTATATGGCACGTAAGAGGCGTCCTTTTTTTTTTTTTTTTTTTTTTCCGTTGGAAAAACCCGTTACGGGTACCCCGTCGGCCCAGGGGGGTGACGGCCGGGGGGTTATGTGGGACTACCCGGCAGCATAGAGGATGCTGCCATTTTTAAGGCTACCCACTAAAAAACCAACGGTTGCCCTCTTTGCCGTAATGGGACGTCACGGGATCGCGTTAGCACACACCGTGACGCCCCGGCGAGACGTAAGAGGCGTCCTATTAAAAACAAATATTTAGTGATCATACTATCCAACTTTTCCAATTATCAAAAGAAATTATAAAATCAAAAGAAATAAGAGGAAGTCGACCTTGCGCTTGAAGTTGATGATAATGAACTTGGCAACGTAGTTCTCAAAAAAATGTGGAACGCTTATGCCGCTGATCCAATATCTAAATGAAACAGTGACCTTTACAGGATCGATTAGAACATCTCGAATCTCATGAAGACTTATCATTTAAAATTATAAACATTTATTTTTATCGGCATATCTAATAATCCCGATATGTGACAGATGAAAATGACACAAAAGAAAAAATTGAGTGTGTTTCTAACTGTTCTGGAATTTATTCAGCAAACACATCGTTGTGCGTAGTCGTTTCTTTTTAGCTTCCATGTCGATTGAACTTTGCAGACCCAAGCCATGACTCTAAATTCAAGCCATGATGGGTTAAATAGTGTTATAAAATAAAAATATCAGTTACGTATTCTACACAAAAAAATGTTATATTGCATTGCATAAAAAGCACAGTCATTAATAAGTAGTAATTAAGTAGCTTTAACAATATAACCGCGAACTGAAATTTTAAGACCTGCTATTTTATTGACAAACACTCAAAAAATAATCAAAATATTTATCTAGCTTTCATGTACCCTTTACCATATCATTTTCTTTTCCTTTTCTTTCTATTATGCTATAATGTGTCAGTTTATTTTTTTTACACTTGCAAGTCAAAAAAATAAACTGAAAGGTAAAACCTTCCAATTATCAGTTCTACACCATTGTCCCTCCTGGCTCTTAATATAATAATAACGGATTAATAACCCGATAAATTTTAATGCAATTCTATTATAATTTATTATTATTTATTAACCTCTTCTACAGTCAGATCAGCCGCCAAACACGAGCCAGCGCGGCGGTGTCTCTGATCGCCCGCGGTACTATTTTTACATTTATACATTAATCTGTACAAGAATTATTTTTATTTTTTTGCAAACACTTCATCATTATCCATTAATTTAATTACCCAGGATAAATTTCTTACCAAATTCACGGAGTTATTTAGTATAAATAATAATAATAATAATAAAATACTTTATTGCACGCTAAATCATTAAACAGAACAACAGAAAAACATAAAAAAAAAATAATAATAATAATAAAATAAAAAAAAAGAAGAACTTATAATTAATAAGCATTTAGGTGCAACAGGCGGCCTTATCGCTAATAGCGATCTTTTCAAGACAACCTTTGGGCAGAGGACATTAGTCATATGCGTGGCGCATATGACTAATGTCCTCTGCCCAAACAGTAAACAGTACAGTAAACAGTAAATTAATTAATTCGAATTTTGATTTTATAAAATAATATAACAATAACAAAAATTATATATACATGTATTTTTACATAAAAATTGCACTGTATAAATACATATATACCTATATACATATACATACACATACATATAATTAATATTAATATATTGAACAGTATATTAACAGACATCGTGATTCATCACTGCGATAAATACAAGTTTTTCAATTGTGTTTTAAAAGCATTTAGGGATTTCGCTCGCTGAATTGAAACTGGTAGTGAGTTCCATAAGCGGACAGCTACAACAGTAAAGGATTTACTATAAAAGGTAGAGGAATGAGAGGGAATATGAAGGGTTAGGTTATCTGATGAGCGAAGAGACTTAAAATGACTATCACCAAGAAACGTAAATTTTTCTTTGGGATATTTAGGAGTTTTTGGGTTGAACAGGATGGAGTAAAGAAGGGAAAGGATGTGTAAATTCCTGCGAAGGCGGATGGGAAGCCACTTGAGCCTTCGGCGAAATTCGGAGATGTGGTCATATTTACGCAGACCAAATATAAAGCGAATGCACATATTTTGAAGGCGCTCAAGTCTATTTAATTGCTCCTCGTTGATATTAACATACGACACGTCGGCATAGTCAAGGATCGGTAACAGAAGGGTCTGAGCTAACGCAATCTTAGTTGGTATAGGTAAAAAATTGGAGAGCCTTCGTAACGAACCAATACCAATAAAAATCTTTCTACTCAGGTCGTTAATCTGAGGTGTCCAAGATAAGTAGTTATCAAACGTAACTCCTAAATTTTTAACTACTTTACTAAACGGGATTGTAACTTCATCAAAGACTACAGGTGGAACTTGAGACCAGATAATGTGGTCAATTAACTTTTTACTCCCAATGACAATAACCTGAGTTTTAGATGGATTTACCTTTAAACCATATAACTCCACTTGGAAATACATTTTAAATCATTATTCATACAGCCTATATATACATGAAGGCAAATCCATTAAATCAGTTTGTGAGTATAACTGAAGATCGTCTGCATATAAGTGGTAGAGAGAAGATATATGATTAGTAATAGAAGTAATAAAGATTGAAAATAGAAGAGGAGACAACACGCCACCTTGCGGGACACCGAATTGTACCATACACCAATTAGAGTATTGGCTATCAACGCGAATACGTTGCCGGCGGCCATACAAGTAACAACGAAACCAGTCAATTACCGTAGGAGATATGTTAAGAGAACTTAATATGGTTAGCAATAAATCAAAGTTAACCATACCAAACGCATTACTAAAATCTAGTAAGGTAAGTACAGTTAACTTCTGTTTATCCATACCACTACGGATGTCATCAGCAATCTTGACTAAGGCAGTAGTCGTACTATGACCATGTCGAAAACCCGACTGAAATTGATTGACAAGGTTATATTGAAAGAGGTGTTGGGACAATTGTTCATAAACCAGACGCTCAAGTACTTTAGACAGAAAAGGAAGAATAGAGATTGGGCGATAATCTGAAAAACTAGAAGGATTAGGTTTCTTCGGTAAGGGTATGATTTGAACGTCTTTCCAGGATGAGGGAAACGTGCAAGACAAAATGGAATAATTAAAAATAGCCGTGATAACAGGAATTATTGAGTCAATAACGGGCATGATCATTTTACGACTAATGCAATCAGAGCCAACTGCATCCGAACTGATATGAATGATATTCTTCTTAACATCACTTTCGGTGAAATGACTAAAAGTGAAAGCGGGAGAGTTTGGAGTGAATGAAGCTAGAATTTGATTTTGAGTTTGAGTTTTGGTTGTACTGTCAATTGTACTAGAAGTAGCGAAATGTAGATTAAGTTGATTTAAGTCTATATTATTAGGATTTGTTTCTTGACGCGCTTTTCCAACTCCAATTGATTGAAGAAAATTCCAAACCTTGCCGGAATCTTCTTCTTCGATAATAGATTTATGAATATGGCGACATTGTTTATCTCTACACAATTTATTGCAGCGATTTCTAGCATTTTTGTAGCGCTCATGATTTTTGTCATTGGGTTTGGATTTATATTTAGTCTTGGCTGAGTTTTTTTTATTTTGCAATTGTTTTATATCTTTAGTGAGCCAAGGGGCAGGCAGATGTTTTAAACGTACACGCCGAATTGGTGCATGTACATCATAAAGCTGGGTTAATAGAGAATTTAAGACATTGACCTGCTCATCTATTGTATCAGCAGTGAAAACTGCTGTCCAATTAACCAAAGAAGCGTCCTTTTTCAGGCAATCTAAATCAATACCACTAAAACTGCGAAGCAGAAGAACCCTCGACTTTGACTTAGGCGGTCTTAATTTGTAAGATACATAAATAAGATCATGATAAGAGAAAGCAGTAGCAGAACACTGACCATGTTTAATGACATGATCAGTGGAAGAGACAATGACTAGGTCAAGAAGTGAGGCTGTACAATTTGGAAAAGTGTGTGTTGCAGAGAGCGGGAGGATGTTTAGGTTTGAAGAATGAATAATGGAACGAAGCCTGGTAGCACTGTAATCTTGTTTTAGTAAGTTGGTGTTGAAATCACCCATTAAAATAATATGATCATACGATGGAGAAAATTTATCAAGGAGATTTTCGAGAGATTGAAAATAATTAACTGTAGAGGAAGGACTATAGATAACACAGAGAAGAACTTTGGTGAATGAAAATGTTAATTGAATAAACAGATGTTCTGCTCCGGAGTCATCCGGGTAAGAAACATTAATAACAGAAAAGGGTATATAATTACGTAGGTAAATAGCAACACCTCCTCCAGGTCGATTAACTCGATCATTGCGTATCAAATTAAAACCTGGGAGAGCATAAGAAGTGGAAGGAAGACAGGGCTTGAGCCATGACTCTGATACGAGGATGGCATGCATATTGCTAATATCAAACGAGGATAAGAAATCTGGATAGTGAGCAGGAATACTTTGAGCGTTTATATGGACAAGATTAAAATTGTTTGGAACATCGGAGAAAATAGAATTTAGGGAGTCACTAAGGGACGGAATGCTATGAAAACTGTCTTCATGGCTGTGATGATCTGAGGATGAAGAAAAAGAAAGAAAGCTGTTGTTAGATTGATCTGTTTCTGACATTATATTTTATAATATACTCTAAAGCAATAAATATTTTAAAGTAATATAATTAAATAAAAAAATATATATATTTATATTAATATATAATAAAAATAGATAATATTTTATTTTATATATAGTGTGAAATATATATATATATGAATCCTTTAACACAAAATAATATTAATAATTTCAATTATAATAATAAAAGAATAAGAATAAAATAAATAGTTAAAACAATATATATATAATAACAATGTAATATAATACAATATAAAAAAATAAATAAATAAAAATAGTGCAAATATAAATAATGCAAAGATATTAAAAATTATAACTACGCTATAAATTTTTCTTAAACGTCGTACCCTCCAGCAGTTAAAAAAATAAATAAATAAACAAATAAATAAATCCACTATAAATTAAAAAAAAAAAAATTACAACTAAAATTTTATCTATGATTAAAGCTTACAAAAATATGAATGATTTTAAAAAATAAAATAATTAAATTAATAAAAACAAAGTATTAAAAGTAACATACAATTACAACATACAACTGTAAATAAAAAAAATTAAAAAAATTAAAAAAAAAAAATAGAAAAATAATAATAGTAAATAAGGGCAAGTATCATATTTTAAAACGAGTTGATAAGCAAAAACCTTGAGTTCAAGCCAACACCATAAACAACTAAAATCAGACTTGTCATTTTACAGACATTGTCAAATGTAAGTTATTGACTTATTGTATTACGACAATAACAAATGAGATAAAACAATCGAAACAAAAATTACATTTAAAACTTTTAAAACTGTAACTAAATTATGAAGATATTAAATTATAAAACAGATAAACAATTAAAAATGACAAAAGTGTGTAAACAGTAAAGAAAAGTTTGTATCTGTTATATTAAAAAAAAGTGAGTAAAATATGAACTGAAGCAATAATAAGTTTAAATTATTGTAAATATTAGCAAAACGAGAAAAAAAAAATAATAATAAAAATAAAAATAAAAATATTTTTTAAACAACAACATACTACTTTCTCATTATGCGTTTGGAGCGAGGAGCAGCGCCAGTAGTCTTGAAGTCAGAAGCCGTACTTTTGCAGGGAGCATCATTTACAACACTGTTTTGGGGAGCTACATTAGAAATATCAGCCATGCATTTCACAAGATGGCGAGTCCCGTCTGGTGCTGCTACAAAGATGCTTCCATCTCTAGTCCAGCATTTGTTAATGCCGAATCGTTGGCGCGCAAACACAAACAAGCTATGCCGGTTTCTTGTAAGAAATTCGGATTGTGTAATTCCGGTGCCTTTAAATTTGGTTTTCGCGAACCACACTTTGTCACGGACAGAAATATCTGCAAACTTTACTACAATAGGTCGACCTTTGGTTTCAGAGTGTCGGCCCAAGCGATAAGAATTTCTGATACTAGAACTAGAGAAATTCGGTAAATTTAAATGTGCTGCAACAAGACTTGTAATGCGTGCACTCGTATCTTCAGACTTATCTTCCGGGACCCCATGTATAAGAAGCATCTTTCGTCTTCTCTGCATCTCTTGACGATCTAACTCTTTTCCTAAAAATTCAACCTGTTGCTGCAGTGCGTTCAAGGCCATTATTATGAAGCTCTTGAAAGATTGAAATTCACTGGACAAATTATGTGTCGACGACGTTGGTGACGCCTTTTGTAGATTCTGTTGAAATTCTGTCATTTTATTATGAAACATTTCTTGCATAGCAGAAAGCGACTCCTTGATTGAATCCATTGTGAATGTACGTTGCGGTTGTAGAACAGAAGTAATGAATTAAGTTATGTTTACGGATATCTTCAGGAAAATTGTTGCTGGTGGGTGACGTAATTTCACATAAGCATAGTTTTAAGACAAAAATGTAGGAAAAAAAAAGTGTTAATATATATTTAAAATGAATAAATATTACGGAGCAAATTCAAAATCTTGTCACTTGTTTTGCCTATTAGCCTTCCGAACTCCGGTTCTATTAAAACATTTCTTTTGAGTAGAACCTAGAAATAGAATCTTTATTATTCTGGGCTTAAAAACATGACTTGCACTTAAGGTTAGGATTTATATGAAATGTATATTGAAACAGATATTTTCAAACCCTTGTTATTTCTTAAACTCAGAAAATATTTATTTCATAACTATTGCAAGCGCTGTGATCAAAGGAAGGTGAAGTGACTGAAATTTATTATTTTATATATATTCGGTTTTTTATCATCTATCACCGGCATCGACTGATTGTTTCATAAGATTTAATAAAATTGATAACATGACTGTCTATAAAATTATACACTCTTAAAATATTACATATGACTGTCCTTTCAATTTTTTATTTCTTTTTTCCAAAACCAAAAATACAAAAAACATATATTTATTTACCAGTTATAAATACGACTAGTGTATAGACAGTAGTCCTAACTAGGCTCTGTGAAATGGGTACATTACTCTCAAGAAATAGACTAAACGAAGAAAAATTTATCATTTAGAAAAAAAAATGTTTAATCAGGCATATTTAAAGAAATTCCTACCAAAACTATGTTAGCCCAATCTCTTCGTCTTTCTATTGTTGACTGTGCCGATGTAAGCTAAAACTAAAGAAATATTAAAATCTTAAACTTTATTCCTGGAGGAGAGTTTGGAGTTTCTTGGCTCACCCCAAAACTGACATTACAAGATCTCACCATTGAAACCCGTCTATAACTTGAAATTTTACAAACGCTCTTTTACTGTCTCTACCACTAAGTTATGAAACAAATTGCCTTTAGATATCCACAAGTCTAAATTGATTAACATATTTAAAAAATTCGTCAAGTTACAATTTGGTCGACTACTAACAATGTATTAGTTTTATAAATTTTAACATATTAAGAGCGTATGTTTATGTAAATATATTTATGTGTATTTATTTGTAAGTACGTCTATGGCTAAATTATGACTTTGCCTTCAAAAATATTTTTCCTGTTTTGAATGGTTGTCTGAAAGAAATCGCCTTAAGCGATTAGACCGCCTATTGTGCTATGTTTTTTTATTGTGTTATGAAAGATTTTTTAAGTATACCTTAGTATAGGAGATTCAGTTAAGATATTTAGTCATAGGTCGTTTCATTTGACGCCTCCTATTAAATTTAATATAAAATAACCCATATAGTATATTATTTACAGCGATGGAAAACGAATAATGTTTGTCGAAATTTAGTGCTTCTTCGTGCAAACTTAAATCTCTTAATAATTTTTTCTCTGTTGCTTTAATATACTTACTTTACTTTTAAAAAAATAAATATTCCCCACATAACTAAACTCATCACATGTGAGAAACTCTTACACCATATGTTTTATAAATAAAAAGTTCTAAAATAGTATTTTTAAATAATGTCCAAGATAATAGGAACAAATAAAAAATATAAACGAAGATGTCAGGTGAATATAGTAGTATTTAAAATACGAGTAATTATCATATTATAATTCTCAAATTATTCAACTCAAAATTCAGATAAAATTGATTTTATCGTTTTACAGATTCGATGAATAGTATCTAATCCACGATAATGTAAATTAGTAAATGGCACTAAACCTAAATCAGAGATACTTAATGTAGCTTTCATAGATGAAGGAAGTCAGTAATGTATAAATATTATCTTCTTGTAGTATTTTTTATTCGTAGTGTATTCAGTGAGGAATGCGTCATCTTCAATTTTGAAAATGGATTTGAAGATTTCAACAATGAACTTGATGTTTGCGAGGAATTAAATATGTGGAACATTGACAAATACTCGGAGATATCGATGGATGCTTTCCATCCACAGAGTTCTCACTTTGCATTTCCACAATCATCTTTAAACTGCATGACGTCTCCTATATTCCAAATGAAGACTGGAGGAACCTTAGAAATTAATTTATATCTGAAGCCAAATGTACAAAACTATTTAATTGTTTTGTTTGTACTCAATTACATAGAAGGTGATATGGATACAACTGTTTTAACGGATAACATTATTCTCACAGAAGGTTGGCAAACTAAGAACTATACCATTTCTGGGATTACGTCGTACTTGGGATATGTAAGTAATATTATGCTGGCTTTAGTTTAGAAGATTCTTACAATATGTCAACCGCACTAATAAGTTTACAGAAACAACTAGACAAAGGCTTCAAGACTATCAAACATATTTTAAAATAATATCTTCAAGTTAACCCTCAACCCAAAAATAGTTAAAGTTAAGTGGTACTTGATCGGAAGGGAAAAATTAATTATTTCTCTCTCTTGAATCTTATCTTTTTCATATAGCTTAGAAAGTTTTATTGCAAAAGACAAAACGCTGTAAGTTTTAAGTATTATGATGATATTCCGACGTAGATGACACAAAATTCTAGTGGATTAGGAAATATTAATTAAAAAGTCATTTTTTCAATTGTGATATTTTTGTGACAATCACTTAGTTCGTCATGGAAACATTTAATTTAAGTACCCTTATAAATTATTGATGTTATAAAATGTTCTGGTAGGGTGTTGACACGATATGTGAATATATTATAGATGCCTAGAAATATAATGTATTAATATATGCATACATACATACCCATACATGTTGTTAATGTTTCGTGTTGTTCGCGCCGTTAGCCGTAGATGTAACGTATCTTATTCGAAAAATTTACAAATTTCCAGTTTATCTTTGACCTCCTCAATCCCACAATTCACAAAAACAAAACACTATTAAAAACAATTTGTATTTAGATTTGCGAGTAATACATAATTCAATCTAAGCATGATTTTATAAAATGTCCAATTTCGTAGGTATTATATTACTCGTTGGAGATTTTCATGTAGAAATATAATTTAGTAATTTATTTTCATGTAAGCTAAAATATTAACAAAGTGGATATATTCTCTCTCTTCAAATAAATATATATTCTCTCTCTTCAACGTATCAGGCTAAATATACTACATACTCCTAGTTCTAACAAATCTGCAGAGAATTGAAAAATAACAAAACTATTACCAACACCATCGTAATTGGATGACCTACAACTATTGGCACTTACATTTTACATAGAAATATTTGTACATTATAATGAAAATAAATTAATGATGCCAGAACCAACTTTATTTTTTACACACTAATAGTATTCAATTCCGGACGTAAATGATGTCTCTAATTACCTTGTACTTTGATAATAATTATTTATTGATTAGTATTACATGGAAATTGTATTAAAGATACAATCTTATCTTGACTGTCAACGGCGATAAGAAATTTAGTTAGTTTGAAATATTTTGATTTTTATAGTAATGTAAGTAGATACAGTATATTTGTTATTATTTATTTTATATAATCAGTATGATTTTCTGAAATTGTCTGATGATTTTTTGGGATCACTTAAAATGAGTATATAAATTTCTGTAATCCTTTCTCATGGATTTTTCATGGATCCTTCAACATTGTTTACAGAAGTCGGTCAAATATTGTTTAAATTTAGCTGTGTTCTTCTTACAGGCAGTCTAACTATTATGTCATCAGGGTAAGCTGAAGTTGTAACCCTTTTTTTTTTTTCCGGTGGAAAAACCCGTTACGGGTACCCCGTCGGCCCAGGGGGGTGACGGCCGGGGGGTTATGTGGGACTACCCGGCAGCATAGAGGATGCTGCCATTTTTAAGGCTACCCACTAAAAAACCAACGGTTGCCCTCTTTGCCGTAATGGGACGTCACGGGATCGCGTTAGCACACACCGTGACGCCCCGGCGAGACCCCCCGAATGAGGGTGCCCCGAGCAACGTAGAGCACCCTCCCATCGCAGGCCTATATTAGGTAAGAGGGGTCACCCTCCCCTCTCACCAGGCCTACAACTGGGGAAGGAAGCGGCGGGCGTATTCCCGCCTCCTTCTACCCAGTCTTCCCCGACGGAGCGGGTCAGTGGACGAGGCTGACTCCCTGACCCGCTCCGCGGCCTCCTTTGCGGCTATGACTTGCTCGCAGAAGGAGGCCATTGCGACCCAGCACCTCTCACTGCTGACCATCGCGCTGATAACGCGCGGCAGCGAGAGGTCCCTGCCAATCACGCCCACCAGCTCAAGAAGTTGTAACCCTGAAAAAACATTACAATTTTTTTTTTTCAAAACGTATTTGCATTTGTAAAACCAAAAGCATTACGTGCAAATTCAAAATGTTCTATTTAGTAAAAGTTATATTTTCTATCTTCTTTCTTAACTATTATGTAGCAATAACCACTTCTGAGTTCAAAGAAGGAAAGTTTCGTCCTAATTTTTCAAACATGCCTGTTGTATAAAATAAAGAGAATGTCGTTGATAACTATTTCACTTTTTTCCAGTTGTCAATTACATCTTTTCTAACAATTAATCTACATCTTTTCTCTCATTCTTTATTGTAGTTTTTTTGGAACTAGATGGACAGGGAAACTCCCAGTAAAGTCAGATGAAAGTAATAATTTATTTTTTTTGTTAATTTCTTGATGAATAACTTGAAATTTTCTGTAAGGCCGTACATACAATTCATATAGGTACTTCGTCATCAGTTTTAATGTTGTTTTCCGGCACTGGCATTGTTAAGGGTAGTTTGTCACAGTGAACAATATCTTTATATTCTATACAGAATTGGTCTATAACTTTAAGTTAAGTCAATTTTTAGTGAATATTTCGTCTATTTCTAAAGCGTCATGGTCATGTTATTTGATGACATTGCGTTTGTTTGCGTTATATCTTGTGAATTAAAAAGTAATGCTCAAAGTTCCGTATACAGAGGGTTTTTCTATGACAATTTCATTTCATTTTTACAACGGACTTAAGCACTATGCATTCTAACAGCATGACTAAATATTTTTTCAAGTTTAAAGTAGCATTACGAAGGTTTGTCGGTTATTTACCTCATTTTTGATAACGTCACTCTAGGTTATAAATATTAATGGGGCTGTAAATGATAAATGTAGATATTGGATTGGATAAAGATTTTTGTTCTATGTATGTATTTAATTCTCTACTTTTTTCAACAAATTACTTACAATTAATCTGTCGTAACGTTATAGACATAAGAAATAGTGCGTATATGAAAATTTTCAAATTGTTTCAACTAATCGTCTGAGATTGTCAGGTCATTGATTTCTTTATATACGGTTTTGTCATTGTTGTCACTAAGACAGTTATTAAGTTCATAAAATTCGATCTCAAGTTCAGGTTTTATCTGAATGATAGGTTTGTTCAAACGAAAATCTTGTGGTTTAATAGGTGGTTTTCATGCCTGGGTGTTATTGCAATTGTTTGTAATATTTATGTCTGTTTATAGATTTTAACCAAATTGATAATGATTTTGAGTTTCTGGAAATACCAAATTTAAATTTAGGAGCTTACTCGAGATTTGTGTTTTGTAGTAGATGAGGTATATAAACCTTTTGTTGAAAATCATGAGAATTTGTTTTAATAGTAATAAAAATCTCATAATATTCTTTTCTCGGTACTTTTTGGCCCTTAGGTAGCGGTAATTGGAATAGTTATAGTAGGTACAAAGCAAATTGCAATATATATTAGTCGTGCGTCTACGCCAGGATCTGAATACGCATGGGCACCGAAACGGTTGTCAGGACCAACGACCAAGTAAACCTCTTGCTCTTCAAACTATTTATCGCTCTGTTTGCTTAGACTGATACAAATTAGAGGCTGTCGGAGATCCAGTCTTTGAGTGAGGATGTTTCATCATCTATAATTATGCTGATGCTATTTCAAGTGAAATACATACTTTTTAACGAACTATTCTTAACAAATTAATTGTCCTAATTATATAAAAATATATATATAGCTAATTTGTCATAAAATGTGATTTTAAACATTTTTAAAATTTCATTAAAAATTTTATTTACTTAAGCAATCAACGCGGACTTCATGTATAAAATTCTATTACAGAAATCTAGTTAAGATTCGTACCTACTAATTTTCAAAATTACTAACTTGATAGCAATGCATTCCTTGGAACGCGGATAATCGAAATATTGCTCTCGAACGAAATTAAAGCTTTTCCAAGTATTTAAATCCGTCCACTTATTAAACTTACCGTTAGATCTGTTGATAGATGTTATAACATGAAATACGTATAGGCCTTATTCTGGGTTAGCCTTCACTATACACGATTCACTATATTGATCGATATTACCTTATTATATTAAACTTCAAACTAACCTCCAAGAAATATATTAGAACCTTTTGAATTAAAAAAAACGATTCTACAATTAAATTGACACAGGTTGTATAAGAAATGAAGAGATAAATAGCTTTAGGATCAACTCATAAAATCATTGTTCTCATTTAAAGTCTGAAGGCAACAATATTTTATTGATTTATGTTTAATTTAGTTTGGATTCCGAAAAAACGCTAGAAAAATTTCGTAATAGTTAATTTTCCGGACACAGAATCCGACCGGGTGTGTCATTTAAGTTCTGTACAATGGCTTTTTATTTTTTTTTTAACAAGTATTATTGAAGCTTCCTTAAACAGATTCTTTCCTTAATATATTATTATACGCACGTTATTTGTATATATTCTGCTAGTGTTTATGGATATGTATTGATATTTGTATTTGGATGGAACAGTGTATTTTAGTATGAGTATATGTATATGTATAAAAATGTATTTGTTTAGTATTTTCTTAGATTTTCACGAGTACACATTTCAAATAAAACTATTTTTACGGATTAAAACTCGCGTATAACTTGGTTACATTTTTGATTTTAACCCGACGTTTCGAATACTTTGCAGTAATCGTGTTCACAGGTAGACGAGATGTAAGTGTCTGCAACATGTGTAACATCTCGCGCAATTTATACGCGCAAATTATACGCGAGTTTTAATCCGTAAAAATAGTTTTATTTGAAATGTATATATGTATATTTATAATATGTTATGTATTTTATTATATATGTTATGTATGTTATATATTTTGGTCTCCTTTTTTTTCTTTTTTTTTTTGCACCCCTACTAACGTCCTCTCCTGCACATCTAAGGTTGGCTGGTAGAGAATGTCTTAATAGCATTAAGCCCGCCTTTTGTACATTTTGTTTTGAATGATGCAATTAAGAATAAATAAATTACAAGTGAAGCAGACTACCAAAAGGAAATATCCCTATGATTCTAATTCTGAGAATATTGGTTGGCAAACAATGCTAACCCAGCAATTATTGAGGATGCTTGATTATATATCCAGTAAGTAGTTCATATGTAATGCTGCACAAACAAACAGACGAACAATATGAAATGAAGTCTGTGTCATGTATTTCATACGTAGCAATCACATTTAAAAATAGGGTTTCAAGTTTCAAGTTTCTTTAATATGTTATTGGCTATTATTTCGTTATTATAGACTAATTATTTATATTGTAATAGCTTATGAAATTAATTTCAATTTGATTAAACCATTACAAATACATATATATGAATTTATATTTCTAAACTATTTCTTTATTAAAATCTTTTTATTAACTTGTTAAGCTGTTACTAGAGATCATCGGGTTCTTATAAACTACCAGTGAAAAGTACCAACAACGACTAACAAATACATATTATATAATGTAAATATTCTAAAAACTAAATATATTAATAAAACAAAAAACAAAGACATTAAAAATGTATGTTATTTTATCAAGACATAATCGACTGATTATTTAATATGGCCTAATAAAATTTATATTAATAGTAGGTAGGGCAATAAAATATAAAATATAAAAACAATTACCAGTATCGATCATCATGCGTATTGAAGATAACTATTTCGAAAGACATGTTAACATGTTTATCGATAATTAAGAATTCTGAATGTTATCACAATATTTACAATGTGATTTCAACAGGGCCGCTAAATCCATTAACATTGTTTTTATTTCCTTTACTTTAACAATTTGTTTGTATTTATAAACGCAAACAAATCAGGAAACAAAAGATAGTTTAATGAAATAATTAAGTCTTAATGCTTTGATTACTAAATTGAATATTTGGATACGATTTAGTTTATCGTTTTAAGATTCGGTGAACAATATCTTATCCACGATAATGACAGTTACGAAATAACACGAAAGCTAAATTAATGCAGATACATGTTGTTGCTTCCGTGGATGGAAGAGGTCCGTTATGTATAAATTTCTTTTACTGGTGTTGCTCTTCAGTAGTAGTATGTGTGAGGATTGCATAACGTTCAATTTTGAAAACGGATATGACGATTTTAGTAATGAAGAAGAAGTTTGTGCGGGTTTGGACATGTGGACTCTTGGCAGATTCTCGGAGCTGTCGATGGACGGTTTCCAAACGCGGAGTTCAGTCTTCGCAACTCCATTACCACCTGTGGGTTGCATGTCAACTCCTATGTTCCAAATGAGGGCCGGAGGAACTTTGGAAATTAATTTTTATCTAAAACCAAATGTACAAATATATGAATTTATTGTTTTCATACTTCAATATGTCGAAAATGGTATGGATACAGCTGTTGTAATGGAAACCGTTGTAAGAGCAGAAGGTTGGCAATCCTTAAAAATCGCCGTTAAAGGAACTGAATCGTACTTAGGATATGTAAGTAATATTGGTTTACATTTAATCGAATTTTATTGTAATTTGTCCGACTAGTTACAAACGTATCCGAGTCTTTATTCTGAGCTCGAAGTATGACTTAATTGCGGTGTGAGCAGTCATATTATGTAGTATATTATATTTTAATAAAAGAACCAATTACATTTTTGTTTATTGCTAGCTATTCTTAATTAGGCGAAAAATTATCAACCTGGTACTCATTATGTCACCTAAAGACTTATTGCAAATTGAGTTTTGAAATGTTTTGTTAGAGATATTTTTGTTCGTTTACACTAATACGGGTTCTTTAATCATGAGCTTGGAATATGGTTTCCTGAAATTGGATAATAAATCGTTATGCTTTTTATATTTTCAACATCTCTAGAAAGTATAGACTAAAAAATTAAGTGAGCCGCAAGGTACATTATTCTTTTCACTCACTAAAGTGTCTACAAAACTTTCTGCCTTTAAAAACTAAAATTATGCTAACTCAAACTCTCATTCTGGTTCTTATTGACTATGCTGATACCTGCTATTTGGATGCAACAGAGTAGCTAGTTAATAAGCTTGAGCGTTTGTAAAATCTCTCTATCAAATTTATTTTTGGATTAAAGAAATTTCTCCATGTTTCCAACTTTCGCAAACAGCTCAAGTAGCTCCCAATAGGCTTTCGTAGAAATACTTGAATATTATGTCTACTTTACAATATTTTGTATAATCCATCTTTCCCAAGTTATCTGCGCGATAAGTTTTCTTTCGTACATAGTCCTGAATCTCCGTGTAGGCCACATCTTAGAGTAAACCTTAAATTTCCCTCACATAAAAGCAAGCTTTATTCTCGTTCTTTTACCGTTCAAGCAGTAAGACTTTGGAATGGATTATCTTACATTATACGTAATTCTAAGTCCCTTTCAATTTTTAAAAAACGAGTTAAAGAGTACTATTTGTCTATGTAAATAAATATGTGTATATATTTATATATCGTTTTAGGCGTATTGAAAATTTATTTATTCCCTATATTTTATAAATTTTAAATATTACTATTGATTGTAATTGTTTTATTTATCGTCTATTTTTATCTTTTTTTTGTTTTATTGCACACATATACTGCCTCTCATTTCAACTCTCCTTTCACAGGTCTGCTGAAAGAAATTTCAATATGAAATAAGCAGTGCCTTTGTACGAATTACTCTTTGTGTTTTTATTTACTTAATTATATTCCGAGTGTACATAAATTAATAATAAATAAATAAATAAAACTGATATCTTTCATACGTTTCTACATATGTTATAAATTTCGATCAACGACATATCTTACTTTTAATTCAATTACATAAATTTACGTATAAATACAATGAGTAAATAAACAAAATGTTTGTAATAACAATAATCTCATAAATTAGAAATAAAATTATGACTTAGGTTTAAACTAAAAGATTTCCGTTTTTGTTATCAGTATTTTTGATAAGGTCAATGCAAATCCTTGAACACCCTATTACTTTACTTTTACGTCACAATATTTATTGTTTTCCTATTATTGATTATCATATATTTCAAACAGTTTTGTTTTCATATTATACATATTAAGGAAGATTTTTTGTTAAATATCATATAATGTTATCCATATTGGATTCGTTGCGATTAGTTTTTCTGTAGTGGATTTTATTTCTGAAGGCGGGTTAATTTTTATGAGTTACTATAAATCGATTGAATTAATTCATTTTGATTCACGTGTTCTAAATGAACGTAATATTTGATCGGACCTTTTAAACAACTAAATTTTCTAAAGCTTATTACCAAACTAGATTGATTGTTGATCTTTTAAATTTAATCTATATATATTAGTTATTAATAATACATATCTATAATGAAGTATTTAGATTATATTTCTGTAGTTTGACATAGTAATATCTCTCCCAAAAACCTTTGAGCTCGAATCATGACTTCAATTTCATAGACATTTTACGATAGGTGCTTAAAAAAAAAGAAAAAGGGTTAAGATCGGGTAGGAGGAAAGTTAAGGATATAGAATAATCGAAAACCTTTATTAGCCAAGATGAATACGAAAGAATACCGAGTGAACGCGATAATCGCGAGTGGGTTACCGTAGGTGATTTTTTTATTCCATTAGAATAACGATGGCACATCTACTTCATGTTTGGTCTCGAGCGTTTTTAAAGTTCTTTTTAAACCCATTCCAAATGATTATCCCTGATTAAAGTAATTTAGTAAGATGAGGCAAGGCCATAAAAATCTTGCCACATCAGTGGAGACGGTGTAGGAATGATTAAACACCAATACTGAAGTCCCCACGGTAAATTACTTGAAATCATATGTGATGCGCTTAGTCCTCAGTAGCCATAGCCCAAAGGGATATAACATTCAGCAAATGGTTTATAGAGTTTGTTAAAGAAAGAAAATAAAACAAAAGCTTCAATCTATTTATTTATTTATTTATTTATTCCTTATTGCACAATTCAAAACAAAATGTACAAAAGGCGGGCTTAATGCTATTAACACATTCTCTACCAGCCAACGTTAGATGTGCAATCTAGATCTATCTCAGAAATGGTTCCTGAACTTGGACTACCATGCTGGACACGAATAAGAAACAATATAAAACCATTGAGAATATCGGTGTTTTGTCATCCAGACCGTACATATTCCTATACTCTAGATATTTAAAGTGCGTAATAATTGAGGAGCTGACTGTTTCCTCGGACATACATACCCCAAAAGATCATACAGTTAAAATAATCAAGCATTAGAACTGACCAACGATTACATTACCATGAGTAGGTTTATAGTTAATTTATATGCAGTAATAGTGAGAACGAAAGGTATAACAATGAGATCTCTTTATGACTTACTTAAAGATCTTGGCCTCTCTAGAGCTATCATCAGTTAATTTATAAAACGCACGTCAAAAACGGCATTTTTAGGTTCGTTACAAATTTGCTTAGGTAGGGAGAGGAGCGTAAATAGTTAAGGCGTGTATGCGTATTTAAGGGGCACCTTAAACCTACATCTAGGTTATAAGTCCCAGACACTCTCTCCTCTTGCATTTGCATTTGCACTGCCTGCAACGAGATGGGCCCGGTACTCGGACAGTGATTAAATGGAATAATAAGAAGCTTTATGTATAAAGTGAGAATTCCTCAAATTCTAATAAATGTGTGAGCAAAAGAGAAATAGTAGTTTAATAATATTGGCGTTGTGAGTTAGGAAAGTTTTAAAATAACGAAGTTAAACAGAGTTTTACGTGACACATAATTTCCTTTTTTCTAGAATTAAATATTATTTACATTTTAAATTTAAATAGTTTATTAATATCAGCAGTAGTTTTTCTAATCGTAAATTATTACCGTGAGATACTTTTATTATTAATTAATCTTTTTATCATTTTTTTTTTGATTCGTTGATGAAGGACATTTTGAAGTATTTTACTAAGTTAAGAATATTTTTAATTGTTCCTAACCGAACATTATTTATTTGATTTGTTTTAAACGAAACAAACATAGGTCATTTGGGAAACAATCAAGCCGCTATGGTATTTGTAAAACCGTAATGTTACCCTACAACTCTAGCATCCCGTTTAAAATATTTATTATATAAATATAATAGTCTTTAGCGGGACCGTGCGGAGGCGTCATCTACTAGGCTCCTTTTGGAAATCCTATGTTGGCAGTTTAACTTATCGTTTTCACAGAGTATAGAGATGGCAAAAGAGAGTATAAATTAATAAATTAAATAATAAGAAACATTAAATAGGTCAACCAAAGTTTTAGCCTTATACCATTAATGGGACATTTATGGCATTATTGGCATTCAACATTCATTTTGATTTTTTTAACTTTTTATATATATTAATATTGTTTATGGTATTATTACTCAATTAAAACAAATGTCTATTCACATTTTTGTCTTTGAAGTTAGATAAGGTTATTACATAATAGTTTGTATAATATATAACATAATTATTATATATTATTATTATGTATAAGAATAATTAGATGTAATAATCACTTAAATATTAATTTGTTACAGGTAGCATTAATGGGAATTGCTGATCATCAATCATTATTGTTAGATTCTCTTCGGTATATTGGACCCAATGTCGATGAAAAGCACTGTCTCATCTATCAAGACGATGAAGATAAAAAAACGACAACTCCGACTCCAAATAAAACTACTACTGAGATACCTACCACCACTGAGATATTCACTTCTATAGCCACTCAAACCGAGACTTCTACGTCTACATCTTCTGAAATACCTACTCATACAGGTACCCCAACTGAGATTTCTACGCTTACGCCTACTGACATACCTACTTTTACAGCAACTCAAACTGAAACAAATACCTTTACACCCCCTGAAATACCTACTTTTACAGCCACTCCTACTGAGACTTCTACTCCTACGTTTACACCTACTGAGATGACCACTTCTACAGCTACCCAAACTGAAACATCTACTTATACTCCAACTGAAATACCTACTCCTACCGATATTCCAATCGAAACTACGATGTTTACAAATACTGAGACACCTACTTCTGATGCTTCTCAAACTGAGACTCCTACGCTCACACCTACTGAGATAACAACTTCTACAGCCACTCAGACTGAGACCCCTCCCTATACTGCTACTGAGACACCCACTCCCACTACTATTCCAACTGAGACTCCTACTGAGACACCTACTCCGACTATTATTCCAACTGAGACTCCTACTACTATTCCAACTGAGACACCTACTCCTACTACTATTCCAACTGACACTCCTACTGAGACCCCTACTCCTACTACTATTCCAATTGAGACTCCTACATTTACACCTACTGATATAACTACTTCTACAGCCACCCATACTGAAACACCTACATATGCTTCAACTGAAATACCCACTCCTACTGGTACTCCAACCGAAACTACGATGTTTACAAATACTGAGACACCTACATTTACTCCTTCTGAGACACCTACTTCTGATGCTACTCTAACTGAAACTCCTACGCTCACACCTACTGAGATAACTACTTCTACAGCCACTCAGACTGAAACCCCTCCCTACACTCCTGCCGAGACACCTACTCCTACTTCAATTCCAACTGAGACTCCTACTGAGACACCTACTCCGACTATTATTCCAACTGAGACTCCTTCTACTATTCCAACTGAGACTCCTACTGAGACACCTACCCCTACTGCTATTCCAACTGAGACTCCTAGTGAGACATCTAGTCCTACTACTATTCCTACTGAGACTCCTACATTTACACCAACTGACATGACCACTTCTACAGCCACTCAAACTGAAACACCTACGTATACTCCAACTGAAATACCCACTCCGTCCAGTACTCCAACCGAAACTACGATGTTTACAAATACTGAGACACCTACTTCTGACGCTACTCAAACTGAAACTCCTACGCTCACACCTACTGAGATAACTACTTCTACAGCCACTCAGACTGAGACCGCACCCTACACTCCTACCGAGATACCTACTCCTACTTCAATTCCAACTGAGACTCCTACTGAGACACCTACTCCGACTATTATTCCAACTGAGACTCTTACTACTATTCCAACTGAGACACCTACTGAGACACCTACTCCTACGACTATTCCAACTGAGACTCCTACTGAGACCCCTACTCCTACTACTATTCCAATTGAGTCTCCTACTCCTTCTACTATTCCAACTGAGACTCCTACTGAGACACCTACCCCTACTGCTATTCCAACTGAGACTCCTAGTGAGACACCTAGTCCTACTACTATTCCTACTGAGACTCCTACGTTTACACCAACTGACATGATCACTTCTACAGCCACTCAAACTGAAACACCTACGTATACTCCAACTGAAATACCCACTCCTTCCAGTACTCCAACCGAAACTACGATGTTTACAAATACTGAGACACCTACTTCTGACGCTACTCAAACTGAAACTCCTACGCTCACACCTACTGAGATAACTACTTCTACAGCCACTCAGACTGAGACCCCACCCTACACTCCCACCGAGATACCTACTCCTACTTCAATTCCAACTGAGACTCCTTCTGAGACTCCTACTCCTACAACTATTCCTACTGAGACTCCTACATTTACACCTACTGATATAACTACTTCTACAGCCACCCAAACTGAAACACCTACATATGCTTCAACTGAAATACCCACTCCTACTGGTACTCCAACCGAAACTACGATGTTTACAAATACTGAGATATTCACTTCTATAGCCACTCAAACCGAGACTTCTACGTCTACACCTTCTGAAATACCTACTCATACAGGTACCCCAACTGAGATTTCTACGCTTACGCCTACTGACATACCTACTTTTACAGCAACTCAAACTGAAACAAATACCTTTACACCCCCTGAAATACCTACTTTTACAGCCACTCCTACTGAGACTTCTACTCCTACGTTTACACCTACTGAGATGACCACTTCTACAGCTACCCAAACTGAAACATCTTCTTATACTCCAACTGAAATACCTACTCCTACCGATATTCCAATCGAAACTACGATGTTTACAAATACTGAGACACCTACTTCTGATGCTTCTCAAACTGAGACTCCTACGCTCACACCTACTGAGATAACAACTTCTACAGCCACTCAGACTGAGACCCCTCCCTATACTGCTACTGAGACACCCACTCCCACTACTATTCCAACTGAGACTCCTACTGAGACACCTACTCCGACTATTATTCCAACTGAGACTCCTACTACTATTCCAACTGAGACACCTACTCCTACTACTATTCCAACTGACACTACTACTGAGACCCCTACTCCTACTACTATTCCAATTGAGACTCCTACATTTACACCTACTGATATAACTACTTCTACAGCCACCCATACTGAAACACCTACATATGCTTCAACTGAAATACCCACTCCTACTGGTACTCCAACCGAAACTACGATGTTTACAAATACTGAGACACCTACATTTACTCCTTCTGAGACACCTACTTCTGATGCTACTCTAACTGAAACTCCTACGCTCACACCTACTGAGATAACTACTTCTACAGCCACTCAGACTGAAACCCCTCCCTACACTCCTACCGAGACACCTACTCCTACTTCAATTCCAACTGAGACACCTACTCCGACTATTATTCCAACTGAGACTCCTACTACTATTCCAACTGAGACACCTACTCCTACTACTATTCCAACTGAGACTCCTACTGAGAAACCTACTTCTACTTCTATTCCAACTGAGACTCCTACTGAAACACCTACCCCTATAACTATTACAACTGAGACTCCTACTGAAACACCTACTCCTACTACTATTCCTACTGAGACTCCTACTGAGACACCTACTCCTACTACTAACCCTACTGAGACTCCTACATTTACACCTACTGAGATGACCACTTCTACAGCCACTCAAACTGAAACACCTACGTATACTCCAACTGAAATACCCACTCCTTCCAGTACTCCAACCGAAACTACGATGTTTACTAATACTGAGACACCTACTTCTGATGCTACTCTAACTGAAACTCCTACGCTCACACCTACTGAGATAACTACTTTTACAGCCACTCAGACTGAGACCCCTCCCTACACACCTACCGAGACACCTACTACTACTTCAATTCCAACTGAGACTACTATTGAGACTCCTACTCCTACTACTATTCCTACTGAGACTCCTACTGAGACACCTATTCCTACTACTATTCCAACTGAGACTCCTACTGAGAAACCTACTTCTATTCCAACTGAGGCTCCTACTGAAACACCTACCCCTACTACTATTCCAACTGAGACTCCTACTGAGACACCTACTCCTACTACTATTCCTACTGAGACTCCTACTGAAACACCTACCCCTACTACTATTCCAACTGACACTCCTACTGAGACACCTACCCCTACTCCTATTCCTACTGAGACTCCTACTGAGAGACCTACTCCTACTACTATCCCAACTGACACTCCTACTGAGACACCTACTCCTACTACTAATCCTACTGAGCCTCCTACATTTACACCTACTGAGATGACAACTTCTACAGCCAGTCAAACTGAAACACCTACGTATACTCCAACTGAAATACCCACTCCTTCCGGTACTCCAACCGAAACTACGATGTTTACAAATACTGAGACACCTACTTCTGACGCTACTCAAACTGGAACTCCTACGCTCACACCTACTGAGAGCACTACTTTTACAGCCACTCAGACTGAGACCCCTCCCTACACTCCTACCGACATACCTACTCCTACTTCAATTCCAACTGAGACTCCTACTGAGACTCCTACTCCTACAACTATTCCTACTGAGACTCCTACATTTACACCTACTGATATAACTACTTCTACAGCCACCCAAACTGAAACACCTACATATACTTCAACTGAAATACCCACTCCTACTGGTACTCCAACCGAAACTACGATGTTTACAAATACTGAGACACCTACATTTACTCCTTCTGAGACACCTACTTCTGATACTACTCAAACTGAGACCCCTACGATCACACCTACTCAGATAACTACATCTACAGCCACTGAGACTTATACCCCTCCTTACACTCTTACTGAGACACCTTCTCCTACTGCTATTCCAACTGAGACTCCTACTGAGATACCTACTCCTACTGCTATAACAACTGGGACTCCTACGTTTACACCTACTAAGATGACCACTTCTGCAGCCACCCAAACTGAAACACCTACATATACTCCAACTGAAATACCCACTCCTTCCGGTACTCCAACTGAAACTACGATGTTTACAAATACTGAGACACCTACTTCTGACGCTACTCAAACTGAAACTCCTACGCTCACACCTACTGAAAGCACTACTTTTACAGCCACTCAAACTGAGACCCCTCCCTACACTCCTACCGAGATACCTACTCCTACTTCTATTCCAACTGAGACTCCTACTGAGACACCTACAGCAAATCAAACTGAATACCCAACAACTAATAACCCTTCACAAGAAGCTGATACAGCATTTTCTTTTTGGAACGTATATACTATAGCAATGGTTACTATTTTATCATTGATTATTATTTTTGTGCTAGTTTATATATCTTACAAAATTGGTAAAAGTAGAAGAGAATCAGAAATATCTCGAGTATTATTTAATGATTCTGACGATTTACCTCCGCCTTTAACTGTGCCCAGGGTAACTGGTATTTTCTCAAATTCAAATAGAAGTTATACATTACCTATTTAATTATTGTTTAATAGTATTTAAGTACTTATCTCATTTGACAAATAATGTAAATGTATAATTAATGTTATTTTATTATAATTTTTATTTATTTTCTTAATATTAGATTTAAATATATGTGATGTAAGATAATATGACAAATTACTTTAATACCATACGTGTTTTTATGAAATAATAATGAGTAGTTGTATTGTAAAAACATTATTTTAATAATTTTTTACAAAATGTTTAAACCTCTACAATATTTTAAACAAAATATTTAATAAGAAATCAGTATTAATAAGTTAAAACTGAAAATAAATAATAATAGTAATATTCCAAATTGAAGAAATATATAATACTTACTTTATTTACTTTATTGAATTGATAGCGCAGTGATTCGGCGAAACCCGTTAATTCTTTAAGTAATTGGTACTCTTAATGATAATAATATTTATTGCTATTCTGAGTAACGCTTGTTTTTTGTCTTATTATAAATTATTTCTGTTTGTGGCACGATATTTCGTATACATAAGACAAGTAAGGTAGATGTTCTACGACACGGACTGAAATTTGTGGTCTGACATTTATAAGGCGATATGGCAGTCATTATTAAGATGATTTTTTTCCATTTTAACCTAATAAAACACAAAGAAATATAGTACTATTGCCGATGCCAAAGCCGATTTTCAGTAATATAAATGTAGAGGGCTATACATCTGTGTTAAATGATTTAAGCAAAATCAGGGGCCGCCTGAGTCACTCACTAAAGAGACCAATACGAAGAAGTATTGATTGGCTGCTCTCTCCGTTTTCCATACAATAGGGTATTTAGGACGTATGATAGATGTTTATTTTTCCTAGCTATTGCCTCCTCAGAGAAAGCTCGGTCCTTTGTAAATGCTACTTTTAAAATCACAAAAATATTCCTAAGAGTGTTGGAGAAAAGATCCATCCTACACGAACACATCGTCGTATAGCAAACAATACAGATGCGTCACTGCGAAAACCCTTAATTATAATAAAAGTAATAAAGTTTGTTCGTTGTCGTTTATTTTGTCTATATTATGTAAACCTGAGAATTTAGGACAGGAAGTTGTGTTCTGACCAAGCGTAATTTAAAACCTTACTGAGACTTTCTGTGTGACGGACTCTATGTACTGTTTCATTGAATTAGTCGTAGAATAGGTCTTTCGTTCCGGCTTTTGTATTGGGCGTTGGTGCATAGGAAATAAAAGTGACAACTCCACTTGAAGTGTTGAAGCGCAAGGTATAACACGTTCTGTCACGTACGGGTGTTTTTAGAGTCAAATAGTGCTTACTTGTTTGTATTCAGTTTGTGACCTGCAAGACCATTAGTTTTCTGTTTTGGTTGGTTATTCAGGTTGTAAGTTATTGAGCGTAATTATAACCTCAACTGATGTGAACACCAGTTAAAAGTAAAGGGTATTTTTTTAAGTTGGAGTTTTTACTTTCGTTTCTTCAAGGGTCTAATATTAACAGGATTATCGTCCGGCCAGAAGTCTGTGTTAACATTAACGCGAATTCGTACCTTATTCCACCTCATTGCTTATTCTTTATTTTATACGTACCTAATTCCCTATTTTTATAAGTCCAGTAGTAAAGATTGTAAGAATTAATGTCTTACGAAGAACTGCTTTTGACTTTACTTCTTTTTTTTATCATACCAAAGAAAAAAACAACAGGGAGAGTAAAATAAATAAGCGGGGATGTAAAGAAAATTTTTCTCCAACAAATTTAACATTAAAAGCTGAATTAGATACAAAAAAATAATAACAGTCAGTTTTATCGGTCAATTTATTCATTTACAAGTTCACGTAATAAAAATATTTTGTTATCAGATGATTGACACTTTCATGATAATTAAAGAATATACGTGTGAAGTGATAAAATATCAGTAATCTACCATACTTTTACATCGGTACTTTGTAAGCAAAAATTGGTATGACGTTCTATTCTATTTTTAGGTGTGATTAATAATAACAATTACCTATCCTTGTTCCTAACTGTTTGAATATTTCAAAATAAATATGTAGATTTTTGAAAACAAAAATACACATTGAGGTTACTATATTATATTTTTAGACAAATTCTAAATCATTAAATAAAATCCTCTTCCCTCCGGACTTTGAATGTGAACGAACGTGTCCGCACTTTATTTGCTTATTTATTGATTTTTTATTTTTAAATAATAGTTAAAGTTTAAAATTTGCTTTAAATAATAGGAGTTCATAGAGTGAGTGAAGTTTTGGTGACATTAGAAGCTGCAATTGATACGTGTATAAGAGAGGTCAAGCATTAGAGCGAGTGCATATGCGTAAGTCACGCCCTCCACAATAACGCATAGTTTCGCTTGTGCAGTAGTAAATCCTTATCGCATGTAGTTGTTGTTGCTGCTATCCTGGTACTTTCCTCAGAAGACAGTATAAAAAAAAAATACTTAAAAATATATAATTAATATTTATTATTAGTTAATGAAAAGAAAGCACATTATTAGAAAACCTAATATAATTGGTTGCCATGCTGGTAATTTGGAAATTTTGATGTGATTAAAAGATTCACAGCTTAATTTAGTAGCGCCTAGAATTGCATTCTGCTTGTTATTTTAGGAAATATTGCTTTCGTTACACTCTGATTTCCTGGTACATAATTTATTCGAAAACACAAAAAAAAAAAATAAATAAATAAATAAATAAAAAAAAAAAAAGATATCGACCGTACTACGGACACAGCAAAAATAATAATAATTTTGTTACCTTATACTGTCCTGGTGATAATTAGCTATGGATAAAAATAGTTTAGATGGATCAGAGAAAAAGATAACACCACCAAATTTTAATTCAACGCGTAGTAAAGTTACAAGAAAAAAAGACACAGATATTTATGCCGAGATGCAATTATTTAAAGAAGAAATGAAGACAATGATTACGACACTTTTTTCTAAGCAGGAACAGGAATTAAAAAATATATCCCCCACTCTCAAAGATATACAACAGTCAAATCGTAATATAGAAGCAACAATTGCATTTCTTTCATCACAAAATGATGAATTCAAGTTAAAATTAGAAAAACTCGAACGTCAATCAAAAGAGGATAAAAAGTATATTACCATTTTGGAAGAAAGAATTGAAGACCTACAGCGGGGTAGTAGGAAAAATAACTTTGAAATAAAAAATGTTCCCAATAAAAACAATGAAACAAAGGAAGATTTAATAGAAATAGTTGCTTGTTTGTCGAAGTCTGTCAGTAGTAATTTATCGTCATCCCATATAAAAGATATATACAGAGTAAAATCAAAAAAGGAGGGTAGTAAAAATTCTACAATAGTTGTTGAGACAACATCGTCGCTCTTCAAGATAGACCTGTTAAAGATGTGCAAAATGTATAATTCTAAACATAAAACAAAGTTATGTGCCAAGGATTTAGGTTTCCACGCATCCGCTGATACTCCTGTCTTCATATCCGAGCAACTAACGCAGAAGGGTTCCCGTCTTTATTTTCTAGCTCGAGATCTAACAAAGAGCAAGAAATATAAGTTTTGTTGGACGGCGTATGGCAATATTTACGTAAGAAAGGACGAGAATTCTTCTATAATTAGCATTAAAAGTGAATCACAAATTAATTTGCTATTGCAAGGAATGTGACTATGCTTTGTTACTATTATTAGGTATAATCATATAATTGTGCTTATAATGTTGTTAGTTTATTTTCACATAATTATTTATCAATATCTATTTGCTCACTTAAAGGTTACTTACGTTTTTACTTTACACATAATGTTAATAGTCTATAATTATGTCAATGGTAATTTATTAGTTATAGTACTGATTTTAAAATGCTCTTTTAATTTTTGCTTTTGTTTATACACTTTAATACAATTTTTTTATATTATATTAAATTTAAAATATCATGATATTAACTGCAAAAGATATGCAACAATTTTAATATTGGTATGTTTGTTTAATTGTAAATATGGTGGTTGTATTACATATTTACACAATACAAAATTAGTTATCTATCAAAATATAAATTTTAAAGTTATGTTATTTTTAAAACGTTTTTTCAATTGTTATTATAGTTCATATGTATTCACACAATATTTACACACTATATTTATACATAAACATTCACTAAACACACTTACACTAATATCAAGTCGTAAAACAATAATTTATTATATTATTCCTCCTAATTTTTATCATGAATTTTGTGTAGCCCTCTTTCTCATTGCCTTATTCTTGTGTTTATATGTATTTCGACAAGTTGACGCTTTTGCTTTATTTGTAATATATTATTCATATGGATAGTGTACTGCAAACTCAGAATGATCTTGATGGAGTAGATATAGCACGCGTTGTAAATTGCAATATTACAAATATTGCTAAGTATGTAACGGTGAAGGATAATGATTTAACAGTTATCTGCCAGAACATAAGATCTATTTATTCCAATTTTGATAACCTCTTGGTAACTCTGTCTGACATACATTTTGACGTTGATGTTTTGGTTCTGACCGAGTGTTGGCTAAGTTGTGATAAACCTATCCCGCAACTTAATAATTACAATTCGTTTAAAACTATACACCATGTAAATCAAAATGATGGAGTAGTGATTTATATTAGGAATACGTTAAATCCTATTGTTAAAGAAATCAAACTTGAACAGGCGTCCTGTTTACAAGTTTGTCTTCAGAACAACATTATTTTAGGAATATATCGTTCGCCGTCATTTACCAATGCTGAGAACTTTATAAACTCATTAAATAGTCAACTTGAAAACTTAAAAACCTCTAAAAATATTATTTTAACAGGAGATATAAATATTAACCTAATTCCAACGTCTACTGCTCAATCACAAGAACGCGAAAACAGATTAAATTATCTGAACATGTTAAGCCTTCACGGCCTCTTTCCTGGTCATTTTCTGCCAACCAGAGGATATAATTGCTTGGATCATTATATACTTAAAATTAAAAATGAAAATTATAAAGCTTTTATTGCCGTATTTAACTCGACAGTTACAGATCATTGCATGATTCTTTTAAATTTAAGTAATATCTTTAACAAACGTGCCGTTAATTTAAAAAATAAAACCAAAATAGATTTTAATTCAGCTCTTAAGGCTCTTGCTGAAAAACATATCTTCTTTTCTTTATTGTAATGATCCTGAAATAGTGGTTAACCAATTAATAGAAGCAATTACTCATTCTATATCTGATTGTAGTAAAATAATATGTATTCCTAAGGGTAAACGCATTACTAAACCTTGGATTACACCTGGAATACTGCGTTGTATACATAACAGAAATAAACTACAGAAACAACTTCGCCGAGACCCTGAAAATGAAATATTAATTAAAACTTATAAAAACTATCGCAATTTCTGTAACAATCTTATAAAGAAACTAAAACGTAAATACCAAAAGGATCAATTGGCCAAGTCAACAAAAAACTCTAAAACTTTATGGAATAATATAAAAAATATTACTTACCTTAAGCATTCTAATGATAAAAATACGGAACTACTTTATCTTAAACATTCTCCACATGAATCTGTTGAACACATTAATAAATTCTTCGCTAATACTGGTAAAAATCTTGCTGAAAATATTCTTATAAATAAACCTTATCTTCCTACTTTTTCTCCTATAACTATGATTGATTCATCTTTCGTACTTATTGACACAGACGAGATAGAAATTAAAAATATTGTTTTGAAATTAAGGTCGGATAGCTCTCCCGGGTGGGACAATATTCCAACTAAGTTCCTAAAAATTGCTAGTACAGTATTAGCCCCAGTACTTTGTCATTTAGTAAACCTATGTTTTAGTCAAGGAGTGTTTCCTGATTCCCTTAAGAAATCTATTGTTATACCAGTGTATAAGTCTGGAAGCAGAGACGATATTAATAATTATAGGCCAATTTCAATTCTTCCTTCTATATCTAAGATTCTCGAAAAACTTTTAAATGTAAGATTATTAAGTTACTTGAATAAATATAATATCCTGTCTAACCATCAATACGGTTTTAGACACGGGAAGTCCACAGAAGACGCTATTGCAGCTTTAAGTTCCTTGATAGTAAAAGAACTAGATAATAAAATGAAATGTATCACAATATTTCTGGACCTCAAGAAGGCCTTTGATACCGTCTCTGTTCCCATCCTAATACAAAAATTGGAAGCCATAGGCATCCGAAATCACTGTTTAAATCTTTTTAATAGTTATTTAACTGGCCGTAAACAGAAGGTTAGAGTTGAGGGTTACACGAGTGATGAAATGGATGTCATTTTCGGAGTTCCTCAGGGAAGTGTCTTAGGACCGACTTTATTTTTAATATATATAAATGAACTTTGTCAGCTTCAATTGACCAATGGTCATATATTTTCGTATGCTGATGACACTGCTGTGGTGTTTACTGGAATTTCGTGGGAGGACGTTCGCTTCCACGCAGAGGTTGGCTTGGCTCGTATAGCAGAATGGCTAAACGTAAACCTCTTGTCTATTAATACTGGGAAAACAAATTATATTTGCTTTTCTATATCTGAACGAACACATCCGGGAGATAATTTTAAGATAAAAATTCATAATAATTGTGAACAATTTCAGGGATTGTGTGATTGTCCGGTCATATCTAAAGTGTCTTCAGTTAAATATCTTGGAGTAATCTTGGACCAACGTATGTCATGGCATCCCCATATTGAATTGGTTACTGGTAGAGTAAGGAAGCTGGCTTGGATATTTAAAATACTGAGACACGTAGCCACTGGCGCAGTTTTAAATCAAATATACCTAGCTCTGGTTCAATCAATCTTGTCTTATTGTATTTCAGTCTGGGGTGGTGCTACTAAGACAAGATTTATTGAACTGGAAAGAGCTCAGCGAACAATATTAAAGGTTATGTATTTTAAACACTACAGATTTCCCACTGAACAACTGTACCTAACGAGCAATGTTCTTTCGATCAGAAAATTGTATATCCTCCATGTAATTTTAGGAAAACACAAAACTCTTCCTTATGATAAAAATTTTCAAAACATAAAACGGAGAAAAGATCTTGTTGCTCCCTTGAGCTCTACTAGAACATCGTTTGCCAGGAATCAATTAAGCATGCTATCTGGCCATCTTTATAATATTATTAACAGGAAGATACAAATCTATAGTATGAACTCTTATATTTGTAAAAAAACATTAACAAAATGGTTACTTACGTTGAAATATGAGGAGGTTGAGTTGTTTCTGAGTTTTATGACTTGATTTTACATTTACGAACACACACATACATACACACATACACATACGCATACACACACACACACACACACACACACACACACACTCACACGCACATACAAATTTAAGTCTGTAATATTTAATTTAAGAATTAATTTATTTTGTTATAATTATATTGTTATGGAAGATCGGAGTCTTCTGGCACAGGAATAATTATATTATTCTTAAAAGAAGACTTCCACTTTGTTAATATGTATGACAGTTTGAAGTTGAAATAAATTATTATTATTATTAAAAAAAAAAAAAATAAAAGTGTATAATACTACAAAAACCTTATGAGGTGTTGTTATTTATTTACTATTCTTTATGTTCTTTTTTATAAATCTTTATTTTAAAAAACATAATATAGAAGAAATCACAAAAGTAAAATACATATCTATTGATCGCAAAAAATGCATTTGCTCACAATAATTTTTTAGGCACCAAATTATATTCTTTAACTCGTACATGAGCTAGCACTACTATAATAGGATCAAAGTCTATCTAGGATAGCCAGTTTAGACTATCACGAAATATTTATGTGAAGTAGCTATTTCAAGCTAGAAATAATAGAATCCTGACCCTCCTTGTATATCTTAGTTTTTTAAGGAGATGCATTTGCAACTCAGTTTCAAATTTCCATGATCAAAGGATAAAAATTTCGACGGTAGTGGGTTTTATTAAAAATATTGTATTAGTGAAGGACATTGCTAGTTCTAAACATAAGTTCAGAACTACCGATCGATTAATCCTTACAACAAAATTCTTTTTGTAGAAAAAGACAATGTCCGTATTTGCTACATTTCAGTGGTAGGCACTGCCAAAAAATTATTGTAAAAATAATCTATATTTATTTATTTATTTATTTATGCAGAATTTACAATAGTGGACTTAATGCCTTAGTCATTCTCTACCAGTCGACCAAGGGTGATGCAGAGATAAAAGAAGTAGGTGCATGAGGAGGAAAACAGAAGAAAAGAGATATAATAAAAAGTTATATAATAAACGTTTAAAAGTTTATAATATTTATAATTTAAATAATTATATATATGGACAATAAATATATGTTGTATTTACGTAACAGGTACATAAAACATAAGAAATACAACATACATACATATATAAACATAAACACATGTTATACATCATTTATTGTTGAGGGGAAACCACTGTCTCTTTAATCTAAAGTTCCCTTACTTTACGACTGCTAGACTTTCTGACTTCTAAATAATGGAGCGCATTCCATAAAAGAATAGATTGAACGAAAAAAGAAGATCCAACGAATCCAGAAGAATGGGAAGAACATGATAGTAGGAGGTTGGTAGTTGAACGAAGGTTTTTATTATGATTATCACAAAGGAATTGAAAATAGGCAGTTAGGTAGGTGGGAGATGAGGGAGAGTTAAGAATAGTAAAGAGAGTATTAAGTACACGTAAATTACGTCGCTGATGAATAGGAAGTCATTTCAATTTTGACGGTAAGAAGACCCATGATCAAATTTGCGGAGATTAAAGATGAATCGAATACAGTTATTAAGAAGACGGTCTAACTTGTTTAGAAGGTCTGCATTCAGGTCGAAATAGCAAACGTCACCATAGTTAATTAGAAGAAAAATTAGGGTTTGTACAAGAGCAGTCTTTGTCCTAGTAGGAAGGAAATTCTTAAAGCGATAAAGCACTCGTAATATGCCAGTCACTCTAAGGCTACCATTTTTGACTTGCGTTCGCCAATAAGAGAAGTACCAATGAAATGCCTTAGATCTTTAACAGAGGAACTAAGAGGTATAATGGTGTCATCATAGAGTACTGGTGGTAAAGTTTAATTGCCCTTGGCTGACAATTTTATGACTTCCAATAACAACAGCTTGGCATTTGACCGGGTTTACTGATAGTCCATAGTTATCAGACCAGCATTTAACAATGTTAAGATCGGTATTGAGTGCCTTTATACCATACATACAATAAAATATAAGTAAATTACATATTTTTTTGGAAAAACGAGTTGGTTCGTAGCCGGTACAAACAACAATAAAAGTACAGCTATAGTTTTCTTTTTTTTTTCTTCTATCTAATTTAAAGATTTTATGTATATTTAAAATTTATTTATTGGTCAATATTATGAAATTCTTCTGCATCTTTCGGAGCTCCCTTCAAATGGGCTTCCCGAGAGTTAATGTATGTGGATTGCTTGGGAGCTTTCTTGCTAAACGTGGCATACAGATCGATCTTGACGGTTTTGCTCGAGCCTCATGCGCATGAAATGCCTGTGTTTTCCACGACTGAGTGCTCTCCCCTACACTGCATATTAGTTATATTTTGGATATTTACAACATTCCAACAATGCAGGGCTCTTATGTGTTCTATTGAGATCTCTTTAGGAAAGGGTACGGATCAGGGTAATTTTAATCTGGTTCAAATTAATCTTCAGATGACACAAGTTTACGCGTTTTCTACTAAAAAACCATTAGTCATATCACTAATCTTCAAAAGCCCCCAAGTGCCTTGCTAGTTGTCGGAGTGCTGGGCCACGACACGGTCAGTTTCGCGGCCATCTGGAGAGCAAGATTAAGTTAGCCTCGACGAAATTGGGAGTGATTAATAGTGGAAGGCATCACTTCACTCTAGGTCAGCGTCTGGTCCTATATAAAGCGCAGGTTAGATATATAAAGAGCGCCGCTCTAGATCAGATCACGCCAATATCTTCTTTTACCATTTAACCGCATACACCAGAAACCCTTTTAAATTGTAGGTGAACTCTTGTTTGAATCTGGATTTGCGAAGGAATGTCACATCTTTATCCATTTTCTATCGCATATATCGGGAACAATTCTCGAGTGTATTTTAATCTGACTCAATTAGAAATCAATTTAATTTATATAACTACTCCTTAATAAGCTCCATCTACTAGAGTTCCCATAAACTAGAAGAACCATTGCAGAAACAGAATTGCAGTCATCTCGATCAACGCCATCTAGCGGATTCTCAAAGAACTGGCTAATGATCTAACATCGATAAATTATCACAGACACTACTGCATTTGTCATTGCAGCGAGCAAAAAATATTGTCTTACATAGGCAGAGGGCGCCTCACATCTTGTAAATAGATTACATTAAATATGTATATACTGAGATAATATACTAAGAAATATGTAAGAGGAAATGAAAAAATCAAAAGAGAATATGCCAGCAACAACAAAAACACTAATAAGATAACAAGAATTTTAAAAAAATCTCTCATAACTACATATGTATTGCCAATTTTAAGAATTCTAATTTTTGTTTAAATTATTAATTTTACGTAACTAATTTTTTTAACCTCTGTTTACGTTATTGGATTTCGTATTAATTTTCACGCTATTTTACAACTTTTGGTGGTGGCAATTCATAAATAAAAGAAAAGGTACTTACAATCATTAAGGAAATACTAAATTTCAAATGCGAAAATATTTTATCGAATTACTCAGAAAATTGGAACCAAAAAACGGTGAAACCAGACCTATTGTTACTATGAGGACGAAATTGCAAAAACAAAAAGTACATAAAGAAGCTGCAATCTACATATTATTATGAAAAGAAAGATTATATGCGACACTCGCATATGTATGCACAAATGAGCTGCAAATTTTTAAGAAAATTTAATTCACTGGTGCACTTGTCAGAAAACTTTAAACTACATCTGTTTAAAAAAATTACAGTCAGTTACAAATAATAATATACTAGATAATTGAAAAGTTGTTATTGTTTAAAGTATTTCACCTGTACTCTAAACAATGTTCGGCACCAGAATGTTGTAATATTACGTGTCCCGAAATTAAAATATGAATCTGCAACTAATATTTTTAATAATATCGCCAGGAACTTTACTATTTCCCTTCATCTCTAGGAAATTAAATTTGTCGAATAAAATCAAAACAAAATATCAAAGATCGTTCTAGAGAGCTCGTCTTATAGATCCCATGAAGAAAGAATTGGCCATTCAAAAAAAAAACCTCGAGATATCTTCACCCAATCTATTGTAATCACGACTGACTCAAATAAAATTTCTGGGAATGATGAACCTCACTTCATAGAATATTTCATTACACTAATTCACATGTAGATATTCTCTTCATATTCTTACTCTGATACTTATATCGTGTTATAAACATACAATAATTATTTTCCTAATTTCATACTTAAATGTTTCAATCAATTAATAATAATTGCCGAAATGTCCGTCTTTAATGATGTCAAAGTATTCTGCTAAATAGTTTTTATTTTAATACTTATTACAGAAATATAGTTAAATGTGTTTGTTAAAAGTATTTTTGTTTCTTATGTACTAATTGAAGCTCGGTACCACATCAGCAGAGATGGTCGGGATAGTTAAACTGCTGAGTCCCAAAATGACGGAGAAGTTATAATTTGTATTAAAAAGGATATATTCTCGTTTATTGAGGGTCATCGCCGATAGTGGGGACTGTCCGCTAGTCGAGCACTTGTGTGACATTACGAGGTCACTTTTAGTTATTAAGTACTAACCATAGTTAATAAGTCTTTATATATATATTTTTTTTTACTAACCATTATGGATCTTTTGTTATCTGAATTAATAAACATTTTTTTTTTCTTATTACATTTTTAAATTTAACCCGACATTGCGAATGCTGTCAGTTTAAACTGACTGACTGACAGACACCATCATCTCGTCTTACCGCGAACACGTTTGCTGCGAAACGTCGGGTTAAATTTAAAAATATAATAATAAACGCGAGTTATATCCGTAAAATAGTTTTATTGAAATGTGTAGTACTCGTGTAAATCTTAGAAAACATTATGTATTAAAAAGGGATTTTAAAAAGAAGAAGAAAAATAAATTAGCTATAATAGACTAAAATAATTTTTTCCAATCCTATCTTATCCATCTATCCTATCTTAGACCTTAACATTTAAGATCTATTAAGACATAGACAAAAATATATAAATCGAATGGTATATACCGAGCACACAAGAACATTTACTTAAATCTCCTAAATTATGACACAATTATTTAATTTAAACAGAACCATACAATTAAAACAGAACCATATAAAAGTAAAATAGTGTACAAAGATTAAACTTATTTCTTTATAAGATCTATTCTAGTAACCCTTAAGGGAAACAGCGTTCTCTATATAATTAAAATGTGGTCTGGAATTTTAACTAAAAAATAAAGCAGTGAGAACTGAAAAAGTTCTGTAAAACGAATTTTCTAAAAATAATAATAATAATAAAATACTTTATTGCAAGCTAAGTCAACAAACAAGAGAGAAAACATAAAAATAAAAAAAACTTATAATCGATAAGCATTTAGGTGCAACAGGCGGCCTTATCGCTAATAGCGATCTTTTCAAGACAACCTTTGGCCAGAGGACATTGGATCATATGCGTGGCAAATCAGGAAATTAATTAATTCAGATTGTGATTTTATAAATTATACATACACGTGTTTTTTTTTATAAATTATACATACATATCTTAAAAAAGGTTTTTATTAAAACTATTTACAAACCTCATAGAAAAGTAAGCCAATTCTTGAGACCTATTAAAAGTAATATCCCTTTACAATATTCCGGGGTATATAAACTTGACTGCGATTGTGGTTTGTCATACATTGGTCAAACGAAGAGGAGCATCGGTACAAGAGTTAGGGAACACATATTGGATATCAAGAATAGGCGTACATCGAAGTCTGCAGCGTGTGAACATACCATAGACAAGCCCAACCATTACAATAGATTTGATAAACCACAAACCCTCGCTAGGTAACCCCGCTACATACCAAGAATGATTCGCGAGGCTATTGAAATTAAAAAATATCTTTATTTCAATAGAGAAGATGGTTGGAGCCTTTCTAACACTGGGACCCATTCATAAATACTGTAAAGTCTCAAGTCTGTGACCGCACTGTCAGACGTCAGGATACAGTTAGTGCGTTTTGTCTACATCCGGAACTCTATGCCCGCAAACTAAGTAACCGTTGGAGGAAGACGATTAATTAACTGACTTTCTGACACACACTTACATCTCTTCTACCCGTGAACACGATTACGGCAAAGTATTCGAAACGTCGGGTTAAAATAAAAAATGTAACCAAATATTACGCGAGTTTTAATCCATAAAAATAGTTTTATTTGAAATGTGTATCCATGAAAATCTAAGAAAAAACTATGAAGTTGAACTAAGTAAGCTTAATTTTAGAATACCGTGTAATATTTTTCATAAAAGGTCGTTGTAATTTTTCATTTATTCTTGTTTCAATTTCGTCACTAGATGGGGTTTAGCAAGATAACCTTATATTTAGATCACGGTCGTGAGATTTAAACGAAAATTATATAGTTTTGTCTGATTTTACGTATCTAATGTTTGACTTGGTGGTCGGTTCACTATATATTTGACTTTATTAATAATATGTTAGGCAAATAGTTTATTTCTTTATTGTTCGCAATTTTCATTTTATGAAATTTTAAATCGAAATGAACCTAAAAAAGTTGCACTTCAAAAAATACTTCCACATTTACCCTTGTCACTTACAAAAAAACTTTAAAAAAACGCATTCTCATATCACACACATTATAAACACCTACAACACAATATATAACAAATAATACACACACACACACACACAAGTCTGCATGGTCATGTGGAAGTCTGTATGTTTGTGTGTGTGTTTATGTGTTTTACGTATGTAACGAATACAACAAAGACACAGACAAACAGACACAAAAATCGCTTTTCCGCCAGCTAAAAAGTTTTTATCGAAAAAGAGCTATTTTGTTCTCACTCATGGAGGAACGAAGCGACGCTTTTCGAATAGAAGATTTGAAAAATAGTTTCATACCTAAACAGAAAATAATATTATACACTTAAAGTTTGAATGAACAGTTATAGACATCAAAAGCAAATTGTATGGATTTACTGCATGGTACGTATGGGCTGCACGGCGCGGGGAGTCTCGCTAACTAAAGAAAAAAAAGCCCTCGAAATACCGTTCTTATAATCAGTAGGTACATATTTTCTTATAAAAAGGGGATGAAAAGTAGAATATATTACTTGACAGCAAATCATTTTTACCTCAGGCGATATACTTCCAAAAACTCGCTACACTCGGAATTCTAATGTCAGTTTCTTCGCTTCGCTCAAAGTAGCGCCTTCGCCTTAAAAATACTATTTTGCTCCCTTGTGATACAAACTACTATTTCGTTTTAGTTTTAAATTTTTTATTTCTTAGTCTTTTATTTTTAATGTCATTATAATATGAATTAAAAAAACTTTTATAGTCTTTATGTTTGTGTATGTGGAAAACTTAGAATTTAACTTTTAACTTATTAATATATTTTTCAATAAACAATACTGTAAAATTACAATGCTGCAATTGTGAAATGTGCAGCTAAGCTTCTGTATAGAAAGTCCACTTAAATAACTAATTACAATTGCTGTGCCGTTTATATAATCTTGAACATATCTATGCACTTGTAAGCACTAAATATTACAATGGATAATGGCACTAAAATGTTTGACAGTAATAGCTAAAGTTGGGTAACTTATTTATTCACAGTAGTGTATTTTTTAGATTACTTGTTCAAATGTTAAGAAATGCCGACAAGATAATGATCATATCTCAAGTGCCGAATATAATCTGATTCATTCAATCAGGTAAGCGATCGTTTCATTTGTTATCGATAGCTCATAAAGATGAGATATGCGATCATGATACCGTATACTGATTAATTATTTATTTCAATTGTAATTCATTTATTTTTCATTGTTATTTTCATAAAATCGCCACTAAATTTATTGTTTTTAAATTTACCTTTATTAGAACGATAGCGGCCGGCAATTAAACACAATTTGGTCTATTAAACTATACTGATATTATCGTAATAATTAGTTAATTATTATATATTTAATATAAGTGTTATAGGACTGACATCATAGCACCTAAGGAAAAGCTTTCACGGTTTTGTCATCAGAAAATGAGACATTCTTGGTGTTTAGTAAATATAGGTTCTGAGAGTGCCTTCGAGACGCGGCAGTTGCACTATTAAAACTTATTTGGGTATACTGACGAACATTACTAGCTAACTATTCGGCTAAGGTTCAGAGTATCACTGGACCGCATACGCATGCCATAATGTACCAAAATTTTTCATTTCAGCGAATATTATAAGACATACTGAAAATTCTAATTTAACAAACGAGTAAGAAATAATTTAATGTTTTACCACACAGATTTAAAAAAGGGGTTTTTTTTAAATAGGTGTTTTTATATAGCTCCATTTTTATTTAAATATAATAGCAATCAGCTATCTTATCAATGATAATTATGTTGTTAATAGTTATGATAATATCATAAAATATAAAACCGCGTTCATAGTTTTTTGTCTATTATTATTGACTGTATATATAATAATATAATAGCAATCATATATTCATTTTGGTAATATTAGAAACCAAGCTGTCCCCCACCACTCCGTTTGAGTGGTGTTTAAATCAAAAGCAAGTTTGAATCAATTGTTCAGAACTCCCAATCCCAATTAAAAATAACAATCGCATTCAATATAATTTTTTAAAGATAATATCAGTACTATGCTTTTACTTTTTAAATATTAAAACGCACTTTTTAAAAACTGGTAATAAATAAAGGTTGTTTATATTTTGTTGCCTATAACCCTTACAAATAATTGTGAACACTCAATACAGGTCAGTGCAGAAAAAAATAAACCATTTGATAAAAAAACCGACACCGTCATGCAGAAAGGCATATTATTATTTTTATTATTTTTTTTCTTTGGATATTATTTTTTAAATCCTCATGATATGTTCATGGTAAAACAAATTTTGAATAATAGAATTTTAGAAAATATATATAGCAAAGGTTAAAGAGCTAAAACAATTCGTAATAATACTGTAGTATATTAATTAATACTAGGTACTTAAAAATCAAGTTATCAGCGAACGTCCAATCCAAATACAGTATATAGATCGCGTTATAAATATACTTATCATAGAAATTCAGCATTTATCAAATATTTGGACTCGACTATTACAATGACAATGGAAAGGGACTGTCGATACTTATTTATAATTATATTTTTATTTATCTCGTATGTGTCGTGTGAGGACTGTGTTGTTTTAAATTTCGAAAAAGAATTAAACGATTTATTTACTCACAAGGAAGGGATGTGTATTAATTTATCAGTGTGGAATGTTGGTAGTTATACGGATGTGCCCATTGATCCTCCAGATCCGAAGGCTTTGCAGTTTGTTTATCCAAAGCAAACTACAAGTTGCGCAAACTCTTTTGATATACAAATGGAACGTGGCGGCGTACTTGAAATAAATTTTTATATGGATCCCCGATCTCTAGCTGATCATTTATCAGTGATCGTAAATCAAAGGGTTTCGGGGGAAAATGATTTCGCCGTGGGTAACTATTTTATAATTGCAAGTGATCCAAAATTCGTAAGAGGTTGGTACAAGCAACGGATAACATTATCTGGAGTTGGAAACTATGTTGGTCACGTAAGTAGTACGACATAACCTTAAAGTCTTTGTCATCAGTAGTAGCAGAAATTTTATATCATCATAAAACGCTCTTTATAAATAGTGTATTCTAATTACTAACCCTACTGAAAAATCGATATATCTAATTCCGTTTGTCCTCCTTTTAATTCACCACTGTTTTAGAAACAGTTTTAAGAAATATGTAATATTTATATACTTTTCTTATATTTTCTATTCTATGTAGAAACTTAATCTATTAAAAATATTTTGAAATAATTTGTTCTTGTTAATAAACGAAACATTTTAATCTTATTTATAAACTTACAAGATTTACAACAGTTGTCCATATTTTATATTTTCAGATAATTATAATTGGTGTGGCAGCCCCTGATTCATTGCTTTTAATTGATTCCATTCGATACATGTCACCATTAGTAGATGAAGAGAAATGTATAATATACGATGTTCCTTTCATAACCACTACTGAGACAACAACAGCTCACATTACAACAACAGAAATAATAACTGCATCGACATCAGCAATTATAACCACGCAAAATGCATCAACTGATATGTCTACCACAAATAACCCATTATCGTCGACGGAAACAGCATCTACTGAGAATGCAACGAATATAACTACAACAACAGACAGCCCAAAAACATCAACAACTAATGCAGTATCTACGGATAATACTACAACGGACATGCCAACAACGGATAATTCACCATCAACTACTACCGCTATATCTACGGAGAATACTGCAACTGATGTGCCAACAACAGATAATTCACAATCAACTACTAATGCAGTAACTACGGAAAATACTGCAACTGATATATCAACAACGGATAACTCACCGTCGACTACTAATGCAGAAACTACGGAGAACACTGCAACTGATATGCCAACAACGGATAATTCACAATCAACTACTGACGCAGTATCTACGGAGAATACTGCAACGTATATGCCAACAACGGATAATTCACAATCAACTACTCATGCAGTAACTACGGATAAAACTGCAACTGATATACCGACAACGGATAATTCACCATCAACTACTAATGCCGTAACTTCGGAAAATACTGCAACTGATATGCCAACAATGGATAATTCACCATCGACTACTAATGCAGTAACTACGGATAAAAATGCAACTGATATGCCAACAACGGATAATTCACAATCAACTACTAATGCAGTAACTACGGAGAACACTGCAACTGATATGCCAACAACGGATAATTCACCATCAACTACTAATGCAGTAACTACGGATAAAAATGCAACTGATATGCCGACAACGGATAATTCACAATCAACTACTGACGCAGTAACTACGGATAAAAATGCAACTGATATGCCGACAACGGATAATTCACAATCAACTACTGACGCAGTATCTACGGAGAATACTGCAACGTATATGTCGACAACGGATAATTCACCATCAACTACTAGTGAAGTAACTACGGAAAATACTGCAACTGATATGCCAACAACGGATAATTCACAATCAACTACTAATGCAGTAACTACGGATAAAACTGCAACTGATATGCCGACAACGGATAATTCACCATCAACTACTAATGCCGTAACTTCGGAAAATACTGCAACTGATATGCCAACAACGGATAATTCACAATCAACTACTAATGCAGTAACTACGGATAAAACTGCAACTGATATGCCGACAACGGATAATTCACCATCAACTACTAATGCAGTAACTACGGATAAAACTGCAACTGATATGCCGACAACGGATAATTCACCATCAACTACTAATGCCGTAACTTCGGAAAATACTGCAACTGATATGCCAACAACGGATAATTCACAATCAACTACTAATGCAGTAACTACGGAAAATACTGCAACTGATATATCAACAACGGATAACACACCATCGACTACTAATGCAGTAACTACGGAGAACAATGCCACTGATATGCCAACAACGGATAATTCACCATCAACTACTAATGCAGTAACTACGGATAAAACTGCAACTGATATGCCGACAACGGATAATTCACAATCAACTACTGACGCAGTATCTACGGAGAATACTGCAACGTATATGTCGACAACGGATAATTCACCATCAACTACTAGTGAAGTAACTACGGAAAATACTGCAACTGATATGCCAACAACGGATAATTCACAATCAACTACTAATGCAGTAACTACGGAAAATACTGCAACTGATATATCAACAACGGATAACACACCATCGACTACTAATGCAGTAACTACGGAAAACACTGCCACTGATATGCCAACAACGGATAATTCACCATCAACTACTAATGCAGTAACTACGGATAAAAATGCAACTGATATGCCGACAACGGATAATTCACAATCAACTACTGACGCAGTATCTACGGAGAATACTGCAACGTATATGTCGACAACGGATAATTCACCATCAACTACTAGTGAAGTAACTACGGAAAATACTGCAACTGATATGCCAACAACGGATAATTCACAATCAACTACTAATGCAGTAACTACGGATAAAACTGCAACTGATATGCCGACAACGGATAATTCACCATCAACTACTAATGCCGTAACTTCGGAAAATACTGCAACTGATATGCCAACAACGGATAATTCACAATCAACTACTAATGCAGTAACTACGGATAAAACTGCAACTGATATGCCGACAACGGATAATTCACCATCAACTACTAATGCCTTAACTTCGGAAAATACTGCAACTGATATGCCAACAATGGATAATTCACCATCGACTACTAATGCAGTAACTACGGATAAAAATGCAACTGATATACCGACAACGGATAATTCACAATCAACTACTGACGCAGTATCTACGGAGAATACTGCAACGTATATGTCGACAACGGATAATTCACCATCAACTACTAATGCCGTAACTTCGGAAAATACTGCAACTGATATGCCAACAATGGATAATTCACCATCGACTACTAATGCAGTAACTACGGATAAAAATGCAACTGATATGCCAACAACGGATAATTCACAATCAACTACTAATGCAGTAACTACGGAGAACACTGCAACTGATATGCCAACAACGGATAATTCACCATCAACTACTAATGCAGTAACTACGGATAAAAATGCAACTGATATGCCGACAACGGATAATTCACAATCAACTACTGACGCAGTAACTACGGATAAAAATGCAACTGATATGCCGACAACGGATAATTCACAATCAACTACTGACGCAGTATCTACGGAGAATACTGCAACGTATATGTCGACAACGGATAATTCACCATCAACTACTAGTGAAGTAACTACGGAAAATACTGCAACTGATATGCCAACAACGGATAATTCACAATCAACTACTAATGCAGTAACTACGGATAAAACTGCAACTGATATGCCGACAACGGATAATTCACCATCAACTACTAATGCCGTAACTTCGGAAAATACTGCAACTGATATGCCAACAACGGATAATTCACAATCAACTACTAATGCAGTAACTACGGATAAAACTGCAACTGATATGCCGACAACGGATAATTCACCATCAACTACTAATGCAGTAACTACGGATAAAACTGCAACTGATATGCCGACAACGGATAATTCACCATCAACTACTAATGCCGTAACTTCGGAAAATACTGCAACTGATATGCCAACAACGGATAATTCACAATCAACTACTAATGCAGTAACTACGGAAAATACTGCAACTGATATATCAACAACGGATAACACACCATCGACTACTAATGCAGTAACTACGGAGAACACTGCCACTGATATGCCAACAACGGATAATTCACCATCAACTACTAATGCAGTAACTACGGATAAAAATGCAACTGATATGCCGACAACGGATAATTCACAATCAACTACTGACGCAGTATCTACGGAGAATACTGCAACGTATATGTCGACAACGGATAATTCACCATCAACTACTAGTGAAGTAACTACGGAAAATACTGCAACTGATATGCCAACAACGGATAATTCACAATCAACTACTAATGCAGTAACTACGGATAAAACTGCAACTGATATGCCGACAACGGATAATTCACCATCAACTACTAATGCCGTAACTTCGGAAAATACTGCAACTGATATGCCAACAACGGATAATTCACAATCAACTACTAATGCAGTAACTACGGATAAAACTGCAACTGATATGCCGACAACGGATAATTCACCATCAACTACTAATGCCGTAACTTCGGAAAATACTGCAACTGATATGCCAACAATGGATAATTCACCATCGACTACTAATGCAGTAACTACGGATAAAAATGCAACTGATATGCCGACAACGGATAATTCACAATCAACTACTGACGCAGTATCTACGGAGAATACTGCAACGTATATGTCGACAACGGATAATTCACCATCAACTACTAGTGAAGTAACTACGGAAAATACTGCAACTGATATGCCAACAACGGATAATTCACAATCAACTACTAATGCAGTAACTACGGATAAAACTGCAACTGATATGCCGACAACGGATAATTCACCATCAACTACTAATGCCGTAACTTCGGAAAATACTGCAACTGATATGCCAACAACGGATAATTCACAATCAACTACTAATGCAGTAACTACGGATAAAACTGCAACTGATATGCCAACAACGGATAATTCACAATCAACTACTAATGCAGTAACTACGGATAAAACTGCAACTGATATGCCGACAACGGATAATTCACCATCAACTACTAATGCAGTAACTTCGGAAAATACTGCAACGTACATGTCGACAACGGATAATTCACCATCAACAACTAGTGAAGTAACTACGGATAAAAATGCAACTGATATGCCAACAACGGATAATTCACAATCAACTACTAATGCAGTAACTACGGAAAATACTGCAACTGATATGCCAACAACGGATAATTCACAATCAACTACTAATGCAGTAACTACGGAAAATACTGCAACTGATATATCAACAACGGATAACACACCATCGACTACTAATGCAGTAACTACGGAGAACACTGCCACTGATATGCCAACAACGGATAATTCACCATCAACTACTAATGCAGTAACTACGGATAAAAATGCAACTGATATGCCGACAACGGATAATTCACAATCAACTACTGACGCAGTATCCACGGAGAATACTGCAACGTATATGTCGACAACGGATAATTCACCATCAACTACTAGTGAAGTAACTACGGAAAATACTGCAACTGATATGCCAACAACGGATAATTCACAATCAACTACTAATGCAGTAACTACGGATAAAACTGCAACTGATATGCCGACAACGGATAATTCACCATCAACTACTAATGCCGTAACTTCGGAAAATACTGCAACTGATATGCCAACAACGGATAATTCACAATCAACTACTAATGCAGTAACTACGGATAAAACTGCAACTGATATGCCAACAACGGATAATTCACAATCAACTACTAATGCAGTAACTACGGAGAACACTGCAACTGATATGCCAACAACGGATAATTCACCATCAACTACTAATGCAGTAACTACGGAAAATACTGCAACTGATATATCAACAACGGATAACTCACCGTCGACTACTAATGCAGAAACTACGGAGAACACTGCATCTGATATGCCAACAACGGATAATTCACCATCAACTACTAATGCAGTAACTACGGATAAAAATGCAACTGATATGCCGACAACGGATAATTCACCATCGACTACTAATGCAGTAACTTCGGAAAATACTGCAACTGATATGCCAACAACGGATAATTCACAATCAACTACTAATGCAGTAACTACGGATAAAACTGCAACTGATATGCCGACAACGGATAATTCACCATCAGCTACTAATGCAGTAACTACGGATAAAACTGCAACTGATATGCCGACAACGGATAATTCACCATCAACTACTAATGCCGTAACTTCGGAAAATACTGCAACTGATATGCCAACAACGGATAATTCACAATCAACTACTAATGCAGTAACTACGGAAAATACTGCAACTGATATATCAACAACGGATAACACACCATCGACTACTAATGCAGTAACTACGGATAAAACTGCAACTGATATGCCGACAACGGATAATTCACAATCAACTACTAATGCAGTAACTACGGAAAATACTGCAACTGATATGCCAACAACGGATAATTCACAATCAACTACTAATGCAGTAACTACGGATAAAACTGCAACTGATATGCCGACAACAGATAATTCACCATCAACTACTAATGCCGTAACTTCGGAAAATACTGCAACTGATATGCCAACAACGTATAATTCACCATCAACTACTAATGCCGTAACTTCGGAAAATACTGCAACTGATATGCCAACAACGGATAATTCACAATCAACTACTAATGCAGTAACTACGGATAAAACTGCAACTGATATGCCGACAACGGATAATTCACAATCAACTACTAATGCAGTAACTACGGAGAACACTGCAACTGATATGCCAACAACGGATAATTCACAATCAACTACTAATGCAATAACTACGGAAAATACTGCAACTGATATATCAACAACGGATAACTCACAATCAACTACTAATGCAGTAACTACGGAAAATACTGCAACTGATATATCAACAACGGATAACTCACCATCGACTACTAATGCAGTAACTACGGAGAACACTGCAACTGATATGCCAACAACGGATAACTCACCATCGACTACTAATGCAGTAACTACGGAGAACACTGCCACTTATATGCCAACAACGGATAATTCACCATCAACTACTAATGCAGTAACTACGGAAAATACTGCAACTGATATGCCAACAACGGATAATTCACCATCAACTACTAATGCCGTAACTTCGGAAAATACTGCAACTGATATGCCAACAACGGATAATTCACAATCAACTACTAATGCAGTAACTACGGATAAAACTGCAACTGATATGCCGACAACGGATAATTCACAATCAACTACTAATGCAGTAACTACGGATAAAACTGCAACTGATATGCCAACAACGGATAAGTCACAATCAACTACTAATGCAATAACTACGGAAAATACTGCAAGTGATATATCAACAACGGATAACTCACCATCAACTACTAATGCAGTAACTTCGGAAAATACTGCAACTGATATGCCAACAACGGATAATTCACAATCAACTACTAATGCAGTAACTACGGAAAATACTGCAACTGATATATCAACAACGGATAACACACCATCGACTACTAATGCAGTAACTACGGAGAACACTGCCACTGATATGCCAACAACGGATAATTCACCATCAACTACTAATGCAGTAACTACGGATAAAACTGCAACTGATATGCCAACAACGGATAATTCACAATCAACTACTAATGCAGTAACTACGGAGAACACTGCAACTGATATGCCAACAACGGATAATTCACCATCAACTACTAATGCAGTAACTACGGATAAAAATGCAACTGATATGCCGACAACGGATAACACACCATCGACTACTAATGCAGTAACTTCGGAAAATACTGCAACTGATATGCCGACAACGGATAATTCACCATCAACTACTAATGCCGTAACTTCGGAAAATACTGCAACTGATATGCCAACAACGGATAATTCACAATCAACTACTAATGCAGTAACTACGGAAAATACTGCAACTGATATATCAACAACGGATAACTCACCGTCGACTACTAATGCAGTAACTACGGAAAATACTGCAACTGATATGCCAACAACGGATAATTCACAATCAACTACTAATGCAGTAACTACGGAAAATACTGCAACTGATATATCAACAACGGATAACTCACCATCGACTACTAATGCAGTAACTACGGAGAACACTGCAACTGATATGCCAACAATGGATAATTCACCATCGACTACTAATGCAGTAACTACGGATAAAAATGCAACTGATATGCCGACAACGGATAATTCACAATCAACTACTGACGCAGTATCTACGGAAAATACTGCAACGTATATGTCGACAACGGATAATTCACCATCAACTACTAGTGAAGTAACTACGGAAAATACTGCAACTGATATGCCGACAACGGATAATTCACAATCAACTACTAATGCAGTTTCTACGGATAATACTACAACGGACATGCCAACAACGGATAATTCACCATCAACTACTATCGCTATATCTACGGAGAATACTGCAACTGATATGCCAACAACGGATAAGTCACAATCAACTACTAATGCAGTAACTACGGAAAATACTGCAACTGATATATCAACAACGGATAACTCACCATCGACTACTAATGCAGTAACTACGGAAAATACTGCAACTGATATGCCAACAACGGATAATTCACCATCAACTACTAATGCAGTATCTACGGATAATACTGCAACGGACATGCCAACAACGGATAATTCACCATCAACTACTATCGCTATATCTACGGAGAATACTGAAACTGATATGTCAACAACGGATAATTCACCATCAACTACTAGTGAAGTAGCTACGGAGAATACTGTAACTGATATGCCAACAGAGGATAGTTCACTATCAACTACTGATGCAATGTCTACAGAGAATACTACAACAGATACGTCAACGACAGTAGACCCACAGTCAACAAGTGACGGCTTGTCCACACATAATTCAACGAACACTATTACCTCAACAGATAGTCCAAAAACATCAACCTCATCTGGAGACTTAACTACGGAGAATACAATAACCGATGATACAACAACAGATAACCTACAGTCAACAACAGACTTATCTTCGGAGAATTCGACAAACATATTTACAACAGACTCGGGCAATTCAACTGTATCACCTGTTATAGCTGATTACTCTTTTTGGAACCCGTTCACTATAAGCATGGTAATATTTTTAGGTTTCATTTTCTTGATACTTCTAGCTGTAACCAGCTATTATGTTGGTAAAATGAAAAGAAGAATATATTATGTACCTGATGGTTTTGATGACATAAGTTTACCAGAATCGTTGACTATTCCTAGAGTTTCAAGAGTATGGACCGATTCAAGCACCGCCAGTAGATTAGCTACGATTTTTAAAACAAATGAATAATCTATCTTTTTTTTTGTTATTTTTTAGTATTACACCATATTTTTGAAATAGCGATATTTTTAATAGATCTCATTGATATTTAAGTCTGATTCTTTTTTATTACTACAGAATTTTAAGAAAAAATATTTTAGATATTAAGTTATTAATACTCACTATCTCATACTTAGGTTAAGACTTTAATAAATATATCTATCATAGGATTGTAAGTGGGTAAATACTGACTGTAAATATTATTGGAATAAGTCTTAATTGTAATAATAATTGTGATATTATCGAAAATAGATTTTCAAAAACGATTTTGTCTTAGATAAAATCATGCTTATCAAAAGTTTGATATCACCGATAGATTATTAGATAATAATTATTGAAGCTAAAAAAAATATTCATTGTAGATAAGAGAATTATAGTATTATTGTATATAATATGTAATATAAATATGAAAATTAGAGTTAAAATTAGATGTTAAATGAGGTAATTGTTAACTTTCGTAGTATTTCTTGTTTCTATTGAAAAAAGGACAAGTTACCAAATTAAAACGACTACTGCAGCTGTTTTTTAACGAAATATTTGTAAGTAACTTTTTATATTTTCTAACATGGTCAAAAATTCAAGAAGTTGCCTTATATACATTTATCATAATTTGTCCGTGAATTGAAAACTTTGTCCGGTTAGCTGAAAATCTAGTTAATCCAGTTAATCCAGTTTAATCCCACAGACGATAAGGATGAGGTATAAACTCCACCAAATTGGACCTTCCTAATCGGATTATAAAATTAATATTAGTTTTAAGTTGAAAAGGAAAACGTAAAATTAATTGTAGTAAGTAAACAATTTGATTTGACTATCGTATTCTAGTTATTTTATTTACAGTAAAAGGTCGGTTTGTATTCTTGTAAATGTAGTGTCATATTATGTATATTTCTAAATATTTTAGTTACCGTTGTCACATAGCTTTAATTGTTTTTGTTGGTTTTATTTAATAAATTTGTTAATTAAATTTATTAAAATTTTAATGACATATTTAAGTAAAGACTGTACAACTTATATAATTTCTAAGTTTATTTTATAATCGATTTTTTTATAATAGTTAATAATTGAAGGTAACAATGACCACGACTAATTGTTAGCTGTCATTTAAAATGTTAAAAGATGAAATAGAAGAGTCTAGAGTCTAGAGTCTTGAGTTCTTTTGTTTTAAGAATATTGTTTCAGTCATATTGGCTTTAACAGAGTCACGAAGGATAGTTAAAATTGATAATAGTTTTATATTTCAAGTGTTGCTATATCAATATTAGTGATAACACTCAAAAATGAAGTTAACACCTACCTCTTGAATGTTAAGTATTGAACATATTATATTTAATCGTGAATAATACGTAACAGTAATTATTCATACAGGGATTAAGGATATCATTGTAACAACATTGTGGACGTCTGTACGAAAACTTTGATGAGAAATATGAGATTATTTATTAAAGACGATAAAAAATATTTGATAATTTGATCACATTGATAAATAAATGATAACGATGTAATTCAGTAGCGTATTGTTTTTTAATTATTTTAGAAAGAAAAATTCGAGAACAATTGTTTTTACGTCACAATGTTATTGACATTTAAGATTTTAGAATAAAATTATGAAATGTATTATTTTAACTTTAACGAGCTGTAATAAAACCTAATTTGAAGTGTAAAAATATTATAACTGTGTTAAAATATATTCTTAGAATTATTATGCAAATATAGTTTAATTTTTTGCTTTGAGGATCTAAGTAACAGTTTTTATTTCATTATTTTGCTTTAAAAGGAATAACATTATTGCACAATGTTTTTTTTTCTGTTTTAATATTCTTCATATTATTGAATTTACAAAGCGACTCTGCTTACAGTTAAGGATGGGTTCTTTTTAATAACGAGATAAGTAACAATATTTAATTATATTAGATAAAACAACCTATGTATTATAGGTATACATATATTCAAAATTTGTGTACCACACCCTTTGAATCCCATTAATTTCTTATAAATCTTCTCTACCACGCTTCTCTCTATCTCTCTATCTGTATTTTTTGTTAACTAATATCTGCCACAGGCAAAATTATTAGCTACTTTATCGCCCTCTATAAAGGAACAAAATGCTAAGTGGTTACCAAAGAAGTATCAATACAAAATGTTCTATATAACAATAATCTATCACAAATTTAATGTACATTCATTCACCAGCTTAAAGTTACGAAAGACAAACAAACAAGTAAGATTCAAACATTTGAAATAATATTATATGTCAAGTTTTAAAACAGCATTTCATTTATATTTTAAACAATCGAAACTTAAGGTAATTAATAGAATTTAAAAATAAATAGCTGTTCTATTTCCCTATACTTTGAAGAATTTCACAAGCCGGTGTCACGGGTGTAACGGTCATGGTGTCATGGCGTCACAGATTTCATCGTAACTTCGTTTTCCTAAGGCGCTAGTCATTTATTTATAGAAATAATTAAAACTATCAAGTTCAGAGTGTTTTCATTTAATATTACAATAATTGGACTTTTAAATGTTTAGAAAAGCAACAATTAATTAGTAACTCCTCGTACAAAAAGTAAATCGCAGAATTTTTAGTGAAAGATTATTTTTAAATTCAAATTCAAAATATCTTTATTCAAATAGACATTTACACGTACTTTTGAATCGTCAATTATTACATTATAAAAATGTCATTATAGTCAGTCCGTCCTTAAGCTACCACCAGCTCGGAATGCTGTTCGGTTGAGAAGAGCTGGCCAGAAACTCAACAGTTGCTCTTTTAAAATAAATGAACAATGTTTGATGTACAGATTAGAATATCCTGCAAATGAGTCAACAAACAAAGCTCCACAACCTAACCTTTTACTTGATCGAAATACGATCAACTAAAAACTCTTGTATGCTATAATAAGCTTTATTTATCAGTATACTCTTTATTTTAGATTTAAAACCAAGTAAAGGAGGGTCTAAGATATCTTGTGGTAGCTTATTCCATATGCGAACACTCATGCCCATGAAGGATTTTTTAACTTTTTGCAGACGAAATATTTGCGTTGAAAGTTTATTTTTATTTCTAGTATTTATAGCGTGTCTATCACTGTTTTTTTGTTGTGTTATAAATGTCATAATTTAAGAAAATAAAGTAATAAAGTTGTAATATTACTTGAAAATATTACATCAGAACAGAACTTCAAGAAGAGTCAAATACAGAACAACGTGAAAAAAAAACTTGATCAAGGTATTAATAAAAAGTACGTTAAGTTTAATCTACTTCAGTAACATTGTTTTAAAAGGCTTTTTCTTTATAAGTTCTAATTATAAAAAGCACTTTTCACTTATTATACTTATATTACTTTCAATATTTTCTTAGAACACGTACTCTAAGAGGCTGTCTGATTCGGTACAACTACAAATCTTTCTCAGACATTGAACTAAATATTAAATACCAAGAAATATACAATTCAACAAAAGACTTTTATGGGTTCTCCGACATCACTCAGATAAGTAGTGTGGGATGGTTTGTTTATTTATATATTTATATATTTTTTACTTAAAATCAATATTAGGGATCACTTATATCAAATAGGATCAGGAGGGCCTATTTTGATACAATTCTCAAATTCTCAAAAATTTATCTTTCTGTATAGAACTTCCTTCAGCTGTATATATATTCCAAATCGATACGATATGGGTACCTTAAAAAAAGGCGTGTACTCCTACCCCCAAGGCTAGCAACGGGTTTCAGCAACGGGTTTCTGAGTCTTCGGATGGCGCAAGAGATGGGCTGCGGTGATCACATTGGTGGTCACATCTGTGACCCTTTAACATAAAAAGAAGAGAGATACTCTTTAACTTCAAAATAAAGCTACGAGTTTTCTGGACGCTATCGGGTCTCAGACAAAATTACACAACTAACACAGCCGGTTCTTTGTAGTGTGATCACTGTTTAGAATTTCTTTTGCGATTAAGTAAAACCATTACAATCCTTTCGATAAGCCTTAATGATTCTTATTACAAAAATTGCAAAAAAAGTGGCTTCCAAGACGGCCAGTCACCGCAAGCAATACCCGCCAGAGCACAAAGCAAGAGTCATAAAATCCAAGAATCATCACACCCTTCGCCAACGCTACAAAAAGTAATTACTTCTAAGGGAGCCAGTTGCTTAAGCAAGACAACAACCTCAAACAAGTCGCCTAAATAAATGGCTATCGCGTAATAATAATCGCACATATCGCTAAAATGCAATTTATTTTCAGGCGATACAGAAGTTTATATTTTTATGTTCATAAAATGTATAATTTGTTTCTGTTAATAAAAATTTTAAGGCATAACCTTGAAGGACGTTTTTCTAGCATTCCATGCCTAAACCAAGCCAGGCCCATTGCTGTACAGAAAAAGGACTGCAAAGAACGAACCCTTTAGAAAGTGCATGCCATAACAACATACGCTCCTGTAATTACTTAACGAAATTTGAAATCAATCTGCTCATGTCGCCTTTAAAGTGAGTCTAGAAATTAATTGAAGATAATTTTAAAGAGGCTCAACAACATGACTTAATACGAGTTCTAGAGATTTCACTGTTATAACTGTGTTATATACTTTTACGCTTTACAAATTAACTATAAATATGTTGCTGGTCAGACCTAAGATTGGTTCGCAAGTTCCTAAATTCGTTCGTTCGTAAAAAGCCAAAACCTATTATATCTAGCTATGGAGTGGTACCTTTGTAATCTAACCAGAGTCAGAAAGTTATACCACTTCAGCGGCAAAGATCAGCAGTTCATCGTACCGACCCAAAGGCGTTCTCTAAGTCTATCCAATAAATTTTATTTTGTCTTTTGCTTATTTTGGTATTTTTAAGGCTCCGATATTGATGTTATGTTACAGGCATCCCGAAATGTCGGACAAGAACCCTTCTAGAAATTTAGCTAATAAATGTTATTATTCTATTCTGTAGAAAAAAAAAACACAAATATGAAAGAACCAAGTTTTTTAAGATATAAGAATTTATTGTCAAGATATTCAATTTTTACTCAAATGAAAGATAGTTCTACTTCAGACTACACTTTGATATGTATATCTCAGAAAGTTGGTTTAGCAATAGAGAATCATCTTAAGTTAATATAACTTGTTAACTTATTGATGTCAGTATTCCGCGTGCTAGTTTATAAGAACTATTAAGGACTAAAATAAATATATAATTCAAACAAAAACATAAATGTTAAATAATAAAAAGGCGATTTGATACACAAATAATTAAACAGTTTTGTCTTGTAAGACCTGTTACCTTACAAAAAATTGTGATATCCAAACATAAATGAAAAAATGTAAAGCATAGTTTTATTGTCAAATATTTGAAAAAAATATCAACGAAAAAGACAAGGATTGATATGTTAGTGACTGCCTAGTTTCATTATGGAAACATCTATTAATTATTAATATATAACATGTGTTATTAACAAAATATTTTCTATGATATGTATGATAAACTTGCATATAGACAAAACAAATAAAGTTTAGAACCAAAATTAAAGCAGTTCGATATCTTATACAACATTTTCAGGCTTATCCGGTGTTAGCAAAGCGCACGGAACGCGGTCAACTTCCCAGAATCGTTCAACAATTTTTGGTCAACTCACTTGATGTCGAGGAAAATTGTAATAAAGCTGAAGATATGAATGACCTTCGGAACAAAACGAACACTTACGATTATTATGTTTAATTTGAGGTTTAGCGCGTTGTTGATCTGATCTATAATCTGTTAACAAAGCATGAGGTACGTTTGAACGTTTTATATAATTAGATGAAGTTTTTGAATTTTTTTTTATTGCATAAGCCCTTGAATTAGACGATTCATTAAAATGACTATTCTTAAGAATCTTCATCGCTTCTCGCTACCTACTTCTAAAGCCTTTGAGATACGATTTACAGCTATTGATCATTTTCGTGAAGTAGGTAAATCGTGAACAGTATAATTACTAATTCTGAATATTTAGATTTAAATTTACTTGCAGAACTTAACTTACGAATCGCTTCGGATTAAACGACATTCTTAAAAAGAAAACAAATATATTAACAATAAGACAACTGCTAATGAGCGTTTAACGATAACGAAGTAAACAAATAAATACCTATATATATAAATATCATACAGTAGGCGGTGCGCCGAACGTCGTAACTCAAAGCCTACAAGTATTAATTTAATTTAAATAGGTCGTTTATTGTAAAGTTCTCAATTATTTATGTTAAAAATAATCAAGTCGATTTACGTTGTAATAACAGCGAATATTGCAGCCGATAATATGACATGTATATCAATAAACATTAAAGGTAAATACTGTTTCTAGCTCTGCAATATTTAAATAAATACAAAATATGAAACACATACAGGGTTAAGATTGTTTTATATATTGTTAGATGTAGGATGGTGAGTTAATGAATTAATATATTTAATTTTAACAGCCGGTAAATACATATAAACACCGATTAATTGTTTTAAGATGTATGTGATGTATGTGATCTGTGAGCTTGTAATATATTTACGAATACACTAGTTTATACTACAAACGTGTAGGTTAATAATTAATACTTGGAAATAGTAATAACTCCAAGGTTTACTGAAATATAATAGTATCTGTATACACACTCTAGTAATTAAGAACAAATAAGAATGACGCGCTAAAGTGAAAATAATGATGTTATATACATATTGACTATTATTGAGTGATGAATTCTACCGAATGAGGTTGAAAGTTATAGTGTATAATGAACTTCGATTGAATGTGTTTCAATGAAAAAAGAACGAATGAATCTCAATTTAAATATTATCTACCTACATATTTTAGAAAGCCAAATATTAACATGACACTATCGAAACTGTAATGTAATGATACATATATATTTAAGTATGATCAGATAATTAAATAGATAAAATATAAGATACAGTAAAAATATTGTTAAATACGTAATTTTCATAGAAAATCGCAGCTATATAGTCGAATCTTAAATAAGACGCACAGTGAAGCTATCGAGCACCTTCCCGGGTTTCGGCACCAAAAAGATGTAACGAAATGAAGAAGCCGAGATGGCCTTGCAGCGTCACTCTGGGTTAGAACACGAATTTAAGAGTAGTTCCACAGTTGGAAAACGATAGGTTCTAGATTAATTATACGCGTTGGCCTGAACAACAACAAGAACTTACAGTTAAGGCTCGTGGTTATCCAAACCAGGCACCTGAAGATCTTCAATGTCTTATTTCTTCGTTCAGGGGGTAGGTGGCACGTGGCGGTACCACCAGTTGTCATATGGCAGGATATCACTTCCACTACATACACTACACATACACACAACATACACAACACTTACACTACATACACTACACATACACAAGAGTATTTTGCAGCAGACGATTGAATTGCTCGCGCGGCGTCGCGATCACCATTTTTGTGTGAAGTTCCCGCCAATCACCTGATACATAGTATATCATCGTTGTACAAAAGAAAAGCCACAGATGGATCATAACTGAATATTCAATATTTTTTAATTAATTATAATTTTTTTTTAAATAATTTCCAAAAAATTTTATTTAATAGAATTCTATCAGGTTAGTATTTACATTAAAATATTTTACGAAAGATGAATTATTTAAATTTGTGTATTGATGCAATGAATAATATTTATTGTAAGATGAATCAATACTCTCCATAATGAAACAAAGAACTGATATAAACATAGTAAGTAAATAATATATTAACAAATTTGTATTTTAAGCATAGTATCAGTGTGATTATTGTTTCTTTCAAATCCGGACTTCTCATTGTTTATATAAGCAAATTGTCTAGTTTATATCCATCGTTACAATAAACTAATTATTACGAATTATTTTAAGAACATATAAAATTTCACTTCTGTATTAAAGTGTAAAATGTCAATGTTTTAGTTATAATATATTCTTATTTTTATTATCTGTCATAAAGGACATAAATTAATTAATTATCTATCTCATCAAAAATACATAATTAGTCTGTAACATTTCTTACCAGCTTTAGGATACTTATAATGTAATTGAAAGAATATGTTATTTTGTATGTCATAGTGAGTGTTTTACTTAATTTATAAATTGTTTATTTCATATCACACTACCTGAATACTATTTGAGAAAGCCTGTCATTTATTTGGTATAGATACAGTCTTTGTGGTTTAATTGATATATTTTATATGCCATTTTAATATGTAATATTCAATTTTGCATTTATATATTTTCTTTTTTTTACTTATTCTAAAAGAACGTACAGTGTCCGTATAAACTCTTGAAAGTTTTCGGCCACCAAGAAATTTTTAAAATAATGTATCAAAGTATGTGATTAAATAAATAAAAGAAATAAAAAAAAGTTGATAACGTATCGTTATCAAATCAATTTTATATATTTGTTTGTTTTCAAAGAGACTCAGTCAGTTTACAAAATTATTCTAACAATTATTTCAATCGGTTGTTATTTACAATTTACCTCCATTTGGTTTGACGTATTATGTGCGTAGCAACACCAATTGCTTATTTGCTTATTTTAATTAAATTTTCGTGACCTTGTCGAGTCTATATTTGGAAGCGTTTAAGCATATCATTTTTATAATTAGACTTTGGTGTGTTTTCTATTAATTATTGTTCTTATAGTCACTTTTAAGACGGTGAATCTTATAATTATTCTTTTGTTTAATTGCAGGGCTACTTAATTATTATGGAATATATATAATTCTTTTTGCCATCATTTCCCGGATAATTTTGAAGTTTGTCTGAATAATACTTAGTAAATAATTTGATATCTTTTCTATAAATTAGTTTTGAGGCTTCTAGACTCTGTTTTAACGTCGCAATATTTCAGTGTATGTCCTGTTTTTACGATTAAACTCGACATGGCTCATGGTTGAAGGTAATAAAATTTAAGTTTATTCAGTGTTCTTTTAGAACAAATTAAAATAAAATAATAATCTTTAAAAGAAAAGTCAATGAGTGTTTACCTGAAGTAAACCACCGCTGAATATAGCTGGCATAATTTCTTTTGTATTGTCAAATATTGTAAATTACGATATAAAATTCAATATATTATAATAATAATAAATTTCATTTTTATCCATTACCACGATTTTCATTTGTTTAATAAATACTTTTTGAAATAATAAAAATAAAAATAATTTTTCATTGCAGGTCACTACTAAGCACCATATTATCTGTTATTGCTTAGCATTAGCAAATTACTGATGCAGATCCCAGAGCCTACATACAATCTGAATGCACCATTTTAAGAATATATTTCATTAGTTACAAATAATGAAATTGTTATGTTCCATAACGTTATTAGTGAATGGATAATTTCAAAAAGGAAATTAGAGTTATAACAAATTAGTAATTATAATAAACAAAGGAAATTTTTGTCCCTACCAGTATATATGTAGTAATAAACTTTAAAAACATGTTCAATTTATGTTTAAGAACAAAGTTAATTAAATTGAGTATTTTACAATATACTGATATACATAAAATTAGAATATATTTATATAAAATTACAATAATATAAAATTGAAATTTATGTTAAATTATATTAACATCATGTTTCTAACATTCTAAATATTTCACATGTGTTCTATATATATATATATCCCAATTTGAAAGCAGTGCTTAAGTATGTTTAATTTTTTTATTATTACTAATTGTATAAAAATATAGAAATCCTTAAAACTTTTTTTTTTACAGGAATGTTCTTTTACTTTTCTTTCACTCATGCTGGGAATCTTGTAAGAGAAAAAAGGCCTTAATAGAACTTGATGCCATGTTCAGAAAATTCAATGCGATTTATAATGAGCAAAATAAACTACAGATTACATTATATTATAATTTGTTGATACCTTGTTTTAATTGTCGGTACAGATAATACATGACATTGGACAAAATTATTAAATATGAAATGAAAAAATATCATTTTGAATTAAAATCATATTTTTTTGATGCAACTAGATAGGGGTTTCAGATATCCTTGCCCTTATTAAATAATTGTAGTTTACACACACTGGAGGTTAGAATATGAAGCTGTTACCAATTGATTGTAGACTTTGTCCACAATCTATGTCAATTGAAGAGAAAAAAATACAACACTTATACAAAATATTATTTTAATATAGCAAGCAAATGTTTAATAAGTGATTCCAGTGGTTATGGATCCATTTTATCCGCTCATAAATGAGCTCTGTGAGACTGAAATCTACCTATAATGAATACAAATAGGTACATATATAAAACATTGTAAGTAGGTAGATATGTAGCCAATTTAATATATATATATATATATATATATATAAAATAATTATTTTATATACATATTATAAACAAACAGTATGTTTGTAATACTAGTGATATCTATTTACCTGTATATTTTATTTGTTCTTTAAAAAGACGACTTAAATGCTAAATAAATGTATAAAACAATAAAGTACTCAGCATTTATTTTCTGCAAGAATATTAATTTTAAGAAAATTCTTAACTAATATTTGAATGAGCCTGAATAAAACTTTTTTTTTTTTTTGTTTTGGCGTAATTGTAGGTAAATAAAAAAACTTTAAACACATGCCGAATATTATTGTTTTAATTGTTTTTTCCTGTACGAATTCTAAAATTATTTATTAAAAGTTTCATAAATTATCTACCAGTATTTCCTTTATTTTCTATAGATATGAAACAAAGTTCCCTAATGTACAAGATGGATGAACCAAAATAGGACTTCCACTGGAATATTAAGAATGTTGTGAAGCAACATACAGGCTACCTTTATAATTCCCTTGGGGTCGGGAATTGCGCGGCATAAAATTTGTGAAATAGATTTTCAAGCAGGCACAGACACGGACACAGCTAGTAATTTTATAATTTTTTTTCACTACTACGCCAAAGTACCTCCATCTTTTATCAATTATATATATAATAGCTAATGATATTATAATCACCGAAGCACCCGAGCCCGGTGATTATATGTGTGAGTCCGTAAGTGACCTTTCCACCCCGCCGCTGCATCCAAGCTTCAAGGTTCAGCAGGAATGCCCCCACGACGCGTCTGCGCGCTAGGTGCTTTTCTGAGAGCCGAGCGCGCCACGTTGCGGAAGCAGCCTTTCGTTTCTGCTGTCGTAGGCCTTCGATCGATCGATCGATCGATATACACAATGAAACCCTTACGATGCATAATCATTTTAACAGCGTCTGTAGCAATATAATATGTCGAATAAATGTATACAGTAAAAAAAACCTCTTAAAGAACAATTATTAAAAAAAGAACTGTTGACAAATTATTTCATCTTATACGAATGAGATGTAAGAAAATAATATTGCTCATTAGAAGCAAGCAATAGGAAATTAGAAGAGATTTCAAGGATTGTTCTCGTATTTTGTCCATACTTGGTTTATTTATTGAAAGGACGTCTTTGCTTGCCAACCGAGTGAATAACTTTATAATTAGAATTATACTTATTTAAACATTTTATTGTTTATTTATTCTATAATAATAAGGCATTATTTTAGGCGGCTGATATAACTATTTTTACAATTTTACAAGAAAACTATTTTTACGTTTTTTGAAGAACGTTTACGATTGTTGCAAAGCATTCGAAACGCCGAGTAAAAACAAAAACTAATAATTAAGCGCGAGTTAAATTAACAAAAATTGTTTTATTTCACAAATGTACTCGTGAAAATCGATTAAAGTACTATCTTAGACCGATATCTATTAAATGTTTATACATGATAATAGACGTATTTTCAAAATAAATATATGTTTGTTCATTAAAATTTAACAAAATAACTATACAAAAAATATTTGAAAAAGTAAAGATTTTTTAATGAATGTTGATCACTTAGCCGTAAAGCTGTCCTTACACTAGATTTCTTTCAATACTTGTACGAATAGTTTACTCGTTTTTAAAATAAAATTTAATGAGTGGTTTGTTTTCATTGTAAAAATATGACTATTCTTGATACTTCCGAAGCCGCGAAGTTTTCTTTGAAAGTGCATAAGCTGTCATGATACCAGTTGGAAAAAACCCCTACTTATTCTATGAATCTTGCAAAACTAAGTGAAATATTTGTAATACAATACACCTGCCTTTTTAGGACCACAGCGCCATCTCATTTCAGAGACCTAGAATTAATAATTATATTTTAAAAGAAATTTTATCGATGTACATATCGTCGTAAAGTGGAACATTAGACAATGATTAATTTATTAATTTAATTATTTCTATTTAATTCTACTTGGTTAATTATTTTAAAACAAGTGTTTGTATTGACTTTTTATATTGTGATTGTATTTTGTAATGAAGTCATTTTAGTTTTGTTTTTAGATTATTGTTATTTTCATTGTCATTAATTATAGAATAATTGCAATTGTGATCTAAAGAAATAATGCAATATTCAGTTCTGCATTTGTTGCGTAGATAACTTCATGTCATTATTGTCAGGGAGGCAATCCAGCGAAAATAACCAGGCGACATCGTAAATTATAAACAGATATTGTTGAGTGATTGCTGGAGACGAAGCTATACTCGCTGAAACTATTGAACTGTGTTAACTCTTCCTTCGAACAGTATAGATTTGCCAAACAATAAAAGGTGTGTGAACTCATATTTTGTTATTATGGATCAAGATAATAAACATAAACAAAAAGACGTCAGCGACGCCTGACGTCACCAGTATTGGTAATCGACTACCCGTTTTTGATTTGATATACATATTAAAAATAATAATAATAATTTATTTGCACTGACATTATTTGTTCGGCAATGTAACATAAATTGAAATAACATCGTCAATATTCAAAACTTGATAATTTCATTTATTAATTTATAAAGTAAATAATTTTGTATTTATTGCAGTGTACAGCTATTACCAATAAATATGTGATTAAAGTGATAGTGTTTCAATTAAAAGAACCTACGACCAGTATTGTTAGAACTGATTCGGTGTATTGATGCACTTAACTGTTTCCTGGTTAATATTATATTATTGTGGTGTATTTTTTTCTATTATATTTTATTAGTAACTTTTTATTGTAGGTATAAATAATTATCTTAAAATACATGTTTTACTTCATCTACTTTAATTGCTGTATAGAGTACAAATACATTATGTTTGTGAAGTAATAATTTTCTAACACGGCAGGGACGATTCGCTAATAATAGGAAACACTTTAAGCTCTGAAATTGTTATATAAAGCTATAGCTATATATTAAAGCTGAGAACTTTTACAATATCTTAAACCAATATAAATGTTAATCCTGGCATGACATAAGTATTATTTATATTCATTCATTTATATTTATACTAAAAATCAATAAAGAAATGCCCCAAAATATTTTTTTTTGGCTGTTTTTGGTATAAGTTTTAAAATAATTTCGAATTGCCACAAACGTAATCAGCATAAGGAATAAAAGAAGAGTGCCAACCCTCAATTGGGAAGTAAGTGCGTAGCACGAATCAACGCTGATGTTAACTGTTGTTTGGTTTAGTGTGAACCTAAAAAATGGCAGTAACCTATATATCTCCAGCATTCCCACATCATCCCCTATTCCTGTGTGGAAGTGTGTATCCATTGATCTTAAAATCGTTAAAGATTTCGAAATAAAAAAGAATAACGAAAATCTAATCAAAACACGTTAAAAAATTTTTTTTTTTTTGACAACAAGAATTTTTTAATACATAATAACTATAAGTGCTTCGATTTTTACATAAATAACTTAAAAATATATTTCAAGAAATAAAAAAGTGAACGCAAAATATGATACTACAAAAAATAAAAACGTTGACAGGATTTTTAATACTTCTGATCTAAGTGGTGGCATAACATGTTCAAGTAGGTATATGTACGCGGTAGCGGACAGCAACATGTCCAATATTTTTATAAATTTATCTCTGAATGAATTACAAACTAATATTACAAAACTCTTTTTATTATTTTGAATTCCCGCTAAAGTCTTCTTATCTGATAGAATTGTAATTCATCGTATGAAAGGTGTTAATGTTATCAGACAATATTATTATATGATTAAACTAAAAATTAGTATACTTTTAAACAGCTGCAAGTCAAGTAATAATGAAATGGTAATATCCAAATTAGTTTTAGTATTAGTTTTACTATTATTTAAATTAAGGAACGAGCATATTTCTTGTGAAGTTTTTAAAAATCTTAGCCATAATAATGACTATTTACTATGGAGGAACTATTTGAGGAATAAAACCAAAATAAAACTAGATGAATCAACAACAGAAGAAACTTACTACGCAATTGAAGTTTTAGAAAAAACAGTTTTAAGATCACTGAAACTAGAACCAACGAAAAATTATGAACGAAGAATAATCGTAGGAGTGCCGTCTCGAAGTAAAATGCTATCGATGCTAGAATCTATACAAACAATATTTGCATCTAATCCAACCCAAGCAAGTTTATTTGACCCACAAAACTTACCGTCGGATAGAAGATCACCTTCTTCATCAGCATTCCAAAAAACCTCACGACCTGAATCCGGATTTGCTACAACTGAGCCACAACAATCCGTCAACACTGATTCAGCATCACGATTACTAATGGAACCAGCCTCGCCTCCTGACTCCGGATCAACAACGACTCCAACAACAGAATCACAAGACACTTCCTCGTCAAGCTCGAGTTCAAACAAAATTTTGGAATTACTAGAAAATTATACCGCTGACTTAAGTTTACCTTCAAATTCAGAATCGCTACGATATGGAAATAGTTACATTTCGGAATCAAAACCTTTCTTGACCACACAATCACTACAGATGTCAGCGCTAGACTCAGAATCGTCGCCCATACTGATATTACCACCAACCTCAACCTCAAAATCTGAACTACCACAAGCCTTACCTCCTGAATCTGGACCAACATCAATAATGGAATCACAATCAATCTCACCGTCTGACTCTAAATCAATCTCGATAATTGAAACACAACAAACTTCCTTCTCAGACTCAGCAACAACATCAACGATGGAATCACTACAAGGCTCATCGCCTGACTCCAGTTTCACTTCAACATCAGGTTCACTACTGACCTCATCTTTAGACTTAGGACTAACGTCAACGACGGCATTATCACCAATCTGGACTTCTACGTCTGAACTACAACCATCTTCATCCCCTGATTCAGGATCAACATCAACAAAAGAAACATCAACAACATCACCGCCTGACTCAGGATTAACCTCAACAATGGAATCACAAAAAACGTCCCCACCAGGTACAACGTCAGTATTTACTACAGCAGTACCACCAACTTTTACATCAACCACGGAATCACTAAAAAGCTCCATGCCTGACTCCGATTTCACTTTAACGTCAGGTTCACTACTAACCTCATATTCACACTCAGAACTAACGTCAACGGCAGCATTACCATCAATCTGGACTTCTACAACTAAACCAGAACCATCCTCATCCCCTGATTTAGGATCAACATCACCAATGGAATCTCAACAGACGTCCCCACCTGGTACAACAACGTCAGTATTTACCACAGCAGTACCGCCCACTTTAATACCAACCACGGAATCGTTACAAAGCTCCACGCCTGACTCCGATTTCAGTTCAACGTCGGGCTCACTACTGACCTCATCTTCAGGCTCAGGACTAACGTCGACGATGACATTATCACCAATCTGGACTTCTACGTCTGAACTACAACCATCTTCATCCCCTGATTCAGGATCAACATCAACAAAAGAAACATCATCATCTTCACCCCCTGACTCAGGATTAACCTCAACAATAGAATCACAACAAACGTCGCCACCAGGTACAACGTCAGTATTCACGACAGCAATACCACCAACCACGGAATCACCACAAAGCGGCACGCCTGACTCCGATTTCACTTCAACGTCAGGTTCACTACTGACCTCATCTTCAGACTTAGGACTAACGTCAACGACGACATTACCACCAATCTGGACTTCTACGTCTGAACTACAACCATCCTCATCCCCTGATTCAGGATCAACATCAACAATTGAATCACAACAAACGTCCCCACCAGGTACAACGTCAGTATTTACGACAGCAATACCACCAACCTTAACACCAACCACGAAATCACTACAAAGCGGCACGCCTGACTCCGAATTTACTTCAACGTCAGATTCACTATTGACCTCATCTTCAGCCTCAGAATTAACGTCAAAGACGGCATTACCACCAAATTGGGCTTCTACCTCTGAACCACAACAATCTTCATTCTTTGATTCAGGACCAACATCAACAATGGAATCACTACCACCCTCACCGTCCTCAACATCTAATCCTGACCTAGGTGAAACTGAGAATAAAACTTTTTGGAATCCTTTCACAATTTTGTTAGTAGTCTTAGGAGGCTTTGTAGGTTTGTCAATAATTTCTGTGGGGGCTTATCATATTGGAAAAATAAATACAAGAGATATGAATGGTTATCCACCTATTGACACTGAACCTCAAAGAATAATTCCAAGAGTAAAAAGGACTGTGCAGAAACCTACACTCTACGTTTAAGATATTAGGTACTTGAAATAATGAATAAAATTTTGTGTAACATATGTTAAAACAGTGTGTAAGAATTTTCTAATATAGCATAGTACTTGTTTTTTAATTAGGTTTCCTGTTGTTGGTTTATAAAGCGTCATATTTATTTTGATTGATTTTTTTTATTAAATCTAAGGTCTAATTATAAATAATAAATAAGAAAAAATAAGACTTAAAACCAGGACTTGAGTTTAACTTTATTATCATAATTTACAGTTCATGTTTTTTTATTATTTTTGTCGTTTAATAAAATAAAACATACAAAAAATGTATATTATAATTACAAACAATAAATAATTTAATTCAAGGACAGCTGTAAATGATAAAACTTGACTATAATAAAGATTAATATAATATTTATATTATGCACTTTTAGATAAAAAAATGCAATATACCTATATTTTATATTTGGCTTTATATTATATAACTCAATATCTTACATGCATGCATGCATGTTTGATGTTTGTTCAAATGCGCTAATCTTTGTAACTATCAGATGGATTTAAAAATTCTCACTGATTATGAGAGGCAAGTACATGTGGAAGGGTATGTAGCATTCTTCTACTAACCTTCGTTGTTATACATATAATAAATCTGGAAATAATCCGTTTGTGTACATTGAATATATTTTAAAACATTTATTAGGGGTGTAAAACTTTTAATAGTTATCGAAATAGACACCAAAATACCAATTTTTAACATTTTGTCTGTTTGTCTGTCTGTATGTACATTTGTGCAATAACGCAAAAAATTAACGCAAAACCGCGACATATTTCGATGAAATTTGTTATTATGATAACTGAATGGCCTGGTCAACATTTAAGATATTCTTTACTGTTAGAAAATCTATTTTCTACAGAAAATACTAAACACCAGTTCTACTACTTAATGCTATTAAGATTTCTTGTAAAATATTATTACGCGGCCCTAAATATATATATGTAAGGACCCATTATATTTATTTTATGAACATTAGATTAAAAGTAACAGAGAAAAAATATACAATATGCGTAAGCCTTATTAGTTAAGATGTCCAAAGCTAGATGGCACCACAGAGTTTATGAAATAACTTCACTCGCACTATATCTAAGAAATTTGAAATTTGCTATTAGTAACAAATTACATTTTGAATTCATTGAAATTAGAACGAGTTTCGCGTCTTAACTTTTGTTGAATTGAATAAATAAAATTTAAAAGCAATGTTGTTTTAATAAAAAGAAACAAGAACTGCCGGTATAAATTTCGTGGCGTATTGATATAATGTCGCTATAACATTATATCAATACGCGACGCGAATGAAGTTGCGGGCAGAGTTATTTATATGCTAAAACCATTTTTGTAGTACACGGATTCAATTAGGTAAAAAACCTGGCCAAAATCGGTAAAAACTTGCACAGACAAACATATAATAACTAAAATTAGTTTTTATTGAACTTGCTCAATGACTTTCAAACGTACTTTGTCTTTTCTTTGCTAAAGGATGCAGGGCCTTATTAACTTTGTAATTTAACATCTACTGAAAGTAGGTATAGTACATAATAACTTAGACAAGTGGAAAACATTCTTCTGAAAAATCTTCAAAAAGCTAAGTGTTATAACTGTCATATAGTTTATAAGCGTCATGTACTATATAAGCGTTATGTAGTAAATAAGCGTTATGTAGTATAAAAGCGTTATGTAGTATATAAAACGTTATATAGTATATAACGAGTTATGTATTTAATTAAATCGTCCATCCGTGGGTACCAAATATCAAATTTGTAATAATCTTATTTAAAATATATGTTTCAATACTAGAAAGCGATAAATCCTGGTTAAAATGACTACTTTAAAAAAAAATTTTTAATCGGGGTGAGAGGAACAACAGAATTTAAGTTAATATAAAAATATGTATTTACGTTGCAAAAAGTAAGCTCCGAACAGAAATCCACGCACAAACAAAAAGAAACTAAGCGAATATATTTTTAAAGCTTCTATCTCTAGTCGGTAGAACATGAATATCTGAAAGAAATCTAACTGTAGCTAACATGTGTTAGAACTTCTATTTTAGACGGAGTGCTTTGTATTTTGCCTTTATATTTCAAATCATGTCTGAGTTTCTGCACTTTAAAACTTGTAAATTTGTGAAAGTCACGCCTGTGATTTGAAGTCTATAAAATGTTTTTAACTTAGAAAACTACGCGTTTGCTTTTAATAATCTCTCGTTTGTTATATAAATGCTATATTATAATATAGTGTAATTTGAAATGCTGTTTTTAAGGCTATTTTTTATACTATTTAGAAATACAACACTACAAATTACCTGAAGAATTATTTACTATATTTTCCAAATTTTATTGTTACTATTAAGGTCCCTCACTGAAGACCTTGTTAATAAAACATTGACCTCATATGAATTACAGATAATTTTTCGTGATTGCGTAATTTAGATAAATAGATTTTTTTTACTTCCTTACGTGTATGTACTTGGGACAATAATAACATCGTTGTCAATTTTAAATGATTATTTGATGATGCAGTAGACATTGTATTGACGAAACAAAATTAAATGTACCCAAATATCTATATGATCACATATTTTAATATCAAACCCTTTACTATAATTATTATTACCTTTTAATTTACTTTTAGGTAGTTCTATTTGTAATAAAAACAACTATTTCTTTTGGACTTGATAAATAAATATAAGTACGTGTAGTTTTAAACAGGCTCAGACTAATATCTACGTATTTCTGTTACAATTTAAATTCTATAATTTCAAGTGTCTATGCAATTTAAAAATTGCTTATAAAAACTATAATTTAATAGTATTATTATTTAATAGCCATCCTTGAAACAGACAGACAAGACAATGAACCCTATTATATCATTTGAATGCTTGTTGCTTGTTTGTGACCGAAAAAATAAAAATGGAAAATGATATTTTTCGTAAAGTTTAGTCTATATTTACTTGTTGAAAACAATAAAATTCTGACGATGATAATATGTGATAAAAATAAAACATATGATCTAATATTAAGAAACACAAATTTTAATATTTTAATTTATAGTTTTTCCTCATAACTTCTAGGGAAAATTTTGGCTCAATAAGAGTGTTGGTTTTTTAGATTCAGTTTGAAATTCCACATCGATTGATGCATAGAAATATATATTTTTTAAGATAAACGTTTTATTCCCCAAATATTACAAGTATATATATATATATATAGAATTTTAAATGTTTTTTTTTTTTTCATTCCCCAAATTCTATAACTAACATATGTAGAAAAATGTGTAACAAAACCAAAGTTTTAACATGTTTGGTTTTGCCAGTTTACATCACATTTGCTGAATTATGTAATAAGTACAATTTTATATGATAGTTTAAATTTTCCTAATCTATTATATATAATTTTCCGGATGTATTCACAATACCCTCGGCAACTGTCCAACCATACCAACCCAAATGGGTTCGAAACCATAACAACCATATTCAAATGGGTCTGAAATTAGTTACGCATATGTCGATAATAATTACGTGAGTACAGCTGGATAATTATATATAATAAATATTAAATATTTTTTATTTTATTTGAAACACTTGTAAATAAATACTTGTAATTAAATTATAATATTCCTACGACCTATAATAAGTGTAATTCTTTTGTAGTGTCAACAGCGTGGAAAAAGTATTGTTATTAGCAACGTTACCTTGTTATTAGATAATTATTTTGTCATCTTATAATATGATATTTGTATGAGTTTTATTTCACGGCCGTATATGTTTAAAATAATGCTTATTGTTATCCTCATATGTTGGTATATATTTCTCTGCCACGACATATATCTCTTATATATGATATCAATTACAAATAGCTTTGCTTCTTATGAAGATAAAATATGGATTAAAATGAGTTCCAAGTAACTAAAGATACGCAACACATTTTATCGACAAAATTGGTAAATAAGATAATTAATATGACTCATTCTTAATTATTTATGAAATACTGTTTTACTAGATCCGTCACTGGACATGGTGGATCTTAGCGAATGAGTTTCACATACTTGTAAAATTAGCAGAGTAAATAGTGGCTATAATCTTAAGCCTATTAAAACTCACGCGATTTCAAAACATTCCACATTTTAAATCTATGGGACACACTTGGACCATTTAATAAAAAACTACAATCACAAATGTCACCAAAAAACTTCAGGACCTATAAGTCACTGTCCTCGACCACTCTGCTAATTTTCGACATCGTACTCTTATTCATGTAGAAGTAGCATTAATAAAGAAATACACTTTTGACCATTAAGAGCTTTGCTTCGCTTCAATAATATTTTATTAATAGCTTCCAAATATATTTGTTCAAAAACCAGTAAAATAAAGTATAATTAGAGCAAGAATAAAATTAAACATCGAAAAAATATTCTCGCCAACTCCGGGATAATTGGACGGAAGCAAAAAAACAAGATGAAATTAATGTGCTGCCATCAAAACGCCTCGACTGTTCTTAATTAATCTTCTTAGGTGCTATATCTATATTATAGTATTATAAATTGATATTAAAAATTGACATATCTTAAATTACTCAAGATTTAATATTTATATATCAAATCTTATAATTATAACGAAAAAATATGATAGAAATTTTTTTATTTACACTGATACTATTTTCATTTCAATAATTCGAATTAAGAACAATATAAATAGTTATTATATTCTAGAAATTAATAATAATTTCTATATATTTATAGTGTTTGGGAATTAAAAAATATCGTCATAAAATATTTCTATATATCAATCAATGCGGAATTTTATACTGAATCTGAAAAAACCAACAGTCAGAAGGAAACAAAATTTTCGCTAAAAGGTATGATGGAAAAACTACAAATAATTATGATTAAGCAAAGTTTTATTTAAATAGATAATAGAAGATTATTAATGTTAACAGTGATGAAGATAACAACACTAGTAATAACTTTTTAATTACATGTAATTTTATTGAAATTGAAAATAATATCAGTCGAAATAAAAAAATATAAATTTCTATTATATTTCTTCCTTATAAATATAAACAAATATTTTTTCAATGTATCTCAATTTTTAAATATCTTAATACCTTAAAGAAATCAGACTGTTACTTACAAATTTATTACGAGAATTTTGAATACTTTGGTGTCTTCAGAACATTATATCACAAACAAATTCAAATTTGATTTCCAAGTAAAAGCTTTCAGGAAGTTGGATAAAGATTCTTTTAATAAATTCATAAATTCCTTTTGTGTTTTAAGTAAATTTTGTGATACGATTGTTTGTTTGTTTGATACTTATTGAGTTATTGATCACATTATATTTTAACTTTTTGACTAATACAATAATATTATATAAGAAACAATACTTTTATAGGGTTTCTTAATGTTTACTGCAAACAAAATTGTAAAACATTAATAATTTTTAAGTCAAATAAAAATAAACTCATTCGATGGTCTTTGTTTTTACAAATTAAGAAATAAATAAACAAAATATATTTGGAGTGGAAAAAAAATTTGGATTTCACAAGCTATAGTGGGTTGGAACCTACTACCTTTGACTGATCAAACAGGGCCCGACCACATCACCAAAATAACATCATTAAAAAAAACACTTAGGAACACTACAGACAATTATAAATAAATCTTTAACATGTTGGCTTGATATATTATCTTTCAATATTCTTTAAGTAGATAGCCACTTCGTTTAAATGACTTCGAGATTGCTATTATAACCATGTTTCTGACCCAACACGTGCGAAATTGTTTTTTCCGCCGGCGGCATTATCCTTAGGAAAATCAATTGTGAGAGGCTATCATTTTTCCTAACTTATATTTTAAAAGAGAGTTCTGAAATATAAAATGTAAAGAAAAAAGTGTCCGTATGTTGTCCGTAAATATGTATAACATAACAAATTATATTCTTAGATTTTCAAGAGTACACATTTCAAATAAAACTATTTTTTTTACGGATTAAAACTCGCGTATAATTTGGTTACATTTATTTTAACCCGACGTTTCGAATACTTTGCAGTAATCGTAGTATCGTTATTATAAATTGTTATACGCGAGTTTTAATTCTTAAAAAAATAGTTTTATTAGTACAAATCATACTTTATATAAAATATTTTTATTTATCTTTACAAAGTTTTTAAAAAAATATTTATCGGGAACACTATCACAAAAATCCATCCTACCTACACGTAAAACATACTCTTTGCACTACACGGCAAAATGACCTCAAAACAGTGAAGCTTCTCCCTCGAACGTCAACAATGCGTTAAAGTCTTCACTAATCCAGTGGTGTAATTTAATTTTGAATGTAGAGGATATATTTGTTACTTTAATGACAAACTGTATCCCTCAATTTTGTTATCATTATACTTTTTTGATTGCCTCCAACAACAAATTTAAAAACATATTCACGTCAATAACAATAAAACTGAAATTTATTTTACATTAGAATTATAAAAAAAAATTAATGCGATATAATAACTGCAGAAACATTAGTTTATTATTAAAAATTTTGTAATACATGCTTATTATATATACTTAAGAATTATATGAAATTTGTCCGTCTAATTTCGAAACCGTCCGGGGCAGTGATTCATGAGCTCGGAGAATGAGGAATCGCAGCGTGAAGGTTCACGACTTAATTTCAATAAAATTAACAAGATTAAAGCGATATATAATAGTTTAATAATAAATATCTTTTAATCAATTTCTGACATCTGATCTGATCTGACGACTTTCTGCATTATCTTTAAAGATATCTTTATCGTAGATTTAATCGAAGTTCATGTTTACAATAATTAAATTTATTGAATGATTTCATAATAAATTCTTTTCTAGAAAGCTCTATGTAATAAATAGAACATCTCGAGCCACAGCCTTTAGGATTCCTTTGGATTTTTAGTAAACCTTTGATCACCTCATATTATGTACATAGCAAAATAAAAATACTATTGTATTTTAAATATATAGAATTTATATATTTACATTATTATTAGTTGCATACATTTGGTATAAAAATACAGAAATTATAAATAAATAAATTTTGATCTTGAAGGCATATTCTGATGATATAATATGGATATTCCCATGACTCAGCGAAGGTTGATAGACTTGTGAAATAAATTGTATCATTGACATTATTATAACTAATTAAGTCAAGTATACAAAAATATATTTATTTTTAATTTGAAATGTGTTAAAAACAGTATTATTGTTTTTATATATATATATATATATATCTATATGTGGAGCTGTTATATAATATATTTAAAATATTATGTATTTTGTAAGCTTTATTTGGGCATTACATAAAATATGCCTAAACATCGTTTTCCACATCCGGTGATGACTCTTCAAGGATAGACCCTCACAGATTTAAAGCTTATCACAAACGAAGGTTTTAATATTATTTTCATTTAAAAAACTACATAACAAAAAACACATTACGTATTACTATATAAAATATAACGTTAATGATATTTAATTAAATATTTATATATTCATTATCCTTTTCACTTTAATTCGATATCACTGATCCCTGTTTGGATACTATACTACTAATCTAAAGAAGCCCTTCTGTGAAGACATTCTCCAAATTAAAGTAAAAGCTTCACGGGCCTGAGAAGAACCACACAACAAACTTCACCAGATATTTCATAATGGTGTATTTATAATCAATTGAGGTGATCGAAGCCAAGCTCGTACTTGTTCAACAGTGTGTTTCGTTACTAATGCTACTCCTCCTAGACGAATATTGGTAGGATGTCTAAAACTGACAGGGTTGTCCAAGACAGTAACTTATAAGTTTTGAAGCTTTTTTATGACATTTGTCATTGTAGTTTTTTATTATGGTCAAAGTGTGTCCATAACTTGTTAACTAATTAAGATTAAGATTATATCTAGTATTTACTCTGCTAATTTAACAAGTATGTTAAACTCATCATAGTAATACACTGTATAAATAATATAATACATTAATAATTTAATTTAGTCGTGAGCAGGTGTCCTTTGTCTTGCACTGCGGCCTCGTTGCCGCCCACAATTCCTCCTGATGTCACATAATTACGGAGAATTCGTAAAATATGCAATATATTTCAATAAAAACATAATCATAAAGATATATAATTAATTATATAGGGATAAGTAAACCTGTTAGTTTCTAAACTTGAACTTTAGTAATAATAAACTTACAAATTACTTAAATTTATAAAAACTCCCCAGAAAAATACCAGTTTTTATAACAAGACTATTTTTTCAATAGGAATCGAACCCTCTACCACTACCATAGGACAGCTTCATTACGTCATTTGGGCATTACACTTATATGGTTTTGAAATAAACTTATACCAACTTTATAATACAAAATGTTTCATCGTAAGTGCGTGTGTGTGTGTGTGTGTGTGTGTGTGTGTGTGTGTGTGTGTGTGTGTGTGTGTGTGTGTGTGTGTGTGTGTGTGTGTGTATGTGTGTGTGAGAGAGTATGTGTGTAAGCAGCACACGAATTTAGGACAAGGACTACACCTTTAAAAAAGTAACTTTTAAGATGAACGTATCATTATCTTAATAAAATGGACATTATAGGTACCTATTTAAAATGGAGGTAGTTTTAAAATACAGCTTCTTATATCAAGTAATAATTTTACTTATTATTTCATACAATATACTAAATAGATTAGAAATTATTTTTGTTTTTTTTATTATCTGCCTGATGTAAAGCTACATAGTATTCTATTTTGTATATATTATTATTATATTATTATATTAAATGAAGAAATTAAAGATGTCATCATATTATAAAACATTGAACCAAATCATTATAAGATATTAAAATTATTTTTTAAAGAGATAAGATTCATGTGACATCAAAATAACACAATTTTAGATAAAAAGTACATCAGTAACTATAATATTAATACCATTTTTAATATTCAAATGACATACAAATGTATTGTACTACAATATTTTGTATTCATTCCTCGCGTCTGTATTTATCCTTGCTTATTATGGTTTCATTGCTATTTTATTTTACGAATTTGGAGCTAATTATTCTTCCGTATTCATAAAGCGATTTATATGTTATATGTAATATGTTATATGTCATGGTGGTCTATGAGAATTATCATTGCGTATTTTATTAAAGGATTTATATCAATAATTACGTTTTCATCTTGTTATTGTAATATATCAATATTTTTATATTTAGTGCAGAAGGTTTATAAAAAAACATTTTTTTATTTATTGTAACTTATTATAAATCAAAGTTTCTTTTCAACAATAAGAATAGGTGTTGATATATTTTCAGATTTTGAACTTATTTTGTGTTTATATAATTATCTGGCTGTAGTCAAGAAATTACTATCGGGATTTGCCCAATTAGTTTCAAACCCATTCGGGGTCCTTATTCATGAGCTCTGAGCATGGCGGAATCGCGGCGTGAATTAATGTAGTATTTACGTACATCCCGATAATTACATAATAAAAGAATATATTTAACTCATAAATAAAACAAGTATTTAGTATTCATACTATATGTATGGCATATATTATGTAAATTGTATGTATTTGTTTTATTTATTTTTTGTTACATATATTGTATGTATGTATATTTAGTAAATGTTTTTGTAAAGTAGTATAAAGCTTATTGTTAATTAATTTTACCGTCATATTTTAAATTTTCTTTTTCAACTATTTTTAATAATTAAACCACAGGATATAAAAATATATATATTTAGTAAGTACAATCAATAAAAAATGACAATATGACAAAGACAATATGATTACGACTGCAACATATAGCTAGGGTGGTAAAAGATGAAATATTTTACACATATAAGACAGCGTCGTGTATGATTGTGGTCAATAGCTTTTGTGAGATCACTGCGGACGGTGAAAATGTATTTTGTGGTGAGATATTCAGTTATAATAAATAATTTAAAAGTGTGAAACAAGCACATAAAATAATTATTAAAATGTAACGTTATGAGTTTTTATGACACGAGGTGTATTGTTTTATTTTCTGTTAATATGAGGGTGAATTATTTTTTAGATTATTTTTCGCTATTTTTGTATTTGCCAATGAGTTCTTTTTATTACACATTTGTTAAATAATTCTATTGACGTTGATTATTTTGTTATATATATTTGTAAACAAAAATTATATTAATTATTGTTAATTATGTTTGGTGAAAAATATTTTTTAAAATTCAAGTTAATGATTGCAATATATCATTAACTTATTATATATATTGCTTTATTCCTTATAAATATTATATTGTTATATAAAATTACATAATTTTTATATTTATATATTGTTTTAGAACATAATTTTGCTTTTGTGCGCCATGGCCGGTGCTATGGGCCGGCCATCAGAGACCAGTGAAAGCTCAAGAAACGCTGGTGGTTATGGTTTCTTGCGACCCGGTTATAATAATTACCCTGGTTACGGAGGTTACCCCGGGAATAGCGGTTACCCCGGTTATGGTGGTTACCCAGGTCAATACCCCGGTTCAGGAGGTACAATAGTTGAAATTATTATATTTGAAAATATAATGAAAAAATGTTATATAATACAATTTCAATTATGAGATATATTGTTATTGAAATTGCGAGCTTTTTTTCAATATAAAATAATATTAAATGCACTTTTTTTATATAAAATTAAATTTAATCTCACAAAACAAAATGTAATATACATAAATACAATATATCCATACAATATCAACTGTTAGTTAAATGGTTTTATTTCTATTTTACAGGATATAACGGATATCCGGGAGGATACGGCGGTTATGGACAGGGATATCCAGGATATGGAGGTATGTTTTCAATATTTAACCACATAAAGAGTTATTTGTTTTGTACTTTGTATATAAGAATAAAACTCGGTTATGCACTTGTTAATGTCACTTTTACTAGAAGTAACGGTAAGACTATTAAGTAATTAAACGAAATTTTAAGTTTTACTATTCGAATTTAGGTATATATTTTTGTTTGTTAATAACACAAAAAATATCGAGTGATTTAATGATAGGATTTAAAAGAAACCAACGAATATAATTACATAATCTTTAAATATTTTCAAGAACTACGCTAAACCACACAGAACTGACGTTTTTAAAAATATTAAATGCAATTTAACTGAATATTATTTTAATGCCTTGAAATATTATTTTTGTACTATAAAGCTATTAATTCTAATTAATATAAGACAGCTGTAGCCTCACAAAGTATTGTGTTATTTTATTTTCAATTTAATTTTAGCTAATAACAGATGATAAAAGCTGAGAACTAATCATAATCATGGATAGTTTAAATATAATAATAAAATAATACTTAAAAATACTCACCACAAGACTCAGTCTTCCATTTAGAAAACCTTAATATGTTTAAAACAATATTAGAATTAGAAATTAATTCCCACGGGACTTGAACCTGCGACCTGTGGGAAACCATCCTGTCGCGCTGTCTATTGCTCTAGTGTCGATAAGCGCCCAGATGACTCTAGAAGTCTGTATAATCGTTATTGGTTTGAGTCCTGTCGTGTCGATATTTCATTCAATATCTTATCTTATTTCAATTTACCAATGTCTTATTTAAATAAACATGAGTTATATTGTTAGATAAATTCAAAACCCTTTTAAATTCTCCTTGTAGGTGGATATAACGGATATCCGGGAGGATATGGAGGATATGGACAGGGATATCCAGGGTACGGAGGTATGTATTGTGTTTGATCGATTCTATAAACTGGTACAAAAAGTAATATTTAACCTTTATAACGTTATAAGTTAACGTATTAATTGAACGATTTTAAAAATATTTTTATAACACATTTACCAAAAATTATTACTTTTAATACATCTTTCAAGAAATAACGATACTATTTTTAAAGCTTTTTCATTATAATACTCATTGATTTATTATATCTATATCATTCTGAACTACAGGATTTAGTTAGAATTTTAAATTTGAAGAATTTTCAAAAGAACCAAAATTCACGAGAGATTTATACCAACACTTAAAAAAACAGTTTGGTGGTTTTGTGAATTTTGGCTGGTTTGTTGGCAGATCTTTAAACCAGATCATTCCAACCAAGAGGTCATGCATGCAGCTGTAAGACATTTATAGTACCTATGATATTTATATACATTATTACATAATTTGAGTGGCGTGTTTCAGGCTACCGGCCCAGCAGACCTAGCTACCCTGGTTACTCTGGTTACCAATCAGGTTACGGAAACCGACCCAGCTATTTTTCTGGATCCAGCTATCCTTTCGGTGATGGCTACGGCGACAATTTTTTGTTTGGACGTAGGGCTGGTGACGTAAAACGGAATTCTGCGCAAAGTTCAGCTTAAGTATATGTAATTGTTGTATATTTGTAAGTAAACTGTATTTATAGAAGTTTTTTTATTTATTCATATATATGTAGTGATTTTTTATTTACCAATTGAAAGAATATTTTTTTTTATGAATAATAATAAAAAAAAAAACAATAACATATTTTTATGTTTGAACGGGACATTATCCGAGAAGTAACACTATCCTACCATGTCGATAAATTTTAGCTATATGTATCAAAAGAAACCAATATCAAACATAAATTTATTTTGTTCTACATTAGCGCACACATAATATACAACATACAACCGACAAAGAAACAAAGGAAATGAATAAAATTATGTTAAATAATTTGAAAATCAAAACCGAATTAAAGCCGAATATTTCGAAAAAGGGACAAAGTAATAAATAAAAAAAACAATCTGTATATAATATATTATTTATTTATTTGTATTAAATCATCCGCTGAACCAATCCGAGGTCATCGAGTTGAAGAACGAGGCCGCCCCTGATCTCGCGTTCGCGAAGTTGATCGGCAACGAACTAGTCATTATGTCTGAAATTTCCGATCTGGATTTGTTTGGACTGGACGAGGGCTGTTTCTTCTTTGCCTGGAAGAAAAACTATATTTAAGATATTTATATTTAAAAGTTCGTGATCCATGATTACTAATATATATAATTATCTTGTTGCATTTAGTTTAATACTATTAGAATTTGCCCGAGTTTCCAAAACATTCAATGTCTGATTATTGAGGAATCGCGGCGAGAACTGTTCACGCATCAATTCCGCCATACTCGAGCACATTCTGATAGTATTAATGTGAGTACAGTCGAATTATTATATATGATAGGATTTTAGTGACGCTAAAACATCGAAGATTTTAAAATCTAAATTTATATTATTACTTATACGTCACATATTATTTAATATTAAAATGTTGATGTATATGTTATAATAAATAATATTATCATATATTTAATTAAAAAAACACACCTGTGATATCATTAACTAATTGAATCTAATACAGAAACACACAAATTTAAAAACACACTACATGCAATCTAAATATTATTATTAAAATTATTTTGCTATAACACACCAACCAATGTATTTACCACAGATAAATAACGGAGAATCAAAGTGATGGTTGGTTCTGTAGTAAAGAAAAACAAAAGAACAAACATATATAAAATTAAGTAGAATTTCTAAAGTATTTAATTATTTATTTATCTTATTAAATAATAGTTTTTACGAGATCAATTTTTCACAAAACTAGGATATTTTTTAATTATTTAAATTGCAATGAATTAAATCAATGTTTCTCAAATCGCATCTTTTCGATGACTATTTAAATATTGCGATGAATATCATTTAGTTTATATATTTATGTATTAATATTCATAATAAATATATGAAATATTGTACATCCGAGAAAGAATCATTAGTGCGCTTTTACCTCAATATACCTCTCATTGCAAACATATTAAAAATGTCAAATAAAAATAAATTTAAAGACCTGCGGCTTTATCTTAACAAAATAAAAACAAGTTAAGAATTGTCCAATTGACATGTTCAAAAACAAGCCAGTATATTTTAAAAAAGGTACTCAAGTACATTGAGAAGAAGACATACTGACTGAATAAAAAAAAAATTTAAGACCTACGTCTTTTGCTTTTAACAAAGAAAAAAAAAACTTGTCAAATTGACATATACAAAAACAACTCGGCATATTTTAAAAAAGTTATTCTAGCACCTAGAAAAAAATACTGGCTGAATAAAAAAGATAAAAACGAAAGACCTCAGTTGATATAAATAAAAAAAAAAACTAACCGGTTTTTCTTTCTTAAGCGGTACAGCGACAGGCAGCAGTGAGAACCAGTGTGTGTCAGCGGCGGCGAGCGCGCGAGACGCGCTGTCCGCGGAGCCGCCTGAGCGCGCTGGGGGCTGCGACTGCGGCAGCGACTGCGATGGACTGCTGCTGCCCAGCAGAATCTACGGAAAATGCTGATTTTAATTAAGCATTTCGGAATTTTAACGCACCTATCGCTGTTTTCACTTCATAAGAATCAATCTCTGCATAATTCTTTTCGTAGGAACATGACTGCTAAAAAGCTATACGAAGAAATAATATATGAACGCTGAAACTTAGAAAATATTTGATCTAAACTAAGTAATACCAAGTATGACGTAGGATTGTCGCTAGTGTAGAACGCGACTTATCCCACTAACAGGTTTTGGTGACTTCCTCAGTCGCTTTGCACACTATCATTTGTTTTTTTTTTTATAAATATAATTTTTTGTGCATAAGTAGGGATATAATAACGGGAAGACTTCAAAAACATTGTAATTTTTTTTACTAACTTTCTATTTTTGACTCTTAAGAGGATAAAATGATTATATTTAGAAGTATACTTAACAGAAATATATACTGTATACTTAACAGAAAGTAGAATATGATTAAAGTATAAAAAACCGATCAAATAAATTAATACAAAAATAATTTTGACTTTCGTGATCCTTCACTACTATTATATACAATTATTCAGCTATACTCACGTGAATACTATCAAAATTTGCCCGAAAGTTCCCGGCGCGATTTTATCATTAATAAGGACCCCGAATTTGATCGAAACTAGTAAGATAAATTAAGATATTATTTACGTAAGTACAGCCAAACAATCAATATTTTTATGTAATAAAAACAATATTAACTAGTCAAAACTTTACTAACCATAACTCTCTGGACAGACCTCTTCAAACTGGTCTGTATGTATGGATAAAATACATCATAATCAAAAGGATCTATCTTCTGTCTCAAAAACTCACAAATATCTTGAGATAGCTCCATCGCTTTATTATCTCTTGCAACCATCAATAACGTCAAGTGACGTACATCCATTAATAACTGAAGCGCACATCTCTGATTTATACCTGCCTCGTTCTCTCTTATCACTTTGTTGTAATGGGCGAGCGAGATGGATATAGTTATGTCTATGTATCTTGAATGTACTTCATTGGGTAGTGTATGAGGTACTACCTCGTCCAGAATACGACTTATTGAATATAAATATTCCTGTAGTTTCAAAGATGGACCCGCCGGTACTTTGATTGTTGATTCTATTGGGTTACCTTCTTCATCTTTCTCTTCTATCTTTATTACATCCCATTCCTGAAATGTTATTTTATCATAATCAGATTTTCAGTAATCGTAATCCGAGTTTTCGAAATCAGTTAGAACAACATACAACATAACAGTCAAATGGTCTATTATTTGCTTATGCAGAAAGAACTGCCTGAGGTTTAACAAGTTTAATTATATATATTTCATATTCATTATATTTTATATGAGAGACATACGCTCAAACTTGAGAAAATTAATTTATCTTCAGTGGAAATCGAACCCACAACCATCAAGGTCAAGTTCAATAATCTTATACCAAAAGGTCATAAAAATATACAAACACATATATAAAACATTAATTTGTATATATTTGTTTAATAAGGCTCTGACATCAGAAGTAAAACAGGAATATTATACAAATTGATCATGGATTTGTTACAAGTCCATACAACATTAGTGGTACTGGTAGGACAGAGATGGCGAACCTTTTTTTTATATCCGTTCCACAAAGTCCAAGAAAAATTTTTAACAGGTAACGCCACAATAAAATTTCATCCTAAATGTTAGCGTGGTGGAGTTTTGTTTATTTAATTATACGTAAGTATAATTAAATAAACAAAATAAAAAATCTTGTTTAAATATTTGTTATCCATCAATGTTTTACAAAATACAAAATTCTAGAAACAAAATTCACGTTAAAAATAATTGTTTTTGATTTGATTTATATATGATTATATTTAAGTCACTGAAATTAAAAAGACGACGGTTTACTAAAAATGTTAAGACAGTAACGTGCAAAACTGGAAACTCAAAAAATTGTATCTGATATGTACTTCGACAGAATTCATGTCATATTTTAATAATAAAATGTATAATTTGACGGTTTTAGTTAAAATATAAATTAATTCATTTTTATCAAAAAAGATAAACATGAAGACAAGCAATTTTCCATTCTTCTATCGTTCTGCTATTAACTTATTAATCAGCTAATGTCACTATAAGCTAAAGAATGTAATATTATATTATTTTTTTTACTGTCAATATATTTTTTCAGACTGTACAGTTAAATTTAAATTTCTAGTTTACAATCCCTGTAATTATACAAATACCAATAATGCAACAACGTCTCGAAAGTCATTTAATTGTAGTACAAATATATATAAATCATACATACACAAATATAGTATTTTTTTTAGATTTTCACGAGTACACATTTGAAATAAAACTATTTTTACGGATTAAAACTCGCGTATAATTTGGTTACATTTTGAGATGTAAGTGACACTTACATCTCACCTACCCGTGAACACGATTGCTGCAAATTATTTGAAACGTCGCGTTAAAATAAAAAAACAGTTTTATTTCATACACAAATATACTTATAAAAAAATATATAATACAAACCATCATCAAATAATCAATATTAGCTTCCAGAGTGAATTCCTGAGGTAGACCTATAGTTAACTCGTTAATCTTTGTCTCAGAGATATCAATCCACTTGTTCCAACAGAAGAGACAATTTTCCTTCAATACAGCGCAGATATCATTCCAAGGCTTCAAGTCGTCTGAGGTAATATAGCACTTGCGGAGATTAGGCATAAGGACTGTTATTGCTTGAGTGAACCGAGCTGTGTATATAGCTGTGGTCTTCCTTTGAAGTTCGGTTGTTTGAAGCGTTGGTTCGTCGAAACATGCTCTTATATATTGTATTATACTGAAATATAGTTTTGCTTTTAATTGGATGTAGATTAAAAATACAACACAAGATTCGAACCTGCTTCCTAGGATAATGTTCGTCACTGACAATTGAGCTAACGTACTACTGTTAACGTACGTACTACTGGCGTACTGGTACGTAAGTACTAGTCTAGCGTTTTACATTAATTGATGTTTTTTTTTTTTGTTAAATTTGTTTATTTTTAAAAATTATGTGAAATAAAAAGGTATATTCTAAATACTAATGCAGTATTGGCATAGGATACTATAAACATTTTTATGATATTTGAGATATAATACAAACAAACACACACTCACTATGAAAATCTTATAGAATATTACAGAACAGATATAAAAAAAATTCAATCTCAGATACTTAATACACTGGTTTTACCTCTTTATATTTTTGTCAGATGTTTCTCTCAAGTACAATTCAATTTCAGCTCTGTCGATATAAACCTGCTCCTCTTCATCATCATAAAGGTATGTGTCTTGGTTACCCTTTCCATCATATAAGTAATCCTTCAGGTCTTCTAGAAGCTTCTGGAGTTCTTCATCTAGACACTGACAGAGGTTCTGTAGAACTGGTGTAAAACCACGATCTTGACGGGTCATACCTGGAAAATTAATATTTTTTAAAATTTTTAGTGAAAAGGAGCGCTGTCGCGCTGCTCTCGCTAGTTGTGAAAAATGTCAGCGTCGCGATAGCGCTTCTTTTCACAGTTTACTCTGTTTCTGTAATTTTCTTGTCAATAAGTTTAAATTTTTTTGATTTATTACTATAGTATAAAATATTCTGAAGAGAATGTTGAAAAAATTATGAATATTGTAACGGAAATGGTAAATATTTGTCTTGTTCTTATAAATTATCTATAAAAATGTACTTTTTACTGGCATTTTTAGCATATGTTGGTAAAATATGTATGGTACTAAAAGGGTTAAATATATATATATATATAGATTTAAAGGACATAGTACATGACTAGTACACAATGTGTCTGTTTTTTTCTCGGCTTGAGGAACATTTAAAGGGCATGAAGTTTGGGGATGGTTGCCGGTGCTGGCTGCTGTAGTATTTTTGGAGAAGCAAGATACGAGGTTTTTTGTAAGGGTATTTAGATATTAGAAAAATCCTGACTAAAAGTATTGATCAATTAGTAGACTATGTAGTTATAATAATACTGTTGGTAAGAAACCATTGTTTTATATCAGTACTAAATATCATTACTCCTTATATAATAACAAGTATTCGTTTTAATGAATAAATAATTGTTTACAAATTTCAATGCATTTAATATATTTGTAGTTAATTACTAATTTCCTTTATGTGATTTTTTAAATATGATTCTCGATAGGTGACTATCAAAAGGACATATATATATATATGTGATATATAAAGCATATAATGTCATATTAAATATGACAACAGAACAGACAATTATGTTAAAATAAAAAGGATAAACAGATATATTATTGAGCTGAGCGAAGCGAAGCTCTTTACTTCCCAAATTTTCAACTCTTTGTTACCCTACTCCTCCTTCAATTTACGAGCTACACCCACGAAATTTTGCACACATACGCATAATGAGCAAAACTAGGTCTGCATTGAAAATCAGCAGAATCGTAATTGTAGTTTTCGGGATAATTGATAAAATGTGTCCCATATAGTTAACATATAGAACGTTTTTGTTTCGCGCGCGCTGCGTCGCGAGGCTAACCCCGCTTACATGGACCTAGTAATTTAATCTGTATTTTAAGCATTTTGAGTTCATATAAATACCCTAGAAATGTAGTTTTTAGGTACCAAATTTTAATAATTTAAAATATATAAATTGTAATCTAACCTTTCATCAAATCCTCCATGACACTGACAACTTCATTTCTGGACTCAATAACAGTTTCACCAATAAGGTCCTTCCACACAAACCAATTGATATCAACCTCTTTATCACAGTCTGTAGACACCTTTGTCAAATCTATTAATATTTGTGTCTTGAAAGAGTCATATGTCTTCTGCCAGCGGGTGTCTATGATGCTTTTGACTCGAGCAGTCAGGAGCGGCTGGAAGTAATGACACCATATGTGGACTTCTGGTATCGCCAGGGATGAACATATCGACGACCAGTTTTGTGGTGATTCTGAAATTATTCATATTATACATTACAAGCCCGTTACAGTTTTCAGCGTTTATGCTGCTGTAAAACAATTTTTTTTCATTTCATACAATTTCAATTTTATAATTCTGAATCATATAACTGAAATAAAATAACATTAAATGAAAATTATTCATAATCAGTAAAATATTTGTTCTTAACACTAAAATTTTATACAGTCATAGACAGTTTTTGGATATAAAACTTTTTGATCGTTGGAAAAATTCGTTACAGATACCCCATCGTAATGTATATGTAAGAGACAGGCGGGAGGTCATATCAACCTTTCACATTGATTTTTTCAATCAAATAATAAAATAACACAAACTAATCTTTTGAAACAGGGTTTTGTATATGAATAGTAACAAAATAATATTAAAAGCCCACCAATTTTAAAAGATTCCTCTCGTATCTCATGGAGCACTCTGATCCTGGTAACGTTCTGCAATAGTGCTGTCACGTGCTCATCTACAAAGGAACGCACCCAGCCGCTCCAGCGCTGCACGCTCGCTGTCACCTGCGTCGGGTCCAGCGCACTCAGCGCTTTGGTCGATGATAATCTGTAACATTAAACACTATAGAGTTGGATGTTTAAATTGTAACATTATTCTAAAAATGCAGACTATAATGCTTTTTTATATTTTGAGTGTAATATTTTTTTCTATTTACAATAGAAAATAGTAAGAAATTATATATTTGTTAATTAATAAGGATTTTTTTTTCATACCTATAGTTAGTGATAGCAGATGGCAAAATTTTTAGTGCATTTGTATCACTAAACTGCACTAAATCTATCAACGGTTGTGAATCAGGTTTGAATAAATCTTTTAACTTTTCTAAAACAGCACCGCCCTCGTTTTCTATGGATACATATATTTATAAATTAAAATTAACTTAACTGTTGCCATATTTTAATTATAAACTAAATATGAGTTTTAGTTCTGCATATTAAAAATATCTTACCTACAAAACAAGAATAAACAAGTACAACAGTTTTCAAAACAATTTTCACTCCATTGATGATTTTCTTCTTTATCTGTGCTTTAACATCCTCAAGTATCTGAGCGAGATCAAACTGTAATGTTGACTTGAGGCTAGTGTTACTGTGAAGACCTATGAGTGTGTTTAGAAGTTCCACCATTGATAGTGAATCGAGAAGATAGAGACCGACTAGACAAGAACATGCCACCTTAAATAATAAAATATTTTCTTTAAACAAGATATATATAATAATAAAATAATTATAAAAATGGGGGTATTTTTGGTTTAACATTAAAGATAATTATTTTTATTGTCTTTTTTTCAAAGGGGCAATTCAAATTAATTTTACAATCTACATGAATCATTGTAATTTTTTTTTATCAAATTATAATTAGTAAAACTATCTTAAAGATTAGAGTTCTATCTATTTATTGATAATTTTGGTACTCTTATTATTTTCTTTCAATTTTAATAAAACTAGCACATCAATCAATTTTCATAAAGTTCGAAAAATAATGTTTTCTGATTTTTCATTATTCTTTACAAGAATTTAATATAAATAATTAATACCTCAACAGTAATATCAACATCTTGCAGCTTTTGACCACACATGTCAATGATGGTGTGACTCAATTGAGACACTGAGTGCCATTGTTGTTGAACCAGTTTGTGCAATGATTTACCAGGGTTTTCATTCTTATTACTTATTTGTAATTGGAGACCTGGAAGTAGAAATATCAATGATCATCAAATAAATTTATACATCATTTTTATTTTGCTTACATGTAAAAATATTAAGTTTATTAAAATTTTTAAATAATATAAGCTGAAAAACTCAGCAAAAGTTGTACTTGAAATCATACATGGGAGCATAGTCTATCATAAATATTTATATAGATATTTATTCATTATGTTTTTTAATAACTTACCTGTATTGATATGCCTGGCCATTATAAACAGCTTTGCAGCTCTAACAAAGTCGTTCTGTTCAATACTTTTCCAGATCTTTTCTGGTATTTCCATTAATAATTTAATTTGTACTGCAATAGCATGCACTGGGTTCACACTGTTTTGGAGGCTATAAATATATTTCTTTTGAAATCATTTAGTAAAGGATTTTTAGTATTACTCGGAATTCTTATACATTCAATTTGCAAACCTAAATATTGTTAAATGTAAAACTTACTTTGATAAGTGTTGTCTCTCATTGATCTTAAAACCGATTAAGTGTGTGTCATGTAAATTTTTACAAGACATTATCATTTCACTTATATGTGTTAAAGTACTTGAAGTAGTTGAACGCATTTCTTCAATGGTATCTGCTGCATGTATGAGGTCTCTATACCTTTCCCTACAACATTATATGTTCTTAAATTACATTGTTAAATTATGAACTAAAGATTAAAAATTAAAAATTAAGCTTCATCAGCTTCATTATTCATGATACGTTTCACATAACATATTAAAATCTTTGTTTCTTTTTAGTAAAAGGATTAGCATTTAATAAATAAACTTTTGGTCACTGTTTCCACAAAAAAGTCTATTAAAAACTTAACCAATTCTTAAAACCTATTAAGAAGGTTACCTTAACTAAGCTTAAGGTTAACTCACCCGACCATAGCCCGTAATTCTTCTCGTTTTCTTTCGATTTCATACTGAAGACTTTTCTGAACTTTATCAATCTCACTAATAGATTGAGTTTGAAATAATTTTTCTGGAACTATATCCAGGAGATTTGGTTCTTGCATATTTATATGATATAATTCAAATGTTTATTGAATTCATTAATATCATAAGTATTCTAAAATATACTATGCACCTATTTCATTACAAAACAAAATTATGTCAACATGGCAAATTTTATATCTTATACTTTTGACAGTGACAACTGACTTATGATTGTAACTACATCTTTAGTCTTTGATTCCTAGTTTTTTATTAACGGAAAATGTTGTTTTATATGAAGTGTTTTTTATTTATTTACTTTATTATGTGTACGTAGTGAAGAACATTGGAATACAGGACCTAAGTCAGGGTTAGCGACCAGTGCCTTCCCTAGACCTATATTCAGGCATGGCTTGTCACTACGGTAATATTGATGATTAGCTTTTTTTTTTAATATTATGTACAAAAATTTTACGATCTTTTGTTTCAAGTTTTCTTTTTTTATATATATACTTAGCCATAATATAGCTAACATATTTAATGGCTATGTATACAACAAAAGTGTATATAATATAATGTGCTGTATATATGTGTAATGTGTAAAATAACTAATTTATTTATTTCTTTCAACAGACGGGTAAAAGAATAAAAATACCGATTACAATGGACCATTTATTCACCAACTCAACTCACTGGGTTGCACACGAGATTTCAGTCTCAATACACCACTTCATACACTGTCGCCTTCTTATCACCCGAACCGGTCGCTATGAACTTGTCGTCCGAGGAAATATCACAACTTAGCACCGATGACGATTCCTTTGACTGTAAAAAAAGATTTTTTATATATATTTGTTGAGTATACTTTATTAATTTATCATAATATAAAATAAGACATTATACATTAATAAAATATAGCTTTTCATTACTCATAAAACTCTTTGATAGAGCGATAACAGGTAATGTTTTTATTAGTCTATATATTTTATGCACTTTGGCTAAAATTTGTAGTTTTTACCTGGAATATACTAGCTCCATATGGCGTCCGCCAGGCATTTAGTAAGTTATCCTTGCCAGTGGACACAAACCACTTGCCGCTAGCCGCGAAACGTAACGACAGTACACATGATTCGTGCAACACTAGTTGATATCTATCGGGTTTGCCTGCATGTAACACTTCCACATGGGAGTTTTCCATGCCCACTGCTAACCATGAACCTAGATGGAGAAGAGATTTAGTGTGAATTTGTTTATGATAAATGGTAAATATAATAAGAAAACTAACAAGTACTACTACTTTATATTTTACTTAATTACTTATCTTAATTATTGTATATTTATTCTTATATTTTATTACTTTTCTTTAATACTTATCTTAATTATTGTATATTTATTCTTATATTTTATTACTTGCTGTTCAAAGTTATGAATGCTCAATTTAGTATTACCAGTAGGACAGTATCCAAGAGAGAATATCTGGCTAGAGAAGTCATGTTGATGCAGCTGTCGTCCCTCGCGGAGGTCCCACGAGCGTACAGTGTTGTCGAGTCCACCCGTCCACAACCTGGAGCCGTCTGGACTGATATCGATACAGGACGCACCGTCCGTATGACCTGGAAACAAACAAACCAAATTTTTTACAATTCAAGTCAATCTAAAACTCATGTACTTTCAATATTTTAATTTTTAATAAATATTTGATGTTTAATCAAAGTTTTGATTAGTTTGGGACAAATAAAGGATGTGGTGTGGTGGAGTAAAAAATTGTTGTATAGAAATATTTATTTAAAATAATTAGCTGCATGCAAACTTATATAAAACTTAATTATATAAAAAAAGTTCTTTTAAAGGTACTATATAACATTTTATTACCTTGAAATTGTCTAACTAATGTTTGATTGTGGAGATCCCATACTGCTATGTTGCCATCTGAACAACAACTGAAGCATACCTGAAATAAAGAAATTTGTTTGATGCAAATAGTACATATCTGTTAAATAAAATGGCTATGGCCATTACATACGTAACAACTATATTCTGAACTATTTTGTAATAAATGATGAGACATAAAAATCATCAGAGCTTGTGTGAATGACTATATGTATATTATGTGTAGTACATTTATAAGAATACCTGTAAACGTTTGAACAAATTATATGATTTTTATTTTAAAGTGTGTGATAGTCAAATATACACAAATAATGCTATTTGCTTGTCATAAATTCATAAAAGATCTGAACGTTTAATTACGCCTTTAATATAACCTTATTGGCAATTTTAGGTTAAAGAACTTTATTACTCTAAAAGAACATTACAATATTGTTTACGAACAAGAGAAAATTTAAATTCAAATTTAAATAAAAACTAAATTTGATAATTCAAACATATTTTCCTCAAATCTAAAATGGTTGAATTTGAAATGTCTACCTTGGAGTCGGGACTAATAGCGAGCGCGTAGCACGCGGGCGCGGACGAGGTGAGTTCGGCGCGTATCCGAGGCGTGGGCGAGGCGAGGTCCCAGATGGACAGGTTGGATGCCTCGCCGCCCACCAGCAGCGTGCGCCCGTCCGGCAGCAGCTTCACCGAGCGGATGTAGTTGTCCCTTTGCTGTTAAATTAAATATATTACGGTTCTGATTTTTTTTTCAATTCTATGTATAATAATTATTGGATTAAATTAAAATTCGAGTAGCTAATGTTTTCTTAATGGATTCACCTCCAAGTTATCGTTTATTAGAACAAAAATGGGTCAAGTGATAACTATTTATAGAAATTCCTTAATATTTTTGAAAATAAGTATGGCCAATTCCAGGTCATAAGTAAGAACATATATGATTGATTCATAACTGACCAAACAGTCGAGCTGAGACACTGGCTCCATGGCGGGCCCGGGGCTGGTGATGTCCCACAGCTTGACGCAGCCCTTCCCGCCGGTGTAGGCGTGTCTTGCGCCCGCCCCCAGCGACAGCGCCACGGCGCACACCACCTCCCCGTGCGGCAGAGCGGCAACAGCGCGCGCGCCGCGGGGGATGCCGGGGCCTGACAGCGCGTCCGCGGGGAACGGCACTGGCTGCAGCGGCCCGCCACATGTGTGGTACGAGTACGCGCTACAAGGGAACATACGCTTTATAGTGATACATTAACGGAACACAGTCGACTAACTTATTAAACAAGGCTATGAATATATTTGAGCCGATTGATTGGTATCGCAAGTGTGGTATGTAGATGGGAACTAATTGGAATTAATAGTTCGCGCGTATTTTATTATATCCGTCCTCCACACATGTACATTATTGACATCGATTATCATAAAGTATAATAGCTTTCTGTCACTTTAATGTGGGGTGGCTATTACAACTATAAATTTTGGATTACAATTTAATATTATCGCAACAAAAAATAAATCTTCATTACGTATTATTAATATAAATGGATGGTATAAAATGAACTTCGGGACATGGTATAAATTTCAATAAAACTATTTTACGGATATAACTCGCGATTATTATTACATTTTTAATTAAAACACAACATCTCGTCTTACCGCGTTTGCTCATGTTTGCTCCAAAGTCAATCTCGAAACGTCAGGTTTTAATTAAAAAATGTAAAAAAAATGTAATAATAAACGCGAGTTATATCCGTAAAATAGATTGATTGAAATTTGTAATACTCGTGTAAATCTTAGAAAAATTTACATGGCAGTAATATATACTCAAAAAATTGGTTCTGAAATTTTAAAAATTTCAATTGTTTTTCAAAGCTAAGCTTACGGTTTAGCTGGTGGTAATCCATTACTCCTTGCTAGCGGTCCTTCGTAAGGTAGCGGCGGTCTGTAGGCGTATGGCGGGAAGGCGTACCGGCCGGTGGGCGTCGGGGCGCGACCTTTGCCCCCTGGGGTACCGGGCTTCTCCTGCAAAATTATTAATTTAAATATTTAGATCATTACAAACTACCGATGTCTGGGCTTTGTTTGACAAACTACTTTAAAAAATTACAATTATTTACAACAATTTGGTATGCTTAAAAAGAATGTAATAAAAAAAAGGTTTCTACAAATCATCAATAATAGATATTATTATAAATATGATAATTAATTTTACATCTTTGGAGCTCTTGGGCGTGGACCGACTGGACGATGAGCCCGACCTAGAGGGCGGTCGAGGACCGTTTTCTGTGCGCTCGCTCTCCGTCCTCACACTGGGAGATCCACGTTCCTCCTGGAATTTTACAAACTGTGTGCTGAATAAACTAACGAGAATGATTCAACAGATTTTGATTAAACTTTGCAAGAATATTTTAATAAATTAAACATGTAGAATGGTTTAATAGTTAAGGCTAAACACTCAGAGGCTTTATTTATATAATATGATTTGTAATAGTTAGTTTTATTTAAAAAAAAAAAAGCAAATAGAAATTTGGTTGATAAGAGACAAGTACATTTAGTATTAACTATCTATATGGATTAAATACTAATCCTTTGGTATATAAGTATAATACTTATATGAGATATGATCTCACCTCATTCGCTACATCAACAACAAGATCTTGATCACTCTTTTCAGCATCACTGTCCTAGAATAGTATTGTAAAATTAATTAATTTTGAAAATATTATCATATAATTAATAGCAATTATGTCAGCTATAACAATTTTTTAAAAAGCTTGGAATTGTTGCCCGGTTGTTGTGGAATAAAAAACAGACTAGTCTTCCAAATAGGAGATATAGTCTCTTAAATGGACAATGCTTAACACCAATGTCATCCAACATTAACACCAATGTTCGGCAACACTGACACCAATGTCCACCAATGCTGGCACCAATGTCCACCAACACTGGCATCAATGACCACCAACAACCGGCCAAATCCAACATAAAGCGGTAAACAACAACACATACACTACACAGACTCACATGTCCCAGTACCTTCTCCTCCTTCCTTCGCTTTACATCCAATGCTTCTGGTTCTGGAGAGCGTGGTCGGTACTTTTGTTCGCGTTCGTGGGGGGAAAGGGAACGTCTTTGCTGTAATGTTGAATATAATGAGATAATATTTGTACCACTTGTGGTATTACATATAAAAAAAAATACTTTTAATTTGATTAAATCAGACAACTAAATCGATTTTACTTTTACCATTAAGTTTTAATGTTGTATTAATGTGATATAATATCCCTGATGAGACTATAATAAAAAAAAAATCCTAGATTAACATTGGAGAATCACAATCTCCTTACTAGGAGCGCGAACCAGACCTCAACTTTGACTCGCTGCGCCCTGCAAAGTCTATTTATGTGTTAGCATATTGAGGGAAGCGAGGTGCGGAACGCGCATGTCATTATAAAGCTAAATTTTCGCGCGAATCATTTCCCACTGAAATCTATAGGGTTTTAGTTTCTCCGTGATTATTTTTCAAAGACATCAAATATTTGAATTTGTTTTCAAAATCATCACCAGACTAATGTCTATCAGCTTGCAAAATTTGTAAATATTCGGATATACCGTTTTTCATTGACTTCTAGACGCTAGATGGCGTTATAAATAAACCTTTACATTGTGTGTAAAGCCAGGTTCATCATCACAAACTGGATTCAAACAATGGTTTATATTTACAAGTCAATGTTAAGATTAGTCTCTAATAATGTAGATCTTTTTTAATTTATATAGTTCGAAAATTCGTCACTAGATGGAGTATTCAAGATAGGCGTAAATTTAGATAATAGTGTTTTTTCAGTTATAGCTTCACTGAATTTCAAATTCTAACCACTATATAGAAATTTCACTTCAAAAAACATTTCTAGTAAAAAAGAAAGTTTCATTTTCTACTGTGGTATTTATTTCTACTTCTTGTTTTGTCGTATACTAATTTATTATAAAAAAAACATTCTTTTCATTACACTGAATGAATGAATGGAAATAAAAAATACATATATTCTATTAAAGACTGGTGGTTAAAGGTTAATTTGTTATCTACTTGATATAGTCATGTTATAAATTGTTATTTACATATATTTATGTATATTTTAGTATTAAACATACTTATCATAATAATTATATGAGTAGAGTATTAAAATAGCTGATAATATTAAATTTACAAATATTTACAATTTACAATCCTATATTCATAAAATTTAAGTATTATTAGGTATGTTATAATTAAATCACTTTGTAAAATAAATTACCTGTTGGTTCATACTTCTACTCTGTATTCTATCATCGTCTCTAGGCGCTGGGGGCGGCCCCCCCGCCAGCACGGGGGGCTTGATGTCAGGGGGTGGTGGTAGCTCCACCTACATATAAATTACATGTTTACATTTAATACAAATACAAAATTAGAAAAAGGAGTCGTCATAATCTGTGGATTACATAAATTTGGGAATTGAACCTACGATAAATCTACATCAGTAAGTAACCACAGAACCAACAGATCAATAAACTACATTTATGGTTTAAATGATTTCTTTTTTAAAATAATTATAGCTCTGTCAATAGCGGAATGGAGCTTTGTACCCATAATCTGTTCGATATCTCTTTGATATATATTATAAAAATCTAAATATGTAAAAATTTGTTTGTTTGTTTAAATCTAATTCTCGAAACTACTGTATGAATTTTAAAACTTGGTCTGGTTTATGAGAAAAGCATTAGCTTTTTAGTATTACGCTACTATCAGTTATCCTAATAGTAAATATAATTGGAAGCCGTCGGGTGGAAACGCAAATAAGCTATATAATATTTAAATAGATAGCAATAACGTGAGTACAGCTGGATAAGTATATTTAAAGCTATATAATGTTGTTAAAACAAGAGAAGTCATAATTTCCAACAAGTTGGCTACATTAAAATATTACTTCATTATTCCAAACAGAACACTGATACGACAATAATTATAGCGATCGTAAACGTTTAAAATAGTTTTATGTTGCAGATATAAAATTATCTTTAACTCATGATACTCAGACATGTTATCAAATTAATTGATTTCAATAATTAAATCTACATTTATTTACGTAAAAAATATGACACGAGCAAGATTTGAACCTATACTTAACCTTTGGAGTATGTCTGGATGTTACGTAAACCTTGTTGATTTGAAAAACGTTAAGATGTATCTATTTCGTCTAATATTCTTTAAATATATTCATGTTTCCATATCAAATTAAAATAAATAAAAAGTAGCTAATTTTTTAATCCACGTTTGTTTTGTATGCACGGGTTCAGAACAGTTAACATACATTTAGTTTGTAATATACAAAATTATACTTTATTAACAAAATATCTGTCATAATTTCAGAATATATAATTAATTTCTTTGTATAAAACACAGAAAAGCTCAATAACGCACAAAAAGTCGTATGATACCCAATACATATTATATTAATATACAAAATCTCTTCGTTGTAAGACGCTTTTCAAAATAAGTGACAATCCTAATCTAAGTTAAGTCAAATGTTAATAGATATGTACTAGCTTTTACTTACTGTTCTACTACGAACGGTTTTATATACTATTCATATAATGAAGAGCAGAAGAATATTGATAGGTATCCTATAAGCTATAGCCATGTAGGTATGTAGCCGTAGCCTTTCTCATAAACCAACATATCATCAGAAAGAATCCATGAGGTAGTTTCCAATATAAACGCGTTAATACCAACAAAATCTATGCTTTATAGTATTGCTAGCTGTGTCTCGGGGTTCCACACGTAAACAATTTTTTTCTAGTCTTAGGATAACTGACAGCTATATGCCTTTAGTCTTTTTCATAAACCTATCATAATCAGAAAGAATTTTTAAAATTTATTCAGTAGTTTTAAAGATTAATTCATTTAAATAACCAAACTTTCCGCTTTTGAATATGATATTAGTATAGACAATATAGTAGTGTGCGCGTGTGCGTGCGTGCGTGTGTGCGTGCGTGCGTGAGTGAGTGAGTGAGTGATTGAGTGAGTGATTGAGTGAGTGAGTGAGTGAGTGAGTGAGTGAGTGAGTGAGTGAGTGAGTGCGTGCGTGCGTGCGTGCGTGCGTGCGTGCGTGCGTGCGTGCGTGCGTGCGTGCGTGCGTGCGTGCGTGCGTGCGTGCGTGCGTGCGTGCGTGCGTGGGTATGTGTGTGTGTGTGTGTGGTCCCGCCCACCTTATGTGTCGGCGGCGGCAGGTGCGGCGGCGCGGGCGCTGCGGGGAACAGCACGCCCGCGCCCAGCAGCGCGCCGCCCACGCCATGAGGCAGACCTGACGCGTGGATCTGTTGCTGACACACAGGATAGGTTATGTAACGTTTTAAGGGCACCTTAATAAAGGGGGCGATAGTGGGGATGATTATTAGGGTAGTCCAAATTTTTTAAAAGATTTCAAATAATATCGTGTCCTTTTGAGCAATTGAATTTCCTATATATTATGTGTAATTCAATTATTGATATAAAAACAATTATAATAAAAATAATGCAAATATTTTGTATATAAGACTGTATTGCAAAATAAAATGAAAGTGCATGTAAGCAGTAAATCTACGAGTGTCACCAAAAAACAGTTAGTCACAATAAAACCTTTACATATGGTTTTTGTAATCAAATTAAATTTTTTTAATTAATAATGATATTGATATATTTAATGATATTGTTATATGACATTGATGAAAAAAAAATTATACGCAAAAAATAATAATACATGCACTTTAGTTTTTAGTTCAGCCTATCTTAATCCACATTAAGTGAAACTTAAATGGTGACAAAGTAATGAAAACCAATCAAATAAAAAGAAATGATTTAAAGAAACTGTAATGAATTTGAATAAGACAATCTAAAAACAAATATATGCAAATTAAACCGCAGCTAAAAACCTGAACTAAAAATGCCCTATGACATTGAAGGTGTTAATCACATACAAAAATGATAAAAACCAAGCACAACTGTAGTTGTAACTTACAAGGAGTTGCTGAAGACCTTGTTGTTGCTGTTGCTGCGGACAACATTAAATAAAACCATGCTAAATTATTAATACTAAGTGAACTGTAGGTGCATGAAATCATTGTTCTTTAATTGCAATTCCTCGGTATTTTCTTCGTAAATTGTCTTAACTCTCATAATAAATTACAATAGATTGCCTATACGTCGTCTGCTTAAATTTGATCACTAAGGGTCTACTTACCCCAATAATAGCATTAAGTTCAGACATAGTGACCTGCTTAGCTCGTTCCACAGCGGCCGCCACTTGTTGCTGATGCTCCTGAGCTAAGAACGGCAACACTTGACCAATTATTGCGCTTAGTCGTTTCGCTATTTCTGTCTAGAATAAAAATTATATCCTTAATATTCCATTAATTTATGAAATGGTCGCTTAAATATGATTTGATTAAATAAGTAGAATAGGCATATAATAATAAAATTGTATGTCGGTGACTAATACATAAAAGTTAACACACCTGTTTATGCATCTCCACATTAAGACCATATGACATTTCGTAATACTGCAAACAAAAAAACTTTAATATACAAATATGCAACACAATAAATTGTATCAATACTGTAATAAATACCATCACATAATGTCTCTGCATTTCTGTCTTCTCATTGGCTAATTTTTCACAATCCAGTTTCAATCTATAATCAATTAATTTAATAAATTAAGTTATCATTTTCTTTAAAAACTTTTGTGTACTTATAAACTATATTATTATAAAATACGTAAAACAAATATAGAGCGCTTACGAGTGATATTGTGCTTGTAAAAAGTTAAATTCTTCCTTAATACGTTCTAAAGTATCCGCTATAGTAAACTTAATAGGTCCAGCCGCAGGCTGCGGTCCCTGAAAATAACAATGATCACACTAATACATCACAATAAATATTTTTATTAAATTATAATTTTTTATAAAGTGTTTAGAAGTTTTACAGTATTTTGACCATAAAAGAAAATAATACGAACCCTTACGGCAGCAGCCGGGTGCCGCGTCGGCGTCGGATACATTCTGACACTCAACTAAACAAAGTTTTATTTTCACAATCAAATAATGTTTTCTTTAGATCCGAATAAAACTAACATTAACGGCACCATTTCCTCTTACTCCTGATCCTTTGCTATAAAACACTTATCACGGAAGACCCGCGGCAAGGCGTTAAGGACAATGATATGCACAAACTTTGTCTCAAAACTTTCAAATTATCAGTCATTATCTTGACATACACAACTTTAAACACAATTAACAACTTCTATTTTAATTTCTACAGTATATTTTTATAAAAGAACTGAAATATTGAACAAGCAACAGTTAGTATATCGTAAATTTTAACCATCAATCCACGCCGCAATTTTTGTTGTCTGTCAAGTCACATCCATCCATCATACATTCACCCGGTTCAGCAAAGGTTCGTAATAAATAATAATAATAAAATTTAAATTTCAAATTAAAACAAATAAATAAAATATTTTAATTTATCAATAATTTTTAAAATATTATTGCAATAAACGTTTACTTTATTATAAAACTTGAGTCACAGTTTTTTTTTGTGGCAACAAATAATACAGTACTACGTAAATAATTTATCAAGTCAAATATTTCAAAATTCTAATTGATTTTTTTTTTCTTTTTGCTCGTTATAGGTATATTAATATTTTTAATATTATTTTGAAATATAATAATTACTTTGTAATAAATAAAATGTAGCCATTTTACCTGGCCGTCACATTGACAAACATGACATTAATGTTGTCTATACTACATTTTTGACTATGGAATGCTTATGAAGGCAGATTGTGATTGTCCTGCGACTGCAGCTGTTCGATAGCTTTATGCAAGCGAGAGTGTAGTGACGGAGTGTTTTGAAAAAAAATTGTGGTTGCTTTGTTTTAAACGTGACATAGTGCATTTTCAAATGATTATTCTGCGAATTAAGTGCTATTTTTGAAGTGTTTATTTGTCTATTGCAAGTTTCTACGTCGCAAGAAAAACCATAATGGATTTCAAAACAGCCGCTTATCAAATTTATAATGCTGCACGAAATGGAAATCTAACTCGATTAAAAGTAAGTAGAAGAGTGTATTATTATATTGTCTGTTTTGTAGTGATGCTTAAAATTATACGTAATATTACATGTTTTAAATAACTTAACAGGACGGTTAGTATATTTGTATTAACAGTTACATCCACGTTGGATTATAATCTCATCTGTATTCTTTATTCAAAACACGTTATAAAAAGGAGCTGCATAATAAAAGCAGATTCTTATTAATCGGTAACTATATCTTATCGAAAGTTCTCGTCGTCTAAATTCAGAAATTACGTAAATAAACAAAGTTATCTAATATAATTTTGTTATTATAACTGACTTTCACTCTTAAACTAATAATTTAAACTTGATTTGTTTTTCTTATTTTAACACCAATTGCATAAAATTAATCAGGCATATCTTATCTTTATTATGTCTTTTATATAATCTTCAACTTCAAATCCGATTATCAATAGTTGATGTTCTATTTGGTTTTATAATTTTTTTTTTCATTATTTGATACAGATTTTTTTGGATCTTGATCTTTCTTTCTTTTTTTCTTGATCAGTTCTTAATGTATTCATTATTTCTTTCAATAAAAAATAAAGAATACATTAAGTATTAAACTGCAAAGTAAAATTTTTATTTCTTTTACTAAGCTGTATTCAGAAATATGTGCTAATAACAAAGTAAAAAAATATTATATTGTAATTATATTATTTTTTATTTAAGATGTTTATCTTCTTATTAAGCTTGTAATGTACAAAATATTTTTTTAATTGTACTTTTGTTTTTAATAAAAAACTATATAAATAATTACTTTTGGTCTTAAAAACTATTGTTATTTTTTTATAATAAATAATATCACTCTGGCTTTTCTTATTATTTTTATAAAAAATAAAATTAAAGGTTTTTTTTATAATATAAATAAAGGAATCTATCGTAATTTATTTTTAATGAAAATTGTTTTATGTTGTTTTTGTGATAAAATATGTAAAATTTTTAATAATTAAAACATAATAATACAGAAGACTACAGTATACATAGGAAATCGCAAATATAATTTTAAATTAGTTATATGTATTTTAAAATTAACCTTCACCTTTAAAATTGTTATAAAAATGGAAGATTCAAAAAATTGTTTACAATTTCTGACTATAGCATAAAAAACTAGTCTACTAATTTCATTTGAGATTTTTATGTGACCTTTTGGTGATTCAGATATTAAGATAACAGAAATAAAAAATAAGGTGATATATATGTATATATTAAAATAGAATTATTTTTATATTAACACAAATTCAAAGTTATCTAGAATATTTTATATATGATGTTTGATATTTCAGGATGTTTGTTTGTAAATATTATTATTCCCATGTGCTTTGAAGAGTTAAAGTTAAATTAATATATACATAATTACAATGCCCGTTCATACCAAAATAAATACTCTTTGGGGGAAAGTAGGTAGTGCGTTGACCTTATTTGATTTGTTTACTAATGTGGGTGGCAATGAGGAGAAATCAGCCCATTGCTTTATGACTCAACTACAATTGGTTTTGTAGGTGATGAATCAATTAATTATGAATGACGAGACTGACTGACTTTATTATTTATATTTGATATATATGGTTAGAGAGATAGAGACTTGTCCAGCAACATCTTTGGAAGCATCAGAATTAAATATACCATCTTAATAAATCATCATAGTGTATGTATTTAATGTGTATGTTTGTTATTATAAGTATTATATATAATAACTATTTTATATATATATTTAATGTCATTGTGCATGGACATACTCAGCCTTCTCACCAAAACCATAGGCTGATTGGCAGACAATGCCACCAAGTCCACCCATTTTAACCCTTTTTTTTGTTTTTACAATAAAGTTTAAATATATAGATAAATATTTGTTATTGAAACTTACTTAAGGAATATTATTATCATTAAAGATACGTTTATTCATAAATTTCTTTGTTTTAAGCTCAGTATTCATTGCATCTGATCTGAGACCTAAATCTAAAAATAAGATAGGTACATTTAGTGTGTTGAACTCTCGCCCCAGATGCATTTCTCTTAGTATTTGCAAAACTTGTGATAAATTTAAACTCATCTCCCCACTGCAAGGATGAAGCGGGATGTGATTTGAATTCCGTTACGAAAATATATTAGACTTATATACTAGTGATATTAAAATTTATTTACTGACACTATAAATAAACGTAAAAGTTTAATGAATTACCGAACAGTACGGTATTTATATAAAAAAAATACATAATCAAGATAATTGAACTATATATTGTAATTACTAGCTATATGAAATAACAATAGCTTATTATTTAAATGATAAAGGCATTGAGAATAACTACTCAATTCAATAGTAAAAAAAATCTATAATAATAAAAATGTCAAGATGTCATTCTGTCCTTGGTAGCCTGGCAACAAGTTTAACTTATTAAAGACGAGTAAAGCCGCACAATAAATTATATGTTTAAAGTGAATTTTGAATTGCGGAAGTCAGTCACGTTTGATCGAATTCAGAGCGTCCACTCATCGCTTTCCTCTATTTCGTTTTGTCGTTGGCCTCTTTGTTTTGGTGTGAATCAGAAGAAGATAAAGGTCTTAGTTTAATTCCTACTAAGGTCTTTGTTTGGTATACAAAACAATGTCTCTTTGGAATGGTGCCAAACGTAACAAATAACTCATGTTTGTTTCACTTTCAGAACTGCGTATAAAATTATTTTCTTGACATACAGTCACTTTTATTAATATATTTATTTGTAGGTGTTCTTTAAATAAGATAATTATAATATTTGGCTAACTTTACTAACACTTCATATTAATAGCTTTAAATTTAAGTTGGAGTGTCTTCACAGAGATGTGTGTGGTATCAAAATAAAGTGTCGTGACACTTCCATTTGACTTACACAGGTGAGCACGGACATTTCAAAGTGGAAAAAAATTAATAACAATAAAATGTATATAAAATTTTAATACCAATTACTCAATATATGTTTATATCAATAAATTGCTAGCAAAAACAGTATTCCAAAAAAGTATTATTTTTATTTAAGGCTGCCAATCTGAATGTCAATACATTTTGTTTGAATACAACACACTATCATAAAGAAACACGTAAAAAGCTATACTGTACACAACTTACGTAAATGCTAAATTTACATTAGATAAGATATATATCAGAGGGTTACGTTACACTTGAGTTCTCAATATTTGTTGGAAGTTGTCTATTAACATGTTCAGACATGTTGAGCTCATTCTGTGACAGTTTCCCAAAGATCGTAACTTTGAGGTCAGCTCGTACCAATTAATTTTTAAATATATATTTATTTAAAATAAAATATCTTTAATATATATTGTTAATCGTATTATAACTTCATTGTAGAATAATTAATAAATTATATAGATCCTATAAAGCTGTCATTAAAAAAAACTAACAATTGTATAAAAATCTATTTTATAACTACAGGCATTGTCATTATAGTCAGTTACAAAACTGCACTGAATGACGAAACGACCTATGTATTCATTGCCTAAATGGCATTTGCTATGCAAGATTGTTGAGTAAATCCACTTTTACATCACTAGCATTCAGGCCGTGAAAGTATATGTTTTATATTTTATCTGTCCTTTTCTTTTGCAACTAGTAATTATTGTTGGTGGAATAAAACAAACGAAAATGACACATTGACATATTCTGTTACCTTTTCTTTTGCGAGTAACTACAACTAATTATATGAATAAAAAACGAAAATGACACATAGACGTATTCTGTCAGTTGAACTATTCCCGTGCTATAAGATAAGCTTATCTAAGTAGTTTTAGGTCCGTGAAAGTCTATTTTTTATTTTTTTATTTGTTCTTTTCTTTTGCAAGTAGCTACAACTAATTATATGAATAAAACAAACGAAAATGACACATATTGACGTATTGTTAGTTGAACTATTCTGGTATTATAAGATAAGCTTATCTAAGTAGTTTAAGGTTACAAATAAGAGTGAAATTCCCACGAACATAATATGCACATTACCTATCGCAATACAAACGCATTGTATTGCGATAAAAACAAACAGGCTATTAATATTAAGTATGAGACGTAAGATATTTCAAAATGGTATAATTCTTTTATAGGCGTACTATACATGGTTATATAAATGAAATTATTTATAATTTTCAGTATTTTCATTATATATACTACGAGCTGTTACTCGCGGGTCCGCCTACGGACAAATGATTTGATTTACTATTAAAATGAGTAAGTAGCCTAATGTAAGATAACCTGCATCAGGGGAGGCCAACCCGTCGATCGCGAGCAAGGAAAGAATTATCGGTACCTACACATTCCCGTCCTAAATATTACGAAAATTATTGGGGTATAGTTAAAAAATTCCTAGTCCGTAGATCGCAAAGAATTAGAAAGGTAGACAGTAGATCTCGAGTCCGATTGAGTTGGCCACCCCCTTTTTTGTTTTTCGCGTCTGGAAGCTTTTATTGCTACATGGTCCCCCTAGGGGAAGGAGGAGGCCGTTTATGTGGGACTCCCGGCAGCATAGAGGATGCTTCCATTTTTAAGGCTACACACTAAACCAGACGGTCACCATCTCACCGTTATAGTGGAGCGCCACGGGAATCGCTTTCGTATGCATCTGCGTTGCTCCGACGGCTGGCCGCGTGAGCGACCACCTACAGGCACACAAGGAGGTTCCCGACGCGTAGCCCCCTGAGTTGGCCACCCCTGACCTATATCCTCCCTCTTGAACCTGTCTATCATAAACAGAAAGAAATTTTCCAAATACATCCTGTAGTAAAAGATTAACCCGTGTAACCAAAAACTTTTCAGCTTCATAATAGTAGTATACATTATTTAAAGTTAAAACCAATATACATTGAATTGATAGTCTTAAATTATTTATTCTAAAGTATATACAATAAGTTTTTATTATTGTAAATACTTTAGAAAAAAATTTAAAATATCTATATAATTGACATAAACGTATTATAATAGTATCCGTTAATTATATTAAAAACAGGAAAATATCAAAGATACCATCAATGATTATAGTTATATATTTAAATGAAGATTACGGTTTAATAATGAATGATTATAAGTTTACACACGAACAGACATTTTAAGGTAATAATTTATTGTACGTTAATTTGTAATCTAACGTAAGTATAATAAATTTTAATATTATTATTTCAATTAACCTCGTCAACGGGAAGCACTTTGTAGATTTTTTATACATTTTTTTGTTCATTAGAAACATAAATTAATAAATTCATAAATTTAAATAGTGATGAATAGTTTCAAAAAAATGTGTTTTTTTATGTTTCATTAATTTTAATTTATTTTACGAACGTTAAAAATGTTTTAGAGAATTAAAGAAGTATCATAAAAAAAGTTTTAAATATTACCTATATTTTTATTGTTGTAAGTTATGTGTATTTAATTACAATAGACTAGCAGTTACACGCGTCTCCACCCGTGAACGAAAAATTTTATTCATTATAATAGAATTTAATAAATATAAGAAGTAATAAAGAATATAAAAAGTTAAGATACTTAGAAGCAGTAGCTAGATGTAGATAACCTTTAGGCTTCCTCACGAACCTGCCTATCATCTTCAGAAAGAATTTTTCAAATCCATCCATTACTATTGAAGATTAGCAAACAAACAAAATCTCCAGTTTTATAATATTAGTATAGATAAGTATTTTTCTTTGGTTTGGAATTGAGGTTATCAGGACACGTCAGAGATATAAATAAAACAGAATAAAATAGTTGTTTATCAAAACAAAAACTAATTAATCATTATAATTAATCTTTAAGATTGTAGATAACATTAAAATATAACAACTTAATAATAATTCTTGACTGTTTATTTTTTTACTTTTTCTTATTTGTGTAAATATACTAATATTATAAAAAGGAAAGTTTGTTTGTTCAAACGAGGTAATCTTCGCAACTACTTATGAATTCTAAAAATTCTTGCTGGCTATGAAAGGCTGGTCCATGAGAAGACTTTCTTTTGTAAATAAGCTATATGCTATCTAGAATTACGCTGCTTTTAGTTATCCTTATACTAAATTAATCATTGATCCGCGAGTGGAACCGCGAGAACCAGCTAGTTTAAAATAAAAACGTAAATAAATATAACTTTATAATTAAATGAAGCATTTTTAGTAGCATTTTTACCTCAGACCAAAACTATGAGGAAATAAAAGATTTTGCAATATTGTGCAATACTGAACGTTAATATGGTTTTGCACAACGAATTTCGTACAAAAAATTTTTTTTTCCTTTTTATTCCTTTTCAAAACCTAGCATCGCTTGATATGCTGATATTCGCTGTTATGCTAAGCTTAGTAAGTCACCCTAGAATCAGCCAATTTCATTCTGTTTATTTATTTACTTATTGATGTACTGTAATTTTATTGAGCGAAGCTCTCCATGAGAGACCTTTCTGCATCCTTTGTGCAAGCATCAATAAAATCGGTGTATCCGAAAATGTTTAAAATTTGCACACTGAAAGATCAGTCTGGTTGTTTCTTTGATAAAAAAATTCTAATATCCGATGTCGTTGAAGAGTAATCACGGAAAAACTAAAATCTCTTAGACTTCAATGGGAAAATTTTTTTCGAACGAAAATTTAGCTTTGCAGTGACATGGCGTGCCTACTTTTTTAACAGCTTTTAGAATTTTTTAATTGTTTTAGATATTTTTTGTCTTGAAAAATAGTTAAGGACGGAATGCGTTTTGAAAATTCAACTTTGGTGCTGTTTGCACATCGCTTCGCTCAATATGCTAACACATATCGAGATTTTGCAAGGCAGCGAGTCAAAATTGAGGTCTGGATCGCGCTCCTAGTTATAAGTCTTTTTTTCCCTGTTTATTGATTTAGCTAGCAATAAAGTATTTTATATCATAATTTTGTTTTTATTTTTGTATTGTGTTCTTGTTTATTGTTTGATTTTAGTTATTTGTATTTTTGTTTTGGTGATAATTAAATGTATTTTTAATTGTAATTTAGGATATGATGCGGCTGACATATCTGAATCGGATAAAAGTCCCATAAAAATAAAGAGAAAAAAAATATATATCATAAAAAATAAAAATTCATAACCATCCGTTAGTTTGTAAGATACATATTATTCTTAATAATATTTATCAATTATTAAGAATATGTTATTCTTATACGTACATAATGAAATATGTATATAACAATGTTCAACGTGAGAACATTTATAACATGAATGAACAATTTGAAATAACTAAATTTCGCACGTCCTTGAAGTTTGTGATACTTGACATTACTGGAGCAAGGACAGTGCAGTATGAAATGCTGTAATAATATTAATATATATATTTATATATATATATATATATATATATATATATATATATATATATATATATATATATATAATTTAATGCTTCTTTATTAATACTTCGAGCTTTTTCAATTATTATTTTGATATATTCTTTAAAAATAATTAATATATTTGTATTTTGGTCTCATTGTTGTAACAATAAAATGGAATATGTTGAAGAATATCTTTATGTTTAGATAAATAACAAATAATAAAATTACTTATGAATACTTTGTGTATTTTTATGTTGTATGTTATCTCGTATTTACCGATGGAAAATTGATACTAAGATATACTAGCAGAAAAGCAGAGATACATATACTAATAAACTTATTTATTAGAGATGGTTCGACTAGTCGACCTGTTTTGACGCCGACTAGTAGTCGGCAGAAAGCGTCGACTAGACTTTTTAGTATTTTAAGATTTAAAATTTTATATATAATTTTAATTGTAATTATTTGTTTTAGTTGATAGCAATTGACCTTACATTTGTATTTAATTGTAATTTAGGGTAATTAGTTTTTTTAACTCTATTATTTATGTAATAAATTAATATTTATGTTATTTATATAGTCATTAAAATAAGTATATAATATATTATATACTATTAAAAGTCTGAAAAAAGCTATCATTCTATATATTCTATTGGAGATAGCCCACCACGGTGTTACACTAAAAACGGCGCATGAATCATTAGGTTTTCCACCAGAACCAGACCCAAATAAATAATTGAATATTTTTTTTCTTAGTTACAGCCGGATATCGAACCCAAGAACCACAAATAATAATAAGTATGTCAGTGGTTGCTTTATTTTAAAACAAGATAATAAAAACAATGTTTACAAGTCGAATATTAATATTTAGAATTATAATTAGAATATATTATATATTTATATTTTTCTATAATATTTCCGTAATATAATTTGTGTAATAATAAACAATTAAAATTTCGCAAAGATATAATTTTATCTGATTATAAAATAATAAAGCTGATAAAAAATTAAAATATATACTCTAGATTTATTAAAATTATTGCTTTAAGACTGGTAACGGAGAAAGTTAATCAAAAACGCACCTATTCTCATTTAAAATATGTTCCAGTAAATTAATACTAAACTAAAGTGGTACGTAAATTTTTTTCCAGATAGTATTCTGCTTTCTTTTTTTCTCTTTATAATAACAACTGCCGCACTAGATATATAATCCCTGTGTCGAAATAAGAAGTAACGCACACAAAGATGATCCCAGGCGTGTAAGAACATTTTGTGGATCACACAAACAACCGTGGGAATCGAATCCAAGATCTTTTTTTTAAACACCAGACAAGACAAATAATCTTGTTTTTTATTTTTATTCTTATAGATTATTGTACCAACATTAAAAAACCAAACCAAAAATTTTACTTATTCCAAATATTTGGGATCAGAGTATTATAGATCGCACAATAGATACGTAAATTGTAGCAAATCAAGACTGCGAACAACACACTGGTGTGTTTATATCGAGTATCTTGAAGACAGCGAAACACAATTATATGAAATTTACATGAATTCCTTTAACATATAACATTTGGGAACTTTTTTATTAAGGTTAATAAGATTGCGGCGAACACAACGTATGTGTTAAAGCGACAGTCAGAAATATTAGTAGTATATAAGTGGTTTAACAGGCCGATACCCACGTGTTAATCATCACGAACATTTTTACATAAAATATTCATTAATAATATTAGAATATATTAGGAGTATGGGTCTTCACTTGTACTCGTGTATCGTGTGTGGTGACTGGTTGTTTATTTGGCTGTGTTTTTTTGCAATATGTATTAATTAATTAAGCCTTCAAATATATTGCAATGGTTCCAATTCTTCTAATTGTTTGATAAATATTGATTTTTGTGAAATAGTGGTCACAATAAAGAAATAAGTGGGTGAGTTTTTAGTGTTTTTTTTTAAACCAGAGCTATTGAAACTTTAACTTTAAGTTTTAGTGTTTCTACAGAAGGGCTTACTTCGATAGGGTCTCAAAATAGAGGGTCTATTTATCATGACACTACTTTTTCACGTATACAAGTGATCTCATATTGATTCAAAATTGAAGAGACATATAAAATATAAATTTTTATTTAAGTCTAAATTATTTAACATATCAAATTTTGTATAAATGTCTTATAACCGGATTCGTGTCATATTAAATTGTTATTCCATTTATAATTATGTCTCCAGTATAACTAGTATACATAAATGATGTATACATGTTTTTAGTAGTTATATGTATATATATATATATGTATATACTAATAGTATAATAATAAAAGTTTGTTTATTTGAAAGCTCTAATGTTCAAAAACACTATAAAAAATATATAATAATAATATTTTTAAAAACCAGATGGATTTGAAAAATTATATCTGTCTAAAGATAGGCCGGCTCATAAGGTACGCTATTGGCATTTTAGAATTACGACTATTTTTCTTTACTCTAAATAAATTAATTCCACGAGTGGAACCGCGAGTAACAGCTAGTTAAAAATTTAAAATTTGTGCTATTTATAAATATATTATTCAACCGACATTAATAATTTTAAACTAATTGAATATAATATCAATATATCGTGTGTAATATGTTCATTAACATTTCTGTCCGATCAAACCACACTTTATTAGTTTTCCTTGTACATAAACATACTATATTTATATATATTTATTGTATATCTATTTTGTTAATACAAGTATTAGCTGCTATTTAGAACAGAACACCGAAAAAAATATATATGTATAAAAGAAAAAATATATACTTTTCGATATTTTTATATATTTTCTATCATTGGCGCCCCTTTCCCATTTAAAGTTGATATATAACAATTTTAAGTATCAATTACTAGGAGCGCAAACCAGATCTCAAATATGACTCGCTGTGTTCGCTCGATATGTATTAGCATATTGAACGAAGCGAGGTGCAAACAGCACCGAACTTGCATTTATAAAACGTCGTCACATTCTGTACTCGACAATTTCTTTATTTTTATTTTCAAAATTTTTCCCATTGAAGTCTATGGGATTTTAATTTTTCTATGATTATTCCTCAACAACATCGAATATTTGAAATTTTTTTTAAAACCACCACCAGACTGATGTCTTTCAGTGTGCAACATTTTGAAGTTTTCGGATATACCGTTTTTGTTTGATGCTTGCACAAACATGCAGAAACGTCTCTTACAGAGAGCTTCGCTGATTCAGACGATTTAGTTAATATTTTAATGGGCAAAACTAAAAAAAATATCAAAATAAAGTAAAGTTTTAGAGTTAATCGCGGACATAAAAATTTACATATATACAGGTGAAACAGATTTAACAGGTTTAACAGGTTAAACACCTGCATGCCCTGTTCCAGCCCTTTATGATTTATTTCACGACACATAAATAAAATGTCTTCAATTAAAGTTGCACTAAACGTAAAAAACTCCCGTTAGAACTTTATATTAGTTCCCTGTTTTGCTTAAAATGACACATTCAAGAAAATTAAAAACTTTATATTAATGTATAAAAATATATGTATTTGTTTATATATGTTAGCTGATTTTATGAATTTCAGTATATTATATTTACAAACAAGATATAAATAAAATTGTTGAGCAACCTTCGTTGTAATGAAGGTTGTGAGTAAGGAAGCGACACCGGCCGCGTGCCAGGACCTAATGTGGACATACCAACAGATAAATCACTTCACACGCCATTTAAGGTATGTTTACATTTAAAATGGAACTATTGAGTGCGAACCAGACCTCAATTTTGACTCGCAGCATTCGCAAAATCTCGGTATGATAGCTTGTAGATTTCTAATAAGATTTAATTATTACATAAAATATTTATGATCAGAGTTCAGTTATATTATTGCACTAGTAAAATTCATATTTTTTTATATCTTACAAATTAGGGTTGCTATTATCCAGTATGTCAAATCCGTCGTTCTTTCTTCATACGTCATCTCTATGAACTTGCATCCTATCATACGTACTCCTTCCACCTTCGACGCTCTCTTCAGTTATAACCACATTCAGCTCATCTTATTGAGCTAAGGGAAGCGAAGCTCTTACTGGTCAAAAGTGTGTTTCGTTACTAATGCTACTCCTAGATGAATATTTGTAGGATGTCGAAAATTGGCAGAGTTGTCGAGGTCAGTGACTTATAGGTCCTGAAGTTTTTTGGTGACATTTGTGATTGCTGGTTTTTATTAAATGTTCAAAGTGAGATAGAGTTAACATGTGGAACGTTTTGAAATCGCTCACGAGTTTTTATTAGGCTTAAGATTATAGCCACTATTTACTCTGCTAATTTTACAAGTATGTGAAACTCATTCAGCAACGATGCTTCGCTCAGCTCCACCATGTACAGTGGCGAACCTAGTATATGTATCTTAAACTGTGATTAAATAAATTATTTATAAATTTGTGGCTAAAAGAATGTTTTATATAAAAAATGTGGATAATGAAAGTGACAATCTCATAAATTGTTTCCTCATTCCTGATCCGTTTTAAGACAATGTAAACACTTTATTTATGTAGTTAAGATATTTCACTGAATTTTGTAAGTATTTCTATGACTTCCCTTTTATTAATCACATTCATTGTGGAAATACCACGTTTTAATTAATTAACTCTTAGTGCCAGGGAGCGCCGTCGCACTGCTCTCGCTAGTTAGAAATGCCAGCGTCGCGATAGCGCTTCTTTTCACAGTGCACTCTGTTTCTGTAATTTTGTTGTCAATAAATATGTAGTATTCAATTTCTTTGTTTTTATTGTCATAGTATAAATTCTTCTGAAGATAATGTTGAAAAAATTATGAATATTGGTATATTGTAGCGGAAATGTTGAATATTTGCCTTGTTCATATAAAATATCTATAAAAATTCACTTTTTTTAATGACATTTTTAGCATGTATTGGTAAAATATGTATGGCACTAAAAGGGTTAAAACCCAAAAATACTCTGCGATTTTTTTCAATCTATTCTACGTATTTAACATTTATTTATATTTCCAAAACATATACAGTAAAACAATATGTTACGCTCGTATATTGTGATATATTACATTATATTTTATCGAACAGGATCTATATGAGGAAAATTGACCCTTATGTACATTGTAACGCGGAAATAACCTACGTTTATGAGTTCACAGTACTGTATATAACATACTAGCTTTTACTCGCGGTTGCACCTGCTTACGAACGATTTTATTTACTATTAGGACTAGATTCCGTCCGCAGCTTCGCCCGTGTTCCTTTCAGTAACCATGAGTCTTTTTGGCCATTATAAAAAGTGAGGTATTATTATTATTTTTATTATTGACCACTCAAAGATTTGACCTTATTAAGTCAAGAGTCGTTGGTATTCAGTTCAATGGTGTCTGTTTAAACCAATATTGGAATCAACTTTGACACTAACTGCACACAACCGACAAAACGTCCCATCCTACTTATATATGTAGTAAAGATAAGTAAGAGTAATAGTGTAATGCTAGATAAACCTATAAGTCTTTCTCATGAACCTGCCTGTCACAATAAGAAAGATTGTTTAAATCTATTTCGTAGCTTAATTTTTTAACAAACAAACTTTTTCGCTTTATAATATTGGTATATATTTATATATTGAACGCAATTTGTTACTTCTACTTTGTTTATTTCTTCATTACGGACTTGTTTACAAAACAGACACATCAAAAAGCATTACTACATTGACAATACTACAAACACATACATATAAGTATGTATAAGTTATTCCCATTGAAGTCTATGGAATTTTACTTTTTGGTGATTATTCCTTAACGACATCGAATATCTGAATTTTTTTTTAAAACTACCACCAGAATAATGTCAGTATCATATCAGTGTGCAAAATTTGGAAATTTTCTGATATACCGTTTATGATTGATGCTTGCACAAAGAATGCAGAAAAGTTCCTCACAGAGAGATTAACTCAATTTTTTAATTGAGCGAAGTTCTCTAAGTTAAGTTGGTACTTAATTACATATATATCTATACACACATATACATTCATATATAAATTCACTAAAGGGTAGTTAGAACAATCCTCTCTTTAGGGATAAGCTATCCTATGTACTTAGTTTTAAATTAAAATATCTATGTAAAAGTAAGGTACATAAATAAATAAATACGTAGATACATATATAAATACATATACAATGTTTCTCGTCGAGGGCTGCTTTTAATGATTATATAGTCATTAGGGTATAAAATTATTAAGAATATAAGTCTGCGATCGGTTTAAACACAATTTGGCTTTTTATATTTATAGTTGATTGTAACGAAAAAGTTAATTTAATAAAATTTTCTAAATTTAATCGTTTTTATTTGAGATATAATTTCTTATGAACTAATATTTTTTATATATAATAAATGTAGTCTTTCTGTCTTCTAAGGACATTTTAATTGTAGTTGTAATAGACAATGTCACTTTAATTTAACGTAATAAATAAATACTTGGTTATATGTAAGAAGTAATATATCTAGTGGTGTGAGAAGTTTTTGACGACAAAATATTGTATTTTTATTTAACGTAATTTAGAAAAACTTGGTAGTAATTTTGTAGTAACATAGTAGTTTCTCTTAAAGAAGGTACTGTGAGGAGTCTTTTGAACTTCTTGACTGACTTGACAGTGAGTCAAGTATTTTGTATTTTTTTTTTTTTTATAAATGAGTCTTCACTAATCCTCGATTATCATAGTACATACATTTGTGCTAGTAGTTGTAAAAAAAATTAACTAAAAATGCCAATTAGGTCATTGACCTCGTTTGTTCCTCGCTCTGATGAAACCTAAATGGTCGGAAAGATGAATGCACAATGACTCATAGTATCATATTATGATAGACAGAGAAAATACTATGTGTATTCTATCCCGTTCTTACTTTTATTTGTTGCTCGCGGTTCTATCCGAAGATGAACGAATTCTTTTAGTACAATCTGTGAATGCGATATCGTTAAGTAAAATATCACTATATGACCCTATATGTATTTTAATATGATTAAGGGGTAGAACTGGTATTTTGTATTTTTACGTAGGAATTGGACTGTTTCCTGAAGTAAAAGTTATTTTTAATTTTGACCAGGACATTTAGCTATCACCATACCCAATTTCATCAAAATATGTCGCATAGGTTTTGTGTGATGCGTGCACAAACATACATATAGACAGACAAAATATTTAAATTTGTGATTTTCTATCTATATCGATTACTTATACGTACCAAAACAGGATATATGCAGTTTTATTATATGTAGAACGTAGTAATGAGCCTATAATCTATCTCATGAACCTATCTATAATCAGAAATAGTTTTTTTATAATCCATAAATAAATAGAAACTCGTTCCTTACTTGATTTCTTTAATATATATGTTATTAAAAATAAAATATAATATATTTATACAAAAAGATGTTATTTACTTATTCTTTAAATATTCATATAAATTTAGTTTTTGACAACATGATTAAATATCTTTCACATACAATTTAATTGAGCGTTTTATTTAAATATAAATAATAATTTCAGTAGATTCATCCCCATAAAAAAAAAAAAAACATGAAACCTGTTTACAAGATGTCTCAGGCGTCCTTGTGACACAATAGTTTCCGGGTTAAACCGATGAGTTGGTGTATTGACATATAAAATAATAATATACAATATTGAATGTGCAGTATTATATAGATTATTTATCATAATTTTAGATTTTGATGTTTTTAAACTTTCATAAAACTTTAAAACGAAATAATATTCATTTCAAACCCCAAAGTATTTAATTTTTTGTAATTACATTATAAAATTATTTGGCTTTAGCTATAGACGTAAAAACCAGTGCTCATGAATAAGGGCTTGTGGGATCGATACGAGGAAATTCTGATGTTTTTAAGTTTAATCAAAAAAAAAGTACAAAAAAATACCATATCAGTTTAGTCGAAATTTCTGAGGTAAAAAACAAAACACAGTCGCATTGAGAACCTCGTTTCTTTTAAGTCAGTTAAAAATAATATTAATTACTGATTAATATTTGTTTGTTTTCTAATAAGAGTTATGCATTTATATAAGTATTTCTTGCACGTATGATAAGTTATTGACAGCCAGTCACTGGCCTCTAAAACCATTACAAGGAATATAATTTCAAGGGTTCTTCCGTTTACAGATTGACAATACGTGATAAATAATATATATATATATATATATATATATATATATATATATATATATATATATATATATATATATAAATATAAAATCAATCCTGTAGTTACGAAGATTTGCCCGTTTAAACGAACAAACTGTTCCGTTTTATAATATTAGTACATATAAATAATAACTAATAATCTTTTTTTAAAGTCGGTTACACACACGGTATTATAAATACAATCTCGTTCTTTCGTTGATTTCTTTTATAGATATCTTATTAAAATAAAAACATTAATTAAAATATATATATACAAATAGATGTTATTTACTTATTATTTAACTATTCGTATTGTTTTAATTTTTGGCAAAATGATTAAATATCTTTTATATATAATTTATATATATATAATAAAACATCAAAGGCATGCCATGAGTTTAGTTTCTCCCTTCTGATCTATACGTGTGATGCAACAGAAACATATTGTTGCAAATAAACCAGTAATAATATGAAATATAATCATTTATTGACTTCAACTTTTTAAGGGATTATTGCACAATATTATTCAATAATTTTTACAGGAAAGCAGAATTTAATATAAAAAACCAAAGTGAACAAAAGCTTAAAAAACATGATATGAGAATATATTTTTCTATACTATAATAATATTATAAGGCAAAAAATTGTTGTTTGTTTAATCGAGATAATTAGGACAAATAGATTTTTCGGGTAGACGGGTAGACGGGTAAAGTGTCTGACACTTACATCTCGTCTACCTGTGAACACGATTACTGCAAAGTATTCGAAACGTCGCGTTAAAATAAAAAATATAACCAAATGATACGCGAGTTTTAATCCGTAAAAATAGTTTTATTTCAAATGTGTACTCTTGAAAATCTAAGAAAATACTAGATGGAAGGTCCGCGAGTGGAACCGCGAGCAACAGCTAGTATTTATAAACCGGCATATATTTCAAGGTTTTGATTCTCCAAACATTTTATTACAATAATCACAGCCGCTTCAGTCTCATATATTAGTAACCTCTTTCTTGTGTTAATTTTTTGTTCATGATATAAATTGCTAAAAGTGAAACTAAAATGGTTCGGTGTTTGAACACCGATTTCATACATGCCTGAATGTGTACGAAATTATATTTCTATTTATAATACGTAATTGATGTGTTTGGAAACCTTGCTCTAAAAATACATGTTTTGAAATATCGTCCATTCAGTAAAAAAAAAAGGTTGACGACCGCCAATGCGTATGATGTACAGGTGATGGTGTTACTGACATGCAAAAGTAATTAGGTACAAGATGTCAAAACTAATTGGTTTTTACATAGATGTCAAAATTAGGACCTAAATAGATGTCAAAACTAATCGATTTTTACATAGATGTCAAAATTAATAGATTTTTTTAGCCAACTACCGATCAACTACCGATTGTAGTAAATAGCTTAGTAAAATGTATTCAATTACAATTATTTATTTATCTTAATAAGACATCTTTATTTAATATAACATATATAAATTAATTACGCAAACACATGTTCGCAATAAATTGTTTTGACAAATATTATTTAAATGTAATGAGCCGTTTCAGCGAGCACGGAATATAGTGTTGGCAGATATATTAGCTACAAAATAGTTTTATCTTAAAATTAATCAATGCAAAGAAAACTATTAAAAACTCATAGTTCATAGATACTAACGATATGAGCACTGCAAAATATCCGAAATATTAAATTAAACTAAAAAATCTTAGAAAATTTAAAATGTAATTATCTGGCTGTACTCATTTTATAATTATTGGAATTTGCCCAACCAGTTTGGTATAGCGGAATCAATACAAATACAAATTCCGCCATGCTCAGACCTCATGAATACGGATCCCGAATGGGTTCAAAACTAGTCGGGCATATTGCGATAGTAATAACGTGAGCACAGCTGGGCAATTATATTTATATTAATCATAGATCACGAAAGTATAAAAACCAAAAAATATTAATATATTAAAAGATAGGCCTAAACTTTAAGTGTAGTAAAATTCATTAATTTTACGACCCCAAAATCAATGCTGGTAGCTCTCTCCAATAGTGTTCAGGAAATTGTTAAGTGTTTTTCCATCATGGTTGCGCTGACTGATTCCTTTATGCCTTCTGGGTACAGAAGGTCATTAACCTCTCCATGATCGGTCAATCTAGTTAAGTAATATAATACATTTAAAAATGAAACTTACAATTAAATCTAGTAGTTTTGGTTCCATCTTAGCCTCGTGATGAAGCTGACACGTGCGGACATAAAACGTGATATACATACGTCATAACTATTAACTACATACCCATATATCTATACATAATTTAGGTATTTACTTTCCATATAAAAATTATATAATGAAGTCCCCTGGCTGCGTCTGTATGTTATATAAACACCAACTTTTGAACAACTTTTTATCGTTTTTATAAATAGATTGTGTGTCTTGAAAAGCTTTAGTTACATAATTCATTATTGTTTTATGTATGTAATACAGCAACTGTTGTTGGAGAGGTCTCCTAAAAATTCTACCTGAATAAAAATAATAGATATTATTAAATATATTCTTATTACAATACCGCAACCATCGAAGAAGCTAGCTAGCGAAGTGATAGGAGGAAACTCTTTGTATAACTATAACGTATGTATGTTTTGTTTGTATCGTAGTTTAAGGAAACAAAAAAACTTTCTTTCTTTTTTTTTTCTGACTTTTCTCTTTTTCTTTTTTTAACTATAACGTATAACGTATAACTATAATATAACCTATAACTATAACCTATGTATGCTTTGTTTCTAACGTAGTTTAAGACAAAGACACTTTCGTTCTTTTCTTTCTTTTCTTTCTGTTTTTTCTGGCTTTTTTTCTTTCGTACTTTTTTCTTTCACTTTTTTTATTTCTTTCTTTTTTCTATCTAACTTTTATTTCTGTTTTCTTTCTTTTACTTTTTTCTTTTTTTTTTTCTATCTTTATCTCAGTCGGAGTGTTAATTTATTATAAGACATCGACCTTGCATTACAATAATGGGTCAATCAATTCCTGAATAATATGGAACAAAAACAAAACAAAGACAGCTATCAGACAGCAATTAATATTAATGATTCTATTTATTTAAATAAACACAATGCGTGACTAAACTATGCAAATTAATTGTAATGTATACATTATGTATAATGAAAGTATTGTTTATTAAGAAAATGTATTAGCTCTTGGGGTTTATACATCTAATACTTCTTTTAGTAATCTTTTAAAACTAAAAAAAAAAATCATAAAATTAAAACAGTTGTCAATTCTTAAAGACAATAATGTCTATTTAATGAAATATACTATAAATGATTTAGTATCTGATTTGAGAAAATGTTGATACAACTTTAAGATACGAAATAAGATATATGTTAAATTTTTTGTTACTTTATTTTTGTTAGTGGCACTTATTTTAATAACATTTCCCTAGGTGCAAAGGTTCGGGGTTCAATGATAATGAGTCGGAAGTTGTATCTTTACCATTCAACAGTTCTTGTTCGACTTGTAATGGGGCTACTTGTTATCCTTTTCCATTCAATCCCGTTATTTGTCAGCTTTGCCTCAACGTCTTTCTCCATCATGTCATTATCCAGACCATACATCTGCTGACTGGCCACCTAATATAATTATCTACATTTATCTTCACAACTCGATTAGTCACTTGGCTTTCATTCCTCCACATTGTAAATAGGTGCCGAGTTGCAAGCGTCTGTAACAGACGCAAATTTAAATTTATTATATCCATTCCTTATATGGTTATTTATTTCTTTTTAAAATATTATATATACTTTAACCAGTATATATATTGGGATGCCTTAATTTTTTTTTTGTTCGTTGGAAAAATCCGTTACGGATACCCCGTCGGCCAAGAAGGTGATGGCCGGGGGGTAATGTGGGACTACCCGGCAGCATAGAGGACGCTGCCATCTTTAAGGCTACCCACTAAAAAACCAACGGTTGCCCTCATCGCCATAGTGGGACGTCACGAGATCGTTAACACTCACCGTGACGCTCCAGATATATTGGGATGCCCATGTATATATTCTTTCCGAAAGAAACCTAATAAATCGGATACGCCTCGCTTAAGATAACTAGGGCCGTCAGCATGCAAGCGGGGGAAGTTCTGCGAAACTCTCCTCAACGAGAGAAACACCGAAAAATATATCATGAAAACTTTAAAATTAACAAAAAATGATTCATATGTCATTCATAGTAAGAATTGAATTGTATGTTGCCGCCGGTTGTCGTATCAGTATTGTCGTATCTGAGACAAAATCATTAATAATATAGGCCGGCCTAATGCCCAGCGAAACTGGCTGGTCTGTCCGGCTATTATGTTTGGCGATTGGCAACCCTACACACACCTCTGTAAGGGAGCTGGTAATTTTATAGTCATGAAATATACATATTTTGTTTATCATTTTGTTTTACGTTTTATGTATCAACATGATCTTATCTCACGAGGAAGTTTCTTTGTATACATTAATCAATTTTTTTTTCTCTTCTAATATCTAAAATATGTTTCGCGGTTTATTTTTTTCTGAGTCACGACTTTTGTTTCATTTATTTAAATATTTAAATATTTTTATATTTTCATGTAATACGAACTATCATACCGACACCGTTTATTACGTATAAATGTAATAATTATATGAAATAGGTAGGTAGTTTAAAAAGTTACAAGCTTAGCAATTTTAAGTAATTTACAAAATAGGTATACTTGTATATTTTTTTTCCTCCTATGTTGTTTTTTAGTATTTTGCAGTTCTTGAGAATTAATTGATGTTTAATTAAAATATCTATAATAATATTATGAAGCGGAAATAAATTTTTCTTCGAAACGATTTGAATATTTTTTTTTGATTATGAGAGGCAGGTTCGTGAGGAAGGGTAAAGCTTTAGGAGTAGGATTATAGGCGGGTGAAACCACGGCGCACAGCTAGTATAATGTTTTTAAGAGTTTTATTTAATAAACATTGTATGTTTATCTCTATTTCAACATATATATTTATTTATTTTAAATTAAATCAATTTACTTTTATCATGGTATTACATAAATATTTATGATATCGATACCAGAAGCGTTTGTTTGCTTTGTGACGTCACACACACATGTAGAATTTGAAATGTTTCGCTAAACTGGTTTTTTTCTTTTTAATTGAAGTTAACGTAAAGTGCCCTTAACTGTTATACATACATACATAATTGCATGGTATAATGATAGTTTCTAGGACTGTACTTACGTAACGAAGCCTTAAAGTAACAAGGGTTTCCGTTACGTTACGTACTATCGTTGGGAATGGATTAACTAGCTGTTGCTCGTGACTTTGTCTGTGTGGTTACTGAATGGCGTTACTACTTTTGATGTAGTTCGATAATTCATAAATAAAAATATCTTTGTTCCAAAATTTCAGAATTTTTTAATTTTTTCAATTTAATCTAGAAATCTGATGAACGTGAAACGATCTTTGTGAACTGTAAGATGTTTTCTAAAGCAATTATTTATAGCAGGGATGGCGAACCTTTTTTGATGTCTACAATAAAGTAAAAAAAAACATTTTTGAATAGGTAATGTGGCACTCACAATTTTATGTAATACGCATTTTTATGTACTTCGAGCAAATTCATGTGATATTTTAATAATAAATTGTATAATATGACGGTTCTAGTAAACGTACTATAATAGGTTTTTGGTATTACATATTTATATCATAAATTATAAATTTTTAATTTTTTTTCTGTCAAAAAAGATAACTTATAAAAAATATTTTGTTTTGGTGCGTGCCATTAAAACTTTCAATCGTGCCACTTGTGGCACGCGTGCCGTTGGTTCGCCATCCCTGAAATATAGCAATATAGCGTGTAAGTGCAGTCTCGTTACTTTAACAGATGAATAAAGATGTGCATGTCTTAAGACTTTTGTTACGGAGATAAAGTTAGTTTTGCAATAAAAAAAGGACAATCATGCTGAGCTATCGCCGTTTTTTCTCAGATCTTTCCTAACTGGTGGCTTTGAATATGAGGATATTTTTTTTATAAAATTATTTTTAATAAAACATTTTCATTTGAAACGTGGGACCAGTTAAAAATATGATGTCGATTGGTTTACGCTCTGTGACGTACTGCGTTCACAACCCCGCTGATGTACGAAAGCAGGTGTTACAGAACGCTGGTCGAGAAAAATATTTTTAAAATATAAATATAATAATATAACTTACTGAACATTTTTAAGATTTGAGTATTCTAGTAGAAATTTGGCGGCGTTCTTTTTCTCAATTCTTAAAATCTTATTAGAAATTTTAATCAAACCTTATTAAAAAAGGTTTGATTAAAATTTGTCAATACGGAAAATTTTGTTTTATAAACAATATTAAATAATGAAACATTAAACAATGAAATGTTTAAAGAAGAATTGTTTTTATTTGTGTATTTACTTACATTTCACTATGCTAACATTTCGAACGAGATTTTATTATGGCACGTTACGTGTTTAATAATGTGATAAGATCGCTCATTGCTATGTATCTTTTCTTTTACTTTTGTGTACTATATATATTTTAAGTATGTGCAATAAAGCTATTTAAATAAATAAATAAATTATTTTATTACCAAGTAAAGACAAGATTAAGAAAAAATACATTAATTCAATAATTTCGTTTTAAAAATAAAATTCGAAAACAAAAGATGTTTGTATTGATCGCGTTCTTACTATTTTAATTTACTTTATTATAATTTATTATTTATGATAAAGTAAAAAGTGTATTTTTATATAATGTCCTCTTGTTATCATGACCTTGTATCGTGTTATATCTTTTTACTGAGAGTATTTTTATTTTTTGTAGCAAATTATTAAAGGTTGGTTTTAAATATTGTTTAATATTTCATTGACTTTAAAAAGCTATTTCTTAAATTTTATTCACCAGGGTTTTTTATATTATTTTGTATTTTATATAACGCGGGCAAAGTCGCGCGCGAGAGCTTTGCGACTTTGCCTGCGTAATGTGTGCATAAAGAGTGCACAACTTGAACTTATTTTTTTAGTTTTGTAATTACAATTACTAAACAGGGTGACATTTAAAATGGTTAATAGCGCCATCTATTGGCGGCTTGCGTAACACAAAAAGCACACATTTCATTGAAATTCGCAACCCCTTTTTCGTCCTCCAAGAAGTGAAATTTTTTTATTCCCATTAATGCATTATTATTTTCTACTAACCTAAAAATTTAAATTCATGCGTCCAACAAAAATGACGAAGTTTCATACAAACTAAGGTTAATGACTCCCAAGTAGAATATGCTGATTCGCTGTTTTTTATAGGTCTGTCAAAAGTCATTATATTTGAAACAAAAACAAAATAAGTATTTTAAATGTTTTTTTTTTCCTTTATCAATAAATAATCTCTAAAGGAATGATTTTCTCAGCAATTGTATGGAGATAATATTTACGTTTTATTAATATAAAAAACGCAATTATTATATGATATTAAATTACAATTTAAACTATGTTTGAATATGATTTATTATAATATGTAACAATGTTATCAGTTGCTTTTAGACGTTTTAATATAAAAACACACAGTCATAATATTACATATATCAACTTTATATACTTATTCTATTTTCGTGTAATAAACAGATAAAAACATTATATTTCGGATATTTGTTTGTGCGTTAAGGAATATATTTTTCATTATATATTATTAAAAGCAAGGTTTCGCTCTATTCATCAGCTTTTAGAATTTTAAAACCTTTTAGAGATGGTGCTCAAGAGCCCTATATATAAGAAGTTTATATACCTAGCAGTTTATATAGTGATGATATATAAATAATTTATATTAATAGGGTTATGTTCATACAATTTAAATAGATTGTAATTTTAATTACATATAATAAAAATTTTAAAGAGAGATATGAGTACATATAATAAAAAAAGAGAGAATTTTCTTAAATTAATTAAATTATATGTATATAATTTGTGTTTAATTCAAATGAACGCTTTCTTTTAAAAGAGCTAAGTATTGATTTCACTCGTAGGGCCGCTTTCAAAGACGGCCGTGAGCTGATACCAAGGACAGAGAGCTGAAGAGATTAGACAAAGACACCCAACATTGTAATTTATTTACATATTTAATATCTTAAATAGAAAGGAACTTTAATAATGACATTAGTCACATAAAGTCTTTAATACATATTTATTATTATTAATAATGAACAATACTACAGTTTTTTATATCTGCTTGTAAAATGCTTATAAAAAAATAATTGATTATTTATAGATATGAAAAAATATTTTTAATATAGCAATACATAAAAAAATGTATTTAAACTTTCGTGATTCATGACTTTTATTATATATAATTATAAGACTGTACATACATACTAGTGGTGTGACTCGACTTGAACTCGAGTGACTCGAGTTTGTCAAACTTACTCGAGTCACTATACACTCGAGTTACACAATCAACTCAGCACTTCGGGTTGATTTTGTCGCTTATGTATTTGAATGTAGGTAACTTTAAGTATATGAGTAATTGCAATATGCAAGTGAGTGACGTTTTTTATTTGAGTGACTCGAATACTCGAATGCGATTGGAGTGAGGTAGTAAAATTGCTCGAGTCACAAAATCTTATTCAAGTCGCATCACTAGTACGTACGATCTGAATTTATTCGACTTCGCCATACTCCAAGTTCATAAATAAGGACACCGAATGCGTTCGAAACTTGGACAAATTACGATATTAATTACGTAAATACAACTGTTAATTATATATAATATTATACTGTTATGAGAAAATAATCTGTTTTGAGAAAGATCTGTTGTATATTGATTCTTGCCAAGCTTCCGCTTCATACGTAATCAAAGTTACGTACTTGATTAGAATTATAATCCACATCGTGACAACCCTATCCTTAGCAATTAGACGCAGTGCTTCCGTGCGACCCATTTTACATTTCAAGTTGCACTAAGCTGGTTTTAAGTGCTAGTGGTTCCAGGTTGTGATATTATCAAAGAGCATACATAAACGAATATAATTATACTAAAAAACCCCCACATAAACGAATTCGATGGCTAAAACTAAGTCTCGTAACATCACACGATATCAAATAAATTGAATGTTAATTCGAAACTATTATCTTCTTTCTCTTCTTCTATCAAATCTTTTGATTATACTTTTGACTTTCCAACGGAAGCTGAATGTCTTCGAGATAAGTTCTTTGTATATCAAACACAAGTACTAATAATTTCGGTAGATTTGTCGAATTTCATCATAAACGTACAGAAAACACAGATACGTTAACTTAAATCCCCTTTTTTTGGTGGGAGGTTAAAAATAGCGAATCAAACCAGACCTCTACTTCCGGTACTTAGTAATTGAATGTCACCAGCAACCGGTCCTGACCTTTGTCTCGAGGCATCCTTGTATGGAAAGTTGTCACAATGATTAGTGCTTCGTAATGGTACCAGTATTGTTTTCGATACTCACTTTCTCGAGTGACTCAAATCTCTACAATACATTTTAGTTTTTTTTTGTCTGTAAACTTTCGTGCAGAACGACATTGAGACTCTCTGGAGGTCGAAGTGAGGGGGGGGGGCATATTAAACAGTGGACATCCTTGGGCTGAAGTGATGATGTGTGATAAACTTTCGTAGTCCATAATTGCTATTAATTATAATTATCCGGCTGTACGTTATTACTAACGGAATTTCTCCGACTAGTTTTGAACCTCTTCAGCGTCCTTATTCACGAGCCCTGAACATGGCGGAATCGCGGCGTGAATTGTTCACGCTTGAACGTTGGTCGAATTACATGAGTATGGCCGTATTTATTTCTTTTTTAAAAGTATTTAATAATTTATGTAAAAATAAAGTATAGTTGCTTAGAAAGCAATTTAAATTTAGTGTTAGCGCAGCGATGTTGCATGACTGTTTTAGCAATAATTTATTAAAAGCAAGAGTGGAATTACGCAGTACCATTACGTTGCAGCAGCGACAATGAGAATACCAAATATATATCTAACGTGATGTAAGACACAGAATTAACATCTTGAATACAGATTATTCGAGAAAATCTCAATTATTTGTAATGTTTAATTAATAAATATTACAATAAAACTATTTTACAGATATAACTCGCGTTTATTATTACATTTTTTAATTTAAACCCGACGTTTCGAGTGCTTTCAGTCAGTTTATTTGTCATCTACCTCCGTCGGTTCCTGAGTTTAAGGGCATAGAGTACAGGATGCACACAAAACGCAGTGTCTATGGGCCTGGCATTGTGTTCACACACATTTTATTTTATTTTATTTTACATGGGACATGGAATTTAATACTTGTCATGAGAGGATCTCAGGGATTTTTTTAGATTCTAACCATCTTTTAGGTTGTTTTTTAATTTCAATAGCCTCGCGAATCATTATGTCTCGAATTATATTCACACACGTTAGATTTAATACTTTAATTAATAAGTAATAAATTAAAATAAATACAATATACAATAAATAAATAAAATAGAGTACAAAAGATAATTTAATTTTGGTATCTGCAATAAAGTATACGTCAACGCGCGAAAGTTGACCGCGAAAAGTAGGGCACAGTACACATTAGTCCCGCGACCCAACAAGAGGTGGCGCCAGTTACCCGGTTTAGAAACTTATTTACGTCTGATAGTAATAACCTCATTTAGTATCAAATAATCGTATTAATAAAATATCTTTAATTTTAATAGAAAACTGATATTTTATTTTTTCCTTATAAAATACAAAATAAAAAAAAATTCAGTTACTACTAATCTTGTCGTTTATTCAACATATATTTTAATATTTTAATTTATAGTTTTTCCTTCATAATTTATTGGAAAATTTTGGCTCGCCATGAGTGTTGGTTTTTTTAAATTCAGTTTAAAATTCCGCATCGACATATAAGATTTTAATTTATTTATTCCCCAAATATTATTACTATATAGTATTATTAACTTGTTTTTATCTCGTATTTTATATTAATAGCTTATTTAGTATATTTTATTTTCTGAATATAAAAATATTACTAATAAATACTTCATGACCTAGTAGTATTACCATCTTTCGATATTGTTCAATTCCGGTTTATAACTTGTATTACAAAAATAACCTTATCCAAGGTCTGATATTGAAGTATGTGTGGAACGAGCTTTACTACAATTACTATTAAATATTATATAGCAAATATATTATTTTTTGTTAGGTTTGTTACTCATCTGTGTTATTTTATTTAGAAAAAAATATATAAGAAAATATATTTTTTTATAAAATATAAGAAAGTAGGGTTTTTTAGATACAAAATTAAAATTAAGTTATTAATACGTGTTATTATTATCATAAGTGGAAAATTGTTAAAAATATATATATATAAATATATTTCTTTTATAAAATATAAGAAATAGTGTTTTCTTAGATATAAAATTGTTATTTATACGTATTATAATAATCATTGTGAAAAATAGAATATTTTTTATAAAGCTTGATTTTGAAATTATTTATAAATGAATAAATTTCCGATTTTCCTCCTACACTTTAAGAAAAAATTTTAACTTTCAGGTAGGTCAATGATCTGATGTTAATTATTACCTTCAATAGCAGCAAAAACGAACTTTAAAAAAGTACCAATACACATAAAAACGGCGAATTTAATAATCGATCTACAATCCACGATAGAAATTTTCCTTAAATGGCTTTCTATAAACTAAAATAATAAAATGAAAAATTGCTACAATATCAATTTTTATAGAACTTTAATTAATTTTGAAAATAAGTTAAGATATACCAATACTTATTATAAAGTATATATAAAACTAGTTATCACTCGCGTTTCTACACGCGGAAGAACCATTTCATTTAATATTAAGATAATTATTAGTATAGCCTTTCTCATAAAACTGTCCATTATAATCAAAGAATTCATTTCAAATCAAATTTAAATAATTTCAAAGATTCACTCGTTTTAACAAACAAACTTTCGATTTATAATATTAATATAATATTATTATATTAATTGTATTTGGTTTTTGTTTGGGATTACTGCATGGTGTAATATTTATAAATTAAGTAGAATTGTCATAAATAATATTTATATATAATAGTGAATTATTATGGAATGTATGTTCTGGCAATCAAGAATTATTATTATCATTATTAATATAGATAAACGAATACAAAGTGTAAATGTAGTCTTATCGATATAGAGCACCTCACTATCCTGTCCTTTAGAAAGTGTAGTTGCAACTGGTTCCAGCTTTCTATTTAATACTTTATTATTATAAGTTATGGTACAGGAAATTGAACGTCTACTGCTCGTGAAATAGATTTCACTTGTACTATAGCGCCTGCAGGTTTCTAGTAGCTATTATTTTTATATGTATTTTAATGTTTTGAAAATACAAGGCGCTAGAGTTTGTTTATAAGAAGCTTGTTTAGTGGTTTTATTGAGCGAAGTTCTCTATGCATCCTTTGTGCAAGCGCCTATTAAAAACGATATATCTGAAAATTTCTAAATTTTGCACACTGATAGACATTAATCAGCTGGTGGTTCTAAAATAAAAAAAAACGAAAAAATATAATATTGTGTCCTTTCTTGAAAAATAGTTGAGGACAGAATGCGTCGAGGTTTTGTGAATGCAATTTCGGTGTTGTTTGAACTTAGCTTCGCTTAATATGAACACAGACATTTTGCGAGCACAGCTAGTCAAAATTGAGGTCTGGTTTGCGCTCTTAATATTGACAAATATTATATTCATAGGATATTAATTTTCTCTTAACTTACTAAGTAATATGAAGATTTCAATATATATTAATTAATTGAATTCCGACGCCATTCTGATATGCTCAGAGCTCATGAATAAGGACCCCGAATGGGTTTAAACTAGTCGGGAAAATTGAGATAGTAATTACGTGAGTACAAGCGGATAATTTTCTATCACTATACATATAATAAAACTATAAATAAATTATGTTTGGACATTGAATATATTTTAAAACTTTTAATGGGGGTGTAATCACCATATTTTTAACATTTTGTCTGTCTGTATGTATGTATATTTGTGCACGCATAACGCAAAACCTACTGTACGGATTTTGGTGTTATTCGGTATGGTGATAGATAAATGTCCTGGTCAAAATTTTTGATAACTTTTTTGGCAGGAAATTGTCTAATTCCAAAAAATACAAAACACTAGTTCTACCACTTTTTATATATTAAAATACATATAGGGACGCATTGTAACACTTTACGCAACGACATGGCGGGTACAGCTAGTATATAAATATGATGTTTAGTTAGAAATAAATATATAATAAAAATTTCAACAGGATCGAACCTGAGTCCTTTGTCCGTACCGTATCGTTACTCTGCTCTCAGCTTCCACAAATCTATCATTAGATAAATAAAGTTTATGTTCAAGTACATTATATAACAGTTTTTTCTTTCTACTTAGTATTTAATAAGTCACTTTGCATTAATAGTATGTAATTTAAAAGCGAAATCTGAAAATATTAACTATCTAATCATATTATTATAGTAGTAACTGTACCCCGCGGTTTCGTCCGCATATAATCTTACTACACATATACCATCTTCAAGAACCTTGTTATCGTAATCAGAAACAAATTCTTTGATCAGTAGCGCGTTTAAACAAACAAACTTTTCCACTTTTTGTTAGTATAGATTTAAATAATATTGAAACATGTATAAACATATTTAGTATTTTCTTAGATTTTCACGAATACACATTTGAAATAAAACTATTTTTTACGGTTGTGTTACACTTACGTATCGTCTACCCGTGAACACGATTGCTGCAAAGCATTCGAAATGTCGGCTTAAAATAAAAATGTAAACAAATTATACGCGAGTTTTAATCCGTAAAAAATATATTTATGATAAACTTATTTTTTAATATCTACGTGATAAAACTCTGTATTTTTAACTCATGACAGATTTCTATATGATCGTGACTTGCCGTGTCAGTGTTACAGTATGTGCGTGAAGGAATTCAAATATAATTATGCTTTTTTATTGTTTAATAATAATGTTATTTCTATAATCTCTTTCTTATTATAATATGCTAGATTTCGCCCGCGGCTTTGCTCGCGTGGCTTTCAGTAACCGTGTTTTTGGTCATTATAAATCGTGAGTTATTATTATTATTGACCGCCTAAAGATTTGATCTTATTAAGTCAAGTGTCGTTGGTATCCAGTACAGTGGTGTATATTTGAACCAGTATTGGCACCAATATTGGAACCAACTGTACACAGACAAAAGTATAGTTTTCCCCATCTATTATATGTTAGTAACTTTTAAAGTATGTTATTATAATATTTAATAAAATTATTTATATTTTTTGTGTCTGTCAGTTATATATTAATATATTGTTTTTATTTCTATAGTGTGTTAGTTTCCGGCCTAATCTATAATATTAATAGGAAGTAATATAGTTACGAATAAAGATGTAGTATGTATTGTTCACATTGTATAAAATATAATTAACATATGTTGTATTTTATATATATTATAAAGTAGTTTGTTTGTTCAAACGTATAAACTGAATGAATTAGAAATTATTACATTAGCATTTTATCTTAACTATCTTAATAGTTAATCGTTTATTCGCGGGTGAAACCGCATGTAAACGCTAGTATAAAATTTTTTAATACATAAAACACATTGGATTATATTTCGCATTCAGATAAAAATACCAAAAAAACTTTCCATATAATAATACTTATATATAATTACATAATCTCATGAATTAAAATTATAGTTATTGTTGCAATATTTTATATATTTACTAAGTTCATAAATATAGATAGAGATAGATAATGATCTCTATCTCTATCTATATTTATGAACTTTCGCTGGTCTCCTTGTAATTGGCTTAAAGGTTTTATTGCTTCACTAATTGTTTAATATTTAATCTTATCAGAGATGCCAGTCGCTAATTTACTATGTATATTAGTAATTATTAACTTAATCGGTGATAATATTTGTTTATCATAAGAAATCTTACGTTTGATTTCTTTTATGATAAATTTTCAATATAAGACACCAGGTTGCAATTGTCGATTACAAAAAAAAAAAAAATTTTTTTGTTTTGATCTGAGTTTCATATTTTTTTATGACTTAATTACCGATATATATATTTGATTTGATATAAAATACTAGCTGTTACACGCGGATTCACCCAGAGAAAAACGATTTTATTAACTAACAGTAAAAGCGTAATGATAGCCTACAGTCTTCCTCATCATAATCAGACAGATTTTTAAATTATATACAGTAGTTTCAAATATTAGTGTTTTTTATCAAACAACCAATATATATATATATATATATATATATATATATATATATATATATATATATATATATATATATATATATATAATATTAGTATAGAAAGCCTTAGCTTCATGCTTGAGAAATAGACCGCTCATATAAGTGCTCGAGTGCTCTAAGATTTGGGTAAGAGACAAAACTAAAACCTGATACTAAACATTCAAGATAGCGTAACCCAAAGCTGTTCCCAAAGTTGGTCCTTGAAACTTATAACCATTCCAAGTTAACCTCAAATTATTGGGATAAGTGCATAATTATAACATTTAAAAAGAATTAGCTTCTTACTAATCAACTCAAATGTTAATAGTTGGCTTTATCCCAGTTGTAAAACTTCGTGCAATTGGTGCATTCGAGCCTCGTCGCGACCTACATTTATATATAGCCTGATTGAAGGCATATTTCAAGATTGGAAATGTTTTAATTGTTTTAGTGTTCACATTAGTCATTGAATTCAGAGATTTCTAATCAATAAAAAACCAATTCGTCACTGAAGTTTATATATACGTCAGTCTTTAGTTTAAATGACATTTGGATGACAAGGCTGACATTTCTTCATCTATTATAAGTTTCTATAATACTAGATTCTGCCCTCAGCTTTGCATTCTTGGCTTTCAGTAACTTTAGAGTCTTTTTGGTCATTATAAGAAGTATGTTATGATTATTATTGGCCGCCCGCTCAAATATTCAACCTCATTAACTCAAAAGTCGTTGCTATCCAGTTCATTGGTCTATATTTGAACCAATATTGGAACCAAGTTTGGCACCAACTGCACACAAACAAAAGGGTAGCTTTCCCCTACCTATTATATATAATAAAGATTTAGATGACAAGTTCGATCGAACTCTAATAAGCACAAATAAAAAAACCGGAACCAGCTTAACCTCTTCGTTGCTACATGTAGTTGGAAAGGCGAGTGTTACGTAACGCCGTGTTGTGTAACTAGTGAAAGAGCTTGCAGTGGTGCACTCGGTGTGGACGCGATCGGACGTGCTCGTGCGCACTGCTCGTGATACTGTGCTGTGTTTAATGTAATTGTGAAGTTTTTTTTATTTATTTGTTGTGATTGGCTATTTCCTTGTTTTTATGATTTGAACTAGACCGATTGTATTTAAATCATTTAATATATACTATATTGTATTATAGATTTCTACATTCAGTTATCTTTGTTTGTTTACATTAATTGTATAATTTCGTGTATCCGTAGTATTTGAGACGTCATGTAACGGATAGATTGTTTTTTAATGATTCGTTTATTTATTTAAAACTCGGTCATATACAAAAATAGTATAAGATATAGTATATCTAAATATCGTCATATATTTTCGTTATTGAACTTTAAATAATACTTATGAAATGAAATATCAAATTTTGTTTAGCCAATTTCTTTGATTTATTATGACGTCAATTAAAGTAACTTTTTTATATTATATTGTTATAGTTATAAAATAAATTCAAATGCTGTGAATTAATTATATGATATGAGAAATCCTTGTATCTAGTATCTGGCACCTCAGTCTGGTTTAGTAATTCAATGCAAAGAGAGTGGTAGGCTTTCAAACTGCTTTCAATGAACATAGAAACATATCAACAAATATACTACACTACTTCGTTATATTTCAAACTACATTTATTATTACACATCACATATGTCTTTATACACGGAAAAGTAATATAGGTAACAAAAAATATTTATGTTATAGAACAAAAAAATGTTGATGGCCTCTGATTTGGCAATAAGGTAGAAGCTCTAAACCTTTGTTTTGAGTGTTTTCATTATCTTATTTATTTATGATAGTCAAATAATTTGATATATATACATATATATTAAATAATATACTTATTTCACGAAAAGGAATGTGTAGCGAATTGTTTAACTTTGTAATTGGTGTCACATAAATTATAATATTAAAATTCCCAATAACAAAAATAATTATAATAAATATGTAGAACGTTTCAAAGTCACTTCAAAGACGTTAAACACAAAAATAAACAGTTGATTTTGCATTCATTTTCAACGACTCTTGATATCATGTACAAAATGAGTTATATTACCAGTATATATCTACTTTTAAAGTGTTAATATTTATGCGTACATGTAGAACCTCTGCATATTTTATTTAAATAGGTTTTTATAGCCTCCATTGTTTCACTGAAAATATTATAATATGTTACGAAATATACGTAAAAAAATCAGATATTTTCCATACAAGGTAGTCTAGCATAACACTGAGCAAAAATTATATTATGCGTGAGACAATGCATAACATATAATTATTACATACTTATATTTTTTAATTTAAATATTAGCTTACAAAATCATTACTCAGAGGTACATAAAAAAATGGTTAAACTGTAGTAATTTTTCAAACTTGAAACTGTCATAATTTTTAAAAAACATGTTTTAAACTAACCTAGCACTCGTGTCCGGCTTTACGAGGACTTACGACACTCCCTTTATATATATATAACACATAACTTATATATTTAATAGCCAATATATATATGTATGGGATATTGTTGAGTTAAACTTAAGCCAATATAACAATCAAAGATAAGTTTAGAGCTCTTTGTAAATCGGGTGTTTTGTTTACATAATGTTATTATGTATGTAGTAAACCCTATTCACATAAGGAATTACAATCTTACACGTAACAGTGCAAATGTTGTCTGACTGTTGGTTGAGGTTTTATCGCTCACGTAATGTTCGTTCTCGATTTTATTAAAGAATAAGGACATATATCTTCATTATTTTTTCAAGACAAGTTGGCCTCATTTTTACTCAGTTATATGCGGTCATTGCACTGTACCAGTTGTTTTTTTTATACATATATTAATTTTGACCAGAGAGGTTTTACTCACCTTGGTGTGACGGGTGACCCTTCTTACGTAACATAGGCCTATGTCGTGAGGGTGCTCTAAGTTGCTTGGGGCACCCTCATACGAGGGATACCGGTAGGGCGTCACGAATGCGATCCCGTGGCGTCTCACTATTCCAATGAGGGCAACCGTGGGTTTTTTAGTGGGTTGCCTTACAAATGGCAGCATCTTCTATGCACATGGTAGTCCCACATCACCCCTCTGGCCTTGTAACGGATTTTTCCAACAGAAAAAAAGGAAGGCTTTACTCAAAGGACAGTAAAGTACTATTGAATTTTTGGGACAAATATTAACAATGTCCTCGAAACCTGAGGTCATTTATAGGAAATGTAAATAGTTGCCCTCAACCTACAGTTCAAAATTTGATTTAGTAATAATTCTTTTAAATTCTATGAAGGTTACTTTGTTTTATTCAATGTTAATTTAATAGGAAGTGCTTTTGATGACAACTTTAAGGCTATATTTATATGCGAATAATTAAAGGTTTCCACCTCGTTATTGTATATATGTATGTTATATTATTAACATTTTAATTGATTGCCTATAAATTTATATTAATATATATATTTTATGGGACTTAAATGCTTTGAAATGACCAATTAAATACAGGGTTAGACTTTTAAAAAGAAAGATAGGATAGAACGCGAATTTGTCCGCTAGAATTTTATAATTATTTGAAGTAGCCTTACTTCAAATCGGTCCACATGGTTCAGAGATAAGCCAAAAACAACAGACAGACAGATAAAAATTGTAAAAAATATATTTTGATATATGTACCTCATATAAATATTTAGTAAGAAGCGATTATATTAATATTACAAACGTTAATTTTTACTTATTTGCAAATTTATATATATTTTTTCAATATATTTATAATGCAAATAGATTTATTAATATGGAAGATAGTATGTATTTGGAAGTGGGACAAGGTTTTATATACAATTTTTATGTTCTAAATTATTGATTGAAACAGAATTAATATGCTTATATTTTAATAGTCCAAATATATACTTAAATATATATTAAAAATACTCACTTTAAATATTTATAAATTTATTGATTCCTCGTAAACTTTCCGACAAAATAACTTTATATGGCTTTTAATTATCACATGATATTTTTAATATTTACCTAAACGATTATATTTTCAAATATTAACACTTTTGTCATGCTCAGATATATTTTGCTCAACATACTCGTCTAGACTCTATAAAAATACAAATTATTCAAATAAAAATAAAGTTTTTATTAATATCAAAATATTTTATAGGACACAAAGTTATAAATAAAATTATAAAAGTGTAGTCAAAACAGTGTAAAATTATAAAAGTGTATCAATCGTGCCACAAGGCACTGGTTGACTGTGATGTGATAATGTCAGCTGGTGGGTGGGATTTGATGGACCTGGTGCCAATGAAGTGTCGTTGGATTGAGAGGCTCCGGCGCTGCGGGAAGACACTCCTGCGCAGACAAAGGCGCTTGATCAGACGATTGAAGAAGGTAATAATATATTGGTGAACTGAGCGAAGCGAAGCTCATTACCGGTCAACTCGATTAAAAATTTTGTCCGCTATCTCTTATACCGATCAAGCTATACTGACCAAATTTGGACCAGTTGCTTATTATATAGAATTTTGTGAAAAAGTCCTAATTGTAGATTAAGAGTTATTTGTTATTAACTTTATTTCAATTAAAACGTTTTTTTACACGAGCACATGATAAATTGTTAATATGACTACATATGTATAATTTTTTGTTAATTGCAGACAAAGGGAAACCGTATCAAGCTAAAGTTTTCGGGATAAATTTTTTGTTGTTTCTCTCATTTAAGATAGTTTCGCTCAGCTTCCCTCAGCTTGAATGCTGGCGGCTCTAATATAGTCTTATTATTAATTGGCGATTCTCTATTCTGAATATATGAAAATAAAATACAGCTCCACAATTGGACAAACAATTCCTGTGTTATGTGACGCGGAGTTTTAGCAGTGTAGGACATAAATAACACAGAAACTCGTAACAGCATCCAATATTACATGCTCTATCATGTCGAACCCACGACATTTGATTTAGCAAGCAGGGCCACTAACTACCAGACCAATCTTTTGTCAAAAATAATAATTATATTTTTTAACCTGATCATGGTATGACACTTTAAAATGTTATGGTTTTTCTTTTGTAACTATGAAATTATGTATGATTATATATAAATGTATTTGTCTATATATGTATTTTATTTAAATATCTGCTTACATTTTTTTTTTTTTTTTTGCACCCCTACTGACTTCGTCTCCTGCACATCTAAAGTTGGCTGGTAGAGAATGTCTTTGTAGCATTGAGACCGCCTTTTGTACATTATGTTGAGAACTGTGCAATAAAGAATCAATAAATAAATAAACTTTTTAATAGAAATTACTATTAAAACATAATTCAACATTCAATTGAATGTTAACAGGATGAAGCATGTCTTAGCTTTAAAGGCTAATTTAGCTTAGCTTTTGACGCCAGTTCATTGACATCCACCACACCAATTACACTATAAGTTTAACCCTTTTAGTGCCATACATATTTTTCCGATATACGGTAAAAATGACAGTAAAAAGTGCATTTTTTATAGATAATTTATAAGAACAAGACAAATATTCACCATTTCCGTTACAATATACCAATATTAATATTTTTTTCAACATTCTCTTTAGAAGATTTTATACTATGATAATAAAAAGACAACAAAATTATAGAAACAGAATCAACTGTGAAAAGAAGCGCTATCGCGACGCTAGCATTTTTCTAATCTTGCGAGAGCAGATGGCGCGCGATGGCGCTCCTTGGCACTTAAAGGGTTAATATTTTATTATTATATATATTCTCTCTGTATCTTAACATTCGGATAACACATTTTATAATGTGTTAAATGATAATGAAGCTTTGTTCAAAATTATAATTTCAAAAGAACGATATATTCCTGTCACGGCATTGAACCTGCGACACACTTACGAAAGCGACATCTTTGTACGAAACACATTGACAGTTGTGAAAGAGATCCCGAGGGTTCATTGTCTTAACTATTTATTTGTGAATAACTCAATCGGACGGTCTGAGTCAGTACTGGTCGCTCTCTGACAGGGAAGAGTCAAAACTGGTCGCTCGTCTAACAAGACGCTGAGGACTTTGATTTTATTTTGATTTTAATATGTAAGTAACATTGACATTTTAGTCTTCATTTTCATATTAGGTTATATTTATAGTAAATTTTAAGGACGAATGCTAATGTTATACAGTTTTTTATTATTAATATGAAAAGTCCAATTTATTTTTATTGCCGTTTCTGTATATATTTGATTATCGTTTTGTGTGGTATTATTTAATTTAATATAACAAATACATAATAAAATTCTATTATTATTTAAAGAGGATTTAATTGTATGCAACTTATCAGAAAAATAAAAAAAATGTTGGTTATATATTATAAAAAATGTGACTGTTTAAAAATCGTAAACTTGATTAATGCTTCTTTAAATTAACCTCTTAAAATAATAAAAAATAATAAAAAAGTCCTTTTTTTATATTCTTATGAGCTGTCCTAGCTCCCGTTTCCGGTTCGACATAACTAACTGGACAGCTTTGTATAAAATATAGGGACGTCAATTCTTAGCTGTGCTTTGACCGACATTGTAATTAAACTTAACAATAGAAATACTTTTTATTATCCGTTATGATCAGTGACAAAGGCTCTCACATTTCTTTTTATCTTTAGTTAGTAACCCAGTAACAAATGCTCTTAAGAATTATTTACTAGGAGTGGGACCAGACCTCAATTTTGACTCGCTGTGCTCGCATAATCTCACTGTGTTAGCTTATGGTGCGAAGCGAGCTGCAAACAGCACCAAAGTTGCATTTACAAAACGTCGACGCATTATGTACTCAACAATTTTTTTTATATATTTTTTTTTTCATTGTAAAGATAAATTGACTGGTAGAGAATGCCCGTGGCATTAAGTCCGCCATTGTATTTTATGCATAAAGAAATAAATAAATAATTTAATAATAAATTTTTGAGCAAAAATTTTTTCTCATTGAAGGCTATGGGATTTTAGTTTTTCCGTGATTATTCCTGAACGACGTCAAATATTTGTTTTTTTTTTTAAACCATCACCATAGTGATGTCTATCAGTGTGTTCAAAATTTGTAAGTTTCGGATATATCGTTATTGATCGATGCTTGTACAAAGGATGCAGAAAAGTCTCTCATAGAGAGCTTCGCTCATTAAATATTTGGTCGCCGGAACTTGTGCTGGAAGTAACTGTACTTTGTTAGTTTTTATCAATCAATCTTCTGTATCGAAAGAGCGTTCAAAATGTATGTTTTATTGCCGGTTTGCACAACAAGTTTCTTAAAGTTATTGAACTCTGATTTATTTTCATAACTCATTATGTAAACACAATCACTTTACCTAATTTCTATTATCTTATAATACGGTAATATTATTGCTATTTTATTTGTGTTAGAAGTGTTATTATGTAAAACATTGTTTTTGTTCACGCCGCGAATTCGCTATGCTTTGAGCTTATGAATAAGGGAGGTGGATGAGATTGAAATGAGTATATTTCGATAAAATTAACATGAGTACAGCCGGATATATAATAGTAATCATGAATCACGATAGATGACATACAAAAATTGTTTTACGTGTGTTTACCTCAAAACTAAATCCGGTATCATGTAGATATTTAAAACCTGAAAGAATGTCGATAATCATCAAATATTTTAACTTAATATTATATTACGTGGTTGATTTGTATTGTTCGCTTCGATGAGTAATAGTGTTGAAAGAGTTGCGAAATCATTGACTTATTACTAGATTTCACTTTAACTTACCAATGTCAGTAATGAAGTTAAAAGTTACAATATACAAATGTTTTTTCTTGAACTAAGCGAGAAGCTCTTACTGGTCAAAAGTGTGTTTCGTTGCATTAGCAACATTAGTTACTGCTAGACGAATAATGGAAGGATGTCGAAATGTGGCAGATTTGTCGAAGACAGTGGCTTCATAGGTCCTGAAGTTTTTTGGTGATATTTTTTTTTTTATTAAATAGTCAATGTGTGTTCTATAGAGTTAACATATGTAAGGTTTTACATACATGACTAGAATTGAGAAAAAATATTGCTTTTGTCATAAGAAACACAACTGACTGTTACATTTAATAATCCAATCATTGTCATAAAAATTATGAATAAATATTAATAAGATGCAATTTTTTTTTTGGTTATATTTTTGATATCGACTTCAATACAAGAGTGAATTATTTTACGGTGTTAGCGCGATTTACCATCACATATAAATTCATGCATTAGGTTCAATTGTCTAAAAAATAAAATAGACTTATATTTTTATAAATATTTATCCAACTATCTGTGTATATTGTTGCTATTAAACTTTCGTAATTCATGATTACTATTTTATATAATTATCCGGCTCTACTCACGTAAATACAATCGGGATTTGCCCGACTAGTTTCATATGAATAAGTTAGAAACTCGTCGGGCAAATTCCATTAATATTTACTTGTGAGCAGCGTAATAATTTTTAGTACATATAATAGTAGAATGGTTACCCATTCTACTTTTATATGCTTTCTTTTTATAGCTTTCCTTTTGTCTTTTGTCTGTCTGTGTGCAGTTAGGGTCAAAGCTGATTCCAATATTGGTTCAAATATACATCATTGGACTGGATACCAAAGACTCTAGACTTAATAAGGTCTTAATAAGGTCTAATTCGCCCAAAGGCGGCCAATAATAATAATAACTCACTTTTTGTAATCACCAAAAAGACTCACGCTTACTGAAAGCTACACAGGCGAAGCTGCGGGCAGAATCTATTTATATATTATAATGTTTTTATTGTTATTAAAGTCATTGCAAAACATCAAACTCGCGTGTATAAGGTTATTGAACTGCTCTGTTTAACACTCAGTATTTGCACATAAGAAATGAGAGCATATTAAATTAAAAACATGTTTTTGTATAATATCTACAGTTCTTTGAATGTGAAATTTCCTAGCCATGAACAATGCCAAAATAATATAATAAGTTCAATGATAATTTCAAGGTTGTTCTTATATTTCATTTTATAATACTTATAATAAATTACATTATATAAAAAATATTTGATTCTTATCAGTAATTGTTTGTGTTTTGAATTAAATTTAATATAAAAACATTTTGTTTTTGTTGTTTCATTTTTAAAATTGCTGAGGGGGAAAACCATTAATCATGTAGAATTAAGAAATAATTGCAAGTCATTATAACTCTCGTGATTTTATAAAAATGTCGATATATATACTAATATTATAAAACCGAAGAGTTTGTTTGTTTAAAAGCGCTAATCTTAAAACAATGGACTTACAAAAATCATTATGATTTTTTGGCAGGTTCATAAGAAAAGCTATCTAGAATTACGTTACTATTAGTTTATCCAAATAGTAAATAAATTTATGCGCGAGTGGAACCGCGAGTAATACCTAGTTTTCTATACTATTCATCCAAATATAATATATATTTAAGGTAATAAATATGAATTTATTTATTTTGCAAGCGTAACAGAAAGTATGTCACTTCTTTTTAATTGTAATGACTGTAAGTGGCTTAATTATTTCACTGCCATGGTTAAAATTATCATGTGATATCAATTTTTATTTAATACTCGCTGTTACTCGTGGTTTTATCTGCGGATAAACGATTTTATTTACTATTAAGATTGTTAAGCATAATATAACCTTATAATCAGAAATATTTTTTTTATTCCATCCAGTTGCTGAGCATTTGAACTAACAAACTTTTTCTCATTATAATATGAAATATATATAGGCGAAAGGTTCAAGGTTTTAAAAGCGGGACGGACTCCGGATAATGTGATCATTTTAATATGAGGCTGTTGTAATCCATGTTCACAAGCCGCTTCTAATTACGCTGCGCTCATAACATACATCTTTAGTTTGCTAACTATTGTATGTTATATAAAGATATATATTTTTTGCTTTTATTTGATTTTTTGTATATATTTTTTATCAGTTATTACTAATAAATATATGCTATAGTAATTGTTGTTTCATGACTCATTATGTTTCCTGGTTTGTAATTTACATAAAATATGACATTCGAATTGACCGAATTTGTTTGTTGAACTGGTTTATGCAGCTGGTATTATAAATTAAGAGAAAGTATATTGTATAGGTGTATTAATATATTTAACTGTTATGTTTGTATCAATAATACGATTTTCATTATATATAATTGTCCGGCTGTACTCACGTTACTACTATCGTAATTTGCCACACTGGCGGAATCGCCATGCTCAGATGTCATGCATAAGAACTCCGAATGAGATAGAAAATAGGAGGGCAAAATCTGATGGTATGAGTACAGTCGGATAATTATATTTAATAGTAATCATGGATCACGAAAGATTACATACAAAAAAAAAATGATTTCCTTAGTAATTTACTATATTGAAGTTTTTAATTGTTTTAAGAATCAAAGATTAAGCGTTTTCAAAATTAAATGATATTTTAAAGTTTTTTCTTTGTTCCAGATGTACCTACACAGTTGGCGCTCAGACGAGCTAAGCATGTTAGTGGGTGCGAAGGTAACAGGCGCCACCCCGCTGGTAATCGCCTGCAGGAACGGGCACTACGACGTGGCTGAATACCTGATAGAGAGGTGTAAGGCTGATATCGAACAGCCAGGTTCAGGTAGGAATCGTAACTAAGATTTAAACATATAAATAGTTTTATTACTTCACCATTTTGAAGACGGTAATATCTAGCTTATATGAAATTGTATGCAGGCCGCTGATTGCGCAGGATACAATGTCATTGACGTTTTACAATCATACACAGACAGTCCTATTATTTTTTTGCGTTGATGCATGTCCGGAAATGAGGGCAATGACACTAGGCGTAGAAATACCATAATAACGAACAAAAATTTACAACCTCAGGGTTAATATTACATGTACAATAATTATAATATTTTATAATAAATTATTCAGTTTTTATTAAATTCTCTTGATTTATCTTCCAAATGATAATTTATTTCTCTTAAGATGCAAGAATTTTTTTGAGTTGGGTGTGACAAATTGTCAGTACCAGATGTCACGTGACCTTAAATGATTTTTAATTATTTATTGGAGACAACGAAAAGAAAAACTGTTATGTATTGTTCGCGTTCTCGTTCACGCTTGGCGTACTGCCATTTCACCTTTCCTTTTAAAACTTTAAAATAACATCTGAATTTCTTAAGAATCTTTTCACTTATGATTTGTTGACATAAATACATATAATTTTGAGGTCACATGACAGCTTGTCAGTTTTCTTAAGACTGTAATTATTTATTTTTATTAATGTTGTCTTATATTGTTATCGAATAAAAGATAAAGATGTTTTTTATATACATATATTGCTAAATTAACTTATATAATACAAATTATATTGTTGCTTTGAACATAGATTAAAATCTCAAAGTTATTGCAACTATTCGATATTTTTTATTCATTTTTACTTAAATTTTAACTAAAAATCAAGTATATGAAGTTTAATACCGTTTCTTTAGTGACATTCGACGGTGAGACCATAGAAGGCGCCCCCCCGCTATGGTGTGCAGCGGCTGCGGGTCACATACCTCTAGTACGACTGTTAGTACGTGCAGGCGCGAACGTTAACTCGACAACTCGTACGCACAGCACGCCCTTACGAGCAGCCTGCTTTGATGGACATTATGATATTGTTAAGTTCCTAGTCGAGAATGGCGCTGGTGAGATGATCTTCAGATAACATGTTTATGAATTATTTGTGATGTTTGATTTTTTAAAAACTTTAAAATATTTTGTAATATTCACTGAGCGAAGCGAGCGAAACTCAATCGCATCAATCAAAAACGGTATATGCGAAAATTTCCAACTTTTGTACACTGATAGACAAAGGTTTTGTAAATGCAACTTCGGTGCTGTTTGCACATCGCTTCGTTCAATATGATAACACATTACGAAATATTTAAGGAATTACTGAAACTACATACATAATATAATAAAAATATATGACGGAATTAAAATACAGCCAAAAGAGAAAACATTATTTAATATATTTTATTTAAAAGTAGGTACTCAAAAAATAAAGTCGCTTCTCTCGTTCCAGATATAGAAATAGCAAATCGACATGGTCACACGTGTCTAATGATCGCCTGTTACAAGGGTCACATTCAAATAGCTAAATATCTTCTATCCCTTCACGCGGATGTCAACAGAAAGAGCGTGAAGGGCAACACCGCGCTGCATGACTGCGCGGAGAGCGGCTCCTTGCACATCCTGAAGATGCTACTGGCTCATGGGGCCACAATGGATGTAGATTCTTATGGTGAGTTGGTGGTTTTCATATCAGATAAAGTTGATGGACAATGAGTCCGAACATTTGTTTTTTGACCTTGGGAAATATGGGATATGACTAGAACTAGGATAGGGTTTCTGGACCTTACTCACCAAATAAACTGCTAAAAATAATTATGAAAGAAATGTTTTCCTTCAGTAAAAATTTCAGTCAACTAAAAACCAGGTTGAGAAAATGATGTTATTTTCTACGTTGTTTACCCAATAAATATATAATGGCATCTGGAAGCTGAAGAATCCACTTAATCAGATCTCCTTTCCAGGTATGACTCCCCTCCTAGCAGCGTCAGTGACAGGTCACACGCATATAGTAGAACTCCTCATTAATATAGAACATGGTCTCGTAACAAGACAGGAGCGCATCGACGCCCTGGAGCTGTTAGGAGCTACGTACGTGGACAAACGAAGAGACATGGTCGGTGCCTTGGCACTTTGGAAGCGAGCGATGGAATACAGGTAATGAAGAATTGTTCAAAAGAAATTAAAAGTTTTTTGTTCTACCAAAAAAAAATTGATGTTTCATTGTTTGTGATGAGTCATGGGTCGTGGGTTCATTTCCCACAAATTAGTTTTTGTTTGTTTCTTAGTAGTCATTAAATTTGAATTTATAAATATGTCTAATGTTAATATTTATCTGAATGGTAAATATAAAATAATAAACCTGAGTTAGTTTCTAGAATAAACAAAAAATACTTTACATACATACAAAAAATAGTAAAGTAGTTTTTTCTTTCCTTGATATTGTAATTTCTTGGGTGAAATTGGGTAAATTTTATGTTTTTTTTTGTGCAAAGCGTATGTTTAATACATAAGCTCCTCCATAACAAAGAAGTTCGGTACTTCTTTGTAATGGAACGAGCTGTACCCAGAATTGAATTTTTATTTTTATTTGAATTTTTAGATTTTCATGAATAATTTCCAGGTTTCCAACGGACGATAGAGAGCCAATCCCTAAACCCAAAGATATTCCACGGATAGAAGCCTACGACTACGCGGTGGAACCAAGCAACGCTCAGCAGCTGGAGGACCTGCTGGCTGATCCTGACGCCATGAGGATGCAGGCTCTGGTGATCAGAGAAAGGATACTTGGTTAGTAAAAATTAACAAAATGTTACAGAATAGGCATACAACTAAATTTATTTAGTACAAAATAGTATTATTGTTTTACTTAAAACCAATATGAGATTCTAAATAAGATGGAAAATACTTGATAATATTATTATTATGACTGACGAGAGACGAGAGACGTGGCTTTTTAAGTCTTATGTCCTTGAAAAGACAAGAATGCATACAAATAAATACAAATGTAATAAAATTGCTGTAAAATTAGTTATTATTGTAATATAACGCTTTTGAGTTAAAATTATTATTGTATACTCGGTAATAAAATTTTAATTATAGTAACATTAATAATGAATTAATTACGATTTAATAATAATAATAAATATTATCGTACACCCGGATCATACGAAAATGTAAACATTAAAAACAGAAATAACAAAATGGTACAAATTTGGCAACCTTACCGCTAAAAAGCAGTCTCCTCCAGGCAACCAATTGAAAGGAGGAAAAATATATGACAGAAACATGTGGGTGTGCTTAACATAGAAAGAAAAACATTACGCAATCATACATATAAACTTACATAAATATGCATATAAAAACATACATACACAGCAACATACATATTTATATAATATATTCATATATACATATACAAATGATACTTATTATAAACATTAAATACACATTAATATAGAAAAAAAATATAAAAACGACTGTATATACCATAACTTTAGATAGTGAAATTATAGGCAACGTTTGAATGACTCACACGACTTGGCGAGTTTAATACTAAGAGGAAGATCATTCCAAAAACTCATGGTACGTACAGTGAAGGAATTGGAGTAATAAGAAGACGAATGGGGAGGAACTTTCAGGATAAGGTTTTGTTTGGAACAAGGAGAACGAATATGTCTGTTACGTAATAATTATAAATTAGTTTTTAAATTAGTTTTAAGAGGGTAGTATAAATAGTAGTAATGGTAAAATTTCAATCGTAAGAAGCGTTATTTTCTTTTGAGGCTACAAATTCAGCAATTCTGCTAATTGTACCTCATTATCGATCCTTGTCATGACTTTAGATCCCAGACCATGGTTTACGTATTTAGTTAATAAAATTATATATGTCGTGTCGTTCACGTCTGCTGATCCACCGTAGTTTTATTATTTTTATGAAAAACGAAACTATTATTTTTATGAAAAAGGACAGTAAAACGAACAAAGTTATTCAGCGGTTGCAATAATTCACTAGTAGTGCATCTCGCTTGACACTTGCATTAGAATCTCATACTGGTTTATCATCGCCTTGGGACTGTTCAACCCCACGGCGTTCCTTGGCACTTAAAGCGTCCTATGGTGTCCTATGGTGTCCTATGGTGTCCTATGGTGTCTTACGGCGTCCGTGTCCCAGGCCCGGCGCACCCCGACACGTCGTACTACGTGCGCTACCGCGGCGCCGTGTACGCGGACGCGGGTCGCTTCCCGCGCTGCCGCTCGCTGTGGCACCACGCGCTCGACATGCAGCGCGCCGTGCTGCCGCCGCTCTCGCCGCTCACGCAGTCCAGCCTCTACAGCTTCGCCGAGCTCTTCTCCTACATGCTGGCCGAGAGGAGCCGCCCGCCGCTCAGGGGTGAGCCGTCTGCCTTTACTGCTGGAGGGCTAACTTGTTGGTACCTGACAAACCGGCTTTTGGAGACTCTGTTATATTTTGTCAGAACTGATGTCTCTGCCATATTCACAAATGTATATTTTTCTTTTTTATACAATTTAAAGTAACTTTCCAAATGCTTGCCTTACTCGAGTCTCAAGTTTAATATTTATGCCAAAATAACGAAAACTAATTTATATTACTGTGACTAGTATGTTTCAAATTTATACAATAATTGTTAAATTATTTCTAAATTGACAATCTATAAATCTAATTAACGTCATATCTGAATTCCAGGTCGAATCGTTCCACCGGTGACATTTGAAGACATCGACCCCGTATTTGGTAAAGCGTTATCAGAAATAGACCGAGGGATGGAACTGTTAGAATCCAAAGTAAGCATCGACCGGGAGCAGACGCTGAGCACGCTGCAGAGGGTGCTGGTGATATCACTGCACCTGGCCGCGCTCATGGCCAGGCTGCTGGAGGAGCCCGACTGCACCGAGGACGTCTCTAGAAAGATACATAAGGCTGTTTACTCACTTGTCAAATTAGATATTAAGGTTTGTTTTTTTTTTATTTGTTTCGGTGAAAAAAATAATTATTATCAATTATTTGATCAAAATATCAGGCTAAAATTTGAGGTTATTACTGGGTGTCAGATTTTAATATATAATAAGGCAAATAAGCTTAGTTGGTAATGGGAAAAAGTATCCTACTCGATGAAATTTTCATTTTATATCATTAAAAGATTGTAATAAGTTTAACATGATTAATATATTAACATACAATAACAAACAAAGTGGATTAGATCCACATACATATTATTTGCTTGATGGACGCCATCTCGATCTATAGCTCGGAACATTCTCAAAAGAAAAAATCAATTGTTTATTTGAGAATAATGAAAAATTTTTTAAAACCAACGCCTTTTTTCTAGAACCTTCAGTTTTCATTGTTATTTTAGACAAGTGTAATATTATATAAAAGATGTTTTTTACAATATATGAACCGATTAATATTTTTTAAATAAGAACACCGACACTATTTCGTGTAGAACATATTGTAATGTGATAAGTATCAATATTATATGGACCGTCTTCGTAACCTTATCGGTTTTTTCATTTATTTATATTCTTGATTGCACACCACAATACAAATCATATAATTAAGAATAACAAGTACAAATAAAACATGGAATGTACAAATGGCAGATTTCTTCCAGACTCATTCATTCATTCATTCATTGTTATGTGTGTATATAAAACAGTAACTAACAATTTTTATAGCTGTGTTTAGGAGAAATGTGATCACTGCCTCTGTAAGGCAATCTTAAATAAATGTCGAGTATGTGTGTACATATGAGTATGTGTGAGTAGTATAAGTCTCGTGGTGTCCGTCAGGTCCGTCAGGGTCGCTCCGCGCTGCACGTGGCGTGCTCGGCGGAGGCGGGGCGCGGGCGGGGCGGCGCGGAGGGCGCGGGCGCGGCGGGCGGCGCGGGGGCGGGGGGCGCGGGCGAGGCGGCCTGCCCCGCGCTCGTGGCGCTCATGCTGCGCCTGGGCGCCGCGCCGGACGTCAGGGACGCGGACGGGAACACGCCGCTGCACCTCGTCTGCAAGGTACGCGCTGCATTCTTTGTGCAAGCATCGATCGACAACTGTATATCCGGAAATTTTAAATATTACTTGGTTTAAAAAAAAAATCATATATTCGATATCGTCGAGGCATAATCACGGAGAAACTAAATTCTATACACTTCAAACATGCGCGTGACGAATTTTTTAATAGAATTTAGAATATCTTCTTTTTTGTTTAGATTTTTTTTTATTTATTTATTTTTTCTTGAAAAATATTTGAGGACAGAATGCCTCGACGTTTTGTAAATGCAACTTCGGTGCAGTTTGCACCTCGTTTCACTCAATATACTAACACATACCGAGATTTTGCGAGCACAGCCAGTCAAAATTTAGGTCCGGTCCGCGATCCAAGTCCAAAAATTTTGTAAAACTCAATCGAGTACCATTCGTCTGTCCAAGATACGGCCAGCGCTGTAGTTTTGTGTGAAAATTTGAGAAGCCAGGTACACTGACGCCGTAACGCGTTACGTAACGAATTATAAAAATAAAATTAACATTACTATTTGTCCGTCAGCTGAATCCGTGTCCCGCCGAAGTGGTCCGTGAGCTGCTATCGCGGGGCGCGCACGTGGACACCGTTAACTACGAGGGGGAGACTCCCGAGGAGATTCTCAAGTCGACCCAGCAGAGCCTCGCCGCCATAGTCAACCCGCTCAAGTACACCACGCTCAAATGCCTCGCCGCCCGCACCGTCAAGAACTACAAGCTACCGTATAGACACGTGGTGCCTCAGTGTCTGCACTCAACTATTATAACTCATTAGTTCTTATTACTGTGACGCCATATTATACTTGGATAGAGTCAGTTTTTCGATTTTTTTATTTGATACACTTTAGTGGTAATGTTTTTGCCCTTGTCTTTATGTGCCAGCTTTGCCAATACAGCTTAAAATTATCACTTAGGGGATTTTTATTCGACCTTTGACGTATTGTGATCTTCAAAGCATAAAACTAACTTAGATTATTATTTCGAGTTTTTTTTTTACAATATTTAATAATCATTGTTTTCATATATTGTCTATATAATGAAATTTTGCTGTACATTAAAATAAATCTTTATAAAAGATTTATTTATATACCTGGGATCCAGCAATAAATACTTCACATAGTAGCTACAAGAACGAATTTAATGTAAAACAAAGTTCATATTAACCCGTTAAAAATGAACTACAAAGATTTAAGAAATAATATAAGTGTATTATAACAAAATTATTGAAATAATTAAATGTATGTAGTATAGTGTAAAGCATTACAGATGTGATATACTGAAAAGCTAATTTGTGATCAAATAATGATATATTTTCACTTATCCTCGTCAATAGCATGGCAGCGACTAGTCTTTATTTTAATGTAATTATTTTTATATCCAAATAATCCTTTTTTCAAGTAAGTATTACACAGTACATTGATTCAGTTTTGTCATTTGAATCATATGTACTGTGAAATAAGTGTAAAAATATAAGTAGATATAAATTACTGTATATATTGCGACAATTGTAGCTGTTATAAAACCTGGTGTTAATTAGTGCTAATTCGACATTTTGTTGATTTTAATTCATTTGGTAACTTATTAAATTATAATGAAATTGTGAAGAAAGCCAGGTAATTGTAATTCACAAAGCAGATTGTTATTTGTGTATTATCTCATAATATATTGAATTAGAGGTACTGCGTGATTATGTACTAGATATTTTTGAAATTAATAAAATGCTTTAAAACATACCATTTTTATTTTATTATTGAAATATTTGCCATTTTTTTTAAATAACTCCAAACTAACAAGAGCCTACGCCACCAAAGCAGTCACGGCTAAAATATGAACTAAAATTAACAGAGGGTCCATTTTGTTTTTTGCAAGTTATAGACCTTTCACATTAACTTGACGCGGAAGCAGTTGGTGGCAATTTTATTTGGAAGGTTGCAAGTTAATGCTCTAAAATTTTCCCTGATATTAGGGATTTTTTCTTTTCGGAATCAAAATAAATTCGAAGAGATTGGGCATATGAATACAATAGCTTCTAATTATCTATATAAAGTATAAAGCTAGCAGTTTTTTTTTGACAAGGTCATTATTAACAATATTTTGCCGTAGTTGCGATGAAGTTTATTTTCATTAAAATATTAAATTTTAATTAATTGAGCAATAATTTTAATTTAATTGAATAATATAATGAAAATTAAGAGCCTAAATTTGGATTAGCGTTAGACTCTCGCTGTTGTCTCAAAATTTTTGTTACTCTCCATTCGAGATACCTGAAAATTTTTTCATTTGTCTTTAAAAAATAATAAAATATACAATTCTGAATAATATGTTCATAGATCTCATAGAAAATATATATACAAAGCAGCCACTCAGTTTTTCCAGATATTTAAAAGCAACTTAACGTTTACTTTTTTATCGTAGTGAAATTATCGAAAAAGTTTAAGGATATATTAATTATATAACTGGTCACTCTTAAGTCTTAAGTATGATGGCGGCAATTTTGACATTAACTTCTTCTAATGTAACTTTAAGAGCCTTTTCAGCTTTTTCCTGTACACAGAATGTATAAATATGAAGTAATGTTTATCTTTTTGCACTTTTCAATCTTTAAACAAATGAAAAACGTAAAATAAACTCAGATTACTCAATAAATTCAAAGATAGCAATCAATTTAAATAAAAACAAGATGGCGACTAAATAGACAATCCTGCCAATCACTCACGCGTCAACTTAATGTGAATGATCGGTATGTCGAATTTTCATTTCAAAGTATAGTTAATCGGTTATCATGTCTAACGTGTTAGGAAGTAAGGCCTGAGAAATAATTGTCAGGGTTAAAAAATATATATTATAAAGATTTTCTAATTCCAATAAACAATGTTTTAACTTGAGATGCAGTCGTGACAGGCAAACAGTGTTGTCATTTGAAGAAAATTGCCATTTTTCTGAAAGTTATTAATTTAAATTGAGTTTATTTATTTAAATCTTAAAAATAATAATATAATAATGAGGCGGTAAAAACAATAAAATGAAAAATTTAAATGAAAACTAAATTACAGTTATTTCTAAAAACTAATAATACATTTTGTGTATTATATAAATACATATACATAAATGTCTATTAACAAACATATATCTCTATTAACACACATTTTTAATATATATACTTACATAAATACAATATACATTAATATAAAAGCAATACGTGTTATATATACATGACAAATATTACGAATATAAAATAAGAAAGTATGGAAAAAATATAACATTAATTAACAAGAAAGTCTTGATTTAGGTTCGTCCTAATGTGTTTTTAAAAACGATTTAAAATTATTTTTAAATTAAATTAAACTACATGTTGCCTTTTAGAGGCTTTTAACTGTTCTTCTAATACAAGAGAAATCTTAATGCTAAGCTTATGACTACGGGAACGGATGTAATATCATCCCTTGATATATGATATATGACCTATATGCACTTAATCCAAGACTGAGGGGTTAGGTTCACGCATAACTAGAATCTCCATAAAATATATGTGAACAGATTTTTTGAAAATAATTCTGTGTGGGCAGTGTCTAATATGTTCGGGTAAGACGTTCCAGAGGGTAATAGTGTGTACTGTAAAGCAATTTGGATGATGAACCCAGAATAGTGTGAAGGAATGAAAATTTTGAGATTAGAAGAGGAGCGAAGATGCAATTCATGTGTATTTCCTAGTAGTTGAAATTCATATTTTAAATACTGAGGAGAAACAGTATCGTTAATAATGGAGAATAAATGAGACAAATGTCTTAAGGACCTTTGCTCGCGGCTAAGTAGCCAATTCAGACGTGAACGGTAGCTAGATATATATTAAAAACAGTTTACGAAAAATTTTAAAAAAATTTAATGGTTTATTAGTTAAACTAATCTAAACTATTTGTTATTGAAATTATTTAACTTGAGAAATGCTTAGGCTTAACTTAAATTTTATGTTTATTTATTTGATAATGTTGGAAAGGTAATTTATGAATAAAACATTTTATTGATTATAAAATATTTATTTATTCTTAGGCACAATTCTTAAAAAAGTACATTGGAGTTTTGTGTACGTACATTATTTAATCCTATAAAATACTCATTTCGAGCTAGTATTTAAAAAATGATCGACTGCTTGAGACAAATTCATTATATCGAATATTTAGAATGAATACATCGATCGATACTGATGATAGTGATTGCGATATGTAGGAGAATTGGTCATAATTGTTATTTGTAATTAATAATATACATTTATTATATCGATAGATGCATAAAGTCAATTTTTTTTTTCTGACCCACAAAAGGTAAGCGTTTGACTACAACCCGCCTGCCTGATGTTAAGCATAGGCTGTTGTCTAAGGTGTGGCACGCTTACCTAATAAATACCTATTAACTTTCGATTTGAAGACCCCTAGATTGTAACAATCAGGAAATACCGACTCCGGCAGGGAAGTCCAAATTTTCGCCGTCCGCACAAGGAATGTGGAAGCGAAACGCTTTGTACGGGACTTTGGAACCACAACCGTAAATCGGTGCTTCCTGGTTGAGCTTCTCGTCGTTCGGTGACTGAAATGAGCTGGGTGTATCCAGTTGTGCAGCTCTGTTGCACACTCTCCGAAATGTTTCCGATAAAAGACCGCCAAACTAGCCACCTTGCGGTGATGTTCCAAACATTGGAGTTTTGCCTTGGCAAAGGTGGTTTCACCTACGAGCCTCCTAGCCCATCTCTCAATTGATTCCAACGCCTCTAGCTGGTATTTGGCCGATCCATCCCAAAGATGCGAGCAGTACTCCATGCACGACCGAACTTGTGCTTTATAAAGTGTGAGCAACTGTTCCGGCTGGAAGTACCGACGCACCTTCCAGAGAATACCAAGCTTTTTAGCAGCCAATTGAGCCTTAGACTCAATATAAGAACCAAAGTTGAGAGACGAGTTTAGGCTGACACCAAGAAGGTCTAGGTGGTTCGCAATCTTCACGGGTGCACTTCGAAAGATAGGGGCCAGATGGAATGGCCTCTTTTTTTCAGAGAACAATCACGCCTGGGTCTAAAAAACACAAAGGTTTAAAACTATTATTGTTTTTTTTTCTTTCTCATTACTATTTACACATAATTTTAAAATCTGTATGTTATTAAAGTAAAAATAACCGTCAGTTGGAATTATAATATCAAGGTGAAAGTACAGAAAAATTGCAGAATAAATAACAAAATATTTATATATATCCATTATTATATACTAATAACAGTATAAATTTACAAAAAAGAACAAAAAACTTAGAACAATAGGCCTTATCGACTTAGGCGAATACTTCTAGGCAACAATAAATATTATATGATTACAAGTTCTTTCAATATTATAAAAGTTTTATTCCCCATGTAAATGTGCTCATAAAAATACATTTTATTTCACAGTTGTTGCTGAATTAAAAATATAAATTAAAAAATAGGTAACTTAGAGAATCAATTATGTTGGCAACATTTTTCAAGATGACATGATGCGACGTCTTTGAAGAAACGAACTTTTACTTGACATTCTTTTCTTTTCTTCATGGATAGTATACACCATTCCCAAAATCTCTTAAATTATTTTATCAAGACACACACAATAATGTATTTATTTAAATTCTTTATGGCCAAAACATTTTCTACCAGCAAATCCAAAACGTGAAAAAAGATTTTATAAGGTAATAAAGCGGATTTTCTATGAATATTGCTATCACATTGATGAATGCAACTAATTACTGTTTGAAAAATAATGACAATAATTTAGTTAATTAATAAGCAGTTTTATTTTCAATGTTAAAGATTATACGAGAAAAAAAACGTCTTTTCGATGGTTTGCAAAACTCTTACAAAATTGCTCTTAGTTAATAAATATTTTATTTGACTTTAAGTTGTAGGTAATATAAGAATGGCAACACTATTTCGTGTACAACATATTGTAATATGATAGGTATCATTTTTATATGAACCGCCAACGTAACCTTATCGGTTTGTTTATTGTTATGTCAGAAACTATAGGCAGATATAAAAGGATAAACAACAATGTTTTCAGCTGTGTTAAAGATAAATGTGAATACATGTTAAAAAAATAAGTACACTAATTTATATATTTAAAAAGTTTGGTACTTACTTTTGAAAACAAGGCAAAAAAAAATGAAATGCATATATGCCAAAAACAGAATAAGATGGATTTTGATTTCTTTAGGAATAGAATGTTTTATTTTTATTAATAAACAAATATATCGTTAGTTATATTTTATTTAAGATTACAATAAAAACAATAATAAGTATTATAAATATTAATTTGTTGTTCAATTACAAAAACCATTAGTATATTGGATTTGATATTCAAATGTAATAACTATATTTTTTTATTGATTCGTTTTTAATGTTTTAAAAAAATAGCAAGCATAGCTATGTATATATTATATGTTCAATTATGTTCAAGCATTGTTCTTGAATAATATTTTTAATTCGGGAGGACACATTACTAGTTGCTTAATTAAATCTTTAGATGACGACCCTGGAAATTCATTCCAGAGCACCTTTACAATTGTAAAATTTTTCATCATATCTTCAGCCATTCTAAGGCCATCCTTATTTTTGATTTTAGCCATTTTTATAACTGGTTCCTTTGTTATTTTGTTAAGTTGGAGTTTACGCAGGGCACACAAAAGTGGCCAATATTGGAATTGTTCATAAAAGTGCTCAGCACCACTCACAGCAGATAAAAATAGTCTGCATTTCTCTTTATCTTGATTATCCCATGTCAATCCGAGTAGCTGAGCTTCGGTTGACAATAATGTAGGAAATCTATGGCGATTGTCAAAAGCAAAGGCTGCAACTAAACCACTAAGACGATTGCTAGTAAACTCATAATTTTCAACATTTATATTTGGTCCTGTTCGCTTCACTAACAATGGGGTGCTAGAAGGAAATACTGTTTAATTACTTAAATGTAATAGGAAAGCAAAAAATATAAAAGTGATGTTTAGTTGATGTATTATTATTTATTATTTTATTAAGTTATTAGTTATATAGTTAGCTTATAAAGGATTATAAATTTAATTTTAAATAATTTTATTGTGAACATATAAATGGTGAGTCTTGTTAATTTATCACTAATTTCTTTTTAACTTACTTCTGTTCAAGCATCATTCCATTAAGTGCAACTCGTTCTCCGGGGTTCACCTCCTTCAACTTGTTCCTTAACTCATAACCCTTTGATAGTATTGTCACCACATTCTCATTTCGCCTCATAAAATCTGAATCTTTGTAAACATTGTAGAATACTTCGCCCGAGAATATTGAACCGCTTTCTTGTTTGTTTGAAAACTCAAATTTTTCCATGTTACTGTAAAAGCTTAAAAATATGTACTTTGCTCTCAAAATTTTATTATCTTATTGGGTATTATTAAAAGAACGGAGACAATTGTACATTAAAATGCGAATTTCTGGAAACGAAATTTAAGAAGCGATAACTCACAGTTGAAGCTAAGCTTGTATCCTTTAAAACACAATGTAAAAAGTACAACGTACGAACTAATTTTTGTCACTATATAGGGTGCACTGATTTACAAGATAAACTATTAAATAATCAAATAGGATTAACAAAAAGAACGATCATAGAAATTCTTAATTTCCTTTTAACAGTTAACACAAGTTTAATCTTTTAAATTTACTAAAAAACTTTTAAAACTATATGGTGCCTATTTATTAAACACACTAGCGAGTGACTTCAAACTTTTGGGTCCGTAATATTGAGAATACTATAATGGTATTGTATATATAGTACTCTGTGGTATTGTACTACGTACCACTAATTAATACTCATTACTCAACTACATTAAGTGGGAATATGATACCATAGACAACAGAATTCTCAATATCTACTCTATAACAAGAGCAATTTACTACAGCGTTACTAAATATAAGTCTATAGTAGAGTCCAGTTCATTTTTCTATACATTTTCTAATAAGTAACTACATATAAAATTTATTTTAAGCTGATATTTAAAATAAAGATACAATACACATGTTTTATACAAATGTCCCTTTAGGTTTTCAAATACAATTCAATAAAATTATGATTACTTTTTATCAGGCTTAGTCAAGGATTTGAAGAATTTTGTATTCATTACTTTGTTCGCGGTTTTCGTGTTCGCAGATTAAGTAAATGTTATTATTTTTCTGTATTCGAAGTTAAAACGTATATATTTGCGGATATAAAAGGTGCAAGTTCTGTTAGCATAATTTCTAGGTTTTCTAAAGTTTTGCGGGTTTGAATCCTTTTCAAATCGATTTTTTTTTTCTATAATTATTTAAAAAAATAATAAACCTAACATGAATATATATTTAAAAATAATTTCAGAGATTTCTTCAATTTTAATTACTCATTTGAGTGTGTTTTATCTCTGAAGAAATAATTTAAATATAATACCTTTACTCACTCAAGAGGGCATGGCAGTATAAAAAAATTATTGACACTTTGTTGTAAGGATGGCAACAATTATATTGTTAAATCATATTGTAACTAGGTGGCGCTACTTTGCAATGTTTATAATTTTCTATAATATTGATATTGATTGATCACTGTGAAAAATTATATAGCATCGATCAATGTCTAATTATAAACTATTTATAAACTAATTTAATCAAAGTATAATCTATGAAAAATATAAAATGATTTGATTTGTTCTTCTAAATTGTAAAATAGAATTTAATATTAAAAGTATTACCGTATATAATATAATAACACAAATATTTAGATAACTTTTCTTTTATGAAACCTTAAACAATATGTATGCTTAACATAATTAACATATACTTATCAATAATGATTTTGTAAATATAGGAAATATTATCCTAAATTAAATTATCCTCGACAAATGAATAAATTCGTCCTTAATATTACTAGGATGTTGAGTAACAGCGTTTACCCAATTAATTATTATAAATTAACGTATTAGTAGTAGATATTGACTTTTGATTTAAGAACAACAGCTTAAAAAAGATATACGAAAACCGAAAGAAAAATGAAAAAAACTTAACAAAAAACGGTTATTTGTACAGACAAGCATGCTTCAATTTTGATTTAAATATATTTTAGTTGAATATAGTTTCTAATTTAATAATAGTTTGATTAATTTGAATGAAAAATATTTTTAAATTTACTAAAAAATAGTCACAAATATCTATGTAGACGCCTACAAAACCATGAATTATATAATAAATTTAGGCAGAGACATTATATCTAAATTCCCAAATAAAAACAAAACAAAATAAAACATTCCATCGTATTCTAGTAAATAAAATACGTTCATTTGTCAATATTAGCGCCGGCGCGGAATAACAGGGTGAAACAAACTGAAATAAATAACTGTTCTTGTTAGCTGCCCATCTCTTGTGGTTCATACATTTTTATGACCGTTTCTATTATCCACCCATGTCTACTCGCTAGTTTTATATAGTTTGAATACATCGTTTCAAAAACTGCCTTTATAAACGAATGTTTATTATATTGTAAAAATTTAAAAATAGCATTTTAACTTACCATTAATATTATAGATGAATTTGTTTGATTATGTTTTAAATTATTTTCTGATTATGTTTTGAATTATTTTTATTTATATTATTAATTTCATTGTTTTGTCTTTATTATTATTATTATCAATGTTTTATCGATAAACTGACAGTCTTTAAGAATTAGCTAATAACAATTGTATGAATATATGGACAATCTGAAATAATATATTATTACTATTATTATTATATAATTATAGTAAAATAATCGATGTCGAAAAATATTATATTCTATTAATTCAAATTTAAACAAGCTAATGTCATTTTTGATGTTTTGCCAATGTCAAATGTGACTTTAAAACGATATCACTGACTTAAAAATGTAACAGATTAATGTGAGTTATTTAATATTTGTTATAAAAAGTGTAACATATTGATCACTGCTAGGTAATGTAAGGAATCACTCATATATTCTCTAATTGCTTACGAAAACTTTTCCTTGAGCGAATTATAAGTCAGTTTACTTATACAAAGAATTAGTTTTCTTGTTTTAAACTATTTATTATTTTTCTTTATAACAGTAACAGTTCCCAACAATATTACATTATTTTAATACCTTTAAGTATAATTGAATAACAATTTCATTAATATCAAAATTCGTTATTAATAACAATTTGTACAACGTAATTTACCTCAATATGTTTAATCTAGCATGTATAATGTATAACCCTAAATTGGTACAAATAAATATAAGCCCAAATCTCCGCTCGGGTCAAATGGGGCCCATTGAAAAAACTCCGCACGCGTCGCAAGGAAGATGTCGTTAAACAAAAAGGCTATTGTGCCGGGAACGATCCCGGGCGGGCAGTTATTGTACAAATATGGCTGATTCGCGGAATTCAGAGGGAGACGCTTAAAATTTGCGGAAAAAATGGCTCGCTTCAGCGAATTTAACCAATTGTGTTATGATAGGGTTGACAAATAAGATTTTGAGATATGTTTTTATATAACAATGTGTGTTAATTGGATTGCATAAATATTTTTTTTATACTTATTGTGTTATTACTCTAGTGTTTTTAGAAATCATAAAAATCTATACTTTCATAAAAAATTAAGATTTGTAAACTGTCGGTGATGTATTATATAAAAAAAGAAGTTGTTTTTAATAATAAACAAAATATACACTGTGTTTTTTTATGTAAAATTATTGCATATTGATGATTATATATACAAGATCAAGTAATAACATAAATAAATTTCAATATAACTCCAATTAATTTGTAAACTAACCACAACCCTATCCTGTTATTAATAACGTCATATTACAATTCAATTTAAAGGCTCGGCGGGCGTCTATAATCTCGCAGCGTAATCCTATATCAGATAAACTCAACAATTATATTCATTGTAGACATGAATTTCGCAAAACCAACAATACTTGTTAAATTGTGGTCTAAACGCATTGTCAGAATGTGTATTAAATTGGTTTTACGTTATTTCTGAATTAACTTTATTAAATTTATTATTTAAGCTTATTTATTATAGATAAATATTTATTAATATCACAGTTTCAGTTGTTCATAACAGGAAGATATAGTTTTATCAGTAATTCGATATTAAAACAATTTTAAATAAATAATGATGTTTGAACACAAATCTTAAGATTTTATTTTATCTAAAGATGAGAATCTTATACAATCTATATTTATTATAAAATACTTTAAAATAATATTTTTTTTTGTACAACCATAATACTGTAAATCTCAAAAGGATGTCTAAAAACTACGATTGCATTTATAATAAGTAAATCCTTAACATCACAGCTATATCACAGCTATATCACAGCTATAACTATCCCCGATATTGAATTGTGCTGGTACTGTAATCGGTTTAACACGAGCAATGCTATTTGCCGGTCGAGCAGACCCCTTGCAATATGTGCGGGTTCTGAGTAATCACAGACATTTGTTCATCCTTTTGTATAAGTTAAGTAAATACTTAGAAAACAATATAACTTGAGAATATTTATTTTATATGTTGTTTTTTATTATAATCATCAGCTCTTTTCAGATCAGTTACCTTTCCGAGTTGTGACAATGACAATAATAAAATAATTATAAAAATTTTTTTTAACAAAGTGCAGTCATTGTATTGTTCCATTTATTAAGCACTATATGACGGCAATAATAGTAACTTAAAAATTATATCTAGTCATTAACACCCTTTTCACAATGTTATTAAGTCCCTATTTTTACAATTACGTAAAACGTATGTTTACACGTACTAGAATTATTTACGTAAATTCTATTCAATTGCATTAAAAAAAGCAATTAAATAATACAAATTGTATTTACATTTTCTTTACAAAAAATAACTTAATTGTAAATAAATTTTGTAAAGATGTTTAAAAACAAATTACTTTGGTAGGTAACGTTAATTATTTCCGACATTTTCAGCGGTATTGTCTGGGGGGGAGGGGGGGGAGGCTTTTCGTTTTAACTTTCCGCGCCGCTGCTCGTTGAAGGCCCTACTATTGTGCATTTTTTGATACTTAGATTATATAAAATATTTTTAAATCTTAATATTTCATGAATACGATAAATTAAATTTACTCTTTTTATACAACAAAATACTGAAAATAGAAAGAATATTAATAAAAATGTATTGAAATATATCAGATACATTAAATATGTTATAAATTTAATATCTTTCTATTGCACAAATATTGTATTTATATAATATTTTCTTACATATTCTAATGTTTTCTTTCTTTTCCCCGATTATAAAATGTCACATTGTTTCTTTTCTCTTAAGAATATTTATAAGAAGTAAATTTTAAAAAAATATCTCGTTATTAAAAAAATAAACTCGAAATTGTATGTGTGAGTGTGTGTAAACTCGAATTGAAAAGAATATTAAATTATTTGCTTAAAAAATATATACAATTTGTGTAATTCTAGAACCCTTAGTAGTAGTGGTGTATTCAATTAAGTGGAGGTACGTTGTTGCAGAGCTTTGCCACTTTTAGTTATGTCTGCGTTCGTCCATCAGAGGATTGTTCTAAGTATTTTGTTTAAATGAACCAGTTTGTACATTCTATATATAACTAACATGACTTAATTATGATATTAATAATGAAAGCTTAATTATTAATAAATAAAAATATATGTATCTTTTGATTTTAATACAAATAGTTTTCTGTTTTATTATTTTGTATTAGTTTTTCTTAAACCCTAGAGGTAAGTTTACCTAACTGTATTTGTGGCCTTATAGCTCGTAAATGGATAAAACGATTGTGGTGCCATTATTTATAGAAAATTTTATCTAGCTCTTGTTATTTTCTTAGGTAAGAACTGTATTTGCCATATAGCAGAAGTCACCAAGATATTTAGTTATCGTTAATACAACTGGGAGAATTTTAAGTTTTACGAATTTATTTTGTTTGTCAATTCTCCAAACCCCGTCTTCTCAGACAAACAAAATTTGGAACAGAGGTTGGTTTAATTTTAATACCATTATTTTAGTGGCTTCTTAAACATTATATTTCGTTGTAATTTCTTAAACAGTCTAGGCAAATGAAAACATTTGCAACGGCGTAAGTGTAACACATTTACAAATTTATCAAAATAAATAAAGTCTTCAATATAAGCGTTATTTTAGGCTTCAAAAACAACCCCTCCCTCCCTCTCTTACATATAATAAAGGATTAAAATACTAAATCGATTGTATAATCCGCGTGTTCCTGACTACAATATAATCGGTTAGAAATTAAATTAATAAAAGGTTAGTTATAGAATTTCAATTTTAACTTTATTAACATCACTTAGTATATCTTTGCTGAAAAATTATATAACACTTTACTTATCCTTCTTTCTTCTCTGACCAAGCAATTATATCATATATAGATACTTTTAGTTTGGTCACTGAAAAAACTGTATAGTTTGAAGGAAATATATATAACTCGCTAACTCTTATTTTATTTTTTATTTTTAAGCGAGTACAGAAACTTTTCATCATTAGAATTATCATTAGTGGTCAATGTATGAGATACCTCCAACACAAAATATTTTATTTATTTATTTATGTATGTACCAGATGAAACAAAAATCACATTAGGAAAGAAAGAAATGCACTGGATAAGCTTATCTCTAATAAGATATCTCTACCTTCTTCCAATGAGTGTGATAAAGATGATTTCAAAGGGCAGTAACAGGTACTACATATTATAATATAAAGTTTTCTAATATTTACACGAGTACTACATTTTTACACATTTCAATAAAACTATCAAGTCAGTCAACTGACTGACAGACACCAATATGTCTTACCGCGAACACGTTTGCTGCAAAGCACTCGAAACGTCGCTTTAAATAAAAAAAAATTAATAACAAACTCGAGTTATATCCGTAAAATTGTATTATAATAATTGTCACGTACTATTTATTAGGAGTGACTAGTTTTATCTTACTGGTTTTTTACATTTTTTGTTGAAAGTAAGTACAGTACAATACAGACTAAGTCTAGTAATAATACACACAAATTCTATGAAGTAATTACATATTATAATCCAGTAAGGAATAATAATCCAACGCAAGAGAATAAATAGATTAGTTAATGCGACGCCGTACCCTGGTTTTGGGTTTCTGAACAAACCTCTCTGCCCTAGTGATTAAATCGACCATTTATATATCGGTAATTGTATTGTCGGAATGAAACTTATTTAATCAATAACAATAATAAAATATATTTATTTATAAAATACAGATTCTATGCTCAGAGTTCATGAATACGGACTTTCAAGTTCGAAACTAGTCAGATAGTATTTACATGAGTACAACCGGATATATATGATAGTAATCATTGTACATATAAATACTTATAATATTAATTAGATATATATACATTTCATATATGCATCTATTTTGATTATATTTGTTTTATTTGAAACGAAGGATTTATTCTACACTAACTGCTTCTCGCAACTCTGTCCGTGTGGTCGTGTTAAATTCTATAATACTGTTTACAAAGGAGATCTAATATATCTTATTATTAAGTAGCAGTCCAGTACCTTAGGAATTTTATAAATTAAATAATCACGAACAAAATACCAAATTTATTTAATAATTGCTGTTTATATGCATATTTTAATATCTGCGTGTTCAAGTGACTTTCCACAGAAGAAGTCATCATATATGTTGACTTAAGAAATAATCTGAAGTCAAACACAATCGTGTAAAAAGTACTTCAGTTGATTTCGCGGGATCCGTGCACAAACAAAGCTACAATAAGTTTAATAGTATTATATTGCTTCAAGCTAAGACCACCAATAATAATTATTATATATTTATATATATAGTGACCATCTTTACAATTTCATTGTATCACTAGCTGACCTGAAACACGTTAAATTTTAGTTTTGTAAAAGAGTAAAAAATATATCGCTAAAAATTTATAGGGTTAGTAGTAGAATGATAAAAATTTTGAGTTAAAAGTAATTTTTAACTATAAATGATAAAAAAAAATATTAAAAAATTAATTAAAAAAATTATATGGACCAATTACAAACTATTTAAAAATAATTTGTGACATTTTTATTGACATTTCTGTTCTTTATTTCAATTTCAATTAATTTATTTGTTAGATGGTTTACAAGAAACAATATTTTTAAAGAACCTGTAGGTTTTAATTTTAATTAATTTGTTATCTAATAAATAAAATGATATTCGTTTATTTCTAATATCTCTTAAATTGAATCTCTACTAACAATGTTTTTTAGTCCTTGTAGTTTTTTGAGTTCCTGATATTTACACATGTTATTATTCTGATTTTTCTCTTTTGTTATAAGTGTAATGTCCTTATAATTTTTAGTGAAATGATTATTACCGAAGAATGAGACTTTACTTACTGTTTTATATTATATAATCACGTTAATATAATCCTATGTACATATTGTTAAATTAAAATGTCTTTGTAAACTTAAGGTACATAAATAAATAAATAAATAAATAAATAAATAAAATAAATAATTAAACATGTAGCTTTTTTTGTTCTTTTTAAGATATACAGTCCAGCTTATTTGGTATGTATGTGTCCAAGTATGTTATCGAAGTAGTCCACCATGATTCGTCTAGTTGATGATATTGATTCAAAGTGGGGAAAAAATAAATATACAATTTTATATATGTAAAAGAACATACTAAAATCTGCCTGTATGTCATATTATAACCCGAGTACCTTATGAACAATTCATTGCATTACTCGTGGGTTTCAAACCTAGAACATCTACGAAAAATGATTATTTGAAATTATAAATTAATCATTCCATCTCTTATACAATAAACGAATCTATTACAATGATTAAAATGATATTAATTCGTTTAAGCTACAATGGAGTGACCACACCTAAGCTTTAGTAGAAATAGATTTACTAGGTGAAGTTTTCTACCAGAAGTTAGTATTAGAATTAGAATTAGGTAACTCATACTATAAGTATACTTACGCTGCGCAAGCGCACTAGATACTAGAAAATAAGTTATACAGCGAGAGAGAGCAGTGTCGCAAATGAGTCTTACTCAATTAAGTCCTGACCACACTATAGTAAATTAAAATTATAGTTTGTCCGTTAGTACTTTGTACTTTGTACGAATGGAAGGAACCTTTGAGCATTTGTTTTTAAAGTTGTGATGGATTATCATGTAAAATAATTTTAAAGTTGTTGGTGTGCGAGTTCGTAGTTGGGCAGTTCTTTCTCTGTGTATATTTTAAGTCAAATTAAATTATTTATGATACCACCATCCATCTCTTATCCCAATTAGATGTGGTTATAAAATGTACATTTCTTCATCTTTCTTCTATTCTTCTATCGTAACTTCTGCCTAAAAGACCCAACATTACTGACCCAACTCATGAGAATTAAATTGTTTTTTGAAGTATATTATTTTTGAGGCTTATCAATGGAAATTCTTTATGGAAATGTAAGTACCCAGAAAAATCCGTATTTAATTGGTGTCTTAACATTGAGGGAGATTAATTTTGATTATATCATAGCAAAAAAAATATCAAAACATGCTAATTGGTATGCCATTTTATACCTTAGTACTTAAATATAGAGTTCAATTTGAATTAAGTTATTACTTATGGGGTTCTCTCATATATTTTTGTGGTATTTAGAAGAGCACGTGCTTATTGTTATAAGAAAGGTACGATTAGAAGCTGGTTTTTAAAATAAACTATGAAACAAGTCAAGCGACGGATGATATTTGGAATACTAATGAATAACAAAAAGTGGACCGTACTTTAAAGAATTAAGAAAAAAATTACAAACAAATGTAGTCTTTATTTTATTCTACTTTTTTGTTTTGAGTTGTTGCATTTATAATATTAATTTAAAAAATACTATTAACATAATACGACAGTGCTGTTATAATCTTCACCACACATAATAGTAGGTTGGGGAAAGCTACCTTTTTGTCTATCTGTGTGGAGTTGGTGCCAAAGTTGGATCCAATATTGGTTCCAATATTGGTTCAAATATACACCATTGGACTGGATACTTAATAAGGTCGAATCTTTGGGCGGGTGGCCAACGTCTTGTAGTATATAAAAACGTTTTTCCAAAGGTCGAACCGCGTGTCAAAGCTAGCTAGCTAGCTTTAAATAAAATATAATAAAATATATGATACCCATATAATTGTTACAGTCAGTCCCCCTCACTGTGTTTTAATAAGTCCTATTGTGTCTTATTAAAAAGAAATACAAAGTCACAAAAAGCCAAAACACTTAAACAACACATCGACAGTTTGTTAGCGAAGCTACGACACTTCATTATGTTATCGAGAACTAGGGATGGACCCTTACTATAAACAATTATTTAATATTACGTTTATTATTCTTTAAATTTGAAGATTTAAAAAGATGTTTAGAATTAATAATAATCTTAATTTTTCAATAATTTGTAAAAAGTTAAATTAAATATGATGTACTTTCTAGAAAAAAAATAACAATTAAACCAAATATGATGAAATAATTATTACGATTATGTCGATTTTTAACTTATAAAAAAAAAATTTAGTTGAATTTTTAAAAAAATATAATAAGTAAAATATATCATGTAGCACACACGCTTATAGCTATCGACATCGATAATAACAAAAATTTAATCATCGTCTAATCGTCTAACCGTCCATCACTAGATCACAACAGGGGACCCCCTAACCCTTCAACGTAGCTTAATTCCATAATTGAGGGTTAAATCTGTACAGACGTTTATTATCTCATTGACATTTAGGTAAGTGTAATAATGATTTTATCATTTTTATCATTATTTTTATTATTAAACTAATATTTTTAATAATATCATTATACATAGTAAAATTATTATTTATCATTAAATTTTGTTATTTATTTCAAGTATTAATTCAAACAATAATTTTTTAAATATTTATTATTACGCTCAATTATTTTGACTCCACAGTCGTTTCTTTACTGTTTGTGACATGTAGATATGTACAAGGCTTTTTATATATGCTCCAACGTGTTGCGGTATATATATCTGTTTTAAATACAAGAGATGGTTAAATATATATATTTAATTTTGATTGTCTGTCCAGCTGTCAGTTGCCCTCCTGAACCAAAGGCTATAACTTTATCTCCCCACTATATTATACTATATTTCTTTAGTTATTTCCTAAAAAAAAGTTATCAATATATAATATATGAATAGGCAGAGTATATACCAGTTTATCATATATGAAAAATAGGAAAGAAATTAATATTTTCTAAGATCTACACGAGTACTACACATTTCAATAAAACTATTTTTCGGATATAACTCGCGTTTATCTTTATTTTATTTATTTATTTATTTTTAAATTTAACCCGACGTTTCGGATGCTTTGCAGTAAACGTGTTCGCGGTAAGACGAGATGATGGTGTCTCTGTAAAATGTAATAATAAACGCGAGTTATATCCGAAAAATAGTTTTATTGAAATAAGTAAAAAATATATTAATTAAAATTACGAACCCACAAAGATGTTAAATATTAATGAAAGTGTGTTTTTTCCATTGTACAGTGTTTTCTCCATTATAAGTATATAATATTTATTGATTAAAATAATACTATTTTACCTATTCAGGTAAGAACCGCATTCTTTCAGAATATATATAAAATGAAAAATGAAAATAATAAATGAACGTGTTCGTTAAAATAGTTTTATTTCAATATAATCTTGAGTCTAGACTACAATACAATCATCTTGAAAAGAGTAGTATGTGTGAGAGGGCTTAATTTATTATTTATGTAAGAATAAAATCGAGTTCATATGTTTTAATACAAAAATGTATTATTAAAAATATTTAAAAATTCCATTAAAATATATAAAAATAAAAATATTATTAACAAATTTAAAATTTTTACCAAAAAAGTTATACTCACTGTATGATACAAAGTCTATATGTAAAAAATACAAATTTAAAAATATATTTAAAAAAATAATTAATAATCTAGAAAACCTAAATGAATGGTATATTTCAATCACAGCAGTACGTCCGCCTTAAACAAGTGATGTTCCGCCCAATCGATAACTTTGGGCGGCGAGGGCGGGCGGGAGTTTAAAGTAAATACACATATACCAGTGCCCTGATTGGTTGGTTTGTTACGCGATGGGCGGCGAGGGTTTGAACGGATGCTATTGGTCGGCTCCTATCAGATGTCAGTGTGTTTCCGACAGCCGTGCGGTGTTGATCGTGAAATGTGTTGATGTGTTGAGTTCTTTTGTGCGTCAGGTGAGTGTTTTTTTTTGTGAACACGGAGTGATTTAAAATATATTAAAATAAATTTTATATATACTTTTTATTATTTAATACGTGTTTTAAAGTTGACAATATATATTTTTTTTGTAATTTAATTTTTTTTGACTTTTTTTAAAGCAATTATTATTCAACAAAAGTTATCGCTACTAATAATATTAAAAGATATTTTTAATATATAACATACATATTTACTAAGTTCGTTTTGCATATACATATTAATTGACAATTAAAATACTTTTATATATATATATATATATATAAAATTTATTAATAAGTAATTTCTTTGCGAATAAATATAATTATAAAATCAAATCATTATAAAAAAGTAATAAAAAAAGGTTATTAAAAAGATAATAAACTGAATAATTTAATAATAATAAAAAAAAAATCTTTAAACTAAACTAATATATATATAAAACATTATTAATATAAATGTATTTTATTTAAAGTATTTCAAATATATTATAAAAATGATAAAAAAAACAACTTAATAATTTACATTTTTTTTACAATACATTTACAGTTTTTCTTAAGATTACGTAAAATACAATTCTAAATAGATAGAGTTGATTATAATTAATTTCTTTAATAACTTCTACTTACATTTATTGTATATGATTTCTTCAGGATAAAGGAATTATTATTTTGCAGTAAAAAACAATACTTTATAATCATTTTTTGAAATTATACTTCCATTGTCTTTAAAATAAAATAAAATTACTTAAATTATTCTGTGTATAAAAATGTTGCCGTAATTCACTTGATTTAATTGTGAGATTGTCTATTTATCTGCTTTAATATCAAAAAATTATTTACTCTTCTACAAAATTTACAATTTTTTTTGTAAATTATTTTTTATAGTATTTTCTTTTAAAATATTTGTAAATTATTTTTCTAATTATTCACTAAACAATTTTTTTTTAAAATACTCATTGAACATACTTCCTTGAAATATTCATAGAACTAAAAAGTCTTCATCAGCTTAAAGAAACATTTCATTCGAAAGTCACATTAAATGGGACAAAGATTTAATTTCTAGCTCGTTAAAAATACATGGTGTTTTGTTTAACCGGGGCCTCCCCTGGGTGAGGTGATTGAAAAACAAACAAGGGCCTCGCCAAGTATTAGGGATAATATTATGTTAGTATATATTGAATAACAGTTTTAAATGCTTCGATAAATTAATTAGAGTTCTTAATAGATATTCTATAATACTTTTAACTATTGGGTTGTAAAAAAACAATCTAAAGTTAGAAAAAACTTGCAAGTATTATAGGGTTCTTCTTTGGATATTATTAATAATAAAAATAAATACAAAATGGTTATAATTTTATTACTTAATAATTAACATAATTATCTTGTATTCGTTATAATAAAATCCTCGCGTCACTGCTTTTGTATGCAATTTCGCCCAAAACGGCTTCACATATTCTTATAAAATTTTATAAATATTTAGTCGGTCTGAGAATAGGATGTAAAATATTTTTCATGACCCTGAGTGATTAGGATGGTCCACCCCAATTTGTTTTTTATCACAATTTTTTTTTTATTATTTGTATGACCACACATTTTAACCATTTTATCACCAATTTCTATTTTTTAAGAGTATTTTAATATTTTTTAATCTGTTATAAAGCAAAACAAAGTCTATAGTTATAATCCTATTTTATATATAATTTTGAAGGTATTCTGTATTTCTAAAGCTATATTAATTTTTCCATTTAGCTGAATCTTCTAGTTTTCATTACCATTTTTTACTTTTCTATTTTATACATAACTTGAAAATTACTTTAAAATATTGAATATTTACAGAGTTAAGGAATATTATGTAGGTAATTATATCAGCAATGTTGATTTATTTGTTCCTGTACAAAATAAAGTAAATTATGTATAAATTATATATAAATTATATATAAATTATATATAAATTATATATAAATTATATATAAATTATATATAAATTATATATTATGCTCGGCGACTCTGTCCGCATTAACTACAAAAAATTTTGTTCTAAAGAAATTCATTTAAATTTTAGATGCAAAATCTCCAGCAAGAGTCTGATATTTATAATCTTCAAATTAAGAGTAAAGAGGTTGCTATAAAGTAAGAGTACTTCTTCGTAGACTAAAGATATGCTTAACATCAGGCAGGCGTCAAATGTTTAGAGGAAAAAAAAAATAAAGATATTAATAAGTTCTATAAACCTCATTGACAGTGAATGTTATTCCCGAAAGTTTCAAAAACATAATCCACCCTAAAATTCAACTCTTAACATTTTTCAAACATTATTTTACATAGGATGATCAATTTTCAAAACTACCTGACACAGACAGACTGATAATTATAATAAAAATTACAAACTAATACATATAATTTAATGAAGTTAAAAACAATATTTTTACTCATGGATTCAGCATTTAAATGACTGAGAGTTTTCTAAAAGCTCTTTTGAATGTTATGATCAAAAAAGAATCACCAAAAAAATGAAATAAATACGTTAATACGAATTATAGAAATACGTTGCTTAAAATAAATTTTGTAATTAAGAATTTAGTCATAACAAAAACACATTATATATTTTTTTTTTTAATTTATATATATAACATTAAGAAAGATATGTAAAATATTTTTGTCATTACTTTTCTACTTAGATGAGTTATTATAATGAATTTTGAAAAAACCTAATTTTAGTCTTCTTATTCTTCTGAATCAGAAACAAAAAACAATACTATGTTAAAAGTTTCAGTTAATTTATAATTTATATTATATATTAATAATTATTATATTATAAATATTGTTTCTATATCACTTGGCTAATAAATAGACGTGAGTGTATTCTGTTCATACCATTTTTCATACCATTTCAATAATAAAAGTATTGAAACATCTGTAAAGTTGTTTCGTAGCGAGGTAAATTATATCAGCAAGTCAATTGTTGAATTCCAGCATCTGATTGGTTCATGATTGCTTTTAAATCTACTTATTGTGTTTGTGTTAAAAGTATAAAATAAATTTGTTAAGGAAAATAGAAAAAATACTTTTCCTCATTTATATTAAGATTTCTTGAAATTCAAATGGATTTTTTTTAATTTAATGAATATGTATAAAAAAAAATATTATCCAAAACATTATATATAATTATGCTATTGTACTCACGTAATTATTCTCGGCATTTGCCCGAATAGTAATCATGGATCACGAAAGTTTACATACAAAAATTCAAAATATATATTACAAACATTCATTCATTCAATCAAAATGGATTCTTGTTTTATAATGACCATTATAGACGTCTGTCAAGAGTACATAACACTTTTATATATAGTATTTGGGAAATAATAAAAATTTTATCTTAAAAAAAAAATCTATATATCAATTGATGCGAAATTTTATACTGAATCTAAAAAATTAACTCATGATGAGCCAAAATTTTATTAAAATAAGGGAAAAACTACAAATTAAAATATGAAAATTTGTGTTTCCGATTTTCAGATCGCATGTAAAATATAATTTAGTAGTAAACGTAGGAAGAGCCTTATATATCTCGTATTATCAAACTCCATCGCAACTTTTGGGGGACTAATAATATAAGTAATTTCCATCAAATCAGATGTCATCTCGGAGGCGCGATTCAATTACTTTTGTAAGTAAATTGAGAGGATTAGCATTTTTATGATTTTTATAACAATTGTTATTAGGCTTAGTTTAACTTTGTTGTTGTTGAGATCAGGAATTGTCTTTTTTATCACTTTATTCAAATTGTATGAGCTATTTTGTTTGAGGGCGTTCTGTAATCATTCTTGATAAGTATAATTAAAAATGTTGAGGCTGTATTATTATTTTTTAATAACTTATTCACATATTTTTAAACGATCTTTAAACTTTCTATACTTACTAACTTTCATAATAGGTATTTTTAAATACATTATTGATATAAAAAGCCGATTTTCGTTGTTGTTGTAAAAGTTGTATGGGAGTATTTCATCTTAGTGAACATTCATCACTGAAAGAGAAATAAAACTATATAATTTAAAACAGTAAAATTGTATGTACATATAAATTACTAGTCTTTAGTATATATATAATGACATATAATATTTGAGACATATAATTGTTAAGCTTATATTAATCCATTTAACTTGAATGTAAACAAAGTATTCACTGAACTAACAATAGAGAGAGATTAGTTAAAAATTCAATTGTTTGAAAAATTCGTTTCGTCCGTCTGTCAACAAGGCAAGAACTGCAATGCTATTGGATTCATTTACAGTATTTTCAGTATTTTTTTTTAAATATTTTTATTTATTTTGATTCGACCTGGTGAGGATTGCCGGAGTCCGATGGATGAGAACCGGCTCCAGTGGCGTTTAATGAGAGAGGCCTGAGTCCAGCAGTGGACGATTTCCAACTGAATGATGATTTTCAGACATGATATAATATTATAAAAATTATTAATTTAAAAATTTTAAGTATTTAAAAGCTAAACATTAACGATTATCTCAATTAGACGAGTTAACAAAGCTCTTCCATTCTCTTACGAAATCCACTTTCGTCGACGCCGATTAAATATTAACCGACGAATTACCGTCTTCGTCGACACCAATTAAGCGGACAAGCTAGAGTAAATAACGAGAATTAATTTTGTAACTCAATGCATTGCTGCGTTTGTTTAAAGATTCTCGAGCGCGCTTTAGAAATCCTGTATTCTATAGAGTACATTAATTATTAAAACGATGGAGCTTACTGTCGTATTGTTAAAGATACTAAATGGAAATTATTTAAACAAGTGATTACTTGTGTAATATTAGGATAGCTTTCAATTTATTAATATTAAAGTAAGAATATATTATGTAATTTACCATTGTTACTCTTTATAATATTATATATGAATTGGAAGTTTATAAACATCTTCCTTATATATTTTTATTCTCGTAACTAATTATTGGAAATGTTCGTTATTCTGAAAAGGAATCGTTTGAAAAATATTTACGTAAGAATGATTAGAAAAATACAATAACAATATTAATGTGTTTATATTTTGAGTTTGTAAAACAACTATTTTCTAGAAAATATGATAATATACTATTTATAAAAGAAAGATGTGTGTGTGCAAAGTGGAACTTAAGAAAAAATACAAGAAAAGGGTGGATTTAGAGTTAAAAAGTATTAGAATAAAAATATATTCAAGAGAGATAATTGTGAGTTTTATTGATAGTACACTAGACAACGTGTGTGTTTCTTCATCGTTCACATTTGCGTTTCATGAGTAAATCACATATATTTTAAAGTAGTTGTAAATATTAAACTGTGTAACAACAGTGCGTAATCAGAAAAAGCCAAATTGTTTCTTGAGAGATTAAATATTATTCCACTACGACCTTCTAAAGGAAGCGCTGTTGAAGATTATGTATAGACTTGGTAGGGTGACCTTTATATAGAATGGATTAGTTTTTCTTATGATTTATTACTTTCTTTTGAAAAATAAAAGTATGTTTTGACATGAAATAATACAATCTACAATATTTCATTTTAAAAAATAAAAAATCTAACACTAGATATCTCTAGAATCTAGAATCTAGAATAAATGAGATATCTCTCTAGAGGTTTCACAAACATAGAAATAACAGACTCAAAACAGAAATCTGTAGATCACACAAGCACTGTCCCATGTGGGAATCAAACCCACGACGACCGTTGGCTCAACAGCATTGCTACCAACTACTGAACACTGAATTGACAGTCTGAACCAGTTAGAATTAGTAATGTGTTTAAGTTTGTATTACAAAGGTATATTTTCTTAGAATTAATATTTTAACCAATTATATATTATGAACTTAATTATATTATATATTACCTAATTGGCATAACTGCATGATTGATTTTATTATTATTTTTTTTTTTTTGTAATAGTTATATTTAATTTGATTTAATTTTTTTGTCTTTTCTTTCTAGGTTTAAGTTTTTTTTGTGTACCGTGTTCTACATTTCTTCTTTAATTCTTTATCTTATGGGTTTTCTGGGAAAAAATTCTAGTAGAAATAAGCTCGCCTTTTGTGTAAATTTCAGTATTCATATGTTTATATATGTGTACAACAATTTGTTAAATAAAAAAAAAAACGAATCCTTTTAAAATTCAAAACATATGTACCCTACCAAAAAGCCCCAGTACTTGTCAGAGTCCCCTTTAGTTACGGATTCTCTGAAATGCACAGCTTGTTGTCACTGTGGTTTGTATTTGTTATGTGATTTGCGGACACGCGTTAAATAGTGTAAAGTCAATTGTTATGAAATTATCTATTGAGTACTGAAATTTGTTGGATGTAGAACTTTATTTTTACCTATTTAAGTGGAAAAGTTTGTTTCTTTTTTCTAATCTTCGAACATATTCAATGCATTTCAAAACTTCTTTCTAATTGTGATAGGCAAGTTGTGACAAGACAGACATTAAGTTGTGACAAGACAGACATTAAGTTGTGACAAGACAGACATTATATTTTATACTTCATGTTTGAGATCTACTGATTGATGGAAAAATGTGATAAATTCTTTTGAGCTGTTTGCTATTGCCAAAATAATATTCAATAATTTAGCTGATGATGTTAAGGATTTTATAAAAAAAAAAATTGTATATAAAATCCTTAAAAGTTATATGAACAAAAAGCAGATTGAATTTGTTCATCATTTTATGTTCTGCAATGTTTGCGTTGATAAAATTAATATTAAAAAAACAAAAAATAAATAAATAATTTAATGATAATATACAAAACTAAATCAAGACAATCAAAATAATAAGCCAGACGGCGTATCATATTTGGAGATCCCTCTAAAAACGATTAGTTCCAATACAAGTGGCCCACATGCTATCAGGGTCTGGCCCCAGGGTTCACGCCATATGGGATGTTGGGATTTCTCTAACTATCTCTTACTTGTTGTCAGTTGTAGCGTGAATTATCGTTTGTTTGTATTTTGTTATCTTATTTTTTATTTGTATTAAAATTAAATCTTGAGTATATTAAGGATACACACACTATTTTATTCATATTTGCATATATATGAGATTTCTTTAAAAATATATACATATTTTAAGCTTATTAAATTTTATATTAATATATACTCATTAATATGAGCAGGACTCGAACCCGGGAACTCTGGAAAACCTCACACTCTCTGATATATCAGGTCGCGGTATATATATGTATTTTGTAAACAAATTCCATATAATAAAACATTCTTTAATCCTTTTAAATCTTAAAATATTGTTTATAGTCCCCTAAAAAAAGCTAAAACCTAATTTATAATAAAAACTATACAACATACAAAAATATTAATAAGCGTAAAATATGTATAATTTATACAGAATATGATAAAAGGTATCGAAACCCAGCATATGCAATCATTAATATAATGTAATGCCATTTAACGTAATCAATTTGGGCTTTGGTCGGGGGTGCTTCAAATTAACTAGTCACACCCCCTAATGATACCGGCAGGGGTGTGGATTAAGAAATATTCTTGTGTGTTTGTTTCAATGATATAACTTTTGATTTCTACTTATTTTGTCTTATATAAATTAAAATAAAAATATTTACACTTTTCTGATCCATTTTTTTTTATTTTTTTTAAATTTTATTTTTATTCATGATTATTATTATATATAACTGGCTTCGTGGCTCGATTCTGACGCATCGGGATTCTAGAAGTTCAAGTTTTTCAAGTCCTCTCCTTCAGTTTTATATTGTTCATATTTTTTTTTATACTCGGCAAACTTTGGAGGTCCAAAGGACCCTCTTCCGGTTACCGGAGGAGGTCCAAACTATTACAATTCATCTTCTCTCATCAAGAGCTTTCGATTGACGTATTGCACGTGCCACAAGAACGTTTCGTTGGGTTTCGGTGACGCGACATCACAGACAGAAAAACAGACAAACTGACAAAATAGATTATATAATTAAATTATATTGCTGTACTCACGGAAATCTATCGAAATCTGACCGAATAGTTTATTCATGAGTATGGTGAATTCGCTGTGGGAACTGTACTACAGTATTTACGTGAGTTATAATTATATATAATTTGAGATATTGTATTATTTTGCCAACCCTTAAATTTAAGAATTCCAGTTGCTTTTACAGCGGGGAGACTATCAAGTGGTGATTTATTAAAGTGACGTGTTTTGTTAACTTTTAAATGATGTCTCTTTGAATTAGGGTGGATTAAGGATTACCATTTTATTGTTTCTTTTCATTTTAATTACTGTATTAATAATTAATTGGTCACTATGCAATTGCATTTTTTTTTTGGTAAAATTATTATAATTATTGAAGTTTTTGATTTTGTGGTTAAAAAATATTTTAAATAAAACCTATAGGTACACAATATATTATTAAGAATATCAACTAATTTGTGTTTTGCCTTTGACGAAGTCATAAGAGCAAAATATCAGCAGATAATCAGTAGACAAGATTATTGACTAAGTATTATTATAAAATATATTAGCGTGCCCTGCAGTTTCACTTGTATATAATTCTACTATTATAGCTTATAGTCTTCCTCAGAAATAATATTAAAAACATCCTTTATTTTTTAAGGTTAGCGCTAATAAACAAATAAAATTTACCGCTATATAATACATAGATAATTGAAGTTTCCATTAACATCAATGGTAAGTTAAAAAATAAATGTTCCGAAGTACAAACAATAATATGATACTGTTTTGAGTTCTACTTAGAGTAAATTGTGTACACTGCTCTGGGCCCCGGGCCGTCCATGTTATCACCCTTACCCTATTCTCAATTGATATTCGATACACTGAATTCACACGTTATTTGTATACTTTTGTTACACATTTTATGACCCGGCAAAATTACCATTTCTTTCATTGTAATATTTTTTCCCTAAATTACATCATTTGCAATAAAATATTTCAATTAATAAGTCGAATTTGGTTTTGGGGTTTTTTTCCTTTATTATGAAATAATTACTTTGTGGGCTGCCTTATTTAGTATGAGATTTTAGTCTATTATTATGTTATCAGTAGACCCAGGGACCGATTAAAGTCTTAAAAAATGTTATCAGAGTTTGGCCGACTTGCCCCACTGTGAACAGTTCATACCGCAATTTCGCCATAGCACAAATTCCGATACTGAACGTGTGTACAGCCGCATAATTATATATAATGAAATATTGCTATTACAAAAATATATATTATAATTGTTTTATAAGGATGGAGGCGACTAACTTGGCAATGTCACCGCGAGAGCCAATTAAACCTCGATCAGAACACAAGCCTCTGGAAATGAATAACAGTAAACCCAACCAAGTAAGTATATCTTGCATTTACCATCAGAATTTCAAGGAAACTGTTCCAAACTGAGCAAAGTGAATAAAGTGAACTTACCACAATTATTGTTGCAGGTAGGAACAGTACTACTGTACGGTGTACCCATAGTATCCTTGGTAATTGAGGGTATAGAGCGGCTCTGCCTCGCTCAGATATCCAATACCTTACTGAAACAGTTTTCGTACAATGAGATCCACAACCGACGGGTGGCGCTTGGTATCACCTGTGTTCAGTGCACGCCTGTTCAGCTGGAAATATTAAGAAGAGCTGGCGCTATGCCTGTGTCATCGAGACGATGTGGTAAGTTTTAGGTGATTCACTTTCCAAAAAGTTTTTAAAAGCACAATTTTTGGAAAGTAAGTTATTAACAAAATATTTAGTTCATTACCACCCAAGTGGACATGTTATTACTACAGGAATGAGATTATTTCAATTATATATTATATAAAACTGAGATTGTTCTGAAAATGCTCACTAAAGGCCATTTGGTTAAAAAGTAAAAAAAAAAATGAATTCTAAAAAAGACAATTTCGGACAATGAATAAAAAAAAAGAAGAAAAAATAAGACGAAATCTTTCACTCAAAGTATATATAGAATAATAGACTAATCAATAAATAAAGAAACAGTCAGTAATTGAATAACTTGACTAGAGTTTCCAAAATTTTTTGTATAAATATCCCAATTATTTTTTTTTTATTTTTCTTTGTGTTATGTTTATTGCATTTAATTTGAGCTTAAGTTTTTTTTTGCTATCGTGATCAAAATCTTATCAAAGAGTTTAGAAATGAATGGTTAATTGCTGCCTCCCAAATCTAAGCAATAAGCAACACGCTGTGTACTTGTTTTGTCTCCATGTTTAAAATCAATTCCCAGCGGATTATCACACTTAATGCTCTCTCCGATTGAATGTTCCTTTAATGTCTGGAGTTGTTTTATTTAAACAACGTTATAGTATATACGTAAATATATTTATACTCTTGGCAATTAATTATTGTGTTGTTTATTATGCGTAAATAATATATAAATGAAAATGTCAGCAAAAAGCGTTATCCAACTAAAATTTGGTGAGGTTTTTCTGAAAATTAAATCATATAAAAATTTCTATTTATACGGTCACAATTTTTGATCAATTACTAGTGGTTTTACTTAAATAATTTTTTTAACGAAACTATTTACATAGTTCTAAAGAATTGATTTCATTATTATAATCTGGTACAGGTATGATAACCCGTCGGGAGGCAGAGCGTCTCTGCAAGTCGTTCCTTGGCGACAACGCGCCCCCGCGTCTGCCTGACGACTTCGCGTTTGCTGTTCATCATGAGTGTGCTTGGGGCTGTCGGGGAGCTTTTCTACCAGCTAGGTAATTTAAATAGTTTGATAAAGAATAATATTAATTTTTTTTATATTTTTTTTTATAAACGATTTTAAAAATCCGAGTGTATTTGTTATTTTTTTGTGTTGTTGGACTTCTTTTTAGGAGTGTTCTTATTTTAGGTATAACTCTTCCCGAGCGAAATGTATCAAATGTGCCTATTGTGGTCTCTTCTTCTCTCCAAATAAATTCATCTTCCACTCCCATCGAGTGGGTCCTGGTGATAAATACGTTCAGCCAGACGCAGCTAACTTTAACTCTTGGAGACGACATATGAAGCTCAGTGGCAGTCCTCCGGTAGAGGTTGTTCACGCGTGGGAAGATGTTAAAGCCATGTTCAATGGTGGGACAAGGAAACGCATGCTGTCCGCTGCTAGGTGAGGATTGATATGTCACATTCAACACTTAAAGCTAAAATCAACACATCAACACTTTAAGCTATAATGTTTTAATTGACCAACATGGTCATTAAAATATATATCACGTAAAATAACAAAAATATATAAAAAGTCGTAATTGTTGAACTAGAATTTTTTGTAAAAAATGTTTTCAATACTGGTTTTTAGACTATATTTTACTTATAGATATACAAAACTCAATAATTCTCCTAAGTATAATATATTTGCCCTACTAGTTTCAATCCCTTTCGGGGTTGTTCATGAGCTCTGAGCATGTCGGAATCGCAGCGCAATATATATAATATAATATATAATTATATCTAATAGTAATCATGGATCACGAAAGTTTAAATACAAAAATGTTCTTAAGTTAGATTAATCCATGAAGTTCGGTTTAAAATTCGTCGACAGACGTGTGATTCGCAGAGAGGAGCCGGAGCCGAAGCGCGCGGCGTCCAGTCCGCCGGCGCCACCCGTGCCACGACTGGCGGACTACGTGTGGGGCGCGCGCCTGCCGCTGCCCTACGCTATACCCTGGCTGAAACCCACGCTATGGTCGCCTGGTGAGAGATTTGTATCTATCATTTCTAGATATTATGGATTGGATGGGCCATACTGTAACGATTTCAGGTTTTACAAATCTTGCAGTAAAATGATTCCCTTTACTCTACTACGTTTTAACGTTTACTATAAAATTAGTTTTTCAGCCTTCAAAAATTATTACTATAATACTATTTTTCTAACAATTAATTCGTATCCCAGGCTCGACCCGCGCACTTTGTGATCTTAGATTCCCATGTTTGTTAGATTTAAGTTTTTTATTTGAGACGTAAAAAAACATGACAAAATAGGAGTTTGTTATTACGGATCTTTAAACTATGTTAGTGAGTCTTTGAACAGGTAATGCACATTTATTAATTTTTTTAATTTGTACATTTCTTTTATTAATGCTACCCATAATTTTTTTTTAACCTAGACTAGTTCAGTCTTTATTATGAAAATACTGATAACAGGTGCACTAACAGCCTTGAGTGGTGTGGGTGGTATGGAAGAACCTCGCGCCTTCCGACCTGTGCGATCACATCGTTTGGAGTCACCTCAGTTATCGCCTACAGTATCACCTTCTATTACACCGTCCAGGTAAGCAATTCCTAAAAAGCAATAATAATTATATATATTTCCTAAAAAGCAATAATATATGAAAAAGTAAATTTTTAATTATTTATACCTTACAATACTCAGTTCTTTTTCTGATCTGCAAATAAATTTGAAATAATTGATTTTTGTTAGATCGCCAACAACCTCACCAAGACAATCCCGCTCCCCGCTCCGCTCGCCCGTTCGCTCCCCGCTGCGTTCTCCGCTTCGCTCTCCGCTCCGTTCATCGCCAGCGCGCTCCTCCAAAAGCGATCGCGATAGTGATGAGAGCGTAGATATTGAAACCACTGAGGAAGATCAAACTAGGGATGTGGTAAGTTTCATATATTGTACACTTTTTAATCCCTTGTATATATTCGTGAACGAGTTCTGTTTGCGATGATTGGTTGTTTTGCCAAATTGCAATGTTTAGTGAATAAAATCTTTGGGCAATTATATTGAATTGATTGCGATGGCTTTAGTTGTGCGTAAAAAAAAAGTGCAATATTTGGAAGTTTGTTAAACAGTGACAACAATTAAAAAAATTACCCGGCTGAGTTTGTTGTGTGGTTCTTCTCAGAACAGAGCACGTTTGGAACGCTCGTGGTCTTAACTCATAAGTTGCAGACTGTCCAGAAGGGCTTATTTATTTCGATATATATGGTATTGATATGGGCTCCTGACTCTTCAACTTTACGTAAATAACTGATCACTGATATGGATTCAAAGTGGAAAAGATAAAAAAGATAACTGCTTATTAGTACTCTTTTATTTTAAAAGATCAATTGCCAACGGATAGGTAAAGTAAATGTCTATTTTCATACACAAACTAAAACCTATAATATAAAAGATACAAACCATAAAGCATGAAAATCAATATTCAATCTTAGTTTTGTAAGTAGTATACCTTTATGGACATAAACGTTTTTCAAAGATGCAATTTAATATCTAAGTTGTAGCAATCTCATTATCTGGCAACATTCGAGCCAAACGGAGCTCGAATTGGATCCAATTTAAAAAGTCTGAGGAAAAATTTTTCCAATCACATCTTGCACGTAATCTGCGATTAGAATCCTTTTTGAGTTACTTAGTGGCATTTTATACACTACGAGTATCTACTGGGACTTGAGAGTAAGTCGGCGAACTGAATAGGGGGGATTTTAGTATAATTTTATAAAAAAACCGTATTGTAATGTATTCTTTCTATTTTATTTTATATTCTGTGTTCTATCTATAACGTATTGTTTTCTATTTGTGTTTATACTGTGTTGTCGACGCCATCTTTATCTTTACGGGTGTTACTTCCAATCCAATTATATTTAAAACATCAATATTATATTGTCTATTGGAATAAGGAATGGATTCTTGATTAATTCAAATTCAGTTTCAAACATTTGCCATTTAAGTTTCGAAGTGACATATCCCATGGGACACCATTTTGTAAAATGGCCGACGCGAGTATTGCACGTTGTAAACTCTGTAATTACTGGCGTGCCGAATTCAAATGGACTTCATTTCGGTTTTAAATAAGAGAAAATGTTTAATTTAGCACTGATCTGAATCTGCACCAATTAATTGGGGATTTTCATTTCGTGCCGCTAATACGGAAAGTTTTTCACGTACTTAATAAATGTTGAATAAGCTACGTTTTGTATAGAGCTTTTTTGTTACGTAGTATTATATTTATAAGAGTATTTATACAGTAAATAAAAATAAATCATTTGCTCATATAGTATGATAATAGAATAATAGTTCACTGAAAGAAAATGGGTCAATTTTTATTTCTTTAACAAGCATAGTACAATGAATTTGTACCGTCTATTGTAATGGAGCACACGTATGAACCTACAGGTCTACCAGGTGTTGTACGGAAGAGTTATGATTTTTATTATGTTTTTAATAAGCACTAAATTATTTATTCACATCATTATGCAATTACATTTTTAAACTAGTTTAAGATTCTGATTTGCCTAAATTTCAGTATCTACCAAATTATTATATGCCTTTTGTTGTACGAACATACTATTATATATAATAGTGAATCTGCATCGTTGTCTGTACGTGGAGCGTGTAATTAACTAACAACCCCTGTCCCGAGAGTGCACATATGTCATTCATATTAGATTCAATTAAACGTCGCCTCTGGATAGACAGTATGATTAATATGATATTGAATGTTTTAATCTTTGAAGTGTTCATAGAATTAAAAAAAAAACATACGTTAAATAACAATATTAAGATAAATAAATACAAATTTTATAAAAAAATAAAGATGTAAAATATATTTTTTAGGAATTAATTTGATATAAAATTAATTCCGTAATATTTATTACTTTTAATCAATACCAATCAGTCGTGTACATGACCTGGGAATGACAGAATGGCCTATTATGACATCATACTTATCAAAATAAGCCCTTCAGTTGAGACACTCTCAAACTTAATGCTAAGGCTATGGGCGTTCCAAAAACGATTGGTGTGAGAAGAACTACACAACAAATTTAGCCAGGTACTGTTTACTGTGATCATTGTTTTACGCAAGTCAAAATATGTAATAAACAATTTGCGAACAATCAGACAAAACTTTAATTTAATAAAAATTAAAACTATTTGTTTGAGATCGATCACACAAGTGTGTATCAGCCTTAACTATTCCTAACTAAATCAAAAATCCTAACAGAAATACGAAGATAGTAATATTATTAAACAAAGTTGACAAGAACTGAATCGCACAACAAATCCGATTGCGTGCACGTACAGTACAGTGATTTATGCCGACATCAAGTGGTGCAATTGAATCGTGTAACAAAGTATCCATTAAGTACGTGAGGTGTGTACGAACATCGCTTTGTAGTTTAATGCGTGTTTTGAGGATTAGGTGATGTGTCTTTGTGATTGGGACGTTTTGTTTTCTTAAACTCTAGACTTTGAAATAAAACTACTTTAGGAATATAAATTGTGTTTATTATTACATTTTTAACTAAAACCCGACGTTTCGAATGCTTTGCAGCAAACGTGTTCGCGTTAATACGATATGTGTCTGTCACTGACCGTTCCAAAAAAAAGTATTTTTTCAAATGTCTACTTGTGAAAATTTAAGAAAATACTCTAGACTTTGTTTTTATTTCATTTAATATTAATTTATATGTCGATTTGTAGATCTATTTGTAGACAGTTCCTTATATATTATATTGCCAGGCAGCAGCTGCTGTAATGCCTTGTATAGTTATATTTTCTTTGATATAATAATTGAAACATTTTTCGTAAAAACGGAGAGAAAACTTACATTCAATCCTTTCACATGAAATAATCTCCGAAAATTCATATATAACTGACGTCATCAAAAGATATCAAAGTTTAACTTTTACTGAGTTATTTGTTTTTTTATTTATATAAAATATGTTAAGTTCAGTTATTATTCTATTTGATACAATGCATCTGTGCGTTTTTTATTTCTCGCGGTTAAAATAGATTATACTGTCTACGAACTTCGCATATGTAGAATTGAATTATTTAAATGTTAGTCTTATACTTAAATATATATGAAATATTATATGTTAATAAGTTGCAACAAATAGTATGTTTATAAAAAAATATTTATCATTGAATACTTTAGATTATAATGTTTTCTTTAAAAGCTTTTATATAACTATAAACTAAATATGTAATCTAATATTATAACTTCATTCATTAAACATTTTGACTAATATTTTAATTTAATTTAAACGTACACAATCATGTTTTTAATGTATTAAATCGCTTTCAGTTTACCGTCCTCTTGTTTGTGAACACGCCCTTATTTGAACATTGTACTTGTGTTTTTAAGCTTCATAGGGTTGGCATTCTTTTAATATGTATATGAGCCTTAATAACCTGCTCGAAGGTTATTACAATTTATACACATCTTTATCTTAAGTACATATAATAGTAGGTTTAGTAAAGTTACCCTTTTGTCTGTCTGTGTGCATTTGGTGCCAAAGTTGGTTCCAATATTGAATCCAATATTGGTTCAAATATACACCACAGGTATCCATCCAGTGCAACTCAAGTCGTTGGTATCCACCAACGACTCTTGATTTAATAAGGTCGAATCTTTGGGCGGCGGGCACACGTTTTGTGTCTCTTAAAAGCAGGTCTTAGTTTTTTAATGCGACAAACATACAAATAAATATCTTTGTTTTTAGAGCTATCTATATATATATACTTTTCTTGTTATAAAGTGTATATCAACAGAGCCTCTATAAAATCAGACGAAAAATCAAAAGAATAAATTAACTAATTACATTTTAATTAATTTACTGTAAAACCAAACAAAGCTTTTAATAACTTTAAAGCGCTTCGAGCGCTGAGCTAAGCCGCTTTCAATCTGGACCTGAATCAGGTTTAGAAATAATCTCAATACCCATCAGATTTGAAGCTGAGTGATTAAACATTTGAATATTGTTGCCGGATTACTTTGTTTGTCTGACTTGGATTTATTTTGTACTAGCTGCGCACCGCGGTCTCATTTGCGTATCTTTTACAGCCTTTGTTATGAACCTGTCTCTCATAATCAGACAGAAATATTCAAATCAATCATAGTTTCGAAGTTTAGGGCTTTTAAACAAACAAAATTTTTTTATTTATAATATTTAAGTATATATAAAAATCAATTGCTGTCTGTTAGTTTCCTTACAACGGTTTAAATGAATTGATAAATTTTGTTTCATTAAACATTTTTAAACTCTAGGTTAAGTTTAACTGGTAAGTAATTAGACAAAAAAGGAGTTAAAGAAATTTTTCTTACTTTATAACTAATATTAATTTGTATTAACTTTCATGATCTCTTATTATCTATAGATATAGATAATAATATTAATTTGAACTTTTGTAAGTATATTTATTTATTAATATATAATATATAAGATTTTAAATATTATAAGGAACACTAAGTTCATATAATATAGCAATATTATGATATTGTTTATTTAGTGTCGATTATGAGTGATTAAATAATTTCCAAGGACCCCTAACCCTTTGAAGGATTAACAGAAGGGCTGTTTAGGCGTTGATTACAAGCCGTGACGTCATCACAGCTCCTCGCCTTTATGTACAATGCCTTAAAACAATTAGGAAGATTATACAAATATAATCCTTAAAACTCTATTTTATCTTTTCTTTTCTTATTTTATCTTTATTTTATAGAAAGATAACAACGAAATGTAATGCTTAGAAGCATTCTTTAGATAGTATTTCAAATTTTTTTTTTTTTTATAAATATTGTATAAAAAACAACAAAGTATACAGTATTCATCATCATATACATATTCATATACAGTAATCATCTTTTCTAATTAGTTAATAACATGTAATATTATTTATATCTTAAACATATATAGTACGTTCGAGCCCTGACCGTGTTGATATAATTTCGTTATATTTTTAAAACTAAACATACTTAAAGATTTAAAGAGCAACTAGGAGCGCGAACCAGACCTCAATTTTGATTCGCAAAATCTCTGTATTTGTTAGCATATTCAGTGAAGCGAGGTGCAAGCAGCACCGAAGTTGAACTTACGAAACGTTTACGCATTCTGTCCTCAACAATTTCTCAACATGAGACATATTATTACATATTTAGACTTTTTTATTTTGAAAAATTTTTGGATATTTTTTTGAACTACTACCTAGCTAGTGTGAAAAATTTGGAAATTTTCAGATATAAAATTTTTGATTGATACTTGCACAAAAGATGAAGAAAAGTCTCTCATAGAGAGCTTCGCTCGATCCGCTCGTTTCGCTCAATAAATTCGTTTATACTAATAAGGTATTAGTATAAACGAATTAATATCAGTTTACTGTCAAAAAATAAATATATATAATAAATAAAGAATATTTCATGAAATAATTACATTACACTAATGTACAGTACAAAATTTAATAAAACAAAAACCCCTCCGATAACAATCTAGAACTTTAATCGAATTGTTTGAACAAGTCGATCGTTATCAGAAATATCAAGAAATATATGAATTTTTAATATTCAATTCCTTATAACAGACAGTATTCCATTATCAAATAATGTTTATTTATATATAACAATGCTTTAAAACGCTTGTTGTCTATTCTACTTGATAAAACGAACGATAATAGCGTTATATCAATAATCATTCTATTCTTTAACATGTCACTTGTCTACCTCAAGCAGTCTAACAGACAATATTGTATTAAAAAAATTGTAAATTTGTTTATAACAATGCCTAAGACAAATGACCAGCGCTTGTTGTCTATTCTACTTGATAAAACGAACGATAATAGCGTTATATCAATAATCATTCTATTCGTTAAAATGTCACTTGTCTACCTCAAGCAGTCTAACAGACAATATTGTATTAAAAAAATTGTAAATTTGTTTATAACAATGCCTAAGACAAATGACCAGCGCTTGTTGTCTATTCTACTTGATAAAACGAACGATAATAGCGTTATATCAATAATCATTCTATTCGTTAACATGTCACTTGTCTAGCTCAAGCAGTCTAACAGACAAAATTGTATTAAAAAAATTGTAAATTTGTTTATAACAATGCCTAAGACAAATGACCAGCGCTTGTTGTCGATTCCACTTAAAGAAACGAACGATAACAGTGTACCTTATATCAAAAAAATCATTCTATTCATTATTGTAAATGTCACTTGTCTAGCTCAACTATGTTTAAGCGACAAATCTTTATGAGAATATTTTCTATATATTTAATACTCCCTTACATTGTAATAAAGACCCACAGTTGAAAATACCGCTGTGACATTTAGTTTTTATTTACGAACCTCATTTTGATGACATTTCAATTTATTTTTATTGGCGCTTCTCGGAACATTAATTTTGCTATTCATGACATATGGACAATAGTTTTATTAATGTCAAATATATAGATAATTAAAACTTTTAACTGATTGTAAGATTGTAACCTATTTTTATAAAAAATAAAAAAAGTTGAAATAAACCAGTGAATAAAGTCCACCAAAGCTGAAAAATCGTTTTTTAGTTGGTTTGGTTTTCATCAATCAACTACAAGAATTATAAGTTTGAACAAAATCGGTTCAGTCATTCATTAACCTATCCTTCCAACTTTGACCCTTCATAACTTTTGATCAACAAATCAGTCAAACCTAAGACTTTTTTGTACTCAGTAGGTCAAGATCTGTCAATAGGGTGATTTTCATGATGTTCATCATTAGTCAGGGGTATTAATATAATCTTTATAATGATTTTTTTCCAAAAACGGATGAACGAAAAGTTTGTCCATGTTTAAAGAGTAACTCTAAGGAATGGTAATAATATTGTATATATTTTTATTTTCCGTACTATAACTATATCTAAAATATAAAATTTTCGTGTCACAGTGTTTGTATCCAAGCTCCTCTGAAACAGCTTGACCGATTCAAAGAAAGTTTGTGTGTTTCAGCAGGTCTGAAAATAGGACGTAAACTCTTTTTTCATCCCCAAGTGATAAGGATGGTCCACCCCAATTTTTAAAATTTTTGAATATTTTTAAAAATATATTTTGATGATTTTACATAAAAAAAAGTAAAATTTATTGTCTCCCTTCTATTACCAACCCCTATATTTTAATAGCGATATATGTAATTTAATATTTTGTAACTCTTTATAAGACAAAATAACGTTTACATCGTCAGCTAGCATGAGATATATATTTTATAAAGCATTTTATTTTGAAATGTTACTAAAAAAAATTTATATTATTAGGCAGGACACAAAGTTGAATATATGATTTTCATTTAAAAATATCAAAACCGGCTCTAAGTTCGTGTATTCAAAATTAGCTTTGACATAATTTTAATTCTATCATACTCAGGTACAAAGTCATTTGAACATCACTTTAATGTCACATGAAAGTCGATAGTCACAGTATGACTCGCGTGTTACAAAATAATTATGCAAGTTAATAACTTCTTGATTTATTTATTGAATAAAACACCGTTGATTCAAATAACGCGATACTTATATAATTACAATGAACGCGCTGTGATTGTGAATTATTTATAAAAGCTGTAGAGCTAGGCTTTACTAGAGGTGACAAATACATCTTTTCAAACGCTAGAGTTGCTCTTCGTAGTAATATTAATATTACTGCCAAATATAATTTCTTAGATTAGATTAGATTTGTTTAATTTTGTTTTTAAATCGTATGTAGACCTAAAAAATATTTTTTTTATATAATATTGGAAGACAGGATATAAAATAGATCAGAGTTGCCAAAAGTTTTATGTTTTAAATTGATTCAATGAATTATTTTATTTTCAAAAATTGAACAAAAAAATATTTTTTTGATTTGATTGACAAAATATAAAAATTAAAACCTTTTAAATAGAACAAAATCCATGAACGAAATGAATGAAAGGAAGGAACAAAATTACTTAATATTTTAGAATAAATTTCAGATCTATATTATATTATAAAATGTTCTGTATTATTAGGTATTTAAAAGTATTTATAAAAAAAAAAGTTTTTTTAATATAATAAGCATATACGATAAACCATTTCTAATAATTATTAGTGCTATCAGTAAACTCGATAGCTGTAACAGTGAACTATAATAATTACTGCGAGGTCTGTGTTGTCAATATCAGATATCAATGAAGTTTAAACAACACAGCGGCTCACAACTTATTATAAATAATACATCTCTATTATTAAATATTATTTCACGTATTTAATATTGACAATTTTTTTTTCAGTATCTATATATAAAATTCATTATAAATAAAATTAATATATATTACAAAAAATATATATAAAAACAAAGTGAAAAATCGCGTCCGCACAAACAAACAATTATTTAGTATCATCCCTTATAAGTCGTGTCTTGAAACAAATAATTATAATTATAAAATAAGTTAAACACAATTTATATATTATAATAAAAAAAATATTATTATAATAACTGGCTAAAAGCACTTATAAAGAAATTAATCTTTTTAGCTTAATTTAGTTTCAAGTAAAAAGTTTTCTATTAAGGATTTTTTTATTTAAAATTGTTTATGATACCTATCTCCATTTTAAAAAATTAATTTTTAAAAGACCTTTAATCGTAATAAAGTTTCAAATATATAAATATCCGGCTGTACTCACGTTATTATTATCGTGAACTTCAAGCTCAGAGCTCATGAAGGACCCCGAATGGGTTCGAAAGTATTCGGGAAAATTCGGATATATAATAGTAATCATGGATTAGGAAAGTTTACATACAATTTAAAAAATGTTTCTCTCACCTGTATTTTGATAGCAAAGCTTTATTAGTTAAGTGATAGTTATTACATTAATTGGTAGTTCGTGTTACATCTGATACAATCCTGTCTCTCGCGTGTGTTATTCAAGTACAAGTTACCACGAAATGGGAAATCGATTTAAAAATCTATATTAAATATATATATTATAATAATCGTTCCGGACTGTTAATCGTATTATTTAGTTTATATTTTTCATCGATAGTTTATATTGTACTCCTTAATTATAGTTATTTGTCCATTTTGTGTATATGCATTTAAAAAAATACTTATATATTGAATTAATGTCCAAAAAATACTATAAATCTAAACACCGTCGCTTAAAACAATAGATATATACTATTGCAAATCCCTAACTGATTGACCAATTTTCAGAGATGTTCATGGCCATGTCGTACAATCCCCAAACCTCGTCCTGATGAATGGGGAGCGCTGGTGCCGAAGGTGGAGAGAGAGGAGGAACCCTGGCGTTTACCGGATCTGCGTCCACCCTTGCATTATATGCATGATCGTGGTAAGAGAAGAAAACATACCATCAGTAATAAATTCCTAGATACACAGATTTTAATGTATGTTTGAATAGTTAGATAGTTATAATAAATCATAAATACAATCGCTAAAGCATGAAAGCCTAAAATATCGAAAGATTGTCAAATACGAGTTAGATTGCAAAAATTGGGTCATCGCAAAAGAAATAATAATACGTAGATCAAAAACTAACTGAAAGACGGACAGAAAGACATCCCAGACAATCTTACAAAGATTATTTCGTGATTTAATAAATGTATCTTTTGTGGCACATATATGTTAATCTTCATCCATTCTTAATAAAAGACAATAACACAATTAATAGACGTTTTAAATAATCTAACGCCATGTTTATTTGTGAGGCGTTTCCTCTAATTGCTCGTTACATGCCACCGCAATTAAATACAGATTAGACTCCAAGGCGACGGGATCGATATACAGATGCTCTTAATTATACATTTGTCTACGTTTTGTGTACATTGATATAATGTGTATCGGTATAATTGTATTATGAATTAGTTGTTTGTATATATATACAGAACTAGCATCGGAAAGAGTAGATAGATACCTATTTTTTTCTAAACTAAATTTATCGATATTTTTTTTTATTTTTTTATAGAATACAGTTGAAGAAATTTTAAGCATAAAAAAATATTATATATATATGTAAATATGTATAATATTTATTTTGCAGTTGTATTTCCATTTTTAAGTGCACTATTACTTCTATTGAATATGTCATTAAAAAAAATGATATTAATAGGATTTTTATTTGCATCAAGTAATATATATTACAAAACTGAAAAAACAAATGAAAAACAACTGCAAAATAAATATTATACATATTTACATTAGTCAAAATAAATGACATTTAAGTATATTTTATTATATCTACGTTATATACTTTTATTAAATCACTTATAAAAAACAAAAAGTATGAATATTATTGAGAAAATACTTTTTACAGAGAGAGAGAGCTGTGCAGCTTGTGTGGCGCCTCTAACGCTGCTACCGCCACCTGCACCTGCGCCGCATTAACTATGTAACAAACTACGCCACTAAGCAGCAATAATAGTTCAAGAGTTTTGTAGTAGATGGCACTGTAATAAAAATGTTTAGCACTAATGTCGCCATAATGCTTTACTCCAAAAATATTAGAATTAATTAATTGTTACCAGTCTAGTCATAGTTATGTAGACTAATAACTTGTAGATACCTGTTTTATCTTTAGGATAGAGTAACAAAGCAATGAAAATGAATGAATGAATTTGATTCATAGTTTTTAAATATAGTGTAAACCAAAAATTTATTACTAACTTACCAAAGATATTTTCTTGTCGGAAAGTATTCATGATTAAACAAAATAGATTGTAAATACTAAATTAATAAAGATTTGTGTTCTAGTCAAGTGAAATTATTTTATTTGTAATATTATATTCATTAGTATATAATTGGTAATGTAATTTAATGCTTTATGTAGAATGCCTAACAAATCATATTATTTCGATCCTAAATACATATCATAATTTGTATGTAGATATCGTATTGCATTAGGAATTAAAAAAGCTGCACTACAATATACATAAAAAAGATAACAAATTAAAATGTAGTTTTATTATCTGTTTGCTTTTGCCCCTTGCTTCACTCGCGTTAAAGATTATTTTAAATAAACTAGTAACTAATCTAATAGAAAGTGACATTGTTCTTGCGCCGTTTGGTGTTGATAGTGTCTCCCTTTTTTTTTAAGTTCCTTGTGTATACAGAATAAAAAGTTACAAAACTTTTTTAGCGATGTTATATCTGTTTTCAAATTACAAACGAATGCATCCAGTATTATTTTTTTGTGATTGCCAAACAAACATAAAAATATTTCAACATTTCATCCACATATATATTATTAATAAGATAACAGAATTAATAAAAACTAAACACTTATTTTGTCTGTCTTTACCTTTTTAAATATCCACGCTAATGACTCCCTAAAAAATTATAGAATTTATTTCCGATATTCAGAGACCTTTTCTTAGTATATTCAGGACATAAGGATCTGAATCTATATATGAGTGCATTTTGTTTTTAACTCCTAATATTCAGCCGCTCCGATCCTTGAGGATGACATAAAAACAACCATTTTCGACTTACAAAAATGATTATTGTGTTTATTTACATTAAATGGTCTTAAATGATATATTAATTTAATTTAACATAAAATAAAAAAGAGAAATGAAAGACTGTTTTTTTATAGGTCACTTTAGATGTATGTGAGGTTTATTTAAATATCGCGTATCGCGTATCGGACTTTATCGCGTAAATATATTTTAAGGTACGATACCTTTTTATTTATCCGACGTTTCGATTGAATTGCACCGATAGTGCAAGTCAACCCGTGACCATGATACTTAATCGATTTTTGCAAAATGATTAACTGTTATAAAAAACATATTCGATAACCTAAAACCTATTAAATAAAAAATATGTAAAAAAGTTGGTACTAGATTATTCTATGTCTTAAACTTGTTTTTTGATAAGTAAATATTCATATATGTTGAATATTATAATAATGTTGAATATAATAATAACGTTTTAATAATATAAAAGTATAAATTGTACATATTATACCTCCACCTGCTATTTTCAATCTGTTTACATTATATTCAATAATTATACTAAGGTTTACATTTTTAACCTATATAAAATTCTTACTATACTATTTTCAAACTGGCAATATTATATGTCAACTGTCAAAGTTCAATCAGTGTCAAACTTTGTTGTCTATTCCTTTTCCTGCTTAAAAATCTATTGAGAGGTTGGTTTCGTATATCCGAAATCTGTTTTAATCTAAATAAATACTAAAATATAATAAAAAACCGCCTGTGATATCAAAGGATGTAGTGCAATGATTTTAGATATATGTCTATTTTAGTGTTTCTGTGATAATTCATCATTTTTAGATAATAACCTAAGTTCGTGTTTGTGACATAAAACCGCTCTGTTTCAGTAACAAAAATGGGTCGTTATTCTCGTGAGCCTGATAATCCCGCCAAATCATGCAAGGCGCGTGGCTCAAACCTACGTGTTCACTTCAAGGTACATGTCAATTATTATTTTATAATCAAACTTCCACATGTACTGTTTACTCATAGTAAATGTCAAATGATTTCAGAACACATACGAAACAGCTATGGCAATTAAGAAGCTCCCGCTTCGTCGTGCTGTACGTTATTTAAAAAATGTAGTAGACAAGAAAGAATGTATACCATTCCGTCGGTTCAACGGCGGTGTCGGCCGATGCGCTCAAGCCAAGCAGTTCGGAACTACACAGGGTCGCTGGCCGAAGAAGTCAGCTGAGTTCTTACTCCAGCTCTTGAGGAACGCTGAATCTAATGCCGAGTTGAAAGGATTAGATGTTGACAGGCTTTCAATTGATCACATTCAGGTTCGTAAAATCTACTAATATCTTTGTGCAGTGTCCATAACATAGTTACAATTTGGATAGGACATTGTTAATCATAAAATATTAATCCACCAATTGTATATTTAAGAAAATATATTTGATAAGTTTAACCTGACATTCAAGTTTATTGAAGACTAATAGATTTCACATTATGGACCATCTATTTGCTACCTTATTAGAATAAATATATTATATTATATATATTATATAGTTATGGTTAATTTTGGATTTAAACTTTGTGTTCATTTATATTTCATGTATGGAAACTGATTCTTTCCAATATAAATATTAAAAATATGTTTCTGTTAATGGTTTTTTAAGGAATTAGTTAACCTTTTTTTATATGAACTTCGTACCGACTAACTTAAACTGAAAATTTCACTTATTATTTTTTAGATCTAACTTATATTGTCATGTAATAATGTCTTTTTGGGTTTCTCTTTTACTTTTAGTGATTCTTTAATACATAGCTTAATTTTCTAATATATACATATGTTAATTACATATGTATTGACTATAAAAAGATGTGCAATTGTCTTGTCAAGTTGTATTATTAATTTATTAATATTTTTTCATTTTGAATCAATACAATTTTTCACTTGCATACATTAATTTGAAGAGTTCCTATTTTGATACTATACTTTTAAAAATAAGACCTGGACACTCCGACTAGGGCTACAAGGGTTCCAAACATGTCCTAGTATGAGCAGAACTTCTCAACAAACTCACCCGGTTATTTTATTTATTGTGATCATGGTATCAAGGGTCAAAAAATAAATTTTGTTTTGCAAATAACAAGAAACAAAATTAGGAAACACTTTTGACTCATCATTACATATTTTTAAAAAATAATGATTAATATTAAAACCCATTAATTGCTTGACTCCTTAATAATATAAAAATGTGTTATGTATATAAATTTGTAGTTCCTGTGTAGCAAAAATTAAAATTTTACTTATGAATATCATACTCCAGTTGCATGGTTACAAAAGTATAGGTTCATGGAGCAGATTCTGAAAGAAACTCCATTTACACTCGTTAAACTTATTTATGTAATTGCAATCAATATTAGTGGTGACAATTTGATATTTGATTTGTGAGAATAAATTAGAATTCAAGTCATGTATGGTAACTAAAATAAGGCTTTGTAAGTAACTGAAACTCCACTAGTTTTACTATGATTTCACATTTATGATTATAAACATATTATTAATTTTATTATATTTTAATTATAAACTAATAGTCCATACCAAATAAGGGGATAATATTAAGTTTCAATTTCAATGTAATGAAAAATTCAATTTATGACTATTAGGTAAAGAAAAATCTAGTTATCTTATTATTAGGTAGTAGGTTATTTGCCAAAGACAACTTTGAAAAGATGATAAGTTATTAAAGAACATAATTCTGTTAGTTTAATTGGATATTAATTTATGTAGTTACATAATTAGTACAAAAGAAATATTTGCCTATCTTGCTTGACAATGTATGGTTCATGGTACATCCTGTTTTCAGAAGGCATAAATCAAATGTAACATACTTTTCAGTAGGGTAACTTTATGGTTATTCTAATTTTTGTTACTTACAATACTTATAACACGTATTTTTATTTATTTATTTAATTACATATTTCGATACAATACTTTTAGTAATTCTTGGTGTCCTAAAACTCGAGTTATATAGAGACACTGCACATTCCTCTTAGTATTAGTAAAAAAATATTTATTTTTACTAATATAAATTTAAAAATTCAATATTAATATTTAAAAACTATGACATTATTAATTTAATACAAATAAATTAAATATAAATTTTAACTACTGTATTCTTATATATTGTATTCTTATGAATCCATATGTTTTCTCGTAATTGTAATGTGTGCTTACAAGAGAAAACTTATTTTTTTAGGTAAACCGCGCCCCCTGTCTCCGGCGTCGTACCTACCGTGCCCACGGTCGTATCAACCCTTACATGTCATCCCCCTGCCACATTGAGGTGTGTCTGAGTGAGAGAGAGGACGCTGTGGCCAGAGCGGCACCAACTGACGATGCTCCTAAAAAGAAGCAATCCAAAAAGAAGCTCGCTCGCCAAAAGGAAAAGATGATGAGAGAATAATTTAAGGGTTAATAAATGACTTACTACAATTTTTGTTTTTATTTGCTGATGAAATTGTTTTACATTTACTGTATGTTTGTCTTAACATAATTGTTTAAAATTTACCAAAATTATTAAGGGATTAATGCCAAAATATATCAAATAATTTATCGTTTTATATAGGAACATTTTCTTTTCTATATTAACCTTGCATTTTACCAAGAATTATGGCCGCGTTGGTCTTTGCCTTTTGAGAAAATGAATGTCAGATTTAGCACAATTCACAGATAACAAAGTTTGCTAATTGAAATGAGCAGGGAAAAAATATTGTAAACTTTTCAAGTAAAATACTGATATATTAATAATTTTATCGCGTAATCATTTTTTTCTTAAGGATGATATTTCAAACTGCGAACACAAATATTCATTTTTCTGTTTTAAAATTTGAACTTCATTGCGTACTTTGTTAAGATTTTTTTCTAAGTAATAGTTTTCTTCTGCTAATTTAGCAGCATTAGTGCTGGCTTCCGTACGTTTTCTCAGAGATAAGGTAATTTGATGTTGCAGTAACTCATTTTCTCCTTGTATCGATTTCAGTTTATCGTAGGTTCGATGCATTAGTAAAGGTCCCTTCACTAAATTTAAAGGTGTGTACTTAGCTTATTGTTTGATTCCTTTAACAGACTGGCCTCTATTTTGGCTTCCTGTAACTTTCTTTTAATGTTACCGTTTTTTTCGTTTAATTCTATAGCTCTAGACATTTCTTGGTGTTGCTTGTTCGTTGCATCTAGAAGTTCTTCGCGGAGTCGTTTATTCTCTTCCAATATTGTTTTTAAATTAAAATTCAAACTGGTTCCTGGGCTGTTATTTCTGTGGCTTTTATGTAATTTCATTATAATTTATAACTTATTGATTTTGGATATTATTTTATGCAAATAGGAAGTATGAGTATGAATTGTGTCAATAAATGTGAGAATTGGAATTGTCATTTAATAAATGTTACTGTGAAGGTTCTATACATTAATTAAAAGTGATAATTTTTAATTATATTAGTTGCGTAAATAAAAGAAAAAAACGTGTAAGTAAAAGTAACGTGTAACTTACGTTAAGTTAAACTATTTAATATTGAGGTTGTTTAGCTTAAATATGTTTAGGTTATTTCTTACAGTGTTTGTATCATTATTTAATCCAACAAAGAAGGTTATAGTTTATACCCAAATATAGTTAGCATTGTGGGTTCGACAGAGAGAGGAGTAACCTCCGTTAAGAAGAGAAAGTTAAGTCAGACAGCGGTTTACCCTCCCAAAATAAGTTTTCAATTAAAAAAACCAAAAAAAATCTCTTGTTAGTATTACAAGACCTTTTTGAATGAAGATCCTATATTATTTAGTAGTAGGTGAAAGTGTGTTATAGTGTAGAGATTGTGGTTCGGTACTGAATGGAAAAAAACACAAGTGTCGATGTTGTTCTTTTGCCACATCCATAATGTGCCTAAATATAATATAAATGATGATTGCCTTATCGCTGCGCAAAAAATGCTTAAAAATACAACAATATCAAAGAACAAAAAAAAACCTGAAACGGAAATGTATTGCATAGTATTTGTGGCGCTTCGTTCTTAGTTGTGAAATTAAATGATTGAAAAATATGGCTTGCTCATAACGGGACGCTTTGTTAGGCTTGAAACTCTCATTTAAATTCTACCTCTTCAATAAAATGACGATAATAAATACTAGATAGTAATATAGCAACAAATTTGCTGTTTGTGCCACTATTGTCACATATTTTTCACTCTATTACTCTCCTTAAAAAATATCCATATTCAAGTAAACAATATTTTAATTCATCAAACCGATTTACTCTACTAGTTTGGAACTCATTCGGGGTTTATTCATGAACTCTGAGCATAGCGGAATCGCGGCGTGAACAGTGAATACAAAGGAACAGTGAACAATAAGGACTCCGAATGAGTTCAAAATTGTTCTGGTAAATGGCGATTATAATAACATGAGTAAAGACGGATAATTATGTATCCGTAATCACGAAAGCTTAAATGGAAAAATAATTGACCCTAAGCGAAATATTTCCCGTAACTGGACGCACCATGCTACAGATAGTCAGTACCCTGTCCTATTCGCATTTCGCAGTTGCTCTCTAAGTCGCACGCATGGCACACGCTCGCGCCGCAGCTGTCTTTTGCGCGTGGGCGCTGTTTGCAAATATAGTTGCAATACCTGCCCCCCCCAGACGTGCGGACACTAAAGGTATTTCAAAACTTAAAATTATATTTGATTTTACTTTTGCAAAAATAATTATTTTTTCTTAAATTACATTTTAATTTCTTGAAGTCTGGAAATACATCATATAACTTGATTATAATTCAGTTAAATTTCTTATAATATTTGTAATTACTATTACAAAAAAAGTTATTAAAAGTTGATAGAATTAGTCTTTATATGTAGTATTAGGGTTTCTTCACTCTCACTGATATAAATAAACAACATTCCATAAATAAAAACCTGAATTAAATAACGCTAAATGTCTCTTAACTTACAAAATATATATTATTCAAAAATATATAATATATATTTGTATATTTTTTTTTTAATTTTATCGCAATATACATTCTATTTGGTTCAAGACCCTCACGTTACGTATTTAGATCATTGACATCAAAACCGACCAGTGGCCAAGCGGTGCCTTTGATGAGTTACTGACCCATATGACAACCCTACACACCGCACTAGGCAACACCTGTGTTTACATGACCCCTTTTTTGTGAGTTTTGTAAATATACCACTAAATATTCATTAAAAAAAATCGCAATTATTTTACATTTATAAAAACAAAAGTGTTCCTGTGATAAATCTCTAAGTAAATAAATAAAATTACCTTTAAATAAAATTATACTATCGTTTTGAAAATATCCAAAGCAAAATCTCTCATCTAGCTTTAATTAATTTATTTTTAGTCACAATTTGGTTTATAAATAATATTTTTAAATTTTAATAAAGATTTTTGTTTAATTAATTATTTAAACATAGAGGCTTATTTTTTTGAAAATTGAGTTATTCAGAGTTTTTTTTTATTATTACTTCCTCCATTTTAGCTTAAAATGAAGATACATTAATTAGTGTACTAAATGAGATAGATGTTGAAGGCTCCATAGAAAGTCTAACATGTATTTGTACATAAATAGGAACTTCTTAAATTATGTCTATTTTTATTTTTTATTTTTTTATATATTAATATTTCAATAGTATATACAATTAAATTAATAAACCCACAAAGTAATACCAAACTGAATTTCATTCTACATTTTTTCATTCATAAAAAACAAATTGCTCTTTACCGTTTACTAATTCAATTTTATGACCTATAAATGATTTAGGGAGAACCTACTTAGTTATATGTGACCTCTTTTTTGACCTCTATTTTTTTATCACTTCTTTATTATCTTTGTACCAGTGACCTAATAAATTTTGAAAGCCCAGTTTATATCCACATTGAATTATTTATAAATGAATTGAATGGGAAACCTATTAATTATAAGGTATTCTTTTTTTTTGTAAGATAATTTTGAAATAAAATTTCACGTTACTAGACACTTTAATTACTGGCAGAGACTGAACGCTTTGTTTTCTTGAATATTAAAAATATTTTTATTAGTTAGTTAAATATTTAAAATAAACTATACTTTTAGAGAGCTTAAGTCAAAATTATATTCACATGGAAAAAGTAGGATGCCAGAATAAAAAACAAATTCACAAACAGTTATTTGTTGCCCCACGAGACTGATGTTGTGGTAGGTCGTTGTGGAACTTTAATCCAATTAATACGATATACGGAACATTATTACGATATATGGAACTTTAATTCGATAAACAAACGCTGTTTGCAATGAATATACACAATAGGTTCAACCAATCTACGAAACATATATAAAGAATTAAAACATCATTTATACATCATTTTTGTGACTTAACATGACTTTTAAGAAAAAAATAATTTTATCTAAAATGCAAAGCATATCTATACTATCATATATGACTAAAATAAGCAGGTTAGTGTATCTGTACTCGTTACCTACAAGTGATAAATTGTACTTCCTTAGTTATTATGTACTCTCGAGTCGGTCAGATTGTTTCGTGAGAATTAGGGATTACTTCATAAAGGGTGTCTGTTCTGTTGTTTATTGTTACTTGTGTGACGTTTATGTATTTTATATAAATTTTCTTATATATCAGCATAAGCCAAAACAACTTCAGTATCTTCGTTTACTTTTCATTTCTAAAAAAAACATGTTTTATAGAGTTAAAGTCATATTTTTTCTTTAAAGATGTATATATTGGCATAATTTTATTTTTATATTTTAGGCTACCAGCTGTAAAAAAATATTTTTTATAAAGTTAAACTTTTTAGAAAATGGTACATTGTGGTACGTGTTTTAGACTGAGCTACTGAGAGTAATACCACCATTAAAAAATATAAATGAAATAGTTCGTCCGCGGGTAGAACCGCGAGTTACATATAGTATTATATATAGTGAACTTATATACAGTATATTAAAAGCGATTTTCATTTATTTGCCTCTGTTAGGAGTGGAATGTAGATTATCCATTTGTATGGTTTGTTAAGTTAATAATCTAATTGTAACTATTGTATTTGCAATAATTAATCTATTTAAGAAAACAGAAACATTGCATATATATTTTTATCACGATAGAGAGACATGAGACCTTAGTCTGTTAGAAGTCTACTAATCTGTGTTGCTCCCAAAGATTATTTTCCTATTGCCATAATAAAAGTAGATTAAGTGTTTTCTCTCCTTTTTATGTTTCCTTCTCTTTCTCTTTCTCTCTTGTTCTATAACACATAATAGGAGAACCTTGAGTTATGCAAGTATGTATACTTTAGTTAGACGTAGTAGTTTTTACACCGGCCTCTTAAGTGAAAAATAGTACACCCACCAGGAAACAGCTTTAACTACAGTACATTTGCATATTTATGACTGTTTACGATCAGTTGTTGTTCAGATTCTTTATTATTAACAACCAGAGATATGTATCGGGAATGAAAAAATATTTAAATATAAAAAATATTTCATGTTAAATAAAACTTTCATCCTGTTAAACTTTCATTCTATAAAAGTCTGTCCAAGTGTATATTTTAAAGAATTATAAGAAATAAAAGGAGACTTGAATACTGGGTTTGGTCAATATATCTAATGGTTTATATTTTAGGATGAGAGAAAATAATATTTACGACTCCAACTTCATTTTAAATTCAGATAACTGATATGTATCAAGATTAATCCGGTTAACAATTTACATTTGGTTTTAAACTTCATCGAATTTGAATACGTTTTAAGGTTATGAGTACACATTAAAATAATAAAAACAGATTAAACTGTCTTATCTATATTGTTAGTGCTAACTTTTAAAGTATCGCGTTGTATAAAGTATTATTATTTTTACTGACGTCAGCCTGATGTCAGCCTGATGTCAGCCTGTGACCACGGCCGGTGCAACCTGGTCCAAACATCAGGCAATTAAGGAATATGTAATACTTATTTCGCGTGTTAATTGCCGTTAATAAAATAATAATATTATTTAGTATTTAGCAAATGCGCTACTATCTGTACAAAAGCGAGATTGCTTCTATGATTCTTGTGATGTATTAATAATTACATATAGCGTTAATATTTACCAACCAGCAAGTGTCTTATTTCTGAAAAAAAACATTGTTAAATCTATCTATATACACGTATTCAAATAGTGGCGTAAATACATAAATACCTATATTGAAAATTACTGAAAAAAAAGGTACTGCTATTCAGAACCAGGACTCCGCTCTCTTTCTCACCTTGTTTGATTCTCTCTCTCTCTCAGACGTAGTAGGTGGCAACATCATTTCCTAAACTAACTGCTCCTGCGGTGTCGTTCGCGTAATATTAGTTTAACGTTTTAATAAGCGAAATTCGTATTAATTTCAAAGAATTTTTAACGTAGTATTTTTAGCGACATCTAGTTTGGGACATCAAAACTAATGTATAGGATCTTTGCATTTTCTATATTTTTTCTGTGGTATTTGTAATATAAAAAAAATATATTTATATTTATTTTATAGAAATATGTATTAGAAATGGTATACAGTATTTTTCGGTATTAATCCGTAAAGATTCTGTAAAGATTAGATCTTAGATGTTGAAAAATTTTATCCTAAATGTTGACTATGACATTCAGGTCTCACCATATTAAATTTCACAAAATATCGTCGCGTAGGTTTTGCGTTATGCACAAATATACATACAGACAGACATACAAAATGTAAAAAAAATGTGATTTGGTATCTATATTACTTATTACACCCCCATTAAAAGGTTAAAAATATATTCAATGTACAGATACAAGCTATTTAAAGTTTTATTATATGTATAGATAAAACAACACGACAACATAGGAACATTCCACATCTTAAAGGTGATAATAAAGAAATTGCAAGCAAGGAAGATATGGGAATAACATTGACCCTGATCCTGAGTTCCTGGGTACAAGGAAGAGGAGTTCGATTACTCTTCCTCATTCGTTTGTTGAACTCTTATGTAATAGAGTAACTATTGTCGCACCTACACATTTATTCAGAGCATTATGTACAGACATCCGACTCTACTTAGTCTCGCCATAAATACTGTTACAATTGATTGTCATTCATGAATATCCGTACATTGTTTGTATTTTTACGTTAATATTAAGTATTTTTGTCATAATAAAAGTTTTTTGTTAAAATTGAGATTCATGATGACCAGAACTGAATTGTGGTGATAGTATTACGTACAGTAGGTATGGAGACAAATGTAATATTTGAAATTTTTCATTTACTTGTCCACTAATGTTTGTATACAGAGCTATTAAAAGGTACGAAAATGTCCTTTGTGATAGAAAAAAATCTGGCCGTCCACGTAGTATGAAAAAGGCGATTAAAGCAGTGAAGGAAAGAATTCCACGAAATTCTGTCCAGAAACAGAAGATGTTATGTCCGGGAATGAATAGACCACCTAAGACCATGTCACATTATAAAAGATGACTTAGCAATTGAAGCGTATAAGAGATGCACTAGATAATATTTAACTGATAATTTAAAAACTAATAGGTTGGTAAGAAAACTTCTTAAACGGTAAAAATGAAGGTCATTGAGAAATTTTATTTACTAATAAATTTGCTAATGAATAATATTTGAATAAACAGAATGACTGAGTTTATGCTCATGGCTCTGTAGAAACTACTCAATTTGTCAGCAGAGTACAAAGTAGATATTATCCAACTTCAGTGATAGTTTGGCAGAGTGTTAGCTATCAAGAAGTGACTGAAGTTTGTGAAAAACGTGTCAAAATATCGACACAAGTGTAACAAGATAGGTTTCTTGAAAAAGTATTTAAACCTCTTATCAACAGAAGCACCAATTTTTATAAACAAGGCTGGTCTGTTCAGCAAAAGTCAGCACCGGGTTATAAAAAACGGACTTCATCTATAATATTTATAGCAAAACTAGATATATGTTACAATTGTTAGGTTTTTATTTTTTTTTCTCTATGGGTTGACTGGTAGAGAATGTTCTGTAGCATTAAGTTTTTATTTGTTTTATGGTATGTTTTAAAGTTTAAAATAAATAAATAAATATATGAACCAATACTAGAATAAGTGCACCAAGATATTTATAATTTATCTTTACCATTCCACACTGACTTACACCAACAGGTCTGTCAGTGTAGACTACTCATTGGTTAGATTACAAAAACTTCACTAAAGGACTAAAAGGCTACAAAATAGCGACAAACTATTAGTTCCAAACACATTTTCAAACCCAGCAAAGATATAGGATTATTTAAATTTATTATTCAAAAGTAACTTTTAATATTTTAGTATAGTCTTGAAACAAACACGTTCATGACAAGACATGACAAGTACATGAAAAGTTATTTTCATTAGTAATGTACATGTGTTTATAATAAATAATTGAGAAATATATTTTTATTATTAACATTTAAAGATTAAAAAGCTGTTTTCGAGTCTTACTTTTTTAAAAAAACTTACTTTTTTTGTTATTATAAATATAAATAATATAATATTATAATATTATATAATATTATGAAGTTTGTTTGAACTTATAATATTATATATTATAAGTTCAAACAAACTTCAGCTTTATAAAGCTGAAGTTTGTTTGAACGAGCTGATCTTTTTTTGATTATTATAGGCCGTTATTACGTCACTTCTTTATAATCTTTATAATAAAATAAATCGGTAGAAACACAAGTAACGGGTAATAATTTATATCTGTAGTTATAATTACCAATGTGGTTGTAATTCATAGCTGTGCTTAACAATTAAAATAAAATTATTTTCTTTTAGAAACGCAAAACATGGCACAAGAAAGAGCTATAGTAATCAGGCGGGTTCCAAATGCATATGTATATCCGTTCAGTTTGTGGCCGTTGCCAAAGTATCCAGTGCGAGGTAAATATAAACATGAATTAAATATTTCTTTTCATGTCTATTAACAGTTCTTTACATAATAAAATTATGCTTATATACTGTCATTATTAAGCAAATATGTCATTTAACGTCACCTAAAAAAATATTTTTTATAAGCAAAACTATTTCCGCTCTAAGCAATAATTTCTTTGTCGCGGGAGTAATATGACATAGATAATACACACAAAAACAAACAGTGTGTGCACACTTTGAACAACATTCTCTCAACCACACAAAGAATTATCCTGTTCGAGAATCGAACCTAAAATCTTTGGCTTCAGTCTTATGATAATTTTTGAGTGTCATTATAATTAACCCTTTTAGTGCCAAGAAGCGCCGTCGCGCTACTTTCATTAGTTGTGCAAAATGCCAGTGTCGCGATAGAGCTCCTTTTCACAATTCATTCTGTTTCTGTAATTTTCTTGTCAATAAATATGAAGTATTCAATTTCTTTGTTTTTATTTTCATAGTAGAAGAATATCTAAAGGAAATGTTGAAAAATTATGAATATTGGTGTATTGTAGCGGAAATGGGGAATATTTGTCTTGTTCATATAAATTATCTATAAAAATGCATGTGTTTTTAATGGCATTTTTACCATATATTGGTAAAATATCTATGGCACTAAAAGGGTTAAGCTTTCATTAATATATATTCTTTTGTGTTGCAGAAGATAGAACAATAGAATATATTTACAACGGAAAGACTTTAAAGAAACTTCAAGTGGAGCAGAATAAGAGATAGTTTTGTTATAATTGGTATGATTGTTTATTTTTAAAAACATTTTAAGATAATTTAAGGCTCTTTAAGGCAATATTGACGTAATATATTAAAAAAAACTTAAAATTGATTCATTATGTTGTATGTGTATAATAGTGTTGTATATAAATCTAATTATTTGAATATTTTATCACTCTTAAGTGTACGATAATAAGTTAAACTATTGTATAGTTCGTGATAAAAAATGAAATAAATAAAAATAAAACTACGTGAATTTTAAATGAGTTGTTTGAATATCATTTACGAAAATATTGTAACTTCGATCGACTTTATTAATTTAAATGCTAAGTAAGTTATGAAATAAATAATAAAATAAATAATGTCTTTTATTATTGCCAATAGTTTTTATATCTAATCATCCTATATTTTTTAATAATTACTTTTGTATACAAATAAGTGATACCAGTGCTGCCATCTCTTGTTTAATAACTAAATAAAAAATCGTGGTTTCAATTTCTGTCACCTTAACAATTGGCGCTAGTGTCGCTTCTACGCGGGCGTATATTCGTAGACTATTGATTACGCAGGCGTAATGCCTTTTCATCTCAAAACCTCACAGCATCCGACAGCGTAAATATTTGCAATTATATAGATTTTAATAATGAAGATTGGATATTTGTGGTTATTGCTGACTATTGCTAAATGTTGCTTTGGTAAGTCTTTTAAATTATATATTATTTAAACGAACGAAGACTAGATGTCTTCGTATAATGAATAAGAAGGAAGAAAATGTTCGTTCATTTACTGTTAATAACTTAAATGTTTGTAGATCTTTATAATCTAAATAAATATAAATAAATGAAGATTTTTTAATATAAATGAAAAAAAAATTAAATATTCAGTTATCATATTTAAAATCTAATAAGACAATAATCCTTCTAACGTATATTTCCAGCTGTAAAATTACTAGAAGCAAATCCAGATGTAAAAAGGCTTTACGATGACCTCCTCAGTAATTACAACCGACTGATACGACCTGTGACCAATGTAAGCGATATACTGACTGTCAGGCTCGGCTTGAAGCTGTCCCAGCTCATGGAAGTGAACTTGAAGAACCAGGTCATGACTACCAATTTATGGGTTGAACAGGTGATGAAGCTTAATATTCTAAGTGATCATAAATTGTATTTATTTAAAATAATTTTATTTTTGACTCAATTTCAATATGGAATACAACCTTTATTAGTTTCTTTAAACAAAATACCTTTCCTGTATTTAAAAGTGAAATAAAACAGTTATTGTATGAAAATTTCAACGAAATAATAGTATTGTACGCACGTATATAATTTTAGAAATAAACCACGTATGTATGTGTTATATAATATAGATACATTTTTATTCAGAATAACGAAAAATATATAAGAATATTTTGATTTATTAAATTATAATATTACATTTAAATTATTTATATATTCTTTATCATACTGAATGTCCGTTAAGCAACGACTAGTTATTATGACACTGTATCGTTGTATCCTATTTATTTATTATTGTAAATTTTTATAACAACAGTAAATAGCAAAGAAACATATTCTATAAATTGCGAAACTAACTGCATATTATTTTTAGAAATGGTTTGACTATAAGCTACAATGGAACCCGGATGATTACGGCGGTGTTGAGATGCTGTATGTACCCTCAGAACATATCTGGCTACCGGATATTGTACTTTATAACAACTGGGATGGAAATTACGAAGTGAGTTTAAAGTGCAGTACATACTAAGAGAAAGATAGATAGATGAAGATAGAAAGATAGATGCAGTAGATAGAAAGAGAAAGATCCTTATTAAGGGCTAAAAGCTTTAATTTTATACAAAAGGGCCTTACTGTATGTTTTAGTGAAAATTGTTGCTATATTCATATGATAGAACAAGATTTTTTTTTTAAATTTGCATTTTTGCGACTTATTATTTACTACAAATTCAGACGAAAATACGCTTACCGTAATAAACTACGAATGTTAAAAAATATCTTGATTAAAAAAATGATAGTAAAATCGTGCAAATTTTGAAAGACTTACTGAAGTTGACTAAAATTTTTTAAAATTAAAAGGAAAACTATTGGGTATAACCCTTAATCAAATAAATATAAAAGACTCTTTCCAAGTTATTATACCTATAAAGTAATTGATATTCGTGTTGCAGGTAACACTTATGACTAAAGCAACACTCAAGTACACTGGAGAAGTGAATTGGAAGCCACCAGCCATATACAAGTCTTCCTGTGAGATCAATGTTGAGTACTTTCCATTTGATGAACAAACTTGCTTCATGAAGTTTGGATCTTGGACTTACAATGGCGCTCAGGTGATTAGAAATTATAGTTCTAGAATTCTAAAAGTGGATGTTAATGGATAAGTTATAAATTTTAATAAGATAAGAAAAAGATTAATATAAATAATAAAAGTCAAGAAAATTATCTGTTTTATTACATTAATGTTTTTTATATGGAATGCTAAATTCTTTAATAAATTGTTTTCATTAAATGAAACAAATCTTATTGACTCAAATATAAAAATAATTTTATACATGTACAATTAATTCTTAAACGGTACATAATTATAAAAATACTTTAAATTTATTGCTACGAGAATGATTGAATTAAAAAACAATACTATTTTCGAACAGGTGGATTTAAAACACATGGATCAGCTGCCAGGGAGTAGTCTTGTTCACGTTGGGATTGATCTCAGCGAGTTCTATCTATCCGTTGAATGGGATATCCTAGAAGTTCCCGCTACTAGGAACGAGGAATATTACCCATGCTGTCCTGAACCGTTTTCTGGTAAGTTCACAAACAAGCAGCAAGCAGTACATATTTGTAATATGTATTTTTTTTGCACACATACTAATGTTATATTGCTTTCAATTAATCTGAATCTTAACAAATTATGTGGTTGAGTTCGTTATTTTGTGATAAGTCACAAATTTCGTGTAACTATTCAATTTTCATTCCTAACGATTTCTTAGGTATGTAATTGTGTTATTTTTTATTACTTTATTTTTGTGTTCGAGGTTCATACTGCTATATAAATATATACCAGTTTTTTTAAGGTTATTATTTTGGAATTGACACTCATTCGATGACGAACAAATTCTTTTATTTATAATTTCCTGTTAAAATTATTATCATAGAGAGATTTGATTTAAAACATTCAAGACACATACTTAAATTAAATAAATAACTTGTACATATATTTTCTCGAAATATTAATAAAAACCACTAGCGTTGGTTGTCTTAACTGTTTTAGAGTTAAAGACAATGTTATAAATAGTTTATTTGTTACAGATATTACTTTTAAATTGACAATGAGGAGAAAGACTCTTTTTTATACCGTTAATCTGATCATACCATGTGTGGGACTAACGTTCTTAACCGTACTTGTATTTTACTTGCCATCGGATTCAGGGGAAAAGGTACCGTGTGGTGTTTCATTTTGCATTTGATTTAGTATATTTATTAATGTATAATGTTTTTGTCTTTCATAGTCTTGTGATAGAAGAATCCTTGAAGCCAATATGTTATAAAACGTATTCCAAATGCATTATTTTGTGTGTCTGATTAATGAAAAAAAAAATGAATTTTTCTGATAAAATTTATTTTTTTTATGATCAGAAAAGTTTATTTCATATGGTGCTGTTTGTAATGGAATTGCATTTTTCTATTACAAATTAATTTGCAATTTTGGTTTCTGAGATGATTGAAACTTCTTCCATGCTTCCGTTCCATCCATCCTTTACCCAAGTTCCGTACCAGCTGTGGTCTTTTTTGATTCTTAGCTAGATGTGGGAATGTGCTAGTATCATTAATATATTTTCATTTTTCGTTGTCTTTCCACAAGTTGGAAACATGTGTCATGTCTCTTACTTAGGCTAGTCAATGTAAATATGTTATTAATTGTAGCTAATTGTATTGATTAAATGTGTACTGTATTGTGTATTTTATTTATAGGTATTTTCGTAATATTTTATGTATGTTATTGTTTATATTACTCGTGGAAAGACAAATAACAATTCCAATAATGTACAACATTCAAAAACGGACTTTTCTCCTTAGATATCGCTCTGCATCTCCATCCTGGTGTCCCTCACTGTGTTCTTCCTTGGTCTGGCTGAGATCATACCGCCAACATCCTTGGCGATCCCCTTGCTTGGGAAATATCTACTATTCACAATGATTCTCGTGTCGCTCAGCGTTTGGGTCACTGTATGCATTGTAAACGTCCATTTCAGGTAAATAATATATTATTTTCTCTTTCTCGTAGATTTCGTTAAGCATCTCGATTCTGGTTTCACTCACCGTGTTTTTCCTGTTGCTGGCTGAAATCATACCACCCACGTCTCTAGCGATACCATTGTTAGGGAAGTATTTGCTGTTTACAATGATTTTGGTATCACTGAGTGTTTGGATGACGGTATGCGTTCTAAACGTTCATTTTAGGTGAGTGGATCTACTTGTAACGGTCCTTCCCTGATCCTTCTTTATTCTGTCTGTCTTCCTGTTTCTCTTGTAGATTAGTTAGTTATTTCAGTAGTGCTTTAAAAAGCGAGGAGACCTGGTGCTTTTGTAATAAATGAGTGAAACCATAAAATTGAGATAAATATAAATTATAATGCAATGTGAATAGTGCTTGTCTTAAAACAATAAATAAAGTGTTATAACTGTAACTAATATAAATATTTAATATAAGTTAAGTTAATAAGTTACTCAAATTATCTTTGGTAAATTAAGGATACGTCTAATGGAATATACAGGTATGTATCAAAGTACACTAATTAAATAATAAATGAAATTTAAAACATGAATTTGAAAATAAACCTATTCATACTATTATGACAATTATTATAATTTAAAGTATAAATATTTTAATACCGATTCTTAAATATAGTTATAAATTATTAATTGTTTTTAAAGAAACCTTTTTAAAGCAAATAGCAGCATAAATTTTAAGTCAGATTCGTATTTTTATTAACTAACAAAAATTTACGTATTGAAAACGTACATAATTTAGGACTGCATATATTCACTCTATACCAAATAAAAAAACACTTTTATCTTAAACATATTATATCACAATTTTTTTTGTAGAGATATTAATAGTAACATTTAATAATCACATAATAAACACATACTAGCTATACACAATAAATTGTGCAATTTTCTAAAATATATCACAAACTTTGCGGTAGTCGGGTTAACTGCAAAATTATGCACATGTGTATGTATATATATATAACGCACTTTGTCATCCACACACAAAATTGCAAAATAAAATAGATAGTTGAAAATGTTTGGGCATGCGGCGTGACTCATAAATCTTATGGTATTGTACTTTGCCACTTCGATAACGAACAAAGGCTGCTGAAATATGGCCGATGCCATGGATTGCAATGCTTTTATTGAATGCCATATACCATATAACCCTTATGTATTCTGGAAATTATTCCTTTCAAATAAAATAAGAGTGTCAGAATATATGTACTGGAATATTAAAATATTTTTTTAACGCCCCTACAAACGAATTGTTCTCGTTTCATTATACTAAATTGTCTTATAAAGCTTATTTTTCTGCTGGATAGATTGCAATTGAAAAAATCTATAATACAAATAATTCTGTACTCTATGTAATCATTAACTTCTTGAAGTTCTTAGGGCTGTCGCTTATTAATATTCCGAAGAGTTAACAGCTGGTAATATTATCCTTTCCTAAGGTCACCCTCAACCCATACCATGTCACCATGGATGAAGAAGCTGTTCCTGCAGCTGATGCCCAAGCTGTTGATGATGAGGCGCACCAAGTACTCCCTTCCAGACTACGATGATACCTTCGTCTCCAACGGATATACCAATGAGTTGGAAATGAGGTATGGTTAAGTTATTTTTTAATTTTTTATTCCATATAGAAATATTTATTTTTACCTCAACTTTAATATAGCTTAATGATAATATACTTAATAAATAATTTACAATATTATACAAATTGTATTGAAATGCCTTCAAGCCTGATACGTTAATGTATATTAATAAAGATTAAAATTGAGATTTAACATACATGAGAAATAAATTAAAAAGTTACATTGAAATTTTATGTTGAAATTGCCTTTAATTCGGTACAAATGTATTGACAGAGCTTCAAACATGCGAATATTATTTGTATTGGTACATTATTAATTTATTTGGACACTTGAACTCCAGTTACTATTGAGTTACAGTTACAGTTCAATATTTATGATATTCAAATCACAATTAATTCTTTTAAAAATATAACGAAACTTTTGTAAATGTTAAGTTACTAGTTTTCATGCTGTTTTGAGTAAGTGATTTGGTCTATTTGGTTCTTTTAATACAAAAAATAAAAGAAAAGAATGTCTTGTAAAATATTAGATTATGAGCTTTGTGTAAATTAAATATATAATATTTAAAATCGGATAAAAACATGTTTTGGCTATATGTCAGACAGTAATGTTATTGAGATCAAGAATCGCTGTACGAGCGTTTTAAACGCGACGTTTTATTCGCCCGTCTATTTCACAGCTGGAGGCCATTCGCCAATTCCATCTACAACATACAATTTAAAACTTTTGATATTTATTTTTTTACAATAATAAAGCTTCGCCATTTGCTTCGTTAAGTGGAATACTATGTATTTTGACGAAATATTGAAATTCTCTTCATTTTGTTTGTAAAAATTAAAACTTTTGTATAAAAATAACACGATATTTTTGGTTTTATTTATAGGAAAAATATTTAATACACGATACATAAACATATATATTAAAGTCTAGAAGGTATATTTTGATGGACTTTTCTGTCCCTCGGGTAACAGCTGTAAAATAATATTCTTTGAATAGTAATTGCCCGTAGATTTTTTTATGACCTTTTCATCTCCCTTTGAACATTTATTGTCTGAAAGTATCTTGATTTTTTATTCATTGCCTTTATAATATTATTTCATGGCAACGTTTATATGACGTAAAATGTTACGTTTTTACGAGTTCTGTTTACGAAGGCTGCGGCGTAGCGATAATTTCGCCAATAAAACATTTGGGAATAAAACTAAAGATTTCATAAAGATATATTTTTTATACAAGCGATGTGTCCCTGCTTTGCTTAGAATAGGGTGGCCCAGACCAATGAATAAATCAATATCACAGTATCCAATATTTACATAACTACAACATTTTTATGAATATTTTTATACAGTTCGTTATAGCAAAAATATTTACAGAATTTTTGAAAATTATAGTATTCAGTATTTCAGACTGTATAAGTTTATTTATTTACGTAAGGTCTTTCATTTTCCTTGAATATTCTTTGTGTAGTCGAGGTCAAAGTACATATCGTTATATTTTCAGTAGGGACAGTCTGACTGACGCCTTCGGAAGTACCAAAGGCGATGATGGTGACTACCGGAAGTCACCAGCACCTGAAGATGACATGCTAGGAGCTGGCATGCATCAGAGACCTTCAGGTAATGGTGCTACATTATTCATTATAATAATGCTTACATTGTCTATACAAGAAAATATAAGTCTCAATAAATATATTATTTGTTTGTATTATGTAGCTCTGACAACCTTCAAATAACTTCATTTTATTTGGATGATTTAATAATAGAAGGTTTAATAGTTCATTAATAAGGGTAATAAAAGATATTTATGTAATATTTTTGTCAAATAGATGCAACGAATATAACAAGTGCTAAATAGATTGTAAATTTGCTTAGTTTTTAGTCCATTTGTAAGGTAGAACAAAAGTTTAATATAAGAATTCTATACTTTAAATTTTTTTAATATAGATCAGTAGAAAGAAACTTAATTATATATAATTATAGATTTAAGTTATACATTAAATAGGAAAGAGCAATAAATGAAATAAAATATAAGTTGTCAGTATTAGTAAACTAATTAGTCGCGCCGGTTTTCTTCCATATTTTCATAGTAAATATAGTATGTATCCAGAAAATATACATACTATATTTACTATCAAAATATAGTACGTATACTGCAAAAATTTTTAAATTTTTTTTGCTAACATTGTTTTATCTAGTCTGAATAACCTGGCCAACCAGGTAAAAGTACACAATATATGTATGTAGTTACGGAGTCAGAGAACATGCTGCCTCGGCACCTGTCCCCCGAGGTCGCTGCAGCGCTGCAGAGCGTCCGATTCATTGCGCAACATATCAAGGACGCAGATAAGGATAATGAGGTAGGTATAGTTCCATACTTTTTTTTGTAGTATTGTTTATTATCGATATAGTTAGTATCGATTTAGTTAGTATCGACTGTTAAAGCGCTTTGTTGCTTCAAACTATGTCGATTAGGGTTAGGTTTCAGTTCGCATCTTAACGTTCTTTGTCTCTGATGACATGTGCAAATACTTCGGCGATACCGGTTAATTATGGTTTCTATATCCGAAGGTCCCAGCTTCTATTGTTCACTAGTCAGTATTTCAGAGTACTATTTTTATTATTACAAAAACTTTTCTTTCCCAATTCAATTTATATTAATGTTTTCTAAGATTTACACAAGTACTACACATTTCAATAAAACTGTTTTACGGATATCACTCGCGTTTATTATTATTTTAGATGAGAGGATCCATGGTGTTCGATAGATTTCAACCATCTTCTCTATTAAAATTAGGATGTTAGGATGTGAACTCTATGTCCGTAAACTCGGAACCATTGGAAGTAAGTGACAAATAAACTGACTGGTTGACAGACACCAACATCTCGTCTTACCGCGAACACGCTTGCTGCAATGCATTTAAACATCGGGTTATAATTAATAATGTAATAATACACGCGAGTTATATCCATAAAATAGTTTTATTTAATTTATTATTATTGTTATTTTTTTTTGGAATATTTTGTTGTTGGACACAAGTGGATTACGTTATTTTAAACCACATATCCGAAAGGGAATCACCCTAATATGCATTCTTAAGTATTAGGCGCTTGGCGGCTGGTTCTAAAATTTATGCCAAATCTTTTACATTATTGTAGACTATTGCGCCAACCCCAACTGATTATGATAAGGGCAGGTGGATAATGTTCAGGTATAGGTCAATCTTTAAGAAATCTACCCATCTTTAAAACATCTATTACAATAAAATAATATTTCATATACATTAAAAACAGTAGTATCTTAATAAATTATTTTATTGAACGCTTGAAAAGTTTTTTTTCCTAAATTTTTATGAGAAATTGTTGCTGATTGAAGTCAAAAAATTCTTTTTTTTTTACTCCAACCAAAACGTTTTCAAAGCAATCAATGTTAACAGAAACAAAATGGATAAAAAATATTGGAGCCCGTTAAAGTTGTTTTATTTCAATTTAAATGAAAATCTTAAAACGATATGTATTGTTTTACTTTCAGTTAAAATTTTGAGATATTAAATTTATGTTTAATTTAAATTATTAGATAGACTTGTTATTGCAAGCGGTTTCACCTGCGCTGTATAGGTAAAAAAAGTCACATACAAGTCAAGGTATGACATACAAACTTTTAAAATGTATTCTTCCATCCTGTGAGAAAAGATAAAAGGTAGCCTTTATTCTTTTCTGTATCTCTAACCACCTGTAGAGCAAAATTTGATGATGAGTGGTTCTTTAGTTAAAGCATGACTTAACAAACAAATAAACAGTCATACAGTTGTATGTATATCAAAAAATCCGCTCCGAGCTCATGAATAAGATCTCATCGGACAAATTCCGATAGTAGTTACGTAAGTCCAGCCGGATTATTATATATATTTAACAAAAAGAACATTTTATTTTAGATTATGTCAGTTTAATCTTTTTTCTAATTAGATAAACTTCATTAATATATATTTCATTAATATATTTATGATTATATGATTTAATAAGCAAACTTTTAATCTTGCACTATTTGTCGGATAGATGAATCTTTAATAATCTTGGGAATAGTATATGAGCAGTATATATTATTTACCTGCATACATATAATTACTAATATAGTAATGTATAAATATATGTAAAGGCCGTTCTAGAATTATAATCACATTTCAAATAAAACGATTTTTTACGGTTTAAAACTCACTAATACTAATTACTAATTAACTGACTTACTGACAGACACTTACATCTCGTCTACTCGTGAACACGATTGCTGCAAAGCATTCGAAACGTCGGGTTAAAAATGTAACCACATTATCCGCGAGTTTTAATCCGTAAAAAATAGTTTTATCTTAAATCAGATTGTATAAAGTATGTATAATTATACACAAAGTTTAACGTTTTTAATTTTATATGAATAAACAGAGATAACTCTAGAGTTATAAAATTAACATTTATTCTGATATAAAATCCGAACACCACAAGACATCACATTGCCATCTTTGGCATCAGAAACAGACAGATTTTAAAAAAAATACCAATAAAAAAAATACTACTCCATTGTACACATTTATATCAACTACTTATTACTACTACTACTACTACACTACTTACTACTATTGCGGTGTGATTATTTTGTGTTTATTTTTCTAATTTTGTCATTACTCTTGTCCTCATTTTCGATTTCTCTCAACGATTTCACAAAATGACCTTTGTAATAGCGGAAACATTGAGAACTCGAATCCTAATCCTTGATAATATCCCGTTTAATATCATAACTCTGAAGTCTGTAACCACGAGCCTTAAAAGATTCTTCAGTTTGTTTGTAAACAAGATTTTGAGATGAGTTGGTCTCAAAGTTTTAGCGAAGTTTCAAATTGGATGACGGTTGGAGCTGTCGATGATTTGTAGCTTCGAAGTTGGAGAAAGATTCAAAAGAATAATGTTAAAGTACTTTCAAATTAATAACTTTTATAACGATATTGCACGAAAATCGCTTTCTATATTAGCCTCAAAATCTTACATTTCGTGTTGGTGCTGGTATTATAGTAGTTCGTATTGTATACACTCGCGTGCACGATTGTTGCAATCGTTATGTGGGGCAAATATATACCTTTGTATAAGAAAACTCGGTTTTCGAGATCTTGTTTTGAGTATTTAAACTGAAAAATATTTTGGGAATTTATACTCTTAGATTTTTTCTGAGTAAGTTCAGAAACAACGTATTAGACTGACGTATAATTTGGTTACATTTTTATTCTAACCCGACGTTGTGTGAATGTAGTGAGACACTTACATCTCGTCTACCCGATTGCTGCAAAGCATTCGAAACGTCGGGCTTAAATAAAAATGTAAACAAATTATACGCGAGTCTTAATACGTAAAAAATTGTTTTATTTAAAATTTGTTACAATCTACAAATCAAATAAATCAAATCTAAGAAAATAGAATGTAAAAGACAATAGCTCTAATTTATTCATCTGATTGCTTCACCTGACAATTTTACTTATTTATTTCTTTTCTCCTTGGAAGCACTATCAGTGATTACTTTTATACGTCAAATGGAAGTGACAGACGGGCTTATTTTGACACTATACTTATCGAAATAAGCCTTTCTCTTGAGATATTCCAATTTAAAGTTAAGGCTACGAGGGTCCTAAAAGTACTCAAGTCTGAGAAAAACCACGCGACAAAACTTAGTCGGGTATTTTATATTGCTATTATATTTTATATAACTATTTTACAAACGTCAAATCATTTAAAAAAAAATTGAAAACAACTAAATGTTTTTTAGTGAAATTGAGTTTACAACAGCTGTTTCCTTTTCTTCATCATATTTCCCATACTTCATGCGAAGGAATTCGATATATTGTTAAGTAGTTCGTGTATATCATTTATTTTTGCAAATCTTAATATATATGTAAGTTACAATATTTATAATCATAACCATTCTCATACACGTAATAAGTACTGAGAAATAAATTATTTTGTTTCATTTAAAATCTTTATTATATCAAACAGTATTCCATTATAATACCATTGTTCTAATCACATAGTTAAATAAATAACTAATTATAGTAACTCATTACTTAATATAAAATATTTGTTTTTAATATTGTGTTCAGAAAGAATAGTCTGTATTTTAAAATATATATTTTCTATTTATAAAAGATTTAACTCTCCCATATAATATATTTCGAACAAGAATAATTTTTACTTTCTCATTGTATTTTTCGATTATAATTTTAATACAAGTTTACAAAATATGTATCCTTCACGAAGAATAATTTTATTAAATATAAATATCGGGCTGTACTCACATTCAGTGTACTCGCTGTACTCAGCCTGATAATTATATATAATAGTAATCATTGATCATGTAAGTTTACATACAAAAAATAATTATTTTGTTTTTTTTTCGATATAAATAAAGCTTTAAGGAATATATATCACTTACAAAAGTAAGACATACAGAAACGCAGACATGGACTTTATTAGATAATATATATATATTCGTAAATGTCTAGGATCATCCGCAGTCAACCCAGTAACCTAGTGGCCCGCTAGTCACCTCCTCTTGTTTGACTTCATTTTTTATTTATCTCGTTCCGCGACAATTTTAGGGCATATTTGTATAACGTTGTCACTACTGTATACATTTGTTTTAAAATTTTTTCGATATGAATTTTTGATATATCATTTATTCTGAATTTGAATGATATCTTTGCTAATGAAATTATAATAGGCAAATGCTAAAAAACATATGTTTCTTAGTATTTTTATATATTTTAAAATGAATTTAATAAATATATACAATTATAGTAAAAGACAGATAAAATTTCTTACAAAAATTTATTTTTGTCTATATTTTTTTATTTTTCCCGTGTAAATATAATAATTCCAATTATGAATTCTTGTCACAATATTATTAAAAGTAATGTTTTTTTATACATATAATATAAATGTTTAAATATTTTAAGAATCATCAAAAAGATCAGGACTCAAACTTGTGAATTCTAGAATACCGTCTCTGCCGCTCTGCACACTGAGCTACCGTGTCTTGTAATACATGTACATATATATATATATATATATATATATATATATATATATATCCTATATATATATATATATATATCAAATAAGTTTAACATGGCTTTCATGTTTATAGACCATTTCAGAATAAATAATAACAACAAATTTTGCACTTATATGCTTTAGGGACTTTTAGTTCTACATGCAAATTTAGAGGAAATATATATTATAATTATAATATTGAATTAATATTATAAAATTAATATATTAGAGAGTTCCTATAAACAATAAGTCATGTATTTAGAGTATATTCAAGTATGTAGACTACATTATAATAAAACACTCTAATTATAAATTTATAATTAAAACTTATACATATAAGGAATTCACGTTTGTTTAATTTAATGCTGAAAATACGAAGACGTAACATTCTGCATTCAATTATGTACGTTGCGTAAAATCGCTACACTATTTTATATGAGCCCGGAGCCTGAGATTGCAAGTCTGGGGTCTTAATTAAAATACGTTACACGCCTTTATATATAGATGCTATTCATTAGAACGGTTTTTTATTCCCAGAGACGTAAATCTAAACAATTTGCTATGAAATTTTAGAAGATATATGTAATAATGCTTTTTTGGTGTACGTTTCTATTTAATATAAGTAAAAATTTCTGTTTGATTATTTTATGACGTCATAATATATGAAATTGGTCTAAAATTTTTTTTAGTTGCTACGACGAAATATCGTAAACTATCCGTCATGTCGTATACATTAAAGAAACTCTCGACTCGAGCGGAATTTTCACATTAAATATTCACGAGGTATTAGAGGATAGTGTTAAAATATTATGTCACTCCCAGACTCTTCTAAATCATTGTTAATAATGTATTAAGTCCGCTAATTACGCTGCGTTATTGAGATTATGTTTTAAGCTGTTTGAAATTCACTGAATATATATGAAGCAAGTGCTTCTTAAGTGCGTTATACACTTATAAAAAACCAGGAGCGCGAATCAGACCTCAATGTGGACTCCCTGCGCTCGCAAAATCTCTGTATGTGTTAGCATATTGAGCGAAGCGAGGTGTAAAGAGTTACATTTACAAAACGTCAACGCATTCTGTCCTCAACTATTTTTTAAGATGGGACACATTATTACATTTTTTTTTGTAAAGACGCAGAATAGAATGCAGAAAGCAGTGTCTCATAGAGAGCCTCGCTCAATAAAAATATATATATTAATTGAAACATGATATAAACAAGGAAAATAAGTTGATTTCTCGTGTTTTTATTGGTCTATTGTTCTTTATATCATAATATTATTATATCGCTGTCATGTTATAAGATGTTAGTCAATATACGGTATAATTAGTAGGTGTTATATTACGGAAGTGCGTGTAAACAGTTTTTATGAAACTAAAACATCTTTGTAATAGATATTGAGAAAATAAAATCTAATGATTTGCTGGTAATGGTTGAATTTTTTTTACATTAAATATTTTGTAAAAAGAATTTGCCAAACTGTATATTTTTTCGTTTAAAAATACGCAATACATTTCCAATAAGTAATCCAAGATGGCGCTAGTGTTTGCTTTTAATTCCCACTTTCGTTCATGCCTACATGAATAACGTTCTAGAATCACGGTGTATTTACAGAGCTTATAACGAATCTGCTCACTCAGCGAGAGTGAACGAATTATCCCCAAGGCCCGGTGAGCTATAATGAACGAGTGAATGTTTTATTAAAGTCAGCGTGACACAGACAAATGAGTAAATATTTACATATTTTATGCTTGGATTTATTTTCGTTTAGCGTGTTATTTAGTTAAAACATTTACTTTATCATTTAAGAAAGTATTTATTTCTTTGACCATATTTTTCATTTATCGATAATTAGAATAAATTAGCAATTAATTTTATATATATTATTTGTGGAATAAAAGTTTTTATGTTCAAATAAATATTTCTATATATAAATGCGGACTTTTATAATGAATCTAAAATACACTCATGACGAGTTAAAATTTTCGCTAGAATGTTATAAGTGAAAAACTACAAATTAATATTTAAGAAATATTTTTGTTTCTTCGACTAGTAATTATAATAAGTTTTTATTTCCATTCAGTTGTCTAGTAACATACGTTACGTATTAAGGTTTCTTAAAGATATATACGCTCTTATCAGTTTGATTTACACCGCAGCTTATTAAGTTATGCCTATGTTATATGGATTGACTTTATTATATATTCTGATGATATTCTGATGGACAAATGATATTCTGGTATCATAAACTGTTTTCCTTTGCATGTTTGTGTTATTTTTTTGACTTCATCATCCTTATAACATGTCAGTTACACAAAGACAAAGACTTTTTTCATTCTATTCAAACTCTTTATTTTACACGATCCAAAAAATTAAAAATAATTAATAAAAATACAAACAGAAATACATACACAAAAGATGAATTGTACAAACACTTTTAGTGAATTATTTTAATCCTACAAGATTAAAACATGGGTATAATTAAAATATATTGATGTTAATTTACTGTAATGAATATTTTGTACTTATTAATATTACCGTATAAAGGATAAGATTGAAATATTTTTTTTAGTCTGTTTTAAGACATTTATAATATAATATATGTAATGTAAGCGATAAGTATGACTACAAAGAAATGTATATCTATATCTCTCTTAAATATAAGGAACACATGTTAAAAATGGCTATTTGAATTATCGGCATAGTTAATCGAATTGGCTATTAGAGTTTGGCCAACGTTTGCATTCTGAAGTACACCCAGAGGAGCTAGTGTAAGAACCGAAGATATTTCCTTTGGGAAGGAATCGATTGCGGCAATTTAAATCTGCTGATTTCGTCGCTCGTAACACGTAATGAGATAGAGTAATTAGATTTGGCTCGAACTTCGCCGGTTTTAGATCAAATCAACGACACTTTTATGTTTTTTATGGAATTTTCAGTATTAAAAGTTTAATCAATTTAAATATTCAAAAAGACGTTATAAATATTATGAGAATAAATTTTAGATTCACACCGCGGTTCCGCGATGCTCAGTGCTCATGAATAAGGACCCCGTATGAGTTCGAAACTAGTTGGGCAAATTCCGAAAGTATTGACGTGAGTACAGCCGAATAATTATATTTAATAGTAATCATGGATCAGGAAAGTTTACATTCAAAAAAATAAAAAAAATAATTTTATTAGTTCATTACATTAGTTTTGAATCTCTTGAAACTATATTAATATTAAACGGAAAGTTTGTTTGTTTAAACGCGCTAATCTTGGAAAGTATTGATGAATTGAAAACCACAAATAAAAGCTAGTATTATACAAAATTATGCGGCTCTATTTACGTAAACTCTATCAGAATTACGTGAGTACAGTCAGATAATTATATATAAAAGTAAAGTGAAATTGTAAATACAAAAAAGTGCCTATAATACATAAATACTTTAATAAAACTCTACAATAATCATGACATGAACTCATTCAATTTCTAAATTCAAAATTAAGTTTGAGTCGCGGGTCTCGAGTGAACAATTCGTTCACTTCCAGGACCGAACTCCATTAACAATATTAATCTGCATAATGTTCACCAAATTACATTCACTCACTCCTTATAACACATTGTCGTAATTGTCACCGTCTTAAATTCAAATTAAAACAAAATTTACATCATGACTTTTAATTATTGAGACGCTTCATTTATTCGAGCTATGTTTTATTAAAATTTTTGAATAATCATGCAGAGCTTTTTATGAAAATGTTCATTAAGAATTAGGTTGAGATTTTTTGTGTGTGTTTTTTCGTGTTATATGTAACAAAAATTGATCAACACCTTATTGTATATTTATCTCATTTCCAATATTAAATTTGTTTTTAATTTTTTGAAATGTTTTATTACTCATCTTTTTTAACAGAAATTAGTATTGATAAGTTGAAATTATATCTATATTTTTTTATACTTGTAAGGCATGGCAAAAATTGTTACTTGGTAAAAATTCTGTATCTAGATTTGAAATTTGTTATTTGAATTTCTCATTCAAAGATTTTCCATTTTTGTCTACGTAATTTTATAAAAAAATACTACTTTTTATATGTTACTATAACACTTTGATTGTCATACATTTCGCCAATATCAGAGCTACAGATGTGAAGAGAAGTGGAAAGTAACCAAAAGTCTTGTTACTTCATAAAAATACTAAAATGTGCGATGTTGCGATTTCATAAAAATACTAAAATGTGTTTTCAATAATAAGAATTTTAAATATCTATTCTAAACTAAATAAGCAAAAATCTTGTTAGTAATAAATCAATTTTATAAACAAATTATTTATTTATAAATTCAAAGACGTCAATTTAATTTAATAAAACAGATTTAATATTTTTTTTTGCATAATTTTAACAATTTTACTATTAATGGTTATTTATATATTAATTTAGAGAACCATAACAGTATTTCCTTAAATATAGTCAAAGAATCATCAGCAAACTACGCTAATATATTTTTGTCTACAACGTTAGGAAGATCATTTATATAAAGAAGGAAGAGAAATGAACCCAGGATTAATTATGGGGAACCCCATGTGTATTAAAGACCTGGACACTTACTATTAATTTCAACCCTCAGAATTCTATTCGCCAAGTAAGAAATTAGAATATTCAGAATGTTAATGTTGTTTTGGTTACACAATAAATTTTTTGAATAACCTGTCCATCACATTTGCATTTACAATTCATAAGAAGAAGTGATGGGTAACCCCATTTAATTTAGCTTTTTTACACAATATACTAGAATATATTTTAAGAAATGGAAGTATTTCTATTTTCCATTAGGAAACGACAGATAATAGAATTTTGGTCTAGGTTTGTAATCGAAATGTCAACACAAAATCACTGATCTGTGAATAGCCATAAACCTTTGCCCTAAATACATTTAATATTATTTCAGTTTGTATTAATATACAGTTAAATATAAAATATAAAAACAGTTGAGATATGACGATAATTTTTCTTATTATATAAAATCACATTACCAAAATATTAAACTTCAAACTTGAACTCTGATGTTCGGTACTTTCATAAAGTTTTACAAAAGTTTAATAACATCAGACGTCATTTAACAAGCGGGCCTTTTACCGCGAATATGTAAGAGTTCATTGATTAAAACTTCATCGTTTGAATGAATGGAAACTTTATTTATACTTACATATAGGTTGAATGGATCATACTTGTACTACATGAAGGCAGAGCTAACTTTTGGTGAAGTTAATTTAAAATCGCCCGAAGGAATATTAAAATTAAGTTACCTAAGTTTGAGCTTTGTGTTATGGTTCGAATTTATAATAACCATTTTACACAATCGTTATTAAACATTCGTGAAACAATTCCATCAAATCGAATATTCAAAAAGTAAGCTGTCTAAATAAATTAAAATCACTAACAAGCTACAAAGTTCATTGAATAGTTGAAACTTTAAAGCCTTAACCAGATTAATATCAGTTCGAATCGTTTATCCGGCGACAGTTGGAAACTAGGCCAATTTGCTCCATAATCTACAAAGAACAGAATGATTGCTAGAAATTGTAATTCCGGACACGTTTTTACGGTCTGTAGATAACCGCGGTTCATTTTTGAGACGCCGATATAAATAGCACCCGCCGGGCGAATAAATTTTAAAACCATTTCGTCGGATTAACCAAAGAATCCGGTTTGAATGTGAATTTATCTTCGGTGCTGGGAGCACTTAAGCGGTTTTTTTATTTCAAATGTTTACATATACGGTATAGAAAACGTTTAAGACAATTGAGAAAAAAGATTTTCATGGAAATTGTGCGGTTTTTTTAATGTTTGTGATTGGATTGTCTTTAATGTATTTGCTCTTAAAAATATTAGGTTGGATAAAGATGTTGAAAGCTGTAGGTAATTCACTTTTGTGCAAAATATATATATTGCAAACCCTCAAAGAATAAACGTAAAATATTTCACATTTTCCAGTTTCTTCAGGTTTAGGACTGCCCTGCAATGCTTTCATTGAAACAGTTTATGAAATAATAAAAATACACTCCTAAAAATAATATTACTTTAAAATTTTTAAAAATACATAAAGGTCATATTTACACTATGTATCTTTTTTTATACAGTTAACATATGTGCTAATATTATATGTGGTATTTACTACAATCATATACCAATATTAAAAGATTTGTTTGTTATTATGTTGGTTTAAAAAAAACCGCAATACCTGAGCTCGCTTGGTGTGACTTAATATCTATTGTTCGCGAGCAGCTGCGAACAAAAAGTAGTTTAATAAAAAACAGAAACATCAATTAAAAAGAATCGCTGAAATGTCGTTTGTCTAAAAGTTATCTATTGGTATCGCCTCATCCATCAAAACCGATATCTCATCAATATGAAGCGATCTCCCAACATTGTGACGTTTTAAAAATGCTTTATTCACTTTGTTTGCTCCTTTATTAATGGGCGGCCCTTATCTTAATGGGACGGACGAGGTTTGAATTTTAAAAAGCCTAAAATTACTTGTGAAATAATGTGTCGGTTTATAGACTTTTAGAATTTTGTGGTAATTTATTCTATTGGGTTGTTTTATTCTTTATTATCTACGAAACATATGCCCATGTTATTGTTCTGAATTCTGTCAGATACGCCTGTGAGTGTATGAGTACTGCAAAGTATCACTGACTTTTTGAAGAGGAGATTTAATTACATGACTCTCTGTATCTCGTACCTGAGATTCTACGCACAGCCTCTTATTGTGTTGTAGTATGTCACTCAACTTTTGAGATGACGGTCTGGAACTTATCGTGTTTAAGAAATCTTTTAATTGTAAATAATAATTTATGATTTGTTTCAAAAATAATATATTACTTTTATTTTTTGAGATTTGTAACAATTTATTGTAGAAGTTTTTATTAATAAATTTATTTATGTTGTAAAACCGATTTTTAATGTCATAACACTACAAAAAATCATGTTTTATTGATTCGTAAGCTTCTTACAAAAATACCTATATATGAGATTTTTCCTTGAGCCTAGTAATCTATCCCAAGAAAGTATCAAGAGGATCCCAGGTACAGTTTATCATTAGGGCTACTCAAATCACCTGCATATATGTTCTGCGAATTGTTGTTTTTTTATATTTTTCTCTCTACAGATTATTGGACATAGAGGACAAAATTGTTAAATCTCTATAATATTACTACATATAATATTTTTTCTTTTTATAGGTGAATATAATAATTCTATTAAGTATCTTTTAGGTTCAAGTTAATCGAATTTGAAAATGAAAATTTTATTTATATGAAGTTGTAAACATATGAATCCCACTACAAACGTGAGTTTGTAAATATTCATAATCATTCTTGGAGTTTAAATAATTCCAAATTTCAAGAACACAACCGTTAACTTTTCATTCCGGAATCTAAACGGACAACTGATTGTTCGAGGGCCATTCAAGTTACTTGACCGATTTAACAGCGAGTTCTATTTAAATCTCTAAAGATAAAGATTTAATTACTATACATAATATTTTTAACGGATATAACTCGCGTTTATTATTTATTACATTTTAATTTTAACCCAATGTTTTCAATGCTGGTGTCTGTCGACATCAACATCTCGTCTTACTGTGAACACGCTTGCTGCAAAGCATTCAAACGCGAGTGACATCTGTAACTATAGTTTAATTCGAACAAAATATGTTTTCTTATATGACGCTGTTCCATATTATTATGTAAGTTTCGACAAATAATATTCGAATCTAACTTTCAGGGTTAAATAGATCTGTCGCGGACAACCTGTTGAGTGGCCAACATGTTTCCCTGATTTAAACTCCATGTACTTCTTTGTCTGTTGTTATTATAGGGAATTACTTTATTCATATCTTTAAGAAAACTTCCTAAGAAGATGTCAAATTTGTAAAAAACAAGAAGGTAGCCATTTTATTTTTTTGGTAAAAGTATAAAAAAATTTATTAAAGATTTATTTTCAAAATTCAATACAGCGCAAATCTTACAGATTGTTGTAAGACTTATTACAGCAATTTTTTTTTGATTTGTCTCGTTAAAACAGACAGACATAACTGGATATTAAATTTTATTATATTTAAACAAACAGTTTTTATTAAATCATGTGTTATTGACGTGACACACGTGGCAGACGTAGTTTTAGTTTTTATCATAAGAAAAAGTAAGTTTTCTTGCTGATATATAAGATTTGAAGTGAAGAGGTGACAGGTTTCACAAGTTCTTAAAATAGGTTTAGACACATTTATTTGGAGACGTTTTCTTTAAAACTGGCTTCAAAAAGATATTAGTTAAGTGAAAAAAACTCCACAATTACCTTCAAATCACGTGAAATAAATTTACCTACTTATTAAATAATTTTACATTATTATTAAATAAACTTATTAAATAATGTTTAAAGGAACAAGAATATATATTTTAATATTATTGTTATGTACAAATGGTTCGCCGCCCATATCTACTATGCATCTAATAAAAAAAATTAAGGTAATATTTTAAATATTTATTTGTCTATCATCCAAATACCTCTTAGAACAATAATTAAAAAATCGTTACATTTCGGGAAACATACATGGGCGTGATTTGTATAGTCCTTGAAAGTCCTTTGTATAGTCCTTGAAATCTTTACGTAAGAACCGACTTAATTACCAATTTTTGGCACTCACTTGATACTATTTTTTAATATATAGAAAACAATAAGAGTTCAATAACTATAATATTGTTTTTATTACTCAGTGCAATATGTGTAAAAATTACTTAAAGGTTAAAGCACTTCATAAGAATTGAAGTGTCATTTGAATCTGTTTATTACTAATTTTAGTGTTTTTATGTTATTAATTTATTTTAAAACGATCTCGCAGTGCTAAAGTTGTATTAAATACAATACATTTTCAAAATTCTATATAAAACGAAGTAGAAAACCAAATAGAGTAACAAGAAATCCAATCAAGATTTGATTTAATAAAATAACCTTACCAAAACTTTACAAATAAAGTTTGCAGTCCATCAAATATTTTATTTAAAAATAGAATAACTTTCAAGTACTAAATCCTATATAGTCCACTTAGTACAGTCCCCGCTGTAGCTTAATAGTCCAGTCAATTTCGACGCTGATATTGGGATGGAAATTCAGTTGACTATTAGAGTGATCATAAAAGTTTAACGGGTGTCTCTGAATATCCTCAAAACCGGTTATATGGACTGCACTCACTTCTGAAACGGATATTGAATTTCGATTTACTCTTAAATTCACAAGCGCGAATCTTACACCGTGAATTTTTAAAGCAAATATGAAAAATATGAGCGTTGTGAAAATGTTTTTACAGTTTTTACTTATATATTTTTACAACGATTCAAATTTTTCATTTTTTATATCGAAATTATCTCCCTTTTTTGCATGAGATATATTATTTTGGATATATTTCTAATAAATAAATAAAGAAAAGAGGATTAATTTTACAGTCAGACGTAATATTTGGTCAAATTTATAATGTTTTGATAGTGTTATCTATAATTAAGATGCACTAAGACAAGAAACAGAGTAAATTAACACCAGAGGGGTCCCTCTAGATTTCATTTAGCGGCACAAAGTTGTGGCAAACGAAGCAACCCCTACTCTAGGATTACTCTGAGTGCACACTACTCCAGGGATTACATCGCACTTGCTTTCCTATCCCTTTTAAATTAGCTGTGAAACTATACCTTAATTCAAAGAAATTAGATGCAATTTGCAATGGCTAACAAGAATGTACAAACACATGTACATGAATGTTGTGGGTAAGTTATTGTTAGTGAAATATTATTTGAGTGCTACAATATACGCTAAAAATTTGGGCTTCTAGCTGAATTCACATTTTGAATTACTGAATAAACTATACAATGCTCGTAGTGGTGCTGACGTAGAAACACTGCAATGTTAAACACACGTTTCCGTAATCTATATTAGCGCCAGACGGCTTCAATTTCACTTGGTGAGGTTAGTTCTATTTATACGTAGTACACAATCATAATTTATCTCGGAACACATCAGATACAATTATAGTTTATTTCAGGACATATATCCGAACTATATATTAAACAATAAAGACAAACAATAATTATTAAGCAGCAAAATAGCACAAAACATTTTACAACAAATTATTGTCGATTTGTTCAGTCTCTTGTCCTCCGATTTCAATATAAAAAGTCAATTGATGAGTTTAAAATGTTAAATATTCGTATCAATATTTATCCATAAATACGGAATTACAATCAGTCGTTCTGAATATATTGAATATGCTCTCATTATGATATTTAAGCGAACGACGCGCTTCAACTTAATATGATTATGTATTGTCGGTAGTGCGATGGGATTGCATAATGTATGTCTGAGTTAATTGCTTTTCACTCATTGCTAGCTCGACGGTAGTTTTGATACTATGTTCTATGTAGTTATAGTATATGGTTAATAAAAAAAAAAAACGTAAAAAATATTGCTATATATCAATCAATTGATGCGGAATTTTATACAGAATCTAAAAAACCAACACTCATGACTAGAATGGTCCCTAGAAGTTATGAGTGAAAAACTACAAATTAAAATATGAAGATTTGTGCTTGTGATTGCTCACATGTTGTATATTAATCGAGACGGAATTATATAGCGAATCTAAAAACCAACACTCATGACGACATAGGATTGTCCCAAGAAGTTATGAGTGAAAAATTACAAATTAAAATATGAAGATTTATGTTTGTGATTGATCACATGTATAGTAATCGATACGGAATTATATAGTGAATCTAAAAACCAACACTCATGACGACATAGGATTGTCCCAAGAAGTTATGAGTGAAAAACTACAAATTAAAATATGAAGATTTGCGTTTGTGATTGATCACATGTATAGTAATCGATACGGAATTATATAGTGAATATAAAAACCAACAGTCATTACGAGATAAAATTGTCCCTAGAAGTTACGAGTCAAAAACTACAAATTAAAGTATGAACATATGTGTTTCTGATTTTTAGATAATTTTTATCAATCGATGTGAAATTTTATACAGAATTTAAAAAATTAACACTTATGACGAGTCAAAATTTCACTAGAAAAGTGTTTGGAACCTTAATAGCTTTTGTTTCAAGATAATTTTTTAATGCAGTATAAAATCAATTGAATTTTGAACTTTAAAGCCATATTTAAAAACTGTTATAAGCTAAAGTTCAAAATGAAGCAAATTAAAGTTGAAATTCATTCAGTATATATTTAGTTTATAATTGAATTAGCTGTTGAAATTTGTGTAGTATAATATTTATTTTGACACTAGAAAAATATGATAAATGCTGTATTTTAAAATTTTTATTTAAATGTTGGATATTAAATATTAATGTCATTTCTTATTTAACACTCTTAGCGGAAAATTGCGTCTGAGCACTTATTTTATTATTTACGTTGTTATTATCTAAATAGCGATTATCACGTTTTCTTTTATAAAAGGCTCTTACAAAGCCTTAGTTAACTCACACCCTTGAGGTTTTAATAACGGGATCAACGTATATTTTCGCCAACCCTTATTTGTAAAAAGTTTTTGTTTTACAACCATTTTTACAAAAAATACACCAATCTATAACTATCATAAATATACATAAATTCTTCTAAACATATTGTATTTTTAAGTAAAGAGTTAACCTATCTTCAATTTACTTTTAAGATCTCATTAAATTTTTCATTAACTTTTAAATGTTCAAAGCGACTAAACAGGATAAATCTACCTTGTACTTGCCACAAAGTTTAATTTCTGACAGGAAATTGTTCTATAATACGCCTTCATTACTTATGTAAGCCGTGAGATAATGGAAGATGTTTTTTATTGTCCTCAAAGAAAGATCCAATTACGAACCTTTCAAAACTAGTAAACAGATTCCTATTAGATTCAACAAGATCTCATTGAACTTTTAAATTATAGTCTGAAGTGGGATCTTAATAAATTTAGCCTTTAGCTAACTTCTGATTGAAATCAAAAAGCAGGCCTCTGTTCTAGAAGTGAGCAACTGAAATCAATTAATAAAATGCAACTTTGTGTTTCAAGAGGTTGTGGAACTGAAAGTTTTAATTAAACTTTTAGATTATAAATTTCTTTACTTTATATTAAGATGATTTGAGTTGTAAATGAATCTATGCTTAATTGCATTGTCTTTTAAAATCGATCTATATGTGTTGAACTTGGTTTTTTGAGTCATTTGTAGGGTTGTGATTATGACATATACATGAAACATCGTAAAATTTCATTTAAAAAGAGCAACTGCTGAGTTACTGGCCAGTTCTCCTCAACAGAGCAACATTCCGAGCTGGTGATAGCTTACTCACGAACTGATTACACAAACATTTTTATACTGTGATAATTGACGATTCAAAAACTCTTGTAGATGCCTAATTGAATAAAGGTATTATGAATTTGAATTTGAATTAATTGTATGGCGTTTAACCAGCTTGATTTCTTCCCAGGTGGTAGAAGATTGGAAGTTCATGTCAATGGTGTTAGACCGATTCTTCCTATGGCTGTTCACTATCGCCTGCTTCGTGGGAACCTTCGGCATCATCTTCCAGTCTCCGTCTCTTTACGATACCAGGGTACCAGTTGATCAGCAGATATCCTCGATACCGATGCGTAAAAATAATTTCTTTTATCCAAAGGATATTGAAACTATAGGTATTGTAAGTTAAATGGTTGGTATAAAGCCTACATTGTAAAGTTTTTTAGATTTGATTTGATTTGATTTGATTTGATTTCATAAAATATTTTTTTGTTGAACATACTAGTGATACAGTTTAATTCATTTAAAATGTTTCAAAGTTTATGTTATAGTTGTAATTGTAGTTAACTGTGGTTTAAATTTTATATAAATAGAAATAAGTTTAACTTTCACATAGATTAAAAGTTTTTATTCCTAGCGTTTAAAACGTGATTTCAACTAGAATATTTTTGTGAGTTACTTTTTACATTACTAAAAAAAAACCTATATTTTACTTTGGAATATATTTGTGTAAGTGCACTAAATAAATAATTATATATAGATAAAAAATGTAAATAGACCTAGTTATAATAATATAATTTCAACGAAATAGCATGTCATCTTATCGTAAAAACTATAATATTAATTATATACTATCATAGAATACTACATGATGTAATAATTATATTGTTTAATCTTTAAGTATCGGCTGTGAGTTTCTTTCTTGTAATATAAATAAATATTATTAATAAAGATTGTGAAATAAATGATTAATTCTTAACTTTTGTTTGATTTCAACTTTATAATACCAAATGGCTATGACGTGTATATTTTCCTAGTCTTCCATTGGGTACAACTTGAATTATAATTTGTTCATATATTTCAAGTTTGACTCAAACTGTTCAATACTTTGATTTTAGAAACTAGTTAAAAGGGTATTAAGGAGTTCCTTATCGGTACTTCTTCATGGGCCTATTTCTTGTAATGTCCAACTAGAGTATGAGGTTTCACATAATGTTGAATAAAAAAATAGACTGATTTTAATTCGATTTTAATTCGGAAGTAAGGAGCAATGGTCCTGAATATAATGAGTGACCCAATTATATAATGAGTTTGTTTGATTGATAGTTTGATTCTGACATATATAGTACCAACTGAAAAAATATAAGAAAATAAAAATTCTTTGGCAATTATTTCATATATTATTATGTGGAAATTCAACAAGCCTGGTTACAAAGTCAAACAGGCTAAAAGGGCAAAGGTCGAGATACTTGTCACAGTCACCTCTGTTGCCGTCGTCCTCGGCTTCGTAATACTCATTGCTAAGTCCTTCCTCCTTTGATGATGATGGACTGGAACAGAAAACAAGTGTATAATAAACGTGATATCGAAAATGTATCAATATTCACAGGGTTCGAACATGCCATATCTGGAATTAAAATCGTACCACAATGTTAACTGAGCTATCGTGCAGTAACCGCATTAGTCAATTTTGAATTGTTTTTCATTCTACATAGATTTCAAATCTAAGTAGAGTTTTGATAAAAATAAACATAATATTAGGCTAATTCAAACCAAGATTTCTGAACCATTTAAAGTATAAATCTTGAACATAATCTTTATATTATTATATTGAGACCTAAAAGCTCTAAAAATATAAATGTATATAAGTACTAAATAATTATTTGTCAATCTGTTAGCAATTGTGACTGGATGTTAGTATTAAAGTAAATTAGAACTAATGACTCTGAAGTTGGAAACACTTTGCTTTGAAGTGGAAATGAGTGGAGCAAGGAAATATAATATTCATTTCAATTAATATGTATGTGTAATGTTATTTATGCATGCATTATATGCACGATATTGCATATTTTATAACAATATGCTATAAATTTAACTTACGTGAAAACAATGTGCATAATGTTCCCCAGAAGTCCGTTGTGGTATAAAGGAGTTTCTGCCGCCTCGCATATATTCCGCAGCAAGCATTCTTTCCCGCTAATCCCGTGCCTTGAATGTTAACATACTATATTGTAGAATATATAATGTATAGTCTTTATATTAATATTATATATTAAGATAATATAACTTTGAACGATCTTATTATATAAAATGGAAATGAAAATAATAAATGTTTTTGTTGTGTGTTTTTCAAGATGTAATTAATATGATATAAAATATTTTTTACAATTATAATAATACTGTTATTTTCAATATCCCGTTGTACTCACGTTAAATTTATATCAAAATTTGCTCGACTACTTTCAAAATCGTCCGGGCTCACGTGAATAGTTCATTAATAATTAACGAAACTAGTAAAAATAGTTAACGAAACTGGTCGAGCAAATTCCGTTATAAATTAAACGTGAGTGCATCCGGATAAATATAAATAATAGTAATTATATCTCAAGAAAATGTTAATACAAAATTTTAACAGAGACACATGCTGATTTATAATATAATAAAAAATACTTGTATTACTTAAATATAGACTGTTATTTTTATATTTTTTAGTTTAACACATCATATTCATTTTTAAATACATATTATGTATTAGTAAGTAGTTATGTATATTTATTGTAACTATAAGTTATAATTTTATATATAAATAATTATTTTTTTTCTTGAATCTACCATCTTTTTCTAGACTAGTTAATAAATTTTCTAACCCTAAGGTTGTCTGGAAGCAATCGCCGACTGGCGATAAGACGGCCTTTTGTATTTTCCTTTTTTTATTGTTCTTTACGTATTATTACCATTTCTTGTGGTGTACAATAAAGTATGTAATTAAAAAATAAATAAATAAAATAAAAAGTTGCTATTTAAAGAAATATAAATTTAATTACTCTTTAAATTTAGTTTCCAACATTTTGTAGGTCATCTCTCTAGTGATGCTGCGACTGTTGCGACCTGCGACTACCTGCGATTAGAAAATAGAAATATATTTACATAATATAATAATATTAATAATAAATTTTCTAATTAGGTCATATTTTGAAATTTATTAATATTGATGAAATTTCGGGTAACAATTCCGGCTAATTATATTATTTTACCATAAATATTACAAAATATTTCCGTTGTAATTAAGATAACTTATTATGTATAAAAAATAATGATGTATATTCACGATTTAATAAGCTCTGCCTGCGGTGGTTTATAATTTAAACGAGTAATGTAAATAATGAGCGACCGAGAAATATTCTCAAGAATATTCTAAAAAGTAAATAATTTTCATACATACGTACATACACAAAACTATAGTTACATCCAATCTTTTGAACGTACATACAAGCGTTATCTCGTTACACAGTTATAATTAAAAGCAATTAATTACAGTGAAATAACCGAAATTTATGGCAATATTTATTAAGTATGTAATTGCATCAGTTAATATCGGAAACGAGTTTTGATATAAAACAGTATGTTCAGTCAATTTAATGAATTTATGTTGTTGAAATTTTGTATGAATATGTTTATATTTTAGAGAGAAAAGTTTGTTGGTTTAAAGGACCTAATCTTTAAATCAATGGGATGGATTTGAAAAATTCTTTCTGATATAGGCAGCTTCAGACGGAAGGCAATAGACCATGGAGGGCCAACTCAAACGGATTCGAGATCTACTGTCTGTCTTTCTAATTCTTTGCGATCTATCGACTAGGATTTTTTTAAATATACTCCAATAATTTTCGTAATATTTAGGACGGGAATAGGTAGGTAACGATAATTTTTTCCTTGCCCGCGATCGACTGACCTAGGGGTCGCGATCGACGGATGGTCTCCCCTGATATAGACTGTTTAGCATATGCATATTAGTTGTCGTATTAGAAAATAAAATCCTTCTTCTGTGAGCGACACCGCGAATTACGGCTAGTATTTAAATACAAATTGCTTCTGTATTAACTATTATTAATATCATAATTAACTTATCTCAACAAAAGTTGTATGAAAGTATGTAATGTTTCATTAATTATTAGTTAAATTTATAGATAATTTAAAACATATTATTACTTACGGGAAGATTAGGAAAAATAACTTCATCTAGTTCAGTAATGTTTGTTACAACTGAATAATTAGATTCGAAGTTGTAAGAAACGAAGACGTTCTTATCAGGAATATCCAGAGGAACTGCTATAGCCACGAATGTCTGAAATTTATAATGAAGATTTGAGAACCAACACTATATATTTATATATATTGTTTAAACTTACCCCATATAAACTGGTTGGTGGAAATATAAGTCCCCTTTTTGAGATATGACTTCTCGAGAAAGGAAAACTTAAAAGTCTGAAAAGTAAAAAAGTACTTAATTATTTATTTATATATTAATTTTTATTTTATTTTTTATAAATATTTACAAAATAATAAAGATAATGTGTATTCATTAATAATAATACTTATTACGATTGTACATGTTTGTTTGATAAAATATTTAAAATACAAATATAAGATTGAAATAAAACAATGAAGTAAATGAAATATTTGAACTAATATTATTTTTAAGAAAAGAAAAATGTAGAGGGCGAAATACGAGACCCTTTGAGGAGGGGAAAAGATTTAAAATTTAAATGAAGTTTGCGCCCGACGGCTTTTGGTCTAAAGAATTTTTGCTTCCTTACATAATAGGTTTTGTATTTCGAAATATCAAAGTGATTTATACAATATAAATTTATATATATTATAAATATATAAATTTTATATATATTATATATTAAAACAATATACTTACGAAATGATAATATATATTCCTTTCCAGGTCATTTTAAAATAAAGTGAATTTCAATTCACCAAAATTCTCGCCTCTCACACGGATAACTCTCAAAAGCGTATGAACCGTTCCCAATATACCGTTGTCGTTCAAATTTTGACATCATCTAGCTAATGAGGGAGCTAACTACAGAAATACTAAAATGGCCGAAACTAGGTGCCAATGAGAACAAATACAAGATATTCGTGAGACAGTTGACAATGTAGTTTTTACAGTTGATATTGATAAACGAGCAAATGGTTTATATCTATAGTATTTTCTTAAATTTTCACGAGTACACATTTGAAATAAAACTATTTTTTAAGGATGAAACTCCCGTATAATTTGGTTACATTTTAATTTTAACCGACGTTTCGAATGCTTTGCAGCAATCGTGTTCACGGGTAGACGAGATGGTTTATATATATTTAACCTAGGTTCAATTCATTCTAGAAATTTTTATTAAAAATATTTAGGCATAAAGACTTCAAAAAAAGTATAATTTTAGAATGATATAAACATTAGCTATTAGCAACTTATTTATACACAAGTTAAGAAACCAATTACATTACCATTACATATATTTTAATATATACATTATATTGACAAATAAACAGTTTTTATTTCTAGCATACAATAAATATAATCAGAAAAATCATAGGAAATTATTAATTTTGAAGGGGAATAAGAGTTGGTAGGTGAATTTCTTGCATGACATATGTAAGGTGTACAGATTTATAGTAGAAGTAGTGGACTGGTACAATTTTCTATTGTTTTACAGCCAACTGATATATTGTGGTTTGTAATTCTTACAGCATACGTCTGCAGAAATTATTTTCCCTTGTCTTCAGAAGCTATGAGTAATTTCAGTATGGCTTTACTATACACATATATCCAGTCTTTTTTTCTTTATTTAAACTTGAAACATAGTTTTAATGCTTTTATCCAACTAATGTTATATTATCGACTATCATACAAAGAATTTTTATTTTCATTCAGAAGGCTGTCAGAAATATGACAATATAAAACTTAGTATAATATTTTTTCTCTTTTAGTGACTTCATATAATCAGCTTTTAGAACTTGTTACCTTTATTTAATCATGAAACTATGCCTGATCTAAGTAAATAGCACTTAGTGGTTGTCTGGTAACAAAGTGACCGCACCCAGATATTGCTTGACTTAATTGGTCATCTGCTAAGCTAACGTAAATGGGTTTGTATCTGGGTTTATCCCTATATGTTTCTAATATAATATCTTTTCCATAACTCGAGTTAAAATACTACATCTTTGAATAATCTACATTTCCAACAAATTGTGTATTTGTAACCTAATAATAATAAAAATATATTTTTAGGTTTTTTATCATTACTTCGCCCTATTTTTTATAAGCGTTAGTATAATATACCGAAAATAATTCGTTAAATTTAATTAGAGAGTTTTTAGATAGTAATTTAATTGTATTATAAATATTAATATTTGGCAGTCAGAATACTAGCATATTATGTTATTTATCATACTAAGGTGTTAAACCTAAGCGCTGCTAATGAAGTTGTAATTAGTCTTGGAATTCCTCTCTATCATGGATAATCAAATATACAAGTTCCTCTCATACACATATATATCTACATACAATCTACATAAATATTTGGTGTAGACAAATATCGCCAGCGCTATATTCTGGGTGAGATTAATAGTAAAATTTTAATAAAACGTTTCCAATTTTGCTGTTATTTTAATGTCTTATTTCCACAAGCCTGGTTACCAAGTCAAAGATGCTGAAAGGGCAAAGGTCGAGATATTTGTCACAGCTGCCCCTGAGACCATCCGCTTCCGCCTCATAATACGAAATGTCTAAATTTTCTTCTTCTGAGGCTGATGGTCTGAAATAAATTATGTTAAAATTATTATGGTCAAAAAACTTTACTCATTGACCACGACTCCAATAATTCTTAGACTAGAAATATGAAGAAGTATTTCGATAAAATACATATAAAAGATTATTTATTTATTTATTTACATCTTTCCATTTCAAATCAATGTCAGTTATTATTTGTCTACAATTTACAGTCTCCTTAATAATAAATAATGTACAATTTAAACTAGTATATTTAGAGGTTTACAATATGAAGAAGATATTGCTTAAGAAAATTGGGAACGTAAGAAGAAAGATTTTAGAAAGTGGTAAACAGTGTTTTTAGGAACAAAAAGTTTTTTAAGTTGTTCAAAAGAGACCGCTGATGGGTATTTCCATCGGGTATAAAATGTCATATTATAAACCCAAACACAAAAGAGTGTTTTACCTCTGAAAATCAATAAAACTTACGTAAAAACAATGTGCATGATGTGTCCCAAGAGGCCGTTGTGATGAAGCGGGGTTTCAGCAGCCTCGCAAATGCTACGCAACAGGCATTCTCTTCCTTTCATTCCATGTCTGCAATTATGTTGTTTATTTTTTTCAATAATGAAAAGCTTTAATAAGTTATCATTTCTTTTAAGTTATATAAGAAATATTATTGGCATTTGCATTGCGTGAATTGGCCCAGTTCACGTTGAGATTTCGTTAGATTCCGAACTCATGAATAAAAGTTTAAATTCGAATGGGTTCGAAATTAGAAGTGCAAATTCTCATGCTATTTACTTGAGACAACCATTATATCATAATAGTCTTAGATCATGAAAGTTTAACTACAAAACAGTTATAAAAAAATCAAAATTAATATGTTGAAATTAAGTACCGAAGATATGCTGACCAAATCAGGTTCGTGCTTGTTGATAACTTAGCAAAATCTTTGACACTGCTATTGTGAAAACAGTTTCAAATTATGACGTCATAAACAAGACAATCAATCATGGCGCGTTCGGAGTTATATGGAGATTTTTATTAATTTTAAATAACTTAATATACGGAAAATAAACTATTTCTTGCGTAAAATATATATAAAAAAATCTTGTAAATTTTTCACGTATATAATTGTAATGTTGTTACCAAATAATATAAATATTCGTGAATCGTCATCTTCAGTTTATAACATATATTTTGATAATATAAAAATTAATTTGTTATAAACTGAAGGATCAGTAAGTTACTTTTGGTATAGAAAAGTTTGATATAGGTTAAGTATACCAAAGTAGAAATTATATTTTAACATGACTGTTTAAAATATTAAACTAAAATTATATTTATGGTACCTAGATGTAAGTAATGAGTAAAATAATCCTCGCTTAATATAAGGATGAAAAACATTCGTCCTATTTCAAGTATTTACCAAAACTAAGGCATAAGAAATATATTTTATTTCTAAAGAGTCAGAGTGAATACAAACAGGATATAAAACTGCGCATTTCCGAAAAGCCAGTTTATTTTGAAATACGTGTTTGGATATCGCGATTCTGCATCACTAAGTAAAGATACAACCTAAGATTTCAAAATCCATATCCCTAAAGCAGATGTCAAAATAAATTCACTGACGGAAACATACATCTTTGAAGCATGTTCAAAAATTTACCGTCGAAGTCGTTAAGATAAAAATGTCGAGGAATAAATTCAGGTACAAGAATTTTCATTAAAATAATATAAGTGATATCTTAAAAATATCACATTTATTTACTTACGTATTTTTATTTTATATTCCTTTTTATAATCATAAAAATATGGTTAATTATATTGAGAAAGAAAATAGGAGTATATGTTTCAAATCCCAAGACATACAAAAGAATATGTTCATGGAACTCCAAAATATTTGATTTACTATAGTTGGTCAAGTTGACTGCAATATAAGAATAAGGATCCAGATATGCTACTTACTCTTGAAACCTCGTCTCTAAGGTCGTGTACGCCAGCTCACGCGTAATGCTGCGACTGTGACGAGCTGTTACCACCTGAAGAATAATAATTTGTAATAAAACTATAAGAATATATAAAAATATACATGTTTTTATATAATTGTTATCTAAAATATCTATCAGTTTTAAAAATTCGATTAAATGCATAAAAATACAATTAATTCATTAAATTTCATACCTATAACCAATTCCACAATCTTATCATCAATCATCAGTACTTAACATCAGTATCATAAAGGTATAATTGAAAAAATTGCGATCAACAAATGCAACCAATGCAATATTCGAAACTTTGGTAATTATATCTAAATAAAATGAGATTAACAGATATTACTAAAGATTACCGAGACAGGTAAGATTACCAACAGGTAAGATTGCCATTATTAACTCACTGGTACATTAGGGAATATGACTTCATCAAGCTCTGTGATGTTAGTGACAACGGCATAGTTGGACTCAAAGTTATAAGAGACGAAGACGTTCTTGTCTGGAATGTCGAGCGGCACAGCTATCGCAACGAAAGTCTGGAAACACAAAATTATTTTAATATTGAATAATAAGTTTGAAGTACTTAAAGTTTTGCTACAAATTGTCTTTACAGTTTCTTAGTTCTTGTTGCATTTTAATTTCGAATTGTTCAATATTTTATTAAATCAACAATTATTAAAATATTGTACAATTTAACAAATTTTCAGTACTTTTATAAAATCGATTTAAATATATTTGAAATTGTTCTTACTCCGTATAAACTAGTTGGTGGAAAAATTAGTCCTCTCTTTTGAACGTCATGCCCTCTACAGGATGTTAGTAATAATACACTGGAAAAAAAAAATTAACTTAAATATGAAAAAAAAATCTTCACTAAATGTAAATTCAAGATTTATTCATTATGAATAGAAATAAAGAAGAATATATTGAGTATGAGAGGTTTTTAATGTTAAATATATTAAATATTTTAATAATAAATAAAATGACTAATAAAATATATGAACATAAATTGAATAAAACGTCGCGAGAGTCTGACGAAAAATTTAAATATAAAATGTAGTGACTCGAGTTCTAGACAATTTTTTACATCCTTAGGTTTTCACAAACTGAATTATTTAATTCCTGAAGAAAATGTAGAAAATTATCATAAATATTATGGAAAGTATCTTCATGAAGTCCTTAAAATTCTTTTAATGTCAAGAAATGTTGCAAGAATTATATTAAATTTCAACATTTATCACATGAATTTGAATATTATTAAACCACCTCAAATAAGTAAATTAAAATAGTAAAAGTAACTTACATAAAGCACAGGTTTTTAAAATACGCCATTTTCTAAATTGCGCTGAAAGTAGTTTAATATAACATAAACTGTATGAACATGAAGTCTCTTGAGTTTTTTTCTGAATGTGCCAGAAATTACAATTCGAGCAGATCTTACTCGATAATTGAGAAAAAATGACATCTATGCGCTAAAAGAGTGTGCTCGTTTCGGAATAAGTAAGAGGGGAGAGAAATGAATTGGAGTTATTATTTGAAAATACATATAGTATACAAAAACGATACAAATGTAATACAAAAGATATATTTCCCATAAAAAGCTATTTGGTATGTTTTGTATATAAATTTTCGTGATCCATGATTACTTTAAATATAATTATCAGGCTGTACTCATTTTATTACTATCGGAATTTGACCGACTAGTTTCGAACACATTCGGGGTCCTTTATGAGCTTTGATCATGACGAAATCACGGCGTGAACAGTAATAACGTGGCGTGAACAGTAATACTTTTGGAATAGTATTAACGTGAATACAGCTGGATAATTATAAATCATTGGTATGTTTTAATTTTAATTGAAATAAAAATTGCGCACTTGAAATTGTAGAATAACAAAATTCAATACTGCAGTGCTGGCTCATTGGAACCGATTTCAAGAGAAATATAGTGCTAATTGTTCTAAAATGACATTTTCTAAGTGTAACGCGAGTGCATGAAATGGGATTTTATACTTTTTATTAAAATAGTATTTAGTATTTTTAAATCAGATAGGATTATAAGCTATGATATATCTATATTAAAAAAAACCGTATAATTAAACAGTTTATTTTTTAAAGAGTTATGTTTTTAATATAATAGAAAAACTATTATAAAACTATCGTTATAACATAAATTTAAACATAAAATAACTTTTGTGGCTTCATATAGACTTATATAGAAAAGACCATTTTATCACATATTATTATAGATAAAATAAATAAGATTTATACATTTATATTTGTTTCACATATTATATTAAACCTGCATCATTAATACTATTCTCAAAAGTGAGATATCTTTTGGCCTCTGATCATAGCACGGTATAACTATTTATTTTATGTTTTGTAATAAATTTTAACAGAAAATGGCGTACAAAGTTATAGGTCATCTATACCGGGGATGGCAAACCTTTTTTGATGTCCGTGCCAAAAAGGCAATTTTTTTTAAAAGTTTTTTTTTTAAATTTCATTCGAAATGCTAGCGTGGTGAAATTTTAGGGAAGTATAATTAAAATTAAATAAGTAAATAAAAACAATTCCTTAAATATTTTTTATCACACAATGTGTAACAATTATTTTATTTTTGTGCGTGGCATCAAAACTTTCAAACGTGACACTTGTGGCACGCGTGCCATTGGTTCGTCATCTCTGATCTAGACAACAAGGTATGTCAACAATAATTTGGCGTTTTCAAGCAATAAAATTGCTGAAACGCAAACAACAGCCGAAAACAGTTTAATTGGCGTCGATAAATTAACTGGAGGCCGTTCTTTGTTTGTCTGATGCAGTAACTTTGAGTGTTCGTGCTGGTTCGAAATCGGCTTGTTTGTTACCAGATGGTTTTAAACTAGTAGATATAGTATAACAATTCAAAGATAAAGAAAAGATAGCGTTCAGTATCCAGCATCATTAGTAGCTATGAGGTAGCTATTAGCAAAATAAATAGATTAATTAGTGTGCCTTGATCTTAGATTTAGACTTTCAATATGTCTTATCATTTTATTTTAAAACAAAAGATCTTAATATTATTGTTATTCTTGAAAACTTAAATTTAATACATTAATTTTTAATATTAATAGATATGTTTAATAATTTAAAATCGATATTATTATAAGTATTAAGAAATAGTTTTTTTTACAGAAGCGTATTAAACTTACCTTGTTTGAATTTCATGGTATTTTTCTATTCTTCAAGCCCTTTCATTTGATACCTATTTCTCGTGAGATGTACAGAAATATATAACCTGCAGTTTTTTTGTGGCGGCAATTTTGGATTGATAACAAACAATTATATGTTATTATTATCATCGGCAGAGTTTAATTAAAAAAAATTTAAACTTAAACGGTTGAGGTTACCTGGTAACATTTACAAAGTTCTAAGATTTGTCACTCATTAACGAACTAATAGGCGATCAAGTTAAGTAAAAAGAAATAATATTTTACTATGTGATATTGTTATCCAGTAAGCTATTTGCTTATTCCATTTTATTAACTAGCTTTTCTTGTGTTTTCGATTTCACAAATGTGTTGTTTCGATGCGTTCACTATTCTTTCTATCTTTCTTATGTGCCATAATGAAAGGACTTTATCATTAACAGCACAGCGTCTTCTATTTTAATTACACAGCTGCACTCACGTAAATTCTATTAACAACTAGTCCGCCAAACTCTGAAAGCATTTACGTGCGTAAAATTGGATAATTATATATAATAGTAGTTATGGATTACGAAAGTTTTAAAAAAATATATTTTAATTTAGGTATAACGTTTATCATAAACTGTCGCAGGTTTTTAAATTTCTTAGGGATGAAAGGGCCTTATATTAGTTCTGTAGTTTTTACGTGACGCAGAAATATACAGATGAATGGACAGTAAAAAAATATATTTGTAATAGATTTTTGTACGGAGTTTTGTAAAGATTACACGATTTCTTTTAAATTCACATTTCGTGTGTTGTCAGTAAAAATGATGAACTGACTGAAAGTAGTGCGTTAAGGTAAAGAAAAAAACTTAATATTGTAAGAGAAAAGAAAACCGACATTCTTATTTCACACTTAAAAGATAAAAACGTAGATCATATGAGAACATAATTTGATATTATTAATTAATAATTAAAAATAACTGTATTCTATAATTTAATTGTCACATATATGTATTAAATAAAGGGTTAATAAGTTGGTGAGTTTATATTTTCAGGATACTTACAGGTACTATTGATCTGATTTTCAAAATTCTTTCATTGTTAGAAAGTTATATTATCTCTGAGTGTTATAATTAATGTAATCACACAATGAAATCACACACTCAATGTAATTTAGGAAGTTAAAAATAGTAAAAATTATTTCAAAAAAATAGCAAAAATATATATCCTTACTTATATCCGTTTAATATATCTGCCAAAAACAGTTTTTATATTTAAACCAAAATAAGCTTTATAAGATTAAATTTAGATACAGGTTTTACGTAAAATTTAAAAATATAAAAACTAATATTGAAATAAAATAAAAAACCCATGGCTCTAAAGTTTACTTTTTACATTATTTAAAGGAAGACATGTTAATTGATGGGGCTGGTTAGAATGTTATGGGAACTAAAAACAATATTCCGGTAAAATTATTGAGTCGTCACTTGTCGGTGTCGCATGGCGTGCGAGAGTTATAGGGAGGGAAGTGGGAGGTGAGGGGAGTATGTGCATATGTACATGTATTCCTTGAATAGATTAGACTTTTAAGATGAACGAAAAGAAAGAAATAATATTTATTCAAAAACAACACACATTTTTGACCAAATTATTATATAGAGAAAAAAATATATAACACTAAATGAATACAAAATAAATAAATTTAAAATACAAAAATATGTAATAAATAAAAAATAAATAAGTGCCAATATTGTGTGATGTCAAGAAAAGGGCACAACTCAGAATTCGTACATGCCAAAGTTTACCTCATATAATGATTTTCAGTTGAAACCTTTACTGTCTATGCAGGGTGGAGTACAAATATATATAGTATATGTAAACAACATAATCCCAGTGTGTTCATTCTATATAAATCGTTGAAAGCTTCTAGCTGTACAGTAAAACGAATGTGCAAGCAATTTACCTATATGCAAATATTTGCCGCGTCAACTGCACCTACTGGTGTAAAGCCCTGCATATGAGAATGGAGGCTGACACTTACAACACTCTTATTTCTATTTAGTCACGGCTTATATTTGCTCATACAGGCTACAGAATCTGCTCAGTGCTGTCGATAACGATATTTTGATTGTGTTCATGGTTCGGTTTGTGAAATAGTATTTTTCCTTTTTGCTACGACTTTTGAGGCGAGAGATTATTGTTTTTTATATAACATGTTTCAGTTTGGTTTTGTGGAGATATTTCAATTAATAATGGATTCAGAAAATAGAATTCATAAACCACGTAATCAAATACAACCTGTGTTTGATGGATAAAATAATTAATATAATACTAGTTTTTTCACGTAGTTTTGCTCTGGATTTCTGTAACTTTTTTATTAATAATAAAAAGTAAGTAGAAGCTTCTACTTGAGTACATTATCCTTTGGTAAAAACCGTACAATCAAACCGATAGTATTTGAGTTTATCCCATTCATAAAGACAAACAGAATCGCCTAAATGACTTCATTTTATATTATATATAGATGATTATCTTAATGAACGACTAATAAAAATTATATATTTATATTATATTTCTTTCCCTACCTCGTAATAATTATTTGAATCCAAAATAAATGAGATATTAAATATTTTTATTCTAATTTCAATAGTAATTTATATATTAAATATTTAATCAGTCATAATATTTAAAGAATACACTTAAATTACATAAAACCTAAAAAAATATTTTTATTATTTTTATCATCTTGTTTCTTTCCCTATTTCAAATCAATAGATATCTTATCTATAGGATTTGAAGGACAATGGTAGTTGTAGAAGTCACACTTCTTTTCCTGACCCCAGTATTCCGCTTCATAATAAAAATCTTCGAGATCATCTTCGGAAATTGAGGTTGAGGGTCTGAAAAGTAAAAACTGACTTTTACTCGACTGATTTGGAAAAAGGTAAGTGCTTAAAGGAGTTAGATAAACCTCATCATTCACCTAAAACAGTTTAAATCAGTCAAGAAATATTAGTTCTAAAATCTAGATAAGACTCGTGCGAAGTAAAAGGCTACATTTATTAGATTTCATCTAGCTCAATGTTTCACAGTCACCATGTGTTCAGATATTACTTTGCTAATAAAAACATTCCGCTTCAACCGCAAATTTAAAATCTACTGCTTACATAATAAAATTGAAAATCGTTTTACAAAATCAAATGCTCTGGTGAAGGGTTTTACTGCTGAATCACCGGTGATATGTTTGCTTTTGTTAATGATATCACGTTCCTATTTGCTAATAAGCGATGCTATCATATCGAATACAAATTAGAATTGTAATATAAATTTTATGGTATAGCTATTTGTATAAACATTGATTATTATTAAAGATAATTTTCAGGCTGTAGTCAAGTACATTCTATCGGAATTTGTAAAACTAGTCTTGAATCCGTTCGGGGTTTTAATCTGAGCATCGCGGAATCGCGGAGTGAACTGCGTGAATTAGGCCGTGACAGTGGTGCTGGAGGGGGAGAAAATAGTGATGTCTAGTTGCCCAGAAATATTTGAGACAGAGAAAGATTTTTGTACGCAGTTCACGCCGCGAATGCGCTATGCTCATAGCTCATAAGGATCCAGTATGAGTTCAAAACTAATTGGCAAATTCCAATAATATTTACGTGAGTGCAGACATATAATTATCTATAATAGTAATCAAGGATTACAAAAAATTACAAAAATACGAAAAAAGAACATATATATTTCAGATCTAAAAGAGCTCTAAAATAGATTTACAAATACTTTCAGCTTGTTATGTGTATGAAAGAAACTCACGTGAGTAGGAGATGAAGTAAATCACCCAAAACGCCGTTATGTAGGAACTGCGAGGCGCTCTCACAAATCGCTCTGAGCAAGCATTCCCGACCAGGGTACCCGTGTCTGTAACATTTAAATATGATTCAGAGTTATTTCATTTTTCAAATTATAAAAATACTATCTTTCTTCAGTTGTTTCATCCAAATCGAAAAAAATAATACCAGTATTTTTTAATGTTCTTATTTTTTCTCATAAAATCAACACGTATTGTCAAATTTTTTTTTAAAATTTTTATCCTGTTTATAATTTAAAAATATCTTTGAAGTATCCGAGAAAAAATATATAAGTACTATAAACGTTCAAATTATTCTCAAATTAGTAAATCACTAACAGATTAAATATATATATATATTGTTTGGCTATAATTTCGAAGTCGGTGTATAGTTTCTGCTAACTTAAGATAGCAAATCCCGCAGGGTAACTTGAACCCGATAAAGCGTTTAAATGATAGAGTAGGTACTAATATAGTAACTTGTCTAGATTGAGAAACGTCTTTGAAACAGCAATTTTCACTCTCTGTTTTTAACATGCTCTGTGATTGATGTTCATTGTCTTTGAACTTTTATATCTTTTATATATAAAAGTTCTTTATTTTATTCCTGTAACAAAAAGTCTCACAGGTCATGGCTTGCAGCGATATTCGTTAATAAAGTTTTGTGTTATCAACTAACACTGGCAGGACAAGAGAGATTCAGATTTTTTTAAGCATTATTACTTTCCAATTGATACTAAGTTTAAATCTAGTACTAGATAGTAATAGGCCTTAATCTAGTAATACCTTAATACCTTATTAATATAGTCACTTTTAATATTTTGATGTTATTAAATATTTAAATAACCCCTTCGCAAAATACAAAGATAATAGAACGAAGATTAAGTCTACATTGCTCGCTATATGCGTCTTGTTCCATCATTACGTATGTATATAGCAAGAGGCGTAATTTATTTGAGGTACTCAGTGAACCGTGTTCGGCAGCAGAATTACTGGATTAGGGAGCAGCCATGTACTAACGCTTTATTTTACTAAATTCTTCTTCCTACCGTCTCTACGCGTTAATAAATCTTCCTACTTATTAATGTTATCTCTTCATATGGGTTATTAGGCAGAGTTTTTTTTTTGTATGTATGTAGTTATTGAAAAATCGTGTAATGAAAGACCCTTTATTAGGGATTTTCTATCCTTTATTTTTATGTACCTTATAAGCATGTTTTCCACAAAGGTATATAGACTGCGCCTTGACAATACATCGGAGATACTGCGTTGAGCGCGAAGAGTTGGAAACTATAAAAAACAATGATTTCATTTTAAATACATAGGACAGTTTTAAGTCTGACGTAGAAGTTGTATTTACTTTAAAAAATACTAGCATAAAAGTGTAACGATTAATACTTGGTGAAAAATGTAATCTGGCATCAATTAACTTGATCGTGGTTCAAACTAGGACGGACTGGAAGTTTATAATTCTATAAGTCTGCATAAATTAATAATGCAGTTGATAAAATCAACTTTATACAATTACTATGTTTATAGTATGCTCATAGAATTTCACGAGTACAGTTTGAAATAAAACTATTTTTAACGATTTTACTCCTATATAATTTTGGTGATATTTTAATTTTAACCCGACGTTTTGTAGCATCAACCAAGCAAACAATAGAAATTTCAGGTTAAAATTAAAATGTATCTAAAATTATACGCCAGTTAAATGCGTGAAAATTGTTTTTTATTATATACAATTGGAAAGAAAAGAAATATAACATAAAAAGCAGTTTAAATATTAATTAATATCAACTCTATAAAATGATTGTTAAGGTTATATTCTTTCAAAATATAGGCAACAGAAGCGAGAGACGGAGAGAGAGAGAGAGAGAGAGAGGCCCCCCCCCTCTCTAGAGCGATATTTTTAAAGATTATTTAATTTGTTACTTACTTCTATATCCCCAAGTAAAGGGTCAAGGTATGATGCATTGGCTACGTTGTAGTAATTAGCTTCGAAGAACCAAGCAACACTGACTAAGCTTTCTGGCTCAGGCAAAGGCACGGATACTGTTGCAAATACCTGTTATTTTTTTTTAATTTAATTTACATTATATATTTGTCAATTAAGTTTGTAATGGAATGTTTAAGGCGACCTGGACTTAAACCTACTCTCTGAATTATGCCTGGCATTCTTAAATCTGACCTATTGAGCATTAACATAAAATTTATTGTGATTTGCGTATATGAATGTAGAAACGATTTACAATTATATTAAATGTGTTTAGTTCATTAATTAAAGATTGAAAATCTTAATAAACTAGTAAAGAAGAAGTCATATTTACTTACTCCCCACTGTGTGTTTGGTGTAAATATGAGATATCTTCTTTGTCTCCTCTGAGATGCTACATGGTTATAGCATACTATCTGGATGAGGTACAAACTAAAAAATTAGTTATAATACAATTATATAATTAAAAAATAATAAAACAATTTTATATATCCAACAAATTCTCAAATAAGTAATTAAATTCAAATACTTACAGTGAAATGTAATGGATCCACATAATTTAAAGTCAGATAATCTTACTAATTTTCCAAAACGACTACCCAACGCGGAATTAACGGAGTATATGTTCAAGAAATGGTGAATAATAAACATAACTTTCTTCACCATACCCTCTTTATTGTATTATCTCTGCTATTTGCTACAAAACAAGGTTCATTTTTAATTAACGTTACCTCGCGTCACGTTTGTATAGCTTCGGTTCGTCAGTTTTATTTGGATATCAGATCAGTTACGCCGCCTGTAGCTTTTACAATAACGTCAAAATTCTTTATTATAATAGTAGTATATTGATAGAACTTAGTGAATGAAGTGGACTACTATTTTTTAAATAAAACTTAATAGATTAAAGTTAAATTCGTAATTTGATTAATTAATCATACAGCGGAACTGAATAACTAATGACAATTCGTCTCATAACTTAGAAAAGTGAACAGCAAATGAAAAGTAACTATAAACAAAATTGAAGGTAACTAACTGTGAAGTCAAAAGAAGCTAATTGAATCAAAGTAGCTATTTACACAAAACTAAAAGAAAATTTTTCAGAATGTTTGTCTGTTTGTCCGACATTATTAAGACTAATTTTTTATTGATTCATTCAGGACTTCGATGATCAGATTTTCAGGATTTAGATTAATAAACTATTATTTACTTTGGAAATAATCTCAGGTGGATAATATTTAGTTTATAATGGGAACCCTTGGAAGCCTTATTTGGGAGTCAATTATTAATTTTAAGAAAAAAGATGAACAAGTCGTTTTTAATATATTTGATGTTTTTTTTAATATATTTGTTGTTTTCCTTTTCAGAGCAGTTCAGGTCAGAGGCGGTTTGTAAACTAGACGGGTAAATTATCGATAACACTTACGTAAGTATAGAAGGTTGTATATATAGTAGTAATCGTGGCTCACGAAAATTTCTTAACATATTTTTGTTAATATATTATACGTATCGTTGAAAATATTGCATATAAGCAGTGTCACAGCCTAAACGTTTTATGAATAAAATATACAGCTTGTACATCAACGTCACGAACAGAGCAACTCGTATGGAATAGATACAAAAAATACATCTAATATGACTACATTTTTACGTAACCTAATAGCTATAGGCATCATATACATTACTATCACTGAAACTATCAATTTAAAAAAGTTCATAGATTTTAATTATATTACGTAGTGTGGGATCTTAGTTTAGTATTGTTTAGCCTATGATACTACTATTCTTTACTATGACATTTCGTTTCAATTAAAAATAAACTCACCTCTTTTTTCTGAGGGTAGTTGTATATTATTGTATATATACCCAAAAAACTATTTTCCCATATATATGTACCTTGGTACCTAGGTACCTTGCGGTCTCACTCATCTATACCCTTTCTCATGAATCTGCCTATTATTATCATAATTTTTCAAATCCATTGTTTAGTTTCGAAGATTAGTGGGTTTAAAAAACAAACTTTTCTGCTTCATAATGTTGGTACAGATTATAATAGATTTGAATATTACAGACTGACATATTGACACCATTTTTGAATTGCGTAACTACAATTACAATATGAAAATATACAAATTCTAAATTTTGGACACTGGCTATCCATTAGGTATGTTATATTTATCTTACATTAAAACCGCTTTGCATGTCATTTACCGACGTAGCATAAGCGCAGCGTTAAATTAGTTTTTGTATTTTAATATGGCTACTCTAGCCGAAATTCTACTGAAAATTAATACATAATTCAATTTCATTTGTATGGTAAGTATTTCATACAACTACTAGTGATAATGAAGCGTTTTAAAGGTTCAATTAATTTTTTTTTTTTTTTACATACATTGTCTGAAACTTTTAATATATGCATTTTTACGTTAGCTGATGTCTGTTTCCACCCAGTGATACTGTCACAGTGATTAGAGCTAAAGCTATAGACAACTTAAAAAAAAAAGATAGCTAGAATTTGGGGTGTATTTTTTGTTGGTGTAGTAAATTTGTCTTTTTTAGGTAAAGGTTATGTATGACAAAGAATCATGAAAAGTTGGTAATGGTACTTTATTCAGTAGTAGTAGTAAAATAAAATAAAATAAAATAAAAATGATGTAGAAAATGAAATTTTGAATTATGTCAAATTGCAGCACCTTCATTTATAAAACTATTCAGTTAAGATTTATGTTTGATTTTTTAATCTGATTTCAATACAATAAAATGTGAGAAATTAAGAAAGTGTAAGAAATGAAAATTTTGTAAGATGATTTGAATAATTTGATCAAATTCAGGTGACCTTAAGTAATTCAGCCATGCTGAAAATACCTATTCATTGGAACTCAAAATGTGGACAATCTCCTCGGGACGGAAGATCGGCATTTCATAGGAATTAGAAACTTGTTTGAAACAATACAAATCATTTAATTATTAATTGTTCTAGAGTAAGATATTAAGATAGACTTATAGTATCTGTAACTGTACTATTTAGTCGAAATTATTATTATAATTATTATTTTCATTTATGTATAACTATTTACTAAATATTACTTAATAGATTATGTTTTATATGTTAAGAAACTATTTGATTTCATAGCTAAGCATAACAGTTTTTTTAAGTTATTTGTAATAATTAGTATATTGACATATTTGATATATTGTTTTATTGTTTGAATATTTAATTCTTCTTAATATTTTGATGTCTCTTGTGGACGAAATAGATCTAAAATAAATTTAATATCAATACAATTATTGTACAATACTTCTTGTAAATGTAGTCTATATGTAGTTTTTATGAGCAAAAGATCCAATTTTAAGTTCATCTACTAACTTTTACTAGGGACAAGAAAACGCCTTAGTAATAAACTATAAGAGTCGAGAACTCAACTGCTATCAAATATCATTTATTTCATATAAAATACTTTATGATTTTATATTCAATTGCGAAATTTATTAAGTTGTGTTGTATTTTGTTATATATAAAAAAATTATAACGCTTGTATTATATAGACCCGATGATAAATTATATAAATATCAAGTTACGGTAAATATTTCTGTAGGAAGATTTATATTAAAAGTTGACCTATTTCAGCGTACCAAGCCTGAACTGAATTTCTTTACAAAATAACCGAGACATATAACGTTGGATAACTAGTTCGCCGATCACGAATTGCCGTTTGCAACCTAAATCGCTGTGAAAACATAACGGTTCATTAGACGTACGTCGCTAAACAAACATTCTACATTTTATCTTACACTGTATTCACACATCAGCTGCGCTGCACGCTACAAATCAAGCCATACGATGTTGCTGACGTTAATTTTACTCAATTTGCTGTCTGTCTTTTCTGAAGCGACGAGACGCAAACGTTACCTCGTGTACCCAGACGGAGGTCCCGCTAGGACGCAGGTAATCATTTTTATTAGGTATTTGATCTATCCATACAAATCCATTTGCTCATTTCAGCTTAAGTAAATGATGTTTTCTTTCCCCGGTACCGGCTTAACGAAGCAATTTTTTATTCGTGAATTCAAATGCAATTAAGTTCCGCGCCTCGACGCTTCGCTTGAGTTAATTTTTTATTTAACTTCGATGATTTGTTTTATGAGCCTTTAGTCAAGTAGATTGTAGGTTTTGGCCGTTCGTTAATACTTTACATATTTTTTTATAAGCGTGAGAAAATTTCTTCATTTCACATCATGATTATATTTTGAAAAGGAATATATATTTGACGTCTGGAACTCGGATCACTAACCTTATTTTAATAAGAAACTTTAATTTCATTATTAAACTCATAAAAAGTTGAATTAAGAAACAGAATAAACTAAATTAATACACAAAAACACCAAGACTAATATTACTTCGACTCATTCATTATTATTAGGTCGTTCTATTTTTTAATTAAATATTTTCTTCATTCTCCATCGTTTGCTAAAGTTTTCAGACAAAGCGAAGCAAAAGAATTACTGTTTCATTATCCTTAAAACAAATGCCACTCGAAGTCTGGATAAGTAAACATCTTTCGTTATAAAGATTGGTAATAATAAAAACTTTATGGAGCCTGAACGAGAAAACGAAATATTTATTGCTATATTAGAAGCTTATTACTTTCAAAGCCTTGTTATAACGAATGGTTATTAATAAGTTACCTTACAATAAGGTTTAATATCCACTAAAACTAAACGAGGAGAAAGGACCAATCGTATTAAATAATAAAACCAGGCAGAGGTGGAGAGCAATACCATTTGATGGTTTCCCGATTTCAGATTTTAGTATAACAGTATATGGCTAATGTTGATTAGTCCAATACAATTTGAATTTCAAATACATTTATGATTACTGTTGTAATATAAATTGTGATATCTATTTAATCCTACCCATAATCGTTTTTAATTTTTTTAATAGTATCAATTAGTGTTAAAACTAATTGTTTATTGTCTTATAGGAATAATTGTTTGACTTGCTACCTTTAGTAATTAAAATGTAAAGTTGTTTATTTTAATCACTTATAATTATTATATAAGACTTACAAACATTTTTTAAGCTATGAAAACTTTTAATAAATTAATAAATTTCAGTTTATCATCGGTTTGGGTGTTCCAGTAGATTTGAAGGAAGCTTCGGTGACTGTTGGTACGGTTATAAAATTTCAATACGATTTACCAACCAACAGTAGCGAATATACTAGCAGGATTTATGGATTCGCTAACACAGTATCGAGAGACATGGATGGTGGTGATGTAGTTGATGTTGATAAAGACGATATAGTATCTGATTCAAGAGATATAAATAACGAACTTAATGATATATCTGATAATGATAATGATACTTTAGTTGATATAACCTTCGAGGATGCTAGAAGAAGACGCTCACTTGTATATTCAGAAGGAGGTGCAATAGATGCTAATGATTTAATGGATATAAATACTGAACTGCCTTTAGATGAAGCTATAAGACGTCAAGAACTAATTGATCACAAAAATCTAGAATACGAAGAAGAACCACAAAGAATGAATCGATGGGATTTCTATAAAATTATAGAACACATGATACAGAGGTATGACATTAATTTATTTTTTATTGTAATGGTACAAATAGTTTTCTAAAAACTATTTAGAAAAAAAAACGAGTTAAGTTTATGAAACATACATCAAAACAATATTTTATTTTCGTAATTTAGCCAACTTCAGCCAGCCAGCTGGTGATGATGATTTTTTCAAACTTCAATATCAAGCTGGATATTAATAAAACATATCTATACACCAATTTAACAATTTCGGTTATAGGTGCGGTTATTTTTTCAAGTCCGAAATTTTAGGCCGAAAATTTTTATTCGGCAGTGGAGACTCATAAAGAATTTTAAATTCATCAAGGGAGGTATAAGGTAGCTCAAGTGTCAAACTGTTGGAAGTTCCCACACAATATATTTTTTTATTTAGATAAGTTTAATATGGGTAAACATGATAGACAATTTCAAATATATAGTATGGTGTTAGATTTTATCTCAGACAGTATATACCAAGCTTGTCATTACTGTTAAATATTATATTAATTTTCGAACCAACAAATAAAAGTGTTTTAGTTGATTTTAGATGGCTTATTAATTGAGGCGAGTGGAGAATATAAAGTTGTAGACGAGAGCTAGTTATTATAATAGAAAATGTTATGCAAACTTTATAAAAATTGCGTCCTTCTTTATAAGAATTAAAAGTTTCAATACCTTGTTGGACGTTGCACGACTTGAGTAAACTTTACCCCGTCAGAGTTCCTTTTATTCCTCGCATTCACGGATTAAGTTTGTTGATTTCAGCAAAGCTCAGAGTTATTGTTTATGTTCTGTATACATTGTTAAAAAGTTATGGGACTGAATCAGATGACAAACAGTATAAACGGATACTTGTGTTTGTCTGAACTTAACTTAATCTCGTAACATTTAGTTTTCATTTTAACAAGGGGTTGTATAGAAAATGTTTCTGATTATACACATGTTTTAGAATAGTTGAAACAATAATCGACTTAACCAACCCAAATAATCATTTCTGTTATTAAATAAGTTCTACACTTACGTACAAAAATTGTATTAAATACATTTTGATATATTATGCTTTGATACGAATATTTTGAAGAATCAACAAAAAACTTAGTTAAGTGAGTATTCTTAAAATGTGATATTGTTTAAAAATTTCTTAGGTACGGTTATTCAGGTAGACCTTGCTTGTTGCGAACCATCTGCGAAGCGGCGGAGGTACCTTTCACGTACGAGAACGGGTTGCTTGGAGAAATTGGCCATATATTATTCACGTAAGTGCCCGACTACTTGTAGCTTATAAAAGCTTAATAAAGATGTCGGCCCGTAATAGATAGGCAACGGAGATTTTGACTCCTGGAATGCTCGTAATTCTTGTTATGTTTTCATTATAAGCAATTTTCGAATATAAAGCTTTCATTTCAGAATGTAAACTGAGATGTTACTGTCTATCGAAAATTCAAAATACTTTTTAAATTTATAATGTAGTTCTGAATTTGTATATACAAATTAAATAATTATATAATTTTAATTCTAAATTCAAAAAATTCTATTTATCTATTTTCTTTGTCACTTTGAATTGATATCAGTGATCTTTAGTGTGAGTCAAATGGACGTATCAGGAGAGCCTATTTTTATACTATACTTATCGAAATAAGCCCTTCTGTAAAAACACACTCCAATTTTAATTTAAAGCTACAAGGGGAAAAAGTCAAAACTGATAAAAAAAATTATATATATGTTAATAAATTTATTAAATTCTTTTTTCATTTCATCAAAACAAACACATTAATGCCTAGTCAGTGTAAATAGCTAATTTGAAAATACTCAAAGTATACAACAATAAACTTAACAATTGTAATAATAACCACTTAATTTCAGTCCCTCTACCACGAAGGACGGCTTATCTCACCACACAGACAACGAGTACCACGCCGCCGAGCGACTTGGGAGAGATGTTGGAACTGATTGCGAGTCTCTATTCCCGGAATGTGAATCGTCCATTTTGGAAACATTTACCGGCATCGGCATGGAAACGTTACACAAATTTGGACTTTATTAGGGTTATAATAAATTGTTTCCTTCTTAATTTTTATTTTTGTTCAAGTGTATTGTTTATTGATGAAATGTATTGTAAGATATAAGATTATAATTAATTACAAAACCTAGCCTTTGGTACTTTTTTGTTCACATTATTTTAAAATAAAAATATGAAACATATTTTTTAACAAATATATTATTACAGAGAATACTAACAGAATTTCAAGCCGCGAGCTCTGAGAATCCATCCCCTCGCTCTACCAATTGAGCTTATTATTTTTATTATTATTATAGTATTATTATTCAATTCGATGAAATTAGCACTGTCTTTATCGGGATTGGGTTAACATCTTTTATTTCTGTATTCAGCAATGTGGATAATAGAAAAATATATATATATATATATAAAATGAATGTAAAACAAGTCTTAATTTGTGAACTATTCTTTTTCTTGTTCTATCTTTCCTTCAGCCTGGAAAATGGCGCATGTAATCCCTCTCCCTAAAATATCGAACCCTGCTTGTGTCTCTGATTTTCGTCCTATTTCTATTTTACCTTTCCTTTCTAAAGCTTTTGAACACATTGTTCACAAGCAACTTTCATCATACATTACTTCTAATTCACTTCTCTCCCCTTATCAGTCAGGTTTTCGTCCAGGACACAGCACCGGATCTGCTATTCTAAAGATAACAGAAGATATACGCTTGGCTATGGAAAAAAAATATGTAACTGTGTTGGTTTTACTAGATTACAGCAGTGCTTTCAACTCTGTTGATTTTGATCTTCTACTTGGTATACTTAAATCCTTGAACTTGTCTCCTTCTACCATTGATTGGTTTGATTCTTATCTTCGTGGTCGTTCTCAGCGTGTTTTCCTGGACTCTTCATTCTCCAATTGGTCTCATCTTTCGGCTGGCGTCCCTCAAGGTGGCGTCCTTTCTCCTTTACTCTTCTCTATTTTTATCAACAATGTTACTAAAATTATTTCTTCTAGTTTTCACCTTTATGCTGATGATTTGCAATTGTACCGTCATTTTAATATTGCTGATGCTGCCCACGGTATAGCCGCGATAAATTCTGATCTTGAACAGATTAATCGCTGGTCTAGGTCTTATGGACTACTGTTGAATCCGGCTAAAACCAAAGCATTAGTCATCGCTTCTAGACATCAACATAATTCCATTTCTTCTTTTCCTCCTTTATTTCTTAATAATACTCTTATCCCCTATTCCAATTCCGCTAAAAACCTTGGCATTACTATGGACTCTACCTTATCTTGGAGTGCACATGTTAGCGAAGTGAGCCGCAAGGTACATTATTCTTTTCACTCACTAAAATGTCTACAAAACTTTCTGCCTTTAAAAACTAAAATTATGCTTACTCAAACTCTCATTCTGCCTCTTATTGACTATGCTGATACCTGCTACTTGGATGCAACAGAGGAGCTAGTTAATAAACTTGAGCGTTTGCAAAATCTCTCTATCAAATTTATTTTTGGATTAAAGAAATTTGATCATGTTTCCAACTATCGCAAACAACTCAAGTGGCTCCCAATTCGCCTTCGTAGAAATACTAGAATATTATGTCTACTTTACAATATTTTGTATAATCCATCTTTCCCAAGTTATCTGCGCGATAGGTTTTCTTTCGTACATAGTCCTGAATCTCCATGTAGGCCACATCTTAGAACAAACCTTAAATTTCCCCCGCATAAAAGCAAGCTGTATTCTCGTTCTTTTACTGTTCAAGCAGTAAGACTTTGGAATGGATTACCATACATTATTCGTAATGCTAAGTCCCTCTCTATTTTTAAAAAACGAGTTAAAGAATACTACCTGTCTATGTAAATAACTATGTGTATATATTTATATATATGGATATCATTTTAGGCGTATTGAAAATTTATTTATTCCCTATATTTTATAAATTTTAAAATAATATTAATATTGATTGTAATTGTTTCATATATTGTTTATTTTATCCTTTTTTTTTTTTTGGTTTATTGCACACATATACTGCCTCTCATTTACAACTCTCCTTTCACAGGTCTGCTGGAAGAAATTTCAATATGAAATAAGCAGTGCCTTTGTACGAAGTACTCTTTGTGTTTTTTACTTATTTATATTCCGTGTGTACATAAATTAATAATAATAATAATAATATTTATTTTTATTACAAAACTTATACAACAGAACTTATAAACATGTTATTATTCTACAATTAAAACAAATTATAAGGTTTCTAATAAGTATCTATTCATTCTTATTATTTATTTAAAATATTATTTATTTGTACATTTAAACAATCAAGAACTGCTGGTATACAACCCCTGAACGGATTAAATATTACTATGTATATCTGGTATCAAGCTATGGTTATTGAAATCGTTCAAAAGTCAATTCAATGTAACTTGGTGAATAAATCTATGAGTGATAAGGAACAGTTATCATAAATATGAAAGCAGTCTTTCATTTCTCGACCGGCTTCATGCGCTTCTATATAGGGTATTGATTCTATGCTGTCTCCGTCTTCTATGTCATTGTCAGGACTGAAAAAATAGAATAATAATTATTTTTTATTCTTTTAATATTTTTAAATAATGTATATAATAAAAGTCAGTTTCATTACAATTTAAAATATAAGCTCAAGGAAGTGTTCTTCTAAACTTAAGTAATGCAAGTCATTTAAAATCTCATTATAAAAGCCCGGAGTCGCCTTATTCGATTAAAATGCAATGAAGTTAATTACATTTTCTTTGTGTGAAATATTAGACTGAATAAAGGCAATTAGGTCGAATTTAACACAACTTCTAAAAACTCTATTGTCTTGTTATGATTAATTGCAATCTAACTAGCAAAATACGGTACAAAAGATTCAGAAAAAAAATATTCCAAAATATTTTTTGGAAATTTGGTTGGTATAGCGAAATGTTTAGCCAATAGCATGTGCAATATACTGTATTTGTATTATGAATATTATTTCTCGCTTAATCACTTACTTGAGAACATATGTTGCTATTTCATGCAGAAGGTCGTTTTCACTTTTAGTATGAAGCGGTTCAGCTCCAAGCTCACACAATGTACGCAATACACATGATGTACCATTGTATCCGAATCTGAAAAGTATATCTAATATATAATGATATATCACTGTTTATATAACCCTATTATCATATCCTAAGTTTATGGAATAATTAATATCATAATTTTTTATCATTAATTACATAAATTCCAAATATCATTCAAATAGTCGTTGAAGAGTTAAAGAGTTTGTACCGACAACAATTAATTTGATTACAATAATTTTACTCAGCCTTCTCTTTTAGTGTATATAGTTTATGGAATACCTTATTACAGTAAGTTTATTTTAACTTCTTCTGTACTGTTACTCAAACAACAATTAATAGTACAAAAGCATCAAATATTTTTCTTTTAAACACATAACAAAAATTTCCTCTATTAATAAGATAAATAGGGAGTTTACTGCAACATTTTGTGTTACTATTTCGCTTCTGTATTTGGAGAGGAGATGGATATCTATGTGTCCTAAATCAACTATCTTGTTGTAGTTTTCTGAGGGTCGATTGTACCAAACTTTTTATTCTATAAACGATTTTATTACGTTACTATGTTTATTCTTCAATTAGTTTGTTAATGTTCGACTAAATTAAAAATATCTTTAGTTTTTTTTGAAAAATAAGCTTTTATTGATTGTATTAAACTTAATGAACTAAAATAAATAAAACTTGGTATATTCTATTCTACTGATCAATTTCTTTAATTTTATATTTTGGATGGGGTTTATCATTTATGACGGCGAATTAAATAGGTTTTATTAAGTTTGATGACGGCTATTTTGGATTGATAACATGTTTTATATTTTAATTGTCATCAGAACTAAAGATGATTTCTTAATTTTAGGCCTTTGAGATCACTGGTTCAAAATTCAGTTATAGACTTTGTCCGTCATTAACAAACTAACACTCACAGGTCAAGTTTGTCTACTTTTTTTTATTATTACTATTTAAACGCGGGCAAACAAGGATACGGGTCAACTGATATAAAGTGTTCATCTCCGCCCAGTCGCTAGAGCATTGCAGGTCTTGCATTGTCTTGCGGTGTCTAATGTAATTACTAAGAATTAAGATTTCAGGCCCAGTTTAAATTTATTGTCAATCAAAGATAACACTGTCTTTTATTACATATGTAATCCATAGCTGAAATTTATCATATTCACCTTTAAGTATGACTGTGCTAATCGTTGAGATGTAAATAAGGATTTTATCCAAGGTTAAGATTTGGTAAGTTGTAAATATTTCTCGAAAAATTATAATTTTCGGTTGTTAAGACGCACAACACAAAAAAGATTCGATTAATATTAAAATAATAATAAAACTAAAGTACCAAAATTACACAACGTAGATTTATCCATCATAAGATTATAGAACTTAAACCCTGGTTAAATAAGCTAATGAAACTGAAGTCCTTAACAAGATGATCGCTTATAAATAACAATTAAAAGTTTTTGAAAAAGCGTTATTTACATAATATTATTCCACTAACTGAGCTTTATTTTTAAGGGCCTGTATTTTTTCTTTATAAATTGGACGTATTGGTTACAGCGAAAAATAAAATTTCAAAGAATGTTTAAAGTATACTTTTCAATAGGAATTCCCTTTCCTTTTAAGTAATAAGTAAAAGAGAGGTTTTGTTACAAATTCTGTTGGGCTAATATAGCGCAGTCTTAATAAGGAAAATGGCGAGCGATGGTATATTATTATGGCATGACAGAGCCAATGGTGTAAGAAAAGTTATAGGGAGGTAAAATGGCTGATATTGATCTTGTAGTTTTCCTAGTTGTATCAAAAACGTTTATTATTTAAATTTTAAATTTAAATTGAAATTAATTTTTACAATTTAAAACTCCAAACTGCATAATATGTCCCTCCTTTATTTGCTTTTTCGTTATATTTTAGATATTATTAGGAGAGATATGATTTGTCGAGATAAACCTTATCTCGGTTTCCAAATTACTTTAAATATGGACTAGTAATTGACATTCGATGAATCTACCACAATAATAAAAAAAATAGAAGTATTTTATATGACTAAATTGGTAACGAGTATATTAATGTATCCAAGACGTGAATCTCTATTATTTGAGAACAACTGTAAATTACTTAAATGACAAACGGAAATTGAAGATTGACAAAACCATTAATGTGGTTTCTGTGCAATGGAATTGTCATAACTTTGAATAAATGGATTTTATGGTTGAATTTTTCAGGTAATATTTTACCAACATTTGTTTTTGTTAGATAATGTTTTGATTAGGTAAGGGTAAAATATTAAAATGTTAATTTTCTTTTAATATCAATATTGTAAGATTAAGCTTCTTTTATGTTATAATTTAAGTCAAAAATAAAATTAACTTAATAGGTGTAAATAACTTCAAATCTAATAAAAAAATATTATTCTGATTTAAACGAATATTGAAAATGTTAAAACAAACCATAGACAATTAAACTAAGCCCGAAACAATCTACAATTTAAATCAACCCTATTTTTTGTTCTAAGTTTTTGCATTTCATAGCAATCAATAGGAGAGTTGGCGTACGTCCAACCTTCGTTAGACCAAACGTTTAGCCAATTACACTCCTATAAAAACTTCAAAAGCCTAGAACTAGTTGAAAACTTTATACCGGAATTCAAATACCTATGCATGTATTGTTTTAAAAAATAAAATATTATTTTTATTTATATTTTTAACTTGAGAGTAATGAATTTTCCTAATATATTTATTAATAATAATAAAACAAAGTGTTATTATTTATGATTTAAACAAAAATTTCAAAATATTTAAGTAATTGTAATGACCTCCACATTAATATATTTTCATGTGGTCGTTCTTACCCACTAAGCATTTCTTCAACATATTTATAAAAGTGGAATAATTTAGCATCACTTTTATAATATTCATCCAAACCTCGTTTTTTCTTTGAGAAGCCAACATATCCTGAGTTAGCTCCAAATATATCTACTGGGATCTGGCTCCTGTTCCATGGCAGCTGGAAGTTGCACTGAATTGCCCAGTTCACATGGATGGTCTTCATAGGAGTTGGAGTAGCCACGCCGAAATTGCACTGAAATTTAAAAAAAGATTTACTTAACAATGGTCATTAATATCATCAGTCAGTCAGGTCAGTCAGTCAGTCAGGTCAGTGCTCACTTTATTACTACCGGAATTTGCCCGACTAGTTTCGAACCCATTCGGGATGGTTTGACACTAGTCGGGCAAATTCCGATAGCAATAACGTGAAAACAGCCGAATAGATATTTAATATTATCGTTTTCGAACTACAGAATGAAAAAATATCTTCTCGAAACTCTTTAGTAAAATGTGATCCATGAGATGTAGAGAACATCATAAGTGTGTGCTGAATTAGCAGGCAGATAGGACACGGGTATAAATAATGTCAATGGCTTATCAGTTCTTAACTTCTAGGGATTTGAAACTTTAGCACTATATCATAGTTATAACTTGATTATCTTGGCTATAGTTTTTAATCAAGCCTTCAGTGCTTCTAAATCGTTATGAATAAAAATGGCATAATTAATATTTGATTTTAATCAATACTTACAACTTGTTATTCATAGACCAAAGGTCTATAGTTCTATACTGATTTGAATCATAGTTTACAATTGTTCATAGACAAAAAGTCTATAGTTCTTTCTATACATTCAAAGTTGGTTAAATTTATAGTAAGTATAAATTTAGGATATTGTTTAACAATCCTTATCTTATTGAAAGAATATTAGTTTAACGGTGCTACAGGTTTAAATAATAATTTAACTCTTTCTGATTACGAACACATATATTTTTTTGTATATTATTACAACTATTTTGAATGAGAAAAAAACATAATCAAAGTTCATGTCCACCTTTCATAAATCTTGAAAATGTATCTTGTGACGGTTCACTGACCTCTGAGCATTTTATGTTTAACACGGCATCAATAGATTTAAGCGTGCGTTTTTTAAAAAGGGGTTATTTAATCGATATATCATCATATCAAATAATTTTCATTATTAACGTAATTTTTTTAAAAGATATCACTATTTTATTGCACCGTAAATATATGTTTAATTAATTTTATATCATCGTGTTGGGAGGTTGTTGATAACATTGATTTAAAATAATATTTAAATAAATAAACTGTAATGAAATAATATATCCTTTAAAGGATATTATTGTTGGCTTTGGAAAAACAAAGCCCACACTATACGATATACTAGATACCGAGAAATAGTATGTATAAATTATTTATAAAAACCTTACTTGAAGTAATGTAGAGTTAGGAAACAAGAGCTGTCTTCGACTTCTATGTGAGTTTTTTTCTACTTCTAAACTGCTTTGAATTGGTATAAAAAAGGTGACGGCAATACAGAAGATGGCAATGGTTATTCCTTCCCTAAATAACATGTTGTGATATGTAGACGTAGCAGGTAAGTGCTGACCAGACGGATATGGCTTAAAGTTCAAACTGTTGAGTTACGTATCGTTATTGCATAGACCTTTGTAGTTTGATAACGTTTGATTCCATTTTGATTAACGTTTGATTCAATTTTTGTATATTATTTATATTAGATATACGTATTTTTGCAAAAAAAAAAATATCATTACATTTTTCTTTTCACGTTACAATAATTTTCAATAATAATCTACATTTTCATAAATGATACTTCACTTTATATATTCAAGGTAAGTTTAAACTGCAGGTTCTATGTTCATAAAAGCCACTTATCTCATTAAATATCACGAGTAAACTGGATACTAGTTATAAAGTTAACACGTATTAGATCCGCTTGGTTTTCTCGTGACTCGTCTGTTGTTAGGTAAACAAATTAGTGCAGTTTAGAATCATGTGACTCCCGAGATTTAATGCTAAAGCTGTGTACATAATGTCTCTAAGGATATTGCTTTAAACAAATACTTTACATTCTGTCTTTGCGGTAATAATGACTTCAAGTGTATATTTGGTTTGGTACATTTAAATATAAAATAATGGTATTTTGATATATTTCTGCATATAATTCATCCTCAATTCTAAAAATAATCCTAGCTATCCTATCCTATCCTATCCTATCCTAAACTATTTAGTAGAAATAGAATTTACATTAATCATTGGAATCAGATTTATTCGATTTTTAAACTGCTGGGATACACGTACATGTGACAAAAAAAGTATTCCATTCAATAAAATAATACATGCTTAATAAATTCACAAGAAATGAAGAGGTTGCACTTATTTAATGGATTGCAGCTTAAAATAAAACACAAAGAAAGGATGAAAATAGAAATATATATATAGACATGGGTAATCCTAAAATATATATATATTTTTGAGCGTCGGCATAGACGCGGCCTAAAAATCTTTTAAGGCAAGTAACATAGAGCCAAAATTTCGTCACAACCTGACGCACGCCGAAGGGCTTCCGCGGAAATATGTGTGCTTTGTGCTTATTAACCATACAAAATGATTAATGAAAGGTAGGAGAATCATTTAGAGTTCTACTTTCTTTGTTAATCCTTCCGTTAAATTATATTTACTTTTATAGCCTAAAATCCTAGCCACAAGTAAGTAGGAAATTAATAAATGTTTATCATATTTGTATGTAAAAAGTATATTATATATAATATTGATATATACTTTTCATTTGAAATTGTCTATAAAAATTAGCAATAATTAGATTATAGAATACCTTTGTTACCTTAAGAAATTCATCCAATTACTCTGACAATTGACATATCTTTTCGATACCATCTTCGATAAAACTCTATGGCTATATATATAATGATATAAGATAGTTTTCCAGAGATCGCATATTCGAATCCTAAAAGTGTCATTAATTTTTTAATAATAAATTTATAAATCTATTTGAAATTTCAATAAACGCGTGTAACTTGTGTGATCATTGAAAAGTTGGAAACATTTCTTAGTTTTTTATAAGAAACCTATTTTAATTATTTATATTTCAGATATGTGCACATCTTCGGTTTTATATTTATAGTGTGCATATGCATACATATGCTTAAGTCAGACCATTTGCATTCCTTGAAAGAAGATTTTAGAGAAAAGAGGCAAGTAAATAGTATCCCACTAGTCTATCCATATGGAGGAACATATAAGGTAATTTAAACTTGTTGTTTTTACTCAGAATAAATTCATTAAAGAAAAAGTCGCACTGCTGATAAATTGATCAGTTCTTAAAATTTTACGAGCATGTCCGATTGATATATTTATTTGAAATCTCAGTACCATAACTTTTAACGACTAAATTATCGGCAAATAAAATTTTATAGCTTAAGGATCTCTTAACAATAGTATAGCTACAACCTTATGCGTCTTTAATATCCTAATAATAATATAAATTTCAATATTTATTATTTGAATGAATGATCTTCTTGTACACGCGTTTCTCTTATCGATTTGATTTTAATTGTTTAACTTTAAAAGGTTATGATGTCTTAAAATGACTGCACGGATTTTTAATATTTTTTTATCGAATAGAGTTGTTTGAGGCGAGTAACTATAAACAATATGAAGGTTTTGGGTAAATCCACCAACTTATTTATTTATTTATTCATTTATTTCTACATTGAAAACAACACACATTATATTCAAGATGCAATATAATAAAGCATAGCTATTCACCCTTAAAGTCAATTTACCTATAAACTCGACATGCATTTTATAAAAAAATCAAATGAAATGAGTTATGTTCATATTTACCAGTAGAAAGTTGATAACAGTAAAATCAAGTAAACTGTTTATTAAAAGCAACAATTAATCATAACCAAAACAAAACAAACGAAAAAAGATCAACTTAAATTACATTTGTTAAACTGTATAGATAGACTTATTGAATACAGGTAGTTGAAAGATCGAAGTGTTGGTAAATTTTACATCTCTGTATGCATTAATAATCTTGCAAAATCTTGCATAGGGAGACAGGGAGATTTAGCCCGCTGAATGGTTCTTTTTAAAGATAAAGCGGTGTAACAGGTTTATGAGGAACCCTGAATAAAACACGACATTATAATATGTCAAGTCAGGAAGCATAGTAAATTTTCTGGTTTGTGGCCTTATGTAAAAAGATAGAATCATATAGTAACCTAAGTTTTATTAACGAGTCCTTGTTAAAGTATAGCAGTTAGTTTTATATAGACATAATTGTTTAGTTTTTCCTTCAGAAAAAGCAAGAAGCAAGTTTGAAGGAGGTCATACGATGATTAAATATTCAATGAAAGTTCCAATTAAGTACATATTAATTATAATCTTAACTTTAATATTTATTTATTTTTTATATTTTTTTATAAATTATTATTATACTTACAATTTATTAATAATTAGCCCAAAATTTTCTAACAATATTGTCCTTATATATGGTATTAATATGAGTTTCCTATCGTAAACTATACCCGGGTCTAGTATTGTTTCACTTTGTGTAATTTTATTTGCATCAATAATTAAGTTAAAATTTGTGTATTTAAGAATATTGAATATATTAGATCTTTTTTTGAATTTAGTTACCTTTTTTTAAGTTCACACCACTAAACCAGTCTATTAATGTCAGCCTGAATCAAAGCAATCATGGACACTTATTTTTTAAAAACTGCTAAGTCAGCAGCATAATTCAAAATCTTAGGAGAGTAGATCAATCAGGAATGTTATAAATTAGTTAAATAAAACTGGAGATAGATGTATTTCCTGTAGCACACCAGATAATATATAGTATAACTATTTATACAATATATTTTTTTTTATTGTACTTAGTGTTAACATAACAAAAATTTACAACTCAACAGAAAAGAAAAAGCGGCTTATAGATGTACATATGTCTGCATAGTCGTGTATGTCTGTCTGGATAATGTAACCTCAGGGTTTGTATCGTTTATCAAACTTGTTCGTCATGAGAGTCCAATCAAATAAAGTGAGCCTCAACTTATTGGAAGACCCTTCTGGAAAACTCTACGTTCTCTTTAGTTTTTATATTCTACTACGCTCTCGCTAGAATAGAATATAATACTCTATAGTCTATACCAATCCGTGGCATATCAGTAATGTAATCTGCGCAAGAAATGGGATCACTTTAGGAGAACCAAAAAGAGATGCAAAGAAAGAGCGCATCTCATGCCGATCTGATGTCTTGTATCACCACATCCGCCTTGTACCTTTGGTCTGTCCTCACGCTGTGATCTAGCATGGAGTAAAATAATACAGAGACGAGTAAAATGTCTCTGAGTACCTGTCTGGATGATCGTCAGCAGGGCAATAAGGTGTGTGAGAGACAACGTTCCTTAGACCTGCTGAGTCAGATCTAATACGAGGTCGTGACTTCTTGTCTCTTTCCCATTATGGTTTGTGTATGGATATAATCAATTTAGATGATTGCCATTTAAATCTCCCAGTAATACCAGTTGAGCCAAATAGTACTATTGAGCTAATTGAGGTAGTTTTTTAAGCCTGCTTGTCTCAGTTTCAAGGGAATGAAACCGCTGTTTATTAAGTTTCTATAAAACTTCCATTTCTCAGTTTATAGTTTTAATAGGCAGGAAGTCACTTAGCGGCCACTCAGTCCTCAAAGATGTTATAATTGTTGAGTATCCTCTTGAATTATTGAGTTAAAAATATGCGTTTATTAAAGGATAGGTGATTTTTATTTTTTTTTAAAGAGAGAAAAAGAGAGAGAATTTTATCATATTTTAAATATGGGTATGGGACAAAACATTTTTTTCTCGTTGCTAATAATTGTGTTTGCGTTGGCGCTTGCGTTCGTTTGCTAATAAGTTTGCTAAATATATGGCAAACACCTTCTAATTAACATTAATTATTGCAGTACAAATGACCATGTTTACTTAATATCTTATAAAGTTATCAAATTTTATCTGTACAAAACTCAGCTTGATTGATAATATAAATAGAAAAATCGACAACAGTCACGAGCATATGCTAACGTGTACGTATATTTAATTTCAGCTTATCATCGGTTTCGTATCACCAATACATACCAAAGATTACATAAGCCTTGTTTTTGCTGCCAATTTCCAATACCAGTACTTACAGATTCAAAATATATCAGAATTATCAAGATACTATTTTATAAAAGAAGTCTCTAGAGAAGAGAGAGATGCTGAACTCGAGCTACGGAGAGATGAGAGGCTTCTGTTTTATCAATCGATGACTGAAATGCTGGAAATGTAGGTGTTTTTTCCATTTTATCTGTAATTTTAATTTTGAAATCTTTTACTTATAAATACTATTTATTTGGTTCTTTAATAAAAATAAGCTTTGAGAAAGTTTGTTTCAATTATACGTTGATCCAGTGTAATATAAATTGTTATAATTAAGCTGAACAGTTTTCTTTTATTTAAATAGCACTATGTTTTTTGTATTTGATTGCTTAATTAATAAATAAGGTTAAATGTATAGTAACAGAAAGTGAAATTAAAACAAAACATAGTAAAGTCATATAAGTTTAGTCTTAGATTCGATTATTAATGATCCGAATATGTACATATCTTTTTTAGTCTCGGACGGAGTCGCAGAAAATAACTAGCTTATGGTACAGCTTTATAAACATGCCCTGTATGTCTAAATAAGACTGCTTATTACATGTTATGTTTACACATAGAGGTGGTTGTACGAACCTTTTTATTCCCAAGAGGAAAAAAATTTGCTAGAATGCTAAAAAATATATCAATCTATAAATAAGTACTTACTGTTATAACTATTCCATATAAATGAGAACATAAAAATAATAAATCACCGCAGTAAATGTAAAAGCAGTAGCCGCTTCACTAAGCATGGTTTACCTTGTAATGTTTCCCCCGGGCATTATGATTCGCTGAAAATAGAGAATTAAGCTCAACTAATTATACTATGCTTTTGGTATATAGGATATACAGAATTTAATATTGTAGATATAAAAAAATTTGTTTCTTTTTACATTTGCGCTGGATCATTAATTATATAGAATAACAAAATTTTTATTATCTTGTAGTTAACTTAATATTAGTGATTTCTTTGTATGAATTAGAATAAAATACTGTATGGGCTTTGAACATGTAATATTTAAAATTATTTCAAACAAAGTAAAAATTGTAAAAGTTAAATAAAATTAATATTGTGTTGTAAGAGAAGCATAAAAATCGTTTTAATTATTTTTAAATGTCGTCAAAGAGTAAAAATTAAAATATTTTTACTATAAACATATAAATATATATATAATGCGATTTACAGGAAAGGTCTTGGTGGTCAGGACTGTGTCCTTCGAGCTATCTGCGAAGCTGCTCAGTATCCTGTAGAAAATGAGGCTCTAGTGGGCGAAGTTATACATATTTTGTTGACGTGAGTAATTAATCATTTTTTCGGCAAATGTTTACGACATTCTTTTTGTAGCCAGAATTAATTAACAGAGACAAATATTTTGTGATGTTGTAATTCATATCTATATCTAAACCTGATTCTTTTCTTTTAGATTATATTTCTTAAATAGATAGTTGAATAGATATTAGAATAGATATTATGTTTAACGTTAGAGTAGGTAAATATTCTATGCAAGTTCAGAATATCTTAAATCTGGAACAGTTTCTGTAATAGGGTAAATTTAAAGCTATTCCCAGTTCTCGGTGTTCTGTTATGTTTTCCCTTGTGTAAACAGACAACAATGCAGGTCTTCAGGACCTTAAAGATGAATGCAAACTAACATGTCCTTGTATGAATATTGTTTGATTGGATTTACTTTAGTTTATGTATTTAAATTTATAATTATTATATATACTGTACTGTACTGTACCGTACTGTAGTGCACTGTACTGGACTATACTATACTATACTACACCGTACAGTACTGTACCGTATTATACGATATGCTACAGTATTAATGAATAAACTTGTAACTTATAATTATACCAAAGTTATAAAGTACTTTGGTATAAATAGTAAGTTACAACTTTAAATGGAATAACCGCCTCTAAAATAAATTATTGTACTACTTTTCTATTATATATGCTTCAGACCAGACTACGGACATTCTCAATTCGAAAAGCAAGATCCAGACTGGTCGGAAGCGATGTCAATGTACACGGATGCGGCCACTGCGGGTCGACAGATGTTCAACTGTGGGTACATATACAATGGTTGCCCGGAAGAACAGAGCCTATTGGATTTGATTAGTGTATTGAGAGATGAATAGGATTATGTACAGCAACAGAAATTATATTGAGCAATAGTTTGTGGAATGCGTTGGAGGATTATAAATTATTCATAGATTGCCATCGTTTTTGGTCAAAACATGGTGTTCATTATGAAATAAAAAATATTTTATTTATTGTTTATTAATATAACGTTTATTCTTTTATATTAACCCTGAAGAATTCGCTCGATTAGGGTTATATCATATAATATTTGTTTTGTCAATATTATTGTTTATAGTCATGCTATTTGATTGAAAAGGTAGCAGTGTGTTTTAAGTATTAATAAATATCTTTTTAAAAAAATATATGAAATATCCAAGACAACCATTTAAGCCAAATGCATCTGCACTAATATCTTAAATGAAGAACTAGTACGTGATTGTATTCCAGTCGCGTATTTATAGGACATATAATCTGTGTACAAAAAATAATTTTTGATTCTTTCAGAAGTCTATAAAAAAGTCATTGTATAAGTAATGATTGTGACAATGGAATAAATTGAAACACGTTTTATAGAAAACATAACCACACCGATTGGTCTTTAAAGCTCCTTTATTAAAAGTTATTTTCAGCTTATAGAAAAACTTATATTATTACATAACGATATATTGATCACAGAAACTCAAAATGTATACTCGTATCTCTCATAAAAACTCGTAAAAGACTTTGTTGTATGGAACATCACTTCAGTAAATTAAGTGAGTCTCATACCCCAGTCACGCTTTAGCACTCGTGAAGGGTTCCGCAGACTTTAGGTATTTAATCTATAACTTAGTTAATATGTCGTTGTGTCCGTAAAAAGAGTAGGGATTAGAAAAAATGCATTAAAACTGTTCTAGTACTTTTAATTCTGGTATGATTTCTGTTATGAGTTAGTTAATATTTCTCTTACAAATATAATATATGTGAAGAAATTAAATATGGCTTTGAACATGCGACTTTTGATAACTTACACGACTGTCGTGTCTTATCTGTACATTGTTCTTAACGTGATGTGTACAGCGCGCTATAGTGACTTTATGATGGTATATATGCATTGCTTAGCGTAGAAAATTTTATAGTGTCTGTACTTGCATCCAATATCGATAAGCCTTGTATGTGGTGGGTTAAACGGTTTTAGTATATTCAACATTACACTAATGGAGGTCGTTAGTGGTCTTAGTTACAAGTTACAAGAACTCGCTATTAAAATTATTCCTTTACCTAAACAGTAACTTAAATTTCAGAATTATCTACTAATAAAGTGGTTTATTAAAATTATTGCAGTGACAGACATTATTGTTACCACGATATGTAATGAACAGTCCCGGAGTAACGGGCAATTGAAATTTAATACATGAATGTACTAATTTTGTGTAATTGTCATTAGTTCACCAAATAGTTGTTTACATACATAATGTTGCTGAAATATTAATTTGGTTTAAAGCGAAGTTGCCTTGTATAAGATTAGAGAATAAGACATTTAGTATAAAACTAGTTTCGGATATAACTCGCGTTTATTATTACTTTTTTATATTTGACCCGATGTTTCGGATTCTTTGCAGCAAACGTGTTCGTGGTAACACGAGATGATGGTGTCTGTCGACAGACACCATGATCTCGTTCAATATACGTCCCGACCAATAATAAACGCGAGTTATATCCGAAAAATAGTTTCATTGAAATGTGTAGTACTCGTGTAAATCTTAGAAAACATTACATTTAATATAAACTTATGTTTTACCATTTTTATAGTTTATAAATTTGAATTAGCCTCAGACTTTCTCCGAAGTAGTATGGCAACAGCTACTTGTTATCACCAGCTTCGCGCTGGTGAATGTAGGAATAAAAAAGTAATTTACTAGCGCTCCTTCTTCATATCGATCTATCTGCTAAGTTCCTACAGCAGATTTTTCCAATTTTATTGTTTCATCTGAATTAATATTCAAAAGTCAGGTGATCTTGAGTTTTGTTTTAAATAAACTTCAAAATGAAGTATACATAGAAATTATCGTCAATTATTGCATTCAGACAAAAATAAGAAAAGTTTTTACTAAAACCATGTATGAAATAATAGATGCATTTGTGACAAAAAATATAATTGTTGATTCAATATCTGTCATACATGATATTTGGTTTGAAATTGTAGTAAAATATTGACATTAAAGATTTATTTCATAAAATGTTTCGTTGCAAATAAATTGGGATGTAAAAGTAATAGTAAACAGAAAATTACCGATTTTTCTTTCACGCCTCGCTTATAAGTATACGCTGATCGTTATATATAAAAAGAAAATTTTACTAGTCATCCATTGACATTATTGTTTAAGTAATGTTTCGTGTTACAGCATTACCTCTTAATGACTCGTTCGATTAGGGTCATATCACATGATAACAATATATGTTTTAAAGAGAATTTTTTTTTATAGATATGCTATCCAATGTAATATATAACAATGTCTTCGAGCTTTTAACAATATATTTATTACATGTTAAAGACAATAACTTACAAATTTCGATATTGATAAGTAATTTTTTGTCTGGTGTTTTATAATTATTTTAAACTTTGTTCTTAAGGCAAACATTTTGTGGTTTTAGTTTTATTTTCATATTTATAAGAAATTTAGTTTTACAAAAAGAAAATATTTAGTTTAGTTAGTTTAAGCGATGAAGATTGACTTACATTTTTACAACGTTTTTACAATGAGATAGCGGATTAAAGTCGCCTGTGTATTATGAGGTAGTAATTACAACTTTATTTTCAATGCATTTCAAATCAGTTTCAAAAACGAATTGGTACCTTCGTTTTATATTACATATCCATAGCATCTGCTGCATCCCGAGGTGTGGGAAGTTTCTATAAGTAAAGAACACACGATTTCCTCGGATAATATGATTTATTATGCCCTCTTCCTTCCTATCACATTTATTATAATTTTCATTTATATTAAAAACTATACCTACTGAAATTATGTACCCATGTATTTACCTCCCTTAATCTCCGCGGTAAAGGAATGGAAAAAATAATAAGCTAAATAATAAAGCTTGAATATGTATACACCTATATCAAGTACATGCATCCAATATATGCATTCAACGTTTGTGTTCTTTTTATGTTTTTCTGTCTTATTAGATCATACTTAACATTCATACTACTATGTTTGTGATGATAATTGGTCCAGATAAACTTTAATAGGTTTTCGTGGCATTTATCTAGTATACTTTTAAATTTTAAATAAACGAAAAGCAAAATCTTAAACACCGATATTGTAGTCATTGGCTCCAAGTTTTTGGATGGTTCTGCTTTAGGAGTGAAAACCTTAAAATTACTGTGTTCACAAAAGTCTTAGTTTATTTATAAGAAGTTAAGTTAAGTCTATTTATAAGAAGTCTCTTTATTTATAAGAAGATATGCCTCGACAAATTACTAAATCTATATGTAACGGGCATAATAAATCTTGTGACGTTACATTTATTTGTATACATTTTTTGTCTTTACACATGTTTTGTGCTGTTCTTTCTTTACATCAGTTGCCAACAGTTCAATCCTTTGAAGATAACGGATACGAGGTGGATTGCATCTATGGCCGTTCCTTTATCAGACAGTCGAAATAAAAATTATCAGAAGAGATCAAATAATACTTTAAAGACATCAAAAAAACGATAGCGTAATAAATCCGCAATGGCAAAGCACTAATTATAGTCATGATTGCCACTAGATTCAATTGCACCAGCCACAAACCCTCTTCCAGAAAATGTCAATGGATCTTCCGAAAAATACTTTATAATTCCAAATATCAGCTCATTCATTTCGAGTATTAATATTATTATTTATACCAACACTATATACCAATTATTATAAAGAAGATAAAAAGATAACCTTAGTTACATAACATCATATTGATCACTGAAATTCAAAATGTATCACTCGTATTTCTCATAAAAACTCGTAAAAGACTTTGTTGTATGGAACATCACTTCAGTAAATTAAGTGAGTCTCATACCCCACTCATGAAGGGTTCTGCAGACTTAAGACATTTAATGTATATGTTATTTAGTGAATATGTCGTTGAGTGTCTGTAGAAAGTTAAGGGGTTAGAAAAAATGCATTAAAACTGTTCTTGGTATGATTTTTGTTGAGTTAGTCCATATTTTTCTCATAGATATAAACTATGTAAAAAGAAATAGTGTTTTGTACATGCGACTTTAGGCAACTTATACGACTGTCGTGTCTTAGCTTTACTTCGTCCTTACCGTGATGGGTACAGCGCGCTATAGTAAGTTTATGATGGTGTATATGCCTTGCTTAGCGTAGAATTATTTATAGCGCTTGTACTTGCAACCAATATCGATAACACTTGCACATGGAAGGTTAAACAATCTTTTATTATATTGAACATTAAACCAATGAAAATGGTCTGTGGTCCCAGATAAAATACACTTATATTGATAAGAGCATGTCTATTCCCCACTGCAGATGTTACATTGTCAATGTAGTACTCAAAACCTAAATCAAATAATAAAGTGTGTTAACTATATAGTAGATATACATTATTGTGACCACGATATTACTGTAATGACCAGTGCTAGAATGACGGGCATTTTAAATTTATTACATGTGGGTAACAATTTTGTGTAAATGTCATTAGTTCATCAAATACTTGTTAACCTACATTAGTTGGTCTATATTAATTTGATTGAATTGTTTTCAAATATAATATTATAGAAAGATGGATTTATTATATCGCAAATAATCATACATTGATTACAAACTAAAATTTTGTCATCATTTATCATTGTTTTTGAAAACTCTTTACATGTTTTCATTACGTCTGGTATGGTTTCTATTATTTATATGTCATTCATACAATCAATCCGTCTTTAAATCTATCATCTCCAATTTTTATAAATGGATTAGACCTAGTAAGTGTCTTTATCTGAAGGAGTATGGAGATCAATTCACGTTATCAAGATTGCTCAGACAAATAAAAATAATTGATCTACTCGTTGCTGTAAATTGCCTAAGATAAATTTTTAGAACTTTGATTATTTTATGATGTTTTTGATATATTTCCCATAATAATGCCTAAAAATATCGGGTACAAGTGTATGGTAAAAATAATTGGGAAAACAAAGTCTTCGATTTGTCTTTTCACTCTTAAGTTTTCGATTTGTGTTTTCGCTCTTAACTTGTGACAGAATAACGCTTTTAAATTATTTTATATTTACCTAAATTTATTTTAAATTTTCCTATACGGATAATTCTAGGATACATTTTAAAATAAATATGATATAAATTAACAAAGATTTGCATCAGTAATTTTGAGATACAATAAAAAATAAGCAACATGTAAAAAGTACATTAAAAATGTATTTTTTCTCTTTTGTGGAAATTTTGAATTTTTATACAAATAATGGCGTATTTTTCTATTTGAAGGTAGAATAGAAAAATAAACCATTTTTTGTCAACAATCATTGTCTCACACGCGGCCTCGCCAGCTGCTTCTCTATAACATTGTCTGTGTACGTGAATACTACACGTGCGAGACCCACGAATGATACTTTGTATTAACTTAAAAAATTCAGAAGATTCAACACACTGTGATATTTGCAATTAAAACATTACTGAAGGACAAAGTTGCAAGAGTTATATTTGCAAAACGATCACATTAATATCGTTATATAATTTTTATTGACATTTTTCTAAAATAGTGCCAACATCAGGGTGAATAAACGGTATATATTAAAAAAATATTCAGCTAACCAGTGATCCTTAGAAATGCATTCTGGTGATGTCATCGATACTTGCTTTTTATTGAGCTTCGAGGCATTTCAATGTAATATATTTGCAAGCTTTCATCAACTGTACCTGTCTGTTAGTTGCTTGGTTACAATTTTTTTTATATTTTGAAGAAGTTAACCAACTGATTGAGTTGATATTTGGAATTCGCCATTCTCAATTCTCTTATATCTCAACTTTAGCAATGCTTTTCACTAAAAGAAGGTGTCTGCAACATAGTGGAGAATGACATTTTTTTGTACATCTAAAAAGCTTGATTTGTAGAATTAATTCATTATGATATAAAATAAAATTTAAGATCGTTACTTACAGAAAAGTTTAGTGTATACTTTGGTGAAATTCACATGGGTATCAAATAAAATGGCTTGAAGAGTTGAATACAAGAAAATATTAAAATAATAATAATAACCGTGAATTTTGACAGCAAAAGTGGTGTCAGAAAAGTAGCCTTTTAGATAAAGGGAAGAATATAGAGTTACAGTTGGTAGTTATACAAAAACTATTTTCATCTCTTTGAGTTAGCATATAGTTATTTTTTTGTAATGTAATGAAATATTTTACTTCAAAATATAAAATACTATTTTGAGTTTAGTCAAAGTATAAAAAAAATAGACCTTACTTGTATTTGAGTCTTAATTACTTTAAATTCTTCTCTTTCTCTAGAAGGCTACTTCTTCAGAAATTTCAGTGAGTTGCATACACGCCTCTTTTTTTATTTTACTCGCATAAAAATGAGTAACAGTTTTACGCTGCTGTGGATGTTATCAAAGTTAAAAGTAAGTTTAATTAATTTTTTTATGTAAATTTAAGAAAGAATTTTCATTTATTTCCCACAAAAACTGAGAATAAAATTATAAAAGAAGAAGGCATAGAAAATATGAACATTATTTTTAGTTTGATTTTTATTTTTTTTAGAGATCGGTGTAAGGTGAAATTTCTAGTACTGAGAATGGACACGAGTTAATGGATAGCTGGCAGTCGTTGTCTGTGTATGGGTGCCATTTATCAGTTGTTGGAGATTGTTTTCTGAAATAAGATATTTTTATTAGTTTGCTTTTTGTTTTATGCAGTGGCGTATCTTATTTAATACCAAATATATATTTTTTAAATCTCTATTATTTTTCTGAATTACCTGAATATCATTTTCAGAATTTTTAAATATATACCCCTGGGATCAGGTATTATATTTACTTCACAGATCGCTCGCTGAACACAATAAAAACCGTTTAAACCATTCCTGAAAATTAAATATTGCAACAATATAAAGTCTAAAAAAAACAAAAGATTTGCAATTATATTGCAGCGCTTACTATATGAAAAAGAAATTCATTAAAAAATATCAATTATGCACATTTGTCTGATTCTCGTCTGGGTTCATTAGTAGTTTTAAGATAATGTTCCTAATTTGTAACACCCTTCGTCTATGCAGCCGAGTCGAGGTGAAAAACTGGTATAACACAATTAATAATAGTTTTATTTTTTATCGTAAATACGTATAAAATAACAAATACCTATCTAATAAGATTTCCAAATTGTTAAATACATCCCTCCGGCTGAGGTGGTGGTGGGGATGGAACGAGTCTGGTGGTTCCATCCAATTCATGCGGAATCCTAAAGCTTGTGCAAATATCTGGTTCCACGGGACCATGTTAGCTTTGAAATTCAACCGGACCTGGTTAGATATGTTTATTCTGGTTATTGAATTCTGGTTTCAAGTGATATTGCACAAGATATAAAATGGACCGAGGTTTGAACATTTTGTAATATATAGATTATGGTTATAATATGAGGGTTATTTATTTGTGAGATTGTTTTATTAATAACATTTAATCTTATTGAAGCAAATAGTTATTGTTCTAAATAAAGGTGTATATTAAACTTTATATGTTAAGTTTTATTTTGTTAATTTATTTTGCTTACCTTAAGAAAAAAAAAATAAAACCACATATTTTTATTTAAGCATACACTATCTGCATAAAACTTAATTAGTTTTAAAGAAATTTTCAAATTTATACTCTAATATGATTTTAAATGAGTTAGTTATACTCTGATTTAATATAAAGTTAAATGATTAAGTCTCGTCTATATCTCTCTTAAATATTGTTAAAGTATTAGTTATAAACTTTTAAAAACTATTGAAATACTTACGAAGAATTGTGAAGTATTACTGAAGCCTAAATATCGTCTCTGACGCTGGACTGTTTGTGTTTCATTTGCGTTGATGAACATACTAATCACGAAACATATATAAACTAGCAATATCACTTGGATATGTCTATCCATTTTGTATAACAACTAATAACACAACGTGTAAAAGAGTACAAAGTGCTATGCACAAGCATTCAGCGATTGCATTATTGTTTTTTGTGACTTTAAAGTTATTGGCATAACTGTATAATGTCTTCTCAAGATTTCAATGGATACAATAAATAATGTTATTACTTACTCCAGTCAAACATATTGTTTGTTTGTTTTCAATTAATATATTTATTTTTCTAGTAAAAATTCTTCGTTCTTTGTTGCAGAACATGTCAAAAAACTTGTTCAAAATTTGATACAGTTGAAAAGTTTTGTCTTTCTTATTAAAGTATGTAAATGTGTACTTTGAATACATTTTGGCATCGTAAATCTACTTGTTTTTTGTAATATAATTTAAGTTTCCTTAAACTTTAACGTATTACGATGAAATATTTTATTTACTTCTACCGCTTCTATATATTGCTTGTGTATTCTAATCAATAAATTATAATAATTTACTTAATATAACTCACAATAATTTTCAGTCATTTAAATAAAATTATATATTTTAAATAAGCAAAGTCACGGTTTTATTATTGTGTTATTATCTAGATGAATTACGGTAAAGTTGACACGATTAGTTATTTGACTTCTCGTTATGATCGTTTTGTTCCAACCGTTAAGTTCTAGTTACTATCCTATAAAATGTTACAAGAAAACTACTTTGCATATACATATTAGCTTATTTATACAGAAATAATAAAGTAAAGTCTATGAAGTCTTGTTATAACAAGAAAGGAAATGTCTAACCCTGCAAATGATATGGAGTACGGAGTAGGAGTGGAGTATGGAGTATGGAGACTAAGTAATAGTTCATTGAGGACTTATCAATTAATAATATTACATCTACTCAATGGTTATATATTAGTTTATAATCAAGTAGACAGTGCAGATTTTGTCAAGAAGATCTATTTAGAGTACAAGTTCACAATTTAATTAAACTCAAATTTTAGAAAAAAGATTTTTTTATCGGTTTAATATGTTAAGTGGTATTAAATTTAATATGACTAAAGAAACCATGACATAAATGTTAATGATCCTGTTACTGTAGGAAGATTATATGAAATTTTATTTGTATAAAGTATTAATTAACATCTAAAGAAAGTATTCGCGGAAGTTTGGCTTAAAATACGTTACATCTGATAAACAGAAGGCTATTTCAGCAGACCTGATGGGGTTTATTTAAAACATAATCGGACTATGTGGTTTAGTATATGTATACCAAAATACATTATTCAACTAAATGTAATATCCATTAAATAGATATATAGTATGACTATCTTGAGCTTAAATATATAATCCTGATCCAAGTTTTGCTAGTAGAGTTTAAAATTATAATTAGTTTCTTAAGTCAGCGAACCAGCCAACTCACGCACACAGCATGATTTTATATGAACGTGTCTAAAATGTTTTAACGGATTTTAGATAGATTATCGATTGCAGCAGTATGAATAAATATTTCACACTTTTCCATTTCTATCCATTCTTCTGATATCATACATCAAATTTAGTTACTTATTATCTCTATATATGTAAAAAAAATATTATTTAAAGTTTTCTAATAATGTTTAAGACAATGAATGGTCTTTTGTCAGATCCACGATGCATGATCTAATTTATTTACTTTAATTACGTTTTTACATAATTAAAAATATTATACATATTAAACATAAAACTAAAATAATAGACAGTAAGTTCCAGACACTGTTTGCGGTCCTCTCCATGCAACGCGAATGGCCCTGCACCCTTAGAGTGAGTCCATGGTATGCTAAGAAGCTTCATCTTATTTTAAATTGACATCCTGGGGAGACGGAATGTCGTTGGAAAGGACGACTGCTGAAGATAATTGAAGAAGATTCGAAATAAATCCTTTTTTTACGGATTAAACTCGCGTATAATTTTGGTTACATTTTAATTTTAATCCGACGTTTCGAATGCTTTGCGTAATCGTGTTCACGGGTAGACGAGATGTCTGAGAAGAAGGAGATTTCTTGGTAAGCCAATCCTGCAAACTTTGTTAAAGTAAAAGTAAAAATCTGAATAACAAAAATACCCCTGAAACAGTCTAACAGGGAAGTCGGAAGATCTGTGCGCCATTTGATAATAGCAGCGAAAACTCATCGAAAACTAAATTAGAATGACCTACATGCATGAAGTATAACAAAATACGAGCCTGGTTTCTTAAAGATCTTATATCACATAATATTGCTGGAGCTTGGTAACCTTCCGTGACATCTTCAGCTCTTATATATAAAAAATTTGGGCCATTTAACGAAAATATCAGAGATTCATTGTCATCCGGACGCGTCTTACCATTACCAACGTTAAACAATGAACTTGGTAAGCACATGGCCTAAATAAACTGGCCCTGTATGTAGTACCTGAGTTCAAATAAGGGTTTCGGCGCGGTAGTAGAAATTTTACAAAAATATATACTGCCACTTTGTAAATTATATACTACAAATTGTTATATTCACAAATAAATCTTGATTATTTCGATTTGACAAAACAAGAAGTAGGTTAAAAATTTTTTTGAGTACTCAAATACCGTTTCAAAGAAGGAAAGGGTAAGCTTCCTTTGACTAACGAACAAATTGCCGAAACCTAAACACAATTAAGGGTTCAAACAAACAAGAACCTGAGATGCCTTTTTGATTTAAAATCCAATCCACTAACTTCGAAAGAAATTAATAAAATAATTAAAATTGAACCATCTAAATCAGCACCAGGTCGTCATGATATCTTTTATATAGTTTGTAACATCAAAATTTTTTTAATATTTGACAATTATCGAAGGCCTCGTCGAAACTGGCCTTTTGATATGAGAGTGGAAGGCTTTTAAACTGGTGAGTGAACTCCACGTTTTAGAAACCCACATTTAAAGTGCAGTTGTGTTCCGAGCAGTGTAGATCTCGTTTCTTTTGGACAGTGCTCTCCCCAGAATACGAACGGTGGTCTGAATGAAGCGGATACTCTTCTAAGGTAAATTTTTGAAGAAGCGCTATCATATGAAGGGGTAGGGGGTTAGGCCCAGGAGTTCGTCAATTATTGATAGGACCACAGGCTCACGTCGTTCTGTTGTGTAAGTGTGGTGTACCAACCAAATTTGTCCAGGTGTGCCTCTGTCATGAAACGGCAACGTAAGTCTACCACATTTGTAGTGTCCCTTATGACATCAACGAGAACAGTTTTTACCTGGGCCGTACAATAAAAAGGAAAAAGATTGTTGTTAATAACATTATATACAATAATAAGAATAATTATTATTAGCAATGAACATAATTTTACATAGTAAACAATCCAAGTTATTGTGGGCTCATAGAAAGACATTATTTACATCACGAAATGTTGCAAAAACTCAAAATGTATCACTCGTATCTCCCATAAAAACTCGTAAAAGACTTTGTTGTATGGAACATCACTTCAGTAAATTAAGTGAGTCTCATACCCCAGTCACGCTTCAACACTCGTGAAGGCTTCCGCAGACTTAAGATATTTAGTCAATTTCTCGTTCAGTATAGTAGTAGGATTGTAAAAAAAAAGTAATCTGCTCCGGTGCTTTAATGCATTAGTATTACTTAATATTTCTTTTTTTTATTTAAAATAACGTTTATTAATTATATTTTTTTACATTATAAAACTATTAATTATATTGGTTTATAAAGTTTTTTGTGTAATATGCGTCTTTAGACAACTCATACGACTGTCGTGTCTTATTTGTACGTTGTTCTTAACGTGATGGGTACAGCGCGCTATAGTGAGTTTATGATGGTATGTATGCATTGCTTAGCGTAGAAAATTTTATAGTGCTTGTACTTGCATCCAATATCGATAAGACTCATACGTAGAGGGTAAAACGATCTTTTATTATATTGAACATTAAACCAATGAAGATCGTCTGTGGTCTCAGGTACAATACACTTATATCGATATAAGCATTTCTACTCGCTATTGAAGATGCTGCGTTGTCAATGTAGTTACTTAAGAGTCTATAAAAATCGAATAGTAGTAAAGTGGTTTAACTATATATGAGATAAACATAATTGTGACTACGATGCCACTGTAATGATCAGTCTGAGAATGACAAGCATTTTAAATTTATTACATGTCCGCACTAATGTTGTATTATTTTGTTCAACAAAAACTTTTAAACATACTTAATGTTATAGAAACACTTATTTGATTGAACGTGAATCAGTATAAAATAAGAAAATAATAGATTTTGTATTATCTCGCAATAATCTTATGTATTACTAAATTGAAATTTCATTATTTATGATTCTTCTTTTTCAAACCCGTGCTCAACTCCTGCAGCTGTATTTTGCCAATTGTTATACCATTCTTTTAATCTATAGCGTAGAGCTCATTAGTGTATTTTTCTGATGGAATAACATTACTAAAGGATAAAGATTTTTGCAAGAGGAACACATTATTATTTTAATATATGTTTCTATAGTTTCTTAATATAGTCTTTTTAATCCGATGAGTAAACATTATATAATAAAAAAATATTCTACTTACCAGTCCTTGTAATAGATCCATTGTGGTGGTACCATTATTATTAGTACTTGCTTTAATATTGGCCTCTGAGTTAACTATTTCAATGTATAATATTTTATTGGTACTTTAGTATATTGATAAAAAATTTAAATATTATTTATTATTGAGTAATATGTGTTATTATTAATCTTGTTTTAGATTTGTCATGAAATTTTACTTATGTTTATTTTTAAATATATTATTTAAAAAAAAATTATGTGCCCTTACATTCTTTGAATATTATACAAATTAGAAAAATCTCACCAAATATATTTTTATGTTTATTAAAAAAAAAATTTAACGTTTATGGTCCAAAATACTATAAATGTTTTAAATAAATAATAAATAACATATAAAAATTTAGTTAAAATTTAATAAGAAATTATTGTCTATTTAGAGATCGGTGTAAGGCAAAATTTCTAGTACTGAGAACGGACACGAGTTAATAGATAGCTGGCAGTCGTTGTCTGTGTATGGGTGCCATTTATCAGTTGTTGGAGATTGTTTTCTGAAATAAGATATTTTTATCAGTTTACTTTTTGTTAAATGCAGTGGCGTATTTAATAACAAATAGTAGTTCTTTTTCGTGTTTGTTTAATTTATTAAATTACCTGAATATCATTTGCAGAATTTTCAAATATATGCCCCTTGGATCAGGTACTAAATTTACTTCACAGGTCGCTCGTCGAACACAATGAAAGCCGTTTAAGCCATTTCTGTAAATTTAAATATAGTTTAAATTTAAAAAGTACTAATAAAAGATGATTTGACAATATATTACAGTACGAGTCTGACTACTAAAACTAGAAATGCCTTTAAAAGTAGCAAAAATAATTCTGTCTTAGGTATAATCAGTATTTTTTAACCAGAGTTCATTGTTCATGTATGTTCGTAATATTCGTTCACACATCGGATTCCAAGAGATATAATTCAAAAGTCTATTTTAATATAATAATAATTCTCAAACAAATATTATTAAAACTTATTTTCATTTTCAAACAGTACTTTATTTTTTTCTTAGATATCTCTTCTTCATAATTTTATATACGAGTATGTTTAATATAAAAGTTGATACTTACCTATCTAGTAAGATTTCCATATTGTTAAATACGTCCCGCCGACTGAGGTGGTGATGGGGGTGAAATGAGTCTGGTGGTTCATCCCAGTTCATGCGGAATCCTATAGCTTGTGCAAATAACTGGTTCCACGGTATTATGTTAGATTTGAAATTCACTCGGATCTAGTGAGATGTATACACAGTTTTTTAATCATAGGTTAATAAGTAAGTTTCATAACATAGATTAATATTAAATAATGTCGACTGTTTGTTATGATATTTTTTATGCCCACATTGAACGTCTTACATCATACTATCTTAATAGAAATAATAAAATTGTTTATTATAAATCTTTTCTTCTTAATAAATATTTTTTGAATTAAAACTTTTATAATGAGATTTATATTATTTACAGAAAAAGTGGATCGATCTCTTTTTCTTATTATTCATTTATTACTAATGCTTAAATTTGCTCTGAATTTAAAATATTTTATAATATACCTACGATGAAACAATTAACCCCAATAAAGAAAATCGTTTTTGTGAAAATACCTCTGTAGTTATTGCATATTAGATTCGACTGTAAAAATTGCATATATTTTAATCGTTTTCAAAGAAACTGTTTGAATTAATACCATTAAATTGAGCCAATAATTTTGTGTTAACAGTTCTAAAAATTTTATCCGATTCTCTCCGTTTTGCATTTCTTAGAAAAATAAAAGTAAATGGCTTACATAGAATAAATTTTAGCATCATAAATAAAAAAGATATTATTAATTATTTATTAATAATAATTAAGATTCTATAAACTTGGCCTGTGTTAAATCAGATGCTAAAATACAAAACTAGAAAACATACGAAAATAGAACATATAATTCGTGCGTGAAAGTAGATACTGAAATACACAACTAAAATACATACATAAGTAATAAACATAATTCCTAATAATGAGTAGTATTATTTAGACGTATTATGTTAAATTTGTTACTTTTACTTGTTTGATTTCTCATTGTGATGGTCTTTTTAAATCGTTGAAGTTTAGACACAGTGTTCGTTAATAAGAAATTTTATTACAATATTACATTATTCTACAAAATAATAAACGAGGTCCATCAGATCTTCGTATAAGTGTGCAAAGAAAGTTGAGAACCCTCATTTAGTATGAACACTACAGTGTTAGGCAAATGAGTTAATAACATTACAATTATTGATTGACACATTATTGAGCTATGATGAAATAAGAAGATTTTCTGATGAGCGTTTATAGAGTGTGTAAGCAATAGATTTTTGGATTAAATTAGAAAGTTCTTTAGTGACAATTTTTGACCTTAAATGTATTTAAAACTAATCATCTATGACATTAGTAATAATAACTTGATGACATTATTAATTCGATACAACTAAAGCAACAAAATAAAAAAAAGGGCAAAAAAAAATGCAAAAAAAAAAGATAGTTGCAGATAATAGAAACAAGTTGAAGTGAAGGAATTAATATACAGCAAACTATTTGGAAATCAGTAGATATTACTAAATGATGTCTATATTAAGTTAAAATCACTCGGATTGAAGATTAATTATTCATTTTAATTACAAGAACTGTTCTGAGTAAATAATTGAATTACAATTACTCTCCTAAACGTAACAAATTTTAAACTTAACTTTTTTCATATAAAATAATATGAAAAAAGTAATACTGTTAATTATAGATATACTTACAAAGAATTGTGATGTATTACTAAAACCTAAATATCGTTTATGGCGCTGGATAGATTGCGGTTCTTTTGCATCACCAAAATGGTTGAATATCATAAGTACAAGACATAAATATACTACCAAAATAACGGGAATATATTTATCCATTTTATATAATTATGTGTATATCTCATCAGCAAGCCAAGGGTAGCAACTGGAAGCAATTATAAACATATTTTAGTAATCATGAAATACATGCAACAGTTTGGATTCACATGAGTAGGCTATTCCTCTGACGCAGGTTTTTTTTTATAAAACAAATATTTAGGGGTCTGGGAGAATTCCAATATAGTGCTTGAATTAAATCCAATCTAAATATTTTCAATGTAAAAGATAATTCATTTATCTTTAGCATTAAAACTTTCTGATTATTTAACTTCCTCATGAAGGAAGTTATTGTAATCCCAACCAGCGAAAGCAACTAAGCGATTAGTAGGCAGTTTTTAAAGGGATTCCTTTTAATTCGTAATTTTTTAAGAATTAATTTCGCAATTGGGATGATTATCGCAATAAGCGATGCGCATTTACGTAACTTTCTTCTTAAAGTGGCTTGTTTTTCAGAAAAATCAACAATGCATTTTTTTATAACCTAAAAAACACGTATTTATGATTTATAAACAACTTATAATGCGATTTATTGTAGTACACATCGATGCGTGTTAATGTCAGCAAAAATGTGATCACAATTGGAAAACAAAATATTTTGTAGATTTTTTATTTTTTTTGTATTAAATGTGTCTATAGATATCCGGCTGTGTTGTATTATCGGAATTTGTACGACTAGTTTCATATCCGTCCGAGGCCCTTAATAATTAGCCCGGAGCAATGCGAGTCCGCCATGCTTGTAGGCCAAATTCCGATAAATTTAACGTGAGTACAGCCGGATATATGTAGATAATAGTAAGTGTGGTTCACGAAAGTTTTTGTACAAAAAAAGTCTCAAATTTATTGATAAATTTATAAAGTTATAAAAAGGTATAGCTTCAATAAGTTGAATTTAGTACAAGTAATGATGGTAATGAAATAACATTTTACTTAATCCGGAAGTTAATATGATTGGACCTTCACCCATTACCGCTTGATTCCTAATAGAATTGAGTCTCTCAAGATTCAATTTTTGGACCTTTTCATTTCCCTCTCTTTATTAATGATCTACATGTCTCTTAGACAAATGTAATTAGAAACTATTCTTTGCTGATTTTAATACTTTTTGAAATTGAAGTAAAAAACTCTTTAATATTCCATTGTTTTTAAGAACCTCTTAATTGATAATAAAATATTAATATATTTTTTTATATTTTTAACTCCCAGCGTAAAATACAAGCAAATTTATTAGAAGCGATGGAAGTAGTTGAATGTATTTTTTTCTCATTGCACATTAGATTAAATAACAAGCGAGTCTCTCATATATCTGGTGTGGGTGCCATTTTAAAAAAGAGCCTTACTCAAGCTACTAACAAGTTATTTTATTATATTTATTATCATAACCTTCTGTTGTATGGCAACCTAATCTGGGGTAGCACTATTAATATTAATCACAATTTTGTTTTAAATAAGGATTTATCCGTGCAATTTTGTATTTTTGAAAATACAGATTATTTTCGAAAATATTAAGCAAATCATTGTACTCCCAGAAAAATATTTAACACTATTTAGATTTTGATAGATTTTTTTTTATAAAACTCGGGTTATCTCCAAGTGTAATTTTAAAAGATCTTCAAATTACTTAAAAAAAGAATTTTTAGTCATAAATTATTACAGCTGCCGGACATTTTAGATGTCCATAATTATGTTTCCCCGGACCCTACCTGAGGGGGTCACGACCCTGGACACTGAACATGTCACAAGAGACAGATTGAGGTTATCTATTATATCATGGGCTTTTTTCTCCAAACTTGAACAATGCAAATATATGCAAATAGCTTGTTCATTTAAACCGGAACTTCTAATATTAAAGAAATATATTTTTCTTTATTAAACGTAATTGAGTAGAACTTACTTTAAAAAGAAATCATAGTTATTGGACTAATGATACCTTCTGTATCTCGTCTTCAAACACATTCATGACAATTAAACTAAGTCTCAATATACATACGGATATTATTCACTAAGTGTATGTTATTATATTTTAAAAACTTACTTCTTTTACTCACTTCAATTTAATATATATTTAATTTTCCTTATTCGTTCAAGTCATAGCAATGAGTGAACAATAAATGAAGTGACAAAAAATGTTGCCCAAAGTAGTAAGTACTTAGTATTTAATTTAGAATTAACAACTCTAACCGTACTTTCGTAAATCGATGAACCTGTTGTAAAAAATAGAACAAAGATACAGGTTGTTCTTTTATCTACACTGGATATGTAATCTTCATTAAAATTTATTACTATTACTGTTTTTCATACTTGATTTTTACAATTAACAATATTTGATTTTTACAATTAACAACAATCAAATTTATAAATTTTCCTAAGATTATTATGATCTAAATGAATCTTTAAGGTTTGTTCAAAGCTTCAAATCTAATAGCAACATACTATAATAATAATATTGGAATTATGTATAAGTGAACAATAAATGTAACATTACAAATAGGTTTGTAAACACCAAAGCAATTTGCGTAATACTTAAAACCAGCTTATCTGATGCCACAGAACATTACCCAGTTACATAACGTTGTAATATCAGGATAAAATAAGTAATGCTTTCCTTGGAGCCATTATCACGTTCGCTTACTCGTGTAAACTCAGCTTTATACCACCCTAAAACTTGTATGGACATGCATTTTTGTGCAATTTCACTTGACTGGCTGCGATAAGGGAGTACACCAAATTTACCAGTATTAACTTTTGGATTAAGAGTGTTTTCGAAATCGGACTTTTGTAATATATTTATGTTTTGAGGTAAGCTATTTTAGACAACTATTAAATAAAATTGTATATGTATGTGTGTGTGTATGTGTATGTAGGTACGTATGTATTTTTGCCTATTTTTCAGATCCATCTTTTTACTACTTGATCATGCAATTGGCTTCGTTTTGATACCAATCGATACGTATTCACGTAACTTTTGACTAATTAGTTTTCTATCAAAATTAACCTCAAGGTTTTTATTTCTTTTTTAAACTGAAATTGACTTGAAATGAAATGATGATGCAAACAAAAACTAATCACAATTTAAAAAAAAATCTGGTAGTCTTTTTGTTTATTAAGACAAAGTAAAATAAAAATAGTATCAAGTTTATTGTTAAATTTATAGGTTATAACATTTTTTATATCTATAGTAAATTATTATAACGATTAGTGAAAGTAATGATAGAATATATTTTATTAAAAAAAAAAAATATTATATAATAGTAATTAAATATTTTTAATCTAACAACAATTACAGAGATAATACAATAAGATGATACATATGAAAACATAATAATAATAAATCATCGTTGTTAACATTAGGATTAACCAGTGATATTTTGCTAAAAAACATCAGGATTTGTGGTATACAAACAGTTTGAATGACAACAGTTTGAATATTTGTCGATCGTGATTATCATTTTAGTAATGCGATCCATTGGGAATGACATGTTTAGTATAAACGAAGTTTTAAAAACGGAAGTCATTTGAAACTTATTACAGCAAATACTTAAAAAAACTATACGTTTTAAAAATGTTAGGTCCCAGAGTAATATTATCTATTCTATCTATATATATAATAATATATGAAACGCTGTGTATGGAAATAAATACTAGGGTAAATAACACGATTCTTTCGAGAAGGAAAAGGTTTTTAGTGTTTCCAGAAGGCAGTTCATTGCAATTAGGTAAGAAAGATTGTTTTTCGAATAATCTGTATATATCCTCACTGGAAAAAAATATATATAAATTAAGAGTTTTAATTTAATAAATATTTTTACAGTATTTTGCGTAACCTACCCAGCGGTATCCAGAATAGGTGACATACTTCTTTGGGGCAACACCGCTGCTTTAGCGTACGAGTTGCCCCAAGATCCGTACTCCCCTTTTCATCATAGAGCCGACCCTCTTCACAGACGGATGGACACAAAGACTATATATTACACGGATTATGATGGAAAAATAGTACATAAAGAACCGTATAAAAAAAAGTAAGAATTAATTTTTTACATTAATATGATCTTAGTTCTTTTTAAAATGATCTTCTAATAATATGGTAACTGGTATTTTTGATAAACATTGGTAGGTCATAAAGATAATGTAATATCGAAATAACTCAAAAATATTACCTTAACTTACAAACATACAAGTTCTCATAGCCCTTGAATGCTGGAGCGGATTTAAAGATAAATTCATACATTTCAGGAAGTTTATAGTAAACCCAGCATTTGCGAAGCGTAGCGTGGACGAATCCGAAAAGGCATCTCTCGAATATAAAATACAAGGAAAACAGACGCACGCTTCAAAACACACAAGGATGTTTTTGAAAGAACATTTAGGAAACGTCGATTTTCATAGAAGCGGCCGAGCGATACTATACCAGCGAATCGAAGCTCTTTTAAAGGGGTTTGTTTTTACTTATATTAATAATCCGGGTACAATGTTAATATTTTTAAGTTGGATTTGTTATCTAATATAAATCTTATTTAGGATGGGTTCAGACGGAAGAAACTGTGTTTTGAAAACTTTGTGTGAGATCGGACAGTCAGAGAATGAAGCGCCGGGCGCTTTTTTCAAAGAAATTATGAGAGCAGTGTTCACGTAAGCACCTTAAACAATAATTATAATATATTATACTGTTATATATATACTACATAATAGTACTATATATAAATATATTGAGCCCTAATGTAACGTTATTAACTAAGATAATTAGCTAAAAATCTTTTATTATAGATTATGACTATATTACAAATTTAATAGGAATATTGTACCCGATTAATACAATGTATATAGATAAATAAAACAATGATTTTTGAAAGATTTTATTCCTTATATAAATTAGGTAAGTTTAAAACTTAAAATTTTGAGTAGAGTGTGTCATAAATATATTTGATGTCTTTGGCAGATTACCAAAAGGCACGAATTCTGGAGACATTGATGAAGAATACGACGCTGCGCATTCAGCGACTGACTCTTGTGATAAACTCTATCCGTACTGCTCGATTAAAACTTACTAACCCAAGTTAGTGCAAGTTAAGAACACTTTAAGCAATTAAATTTTACTTGTCTATATAATTTAAGATATAAAATTAATAAATATATATACATTATAATAAAATATAAGTCTATTAAAGATATTCTTAACAATTATGAGAAATCTTGATTATTTTATATATGTTATATGTACATGTATTCACTTGTATTTTTATGGTGTATAATTAATTAAGTTTACACTATGTACATATTAGTTTATACTAGACTTATTATAATTAATACTTTTTGTCAATACCTCATAATATAATATTTTTAAATAAAAACGAGTTATATTTTTTATTGAACATTACCACGTACATTGTATTTTGCTCTCTTAGCAACCCTTTATTCTATTGTCACGTTTTGTGACGTCTACTTTTGATTGCCTTTTTTGGTTTTTGGAAATCCATTTCTAACACAGTATAACTGTCAGCCATTGACACAAAACATGTTAATTGCTCTTACATCTAAACAAACTTGCGTCCAACACTTCGTGAGTTAAACTGAATAGTCTATTTAAAGTTTTCCAAGTGGCCAGTGTGATTTTAAATTATATAAAGAGTGTATAAATGTAAAGCTAATTGAGAAGTATTATTAAAAATGTTCATAAAAAGTAGTTTTCTGATATTTTGTTTCTTACTGTGCCTAAGTTGTGAATATGTACGAGCTCAAGAACCCTATCAGAGCGATGGCTTGGGAAGAAATGAAAGTCGGTCGCGATTGTTGTCTAGAACTAAAAGATTCTTAGTGTTTCCAACCGGCAGCTCGCTTCAATTAGGTAGGTTGTAAGTAACGACTTGCTGTGTGAACTACTACGTTAATTTATGACTTAGGAAAACAAGTAAATGATTTCTTTTTAAACAGCGCTATTTGGTAATGTTCTTTGTTACTGAATACACTTCATTACTTTTACGACTAGGTCATTTTATTTGATTATACTAGTCAATACTTAGTCCCTAATCTGTTCAATTAATTCTACTGAAATATTTTTATTATTGAAAATAGTTTAGTATATACAAAGTATTGACACAATTTGTCGCGCGATAGCTCAGTTTGCAGAGCCACAAGATTGTAAGGTGTGACAAATTCAAGACTTACGTGTGTTCTCTCTCTACATAAAAATAAATAAGAAGTGTGTTTAAAGAAAGCTCTTTTTCTGGAATAAAATTGAGTAATATAATTCATTTTTTATTTTTAACATTTTGTCAAATACCTATCAGCAATAGCATTGCTAACATTTGGAACGATATATTACTGCAGAGTTGGTGTGATTCCGTCCCCACATAAGAAGCCCGTTCTAACAGACTAAAACCCAAAGGTGTTTCTGTTAACGTTCCTTTGCTAGAACTACTGTCGTGTTCTCGCATTCTGTGAAATTGCTAAGACTATACACGACGACCAGCTGAGATAATAGAACAATTTTACACACACGAATAATATACAAAAGAGATTATATTTGTTAATTGATTGTAAATATGAATGGAATTTTTTAGAATATATACTATGTATTTACTGTTAGTTTGTTTTTCTAAGCTACGTACATATTATTTATTAGAACGTATTATATGCGTAGTGAGAAGTTAAATATTTATCTGTACATATTATAAAATGAACTTCCCCGATCGTGCTTGTCTGTTTGAACATAATGAATTCAAAACTAAACCAGATTTTAAAATAGTTTCTATACGTTAAACAAGCAGCATAAGAGTAAATTAATAGAGAATTGTATATAATTCTAAAATAATATTTAAACTGCATGTCTCAAATATTATTTATTATTTAATTTAATTTTATTTTATATTCTAAAATTAACTCACAATAATAACTTTAATATTCAAAATATAAATTCAAAAATTACATTACGGTAAAAACTGTTGTTAGTTTTAATCCCTATTTAAATAAATACTTTCGTTGACTTCGAAAATAAATATAAATTAAAATTGTTCTTTACACTCTATTTGAATTAAAAAATACTTTAGATCATTTATTATCAATTTATTTAGAATCATTCATAATAAACGTTATGTCACTAAAAACTCAGAGAACCATCGCTCTTCACATGTGCTGGTTTGACCACCAGCACAGGTGAAATTGCTGGCGATAGTATAATTACTAGGTCCACGCAAGCGGGGTTAGCCTCGCGACGCAGTCGAGCGCATCAATGTCTAGAGTTAAATATATTTATTTATGAATAAAAATTATGATTTGATGACAATACTTGTTTTGAGCAAATTTATAATTGGTGAACTCTTCTTTTTTATCACGAGTATATTTTAACTGTATGGGACACATTTTATCAATTATATCGAAAACTACAATTACGATTCAGCTGATTTTAAATCCAGAACGAGTTTTGCTCATTATGCGCATGTGTGCGAAATTTCGTGTTTGTAGCTCGTAAATTGAAGGAGGAGTAGGGTAACAAAGAGTTGAAAATTTGAGTAGTAATGAGCTTCGATTCGCTCATCTCAATAAACAAACATCTATTAAACGATAAGATAAGAAAGATCACTTGAAAGGTCGACTAAACATTAGCACAAAATTTAAAAATATGTCATTTCAAAACTCGAAAAATATATATTTTTTATTATTCTTTGGAAACCGCTGTAAAAATGTATTCTTTCGTTTTTGGTTTTATTATACATAATTGTGAGAAAAAAATAGAGAAACTAAGTTAATTAGTAAATTCCACTATTGTTAGACGAAAAGTATTTGTTATTATTTGTTGTTGTTAGGTGTATTTTCATCAAAAAAAATAAATTATAAGTATCTACTTATTATTGTATCATCATTTACCTGCTCTTATTTTAGTTATTTAGGGTCGACGCAGTATATCAATCTCTTTAACGCTTCATGGATCATATCAGTGGAAATGTTGTTTTTCTATATCATTTTGCAACCATTCCAGCCATGATTTCTTTAGCCGCTTTTCCTTTTATTTGAATGGTTATTTATTTCATTTAAAATTAAGCCTTATTTCTTGCTTCTGAATTAATTATGAAATAATAAAATTAGATATTAAAAAATATAATAATTAACCTGTTCTTAATTTTCCAGTATTCTGCGTACAAACATCCGCCTTAATACCAATTGGAGATATATTTTTGTTTGGCAATACTGCTGCATTAGCGTGGAACCTTCCCACGGACCCAAAACTTCTTCTTATGTTGAATGAGTATAAAAAGCATCCAGATCGTAGAGCTGATGGGATGACTATTAACTATGTCGACGAAGACGGAAAATTGTTGGCTAAGATGCCATATAACAGGTATAATATTTACCGACTTTACAAACTCTGAGTTATTCTTTTATCTATTATTATTATAATAAACTGTAACGACAAGGAAACTAATTATTAAAGGAACAATCAAAAAACTAAAAATTTCATGATATATAACGATAAACACTGATTTTTAAAAAACTTTTCTGCAAATATAACATAACAGAGAGTGTAACTACACAGCTTCACTGCGTGTAAATGGCTTTCGAATTATATATCTTTGGTTCTTGGATGTGTGTGTGTTATCTGTGTTATTAATTGATAGTCATTTCCACGAATCCAATCTTCTAATGTATACAAAGTTCCTCACGATATTTATATTCACTGACCAAATCATAAAAATTTCCGGAATATCATGATACAAATATTTTCTCGAGATTTGAAACTATCACTTTAAAATTTTTCAATTCTCTGGTACCAGTAAGCCTGATCGTTTATCAATAAGTATATATCAATAGCTGTCAAACTTGAATTATACTATTGAATCGAGTTATATTATATATTGTCCTATTAATTTTTTTAAATTAAACATCTTATATAACCAAGAGTCAAAATCAGGTGGTTGGGTCTGTAGAAATTATTTCATGTTAGGTCAGTTCTCATCTACAGCCGTCTGATATAAGCCTACCCCATTAACCTTCAAATCAGAGATAAGTATAACTTGCAATGGTTTAGCAATGGACATCTTATAGCTGGTATGGTGATACAATATCATAAACATAAGTTGTCCTTGGCTGACAAGCATAGTTTGAAAATTTAATTATTATTTAACAGTTTTTATTCTCATTCATAATTTTGAATTATTTTACTTTCAAGTTAAAGAAATAGATATGTGGATTCACTTATATTTTTAAAATATAATTCCTATCCTACTACGACAGACCAATTTTTAGCCTATATATATATATATTTATTTATTTTGTTAAACAGGAGGACTATAGTAAATCCTGCATTTGCAAAACGAAGCATTGACAACAAGATGAGCTTCAAAAGGAAACTTGAAATAAAGTTGGATAAAATAAAAATGCATCAGAATCAAGCTCAAAGGGAATATTTAAAAAAGCACCACATGGACCAAGATAGTATTGACTTCCACAGAAATAGCCGCATCGATCTATACGAGAAATTAGTACCATTTATAACAGCGTAAGTAGAGAGATTATTTTAATATTATTATAAAACTTGTCAAACGTATGAATTTGGTAAGTGGATTTAAAATTTGGTTTACAATTTGTTATTATATATATTTAAGAGAAATGGAATAGAATAAACTACGTATTGGCAAATGTATTGAGGGTTATTTTATTTCGTTTTTAAATAATATTTATATTATAAAAATCGATATCTATTATAAAGCGAAAAGTTTTTTAAACATGCTTGTTTAATCTTCGAAACTACCAGAATCCAAAATTATTTCTGATTGTAATAGGAAGCTCATGAGGAGAGCTATAAGCCATTTTACATGATACTACAATTTATGATGATGTTGATAGTAAATAAAATAGTTCGTTCGCGAGTGGAATTGCGAGTAACATCTAGTGACATATATTATATATCCCTAGTCCTTAAACAAAAGTTCGATATACTTTAATTAAATCTATAAATTTTTGTTATGTAAATAATTTGTTGTTTATTTCAATACAATATAAATTTTTACATAAAAGTATTTCTTTCACTTTTAAGTCAAGTTAATTTCACAAAGGAAACAATAATGAAAAATTGTAATATTTAATTCGGATATAACATTGTTTATTTCAGAAAAGCTGAAATGTAATTTTATAATAACTTTTAAACAGATAAATTCTTGGTATATTGTCATATTATAAATGTCTAAACCAAACAATTGAAATAAAATAATAAAGTTATTTAAATTGATGAACATTGTAATTAAAATGAACTTAATGGAGTCGAGAATAGCTTCATTATATTTCTAATTAAATTTTCTTTCGTATTGGTGCTTGATTATTAACGTATTCAAGATTCCGTATTGAATTAAAATCAAAACAATGTCTTATAGCAAATTAATTAATATATCATGCTTCAAGCATTTCATTATTAACGCATTTATAAACTGTATCATATTGTTGGTTTTGAGTCAGTAATTACGTTGAGATTGTTTTTATTACAATCGAGGTATTTATTAAAGATTTTCAAGGAAAATGTTGAACAAATTTCTAAAATAGAATATAATAAAGATGTTTTGAATTTATAAAGCCAGTTTTAAATGGAAAATGCTTCGATTAACAATAAAATAATTAACAGGCTTTTTAGATATAAATTCTCTTATTGTTTTAGTATCACAGCTATTTTCTGTAAATTTCCCGTAAGTAATAAATATAATTATATATAATTTAATAAAGTATTACGTTGTATATTAGTATCTTTATAAGAAGGGATAAAAATTTTAAAGTGATAGTTTCAAATCTCGAGAAAATATTTGTGAATAATGAATATTCCAGAAAATTTTATGATTTGGTCAGTGAATATAAATATCATGAGGAAATTGAGATACATTAGAAAAATGAATTTTTGGAAATGATTCTTGGTATAAGGTCTTGGTTTTTCACCAATACGCTTTAATTTGCATGAATCTAGTAAATAAAATTTAATTTGTTTTACTTTTAATCGTGTATATAAATATATCTTTTATGTGCTTAAACATAATTACATCTTTTGAAGTCATAGTTGTAACAATATATAGGGTTCAAGATAGCTTTTAAATATAATAAATGTTAATTAAATATATCATAACTACATACATATACACCAAATATACAAGTTAATTTAAAAAAATACTACAAAATAACACTTTTTTTTTCTCATCTCTGGCAAATTACTTGTATACTGTCGGATAATTATATACAACGTAAAGAATCTGTTTCATTTAATACATTAAAAATATATGTTTGAATATAAAGAACCGTTGGAGGTAGATGACTAATTAACTGACTTACTGACAGATACTTATATCTGGTCTACCCGTGAACACGATTGCTGCAAAGCATTCGAAACGTCGGCTTAAAATTAAAATGTAACCAAACTATACGTGAGTTTTAATCCGTAAAAAATAGTTTAATTTCAAATGTGTACTCGTGAAAATCTAAGAAAATACTTAATATAAGCAGAGTCTGTAGAAATACCTGTCGCTAACACCTGTTTCAGTCTAGGAGCCGACGGTCGGCAGTGCGTTCTTTACAAACTATGCGAGGCTGCGAAGATCTCGGAGCAGGGAACATTCCTACAGGAGATTCTTCGCGTTATCTTTACGTAAGTATGAATTTCTAGAATGCTCTTAGCGGTTGGGGTTTTGCTATTCAGAGAACTAAATGTTGTGGTGTGGTTTAATTGCTTTCAACTATAATTACGTTCACTATTCTAGCATTTATCAGCCATTTTGTTTTTCTTATATGTTAATAAATCATTTGTTAGATTAATAAATTTCTATAAATATTATTAAAATTTGTAATTTTCAAACATATTGGGAAATAAGATTTCAGTTTTTATATTAAACGTATTTTTTATTATTAATAAATATTTTTGTACGTAAACTTTCGTGATCAATGATTACTAATAATAGTAATATATATAGTAATATATCATAATAATAATGTTTATATATATATATAATTATCTGGATATATTCATATAATTATCATCGTAATTTGACGAACTATTTATTTGCGTGAACTGTTCACGGCGTGACTCCGCCATACTCAGAGCTCATGAATAAGGACTCCGAATGGTTTCGAAATTGGTCAGGCAAATATATTAATTACATAAGTGCAATCAGATAATTATTTGTAATATTATTATTATAGGTTACCAAAAGATGGTCAAATCGAGCTTGACTATGATAAGGCTCACTCATCTCACGACGACTGCTTCTCATTATACCCTCAATGTGATATAGATACGTACAGTTAGTGGAATAATACTGTTCATGAATGTCTGTCTCATAATTGTACACATGTGTACGAAAGTGTTAAGAAATAATTATATATGTGTAATAAAATGTCTTGTATGTAATTGTTTTTTTTTTATTTGATAATTATAGAGTATATTATATCTTATTTCTCTGTACTTAATACTTTTCATTTCATGATTTTTATTTTATTTCATTACAAGCAATTTGATTATTCCTACCTTATAACAATAAAAAAAAAATATTAAAAAAATATAAATCAAAAAAAGTATTTCAAGTATACCTTATTATAAACATTACAAAAATATTAAAGAAAAATATCCTTTACAATTAACCCTTATAAAAAATTTAAAGAATGTTTCCAAGTCAGTAAACTTGAATTCTGGAATATACACTTTTCTCTTTGACTGTACAAGAGCCTTAATTGTGTCTAAACAAATTTGTTCTTGTTTGAACTGATCTACAAATTGAAACTCAGACTTTCCAATAACTAAAGCAGATCAAGTAGAGTTTTAGTATTTTTTACAGTTAATGAAGTTGCAACGCTAACATATTCTGTGTAATTCCATAATAATCAGTAGAAATAGATAGAGTGCGATTTTAGTATTACGCTGAAAGTGATGTAAAAATATATTAACAAAAATCCGGCAAATTTTTAATTAAGAAAACCAAGTAAGTAAGCTTTTTTAATTAAGTTACGGTTAGGCTCTAACTAAAAAGTAATGTTAAATGTAAAGCATTTTTACACGAAAATGAAAAATGAAATGAACTTTTAAATTACTATTATTTTTTTAACTAAAATATATTCGTATTAGACAAAATATGTATTTAGTAATATAATATTAAATTATTCTTCTTTAATATATATGTAATTTAATTCCATTTTAATATAATTTTCATTTATAATAAAAAGTATTATGTGCTTATTATAAAAGAAATTAGATCAATATCAACATTGTTGACTGTTTTTTAAAAAATAAATATAGATACCATATCAATTATTTAAAAAATATTAAATTATATGTAAGTATAAAATAGCATGACTTTTTAAATACTTTAAATTATAAATTCACAAATAAAATAATTTATTTTTACGTATTAATGATTTTTTTAATTTTTGTGTGTATATTTTAGATAACAAATGTTTTTTTTTTAATTTTATAAAATAAATAAGTTTTGCATTATGGAGAGGAGCAACTTTAAAATTCTGCTGCTTTTATTATTAGAAGTAGTTTTATCCTATGGAGAAAATTTTACGGATATTTCATCCACAACGGACGAACGGCTAGGCTTCTCAAAAATCCTTTCGAGAAGGAAGCGGTATTTGATATTTCCTGATGGCAGTTCCTTTCAGTTAGGTATATTTATCATACAAAATGTTAAGAATGTCTTTGATAAACTAACCTTTGATATCACGGTATAGTTATCTATTTTCAGTGTTCTGTGCCCAAAATCAAGGCTACCTTCAAGTAGGTGATATAGTGTGGTTCGGGAACACTGCAGCCTTGGCGTGGGAATTGCCCACAGATCCTAAGTTATTTCATCTTTTCAAAAAACACGATAAGTTACACGCAGCTGAAAATAGAGATGGTGTTTCAAAACTCATTTATTATTTGGATGAGAACGGTAAAGTCATAACAAAGAAACCTTATAGAAAGTAAGTATAAAATAATAATTATTTTTAGATAGTTTAAGTTTGTCTAAAAGTTTCTAGAGTTCATAGACCTATTCTTAGGTAACGTGCAACTACAGTTTTATAAGTGGAAGAAATAAAAAAAATACTTTTCAAGTATATTTTTTTAATCTACAAAAATAAAGCAAGTGTGCTTTAGTATCGAGCTTAGTTTAAATTAGTTTTCCGGAAGAATGTTGCACTTGATATATTAGTTAATTCGCATATAGTCAGTTGACTAACTGTAGTAATTTTTTATCATGAAGCAATTTTGTTCGCAACTGCATTTGTATTGGCGTAGTGCAAGTTGATTTTTTCATGTCAACATGTATTACCTTTTTTAGTTTAAACGCTATAATTCTTTTAAAATATAAATAATTATAAGAAGTAGCTGAAATTATACGATTAATATATATATTTCTAGAAAATTGTTATATAAAAATAATTTTTTGGATGATTTTTTATAAATTTTATAATTTTTGAATTATAAAGCAAATTTTAGACGTCAAAGTTGCGTTAGAGTTTCAATCAAAATATATTATTATGTTTATAAAACAAAAGTTTATGAATGCTCCATGTCGGAATAAATATATTTTTGACAAATATACCATACACATTGTAATAATTCATTTTTTTACTGATACCGTCATTGGTAACGTTATGTTAATGTTACTCATACTCAATATTATTTATTACAATAAATAAAAATATTTTAAAATTCTTTTAGAAAACCAATCGTAAACCCAGCGTTTGCTAAAAGAAGTGTGGACAATTTAATAGAAAAACCTATATCCGTTCAGAAGTTACACGAGAAGCAAAAAAGTCTGAGTCCGTTCGATGGTCTTGATACATCAACTATCGACTTTCATAGGGAGGGGAGGAAAAGTTTGTACATACAGCTAGAAAAGTTTATACAGGCGTAAGTATAGGATACCTAAAAATATTTTCATAACATTTCAATAGAGAAAATGGTTGGAATCTATGGAACACCTGGGATCTTATCATAAATAATTGAGCTGAGCGAAGCGAAGCTCTTTACTACCTAAATTTTCAAATCTTTGTTACCCTACTCTTCCTTAAATTTACGAGCTATACGTACGAAATTTTGCACACATACGCAAAATGAGCAAACCCGGAAAATCAGCCGTATTGTAATTGTAGGTTTCGAGATAATTGATAAAATATGTTCCATATAGTAAACATATAGAACATTTTTGTTTCGCACGTGCTGCGTCGCGAGGCCAACCCCGCTTGCGTGGACCTAGCTTACTACCCAAATTTTTGAGCTGAGCGAAGCGAAGCTCTTTACTACCCAAATTTTCAACTCTTTTTTACCCTACTCCTCCTTCAATTTACGAGCTACAGGCACGATATTTTCCACACATGCGCATAATGGGCAAAATTCAGGCTGGATTGAAAATCAGCCTAATCGTAATTGTAGTTTTCGAATAATTGATAAAATGTGTCCCATATAGTTAACATATAGAACGTTTTGTGTCGCGCGCGCTGCTTCGCAAGGCTAGCCCTGCTTGCGTGGACATAGTAGTAAATCCCACGTCTGTGAACATAATGTCGAACCCATAGATACCATTAGTGCGTTTTGAGTGCATCCTGAACTCAATGCCCGTAAACCTAGGAACCGTTGAATGTAGGTGACAAATAAACTGACTGACTGACAGACACTACCATCTTGTCTTTCCGCGAACACGTGTGCTGCAAAGCACTCGAAACGTCGGGTTTATCGGGTCGGGTCGAAAATGTAAAAAAAAACGCGATAATCGTGTAAATCTTAGAAAACATTCTTTAAATAGTTACCAAAATATAGTTAATAAAAATAAAAAAGTTTTAACTAGGGTTGATAGGAAATATGAATAGAAGATACATTTAATACATAAGAAATTACGATCTGTCTCCTTCTTAAAACTTCACTTTTAAAGCCGGAATGTAACAACGGTATCCTCGACATATATCCCTTTATCTTTTATTTAAAGGTAAGAGAAACGTGCCTTTTATCAGACGAAAAACTTGTAAAACTAAAATTTTTCGAAAACATACGTGTTTCGCTTCGCTGCCGGACTTAGTTGGATTTCAACTTTATAAACTGAATTTGTCAAGTTTGAAGTAAAACATAAAGTATAATATAATAATTTGAACCTTAATACAACTTCATAAAAAAAAAAATATAAAGGATTATATATTATTATTTAACATAATAGCAACTTAAACCCTTTAATTGATATTTTTATTTGCTCTAACAAAATAGTAATATATTATATATAATGCAGTATTTTCTAAATAATGTTTTCTACATATAATACAAAACAATGTCTGGAACATAACTAACATAAATCTTTTAAAGAAATTTTAAAACAACTTCGAGAAATTCCACAACCTCTCAACCAATTAAGTTCTTATTATTACAGACTCGGCTGGAGTGGTAAGGAATGTATACATCGTCTGCTATGTGAGGCTGGACGTAGTACTGGAAAACAAGGAACGTTTATTGAAGAAATCTTGAAAGCGACTTTTACGTACGTAATATATTGACTTACATTAGTTTTTGTTGAGTGTTCTGAGGAAGTCACTTCGTCGAACCTCGACGTGTGTTTTCTAATTTATCATGTCGCCGGAGAAAACATCGTGAGAACTACATTTTAGCAAACTAGATTTTGGTTTGCGAATAAATATTATATATTACATCGTTTTAGATCAATTTTTTAAAATATTTTACTCACATCTAAAACAGTTTTAAGTAAGTTGAATTGCTATAAATTATAAAATGTCCTACTTTTCATTATTATGTATTATATTTAAAAAAATAAAATTTTATATTTTATTATTCTTAATTGATAATAAATATTTTACTTGCAGTCTTCCTTCTGGACGTGAGTTTGATACCGAAGAATCAAGGCAATATGATATAGCTCATAGAAGCAAGGGCAGTTGCGATATTTTATACAAACAATGTAGCATGAGCTAGTTTATAAGCAAAAATATATTTTGATCCTAAGAGTTTGTTATTTTATAAAAACTTCTTTACTTCGTTTTATCAAGGTACATATTTCATATGTTTGTCACGCTCTCAAGCAGAAACTAATGTGTGCTCTGATGGATAGTGAGTTCAATTCTAGAACATCGTTCTAGTTCGACACTTTTATTTTTAGAAGTATTTGAATTATTAATAATTAAATTTTATGGTTCTAGAAAAAAAATATATATCTCATTTTTATGACCATAATCTTGGTTGTTTGCAATGTTTGTTTATTTCTATTTTCTTTAGCAATTGCTAAAGAAAACACTTGTTTCTAATTTATTATTGACAATTCAATCTAAATGATATTACTTTTTTTTTCTAGAAAATAGTTAAGTGGATATACATTTTGATTTGATATGAAAATTGACAATAAAAGACTTTAACAACTCCATTATTAACCTTCTATTTTAATTTAAATAAAGTTACTATTAACATTTAGAATTTAAACAAAAAATGAACTCAAAATTCACTAAAACAATTAGGACGGAAGTTCAACAAAGTTACAATGGTACTGTCCAAATAGACTTAAAGAATTTAAAGACGAAATTCCTGACAAAAGTTAATAAGGAAGTGCAAACATTAAGTCAAGGAGGTAGAGCATAAATTAGATTGCTCGAGGAAATTTTCGGGAAGGTGTTAAACTAACGTAATGAGAGACGGCACAAGTTCTAATTCTTTGATCAAACATCCCGGGTCAGCGAACAGTCTTTAGGTAACAGAAGGTGGACATATCTTGTTGTATTTTAAAATATGGAATAAATAGTATCGTAGGTTTTTGGGTGCCTTTGAAATGTTTTATTTGACGGCCGATTGATCTGTTGGTGGCCCTGGTAAGTTCGATTCCTACAGGGATTGTTTGTGTGATGTACAGCTTCCTGTATCCAGTCTGGATGTTATTTGTGTATGTTATTTTTATGTTTGTTTAACCGCCCTCGACCCAGAGCTTATGTCCCTAGTGTGGGAGTTGTTTTTACATAAAAGAAAAACGATAATATTTTTTTTGTATAAATTCACGAATCATCATTATATGTTTGTAAATACAGCTCTGTACACTCTAAAAATAAAGATTTTATAATAATATTTGCTAAATTACGGTTTACTACTTCGGTTAATTGGTAAACTACTATTTTTATTTCTTGCATTGATATACCTTGCCATTTTTTAAAAAAGTACACATCACTTCACAACTTATTCGTCAAAGTATGTGCGAAAAAATTATTTATAAACGCTATTGTAACAACTGCAGTAGTAAAGGAAAACGTCTATGGTCATAAAACACTGGCACATAAAAAGTAGGGAAGACAGTCATAAAAACAGTAACAACAATTCCTATATTGATCGTATCTCGTACAGCAGCAATAAAAAGAAACAGGAAAAATGTATTCGATATGATGAGATCTAGATCAAACTCATATCATCTCATATCTCATGTAAAAACAAACTAAATTACTTAGTTTAGGTTACTACTTAATAAAAAGACCAGAATCTCAACAACTCTTGTTGATCTCCATAGGGTTGCAAGACAAGGGCATGGAAATATACATATGACTGTTTATTATCCGAACTAAAGAGAACTGTAAGACGTTACATCTGACATGAAGTATTTTAGAAGAGATCCAAAAGTATGAAAAAAACATTTGTTTGATTTTACAGCAATTAACAAATAATACCAAATACTAAAGTAATCCTGTCAGTTCCTAAATAACAAAATAAAAGTCGTTGTAACAAATGTATATTTGATTTATCAGTTTTTCAACAAAAATCGTAGATTTATCAAGTTCTTGCATATGTAAAAAACCATATATAATGAGAACGAAAGTATCAAAACAATTTTCTTTGCAAATGATAAAGTTTCATTTAAGAAAAGAAAAAATATGAAAAGGGATACGAGTATCTTCAAATATTGGAGATATTTCTGAAAAAGGTTTTAAAGAACTTTGTGGTGGATAAGGGTAAGTCATAGAATGGTATGGGAAGGTACACAATTAGAAAATAGCAAATGAAGAAACGTCGTAAAATATGATATTACTATCCCCATTAAAAGTATTAGGTTCCGCTTTTGAAGAAATCGAATTTATAACACCGCCACAAAAGTGTCATTTTATAAAGAAGAACCCTAATAAACCTCAACAATTAAATATGCAAGAATTCGACAAGTTCAGTAGTTATGAAAAGTTATGGATATTCATTTTAAAGATTTTAGAAAAAAATAAAAAAAAAAGCCAAGTGAGTTGGACTCGCGCACCTAGGGTTTCGTACAAACCATCAGGTACGAAACCTCTTACCTCATGATTTGTACGAAACCTTCCCTCCTGGTTTGTAGTAAACCTACTATCTCTTTAAAATTATTTAAAGTATATTTATTATATAATGTAACTAAAAATTTACGTGTGCTGTAAAACGTTGCTTAGTACCAAATTTCAAGATTCTGAAGTTCAAGGGAAGTACCATGTAGGTTTTGATTCCCTCGCCTGTTTCAACATTTGCGGAAACTTACGGCGTAAACAGCTGTATCTTTTGTTTGCGTTAGCTTAGAAGTTTGATTTTGTTACAGCTCAAAAAAATGGTAGACCTGAGTATTTGATATAAATTTCAGCTTAATACCTCCACGAGTTCATGTGAAAAAGGGTCTTGATAGACGGATTGACGGACAACAAAGTTATTTTATAAGGGTTCCGTTTTTCCCTTTCGAGGTACGGAACCCTAAAAATATCATTATTACAAAATATCCAGATTCTTTGTGTTCAAAATTCAACAATTCTCTCAGAAAGACCCAAAACCCGATCAGAGGCTGGCCTAACAATTTTCATCAGAGTTATGAAACACCGATATCAAACTATTCTACTCACACAGAACACAAATATTAATTGCAACAACATTTGTATTGCTATAAATCAACGTAGATACATTTATAATAAACATATCGCTCTAGACTACACTGGATATACAAATAAATTGTTAATTTAGATTCCCATTTCAATAGTAAATATTGAATAGAAAAGTAACATAAGCTCGTTATTCAATTTGTTTTTAATCTGATATCTCTTCGCATTCACCTGCATGTTAACAAAAAAACGGCAGTGCAATTGATAGACTCCAATTTAGTTCGCTTGTATGAAAAACTGTCAACTTTTCATTTTCAGCGGATTGACAAAACTAATGAAACTTTCCCAGACATTTTATTTTTGTTCTATTTTAGATTGACTTTACACCGCAACTGCTGTTGAAGTTTTTGATAGTTGTAAGGTGAAATGTTTCGTAGGTGTCGAAAGTTCTGTTATTTTTGTTTAATATGTATGCGTTCTGATGAGATAATAAAAAAAAGATGTAGGTATAAATATAAGAAATGTATAGACGGTATAAAAAGGCAAGTTTAGACTTAAGCTATTTGATTCCAAATTCAGTTATTTCAACAAAATAGACTGTTGTCTAAGATTGGCAGATTTCATATGGTGTTTTTTATGTAGTTTTAAAAAATATGTAATAAAAATAAATAGAAGTAAATTTGCAAGATCGAAACCGAAATTTCATCTATTGTTGTATCTTACATAAAGCATATTAAAAATCAAGCTATTGCTTCGCAGATTTTCAAATCAAATTCATTTATTTAAAGTGTAATTTTTAAATAAAATTCCGTATCAACACCATTTGAGTTGGGCCAACAAACTCGTCACGATAGTTATTTCAAATAAGGCAGTCCCTCGCTAAGATATACAACAAACAATCACATGGTCACTTGTTACGATATTCATATACACGATCCATTTGACATTACATAAAATATAATATCAGTCATGGAAGTGCTGTTCTCATTTTTTCTTACGATTTTTGTTGTAGCTTCGTGTGAAAATACAAACACAACTCTCCAGTGTCCGAATGTGAAATCTTCTTTAGGAGCTATTAGGAAAAGGAGACATTTGACATTTCCCGATGGCAGTAATGTTGTGGTACGTATATTATTTAGCTTTTCAAGAGCAAGTAGTTTACCTTTGAATTATTTTTCTATATTTATAAAAAACGACTGAAATTACGGTTAGAATTAACATGTAAATCAAATAGGAATAGTTTAAAATAATTATCCATTGAATATGTTAAAATATTAATGATTTAAGTAGGAACAATCTGATTAATTTAATATTTAATACAATAATAACACATCTAATATTATAAGCGATGCCACGATTCCAATCAAATATTGGGGACAGGTATTTGTCTCGATTGAAACGTGCAATTTAGCATGGGTTAATAGATTAATGTTACATTAAGCTTCTAGCATATTTGATGAATATTGTGATTGTTTATCAGATTAATTAGCTACAGTGTAATAAAGTAATTAAATACTAAATAGATATAGTGTAATGATTGCTAGTAAATATATGCTGTTTATGTAATTATTATCAAGATGATTATTTATACATGAACATATAACCAAAAGATAAAGTATATTCCTAGAATGGCGTAGGTTTTCTCTAAATTTATTAATTTGCGTCTAGAATTCCATTGATAGCTGTGATAAATATTGGTGTGATAAATTGGTCCAAGCCTGAATGTTTTTCTGCCTTTGACGGCCCATAAATAAGAATGGATTTAAGGGTAATATGGGGGATGTGAATAGTACAACTTCTTGATTTACAGCTCACGATATCATTAGTAAAAGCCTTCCTGACGCACGCACCCGCAGGCTGGAACTTATCTCTCGAGATAGATGTGGCTTTTCCTCTGCCTGACGCTAAGTTCTCCAACTCCCATTGGAGAAGGAAGCTGCATCATCGACAGAAGAGGGAGCTTTGGGAACGATTACAGAATGCTGTTGATTTGTAAGTTAATATATTTTTCTTTAATTAATATTTTGTATCTTATTTAAGAAAATTGATATAAATAATAATAAAAATGATATATTTTTTCTATTTTCTAACTAAATATCGATGTTTGTTACTTTTTTTTCAGTCATAATTTAAACGGAAGAGCATGCGTATTGCAAAGTATCTGTGAAGCTAAAACACATTTGGCTCCACCAGGAAAATCTTTAGTTCATGATATCCTACGAGCAATTTTTACGTAAGTATAATTAGCACTAATTGGATTGACCCGACCTGACTTAAAAATTACATAAAACCAAGTAATTAAGCCACTTTTATACATAAATATTAAAAAATACAACTTTTTCAATAAAATTGATGAACTCGTTTTCAACACCGCACACTTAACATACAGGTAGACTTTGCTTATACAGCCGTCGTAAAATAAGTCATCAAATTCCGTTCACGAGACTGAGGTAAAATGTAGCTATAATACTGCGGCAATTTGGGAGTACCTCTTAATCTCTTAAGCTGTTTTAATGTATGATTTCGATAATTTACAAAGTTTTAATGTAACACGTTTTAGGTACAGGATAATCGTGCCTTCCGATGTAAAACTTTTGGCCGTATCATATAAAGAATACATAAGCAAGGAAATTTTGTTATGATAATACATAATAGAGTACTTTTCAAGATTTATAAGACAATATTTAGACTATATATTTAGTTTAAACATATATAATATGATTTTATCATAATTATGAAAACGTTTAAGATTACACACGCAACGGGAGCTGGTGAAATGATAGCTCGTATATTGTAACAGCGAATGTTCCCCGTATCATGTTAATTGCCTTATAATCCGCGAACGTGTCGCTTATCTATACGTGTTGGGATTAATTTATAATATTCATTTCAATGGCTGGTATAATGAATACCTCTCATCGGAAACTGCAATAGTTTTCATTTCACCATATAATTTTAATTTGATTATCGAACGTGAGTTTTATATGTTCATCAAAAGATTAATAATGTTTTTAGTATTATGTATTTATGTTTTTTATATAAATAGGTTATTAATATTAATTAGTAATAGACATAATTTTAATATTAGGAACAAACTTGAATTTACTCTGTTTTTTATTCGACCAAAAAAAAGTGAGTAACTCTTTTTTGAGTCAATGTCTACATTTTTACGACAAACTTCCAGAAAACGTGAAATTATTAAAATATAACAAGTTTAAAAAAATTAAAGAACATTTATGTGTAACGGATATTATAATGTGTCCGAATCATAAGGTTTCCTGGAAAAAAGACCTTCGCTGTCAGCATATTTCATATTTATAATCAATTGTCTTAATAAAGTTGGTTAAAAAAAGAGCTTCTATAACTGTCTCTTTTCAGGATTAAGGCATTTATCTTTTTGAGCTGGTGGTAGCTTCGTTTATTAAATTTTTTTTTAAATTATTTTCAATAAACATTTTCATTTTCATTCTCTAATTTTATTTTTGGTTACAATTTTTCTTGGTTCGATTAAACTTTATAAGTGGCTACAATGATACAACTATGTAGACTCCACCGTAATCGCGGTTAAAGGCTATACCATCTATAGTAGTTTGGCGACAGTACTATCAATCAAACCTACCGCAGACCGCATGTGACAAATCCGATGACGTCATTAATATCGCCTTCATTGCGAAATAGTTCGGTTTTATCGTTCACAATCTCTATCATGGATAATATTTTGTAGACTGAAAATATTATTATGTCATTTGTCATAAATATACTTTGTTGTGTGTGTGAGTTGTATGCCTTGTCCTAACTTACTTTCTTCACTATTTGAAATAACTCTTATGAAAAGAACTAGATAGGATTTTATATGTACGATTTGTTTAATTTTATCTACTATTTACAAGAATCTAGATAAATAATAGTGGCCACCTACTGCGCTCTCTATCTTAGTATCACCATAATTTATTAAATAATTGATTTATATAAATATAAATCTTATAACTGTTTTAAAAGCATTAGACTCTGAAACTAAATAGAATTTTATAAAATTGTGCATTTTTGTGTATTAACTTCCAAATTGGCATAAAGATAAGGTTTGTTTAAATTAATAATATATATTTAACACTATAATGCGTGACCGATGAATTTATAAAATTGCAGACAGAAGTCACAAAGAAAAAATAAAGCTATATTTTCCGGAATATTGAAGAAATCCATCTAATACTTGTAGGTATATTTTGTTCGGAAATAAGTTCTGAGTTCAACGAATCGAATATTTTTAAGTAGCACTCTGACACCTCGTGCAAAGCAAATGAAATAGAAATGTTTAGTCACGGAATTATGTCAAGTATAAAATTGATATTAGTTAGAATTGCAATGACCTGATAAAAGCTTTTCAGTTAAAAATCTAAGCTACCATTCTTAAAATGCCTATAACGGATGAAATTTGGAATTATTAAGAATTACACCTTAAAGGTGTATCATGTGGTGCAAAAAACTGTTACTATAATGGACATCTATCTCTAATGAGATCAGGGTTTATCCCCAATAAATAAACCCTCAATCAATTTATATATATTCAAAATTGCGTGTTCCTGGCATATTGTAATTTTAATTACACGAGTTAACTCTAAATAATAATTGATTCTGAATAATATATTCAATATTCAAAAGCAAATACATTTACATAAATGTTACGATATACTAAATAATATTTTATTCGCATTGTTAAATACTAAAGGAAATGTTATGTATGTATTGATATATTATACACACAAAACCAACCCAACATATTTGGATATAGGTTTATTATGATGAAGGAACTCAAGTATCTTTGGAAAATTTATAGAAATACTAGCTTTACCATAGGAAATAGACATTTTCCTAAAGTAAAAATTATGTGAAATTACGTGTTGACCAGGACATTCAGCTAACACCATAACAAATTTTAACAAAATCTGTCGCTTAGGCTTTGCGTTTTTTGTGCACAAACATACAGACAGACAGGCAAGCAAAAAGTTCAAAATTAATGATTTGGTATATTGATTACTTAAGGCATTCACATTAAAAGTTTTAAAATATATTCAATGTACTGAAACAGGTTATTTACAGATTTATTATAAATAAATGTCACTAAGTAAGTTAGTAAGTAGCCATCTTAGTGCCTAGCTGTTGCATATATTCTATTATCTTCACTTCAAAATTATTTTATAAAGTATTGGATATATTAAGAAATATAAAATTAGTACAGTAAATATATAATTTAGTTGTTTCATAAAATATTGATGACATTAGGTAAGTCAAAGTATGCAATAAATTTAGCTGTTATTACGTTTTTGTTACTTTCCAGGGCACCTATCCACGAGGAGGACTTCACCAATGAAATAGCAGATACATACAGTGAAATACTGGAGCGTGACTTTTGTGAAAAAATCAACGATTGTCCTTTCTCCCTTCTTCATTTTGTATTGGCTTTAAATAAACAAAAATATTAATATTTTTTAAATTTTTGTATACTTACTAAATATATTTACTACTAAATATATTTAGTAAACTAAGTACTATTTGGCTTTCACTAAAATGTATACAAATCGAATAAATAGAAAAAAATTAATATTTGAAGTTTCTATTTGATATCTTATAAAAAAATAATTTGAAATAAATCTTGTTATTACATAGTTTAATAATCGACATGTTGATAAATTATATATTGTAGAAATGTTAATAACCTTTTAGAATTCTTGTTCTGAAATTTATTATTATTTTTAACAGCTATAAGAAATATATTATATCTTAAAAGATAATTCTGTTTGGATTATTATCTTTGAAGAACGTATAATATATGTAGATTGTATTTAATATGATAACCCAGCTTGTTAAAGTTTATAAAACTTATAAACTTGGTCTAGGTACCTTTCGAAGATGTTCCAGCTGATCCCAATTAAAAAGTTTTTGAAATACTTAGTGGGAATAAACTTATGGTACGTAATGTTATTATACTTCGATATGATTTAATAAATTAAGATTTCCATCGACTTTGGATCAGGAAAAACTTTGCTTCCTTGATATGAAAAGAAATTTTTATTAACTCAAGACTCTTTTTTAATTTTTCTAGAACTTTTAATCTATGTAATGTATGTCTTTGAAATTTAAAAATATTTATTAAATTTCAGTTGATAAATGATAAAAAATTACGACTTTTATTTACAACATATACTAACCTTCCATAATAATTTCATTTACTAAAACATTAATAACTTTTTTTTGGCACTATATTTTTGTAATTAGTATATATTTATAAAATACTAGCTTGAGTGTTGGTTCCATTTACAGACTAATTATTTTTTTGTTATATAATTAAGATAATAATAAAGATAATAATATTAGATATCCTTTTTCATGAAATTGCCTATCATAATAAGAAATATGTTTTCAAATTCTACTTGGTACAAATGTTACTTTTTAAGAGTAGCACATTTATACAAACAAATTTGGATAAGTTAATTTATTTTGCTTAATAATATTAGTATAGATTTTAAAATAAAAATTACTTTTACATTTCTAACTAAGCTGCTACACAAATCGCTTGCTGTCGCGTCAGTTACATAAATTTTTAAAACTACAACAACAATTTCATAAACCTTTAAATTTAAGTTATTTTTGCCACATAAAAAATCATTTATCTTTTGTTAAATCAAATCTGTTTACTAAATATATATCAGCCGCTGCAAAATTAATAAAGCAATTCAAAATAATTAATTTGAAGTTATATTATATTATATATGATTCTATACTACGACTAATTGAAATATATTAATTTCGTTTATGTCAGCAGTGTCAACTCCCGCTCGGGATATTTCGTCTTGATGTCTATTCTAATGAGAGTTAAAATGTTGCAAGTTGGATTACTACAATGTAACATTTGTTGGTATATAATCTTATGGGATGTTTTGAACATGAAACATAGTATTTTCTACCAAACCCATATTGAACAATTCAATCAACTATAAACTAGATTGAAATAATCTTTATTAAGGATGAATTGAATTCAGATCCAGATGAAACCATATTATGCTTTTCAATTTAAATATATATGTGTGATATGATGGGATTATATTAAATTACCTTGCAAATTATTATTTTATTGTTTAAATTAAATAGTATGCCTGCTTTTCTCATTTCTTTCTTGACATTATTCTAAAATATATAATATACTTAACATAGGTAAAATTCCAAGACTTACAAGTTCGGGGAAGAAGTAAGTAAGAAACAACATTAATACTCTAATTTATTTAAAGTAATCAACTTTTCACAATAGTCACCTTTCGGTAAAATAACAGATGATATATAAAAAAATGTATATAATATATAATGCTAATACACAACTGATTTCTATGTTGTTTTGAAAATTGTGGAACGTTTAAACGGTTAGACTAAATATTATTGAGTAAAAAAAATCAAATTCAATACACGTGTTGCTTCAGTATCAATAAAAAACAGAATACATTTGGACAGAAAAATAATACTCTTGAGAATCAGAGCTTTTTATCATTTACCACAAAACTCATAATCCCTTTGTGTACTAAAACATCAGTAGATGAGAGATATATTCAATCTTTCTTTACAACTGTGTATAAGCCGGATAAAATATAATGTCATTTCAGAAGTCATACTCATAAATTATTCAAGTGTTCTCTCTGCGTCGGCAGCACTATACAAATTTCATTTCATCAGGATAATATGGAGGAAGTTAATAAGAACGTGCGTAACCCAGATTTAGGACAATAAACTTGCCAAAAATAGTTGTTTGAGATAGAAGATTGCATTCCGTTCAGGTATAAAAGAGATATAAGATTTAAATAAAATAATTCAATGACCTAGTTAAATGGAAATGATTTTATTTATATCACTTAACTCATAAAGGATCATGAGATGGTTGCAGACAAGTAAATTCTATTTACTATGTGCTAAACAAATTTGCCTTCGGAGAGGAAAAAAATGTTTTTTTTTTGTTATTTATGTATTACTTACACAATTCTATAAAAATGATTAGTTTAGTATCAAAAATAAAAAGTGTTAACAGTTCCCTTTGATACAATAAATATAACATAAGTGGAACAGTTGTAGAGTTTTCAGTAAAATATTAATTGCGAATGCTGATACGATTCAAGTAGCTTTTAAATTTTGAATCGTATCGTCAATTTAGCAAATTCAAATGGATTTCTATGGATTTGAAGTAACGTTCGCTCATACGTTTGTATATTAGTTAAACTTATATCAAAGTGTATGAAAAATGAGCCTTTTTTAAGGATTATAGTAACAATATTTATGTAATAAATAATTAGGAAATTTTATTGGAATTTGTATTTTAAATAAACCATAAAAATTTCTATGAGACAACGATAAGAATGTTTAATAAATTATATTAATACTTTTATTATTATTTCTTTTTTTATAAATTACGTAAACACTCAGCAGCAAAAGTAGTTAATTTCATTAAAATTTCACATACTTTGTCATAAAAAGTTACTTAACATGTCGAATACAAATTTAAAAGACCATTTGAAAATGACAAAATTACCAGAAGTATTCAAACTCCTGAACCAAAAACATCTCATATTTATTAAAAATATTTAAATATGAGTCTTACATTTTATAGGTACTTGTATTAACATAACTTTTTAAATTATTAAAAAGTACTAAACTGATAGCAATAAATATTCGAGATCCTTCCAGGATTGAAGGCTAGAGAAGGGAATGAATTACCTCAAACATTAATCAAATAATTGAGGGTTGGATGGCATATGTAGCTAATAAACTTTTCCATTGCAGCAACTGAATCAGCTTTCATAATTTTTTTTGCTTATTTTTCACCAATTCGGCCTGTGTTGTCTGGATCATAAAATTTCTGTTTATATTTATTTACAAATGGATTGGAAAAAATATTCCCTAAAATGTTCTGTTTATTTCATTTTGAGGTTTTAATTGCTGGGACTTTAAATATATTATAATGACTCTCTCTTATATGTAAAGGTTATCACTTCTTATGTGAAATATGAATTTATTTTGAATTAAAATATTTTTCATTATTTCTGTTTTTGAATTAAGCTGTCCATACATGAAATTCTGCCAAATAAGAAATTTGAAACATTTTAGGATGTCTAACTTTTTTTTTGTATTGGACATATTCAAGGACTTTTATATGATAGTTGTTATTTTAAAATGTGGTTTTGTTCAACTACTTTTAGAATTTATTGTATTTAAGGTTATAAAACTAATCCTTTTCTGTAATGAATGATGAATATAATTTCAATAAAACTACTTCCTTGACCTTCATTTTTGTCCCAATAAAAATGAGAATTATTAAATTCAGATGAGAACTACACAAACTGATATTTGTATTTCTTATTATAAGATTTTTGTGGACTCCCTGAAGATCGACTAAGGTAAAAAAACAAACCATGAAATCTGTCTCTTATTGTAAGTTAGTGGGCATCTGACTACAAGTTGAATAACCATCTTTTATTATACAGATCTCAATATTTGGTATTGCGACGTCAGACTATACTCTTATAAGTATTTTATAAATTAATAAGAATGTAAATGACCCAAATAAAGTTCTCATTTATTAAAATATATTAAGTATTCGTTTGTTTGGTTCTACTATTTTGAAAGTAACCTCGATATTTGACCTAAAAGAATCCAGTTCTTTGGTTTATTGGAGTTGGTTAGCGAAATTTTCAATTTCATTAACAGCTTTCAACTATATAAAAATCATTTTAACCGTTATAAATCATAGTATGTTATAAAAAATTTTATGCAGTGAGTTTGTGCAGAGCGTCCAGTTAATATCAAATACCTAAATATAGATTTCAACATGAATCGATTTTTTATTAATACAATTTTTTTATTGTGCCTTTGTCTGAAATCATTAACTGCTTTGAGGAACGATGATTCTAAAATTTTATCTCGAAGAAAGCGATACGTTGCCTTTCCAGAGGGTTCCAGTTTCTCCGTAAGTTTATGCTAGAAGTTTTAATTAAAAATAATTGATTTAACATTTTACTGATTCCGGAATTCTAGAAGCAATTGGTGAAGTGGTGTCTTCTGTAAAAAGTTTATTTTCTATTAAAATAATACAACAGAATTATGAAATAAATATGTTAATACCACAAGAGGCAGATTCGATCATATTTTTATTTTAATTATTGTTGATACATTTTAGTAAGTTAAATAAATGTTAAAATCCAGTGTGCAGGATGTCTGACAGTAGGAGTGATTGGGCAACCAGCCCCTGCTACCGCTCCGGGTACATTTAGTTTTGGAACGAATTGGGGCATAGCGTATGAGCTACCTAATAACACAGAAACAGCCCTATTTTATAGAAGCAAAAAACATAAGGGTTTGGCACAGAGGAGAAGTAGAAGAGACTTGTATGAGAAATTGGAAGTTATTATGGATAAGTAAGTTTTAAGTTCTGTATATTGAGTTTATTTCAGTATAAATAAATTTAAAATTCTTTAATCATTAATATACAGGTTAGGCTACAGCGGCAGGGAGTGTATACTAAAGACTCTTTGCGAGACAACACAGCGCATTGTACCCCACGGCGGGAACATGCTTCAAGAAATATTCAGAACAATATTTACGTGAGAATTGAATTAATTATTTTCTACAAAACTTTGCACTTTGCTCCTCTTAATGACCATTTAAATTACTTTGAGACTTTTGAAAAAGTATTCACCAAAGAATGATGTGTTACTTACCCATGTTATGTAGTTGTGTAATACAAATACAACGAAATTATAATTAATTATATTTTCCAGGCTGCCAATGTCAAAGCTGCTCCCAACAGAACCGCCTGAACATGCTATATACGACGCAGCACATCGACTAGGGGTCCTTTTAAACTCCTGCGATAGATATAAATGTCCTCTGTCGTTGGTTGACTTAGCCAAGGGCTATTACAACGCACCAGCTCCGATTATAGATACCGCTAGAAGTCCTTGGGCATTGTTCAGCAGTAGTTTTGGGTAGAAATGGCTTTAGTTTCCTACCTAATGATTGAAGTTATTTCAAATATTCTATTTCTTATTATATGTCTTTAAATAACAATGACTTAAAACTTAGTAGTGTGTGAATTTGAAAATCGTTAAAAGAATTATAGGCATTTAAAATGTATCCAAGATTCATCTTTGTGTTGTATAATATAACTTTAATTTTAAAATGTAACCTATTTTTTTAGTAAACGTTTAAGAAAATATTTTTTTATATAATTTTTTAATTGAACCAAATATAAATAATGAAATTGTTTATACAAATAATTTATTAATAAAAAAATATTACATAACAATAACTTGAGTTTAAAATATTGTTGCAGTTGTATTCGATATAAAAGGCAAATATTTTGGAATTAATTTACAATCAATTACTACTACTACTAAAACACGTAAATATGAAGTTGAATTGTTATTTTAGAGGTAAAATACATTTGCTCTGGTACAATTACATGGCATCACACTCCGTTCTAGGATATCATACCTTCATAAGAATTCTTTATTACCTAGCAAAATTCACGTTCAGGAAACCAAAAATATAATGTATACTAAATTATTTTAAAAGCACTAACCTCGATATTTGACCTCTGAGTGCTAAGTCTCGTTCTATTCATGTTGGTTAGCGATATTTCCTCTTTCATTAACATCATTCAAATATATGAAAATCATTTAAACCGTTACCAAGCTTGGCATACTTTACGAATTTAGTATTGGACTAGTATTTTTGAAGACCACGTACGGTTCATACCAAAAAAGCAAGAAAATGAATCGAATAATTTTTGATATAGTGTTTTTATTTATCTATCTGGAATCAATTAGTGCTGTCAGAAACGGAGATTCTAAAATTTTGTCTCGTAGGAAGCGATACGTTGCTTTCCCAGAGGGCTCCAGTTTCTCCGTAAGTTTATGTTTGAAGTTTTAATTAAAAAATAAATGATTTAATTTTATTATAGAAGCAATTTATACAAGTTATATTTTCTTCACACAACCTTTAATTATACAACAAAATTATTTATTACTAGCTTTTTGTCGCGGTTTCTTCCGTGGACGAGGGATTTTATTTACGGAGTGATAGATGTGTATCATTCTAATACTGAAAATCGAGTATTTTTTAAATTCATTTCTTACAAATATTCAAAATATAAACCTTTACTCTATATAATAAAAGTAATATAGGTAACAGAATAAGATATATCAGAACTGACAGCTTTGTTACCTGTTTTTATTTTAAATATTGTTAACAAGTTAAATGTTGTTAAAATCCAGTGTGCTGGATGTATGACGGTGGGGGTGATCGGGCAACCAGCCCCTGCCACCGTACCAGGGACATTTACTTTCGGACTCAACTGGGGCATAGCATATGAGTTACCTAATAGCACCGAAACAGCCCTATTTTATAGAAGCAAGAAACATAGAGGTATGATACAGAGGAGAAGTAGAAGAGACTTGTATCAGAAATTGGAGGTTATTATGGATGAGTGAGTTACTAGTTCTGGACAATGTTATTTTATTTAAATGACTTAAATGTTATAAAAATATAAGATAATCAATTTATAGCATGGGCTACAGCGGCAGGGAGTGTATACTAAAGACTCTTTGTGAGACGACGCAGCGAATTGTACCCCATGGCGAGAACATGGTGGAAGAAATATTTAGAACTATTTTTACGTCAGTATTGAATTTATTATTTTATACAGTCTATGGACTTTAGCTCTCTTTATGGTAAACAAATTAAAAGTTTAGACACGTCTGAATGGAGATTATCTTTAGATACATTCAAAAATTTTGAAGTTGACTTCTAATACGGTATATTACATTCTTCTGTTATAAAATTCAAATATACTTAACATTTTTTAGTAAGATTTGTAATCTCTGATTTAACAAAAGCATTTAGTATTCGGAGCTACGGTTAAATTTTTCACTTTTACAAAAAAAAACCCTTTGTCCTTGAAGACCATCGATCAAATTTACCGTCAAAAATTATATAAAATTTGGTCTAACTTCATTAATTTTACCTGAATTTTCATATGTATAAATTTTTTTTTTTTGTTTTGGTCACTCGATTGAATTGTGTGATATGATCCCATATAAAATAAAAAATAATAATTATACCATATAAAATAAAAAAATAATAATGCTACCAAGGTTGTAACAAATAGAGGAACAAAATTATAGTTTTTAAAAAATATCCATTTTCAACATTAACCTTAAATAGCAAAATTCGATTTAAAACACAAATTATCTTTTACAGACTCCCGATGTCAAAGCTCCTCCCAACAGAACCGCTGGAGCATACTATATACGACGCAGCACATCGACTCGGGGTTCTTTTAAATTCCTGCGATACATATAAATGTCCTCTGTCTTTGGTTGACTTAGCCAAGGGCTATTACAACGCACCAGCTCCTAATATTGATACTGCTAGAAATCCTTGGTCATTGTTTAGTAGTAGTTTTGGGTAGAAATTTTGGTACCATAATTTTATTTTTTTTTATTTTCAAAAGTTGCTTCAAACTAGTATAGTATTAGGATTTGAAATATTGTTTTGTGGATTGATTGATTTAATTGTCATCAAGAAGAAATATCTTGTTACATAATGAACCGATTCTCACCAGTTAAAAAAAAATACTTTAAAGTTTAAGATTTAAAAAATCACAAATATGGTAGGACACGAATGTGGAATCTCTGGAAGAGTATATGCCAAGTTACTGTGAAGTTATCTGCCTTGATACATCTAGTATTATATTTACAATTGTTTTGATTGATATTCTGTATATATTACATTTCTATATTTACTTTAAATCAATTCTATATTCAATTTAAATATCCTTAGCAAGTGTAACCATATTTCTTGTAAAGTTCAAACATTTTGTCTAATCTTCTTTAATTAATTTATTTTATATTTCGATTTTCGTAATCCATGATTACTATTAAATATTTACTTATCTCACTACTATTAGTCGAGTCATATTCGATAGCATTGACATGAAATAGCCACTAAGTAGTTAAATGGTACAAATAAAAATTAAAGTACTAGCATTAACAATGATCAAAAAAAGATTTACTTAGTAGTATGCTATGTAAATATACAGTAATATTACGTAAACTTGAGTGAGTTTCAAGTGTTATTGGAGGTTCGATAAAAAGTAATAAAAAAAAAAGTAGTAATACTAATAAAAGTAATAAAAAAACAGTATAAATGAAACACGTTTATTATTATTAACGCATAACATTTAATATTTATAGTTTATTGTTATAGTACATTTCAATATTAGCAGTAAGAAGTCATGAGTGTATTCATAGTATGTGGTAGTGCTTTTAATTAATTTTAACATTACAAAATGGGACTTATATTACGTTATGTATAATTATTCCTTCCTTACATTACCGCTAATAACTAAATATGTTACAAATAGAATCCCATACATTCTTGAGCTATTATGACTTACAGTACAGTGCACAACTTACGCTAAGTGGCAATACTCGATTGTCACTATAGATTGAACGAATTTACGCTATCCTTAGTCAATGAGTATTGAAGTTTCTATTACTTTGTTATCTTATATTAAAATAAATTTAGGAATTCGTGTATCTATCTATTAACAATTATTTTGTTATATTATAATGGTGTTCGTTTGTATTCGCCATTTTCATCGGTCGCATTACTTGTGTGAAAGTTGTGATGATTTCTTGATTTTATATTTTCATTATAAAATAATTTTAAGTTTAAAACCGAATAAGTAATATAAGATCAAGGTTAAAAATATATACTTTTAAGAATAGTTTGGTAAAATAAAGGGTATTATAAAAAAAATTTGTTCATCCCAAATTTTCACACTAATATGCCGTTACTCGTGACTAGAAATGTGAAAAAAAATTTTAAAACCAACATAAAATCATTAACCCTAGTAGTAGAGGACATAAATTACATTATATTAACAATTTATACGAACCATGAATCTTATTCTAATTACAAAACAAACTCTATAGGTTTACTAACGATTATAACCATACATATTATTATTTTATTAGAACTATTAAAATTCGCACAAATAAATAAAAAATGTACATTATTAAATAGTGCTAATCAAATATAAGGCACAAAGAAATTTATTTTATAAAATAACTTTATTAATTTTAAAATACAGAAAACACCAAATCTATATGAATTGAGAAGTTAGTTTATGAAATTATTGTTTTTTTATAAGTATTTTAATATTTAAAATGTTCTTATTAATTTAATTGTTTGTTTATTGACATTCGATAACGTAGATTTGGCGCATACTGCAGTACACAGGCAAATATTAATTAAATATGAATAACAAATATTTGTCAATGAAAACATTTCAACAAAGCGTCTACAATACATTTAATATTAATGAAACATATTAAAATTAATGTATAAAGTTTATAATTTATTTCTGTATTTACATCTAATCGTGTTGGAAGCTCAACGCAAATTGTGTGGTTTTCTACTTATATATAAACCTTATATTCTAAATCTAATATATACCTATTAAGAGAAAATTGAAAATTTTAGACTACGCTATAGGGGAATAAGCTACAACCGAAATTATAAAAAACGACAGCTTATCAAGGAATGTAATAAATTATATAAATGTGCATCGCTTCAGCCTTAGAATTTGATCTAAGTCTAATAATCCTATTCCTCAAAGATACGTATAGCAATAACTTAATTGTCAAGTGCCTGAGTTTTCAATGCTAAGAGGATTAAATAAAATTGATTCTTGTCACGCTTGGAAGACGTTTGATTAAACACGTGAACACGTCTAACTTACCTCAATAAGTGTATTTTTACATTAAACTTACAAAGGATAAGAAAATGGTATAAACGAGAAATGTGCTATAAATGCAAACGTATTATAGAAGAAATTGCTATACGAAATTCTAGATCTCGATGAACCTAATTATAAAGCGTTACGGATTATCTGTCAACCATTCAAAAACTAAAGCTTAAAATTACGAATACACTGAATGGCATCAAAATGATAAACTAAAGTGACTTAAAACAAGTGATTCAGAATTATTGCTGGATGATATAATCCTTATGGATAAATAAAAATTACTACACTATATCTAATACTAAAGGTACAGTGAAAGGAACGTAGAAAAATAACTTGTCAATTTAATATTATTTTAAATTTCTATGTTGATCAGCTATATGTACATGTCAACACTTCGGTTACTTTGATTCTTAAAATTACTGACAGCCATGTGATAGCTGACTATGAGTTCGGAGTCCCATCACGCGTTGCAAACAAATCTGATGCGTTTGGTTAAAATAAATTTATTAATCATTAAAAAACTTAAGTGTCAAGAAAAGTATATTTATTAAGAGAATATTTTATAATTGAAATCAAAAAAGCCAATTAATTTATTTTATTTCACTATTGTACAATTTCATTTTCTTTTTTTACAAATGATTTCCATTCTTTAGATAAGCAATACTAATACTCGTAAAAAAAAACAGTAAAAAAGAAAGTGATCTCAACAACAAAAATAAAACTTAAAGAGAAGTTTTTGTTTTAAATTAAAACCATTTTAACAACGAATTTGTCGTACAACGCGATTACGAACTGACCCATTCGTCGACTAACTCTAATAAACATTGAGAAGCTAAAACACCACTTACATAGTATATCCTTATAGATAATCAACTTATTGACGATGTGACTCTAGCGTTATTTATTGTTAAATTTATTATTTACCTATCTACCAGATACACGACGCTACTCCCTCTTACCCGTTTATCACCCGAAACATGCACACAAACATACATATAACGATTGCCTACCAACGAAAGCACAGGTCAAACATAACAAGGAAGAAGATAAACTTACATTTGTCTTTTAGACGTTAATAACAAGGATACAACCAAAGTTACGAATCACAAATAGTATAGCACTAGAACTAATAATATATTTCATGAAGTGAAATAGTTATCAAAAGAAGGTTTTAAAAGATTAATTAATTTCAATCGTACTAAAGAATTAGGATTTTGTTATCGTTGTATCGGCTTAGCTCATCCAGTTTTAACAAATCTAGGGCTTATGCTAAATAATTTACAACCACGTTATACAAAATTAAAATATAAGATGAACCTCAAAATCTTTCAAAGATTAATGCTGAAATGGTTCGACTTAGTATTGCATTAAATGTTTATAACTGATTTTAAGTTCATGCTCTCGTTGACACAGAGTTATGTACATCGTCACTTGCATTCCTAACATCTCAGACAACTATCATCCAGTATACTTATGACAACACTCGTGTCTAAATATATTAGCCTATTGTGTTTTAGAAAATCTATCTATTATATAATTTGCAGTCATATAAAAATAACAACAGACCGTTTATTTTCTAGCAAATATCTACAATAAAAGTCGGATTATATCGGAATAGTGAGGGAAGCCTGTGGACTTAATTAATTATATTATTGACAATATTTCTACATTGGTGTGTGTTTCGGTGCGTGCAATAGCACATGCCTACTCTCAATTATCGTCGTGAACTTATTAGAAATTATTAATTATTAAGATAAACAATTCCTTCCAAAAATTCCATCGAAGGTAAAACTGGCATCGTAAATGCCATGCAAAGTCGCTTGTTAGCTCACGAGGCAAGTGATGAAGGTGCCGTGATCATTGGCCGAGGGGAGCTAAACAATTTATTACACGTGATCTCCCATTTGTCACTCAAGGCGTTATCATGGAGACTTCGATGCACACGTTCACTTTAAGATTTAACACAGCTGCTTACACAAAATGTGATCCACCTTAATACAGAGCTCATATTTTATTTTCAACCTTTAGCGAGCATCCAGGGATTGCTTATGAGTAAGCACCATCCGAATCGGTATCCCATATACAACTACCGCATTTACGAAATCTAATCTACTCTAGCCGATGCATCATTGGCACAAACAGCTATACATTCAATAACACTTATACATAATAAAGACGAAACACACAAACAGTTTGAATTATTTTTCTATAATCATCCCTGTTTTCCTAACTGCACGCTGTTGATTTCATTAAAATATGAATAATCTCAGAGTTAACTAGGTTAATCTAATCATTATTATGAATTACTTTGACATATCAAATACGCGGCTCGAAATATTTTTTTTTTATTTTTAGACAAAAGGCTACATTACCCTATGTGATGGGTTGAGGTGATGCGTCATGTAATGTTCACATGATAAGTACTTAATAAAAATGGTTTTGAAAATACAACCTACCTAATATAATATGATCGTGATTAGGTCATGAACAAAAGGAGACACCTAGTACATATAATTTATCTAAAACATATGAATGTTACGCTATCTAAGGTTACAGACTAATTTCACCAACCTCAACAATGATATTATCTAAGAGTGGTAAAGTGCCGATAAGTGAATAAAATACATTACAATCGGTGAAAAAGTGGGAATAAAAATCAGGGGAAGAAAGTTGTTTACTAATTTACCCTGTACTCTAGGATTAATGAAACATGTTTGTTTTAAATAAACCCGAAAACTATAGCTCTGCGAACGTATTTGAAAAAGTCTCAGTCGTTGCTTTGTAGGGTAAGCATATTTTAGATCTTAATGAACAGGCATACTTAAAACACGAATTGTTGATAGCTCTTACAAATTAATAATAGTTATTTGGCATTGCACCCGAAATGGAGTTGGCATTATTTGGCACCTTTAAAAAAATAATTAAATAAGTTATCAAACTATCTAAGAATATCGAATTTTATAAAAAATTTAAACAATTGGCAGTCAATTGCGTTTATAAATATATCTAATCAAATAATACTATCACCATCGCAACGTGACGTATAACTAATTTTGGCAATAGAATACCTATTATTCATATGAGTATTCATCGTTTCAGATGTATAGGCTTACCTAATATATATCTACAATCCCTTATTTATTATAACTACAGGGAAATTACGATTCGTCATTTTATAGATATTGTCCTTATGATTTTTACGCGAGTACGTAGTTTATAAAATACTACATGTGTATATTTTAAGATCTTTAAACCCACCGGTTATTACTAAGTACACACTACAGTGTCCAACTCTCATCGAGGACGTTTTCGTGAAACTGTAGTTATGTTGGATTTATATTAATATATAAGTGAAAAGTACATCTTACATTACTTAAAAATTACGAAATTGAGCTCGTTTATTCGAATTAAACCTTATTATGGTAAGTACGTGACAGTTCTTTTCGATATTCCAAATATGCAACACAATATCACACAAAAATTATACAATCTTTATAAGTAAACTTTGTAACCTTCTTTGTGCGTCATATTAAACAACATTTGAAATAAAAGATTATTCAATTCAAAAACTGAAAGTAAAACATGCTTATGAAGTGTATAGTTACATTAATACGGCCATTCAAATATAAAAATACTGACGGCAAATTTGACGTCAACATAATGCAGCTATGTCGTGAGGTTTCTCCGTTCTTGTCTCGAATATCGACGGACACAGTCTCACGAATGAGTTTTTATATAAAAGACGGTATTAGACACTCAAGCGGCGTGTATACGTCCCGCGGCGCATCGAGCGCTTGGCACCACACTGAGCACAAAACACGTTCTCGCCTCAAAGTTCCCCTCTGGGAGCTTTACATTGATCATCCGTGCCACCACATCACGATCAGCTCCCAGAACGTCTTCGGCGGCGAGTGGCCGAAGACGTAAGACGAATTTCAGAGACCTGGGTCACCCTCGGAACCCATTTTGAGCAGCTCCAACTTTTTCTTGGCAATTTTCGAGTAAAGGATATCGATAGGCTTTGTGTTGTCGTAAAATGTTGGCGCCCTGAATATAATAAGCGCCGTCCCGAGAACACAAGCTATCGTGAACGCGAAGAGGAAAATTCTGTCTAAAACCATAGCAACGTACTTCCAATCATCCTCCACCTAAGTAAAGAAATTAAATTATTTATTTTGCTATTCTAAGAATAAAAAAAACAGTTAATTTACTCACGCTTTCAAACTTATCCTTATTTTTCACGTGCTGTGCAATAAATCTTGAACCTTCTATTGTTTTTTCCATTTCTCTAACAAAAGGTTTTTCAAGAGATGGACTTCCATCGTCAAGATCTAAATGTGAAGGAGATCCTGGAGTTGGAGAAAATAGTTCATCGTCACCCCCTGGAGGTGGAGGTGGAGAAGGTGGCATTCCTGGTAGCTCATATTCCTCACATGCCCACTCTTTAAATTTGCCATCCATGTCGTCTCCACCAAAGACATCAGTAAGTACCTACAAAATAATAAAATCTTGCTTTTTAATTCCTATAAAAAATCCTTTTTACAGTTTATGTAATAGAAAACGGTAGTATCTAATAAACTAAGATTAAAGCATCAGTTAGTATTCTGACGGACCGGTGTATTGGTGTAGCTTAAGCCGGCACACAATTAGGTAGGAGTGTAGGTTTCGGTTTCAGGCCGCGTCTGCCATCTCGTATATAGCGATCCGTCCGCAGACACCAGAGGAACATAAATAACAGGGGCCGCGCGCGCTCGTTAAGCCCTCTGGCATTGAGTAATAAAGGAAAATCGAAATGAAATAAAATTGGGATAGAAGTAATATTTTTGTGATACACAAAGAGTACAATAGATTTAGAATACTGTTGAAAGTATTTCACAACAGAATCGTACTAAAGACAATTAAAACAGTTGTGATTGAGACGCGATGGCGTTAAAACGATTTTAATAGCGTTTGTATAGAATCCATTCCGATAGAAAAAAATGAATGGAAAAAACTCGATAAGAAAAGATGCTGCTTTGTGTTTTTAACTTTGAAGGGGTTTCATACAACCTTATTTTATAATAAATTGTATAATAATTATTTAAGGTATATTAAAGCTTGTAAGAAGAAAAAGTTAAGTTAAGTCACAGAGTAACACATGACTGGACTTGATAAAAATATTTTTCCAATGAAATACTCCAATTTACTATTTCATAATGTGTGTTTTAATTTATGCCAATAAAAATATACATATTATTCTTATTTTGCTTACCTCTGTTGGTTTATCATTTTCATCATCGTCAGGCGGTTTTTCCGGTCTTTGTATACATAATATTCGGGGTAAAAAATCAATGAAAACTTTTCGAACCCACGGTGCCATGTGGTGCGTTACTGGAGATCTAAAATTCACGTTTAGCACCACGATAGTGACCACAACAGATAATGTGACTAACATCATTGTGAACAATAAATATTTTCCTAATAAAGGAACGGTGAGTGAAGTTGGTGGGATAATTTCTGCTAACAGTAAAAAGAACACGGTCAACGAGAGTAAAATAGAGATGCAAAGTGAAATTTTTTCTCCCGAATCAGAAGGGAGATAGAAGACCAACACTGACAAAAAAGAGATTCCAACACAAGGTATGATAAGGTTGACGGTGTAGAAGAGTGTTTTTCTTCTAAGAGTAAGGTTAAAAATTATATCAGGATAGGGTTCTTCGCAGCAAGAGTAAAACTTTTCATTTCGTGTGGCTGGTACCCGCATTATGTCCCATTCCACTGAAATATAGTATTCTGAGAGATCAATACCCATTACTATGTGATCAGAGTCTGGTGTTTGCTTTAAATGCCTTAAGTCCACCTGAAAGAAAATAAAAATGTAAAATACTTGTGTCAAACAAATGTTTCTATGAATGGTGTAGAGACTGAAGTTATGCCCTTAATCCATTAAATTAAATTAGAAGGCTTATCTTTCGTAGCTTCTGCTTCTGACATTAAGTTTCTCTGATGATAATTTGGAATTGAATCATATGTATAGTAATTGATTTCAATTAAATCATTTATAAAATATTTCAGAAGTCATTTGCAACTACTATTTGTATTGGTATTGAAATTTAGTTGAAATATGATTTTTTCGAGCTCAACTATTATATTCTATATTTTTAAAATATTGAGTTTTATTATGTAAAGCTGCTTACGTTATTTCTTTCTTACAAACATTGAAAAGATCGGTAAGAGATCAAAAACACCTAACAGCTTTAATAGCGGCGATATAAGCTGTAAACACAAGCCTTTGCTTTATTTATGAGAAAACCGGAACCTTCTAGATTTATTGGCTTCCTCACTTATAGATAGATGCGTTCGTCTTTCAGCCTATCGCCAAACTCCATCCCGAAGTTTTTATAACATCCCGTCTTTCATTGCCGAGCATATCTCACCGCCCGCATTATTTATAGAACATCAATATATTTTCGGAGATTGTATAACAAAAAATGTTTATGTAAATGTAGTCTTATTTATCTAAACATTAATTTATATTTATATATTTGAAAAATATTGGTCCAAATACTGTAAAGAGTATATTTTTTATACCTTTAGCTTAATAAGTTTACACAAATTAATTTTATTTAAATGTCATTAGTTTTTATTTAATTTAATTAGTGTAACAGATGCTTTGATTTGATTATAACTACTTACAAATTTACTTACCGTATATCCGTCATAACTCCAAGAGCCGAACTTCATGAAACAGGTTTGCTCATCGAAGGGGAAGTACTCGACGTCGATCTCACAAAAGGACTTATAAATGGCAGGCGGCTTCCAGACAACTTTTCCATCGTGATGTAGAATCGCTTTGGTCATAATCGTAACTTCGTAATTTCCATCCGCGCTGAAATATACGAAGTAGTTTTGACACTGTGGACCTATTATAACAAGTGAATTTATACATTCACTTAATATTAATGTATTAAAATTTCAATTGATGAATTTATATTAGTTTTATAATAATTTTATTATTGCAATCATTTATTACCGTTTTCATTGTAAGTCTTAATATAAATCAGACTAAACGACCTCTATTATTACTATATTACCCTGATAGTCCTCTGACAAGACGTATTATTGGATTAACCAACAATTATATTCGATTTACGAGATCAGTAGACTAATTTACATCATGTGGTTAGTTGGTCTAATTAAGAAACCCTTTTAAATTGGCAACAATACGGGCAATGTTGAGTGGAATCTTATGTAAATATCAATTCGATTGCTTTCCATAGCTGATTTTCTATTGCGAATGTTATGTTAAACAATAATAGCAGCCAATGGGTATCGATTACGGAACAAGTTGTGGGAGGTTCGTTCTCCGTAGAAAACCGCAAATAGCTGCTAAGCCGGTAAGTACATGGTTCAAAGTGATACATTGGCGTCATATATTGTCTTTATACCAAGCTGCAGTTGACGTTTGAATACAATTAGTTGTGATAAAGAGCTTTATTAAATCTTGTAAACACAACACATTTTACTACAAAAAAAAATATTTTACTGGAATATGTTCCTAAATTAATTTCTTAGAATGAAATGAAAATAATTTCTTGTATCAGACGTAGTTAATATATGCCAATAATATTAGAACTGTAGGCAACTAATAATTGACATAAGTCAAATAGGATTAATTTATAACATCAAAAGTAGAGTAAATGGTTGTCCTCAAAATGAAAGCCTAAACGACAACACGAGGAGAAAACAAAGGAAGCTCCAAGATCATAAAATCAGTTTAAGTTAAAATTAAGCCGTCAATTTCGTTACAAGAAAACACTTCATTCAAAGACTGACTTAAGCAAATTTGGTCGTCCGCGTCTCTAAAAGCGTTGTCATAGCCAAGTTTCACATCCGTGAAAATTGTCTCGTAAAATACGGGCCATGTTGTCTTCCATTACGCTAACGTACCATTAAAAATAAAGTTTACACCGAATATTCGAGAGAGCTTTTAGGGTAGTCACAGGTGCATTAAACGCTAACCTCTACCCGCTTAAATTTAAAAATATGACCTTCTCCTTATATCAGACTATTTGAATTATGAATTTACTACAGTGTGATATTCTAAAAATATACTTTTGCTAACAGTTACTGTATATGTTTGTTGAAAAAATACATAAATATAAATTTATTTTATTTTTTTAAAATTGTTCTTAAACGTGAAATTCCAAAAATTTTACTGGTTTAAATTAATATATTCTAATGAAATTTTATCAAGTATAATATTAAATAAGTATATTCATAAGCTAAAATAAAATCACCGTCAAGGAAAATGTTTGCACCGTGGAATATCAAAAAAGCGGATGTGGGGTTCCAACGGTAATAAGATTTCTGTGAAGAAATATGAAAAAAAATATTTTTCTCCAGTTCAATGCCTATTGATATTTCGAGACGATAAGTCACGGGAGGTTGGCGGATGAAGAATGACGGGTTCTGTGAAGGGAATATTTTATGAAGACTATTCTGTATCTTAAAAGGCAATTTAGGAGATTCATTTGAAAGGGGCTATTGATACACCATGCTTTAAGTCATTAAAATGAATCTTTCAATACGAAGAAGATTAAAATTTAACTAGGAAGTATTACATAAATTCGTTAATTAATAAACATTGAAAAGTTTTAAAGAGTTCCAGGTTTTAATAAACTTCTGTTTAACGCTCTAGGTGAAAATAATTGTACACAGATTATGAATAGACGAAAGTCACGCATGAACGGATTTAAGACTGAGAATCGAGGAAAACATTATTTTTATAAAACGCGTGGTTTATTAAAGCATTCATAAAATGTTGTGATTTTATTCTTTTCAATATTCATCTTATTTTATTTTTATCTTATTAACTAACTAAAATCTAAACAATTTTACAAAAGAATTCTCTTTAGTTTTATCTTCCACCCACTTTAAATAATTACCATTCCTCTTCGACTTTCTACCTTCAAAGGCAGAAGTCAGCTACAAATTTTTCATTTACTACTTTGGAATAACAGTTGAAAAAACCGTTTGTTCTCTTTGATGCGATTTAGTCAGTGTTTATCCTACCATGTTTAAAGCCACCTTGATGCTATTTAGATTAAAGCCTGCACTTATCGTGCCTTCCGTCTGGCCAACTTTGGGCACATTCACGGCCTGCTGATACCTATATTAAAATTTGAACTCTATTTTAAGAGAAATAGGTACGCCAATGCCTTGAGTAGGATCATTAGATAGCGTTAATGCATTGAATACGATAATACTGCCAGTGGTAATGGGAGACTCGGGGAAAGCATGGGATTTAAAAATCGCTTGAAGAAAGATGCTTCAATCGAATTACGTTTAACTGTAGACCACTAATCAATTAGATTTTTTATACTCGAAGTGTGCTCCAGTAATGAAATAGAAAACATTTAAACTAAGTTATTTAAATATATTTAATTTGCCTTAAATGGTATATTAATGTTTGATTCAAGTAAATTTGTTTGTAAGAATAAAAAGAAAACACCAAATAGCTTGTAAGTGTGATAAAGTTATCAAGTTTGCGAAGCAATTATTTATATAATAAAAAAATATATATCTTTCGCCGTCGAGGAGATAACTTTCACAACATTAAAGCGAACTGAGGATAGTGTTTTTGTCGCACTTTCGCCAATAAACTTGCACAGTCACGGTGATAGTGCAAAATAATGGTAGTCGTCCGGGAAAATAAGGAGATAAGGGAACCACGAAATAAAATCACATCTTATAGACCAAGTTTGTTTTCATTGAAAGAAATTGAACAAGCTAAAACTTGGGACACCGGAATCAGATTTTCTGAGAAGTTTCTTAAATTGATTTCACCGTAAACAGTCCTTGAGTTAGATTAACATTTGGGTTATTCCACACGACCTTAAGGTCTTTTAGGTTAAATGTAAGATACTATGTACAATATATTCATTACGAGGGTGAAAAAAAGTATGATTTTTCTAACTTTCTTATGTTAAAAGATAAAGTTCTATTTATTTTATGTTATTAATTAAAACTTTTGCATTTTTGACTAAGGTTACTTAGCTTTTTATAAGTTATTAGTAATAATATAATAGTATTTTGACTGGCATGAATTCGTTACGAATAAATAGAATTTTAAATATTTTTAAATATTTTGAATAAAAAATCCCTTTGATCTAGGAAAATATCAATATGATTTCTTTATATAGGAAAATTAATTTTGAAAGTGTTGGATATAAATATATATTCTACATAATACATTTACATTTAACAAAGTACTATAAAAACCAGTTACAAAGTACAACATTTAATTGTAAAAAAATAATTATGTTTGGTGCATCTTTAACCTAAATGGTATTAATAATTTATATTCCTCATAAGTCGATATCACTATAACTGTAATATTGAACCTTACTTATATAGAAACTTACTTATTATATAATACGATGTCTGGTAGCCATATGTGTTCTGACGGCACGTGCAGGGTTTCAACTCCTCCATAGTCGTCGGGATTCCATTTCAGCTTGTAGTCGTTCCATTCCTGACAAAAAATATTTGATTTCAATAAGAGATTTATCACATTTAGATATTATATTTCTGAGAACAAAATTGAAAGTTTGAAGTTAGCCTATACCAACTGGCTGATGAATTGAACATCTTTTCCTAATTCTTCTAAAAGGGTAATTATGAAAAAAAAATTTCAAAGTTGAAAATAATTTACGTTTCCAAAATATAGTACCAAACTTTTGTACGCCAAAAACAAATTGCTTATTAGATTCAAGCTCAATATTCTTGAAAGCTTAGTTTTACTAAAACGTCATTAAGGATTTGTCCACTTATATCCCGGAAGGCCATCCCATCTAAGCGTTTAACTTCAAATGTCCTCAGGCTACGTATATTCTAGAAAGTGGTCTTAAAAGAGTTTTCGCTGAGCCCAAATAAATCCGGTCTGTTGGCTTGGAACCGTTAGCGTCGGAAATTGCGGAGTCTTATTAGATTCCGGCTCCAAACGTCGATTGGTTCGGTGTAAGTGAAAATAGACTTGGCCATTTTTCACTTGTCGGTATAGTCATCTTAAACGTTTAATAATGTGTTTATTAATTTTTCCTCCATCTTAGCATGGGGTTATTTTTTTAGGATTGTGAGGAGCCTTCCCAAGATATTATTTTAACTCGACGTCATAAGTAGGTGAATAAATTTTGTATGAAAACAAAATCACCACAATACAAGCTAAGAAAGATGTTAAAGGTAGCTTACTTGAATGATAAAGCAACAGTTGAGTCTTTATTCATTTGAAACTTTGAACAGTTATTTAAAAACGATTAATACAACAACAGGATTAGCCCATTATAAATAAAACGAATTTAGGATGAGGCTCCTTAAAACACAACTGAATAGCTGCTTTGTGAAACTCAATTATTATTTTAGCGGGCTTTGTACATTAAATGAAATTACTGTTGGCAAAACTCAATTTATATTTGACGACGTGGCTTTAATTTGGAAGCGTCTTTGTAAATAACCGCATATAGGTCGAATAATTGTAGCTATCTGGTATTACGGATTCGTTCTGGTATTGTGTTCCGGATGTAACATTCAATGTCAACGCTTTAGTTTGTTGTTGTAATTATTTGACGTTTGTTGGCCTCAGGTATGATACAACAACATCGTATAATATTTTTAATGTAAAGTATGGATTTATAACACCATTCAATACAAAATATGTTGCAAAAACAATTATAAATAATTAAAGTAAAGGACCTAGACAGAAATAACTTTTTAGTAATTCTGTTAACTGCGAGTGAAACGTACTCTCTGAAATTACATTTTATACACATAGTAAATATCATACAAAATAATAGTTCACTGATTCTAGATAAAATACAAAAAAATGTATTAATTTGGAGCATTTTCGTTTTCCTAGGTTATCATAATTCTCAATTAGTATAAAAAAAAAACAAAAATGTAATGTAAAGCTCTCGCTTAAATTGAAAAATGTAACAAAACAAAGCTAGATTGAGATACTTTTTTAATTAGTAAAAGGCAAGAAAAAAAAAATTTTTTTTCGCTTATGAAGGACAAAATTGTAGCAAATATAACACTGGAATTACTTAAAATATAAAAGTTAGACGAAGTGTTTGTTGTTCTGTTTACAGAAACAATCACAATGAGGAACGGAAAAATAACATCGGATACAAATAAACGTCAAATAGGTTTATCCTAGAGCGAAAAACAACAAAAAACAAAACAGTTAAAAGGATTGTTGCAAACAAATACGTTGCAACTTATTGCAACTCGCAAGAATGCAACGTAAAACCTCCGCTGTTAATAAATTATTGGAGAATGTTATTGAACATTCGTTGTGCACTCTCGTGCAATATAGTAATATTTTACAACGAATTGTGGCTTTCTAAAAGGAAAAAGAGAAAGGAGAAAAGTTTATAGTTATGTAATTCAATAGTAATTAGTATCATAAATCAATCGAAGTTACAAAATATAAACAAGTAAGATTATCAAATGTTTTATAAAGAATTTTTATAAAAGATATTAAATTGTATATATAAAATCAATTTACATTAAAAAGTTATTTTTATGTCAATTCGTGCATTTAAAAAGTTCGAGGTGGCAAAAAAATTATATTATGTTACTAGCATCATCTATTGGCATTAAAAAAAGTTGTGACTTCGCAAAGTTTAGATCCATTGTAAAGTTTCATCGTTTCTAAAACCCTCTGGTCCGTAAGTGATTTATTGAAATTTTAATGGACGACATAGATAAAGAATTTTTACTATCAAAATTTTTCTCTTTAGATATTTTTAAAGATAATGTTATAATTACATTTAAGATTGTATACATTCAGTGATGAGGATGTTTTAAATATAATATTTTTTTGTTATTCATGGCAGCTATTGAAAGTAATGTAGTTTTCACTTTGAAGAATAATTGTATTTTAGTAATGAAAAATACTGAACAAACACGTAAGTCACGTTCACTACACATGCCCTTTTATCTTCCACTACAAAAAGTATCAGGATTAAACTGGGAAAAATACATCAAAAGATCGCTGACAACTAAGTTCATATAAAATTCAACGACACAGCATCGGCCTACATATGAGAAGTTTCTATGTTGGATCGTGTTACGTAGCTGATAAGGTTCATATTGGACATCTCTTTCACGCACACGAAAAACTTTTTCTCTCTCTCGGTCAAGTTTCGCCCTTTTGGACCTTTCATATCATAAATCATTGGGGACTTATCTTGCACTTAACACGTTTTTGAGTAATGACGTGGGCGTACTATTTGGATAGATAAGTTTATCGGTACACTGAGCAAAGCTACAAAATAAATTATAAACTTCATTTCACTTTGTCATTATTTAGTTTCATCTAAATTATTGTCTTCTTCATGACATATATGATAAATGTCTATAGTCAGATATTGGGTTTATATTAATAACGTTGTGCTGTTGTTGATGTTCATTACTTTAAATTTACACCAATGCAAGAACTCTATCACAAACAATAATAATATTACAATAATCTTATTTTTGTAGTTGAGAACAGTCATTTTAATAAAATATATTTAACAAATATTTTTGCAATGTTTCAATAACATTGTCTTTTCTATTCTCCCAAAGTTAGCTCTTCTGTCCTTTCTCTACCACAAGACTGAACTTTGCAATGAGAATATAAGTTGCCCTCATGATAATAAAAATGTTATGATCATCGAACCCAAGTTTATGATTTATTTATTCCGCTTTCTTCAGTTCGCGATTCTGCAGAATATATCTTTTTTCTGTAATAAAATGGTAATCCAATACATGAGGCCACTCACAAGGTAAAAACAAACTAAAGTTTTTATCCCTATAGAGGAAAATAGGACAAAAATATTCTTAACTTCAAACCCTAAACTAAAAGTATACTAACAGTGTTTATCGTCTTAGTACTTCGTGAATTATTATAAGAGTCGGACTCGTTTAAGAGCCGTTTTAAATTAGAGAAGTTTCTCACGATTGTGAGAAATTTTATTTAAACTAAGATTTTCAGAGATAGGACAAATTTAATAATTATAATTATAATGATATATTTTTTTATAAATATAGTAATTTAGAGAAGATTTAAATATAAAACATTATATCCAAACAGATCCAGGCAACCAATAAATTATAAAGAGCTTTCTGTAATATTAACATCTTTTTTGGAGGCTATTTGGCTACCAACGTTAAAAACATTAACAATAACTTCCACTTTCGTAATGTTCTCTGCAAGTCAGCCAAAAATACTTCTTTACGGCACAATAAAGAAAATAATTCTGCTAATTGACCGATATATTCAGTATTAACTTGAAAGATTTCTTTTGTATAGAAAAGTAGCAAAAGAATGAGGACGTATATATTTTCTATTAGTCACAAGGGTGACAATTTGAAAGAAAGGGACCAAGTCTTTCTTACCATGTCAATTCTTGACTGGACTTGATCATTTGTCAGCAGAGTGACTCGACAAATTGACAAATACATGAAATAAAATGATTCTGAAAACGTCAGTATATTTGGGACTTATCAATTTACCTTAAAATGTTAAATTAAAATGTTTTGATATAAAAAACTGGACTATCATATAATATAAAGATAGCTGCTTTTACAATTATCAGAGAAATTTCTAAGAAATCTGTGATACCATTCTACTAATACTTGTAAATCTATAACAATAACTATAAATTCTAACTGACGGTTTTCGTTTGGTTCGGTTTATTTACATTTCTTTGACATTAGGATATTATGTTATAAAATGCCCGTGAGAGAAAATAAGTTATTTTTTGTATTTCAAAGCAATATAATAGTTCAAAAGAAACTGATCACGTGTTCACCGGACGTCGATTCCCTGCTGGGTGATCGTTTGTCAGCAACGTGATTCTGTGAGAAAAACATATTGAATATTCGAATCGTAAAATAATGTATGTAAAAACGTTATGCTTACCTGTTCTACCCAAACGTTCGTTGTCATAATTTGATTCTTAAGATTCTGAAAAGAAAAAACACACATGTTAATAAACAGTTAACATAAAACAAGATATTATGTGTACGACGACCAAAATTATAATTTGTTATTACACCCAAAAACATTACCATATAAAATAGGTTCCATTTGCTCATTTTTTAAATTGACGCGCGTACGTCGTATTTATACACGCTCAGACAAAGCAATAAAATTATTTGAGCATATAAAAATATGATGGAATAAAATGAAAACCAACAACCATATTATGTAATAGTTGGATCATAGTTAAAGTCAGCGAGGCTTAAGTTGAAGTTGAGGCAGTTTAATGAAATTTCTCGCGAACAATCGAACAAAGTTAAGTTTTGATATACATACATATAACGGAGGGTTACCGATATCATCTTTATTCACAATTCAAGATAATGGAAACTTTGTGCGAAATTTATTTTATTAACCTTTTATCCGAAATGGATATTTTGCTTAACTGGTTGCAAAATATCAATTTGAAACATCTACAAAAGTGGCAAGTTATAGGAATACATTTGCAAAACCTTTAATTAAAAAAAAATATTATATAAAAATTAATTATATATAAATATTGTGGAAGAGATTATATAAATTAAATATAACTTTTATGAGCAAAAATTAACATTTTATTTAGGTAAGTCTCTTTGAAAAATATAAATTTAAACATCTTTTTTTGGATATATATACTTTTGGATATGTATACTCTTGATCCTTGCTGTTTCATTTATTTGATAACTGGTAGTTGAGAAATTACTTAGTATTTTGAGAATTACAAGTTGAATTTATGTATTAATTAAAATGGGCTTTGATATTAATAATATGTGATTATAGCTGTTCTATACATTAATATCTTCTGTCGATTTAAATTAAAGATTCATTAGATGTAAGACTAACATCTTAATGGCTACTATAGTTACTAAGAACTTCATTATCAAAATAATAGATTGCTGGAATCTGGAGGTGCTAATTTGTTATTGTATTACTAACATAATGCGCTATTGTTTAAATAAAATGCCGAAAACACAAGAAAAAAATATGTAAATCTATTACAAATCCAAAGTATCTTGAATTGTGGGTGCATTTAGATCAGGCTACGAAACCACATAAGTCTACTTCCAGTATACTTGAAGATTCGAACGTCCGGCACCCTCTGCGTTGTACAACGTAATGAGTTTATATGGAGGCACTTTGATGTCATTTCATAAGAAAATCGGTGTCTGTTATTGTTACAGACACAGTTGTACAGTATTGTACAGTTGTTGTGCAGAGAATTATAAGTTCACTCAAAAAAAGAAATAAAACTCAATATATCTTATAGATTTTTAATTTGATAAAAACTAATATTAATATAAAAATATAGCTTTTTTATATGTAAAATAAAGTTTATTAAAAAACGAGTGATCTATTTGCTTTGTTCAGTATAATTTCAAATACGTATTCCAAAGGCAACAGTTTTATAATCTCAGTGGAGTCGAAAGCTTAGAAAGGAATGCAATTTTATCCAACCATGTGAAGGATTTGTAATTAAACGAACGGATTCCTAAGGAAATTTCTGAGCAACTCGTAAGTTAATTTAGTAACATTAATTTAGTGTTTTTTTATAAGAAAGTGTGTAACATTAGTAAGGTTTGCAAATTAAATGTTTATTTTGATTTCTGTATCTTTTATGAAATTGATTATATATTTAACATATACGAAACTGAAATTTAAAACAGTCTCATACAACAGCTTTTGTGGGTCGTTTTTTAATTCACCTTTGTATGAACCAATTCAGTTATTCAGTGACACGAGAGTCATTAAAACAATTATTTTATGCAGTTACTATTCGACGCTAATGAATCCTTGAGTCTAACCCAGATTTTACTCCGAATTTTAACAAAATACCTGTGAAAAAGTTCCTAAATCAAAATATGTTTATACAAAATATAACGGTTGGTACTTATCACCTCATCATCCACCTACAGTGAGGCAATTATAAAGTTTAATGAACCATCAGTGTTGGGCGCCGGCTGGCATTTATTTACATCACTGCAACCGTCGGAAATAAGATTGGATAGCCGCTGCCCACTTAATTATCTCATACATAAAATTAAAATATTAACGAATTTTGAGAAGCTAATATAGTTCACTAGTATATGGTTATTATATATACTAGTTGTTACTCGTGGATCCACTCGTGTAGGAATGTTTTTTATTTGCTTTTAGGGTAACTAAGAGCAGTAGTGTAATGCTAATATATAATCCTATAGCTTTCATGAACCTGCCTATCAAAATCAGAAAAAAAATTTCAACCCATCTAGTTATTTAAAAAATTAGTGCGTATAAACAAACACAAATAATATTAGTATAGATTTTGTATATTACAAAGAAAATACATAATTCTAATTTACGAAGTAAGACATCTGGCATATAACTGCGATATCGGAACCACAGTCTATTGAAGTATAAAGTAACATCGTTCAAGCATGACAGACTAGCACTCTGCGACTCAGACGAGTAATTAAACTTTGTAATTGGATCATGCGGGGTCACTTCCAATGAAAGTTGTTCCAGACGTTGTTCAACCGTGTTATGGTATCTGATGGTTACGATAGATTTAATAATTAGCTATATTATAAATGGATCTTGGCGGTCCTTAATTTACTTAGAAATTTGGTTAAAACTTCATCAATTTAACATTTTTTTTGTATGTAAACTTTCGTGATCCATGACTTCTATTAAATATAATTATCAGGCTGTATTCGCGTTGTTACTATTGAAATTTGCCCAACTAGTTTAAAACCATTCGGGGTCCTTATTCATGAGCTCTGAGCATGGTGGGATTGCGGCGTAAACTGGTTCGAAACTATTCGGGCAAATTCCGATATTACTAACGTGATTACAGACTTATAATTATATTTAAAAGCAGTTTAACATTATTTTATATAGAAAAATGTTTTTTTTAAAATATTTATTTATATTATTTCTTAGTACATATTAATCTAAAATACCAATTTGTATATTTTATCATGTTTGTTTTCTTAAATCTTTGCAGAGTATGGATTGAGGTTTATTGACGTTGACAAATTGCTTCAACAAAAAGCAATGTAAAAAAGTATTCTATTTTACCTGATCCAGGAAATTCTTTTTTTTGCAATTCATTCCTTTTTATTGCTGTTTTGACTTTTTAGCAATTGACTTTTTATTTTTCTGCAATTAAAAGTAGCTAGTACTTAATTGACTTTTAAGTTTGTATGTAGTATAATAGCTTTATTATATTCTTAGGATTAAAAAGTTAAAATTAAATGTATTTATTAATAAATTAATAACATTTAACATATTTTGTATTTAATTAACAGAAAGATTTTACTAGAAACAAGAATATGATCAGCATTTATAATTAGAGTCCTTAATAAGAAGTAATTAATTATAATTCGTTATTGTTTTAATCAATTTTTGTAATTATAATAACATTTTCCATTTCGGCGAAGTTTGGTTAGGATATTAAATGTGGTATCGCTTATTACTATCATAATATATACATGAAGTATATAGTATATGTATACATACATATACATATACAATTGCAATAATTATCCCATAATTATTAGACAAATTATTTCACCTGAAAGTTGTCGGAAAGAGATTTTTGTTTTTAACTTGTATTAAAACTTGTAAATATTTCTCATTATTACAAGATTATTTTTATTTTTTGGTTAATGTGTTAATAAAGTGCTTATTAATCCATATTAATCAATTATTAACAAACTTATTCTATGTGTTAATATATTATCCTAATGAGAATGTCACACCACACCAATGAGTCGTTTCACTAATGAGGTCTAAGACAGCATTACATAACAGAATTCTATTATCCTGTCGCAAGGCCTTCATAAATCAAGGGGCCACTAAAGTTGACGTCTTTTTTAATAACAATGGCCACAATATCTTTTGTATTCTTATCTCAAATAAGCGGCGGAAATATAGAGATTTGGGTCTTATGTAATATCTGTGGCTTGTCTTCGACCAGAAATACGATTCTGATAATATAAGGATGTGTTTGGAATTTCATATTAAGTATGTCTTTATTTTGTTTTCATTCTCTAGTTTTTTTTTATATTTTAGTTTAAGATATGATTCTAATTCTTAAGTATGTTTTTTTCCAAATATTGTAGGAATTTCGTTAATAGTTTGAAGGTTTATTTTAATTATTTCTCAATTTTTAATACTTATTTATTTACAAATAACTCTTAGCCTCAACCCCTAGATTGTTACATATTTGAAAATTAAAAGAGTAATTTTGTATACTGTATGATGAAAAAGGAATATTTTTGAACATTTTCAATAAGGAAATAGGTATCATTTATACTAAAGTAACTTTCCACATCGTTTTATATTTTTTTATTTACCCACCATTTACACCCAACGATATAACGTTTACATGTAATTTTATGAATAATATTAAGTTAATTTATGATTATGAATGCACACTATAATTATCATTCAGTAACATACAAGTAGTATATCATAATAATACTGAGTATAATTGCAATTCATATATAATAATGCTTATTATGGCTATCATTCGGTTAGCTACAGCCAGCTTTAATTGACAGAGTCTATTAAATGTCATTGTAAGGAGATAATGCTCAGATTATGAGACACTCAATTGGTTAGAATTGAGCCTAATAATACTAATAATACCCTGTAAACGGATGAGGTATACAAGCCCATTAATCTGAGTCGTGTAAGATGTTGAGATTTATGTTAACTTAATTGTTTACAACATACCTTTATAATGAACGTAAAGTTGGAATGTATTAAACGTAATTTACAATACAATTTTTAATAAATATAAAATGAACAATAAATACGGGCAGCGGTTGTGGATCCCGTAAAGGATAGGGTTGGTATCAAGGGGGTTAAAAGTTTAAAAGTTCTGACCGAGTTGATGTTTTTTAACTCCATATTTCAGTTTTTTCAATAAGCACAACATGGAAATAATAATATAGATTGTATTTTATTATTGTCAATATGTTTTGAATATAAATAAAAAACGTTCGCTCAAACATTGATTTCTTGTAAATCTATTGTATATTATTAGTAATTGCAAAGTACAAGACTAAAATTGACTAGTAATAGCACAATAACCACCCATTTCCTGGTTTCATTTGTTTTCTGGTTTCGATTGTCTTTATTCCCCACACATTAAAAAAGATATTCCGCCCTTTTCTTACATAAGAAAAAAACTGACATTGTGAAGAATGTTTATAGCTGTCTTAAGGAATAGGGATTTCTCTCTGATCTCGGCAGGGCATTAATAAAAAATTACGTTCCAATATTGGACCATCAAGTTCATATTTTTAAATGCCTTTGTATCTCATGGTTTAACAAGAATGCTTTGACGTTTTTTTGTGTATGTTATGTAATAATAAAATCAGGGTACAATTATAATCTTGAGAAAATTAAAAGGGTACAAACATAGAAGTAAGCAAACAAAATGATTATAAAATCAATTTTACTCGTCCAACAGACTTACACCTGTATTCGACATCCGTGAATTTAGTGACACTTCAACCAGTTATCACAGGGCGGAGGCGAATACTATCACTCACTCATATACCTCCTCATAGCAAACTATCGCTTTAAGTATTGTTTGTGAATTAAAAGATCGGCATTAAAGAACACACTGAGAAATTCCTTACTTTGTATAGTATACTTTATTTAGCTCAGTAATATTTGTGAATACGGGCTGTAGTCAACTGTCGTTACAATAGACTTTAATGTACTAAAAATTGGTAATAATTTAACTTAAATTATAAAACTGGGCGGTGTGGAAGTAAATAAATTTATTTCTTCCAACGGCTATGAGATTTTTTATCGTAAAATTGCACTGGCGGTATTCCAAAGTCATCCGTCACTGTTGGATTTGGCACAATGGATACTGGGGTCAGATGGATGCTGAATCCAGAATGGATGATATAATTTAGTTGCGTTTCGTGTAAAATCGTTCGTTTAAATTTTAATTAAATATCTGGTTATTGATCTGACCGCTGTTGGATATTATTGTTGATGGTTTGTTATTAGTATGTTTAATGATTTAAATATTACATGATATATGAAATTATTATAATATCGTCTAGTAAGTACAGCTGGATATATAGGTAATAATTATAATAGATCACAAAAGTTTAATTTTTGTATATAAAGACGTTACAAAATTGTTATTTTGTTAATGATATAGAATAAACTTGTATCAAAATGGACAGGAATTGAACCTGCGATCTCTGGGATACCACCTCGATATCTTACGGGGACATTAGGTTTGATATTGAGATCATTATAATAGTCTTGAAGCCAGCTACTAACTTTCGAAACTAAGTATAATCCACATGAATTGTAGATGTAACGACTGACAATTTGGGGCTCTTAGTTTTAATATCGACAATTTCTATTCGGAGTTTTATTGCTTGGTATAACGTTTGGATGGAACCAGCATGCGCACTGTGGGATCTTATATATTAGTGGTTACGTATTACTTGCTTAAATATTACCTATGTATTACTCTCAATTCGTTTAGATAAAATTCGCGATGTTGTTTACAAAAGAAATATTAAAATCTCTAAGTGAGCTAAGAGATGTTTTCTTTTTTAAATATATATAGAAAAAAAATTATCGATAGCAATAACATATGAATCTGCCACCTCAGAGAAATCGTCTCATCGTTCTACAAATTGAGCTATCGTATTGCTGTTTGCGGTTAATAATTTTGCATGTTATATATTTTGTTCATATTTAATTTAATTTTAGTTATATTATGTACATAAATAATGATAGTTAAAAAAAGAACGCCATGTAGGGACCAACTGGTAGATATATGATAAAAATATTACCTAAAGGTTTGTAACATCTGAATTTGAACTTGGTCCCGTGAACTGAAGTCAAGTTCAAATAATACGAATATAATAATTTATAGGCATCGTAAAAACTTCAGTGCATATACATCACTCCTTAATTCTATACCCTTTTACGTTCTACTATTGCCTCCCACATCACGATACTACATTACACACAGTCATAAACATCTTGTAAACCGTAACGGGGATCATTCGTTTTTATTTTTATATAAAAACGGTCATGTACCAGTGTACCTTCAATGACTTGTTTTCATACAAATGTCATCAACTTGTTTGTATGAAGAATTTTATTGCTATGGATAATTTGATATCTTTTTTGGTCTTCAATTCTATTACAACTAACATTGTCAAATTATGATAAATTATAACTAGACACCTAATCATACGAAAGCACAGCCTTCAACAGTGCCTACCTTCACTGACTTGTTTTCATATAAATGTCATAAACTTGTTTGTATGAAGAATTTTTATACTATGGATAATTTGATATCTCTTTTGCTCTTTAATTCTATTACAAACAAATTGTCAAATTATGATAAGTTATAACTAAACACTTAATCTTGCTAAAGCACAGACTACAAAAGTGGACAAAAAATAAATAATAACAAATTAGATGGAAGTATCATTCATTAGTACAACGAAAATTTCAGTAGCAAACAAAAGGATTAAAAAATATATATTTCTATATGTTGTGCTCAATATGTCATAGTAGAATGTAATTTTAAAAAACTCAAATATAATTCTTTTACATAGAAGTACTACTTTTAAGTTTCGTCATTTATTTATAACATATGATGAGATTCTGATAAGATAATACATTTGATTTTCGTGTAGAATTTATTCATAGATAACGTCAGTGAAACTTTTAAATTAATTTTTAATTTAGTTTTAAATTTATTAAACTCCTTGGAGCTTCATATTTAAATTATTCTTAATATGAGTCGATATAAATAACATCAATTATTTTCAATTATAATAAAATAAGTTTATATTACAATGTATATAAAGAAACAAAAGGAATTATAAAAAAACCCTATATTATTGTAACACACAAACCCAACGGCAGTAAATTATACGATAAGAAAGAAAAATAAAATAAAAATAATCCAACGGCGCCTCGAGCAGAAGGTAGTTATAAAAATGTTTACTTTGGGCCGTCTCTTGTATCCTACAGGCTGTGCTATTGTGGAACGTGTTCTTGAATTTTATACAATAATTACAATATCTCTGGAATAGTTTTGCAATATAGCTGTGGAATGTTATTATGGTTGTTTTGTACACCCTCCAACCCCTTCTCCTTCTCCCTCTCTCTCCTACCCCTAGTAAAAATAAAAGTTAGTACTCAAAAGTGGCAACCGTTTATATTTGTAAATACCGTTCAGAAATAGTAACCACTTACCATCAGTTAGACAATCTATTTACTTGAACCCCAGTTATATATTTTAATAATAATACATTATAATAAAGTATTTAGAAAAGAAATATATTTACGAATATACATTATTGTTTAATAAGAACAAATCGTAAAACTACAATAATTTCTTATAGCTTATATATATAATAAAGCGAATCCTTTGAAACAAAAAAGGAATACTCTCCAGTTAACAATTTCAGTTAATAAACTTTAAACGTTCAAATCAATTTAATTTTACGACTGAACTTTTTACTGCCTGGAAATCTACCTTCAATTTTCAAACTTTGCATACTTACGTTATTAAATAGTATGGGTCGGTATAATTGACCCAGATTTATGCATCTCGCTTATAACTGAGCTTAAGCTGAGCAAAATGGCTAATGACGGCATTCAGAATTAGGTTTAGCGAAATTCTAGTACATCTATTTCTTTGTCACTTAGTTTTAATATTTCTAAATAGAATTTTATGAATTATATATTATTGTCTCTTGAAATTGATCTTTGGAATACTATCTGTCACTTATTTTATTGATCCATTATCAATAAAATAAGTGACAGATAGTATTTCAAAACCTTTAGCGTAAATTGAAGAAACAATATAAAATTTAGAGTAATTCTGTCAAGGCGAACCTTAAAAGAGATATTATTTATCTTTATTGTACCTGAGATGCTACCAAGCGAAAAAATCATTAAGAACGGCTGTTAAATAATAATAATAAATGTTAAAAAAAGATACATAATACATTTTCGAATACTGATTATTTTAAAATACACTTACATAAATATCAAAAGTTCAATGCTCTAATAATGTACATTACGGAAGAATCAATAATTGAGCTTTGCCATCGAATACACACGAACAAAGTAGGAGTTCGGAAAGCGATCCATTCTGTCCCATTTAATCAGGGATCAACACATTGATAACAGTAATCACTATCCACTAAACCACATTTGATTCCTACATTAAACATTTTGCTTGTGTATTGGATACCAATAGACTTTTAATATAATAAATTAATTGTTCTTTCATATCTATAAAATTTTTAGTTGTTATTAGTAATATTTCTTACAAACTTGAGATAAGTCGCGAGGTAAGTTTAGTATTATTACAAAAATATCTCAAGCAGAACATAATATCTAATATTTGCTTGTAGATGTGTTCCTACTTCACCTATGAGACACTGCTAGCTTTGCACAGCGCTATCGTACTGCAATATATCGTAAAGAGAGCGATTCAAAACAGCCACAGTGTAGATTCTAGTCGGATAAGGTATTTGAATAGTTTGTTTTTGAAACTTGCCTCTGGATGTGGATTTCAAATGGCAACTAATGTTTCGTTATAATTATATTAACTAGCATTGACTCACAATTCCACCTCCGGATGAAGGACTTTATTATTATTTAGATAATTAGAAACAGTAGCGTAATGCTTAATAGCCTGTAGCCTTCCTTATGAACCAGTCGTAATTGGAAATAATTTTTCAAATCCATCTAGTATTTTTAATGATCAGATTTGATGTTTAATAAAACAAATAAAGTCTTCAGGTTTATTATGTTAGTATAGATAACATCAATGACATATGAATATTTAGACATATAATAAGGAAAAATTAATGCGATAGTGGAGCTGTATTTCACTGACCGTCAACTTTATGTGGGTTACTAATGGAAAATTTTATTCTAAAATAATTAAAATATTTAATTATATTGATCTATTATTATTTATTGGATAAAGTAACTCTTCTGCATTTATGATACAGATGAAAACCTGTTTCGTAATAATTTCTGCATCTCATGAAGAGTGACACCCTTAGATAGATGACGATGGTAATTTACTATGAGGTTGAAAAATCTACTATGATGTTAAAGAAATCATTTGATATCAGATAATAAAACCAAACGATAAAAATAATTTTTGATTAAACCATTATTGGTCTAAATATAGTTCAAATCTTTAATAATAATTATTGTAAAATTATAACAATAATTGGATATAAATGTACATTTTCAATTGAAATTTTTGAAGAATTAAACAGCAGACATAATGTATGATCTACAAATACTTTTCACAAAAATATATTTGACAGAGACAACAAGTTTTTATGCTTTGTACTCATTATTTTAAATTGGATAATTTTGAGCTTTTTATGTTCAAGTTCAGCGAAAACAGTAAATTTATTTTGAATATAAGTAGGTCGAAGTAGCCATTTTTCGATATTCAACAATTGCGAGATACAACATTGAATCATTTTATAGGTCAATAAAATGAGTTAATTAAGTTACACAAATACAATACTGAAATAATTTAATTTAGGATGGATATAAACTAAGCAAATGGCAAAACAAAAGACAGCTATATCAAAAAGATGCTTCGAAGTTTTCACTTTGTTACGATTAATATTTTAGCTTCTAATAAAAATTAGTGTAGTTATAATAAAACAAGTTTAAAGAAGTTTTAATATATCAGCGTGGAAGTTGAAAAAGTGCAATTTATTAAGAATTAACATCTTTGTAAGGAATTCATAGTTTTTGCAAATTTAAAACAGATAACGTTTTCAAAACTTTTATTTATATTTGAGAAAATATATATCTATGTCTTTGTCTTTAAGTGACTGATAGACAAGAATTCAAATTTCATACTCATAATATTCGTGAAATTTGTTCCAAAATATTTTCTATTTTGGAATATATAAATTAAATTTAAGGTCTAAATAAAACATCTTGTTAAATATAGAAAAATATATCTTTAGCCATTTACTCATCAACTCGGTCGACTTAACTCAAAGCCGGGATCAATGCGAGCCCGATACCGGCCTACGGGATTTATGTGGCCGAATTAATAGAATTAATTGAGTTTTACACTAAGTCCACTGTAAAAACGAGTGATTGGTGAAAGGAATTCCTGGCTTTAGAATTGATTAAGCTGAAATTATCGGCAAAATACTTTTGGCTCAAAAGTTGATTATCCAATATTTACTCTGACTAAATACTGGTAATATTTAATAATATCAAAATCATTTGTGATTCTTGAATATTTAATATACTTAAACAAAGTAATGCGCAAGAAATATTGTTTTTATACCGAAATGAAGAGAATACAACATGAACATTTTATTGTCAAACTTCATTTAAACCTTCTTAATAATAGTTTCCAAAACATAAGAAGCTCAAACTGTTATAAAAACAAAAAACTTAAATTTGAATATTAATATAAATTTACATAATATTTGGAAAATACAACGTAACAATATCGCATTGCAAATGCAAAATACATTAATACGTAACTGTCATCTCGGTATAACAGGATTTGTTAAAATCTAGCCAAGATTCTAATTTCCATAATGTCACTGGGGATAATAAGGACTGCAGCTCTCACGGCTGCTTGAATATAACGTAAACCGAAACAAGCCTGACGTATACGAGAATATATTACGTATTTTAATACAACATATATTGCTAGACTTATAAAACTGTTTGTCATGACTATTAGTTTACAGACAAAACAACTAAGTCTAGAACATCAGTTGAGTTTATGACGTAAGCATCTTCTAAGATTTTGGTAAATGACAAGTTTAAGACGAATAATTGTGAATATGGTAACTCTAAGAAAATCTATGTTCTCGCAGACAGAATCGCTATAAAGACTATTTATTCTTTATGTGAAATAATATACTAAATTAATAAATAATTCATTGTCGCATATACATCATCAAATAGGCTAAATTACCAATATATTATCCTAAATTAATATATTATATTAACGGCTTATATAATATAAATACTTCCAGGAACAATTAACTTCTATTATCCATAATTATACATTACTAGCTTCTACCCTCCGATTTGCCCACATGATGTGCTGATCAAAAATACTCACGACGCGCCGACTCAGAGTAGGCGCTTAATAAAGCTCCCTTCCGTTCAATCTTATTGTGATAGCTTTGAAATTGTTCGTCCAAATTTAGTGTGAAAAACAACTTTAGTCGTCTGTATTTTCGTTGTTCAAATTACTTAGTATAAAAGATGTTTTTCTACTTATTTATGGCTCACTGTTTTGTATATAAAAGTAGCCACATTAAAGCTAGATACATGCTATCGATGACTTTTATTTATATATATCTAAAACATACAATCCTATGACACATTATTTTCTTGTAACTTCAACGATTTAGGCACTATAAGAGATCTCAGAGAGCTGGACTTTTTCGATTTACTCGATACTTATTTTAATATTATGGTCAAATAATACATTTTTAAATTTTAGCCTATGTGTTATTCTGGTGTATAAGTTTATCGAAATCAGGTCAGTACTTTTTCCATGAAAGAGTAACAAAAAATATATCCTTTCACTTTTGCATTTATCATATTAGTTCGTTGTTAATTTAAATAGCTACTGAAATGATAATGTCATTTGATTCACACAAGTTTGTTTAATAATAGAATAATAAAAATAATAATAATATATATTTACATGCTCAGAATAAAATCAATGTTTAATAATTTATCAAGCTGAAAGAGAATTCTTCAGGACTGAAGTATTATTATCTTAGAATCCAACACGAATAAGAAATTCTATTAGTACAAGTTGGGTCACCACCTGCTCACAATCCTTTCTGTTTTATAGCCCTTTTGATTTAAACCTCTTCAATACTGGTATTACAAAAATATATATCTGTTAGAAATAGATGGCGCTGATGTGGCTATTTCGATCAAAATCAAAAATGTCATTTGATTATCAATGTCTAATTATTATCTAATTTGATCAGTTAGCATGTGATTGACTCTTAAAATAAAATTTAATAAAGGAAGTGGAAGCGCAGGTCATTTTGATTGGTTAAAGATTGTCAATTTTCCTGGACTTGATCTCAAACGTTCGTACCGATTAGGGGCAGTTGATGTCTGAATTTGGTGGTGATGATAGTATGTTCCTCGAGAACTTATCTGTAACCTCTGTAATAATGTGAAACTGTGTTTTATTACTACCTACAATAAAACTATGAACAAGGAATTTAATTTTATTAATTTTATTAATTATGAACAAGGAAGAAGAAAATCATATGATGTCGCGCTCGGCCACTCATGACGCGACATATCTTTTGTACAAATAACAATAAGTCATGCATAAAAATAATATTATTATAATTAAATCAATAAATAAATATTATAAGTAATAATATAAATAGTTCTCCATTATGCAAAAAAATATTCATAATCGAATATCATTAACTTTTTCTTTTTACCAAAGTTTTTGAACAAAAAATTAAGAATAATGTGCAAAATGCAATTGACACGTCCAGTTATTAAATATTATAAAAAGTAATTATGCAGACTAATTAAGTTATAAAAAAGTCATTTACTAAGTAAGACAGACCAGAATAAACGTAAATTGCAATAAGGACTGGAATATTAAAAAATAATTTATTTCCACAGAATAGAGGCTTTATTAATATAGCGAGGAGCTCAAAACTTCTTATATAAGTCCACATTTTCCTCATTAGTTTCAGAACCTAAAAGAAACTTATCGCTTGCTTGGTTCCGTGGCTCTGAATGTAATGAATGCTTATTATACTTCGCTTTATATAATATTTAAATTCTATTAAAAAAACGGATATGCATAATGGTATTAAATTTGGATAAATGATATTGAAGTATCAAAAAACATTCAACCAACTGACCCACTAATAGGATGAATCTGATGAGTTATCTCGCAAACCAGTCGATTCAAAAACATGTTTTTAGGTTATACTAGATTCTTCCCGCAAACGGTAACGGACAAAACGGTAACTCTCCCCTACATTTTGTAAAGGTTATAGGCAAGTTATAATAAGTTATATGGGATGTATTTTATATAACACTATAAAATGCTTTTCAAAGGTAGCAAATTATTGAAAGTGCTTTTCATTAAAATATAAAAAAAGAATGCATTTAAATTTTAATAATGCATGTTTTTCTGATACAAGCATGAAACGCATTTCTGATGTTCACACGAACAAAGTTGTGGGTAACAGCTAAATAAGAATAAAAGGACTTATAAAGTATGCTTTTCTTTTGAGAAGTTTGAAGTCTAAACAGTCTAATTGATGGAGATCAATCTGGAGAGATTAACCTATCATCAATCTTTTCAGTTGAAATCTTTAAAATTGGTAGAATGCTTATAAATCCCTTAAATTATTGAATGATAGAATATTTTTATTAAAAAATGGTATATAAATTTAATAAGATTAAATAATTTTTTATGTTACACTTGATGTAATTATAGATGACAATGTTTTTGGCCAGACACATCACATTTCAGTTTGGCTATACGTGACATATGTCATATATGGAAGTTAACTGAACACGTCTCCTGAGATGACAGGGATGTTAACGACGTGGCTGAGAAATAGAGCTGTCTATTGATAACTGGGATTGCAATTGGAGCATTGTGATTAATACACATGCGCCTTGATGATACTGGGTGTAAATAAAATAGTTTGCAATCAAACTTGGAATGGTCTAATCAAAGCCGTACAGAAGCCAAATGTAATTCTGTATATATATATATATATATATGAAGTATCATTTTTTTATGCAAAAGGAATATTTTAACCAAAGAGGTTGCCATTTAATATTTTATGACATCAAGTGTCATAGCGTTAAAATGCAATGTCATCGGAACCACACACGTGGCAATTTTCAGGTTAATTGGATCGTTTGAACCTGGAAATTGGGTGTCAAAACTTCCTTACAACGGTGACTTTCAGAAAAAAATAATGGTGAAGTAGGGTGCATTTTATTTTAATAATTACATAATAAGTATAAAAAGATTTATACAAAAATAAAGTTGTTCAATACAAAAAATTATAATTTTATGGATTTTTTATGGAGCATTTTAAAAATTATATTTATATACTATTGTTACAGTTGGTTCAGTAAAAAAAACTTAAAATATTTAAAATATAATACAGCGATATTTCATTATCTTTTACCTAATTGGTAATTCTTCGTGTAGTTAAAGAGTTGAATTAATTCACTACTACTGAGGTATACTATAATTTCATATTACGGTATGAACAAACAAAAACTTTTGTGAACATTTCTATATATCTAGTCACTAAAAGCAAAGTTAGGCTTATAAAATAACTATACGAAATCCGCAACTAGAAGTTTGGTCTGTCGCGATTTTGAGTAAAATGCTAGAGTATAGCTTCTAGCTCCATAACTATTTCTACCAGTATACTGTTGATAATTATATATAAAATTTGGTTTGTATGAAATGGCTATTAAGTTTTATTTTGTTAAAAAAAAATACAAATAAAATTAGTAATTAAAAATAAAATGCTTGTAACTGTTTTAAAATTTATTACTGTCAAAGCAGACCATAGCATATAAATTTTTTGCTCGTCCTTAAAAGTCATAAATTCGACCAAAACCAAGGTCCGTTATCAATTACCGCATCCATTTTGACCCCTTTGCCCTATAGGGAAGAAAAGGGAAAATTGAGTTGGACAAATGGACCCTGATACCCTCTTAATGGTTGAAGATAATTTTAGTTGACTCGATTTTCCATTGTTAGGAAAAGTGGTTCTGATTGAATAAAAAGACCAAAATCATTTAAAAAGAGATGTAAAAACGTGTGAGATTCAATAATTAATATTTCTCTTAGGTTTTTTTTAAAAAAAAGTAGCTTGTATATACTATATATAATGCAATTTTGTTAACGTTTATGTTTACTAATAATGTTTCTAAATATAATATTCCCCATGCTACTTTGTAGTTCGCAAACAATAATAAAATTTCCCCTTCTGAAGCAAAGTTATATCAATTAAACTTTAACTACATGCGAATGTTAACAGGTAATTACTAACTTTACACAAATTTAAATTGGTTTTAAAATTATTAACTAAAACGCAAGAAGTCCGGACATATAAGTGAAATGAAAAAGTTTTTTAATCAACTTCCATTCGAGGCATAACATGCTGATCCGAACACGGGGTACATCAATTAATGCTGCGAAACTTTGAGCCCGCCGCTCCCGCAAGGCAAACTTGCTTTTAACAAATTCCATACGAACAATCCCTGAGCACTAACTCCAAGATCGATTCACCTGTTAACATATTTGCAACTTTGACGTGTACACCTTGTATATACATCCTCAAGCGAATATAACCTTTAAGTGGTCTGAGAAAAGACTAGACCAGCTCAGGTTATTAATATGTAACATGTAAAACCCCTTTTTGCTTAAAACATGCAATAGCAGCAGCAGCTGCATTTCTAAACAGAGTTGTAAGTAACGAGTGGACGAGAATTTGTGACAGCCAATTAAATAAATGGTTTGCAGTTAGAAATACAAAACAGTTAAAGTTAGAAACAGAATAGTTTAAATTAAACCAACCATCTATTGTGTTTGTTAAGGGGCACTAAAATGTTTCTTCTATCAGTAGTGTATGGAGATTGTTGGCAAACATTTTAGCATTTCTACACAAAACGTCGAAGTTTGGAATAACTCGGAGTGCTTGCTCAAAGTTTCTATATTTTTAAATAATATTTTTCTCTGTGATTCTCAACGTTTTATTTTACATGAACTATGTATATTTAATACCTAAAAAATATTTGTATTAAATGAAAATTTTCGTGTTTAATTAAACGCAGGAATACTTAACAGTTATTTGGCGTTACTCGTGAGTAATCTTTTTTTTGTTATCTTTGTATCGTTAAAAGCCAAATAATACTTTTCATCAATAAAGCTAAATAACAAAAAGTCTTCGATATGTTTTAAATATTATGTAACAGTGAGTGCAGTCATTAAGGCAAAGCTTTCAGATTTAAAATTTTAATATTAAAATTTTTAAGCTCTGTACTTTAGCCAACCATTTAGGGAGAAAAGTGGTTATAGTAAAAAGTATGTAAAGAAAAAATTTTTAAATAATGTTAGTTTTTGACCAAGTATAAATGTTAACTTATGTATTGAAATCGCATATACCAGAATATTTAGACAAACAATACTTTCGTAGTTACACATATAATTTTATATATATATATCTATATATATATATATATATATATATATAGTTTTAATATAAGAAATTATTTTGTTTTGACATCTGGTAGAAATGGTAGTATTTTTTTTATGAGATCGTGGTTGCATAGCTAGGTCTTCGCAAAGCTTCTGTAAAAGCCAGATTAAAAGTGCACGTATAGCTAACTAGTTAACTTAGCCTTTCTTCTTATTAACTGACATTAGACAGTTCCCGACCTGACAAGAATTTTTTAATATTAAATTACTATAGTTCTTATAATTGCATAATCTCATAAAGAATTTTATTTATGAGACGTGACAATATTTACATTGGAGTTATTATTTATTGTAAAAATAACAAACAATGCTTTCAAGAAACTTGTTAACGGGATTAAAAGTTGAATTATGGATATTGGAAAACTATATAAGCAAACACACACACACACAAACAAATAAGTCGCAAATAAGTCTTATAGATTATTATGCTACTGATCATTAACATACATTCTGTATTTTATATTACTGTTAAGAATAATTATTATGTTATAAATATTACTAGAAATGTTTCTATTAGAAAATTACTATTTTCTCAAGAAAAAGAATATCCTATATATCTTTAATAGAGAATGTTTAAAGTATGATACCGTCTCAGTACGAAGCAGTCCCTGCTTGGTTACTTAAAGTTTATATTATTTACAAGCTGCTCGCCAGCGACTCGCAACTCTCACATAATACACGTGTTTTATGGAATTTATTGTTAACTGATTTTCCTTTTTTGATTATTTTTATTTATGTATCAGTATAAATGAGCTACATCACGCCTGTTAAATATTTTTAACAAAGAATCTGAGGTCTGAAACAACAAATTAATAAAAAAATTGTAACTTTGACAAATATATTTATACTTGTATAGTAATTATGATAATTAATAAATTTAAATTGTAAAAAATAAAATATAATTTGGTTAAATTTTTTATTTTAACCCGACGTTTCGAATACTTTGCGGTAATCGTGTTCACGGGTAGACGAGATGTAAGTGTCTGTCAGAAATTATACGCGAGTTTTAATCCATAAAAATAGTTTTATTTCAAATGTGTACTCGTGAAAATCTAAGAAAATATTAAATTGTAACATTTCTTTTAAAGATAACAACAATTTTAATATAAAAAAAAATATAAGTTGAATATTGTAAACAGTTTTTAAGCAAGTGTCAAGTTACGTAGTAGTTAAAAATGTAGCAATGGCGGCTACACCTAACTTTGCAGTTTCATCATTAATGCAGTGTTTACTTGGTTCAAATGGCTCAGCAAATTGTATCATCTCGTATTCACAGTTTCCGTCGCAAAATGTCTTAAGCCGTCAGTTCCCTGGGTGCAAGTGCAATGGTATGTAAGTGGCTCATCTCTTTTCAAATGCATCACTATAGAAATTGGATTACATCTTATGCTCGAGATATTTATTACTGAACTGTTTACCTTTATCTTTACAATTTATTTACAAAAAAATACTGTTTATAAATTTATATAATTTTTCAAATCTAATTTAAAAAGTTTTTTATAGACAGTAAAAAAAATAAGAAAAATTTCAATAAACATATAAAAAATTCTTCCAGAGTATGTGAGAAGTAGTTCTAAATATAGCAATCAAGGATTTTCCAATTAGTGTCTGAAGTATGCGAAGATAATAAGAATTATGATCAAAACAATGATTATATATTTTCTTATTTATGTTTTGAAGTATAACAAGATAAAGACATATTTTGTTAAGAATTTATTTGTTTTATGGTCTACATATTCACAAGCTAGGACAGGAGCATGAATACTAATGATGTTATAATTAATAGAATCAGAATGACCGAGCTTCTTTTGACTCTTTTGAGTTTTCCGTGAAAAAGTAAAATTGCTTCATAAATAACAAAGAATAAAAAACAATGTCATGCATTAGGTTATTTAGAAGCTGATGAAATATTATTCATCGAAGGGAATAATTTTATAAATTATCAGGCTGTCATCACACAACCGAAAATACTGAGCCTGGAAAGATATCTTGGAACAGGGTTTTTTTAATAACATAAGTATGTGATAAGAAAGTATAATATTAAGAGGAAATAAAAAAAGTAAAATTTTATGTCGATGGAGTCACGGAGGAGTAACTAATATATAATATATTATATGCAATAATTGTTTACTGTATATTGTATGGCGCACAGATTTGTTGAAGTTCACAGCGTAAAAAACTAAAAAGCAAAGACTAGTACACTCTAGTTTTATGTAAACATCAGTTTCGTAGCACAATACTCTTTTGTAGTGGACATTAAGACTGCATTTACTCAAAAATGCAGGATGTATGAACAACAAAGTTGCTCTAAAATGACCCAAAGGAACAGAAATTTGCTTTTAACACTTTTGTTAGAGCTTTCAGTTCATATTATAAGACTATTTTGTGATGGTTTTTGTAATACTTGCTGTTATTTAACTAAAGCAAGTTATTAATAACATACTCGGTTTTTTTGGCGGCTTCGTAGAACATCAAATTGAACTGTTCAAACTTTTGGTCGCTTTGACGAAAATATTTTCTACAGCCTATTATAAAAAATATCAAAATAACAATATCTATTAAATTAGACTAGTTTCTTTAGTTATAAGTCAGGCAATGAGAGATACACCGTGGTTCTTGTACATTTTTATAAACTTTATTAAAATTTGACATACTATATGAGTAATATTATTTAAATATAAATATCTAAATCTAGTTTCAAATTAAGTGAATATAAGCAATAATAAATTTGAATATTAACAATGGATCACAAATTCAAAATGCAATTAAAAGTCTCTGTAGACCAAAACATATTAATTCGTGAATCGACATCTGACGTTCCAAATTGTAGTCAAACCAACCGAAGTCCAATTAGTTTTTCAACTATTAACTATTTTGCTATGCATCACAGGATATCGAAAAACGTATTTATTGTTACATGTTTTATAATGAATTTAATAAAGAATAATTGTTTTTAAAAATGTATACAGAATTCACAATTGATCTTTTATACAGATATTGTCATAAATTTATCAATTTTATAGTTGTTTTTACAAAAATAATAAATAGGAGGTTTTCTATGAAAAAGGTTTATTTTAAATCTAAATCTCAAGTCGAGTCATATATCTAAAATATTAAAATGTTATATAAAACGTACGTAAAGTAAGCTAAATACATTTTATTTCAGATTTTGAATCTAAAACATCCTTGGTTAAGAGAAGAAGCCTGTGGATATAAAGTAATCTTTCACAGTTACTTCAGGTACTGTCGACGACAGAATTCTAAATTTGCGGTTGTCAGTGCCTTCAGGATATCTTAAAATTTACATGTCATACACATCTCTTCATTTTACGACTCACTTCCTTCATCATTTACTTTATTGTTGTATTAAAAAAATATTGTTTAAATATTTTTTATTACTATACTTGTCTATTTTGATAATTTAAACTTCTATGAATGCATTTCATTATTTTTAAACTTGCGATATTTTATACATAATAGAAATATATCGAGACTTAATATTTATAATTTTTAATTTTTAATTTGATCGACACGGTGGTAAATAAAAGGTATCATACTTTAAAAATATTAAGTCTCGATATATTTGTAATAAATGCAGTTTACTCCTGTTTTATAGAAATGTTGTTTTATAGAAATCGTAATTTTATTCAATTCTATCGACATATCTAAGATTTCTTTATAAAAATGTCTAGACTCTAATCCACTTAGAATATTTTAAAATACTCATAGCTATCCCCTGAATGTAAATGCTTGCACTTGCCTTTGAAATATCTTATTCAGTATCCAGTATCGAAGGTTATTTATTGGTTTACTTTGCTGTATTTACGAAGAGTGCTCTTGAACTAAAATTGTTTTTCAAATATTGAGTGGAAAATTCTAATATCTGTTACTTTAGTTGCTTCGATACCACTCTAATAAGCTTCTAAGATAAAACTTGAAGATAATATAATATTTATTAAACCTAGCAATAACAAATTTTCGTTTTAATTCATTTATTTTAGTAAATAACTGAACTAACTGAAAAGTTATATTATTTATAACAAACATAAACAATATGATACTAAATTAATGATACTTTAATATTGTTTTAGTAAAAGATAACTTTGCCAAACATTTCTTGAAACTAACTTCTTGTTGCAAGTTTCAGTAACTTAACATGTAGCTTTTGAAGCCAAGGTTCTTAACAATTCATACTTCAACCAGTAAATAGTTGAGGTCCCGTATGTACATTGTTTAAAATGTAATAGAATGTTGGTTTTGAAAATTAAAACTTTAGTTTTAAGTCATTTTATTTCTCGTAATTTTCTTAAGATGTCATGATTTTCAGTCTATTGCATTGCAAAAGAATCTTATTATCATATAAAATCTATTTGGAACCACGGAATCTATCGCGTCAAATCTGAACATCTGCAATACTAGTATCAAAACCATCTAACAGTCATAATCAATAAGGTCATATAATGTATCATAATGTATTTATATATGTCATGTACATTTTTTAATTAACAAATCCTTAGATGTTTTATGTCAACTGTAGCTTCCATGTATGTATGTATGTATGTATGTATGTATGTATGTATGTATGTATATATGTTATATATTAATAACATATATGCGAGTTATATCCGTAAAATATCTTTATTGAGATATTAAAAACTTGATGATTCACAAATATTGAATTAAGGTAAATTTTAATAATTTTATCTAGTTTATTTGAAATTGATTTTAACATATATAGCCTTGTTGAGTTTATTAATTGTTTTTAACGTAGTATAGATGGAAAAAATTGTCGATATCAATATTTAACATCCCGATACACACCGTAATAGAATATTACCATAATACGGTAATTTAAATTCAAAGCGAGCAGCGATACGGTACCATCATTAGTAGAGCGACGAGACGGTTTCCCAGAGATCGTGGGTTCGAACCTGCTAATATCTATAAATTTTTCATTCTTTAGTTTTTAATAAAATTTATCTAGTTTAGATAAAACTTATGATGTAAACAAAAAAGTTAATATTTAAAATTATCAGATCAGATGTTAAATATTTTTAATTTAAGTAGTTTCGTTTAATATTTTACATAATAATAAAAATATTTATTGGCAAGAGACTAAAATAGATTATTATTATAAATCCAATAGCAAATTATTATTAAGTAATGGTTCTGTCGTCCACAGTGTGGCAAAACTTTATTTATAAATCTATAACTTCTTCATGTGAATTCTATTTTCCCCTGCGTTCTAGTTAAATACTTTTAAGTCATGACAGCTTATGATATAAATTAAAATTCTTTTTGAAAAACTTTAACCAACTAACTAATAAAAATATTTATATCCAGTATGACACTTTTTTATCACTTTTACATCTTTGGTGTAAATCGATAATGATAAAGTGATAAAACAAAACCTTTGTTTACTATATACTATAGATAAGTATTTTATTATAAGTTTATAAAAAAACAGTTTTTCATAGATGTATGCCTCAGTCTTGAGACGAGCTGATGACAGAAACTCAACGGGCTTATTCTTAAAAAAATAAAATAAAAGCCTATTACAATTATATATTATTTTAAAAGATATTGATAGCGAAGGCCTCGTTCCATTCTCATTTGAAACTAAGAACAGACCTAGAGTACTGTGTAACACTTTAGCTATTTAAGTCAGTATTCGCTTTAATGACTGCTTTTAAAAGAGCCGGCAGCTCTACAATAAAAAGAAGGATTGCATTGAAGTTATTTTGATATACAAAATCATAAAATATATTGTGACTTCTTCCTTTTATAGAAAAGTAATCAAATTTTCTTATTCTTATGTAGTTTTGTTTTGTTTTACGTGCTCATTCACGCAGCAGATGGTCTAAAGAATATACACCAAATCACGAATTTACACCAAAAAACAATGATTACTTTGTTTATTAAATTAAACCGTCTAAGTCTGAATTCACAAACATTTTCTATTCTAGAGTAATTTTACACTAGACTAAGATTTATTCTAAGTAAAAGAAATTGGCTAAAAGATTAAAGAGAATCTACTTTTTTACTCCTTCATAGAGAAAAGCCGCTAATTGGAGTCTATTTTATGAACACAATTTATTATTTTAGACTTTTATTAATAAAAAACTTTTGCCTTAATCATTTGTATTACAACGAGTATTTAGTCATTGTATAAATTACAAATTCACTATTAATCGTATTGATTAAACCTACTTTAATGCCAGTAATTATAATGACATAATTTGTGTTCAGAGTAGAAGTTTTTTAGAAGAGAAGAGCGTGTGTTAATAACGTTTTTAGTGGTATAAAGTTAGTTAAACGGATTTAACTGTTTCATATATATTTTAATCACTGTATTATGTTACCACACAGTAATCGAAGATGCTTCCTTTTAGTCTTGAACATATCCAAATATGAAAAACTATATTATATTATGTATAGACAAGATGGCATATGACGGTAAGTGATAGTTCTTGACATCTACAACAAAAGGGTGTTTTTAACATTGGCACATTTAGGGAGAAAAAGAGGAGAATTATGGCTTCCGGTTCTCGCTCAGAAACTCAGTTATAATAACTACTTTACCCTGATTTTCTGTGAGAGGCACTATCCCGGTCAAGTCCCTATGCAACCTGCAGTCAATTGGCTACGTTACATACACTGAAATATTTTCCGACAATTGCGTTGTGAAGCTTTCAGATTTATATGAATGCTTTAATCTTTTTGTAAAAAGATATTTAGCATAACTTATATAATACGCTTTAATATTTAATAAGTTTATGAAACCAACTACTAATTTTAATAAAATGGTTATTTATTTATCACTTCATTGTTATTTTAATTGACAATCTAATCAGCTTAAGTTTTTTTTGAAAGGCAATTCAAAAACTAAATTGTTCAATATTTTATTTTAACAAATGTTAGTGCTTAAAAGCACTTCAAAACTGGAAATGGATTTGAACCACATTTGAGTAATTGGTTGAAATATTGTGACCAATCCATTTGGTCAGCTGTTCCAGCCAATATATAAATAAATATAACGTCTATATACTTTTTCATTTAAAGTGTAGATTGATTTTTAAAATAGCTTCATGTATTTTTAATAAATAATAATAGTAGCTTGAACCCTGTAAGAGACTAATTCTAATAATAAAGTGATATTCTTGTAATTTTGTATTAGATTATATAACAAGCCTTTGAGACTGGAAGATAGATTGCAAACTCTTTTCGACTATAGAATGAACGTAATAAAAAACAGCAAAAAAATAATAAGATTAAAAAAATATTTTTCCATTTAATTATTTATTAAATAGTAAAGTAAAATTTGAATCCAGTCAACTAGAGCATATTTCAATCTTAAATTATATGTCGAGTAGAGTAGTTATAATACTTACAACGTCGATGAGCTGACTAAGCCGTAATCCCATCTTGACGGTGAGTCGGTCTGAGTTGTTGCCGACGGGGCGGATCAGTCTGTTGTAGTTTGAGAGTAGGTCGTCGTATAGCCGCTTGGCTTCAGGGTTTGCGACGCTCAAGCGGCCCCACACGCACAAAACTCCGACCACAAACGCCAACACCATCTTAGGCTAACACCTCCCCTGCAAAGAAAGACATGTTCTTTGAGATATCACTCGTAAAGAGTACCTTGATCCAGCAATTATAAAGATGTCTTTACTTTTAGATATATTGAAGTCTTTATAATATAGAATTAATAGTTCAAGATCTTGCTAAGCTAATTGCAGTAATGCTTCAAAAGATTCCAATGAATTTTAAAAACCTTTGCATATGTTTGTTTCATTATTAATTTCTTAAATATATATGCACAAATTAAGAACCTTATCAGTAGAAAAACATAGTTATCCTGATTGATTTTTAAAACCAGAAACTCATTTTTTTTTCATAGTATCCATTTCAAAACTTAATTTAATTTTAATATCTATTTATTTTATTTATACATCAATGTCAAAAGAACTATCCATTTTCTTGGACACTTCAATACAAAAAGCAAGATTATTTCAATATTTCCAACTCGTAGTAGTTTTACTGACGGGTTATTCCCTTTTTGCCACATACAATAGTTTATTTGAAATAATACAATAATACTAGAAGAGAATTATTTTCTAATTTACTTAACGCTGGTTGTAAATTATAACAAAATTAATTAAGAGCTAATTTCAGTTGTTTGTATGGTGACTTTGATAAAGCTGTAAGCAATTTCGTTATTAAATTTTCGTTTCTACCTTCACTCGTGCGGATCGGTCGTTCTGGATATCGAATTTACACCATCTGGTACGTGAATGAGCACGTAAAAACAACTTGCTTTTAATTATATTAGTATTACAAAGAGGTTTCAAATTAAGTAAATTTTTGATAAAAAAACTAAAAAATTAAAACCTAGTTATAATAGACAGTTGTTATTACATAAATAGTTATCTTATTTATGCTAGTATACAACGAGAAATGTCCGAAGGGATTTACCATCGACAACATCTTAAGAACAACACTCAACTTTGAAAAAGAAAATAATCTTTCATAAAAGTTTTATTCTTATCCACTCCTTCAAAGATAGATGGTATTTTTAAAAAATATATTTTTCTACTGCTGCAAAAATATAATCTACAATTTTCTAATGTTTAGCTCCATTTATTTAAGTTGATTGTGTTCGTTTACAGTTTTAGTGTTGTAAGAATTATTATAATTAGTTCTTATTATTGAAATAATTAGATTTTGTTATTAAATTATAAAACATTACGCAGTTCACGCAGCGCTTCCAACATAATCAGAGCTCATGAATAAGGACACCAAATAGTTTCGAAACTAGTCCATTTGGAGTTAGTAATTGCATGAGTAGGTGATCGTAATCATAGATCACGAAGTTTTAATACAATTATAGAATATATTAAATACAATATATTTTTTGTTACTATTACCTTAACACAATAGTAATGCTGAAGGAAATCAAGACCAAATAAACCTATTTCCAATAACAATTCCTCTGTTTTATCACAATTCAACTTTAAACGATACGGAAGCAAATACCGCACAATTCCTCCTTATCTAGATTAGGGAAAAGGGATTTAATTAGGAGATTAGAGGAATAATAGGAAATAAATAACCCACATAAATCTTAACGACCGAAGATTAGGCTTCAAACTATTTATTATCAACTTGTATGAGAAATCATTTCTTGAATGTTAAACTTTTTTTAGGTGATAAGCTTTTAATAGTATCAACAATAATAGTTTAACCCTTTTAGTGCCAAGGAGCGCCGTCGCGCTGCTCCCATTAGTGAAAAATGCTAGCGTTGCTTTAGCGCTCTTTTTCACAGTCCACTGTTTCAGTAATTTTCTTGTCACTAAATATGTATTATAAAATTTTTTGTTTTAAAATCATAGAAAAATATCTAAAAATGATGAAAAAATTATGATTATTGGTATATTGTAACGGAAATGGTGAATATTTGTCTTGTTCATATAAATTATCTATAAATATGCACTATTTTACTGGCTGTATTGGAAAAATATGTATGGCACTAAAGGTTTAATATAAAAATAGCAGTAGTTTGAGATAAGTCTCTATAAAATATAAACAATACTCTACCACTTGACTGTTCCGTATCATTTCGGAATAATGACAATGATTACAAAGTAGGCCAAATAAAACTTTATCACTTAGAAAATAAGGCCTTGTTTGGATTTAATAAGCTCCCCTTGGAACTAAATTGATGTGGTTTTAGTTACGAATGATATGAAACCCAATGCCTTTAAATTAAGACTTAATTCAGCTTGTCCAAAGTAAACCGCTTTGGGAGGTAATGGAAAGAGAGATTACTCGCGATCCTGATTTTAAAGTCTTTTGATTTATTTTTATGAGAGGAACTGAAACAAAATTCTATTTGTTCGTGAACTGCGGTTTTCACATACTTCTGGATTCTCTTTAATTTTTTAATTTTTCTTTGAGTTAGTCGCTTCGGAGTTTTTTATAAGGAACTTATCGCCAAGGTTTTCTCTTTTATGAACGTATAATGAACTGAATTTTAATTTAATTTTATCTCTAAAATTCTGCAGCGACATTCTATAAGAAAAAAGTTTTTAAGTTATTTAAAAATAAATATATTCAAGTTAAGAGGTAATAGAAGTTACATATACAATATATATTGAAATGAGTACTAATTACTAGTATTTTCTTAGATTTTCACGAGTACACATTTGAATTAAAACTATTTTTACGGATTAAAACTCGCGTATAATTTGTCTGTCCAGGCACTTACATCTCGTCTACCCGTGAACACGATTACTGCAAAGTATTCGAAACGTCGGGTTAAAATCAAAATGTATCCAAATTATACTAATTAGTGGTTGATATCTCTAAATTACAACCTAATTTACATCTTCTTTATTTATAGAACAAAAGGTAAAATAAACGTTCCTATTCAAAGGAAAAAGGATAGTATTTAACGGTGACCCACGCAAAGGTGGGTTAACTAGAATGGTACACTTATCAATGAAATCATTGTAATATACAAATTTGTAATTGTAACTGCAATGATAATTGTAATATTCATTTCTAAATTATAACAAAAAAACAAAATATTAAAATATTTTTATAAATTTTTTTTTTATTTTTTTAAAAACAATTAGGCCCAATTATTGTATTTTAATTTGCTAAATTTATTTAAAAATACGTTGGAAATATTTGTTGTTTTGAAAAATACTAAAAAGTACCGATAATAATCCATTCCATTCATTCAAGTTCTTAAATTAATTTGAGCGTACTAAATGATGTCAAAGCAACACTCCTTTAAAGAAGCGCCTGACCTCGAAGATTTATTAATTTAAAGACTTCATCACCGTCCTTAATTTTGTGATTTTTGTAAACAAATTAAAATTACTAGTATAAAAATAACCAACGAGAAAAGTTATTTTAGTAAAGTTATTTTAATATTATACAAAGTTAACATATTTTGTATAAGTTTTGGACTTGTCTATACATAATAATCTGAACAATAATGAAACCGTTTGAGAGCAATTTGTCTATGGTTTATTTTTTGAGATTCACACGCTCCAAAAACATTACAAAAGCATTTTTACAATTTAAAACCGTTTACAGAGATTTGGAAATAAAAATTGGCATTTTATTTACGAAAAAGAGTACTTTGGTATTCCATTTTCAGTTCATTTCGCCTCGATTCGGTTAAAATGGAATTGAATAGTAAAAATCAAAATGGCCGTGGTGACAATTGTGGGCTATTTCACTTTTATTGCTTTGAGGTTATGTGGTAATTCATTTTTAAAATATCATATTCAAATTTATGTTACATTTTAGATTGACTAAAATAAGATCCAGGCCCTGTCACGATTCCGGAAATCAAATGAGGATCCTTACCGGAACTCTGAAGATGACGTTGTCTAACATCCGCCAAGTAGAATGTGATTTGAATCGTCTTATAATGGAGAAATATCTTTAATATATGCTGGTATGTAATTATCATATGCTGTACTTTGAACCCAGTAAGCGTTGTATCACTTGTGAAAATTTTAATGTTTTAAAATCTCTTTATTCAAGTATTTGGATATACAATATTATAAAAAATATAAAAACTTTGGCATGAAATATTGTTCTACCAAACACGTGGCATCCCAAAAGAAATTTTAATTTTTTTGGACAAGGATAAGCAGAGAAACTTAGCCAAGTTTCATTACAATCGGATGAACATTTTAAGAATTTAAAAACAATAAACGAACTAAAACTTTAACTTGTATACTTTCAAAATTATTTATAAAAAGTTTGAGAAAAGATTTTTTTTTTCAAAATAAGAAATTTTATCATTACTTAAATCTAAGGCTTCCCGTGTTTTAGAGTTTTTAGTCTTCCATACGAATATAATAAGAAAAAGCTAGATTTTTACATCCTGATTAAACTATATATTTGAAAACCCTTACTTTTTAAATTGATTTTTAGAAACAGACAAAACAAACTATATATTTTTTTAATGAGAAAATAGGGCATTAAATAATAAGTAAATTAGTAAACCCTAGATCTGATTCATATATATAAAAAAACATACTGTCGGTCTAAAAAGTATATTATATTGTACATTAATTAAGTCAGAACCCACTAGATCAAAAACATGTCAGGATTTCAAAAAATTTCTATAAATATTTGTCTAATTTCTTAAATGTTTTTTCCTTTGTTATAAACCGTTCTAAACCTTTTGTAAACTACACAAACAAAGTCTAAGACAATAGCTTGTTTATTACTAATAACCAAGTAAACTATATCTTAGAAATATTGTTAGCTGTATTGTGCCTGTTTTTGTGACAAAGTTGTATCTTAACTCTGCTATAGTAATATATAAAATAGTTTAGCTCATAACTTACACTTAGCTACGGCTCCTAACAACTATGTGCCAACATATTATAGCCATAATATACTATCTGAAACTGTGTAATATTCAGTATGCGAGTTATGTCATATACAGGTTTATTATTAAGATAATATTAGATAATAATTATAGTTGCTCATGACCAATGTACTATTTTTGAATATTAGAATATTCGAATATTATAAAACGGAAAAGTTTGTTTGTTTGTTCGCGCTAATCATCTTAACTATCTAATGGAATACAATAATTCTTCATGATTGTGATAGGCATCCTCATGAGGTAGGTTAATGCTATTTAGTATAAGCTACTAAGCTTAGTTTTCTTAATAGTAAATAAATTCGTTCGTTCTCGGATGAAACCACATGTAACATATAGTATAGATTTAAACTGCTTTAAAAATTAATAAATGAATAAAACAGGAACAACGAAAAACTAGCTCGGGTTTTAAAGATTAATAATCTATATTAGTTAGGTTGTCTGGAAGAAATCGCCTTTAGGCGATAAGACCGCCTTTTATATTTACAATAAGTAATTGCAAATCTTTAATGTGTGTGTATTTTCTATGGTTATACGGTAAAGAATATAATAATAATTAGTTAAAGTTAGTTGAAAATACTTTTTTATATAGCTATACTCACAGCCGTTGCAACGATTCCATAAAGCTTTACTGTACCTGTGAGGGGTAACTTTGATTACAGTTTTAATGACATGCATTGGCATTCCGAATTCAAATGTCAATTCTATATTATTACTACTAGCTTATATAGTTCATTGTTCTGTTTTGAAGCAAAAATGAAAACATGGTAAAATGTATCCAAAAATAATCTGAAACTTTAGTAGACCAATGACGTTAACATAGTAATTAATATAGTGACTTATATCACAGTAAATTGTTTTATCAATTACTCGCTTAAAAATAGGGAAGAATATTTTTTGTATTATAATTACTAAAAATAAAATTAAAATCATCAACTATAAGAATATTATAATACAAATTTATTTTTTATGCTTATTAATTTTTCTCTTTTCTAGATTACTATATTTTTAAATAATTTAGAAATATATTATTTTGAGGAAGAAATTAATTATTCTTGCAAGACATTTTACTGCAGAAATTCTTTGCTCTGTACCTCTATTTTAAATCGTAACTTTCGTCTTTTGACAGTTTAAATCGATTTACTGTAGCAGCTAGTTAGGAACTGAAAGTTGGAACTTCGAGAGTCAGACTTGATCTAATCTTGATTGTGAATATAAGATTGGATATTTGAATATGCGGTTTGTTTACTGCTAACGTTGTTTAGTAAAATTTAATGATAATTAATGGTCTTTTACCATTTTCTAAAGGCATCACAACACGTGAGACTACTGTTTTAGTAATCTTATTAGTAGTTTTCTGTTTATACTAATAAAAAGTACCTACTGCTATGTAAAAGTTATAAATTCATAGATCTTCAATACTTGAAATAAAACTATTTTTTACGATTAAACTCGCGTATAATTTTGGTTACGTTAATTTTAACCCGACATTTCGAATGTTTTGCAACAATCGTGTTCACGGATAGACGAGATGTAAGTGTCTGTCAGTAAGTTAGTTAATTAGTCATCTACCTCCAACAGTTTCTTAGTTTTCGGGCATAAAGTTCCCGTAGTAGACAAAACGCACTAACGGTATCTTGAGGTATCCTCAACTTAACTTCATCTTAACGGTATCTTAAATACTTGTCATATTATTTAGTCACAAGAGGGCATCGTGCCACCGCTCTGGCAAGCTCTCTACATATCTAATGACGTCTTAAGTCGAGGTCGCTTCGTAGGCTACCTTATGACATAGAGTACCATAATACCAGATCCCAACACTATTTAATACATTGTACATATAAAGGTAATAAGGGCCAAATAAACTTTGTCCATAATTAATGTGCATATAGACTAATAACGTTGAAAAGGCATGTGGATTTTAACGTGGTTCTGGCATTCTGTCTCTGCCTCCTCAAAGAGAGACAGACCGTTTATGTGTTTATTTATGTGTATATGTTCGTGACAGGTTAAAAAAATAATAATAGGCAGCTTCATAAGCTATCATTATGCTATTGCACTTAGTTTTACCAATAGTAAATTAAATCGTGCATCAGCAGCGGGTGGAACCGCTAGTAACAGCTAGTTATATAACAAAAGTAATCACAGAGATGTTCTTTAATCATCGACTGTCAAAAGTTCAAAATAAATGCACGTATATATAAATTGCGGCCGCGAACATGCACATTTGAATTTTTAATACGTGGACTGTTTCCAGTACAATGCCGTTGAAAACATACCTGTTACGTTAGCGGAGCTCTTAACATTGAGGTTCTGTGGTTCTGGTTGTTATTTGAGTTATATTTGTATTGGAGTTAAAAATATCAGCTCAATTCTTTTTGTTCAGTTTATTTTGTGAAGGCAGGAACACGTTTGTTTTTATACATCATATCGTTCTTCAGTTCGCATTATGATTATAAAAATTACATTTATTTTATATATATTTAATTGACACTTTGGAACCAACAATACACACTTGACCAGTTTTATTTTAACGAGAGTTTTTTTACACAAGTATTCAAACATATACTTGTAACGAGGCTCTAGTTTCACGAAATATCTCATAACAGGCCATGTGAAATTTTGTATGGCACACGCTCTTGAACGAGAAGTGGCATTTGTGGTACGCTAGAAAGAATATACCAGCAATTCAGAAGTTTTTTTTTGTAGAAACTATGACGGTAAATGTAACGTTATTAGGAATATAATATTTAAAATAAAATTGAATATTTGACTTGTATTTTATAAGTGGCCTTAATACGTTCTCATTTTTATTTTCTAAGTACAGTTATAGCAGGTTATAATTTTGTTATGATATAACATAACTGTACTATAGTTATTTACTATTATTTTACTTTTTATGTACCTTTCTATATCTTTTGTTCCATGTATAAATTACATTATAGATATAGAAACATACTAAATAAAGTTTAGAGTTCTCGTTGGTGTGTTATTCAAAACAAATTAAATTAGTTTGTTAGTTAACCTAAGTTTTTAAATATTGTTTTTGAAAAAAAAGTACTGTTGAGTACTAAAAAGTAATCAAAGTTTTAGTTGGTGAAATATTTGTTTTGTCTGTTACTATGTATTTACATACATACGTATCATTTGTAGCTCTTTGAAACCCGTAAAATAAAGTAATTTATTAAAGTAAAACAGCATACAATTAATATAAAAAAAATTCATATAAAAAAAATACAAATTTCTCAAAAAATATTAATGACTAAAATAATTGTATGTTTAAAATCCTTATCAAATTGTTCAAATATAACAAACCCTTTTAAAGGAACCTGGTTTCAAATCGAATATCCGAAACTTTTCGAATATCCGTATATGAAATTTCACCCTTTTCAAATAACGTTCGAGTGACATCGAGGAGTACTTATCAAGAAATCAGGTTTTAATTAAACGTCATTTTTGAAACATCATCAATTACGAGACAACTATTTATTGAATTGACCAATTTATTTAAAATACAGTTTATTAATTTATTTTTATGAATATTAAATCTTCACAAATTTTAACTTTATAATTTTATTTTTAAATCAAAACACTTTTTTAAATAGAACAATCAAGAGTTCGTGATATAAATATATTAAAAAAATTTTGTTTAAGTTATTTTTTATAAGTGATACATGAATCTTTTTGTTCCTGGCAACTTTTAATAGTATAAAAAGTCATAAGTATTGTTAAATATATTAACACCACACTTAACATATTGATTTAAGACTTACCTTCCATTTAGTTAGTCGTAATTTAAATCTTATGTTACATATTAAATTTAATCTTTACAGCTTTAAGTGACAAAACACTATGTAGCTAGCATCGCTCTGTTTTCTAGCCCAGTAGCGTGGAAGCGCTACAAAGGGATGCGTCCCTAGCATCCATTAGGTTTGTGAATGACGCGTTGAGCGCAAACGTGCCTGATTGATAGGCCTCCTGCGGTCAAACGACTTTGTACGAGTTAAAATTTCAATAGCTTCTGTTATGATATAGGCGGTTACATTCAACAAAGATAATTGTGAGCGAATTTGTTATATAAATTAAGAAATTCTTATCAAATAATTCATAGTATAATAATATAATGACTTTTAAAAGGTTTTGGTGTATGTTCAGATAGGCTATGATTAAAAATAGAAGATTACTACACATTAGCCCTATAAATATAAAATTGGATGTCAGCTTAGTTATTAGTTTTTATTAAGTAATTTTCTATCTTATATACCAATACGAGAACGAAGTCACGATCTAAAGTAGTATATTCAAATAACAATGTTTGACTATACACATAAGATTATATTACTTCCCAATATTATCATGAGCTTATAGCAACTAAGTTACTTACAGGTCGGATAGTTTCCGACTCAGGTTGTAAAGCGTGTCCCCAGAGAAGGTACTATTACCCAATTTACTAACAAACAACGACTTATACAAGACCACCTTCATAGATTATGTATATAATTTAATTTTTATAACATATTTGAAACTTATTTTTAAAGCAGGAGCGACATAAATAAATTCAAAATAGGTGCAAAATACAGTAGCGTTATCTTTTATTCTTTATTCTATAAAAAAACAACTCCCGGACTAAAGATAAAGATATGAGCTCCTTGTGACGGGGTGTTTATGAAGCATAATAATAACAGACACAAATAGCATCCGGACTCGAAAATGCAATGTGTGTGTAGATCACACAAATAAACAAACAAACTCCTTGTGTTTGGGAATCGAACCCACGACTTTGGCTCAGCAGACAGGATCACCAACATTACTATAATTATCAAAATATCATAGAATTATATTTCTAATATATTTAATTGTTACATTCCTGAAATAAGGTTACCTATATACGAAATGGCTATTCTATCAATTGTATGTCAAATATTATTAAAAGCATTTAAAAGCTTGCCAAATAGTATATCAACTAACAATACTTCACAGAAACAATCACGTCATATAAACTTGAAACAGTGCCAAAGAAGCAGACACAGACATTTACAATACAAAATAAACGAAACTGAACTTTGCATTACAGAATATTTCCTTTTATAGAACAATGCTCTGATATAAATGATTTAATCTAAACATTTGACAGTCATTAATTCAATTATATTTAATGTATTCTGCGTTACGTTTAATAATATGTGGTTATTATTCAGAATACTTGACAATACTTCATGAATTTAACATTTTTGGTGTCTCACCAAAAGTTTTTCAATTAAGAAACTCCTCGGTAATACTAAAATTCCAACATAATTTTGACTTCTCTTGAGTATGACTTGTTTTGAAACGTTAACAGAAAGACTTTAGCATTATGAAATGTTATATTTATTATGTTATGAAAATGAATATGTAAATGGAAAAATGTATATTTTAATAAAAAAATTGAATAAATAATAATAACAGATATATTTTTTTATATAATATAAGGATTCAATTGTTATATTTTTTTTTACGAAAAAAGAACCAGAAACTAAGAACATCAGTTTTTTTTTATTAATAATCAATTTCACAAAACTTTTATTTTCAAAAAAAAATCATTTAAATTTTCTAATTGAAATGAGTTTTTCTTTGATCAGCTGTAAACCAAAGAAACAACAAATATGTATGTACCTACACTTTTACGAATCCCAGTAGATTTCAGCATATCAGGAGACGGAAACAAGATGGCGCCCGCTGACGTCATAGCAAAGGCTGTCAAAATATATATTTATATCTAATGTCGCACGTAATGTTTAGTTCGCTTTTGAGAACGGAAACAAGTGTGTCACACGTGTTACGCTATTCCTATTCATTCGTATATTTAAATAAGAATATAATATTAGTCAAAGCAATACAAATATGATAAAAATTAAAATTATTTGTAACGTAAACTCATAATACCTCAAAAACAATGGCGTGTTTCATTTTACATTTTTTAAACATCATTTACAAGGATAGCTAATGGAATACGCTAATGAAAAAGTGTTAAAGTAATCTTTAAAGGGCTTTTAAAATTCCATCAAAATTTCCTTAGCTAATTTTGTCTTAATCTAACTTTAAACTGAAAATGTGTAGGAGAAAATGTAATCTATTCAACACTGCTGTAAGTTTAAACGTAAAATATTTAAGCTTACAATTTTGAGACGAGTTCTATGACGACTTTGGCCCACTTACCCGTGAGGGTCTAAGCCACTCAAGCTTGACGGCCATTCCAGCTATTAAGGTTTTCATAAAAAACAACATCATAATGATTTGATGATTTTCAAAATAGTTTTAAATTTAAGAATTATATCCTGTATAATTACAATCCATTTAAAACCCTGACCATTTTATTCTAAACAATTCTTATTAATTTACTTTTTATCAACATATAAATAATATCCAGTATAAAATGAGAATATAAAAGAAAGTTCAATAAATATTTCAGTTTCAGGAGAAACAATTGTAATTCGCTGGAGAAATTGCGAAATTATGAACGCATACTTCTTCAAGTAAAAGTTGAGTTCGAAACGTTATATTTAATTTCTATTTACATTAAGCTTTGCATTTTTATAAAGCATGACAATAATTTTAACTAAACTTAGGTTATATGTTTGTAATTTAAATAATATATTATGGCTTTTTTCTTGTAAGTGATTTGGAGTTTTTATAACATAATAATATGATATATTTAAAACTTATTTTATAATAGTAATGTATCAAGATTCACACCTTTATCTTATTTCTAAGAGGAATGTTTGGCCACAATTGGGCAAGTAACCATGAAGCATCAGGAATCATGAGACATTAATTTGTATGGATATATAGATAAATAGTTATGCAGATAGATGGATATACCATGTATGGTAATAACACAGTTATCTCAGTCGCTCAGACGTCGAACACAACTAAGACCTATGTAAGCCGTTCTAAATTCTATAACCTTTATTATTTATTACATGCGTTTGCCAAGTCGGCTTCTGTCATCACATGGTGCCATGTACTGTAGACTATCAATTTATTTTTGTACATAAACTATATGCATGTTCTTTAGAAATAGGTATTCAATGAGAATTATTAATTCCTCCTATAACTGGAACCTGGCATTAAAAAAGATAGTTGGATATATATATTTCATTAAACTTTGTATCGTTTGTTTAAAAAATAATAGTATAGTAATAAATTATTATATAGTAATATAATGACAGAGTAATAAATTAAATCTATTTTTATAAAATTATTGTAATTAAATCCATAAATTACTTTTACATACAATTTGTAATATGTAAACAACAACAGCATTGTTAATACTTAGCTGAAATAATTGACAATATAGGAATATAGGAATAGGAATCAAACCCATGATTTTTGGCTCAGCTAGCACCACTAACCAATAGGCTGTTAAAATTATTATTCAACACCATAAGAAAAACAATCTATAAGGCAAAATTCCATAGTCGATGCCATGTTTTATAAATAGAGAGGGGGATGCTATCTCGCTCTATTGGATTAACATTGATCAAATCTCAAATAACATAGAATCTTAGGCCGCCCTAGGAACAGTGCAAGTATGAAAATGCAGCGGATGTACGTCTCTAACATTGATGTATTTAATAAAATATATAAATATTTTAAATTTTATTTCCTTTAATGTACTTTAAAATAATAAAAAGTTTGTGAATTATTTAGTTAATAAAATATATAAATCGCTGATAGCTTTTGTTTGGGACATAATATTTAAGGAAATACCGATTTACCGCTAGGCTTATCAATGATGGCGTACCAACAGTGGCATCTCTTAGTAATAGAATCGCCGGTTTTCAATTTATACGGAGTTCCGCAGATATTACGCCTTTAAGATATTCTTATACTATATTCAAGTTATATATATATATTGTTTTAATTAAAGTTCGTCAATTGATTGCTTTGTAGTAAGTAAATAAGTGGACCAAACGCTGTGACGTCATCTGATTTGTTATGGCGGCAGGTGGACACATTTGTTTTTGTAAGTATGGATAGGCCGAGTGTCAGTTTTTTCTGGAGGCGTGGAACTGGTCACTTTTCTGTAGCGAAACTGTTTTTTAGCGTGGTTGGTATGTGTTAAAGGGGTGAGATTGTGTTTCTTTGTGTGCGAAGTTCTAAAAGTGTCGATGTTTTTGTTTTGCTACACTGAAAATATGGTCCCAGTCTAAATGATGACGATTTCGTTCATTTTTCACATCGTCGTCTCACACATATACATATATAAATTAAAAAATGTCTTAATATTTAAAAATGTTTAATTTTTAAGTTTGCACGTGTTAAAGCTGTAAAGTTATATTAAATTTCCCACACATGCTCATCTTAGTAAGTACTAATATATTGCAGGAACTATGTATCGTTTTTCATTATTTGTCAATGTAAAATGTACGTGAGGCACATGTGGGCAGAGCACGTGGGTGTACCTGAACGTAACATATATTTATAACTTCAGAAAGCTTCATATGAAAGGCTATTTTTAGTCACATCGATTTTAAAAGGTATTTCATTGAATGAATAAAAAAATATACGGTTTATTCGTTAATAAATGTGTTCTTTTAAAAAATATATTAACTATATTACCTACAGTTAAAAGTGACATGAAAAAAGAGCGTGAAAGGATTTGACATATTGCGTCGTTCCGAATAATTGGGATAATGGCGGAGATGACGACCTATAACTGATAAATTTCATATCAAAAATGTATATTACATTTTTTGTTTTATCGTATATTTTTAACACTTTCTTTTATTTTGATATACAAGGTCAAGTACACTTAATAATAATATTATTATCCTTTATAACATACTAGCTGTTACTCGCGGTTCCATCCTCGTACGAGCGATGTAATTTATTATTAGTGATTACAAAGAGCAGCAGTAATGTTAAATAGTCTTTTGCCTTACTCATGAATTGATTTAGCATTATTGCAATTATTTTTTCAAATCCATTACATAGTTTAAAGATTAACCAAACAAACTTTTCCGCTTTATAATAATATAATAAATTAACTGTCAATATATATAAATATTTTATGAAATAGTGGTTTTTAGTTTAGTTAGTTAGTTATCTTGATATTTGTTTATACGGAAATAGTGTTATCAATCAAACATTGCATTTTCAATAACTCAGCCAATAGCGCCTCTCACAGCTTTGATACAGGATGATTCAAACATCTTCAATCAAACTCGCTAATTAGGTCTCGAAGTGCTAGTCTATCTAGACGGCTCTTAATTAGCTGTACTTAGTGAATCGAGTTCAAAGACGTCTATACAGTTCAAAGGAAACCACAATGAGAGTTTGATTGCTATATATTAAATGCAGCAAAGGTCTGACGTTTTATAAGAATACATTGTAATAATAAACTAAAGAATTATGACTAAAAGTAAGGCATATATATTGTATGATAAATTTATTATTTGAGTTAAAGATAATGTTATATATATATTTACGTAAGTGGATCTTGCGGTGTATTACTTAGAAGTACATTTAAGTACCATTAACTTGAGGGGTAATCGAGTAACGGTAAACAGGTTTAAGATTAAACGATTAAGAAATAAATTGATATACGCCCACGCACATATAATTGTATTTTATTAATATAATACAAAAAATATATTTCAATAGCAATTAGAACCCAAATTTTTTAGGCATATTCACTTTTTCCAACATGTTTGCCAGGAAGTAAATTAAAGAAAAGGGTTAAAAAATGTGTTTGCCATTTAAGATCTTTAACCTCATAAGCATTTAACCATAAATCCGCCTCATTTTACATAAAAAGAACCCTTTTTAAGTCGATTGCACATTCAACCTTTTCCTTTAAACATCGTGTAACAGAGCCAACAAATGACCTACCGTCGGTAAAAGCACTGCGTATCTCGTTACATTAAATTAAAAACAAAAATACATTTGAAAAAAAGAACTCCCGAGAAAAAAAAACTAATCTCCTTTCTGAACTAAGCGCCCGCTTCCAAAAAGGAATTCTAATTTAAAATTCATCCGTAACTTCTGCCAGTACGTGGCAAAAGCGGGGGAAGGCGAAACATTTTGAATTGAAATTCTAAACTGAACGTGCAAAACGTCGAGCGTGTGTTCGAATTCCAATGTTATAGCCACGGGGGTGTAACTATTTGCAAACAAATGCCTAAATGAGCTTGGTCAGACGGTATGCGTGTCCAAAAATGGTAATGCCAAAAATATTTGTACGCTGTATCCCGGTATCGTAAACAACATGTGTTTACACATTTATAGGCTGTGTAAAATTGATAAAATTCCTGTCATATTGTTAGTCAATGGCAAACCATTTATATATTGAAATATGGAAATTGATGCCGATAATTGATCCGATATTATATAAACAATTATAATTTCGGACTAAATTCAGAATAAATTGGACTTGGATTTTAAAATAAAATAAATAATTTTTAAAACTTGTAAGTAGTGATACAAAAAAGTAATAAAAGTATCTTAAAAAGTTTTTCATAGCGACACTGTGATCGTCCTATGGTCCTTTACATTACGTTGAAAATATACGTAAGAATAAAATTAATGTTTCAAGAAATCCAGTTTTTAAGTTTTTATAGGTCGTAGTTTATTTTTTCGTGTTTTTCTTTTTATTAAACTTTAAATAAATTGTCATTATTATTATTATGTTGAATTATCATACAATTAAATTTTCTTTCATAAACAACATTGTTTATAAATCTATCTTATTCTTAGGATGCAACGACATTTTGATATTTGATACTTTCACATCTATTTAAATTTTTCAAAAACTAAGTATTGCCCGTGACTCTGTTTGCATGGAGTGTTGAAGAGATGTGAAATCTGCATCAAAAAGTGCTAAAAATAGATTTTTCTATTTGACATATTTTTGTAAGTACTTTTAATAACATTTTCTTATACCGTTGGTTTAGACCGATATATGTCAAAATTTGACATACATATATATATATCTTTCTCGGTAAATAAAATACTTCTAAAAAATATATTTGAAATTACGTTTTGAAGTTCCAAAAATATATAAAAATAAATAATGATCGAAGTCGATTTTAAGTGACTTAATATTGAAATTTCTAGTATAAATTATTTTTATAAAAATAAAAATAAGGTTAGTGTAGGTTTTGGCCGCTACTCGCCGGGGCGTCACGGTGTTTGCTAACGCGATCCCGTGGCGTCCCACTAAGGCAAAGAGGGCAACCGTAGGTTTTTTAGTGGGTAGCCTTAAAAATGGCAGCATCCTCTATGCTGCGGGGTAGTCCCACATAACCCCTCGGCCGTCACCCCGCTGGGCCGACGGGGTACCCGTAACGGGTTTTTCCAACGGAAAAAAAAAAAAAAAAAAAAAAGGTTTTGGCCGCTTAAAGTATTTTTAAAGTACATGTTAGGTATATGTTACCATAAAATAATAACCCTTGTATGGGATACTTCCGTTTCCAACGTATATATTTTTTACTCTTATATACTAAAGAAAAGATAATAATTTGTGTAAATACTTAGTATTTTAATAATTTTTAATAACAACATAACTTTCACTACATAATACAATTATTAATTTCTTTCATGGGGTTAAAGTCTTATGAATCGGTCTGAAGACACTAATCTTTTGTTTTCTCTCATCTGGATTTATGAGCAAAGCCGGCAAGAAACAGATGTTTTAAAAATCTCTTTAATCCTTAAGCTTTGAAATGCGAAAAGCATTTAAAGCATTTTTTTAGCATTGAGGTTTCTATTAATATATATAAATATATATATGTTCTAGGTTTGAAAAAGGATTTATTACAGGTATAAATTTCCAGTTGAGTAGTCAATGCTTTATATGAATTAACCGTATATTCCGGTTTTTAAAAAATCAATTAAAAAAATACTAATACAACCACACACACATACATATTTTTTTTTAAGTATTTAGAATTACTCGGGAGAAATATTACATAAAAATCAATTTTGAAATTCGAAAACAGGTTTATAGTTTAATACAAAAAGTATGTAATAAAATAATACCGGTATAATATTTCCGTTGCAGACCCTCCGCAGATAAGTAAGAAACATGAAGGCACGTCAGAACCATATCCCCTGAAGATTAGGAGGTTTGAATATACTTCAGCTTCACCCCTTATGTGACTCTCGGGAAATAAGTGAATAGTTATGTTTAATTTACTACGAGACTTCGCGGTAGAGTGACTATGATATTATCCGCTACATCTGACGTGGATACGACGTCAGCATTATGACGGTTTAAGTTATAGTTTTAAAAATATAGTCTCGTTAATATTATTTAGTTCAATATTTCTATGATTTGTATAGGATTTACTAGGTAGTTTCTTTTTTTTAGTACAAGGCCTGGTTATGGTTAGTTCGTTAGTAGAGACTTATCTGAGATTAGACTAGTCAATCTAGCCAGAAAATCTAGATTTCAGTTACATTTAGATACTGAAATCTATATTATCAAATTGTTTTTGTAAACAAAATCATGTAATATTGAAATAAAATTATACTACAAGCTTATATTTCTAAATAATTTTCGAGAATTTTTTTATTTTACGTTTTATATTTAAATAATAGGTACAGCTAAAATGTCTTCAGAATATTTAATTACGCTCCAAATACCCAAACATTTTATACACCCTTTAACTTGAAATTTAATTTCCCTTACAATAAAAGACAATATATTTTACTTTAATGGATTATTTTAATTTATTTCAATGAAATAAATTATTTCTAAGGTTCTTTGTTTAATAATTTATTCATTAAAACATATAGCAGACGTTATTTCTTATTAATCTGACGGTGCTGGATATCCAATTTATAAAAGCTTCTTCTATCTTCTATCACACGTCATCTTAATTTCGGATTTTTCCAACGAAAAAAAAAAAAAAAAAAAAAAAAAAAAAAAACGTCATCTTAATGGAGACTTCATTCCCATCAAATTTTTTACTTTATCCATACATTACCATCTACATCTTCAAGACTTTTCGAGTTAGTTACTTTTCATCACCATTACGTGACCAAACCAACAAATACTGGTAAAACACCAATTACTATTAAAACATTGGCCATTTCCTTCCTTCCTTACCGTTCTTATATTTGTCATTATTTATGTATAAATAGAACAAATTATAAGCGATAATAAAACAGGTTTAAATGAAAATAAAACGTCATATTTTTATTTTACTGCAAAAGTTTCAGATTTTTAAATTGAAATTCTTTCTGTAAATCCTTCAAGATGGATATCTGGAACAGTTTCTGTATTTTAAACGACTAACTTTCTAAGGATTCAAATTGGCTAGAATTATATATACTGTAATATATTATAACTTATATTTTGTATCCATCCATTCATCTTCAGATAACTTTCTTTGTTTTATAGTTTTTGTTTTATATGATTAATTATATATTTATTTTTACGAAAACTCCTATATCCAGATAAGATAACTGGTGGTTTTTGTATGTACACTTTCTTGATCCATGATTACTATTATATATAATTATCCGTCTATACTCACTTAATTACTATCCTAATTTGCCCGAGGTTCACGCCGTGATTCCACCATACTCAAAGCGCATGAATGTGTTCGAAACTAATCAGGCAAAATCAGATAGTAATTCCGTTAGTACAACGGGACAATTATATATAATACGATCTGTGGTATTGGATAAGTTTGTTTTTTGATTTGTTACTTAATAAGAAAGTAACGTCATATCCAATGAATCGATATTAAAATGAGCAGGAGCATCAGTTTGTGGTTTAATATTTAATGATAATTTAATAAACCTGTGTATATTAGGTTTAGAACTGCATACTAAGCGAGTTATGTAAGTTAAGTCTACGTCGCATAGTTTAACATGGCTGTGGTTTAGTGGTTATATTTAGTTTACAGTATGTTTGCTATAAAGCGATTTCATATAACTTGATGTTAGTCATCTTGTCACTATACGCGGTCCCTAAGATTAAATTTAACAAGATATATACATATCTTGCATATATGCATGCTTGAAGAAAAGATATCAATATTATATAACCTTGATGAAGAGATAAGCAATAACTAAGTCCTATTAATTTTATATTCTTTAAATATTTAATAACAAATAAATAGTATTTAGGTTCACAAATAGGTTTAAACAATATCCCCTTTACTTACAAAAATATTAGATATCAAATATAACATACTCTCTGTTTTGTCACTTTCACTCCATTGACGTATATCGTTAATGGGAAAGTAACAAAAGGGAGAATATAATAATAATGAATAAACATTTTTATAAGTATTTTTGTTTATAAGACAGTATATGTTTCGTCTTATAATTACTTTGATTTCAGAATTTCGATTGTTTATTTGAACTAGCAATTGCGATCATTTATAATTCAGATGACGACTCACGACTCTGTCTGTCTTTGCATAAATCAATAAGTTATACTGATCACTTTGCAAATAAATATTGTAACAGATTTATTCCTTACAAACGAGACAAATTGACGTTTCTCTAAGATAAATTTTGTAAGTATTAAAACTGACACGTCTCTAAAATATCTGCTATAATTTACTAACTCAGCTGCTTACAAACCATGATATATCCTTGTTTAATTAAATAATACTACATAAGTTAGACAAACAGAATTGGAACCTATTAGTGTATTAATTATTAAGTCTATATTTCTATAAAAATCTATTATATAACTTACTTTTTATGTAACATTTGAGTTAAATTAATTAAAATATATATTAATTATATTACAATTGTTCTTTTAAAACATACGCTTAATTTAAATTTTTATATAATAATGTAACAGAAAACTAATGAAAATATATCAAACGGACATAATATATTATTGTATCACTTTATCGTTATTTATCGCTTTGGTGTTATGTAAATTATAATATAATCATCTATAGTAAATTTATTCCTTTTTCTTAAAAAAAACTTTTGAAACTTACGTAATGATAAAGAAAATAAGAATAATATATTAATTAATAACTTATTAGTAAAAACAGATAACTTGTTAATTTATTATTTTACTATTTTATTTTAAACTGTATTATCTGAAGGCGTATACTGATAATTGATATTTCAATTTACTCCACCTACATTTTGATTTCCAATTCATTGGCTACTAGTAATTAGCCATTGGGTTTATGCTACATTGGTCGTATTCTTGTCTGTTTGTAGCCACTAATTATCTGATAGGATATATGTTATTACAAATAGTATTGGTTTAAAAAACCTCCTTAAGATGGTTATTAAAATCAAATTTTTTGACGATTTTAACAATAGACATTTAACAGAATTATCAATTGTGATAAGAAAAGTCATAGATGTTTTTTTATGCATTCTGTGAAATATATTTAAATTAAGATTTTTATAGCTGAAATCTAAATTTTTTATTCAACTAATATATTTTTATGAACAGCACTTATACTAGAGGTATAAAAAAACTCGATTGTACAAATTTAGTGTTATATTGCCAATCTATTGATTTAATAAAAAGCTTTTAAAAAATTGCTTTTAAAGAATTTGTCAATTACAATGAACTACCTTGAAAATTAATTCCCAACAAGCCTTTTTGTTTTAACAAGATTATTTAGGGGTTAATTCAGAATTCATGGTGTTCAGGCTCGGGTCTTAAATTGCTCCTGACTTTAGTTATTTGTGTACTTTTACGCTCAATGGTGCTTTGAAATTTAGTAACAATAATTAAGTAGATATTAATATTTAAATAATCTCGCAATCTACATCATATTTTGTACCACAATTGTTTACAGATACTAATTGAAGTTTCAATATTTTAATATATTTTGAAATATAATCTTTGTCTTTATGACTGTTTGTCTGTTTATTTGTTTATATACTACTGAGTTCATTTACAGAATACTGTCTAGGTTATATTTTTTTTAAATTTGATCAGGTTATACTAGAAATCCATATTTCTAGACTAACACTAGATAAATATCATTAATTATCCAGTTGTTTTGGACCTATAAATTTGATCCCAAGTTGTCGGTGGTGGTATTGATATCTTTGGTAAGGAAACGGGTTCATGATTCTTTTTATATCAAATAAATTATAAAACAATACGTAAATTCATGCTTTACGTACGTATTTATAAATAATACCACAATATTTATAATATAAAAACATGTTACCACTGCTTTATTCCGGCGCTCGTCGACTATTGCATGTTGTAGAGTCAGCATGACTCGTTATACTAAAAGGAAAATAGTATTCTGATATATTTCTATTGAGTAACTTACTTCAACCTTAAATATAGACTTCTATATTACAGGTTATAAAGTCATTTCTACAAAGTCGATTGGAAAGGTTTGATCTTTGAAATAATATTTTTTGTATGTTTTTCAAATAAACGCATTTTATTGCAAAACGAACGAATGAAAAACTAATAGTAAAATCGAGCGAAAGATATGAAAATGGTACACAGGAAATAGTATAAAGGAAGCTATTTCATCCGAATCATTAACTTTAGAAATACAAAATCAATTCATCTTGTAGATTTAGGGAAAGGTAGAATAATAAATCAAATCCGTAACATTTGTAGGTTACTATTATTGTTATAATTGCTGTGGCAAAATGGTTCATATTAGTTAGTCCTAAGATTCAAATTCTAGTTGCAGAGATTATGTAATTAAGAACCAATCAGTAAACATTGATCATAAGTCATTACCTAACCGGTATAAATTATACAGTATATATATATATATATATCAAAAAATTGTTGGATATATAAAATAATAAGACTTTTTATCAATGATGTTACTGACTGTAAATAGATAGCAACTTAAAAGTAACTATTACTAATATTACTATTTATTTGATTACCATAATTATTACCTAAACTTAACGTTACTATTTACTTGATTACCATATTCCCTATAATCTATAGTAAGCAACTCAACATAGTTTGAATAATTCATGTTGAATGCTGTCTAATTGCTGAATCAGGCTGAATTGTAGGCTGATTGCTCTCTATCCTCTTCACAGCCCTTTGTACTAGACGAGGCCCTTAACTTTATAAAAGTTTAATAGGACGATATAAGATTTATAACATTATTGGATTTCTAAGCATGGTGGCGTTTTACAAAAGATTTGTATACATTTTATCACGAATAGATAGGGACTGTAAAGAATAGTATTCTATTGCTATATTAAATAAAATTCAAGAATAATTTGTAATTAAATAATATTTTTAATTATGTTGTATTATAGAATTTTTATTATTTTATTGAAAAATAGTATATAGTAGAAAAAAATTCGTGAAAACTGAAATGGCAAAGAGCAAATGTCCATCGAGATGATGTTTGATATAGAACATAAAAGATTTTTTTTATTTGAATGGAGGGCAAATGAGCGTGTGGGTAACTGGTGAAATGTAATCACCGTCGCCCACGAACTCTTGCAACATCCGAACACTCACAAAAGCATTGGAGGTAAGAGTATATGCCTTTTTTGAAGGTACCCATGTCATATCAATCTGGAAATATCAGCGAAGAAAGTTCATTCCACATCTTTGTGGTACGTGGAAGATAAATCCTTGAAAAAGATCGCCACATATTCAGGTGGTAGGAATGATAATGAAGACGTGCTGTGCGGTGATGAAATTCGGCGGCAGGCATCAGATCAACCAGCTCTTTGAAACACTCCCCGTTCTAAATGCAATAGACGACGCACGAAGAAGCCACGTCTCTACGCAATATCAAATAGTCCAGCCGTTCATAGAGCACCGAATCCAAAAAGCAAACTCCGGTACATTGCACATACTTTAAATAATAATTAAGATAAGAGCAGCTATGTGATAACGAAAAATAGTAAACATATTTCATATAAATCTCTCTTTTAAATTAAATTTCATGTTACAAAATCGATTCCCATTTCGTTAAGCACTAGATGCAATAAAAAATTTAGGGCTCTGCAAAAACTCGTCACGAATTCACTTTGAAATGCACTGATTGAATGAAACGCTGAAAGAAATGTTGATTTTAAATGCATTGAAATACTAATAAAAAAGAACTGCAAGAGTTTCTCGAACCCAAATTATTGAAATACTATAATTACAGTATTACAAATACCGACATATAAAAATATTATTCGCTTTACTTTGACAATCTATTTAATATTACACAGTATATTTTAAAATATTATATATAATTATTTGTTTGTACTCATATTATTACTATCGACTAGTTTAGAACCCATTTGGGGTCCTTATGCTCTAAGCTCTGAGCATGACGGAATCGGATCGTAAACTAAAAAAAAAATATTTAACAATAATTGAAAATATATATATTAAATAAAAATAAGAAATATGTAATTATATGTCAGTTCGATTGAAGCACTTAAAACAAAAGCCAGTATAAATACAATACAAAAACAATACAATTTGATGGACCATCCGCTGAGTGAAAGTAAAATATAAAAAATATTTACAAAATGTCACAATCCAGTGCAGAATCCAATATCCGCGCTTATTACGAATAATCTCTGGATGGAAATGAATTCGTATGAATAGCATGTCAATCCAATTACGCGCTCAACAGATACCAGAGTATTTACAAATAAATGCGATGTTGGAGTATTTTTATCGGAGTAAGAAGTAAATGAGAGTTTCTTTGATAGCAGAGTTAAATCAAAAAGATTAAAATCGTAAGTCTGCACGAGTTAGTTTCTGTATATCTTGATTTACAAGAGGCATAATTTTGTACGAATATACTTTCAAGAGGACCTTATTACTAAGTCTAGGAAGTTTCTTAGATCTCTCTTTCATAGCAATGTTTTAAATGGTAAGAACATTCATAGTATTCAGTCTCATAATAAATATACAGTTTGGTTACAAATTGCGAAACAAAATGCTATAGAAATACTTTTGTAATGTATTTTTAAATAAACTATATGATTTGAGATTTTCAAGATCTTTTTATGTTCCAAACGCTGGTGCAATTAAATATTGACTGACTTCTATCTATTGTCATGTACCTTACATGTATCTCCTTTTGAACATCTATTGGTACAAGTTAAACAATAAATTAAGTCTTATTACAGAGAAATAATGTTCCATTAAAGACAAGCAAAGCTCTGAGTGTGTGTTAGAACTAGACAAGGAAATTCGATTACAGATAACGATGAAATAAAAGATTCTATTCTAAAATAAGTTCAATGAAAAAATCACGATTATTTATTTCCATAAACAAGTTAAGTTATCGACGACGGAAGCGGTATTAATAAAGCTAGAACCCAAAATCGTACTTCTAAAAAGCATCTCTTCAAAAAAATCTATTTCATATTTCAAAAGTCAAAAGTTGTAATAAATGCTGTCAAGAGCCAGCGTGTAATAGCGAAAGTAAAAAGTAATATTAATGTCATAACATTTTTCGTTCAGAGAATTATAAAAATTTGATTACCTGAGTTATACGGAATTAAAAATTCCAACAATTCTCTCAAATGAATATATTAAATTTGAAACTGGAATGATAATAAAAGGTTGTGTTTTTAAGAATTTACGTTCATCCCAGCACGATTGGGACACACTTAATTGAAAAAGTTTTGTAGCGAGACAAAGTTACCAGTATTTGTGTATACGTATTCTGTAACAAGAATTGTTTTTGTTCGTTAATTTACGCACGTTTCAGTTCATAAATATGTTCGTCCTGAGTATTGTAATTATTATTATTAATATAGTTATAACTTGGTAAAGTTTGTTTTTGTGAGCAATATTATTTTTAATTGCATTTTTAGAATGATATCAAGATTTATGTTACAAATTTATTGACAAATACAATTATCAAATTCTCAAACTAATGTTATAATTATGAATGTCTGTATTCTTATAAATGAACAAAGTAGAGGATAAAACTATTTTTTACGGATTAAATTTGCGTATAATTTTGGTTACATTTTAAGTTTAAACCGAATTTTCGAATGCTTTTCAGCATTCGTGAGTACGGGTAGGCGAGATGTAAGCAAAAAATAATTTGATTTCAAAAGTATACTCGTGAAAAACTAAGAGAATACTAAAATAAACGATGAATATTTTCTTACTCTCGTCGTGTTACCAAGTAAAGTGATTATATGCTATTGACTTGACAGGTTTTTGTATTTTAGAGAATCAAATTATTAATAAAAATCCTGAATAAAAATTCAGTAATATTGTATCCGCAGTTTCAAATCGAAATAACTGAGGAAATCTTTAGTTTATTGAAAACTTTATACACTAGAATTGGTTTTGTCGTATATCTGGGAATAACTGATATAAAACCTGATGGCACTCTTGAGCCTCACTCGATATTGGATTGTGTTATTGCGTTTTAAATATGTATCTGGATATCTGTTTCAATATGAATAGAAATCTGATTATATATCATTTAACCTTTGATATTTGATATTGTATTAATAGTTTTATATTACATTACTATACATAATTTACTTCACTATATATAACTACTGTATAAGTATGATATTGGGTAGTTTTTTCTTAGTTTTTATAATGTCCAATATAGCATAACATATATTTATATTTAGCCTAATGTAGTGATACAAATTTACGATTAAAATACAGAGTAACTTTTAAATACAATAGCAATATATATTTTTAAAAGCGATCGCGTTTTGGAGTAATCATTATTCAATAACAGCTTAAAACATTAGCGTTGCGTGTAACGATTGTGAATGAGTATAAAAGAAGCTGTTTGAAGATAGGACTGGCTATAGTAAGGACGGGAATGAATCGTTTGGCGTGGTAAGTCTTAAGTATGAAGATCGAAGGTTATAAGAGAATGGTGTGACTGAAGAAAACAGAATAAGAGCGTGAAGTCTTTACTGACGTCTTCTTAGATGATCTTATGATAGATACAGTCGGAAGATATTCTCGTTTATATATCGTTGATAGATCTAATAAATAATTAGAAAAAGGACAGGTGGATAAAGAGTTATACCATTGCATTTAAAAAAGATGTGGTTGAGAATCCTTATGTTAACAATATTGAATCTGAATTAATAAATTTATCGGCTAGTTCCTTAAATCTTAAAAATATACTGTTTTCATATTCAGATATAACTCTAAAGCCCAATATTTTGACATTTACAACCTTCCCTCGAGCCGAGTACCTGTGTTTATTTTTCAAGCTTTGTTTTTCATTTATTTCGTTGGATGAAAACAGAGCACAAAAAATACGTTTCAAACGCAATAAAAATATATTTTATCGTCTGTTCTTTAACGTTTTTGTAACGGAGATTACGATGGCATTTAGCTTATTTTGAAATATCTTTTAAGCTTTTAGATCAGTAAATATTATGTGACAAAATATGTTTTGTTCTTAAAATAGTTATTTATGATATTAGTAACGTGTAAATGAATACATATTTTTAGTATCACTTGATTTATAATTATACATATTATATGGGTTTTAGGTCAGTGGCAAGGAAAATATTTAATTGTATAGGTTTCCAATTATTGCAATACTAGATTAAAATATGATGAATCTGGCGTAAAGTGAAAGTAATTACTAATTTTTATTATACAACAAAAATAGGATTTTATAAATATATATTTGTACATATTTACAAACATAGCACACATAGTAGTTGTTATCAAAAGTGTAATAGTACAATAGCCACCAGGTAGATAAGACTGCTACAATTGTGATTGTGACTAGACGTAGCACTTTGCCGCACGTAGCACGTGGCGTAGCATCACATTCTACGATAGCTACGTTGACACCACAAACCAATTGAAATACAGATTTTCAATTTCCAAATTCCAATTCAAAGAGACCTAGCGGGCCATGTCACGTATCGATACAGTATACATATACTTTAGCTATTATTTAACAGAATACAATTGCTATATACGGTATTCGTATATGTCGAATACTCGCGTCGAACCAGAAATTCCATTAAAGCGTTATTTACACAGCTCTCTGCTCTACGTGAGCTGTCGGTCGATTTTCGTATAATTTTACTAAGGAAATAGTTTTTTGGGGTTCCGTTTGTAGAGTTTTTTTTTCAAATGTATTGATATTTAAAATATATATATAAGATTAATAAAAGAACTGTAAAAGTTTCATTACAATTCCTATAATATAAATAAAATTCGAGTAGTGGTTTTTCGATCTTTTACACTTTTTTGTTCTTTAACAACATTTAAGTAGTTGTTGATATAATTCTATATGAAATAAATATAGATTTAAATATTTTAATCACAACTAACGGCTTTAAATTTAATATAGTAAAAAGTTGTTTTATGTAAAACATTAATAAAGTACAGGAAATTATTAGTAGTATTAATTTTTCTAATGAAAAAATAGATAGTATATTTTATATGTAAGTAAAATAAATTTGCAGGAACGATGTTAAAATCCTTAAAAACCAATTTATTAAACCAGGGTTTAAAAAATATCATGTCGAAAACGTGGAAGGTGGTACACGTATAATTTATTCTTAGAAAGTAATTTTTCTATTTAAACTTTCGTTTCGTGATAACAATTGCATATGATATTATAATATTATCTTGTATTCAAACGACTAATTTCAAACTCATTTGGAGCCCTTCGTGAGCTTGAAGTGTGGCGGAATAACAGCGGAAACTCTGAACTATTAGAGAGTATTCGTTATATTTTTGTCAATTCTCTGAATATTCTTAGTACATGTATAATATTTACCAGTTCTTTGCAACTTTGTTTTGCACATTAAGTTGCATTGCATTACAAAATAATAAGAATATAACAGAGTTGTTATAATAATCAATAAAATGTTCATATTCTAAGACATCAAAAGTCTAATTCATACGATTGTATAAAAACAATGGTTAAATTTAACATTGCATATCTATTTATTATATAAACAGTCTTGTATATTAAAGGATATGAATTAAAAAAACTGTTTCAAATTATTAATTAACATACAATGACGAAGCCAATAATGAAATAGCTGTAAAGTATTTTCATTATTGTGCAAGCAACAGTGAAAGTTCAATCAACGTCGCTCAATGTTTCAGATCAAACTATTCGCAATCACTAAACTCGATTAAAACTACAAGCATTTGTAAAAGACGTGCTGGATACCTAATACTACGATAGGAGAGTTCATTTTAACCTAAAACCGGTTATCAACACTGTGACAGACGTACTATTTCTCAATACTGGAACGATTGTAAATGGAATAGATGGATAAGCCGAATGTTCTTCGCCAAAACCGCACTGGAATATGCTTTAGACAAGGCCTATTTAAGCAGGTCTATATAACGTTCGGGATTCGGTCTATATGCGGTTTGTCGTGAAATCCAACTGTCAATTCATATCCAGGAATTAATACTTGGTTTGTTATTCGATTAACGTATAAATTGATAATAGATTTTGGATTATTCGTAGATGTAGGTGATACAATAATAATATTTAACTAATAATTCCAGAGAAGGAAAATTTCTCCAAAAATTAGCAATAATTAAAATAATTAACATTCTTATGAAATCGTCGAATTTCTAAGAATTAAAATTACCAAACTGATGGTAAGAATTAAATATAAATTTTAGTAATATAAGATCTTCGGAATTTTTATTCAAAAGACCAGTAAAAGTATACGATTTTATTTATTGCTTTCCCTAGAAAACCACGCCATTTTTACATTGCTTAACCTTCATATATTTTAGTCAACGAAAGATACCTTTCAGTAGAATAACAGTTAAGAGAATTTACATTTACAAATTACAAAGTTACAAAGTGTTTTAGATAATTGTTTTTGTAATTGTAATTTATCAATAAAGATGTCTGATAAATTATGACTGTGCAATGTGGACGAGCACAAACATTAACAGTCCAAATTACAAGCGTCGAAAAATAGCATTCACCGCTGACAGAGAATAATTGCCACCAGAGTGGCCTGCAGTTAATTCCACTTATTTGTGTTTCAAACCGCTTTTCTCTATATCGTACATTTTCTATATATTTTATAACATTGTATTTTAGTTTGATGCACTTTCTCATTCTAATTATTAATACTAAAACTTCAACTCTAATTTGCTTCAGAAATGTTTACTATGTCAAACTATTACAAACTATTAAAACTATAGACACAAGTTTTTTAGGCACTTTCATAATAATATATAAGTGGTCTTTAGAACATAAAAACACAACGTTGAACTTGTGTTAGGAAAACAGTAACACAGTTAATTAAGAACATTAATTCTAATACTAAGAACGGAAAGCATAAATCTTCAAAAGTATTCAATTAACTGAGATAACCTTTGTAGTCAAAAGAATATTTAAGGAGGAAAAGTTACAAAGAAAATGGCGTCAACGACTAATGAAAACAATTTTATGCAAAACTACGTAAATCGATACTCCTTTAATAGACTCTAAAATGTACCCATTTTTTAAAAAAGGAAAAATGCTCACTTTGAAATGTTAAACTAAAGAATGGACTGTTTGTTTTTTAAAAGATTGTTTAAAATTGTATAATTTATCTATTTCCTGCTATTATTATTTATATTCTATCTTTAGATATGTACAACAAAAAACAATTAATTCTAGCGTCCGGAAGATTATTCATTAGAAATATCTAATCTGATAACTTATTTATACGGGGAAAATAAAAAAGTACCTTTTAAATATTCACGTGGCAATAAGAACCTTGAATTTTTTAATCTTGATAGTTTAAAATCGTAAATTTATTTAAAACCCGAATTTATGTAGTCTAATTTATGTATTCTAGAATTTTTTTTTAAATGCAAAATATTGATTTGCAATATATCATTAACATTAATTAATATTAAACATGGCTAAAAATCAATTATCAATAATTTAAATTTAATAAGCAAGCAAAAATTTATAAGACAAGAATTAATAGAAATTCTTATTATGGGAAGATTTAAATTTTTTATAAATCTTCATAAAAGCATGTATTCATATTTATTACATTTATACTCATATAAATCTAATATTTCCTTTCTAATATTATTATAAGTAACATTCTCTGATCTTGTTTAAGCATTGAATAAGCGAGCAGTTATCGAGCGGAACTTCGCTCGTACCGATGAATGGCATTCAAATTCTTAAATGTAATTCTTCGGTTTTCCGCCGAACCAAGCCTCGAATGCAAATAGTAATAATTTTATTTGCTTGGCTTACATAAATTATCTTTATCTATGCGCATTTCTTGTGAATTGAATTGAATAAGTTTTACCGAGTTGTTGCTGATCTAAAATGTTTAAAAGAAATCATAAATGTTTTCAAATCTAACCGTTGAAAATATGTCACATATTTCGTGAATGTTGTAATAATGTAAGTGGAATTAACAAAGAAAAATATTACTACAACAAAATATATTGCACTCAGGCACAATAGCATGCGATTGACAAAACCCAATTGATTGTAGAACGCCGGTTTAAGTTTGTATAAATCTCTCAGGATATATGTAATGTATCACGCAATAAACGTTATTTCCCGAAATTTGCAGCTTAAAAATAAAGAAAGTCAAAGCCGATGTGTCGAGATCCTAGTGATAAATACCTTGGGTGGTGAGCATCCCTAATTCTTGCGTAAACATTCTCTTGACAAATCGGAACGATTTCGTTTTGTTACATTTGTCACCGTACCTTTCCTTATATGGTTTTCTATATCCTTTTTTGCAAACTCAGAGTGATATATGTTGGGTCTGATTGCGTAAAAGTAGAACGTAATTTTTTATAGTCAATAAAAGTGTCAGCATTGAGTCTATATAATACGTATGTGTGTTACACTTACAACATGATAATTCGAAAACATAATTTAGTTTTTAATCATAGCGATAGCGCAATTTAATACAATATTCCATTACAACAGAAGCAGTTGACAGCACTAGCTAGAGTGAATTTATAGCGTGGTTACGGATGGAAATAACTTAGACCTAAAGAGAATCTGGAATTGTGACGAGTGTGAGTTTACAAATAGAAAGTGAATAATGTGCGTTATTTGATTAAACTGTATTCAAACTACTAGTATTTTTAAACGAAAGATTTAATTCACTGCAATATACAGTATAATAAATTGTATAAACTCACAAATAATATTTTGAAGATTTTTATTATTCTGAATGCTATTAACAAGGCAAATTTTTCCTTATGCTTTTGAAATAGTATCTTATAAATCTCAGTTAATGTTTGCATTTCCGGGGAATGTCCTGTGTCCCCTTTCTGAGATGATGTGATAAAATATACAGACATAAATTATCACAAAGAATCAAACCCGATTACTCAGAGGTTGAGTTACGACCATATAAATTATGAGAGATATAAATTTCGGACACAAACAGTAACGAAATTGGGAATTCTTTTTAAAATAAATTTTGAATAAGTTCGTTTTACAAATATTTTCGAATCAAATTATTTTTATAAGAAATAGCATGAATGATTACAAATGGAATCAAAATTCGTTTGACCATCAGACAGTATTATAGACATATTTTTAAGTTTCAATTGTGACGAAAAGAAATTGTGCAAAAACTTAATTACTAATACTTTGTTTTACGAAAACAATTAAAACTTTAAGTATCTATTTTGTTAAACGATTTAACTTCAAGTTTTCACTTGAGCTAACCGCGCTAAGTTATAAAAAGAAGCAAAAAAATTAATTCTGTTTTTCAATTACTTTTGCCTCTCCAGCATTAAAAACGCTTTCTTTCAAAAGATCCTTCGGCAATTTCCCTTCGAGAGCGATGTTTACGGACTCAAACAGGATAACCTTACCATTATAAGAAGAGCTGGGATTGTTTTGTGTTACGTAATCTGGTAAACGAATACGACGAATTTTAGAGGTCAAATTTAAATGGCCAAGTTGTCATGCCTTGGGCGGGTTTATGACGGAATCTAATATTCCATTATAAAGGAAACGCGCTACATCAAGGACCATAATAGAGTGTTTGACTCTCAAGTTTAATACGAGTATTATGCTTTTGGTAGCCAATTATTTACTTATGCCTACTGAACTGTGGGTTTCGGATTGCTATCTTAATTGAATCGCAATTAAATGAGAGCATTTAGACATATTTAATTATATATTTATTTAGGTTAGATTTATTTAAAACAAATAGATATATATTTTCCAAAAAATATTACAGCTTTATATTGTAAATACATTTTGATATAAATATTTTTGTAATAATCCTTACTTGTTTTGTTGATTCCTCTTGTCACAATTTCGGAAAAGTTGGAAAAGGTTTTTGACAAGAATTCTTTTGCAGGCTCGGACAAGTGTAATTTCGACAAACATGAATACCGAACAAACTACCGAAGTTGTATGTAAAACCTTCTAAGTTTAATAAAACAAACTAGTATGTAGATTTAAATAACATAATATATAGTATATTTATATATTTTATATAATTTGGTTGATATTTTAACCTTCAAAAATTCAAATACGATATATATTTTTTTTGTATTTAAACTTTCGTTGATGATTATTATATATAATTGTCCGGCTTTACTCAAGTTCATGAATATGGGCCCCGAAAGTATTTGAAATTAATCAGGCAAATTCTGATAGTAATTACGTGAGTGACCTTTTAATTAAATACTAAAATATTAATAATATTTTGTTACTTAATTAATATGTTAAAGTTGACACACTTTAGACCTAACAATGTGCAGTTCAACAAATGTTCAAAATTGAGATGCTGCGGTGGACCAACGGGTAATCTTAAACTTTATAATGGATTTTGTCTTCTGGTTTTGGGACCCTTCCCATGTAATGGACCAAATTCGGGAAATTTATCACACACCCTTTTAATCTTTGTTTCGATTTTAAGTTAAATATTATGTTAAAATTTAACATACTAGTGACTTAATGTTCTAGTCAAACTAATTTCTGTTGTGATACAAGAACTGTTGACAAAGTAATGATTTTATATTCATATTTTTGTCTTTAAAAAGGATGTTAATAATAAAAATTACTTTAAATATAAGGTTTTCTAAGTTTTACACGAGTACTAAACATTACAATAAAACTATTTTACGGATATAAGTCGAATTTATTTTTTCATTTTTAATTTAAGCCCGACGTTTCGACCGACACCATCATTTCGTCTTACCGCGAACACGTTTGTTGCAAAGCACTTGAAACTGGGTTAAAATTAAAAAAAGTAAAAATAAACGCGAATTATATCTGTAAAATAGTTTTATTGAAATTACTTTAAATAATTGACGAATAATTTTATTTTTAATTTATTCTAAAAATTAATTTCATCTCGTATTACTGGAACCTATTTAAACTCAATCGATTTGCTTCCAATCTCTTAATAAGGGTCTAATAATTAGAAGATAATCCTACTTGTAATTAACTAATAATAACATAAATGAAATACGTTTAATTCAATTTTGTTTTTTTTTATTTCACGAAATTCATTTTATAATATGCTACTAGCTTTTATAAGCGGTTCTATCTGAGGAGGGATGTTTTTTTAATTTTTTATGACCCTACCTAAGAAAGAGTATTAGTAATACTAGATAGCCTTCCTTATAAAGCTGCCTCTCATAATCAAAATTTTCCAAATTCAACCAGTAGCTTCAAAAATACGCGCGTTTAAACAAACTTTTCCTCTTTATAATATTAGTATGTATTTATAATAATATTACAAAGCGGAAAAACAGTTTGAATTAAAACAAACAATTACAAAAGTACACAGTTAGGAAGAAAATTAAAACAAATTGCATTTAACAGACTTACAATAATGGCGGTAAACCTGACTGAGATAAACTTTGTTTTTATAATTACTTAGTAGTGCAGTCCTAGCACCGCAGCGCATTAATCAAGTAAGGTCTCTTTGTCTTGGAATAAGAACTTCATAACCAAATAAATTTAAGAAAGACTGCTTGTACATAATAGCTTTAAAATGTTCTGTTTAATAACTTTACAGCAGTTATATATATTTATTTGTTGTTGATAATATTTATATATTTTTATTTATTTATTGTTGATAAAATTGATAAATGTATTTCCAACAATTTTAAATATACAAAAAAAATATGAGATTTAAATTAAGATTCTTAAAAAAAATCACAAAATATCATGTAAAAATTTATTATAAACTGTGATACTAAAAACATCATTAATTTTCAAGGCGTGTCAAGTTAACATTCTTATCAAAGTTATGAAAGGCAATCCATTCTAATCAGGTTATTTTAGATAAATGGCAAGAGTTGTTGCTCATTAATCACCAGCTGTTCGTAATAAATATAAAATGCCGCTTTTGCAATTTCATACTTTACAACGTCTCCTCGCAAAATGTTTCTTGTTAATTATATTATACATTTCTTTTCAATGACTCGCTTCCTATCCATCGGCTTGGAACGGGTCAATTTTAGTCTTTCGAAAAAATCAAAAGAACCGTTGTGTTTTAAAGTTGATATTTAACACTGATATGGATATAACTATCCGGCTGTAGTCACGAAAATAGTATCGAAATTTGCGAAATCACGGCGTGAACTGTGATATGTTTATGAAATTCCGGCAGGCTCAGAGCTCATGAATAAGGACCCCGAATGGGTTCTTAACTAGTCGGATGAATCCCAGTGGTATTCATGTAAGTATAGCCAGAAAATAATATAATAATAGTAATCTATTTAAAATTTGACATACTCTTAAAACAAATATATAATTTACATGTATTTTGGTAAAACATATTTATTTGATAAAATATGCATCATTTATGTTTAAGTATATTTTAGGTATGGATTTATTTATTTTAACTTTGATATTTCTATTAAATTGTTGGCCTAAACAATACAATATTTGAATTGAATTTTGAGATTATATACATATATTTACATAAAAACCTGACTCGCATTGTTTTTCCTGAATTTCAGCTTCGTTTAAGCATATTTTATCATGCATATTCAAGTGACACTTGTGCCAAACTAAATTCCACATGTGACTAGAAAGGAGACCTCGCCATTTAAAAACCAGTCAGGCTTATATTATTTATTAATTATCAAATACAATTTGCTATTTAAATTTGAGATTCAAAGAAAGCTCTTTAATTTATAATGTAAATCAAATATATATGCATAATCAAAAATACCGTATTCATACAATATAGATTATTCATTATATGAATAAGGTTTTAAAGAGTCTATGTAAAATGAATGACACGATTATGACCTGATTATGACCTTGTGACGAAGCGTACCTCGTAAACAGATGCTTAAAATTTTAAGTAACATTCACAACAGAATATGTGCCGTGAATTTTGTTAAGCAGTGTCAGTTTTGTTTTTAATGAGATATATTTTATTTTAGGTGTCTCTATATCTCTTTAAATTACTGTACTTGTTTCTTCTTAAATATATTATATAAATATTATGAAGCGACTGTTTTCTCTTTATTTTCAAGGAATTTTTAAGTAATAAAAATGTTTCAAACAGTTAAAAAACATCTGATTAAAAAATAAATTCTAGCACAAAATTAATAATTTCTAAAGCATTTTCGTAACATCCGAAAAAGGATTATTATGATATAAGCTTGAACTAAAATAAGAGTTAAAAAAAATAGTTATACTAAAGCCTTGACATTACAAATATACAAATATACAATAATATCATAATAATATAAGTTGAAATTCGTAAAAGAACCAATTAAGTTAATTGCAACTTCTAACATCCAGCTCTGTAATGTAATATGGGTCAGAGAGAATCAACAAGGCTGCTGAGACATCCATAACTGCACAGATAGAATCCACATTCGCAAATGAACGTACCCTTATGTGATTGCAAATTCGAAGCTTCGATATCGTTTGTCATGACCAAACCGTCTAATTGACATTTGCATAATGCTAAATACGAATACCTTTTTTATTTGATTGCAAACCTTTTAGTGGATGTCTGTGGACGTTTTAAATATTTGATTATTGTCCATACTTTTTTTACTGTACCTGTACTGAATACGAATGTTGATTCAGCTAAATCGAAAAATTGTTTTTACTGTTAATAAGAACATTTAGTAAATCTTTATTGAGACCATTTTTATATTTAATGATCACTTAATACACGAAAATTCAAAAAGAATTATTCATGTATCGTTTATTTTAAGAAAATTTCATTTTTATTATATTAAATGTATTCATTGTTTTAAACTTTAATAAATTTCAGCTTTGAAATAGATTAACATTGAACGTTCGAGAATTCAAAAGTTCGTTGCACTGTCTGTCGATACTCACAATGTCATAGACTATTCTTAAATAAACAAGTGGAGGAATCGATTTCACTTTTCATTATATTAATTTGTTGTTTTTATTATATTTGTTTGTTTTTATCGTAAATGAGTGTACAGATTGAAATATAATTGAAGATAAATTTACTTAATTAAACAAATAAAAATAGTTTTATAATTTATGAAAATAACAAAGAAATAAGTAGATAAAGTAGTATTAGTAGGTTCTATAAAGAAAGTAAGTGTCAAGTTCTTATAACATTGCATCTTCCAGCATTTTGTCTGTTATAATGCAGCATTTCTCCTATAATATTTTCGATATAAATATTTATGACAAGGTGCATACACGATCATGAAAGCAGGATACTCATGAACTTGTAACCGAAGCATCGTCTTCGCTACATTTTTCAAACATTAGGTATATCGGGTGTAAGCACTTTGCCCATCCGCCTTTGAGTGTATATCTTGAATATATTTAAATATTGTAAGAGTTAATATAAACTACTTGTAATATTTTTCATATATATATTTTAATATTTAATTTTTTTATTATTTTTCTGATATTTACAATCTAGTGGTCTTCAAATCTATAGTAACTATGTACTTATCAGGTAAGTGTGCTACACCTTAGGCTAAAACTCATGAACAGAACATTAACATTAGGCGGGCTGTAGTCAACCGCTTACCATTTCTGGTTAAAAAAAGACCCACCATAGACTTGTCATCCGTACTTTTTTTAATAAAAAGAATTGTTTGTTAAGTTTTCATTTTTGATTGGATTTATAAAAAATATGCATTTTATTATTAATAAGAGATTGTTAGTAGAAGATTTAAGTAGAAGCTTTAATATGTTAGTGAGTCTTTTTGCAAAATTGAGTCACATTTAACTTTTTTTCCTGGCATAAATTTTCTTTTAATTATTGTATATTTTATTATTTTATTATTACTGATATTAAAAAAATCTAAATTGCATCAAAAAACAAATGATATTCTTTAATTTTATGATTTAAAATACATACTTATAAATATTTTAGAATAGAAATATAATTATAAATGAAATACAAAAACTTGAATGTAATTAAAAGTTATAAAAGTTTCAAATTTTAGCAACTTTGTATCGAAAGGATACTTTCAAAGTTATTTGTCAGATTTCTTTAACCGATTTTTAATTTATTTGTTGTGTGAAAATAAGTAATAAATATATTTTTTAGTATAAAATTTATTGTCATAAATGAACATTTTTATTATACTTTGTCTATTTTCATATACAAATAAATAAGTTATTATTAAATTTATTACATTTTTAAAGCTAAAATATGAACTTAATAAGCATAGATCGAAAACATTTATACAAGTTAAATAAAATGATTTTATACGTAAAATATTTAAACATTGCAGATTAACTCAGATAAAAGGTTGGTGATTATGGCGAAGTTATTGTTCTAGTCGAAAATTTTCATTTCATTTATATCCAAATAGGCTCCCACAAATTACAGTGGATTTTGTCTTATGGCTCTTTGTTAAATTGCCTACGTCCACTTACGAAATTAAAGAAAAAATGGACCTCAGATATTTCAACATTTTCTAACCTCACTTATTAGTTAATTGAACATTGATAGTAGCTGTATATTATTAAAAAAAGTTATTATTAATGTATATTATCAAACCAAAACAATTGTACAATATAATAAAATGGATCCATTTTCTCTAAAATATTTAAGTTCTGACGTATTACGAACCAAATTTCGGTGATGAATTTAATCTTCATATGTAACAATTTTGTATAAATCTTCAATGTTTAAAGAATTTCATTTCATTTTCTACAATAATTTTATCTGCATTTCACGTAAAATATACCACAGAAGTAATATAATAAACCTATTAATATTAATGTTTCCACATACTGTGCTTTGAAAGCATGTAAATTAGATGGAGACTGGGAATTTTCACTACTTCTGCGTTAGTTAAAATCATCGTTTGTGATGCAAAATTGAGTACATAGAGCTCAATGATGGTTTCTAGTAATTACCTAGCCTGTAAAGGACAAAGGTTGATTTACATTTTTATTTCCCCAGTTAGATAACCCGCAGTTGAGTATCAGTTTCAAAAATATTAATTTATATGGGGAAGTTTTCCAAACTAAAAATGATAGTAAATCATGTACTGAGACATTCATGGCAATAAAATCTCGAGCATCCTGTGTATAATAATCTTTCATAAAATATAATTCAAATTTAATTATGGAACAGCTAAACTTCATGTTTATGAAACAAATAACTAGATACACCGAATATTTGTATACATTTCATGTTACCGAAACTATGCAAAAGTTATGGCTATTAAATTTCCTCCCTGTTAAGCATAAAAGAGGTCTTATTTCCCTAATACATCGGTTCGAACATAACGGTCGCCTATAATATTAGAAGACTTCGTATTTACGTTCTCGATCAAACGTATGTTAACATTTACTAACAATAATAATTTTTATGAGCCAATAGGACGTTTTTAGTGTCTTCTGAGTGATGGAACCCTCTGGTATAAGTTAATTTATTGAATACTAGTTGCTACTTGCGGTTCTATACATGACCGATTTTATGAACTAGATAATTCTAGGTAGCCTATAGCCTTCCTTATGAAACTGCCTATCATAATCAGAAATAATTTTTCCAGTCCATCCAGCAATTTTAAAGATTATCGTTAAAACGAACAAACTTTTCCATTTTATTAAATTAATATAGATTAACAAGATTTATCAAACGTTGAAGTATTGCTAACAATTTATTACCTGTGTATAAGTTTCTTATAATTTTATAATTATAAGCAACTTATATATAGGTAATAAAGGTTGATATATAACATTATATCGAGTGTAGGATGAAACAAAATGTAAAATTTTAAAATATCTCCTATATATTGAACTTGAAGGTATCAATTTTACTTGAGAAATTAAAAAAAAGTACTGACTGTTAAGCTAGATCTTCCCTAAGCAATATTTTATACAAACCTTTTCAAAAAGAACAATACAAGTCATGGCCATATAATTTTGTATGGATAATATTTTTAAGAAATAAATATTTTATTAAATTTTAATTAACTTTAACAAACTTCTAAGAACCAATTTACATAAATATTTGTCGAAGATAATTAAGATACATAATAACTAAGCCCAATAAAGAACGTTCTTTAGTGAATAAATAATATGATTGGCTTAAAACGTAACAGCGTCTAGGTTTCTCATATTTTCGTAATTTAAACGATGCCCCGAGGTAACGCGTATTCGGGGTATTATATAATGAAGAACTTAATAACCGTAGACAATTTGAACAACCAATAGTATATAAAATATTTAGGAAATTAAAATAAACATTTTAATATTCCTATTATATCTAATAAAGCTTTAAATAAGAAAAAAATTACGGAAAAAATTTAAGTTGTCTTTAAAAAAAAAGTGAAGGGAAGACGTCAATTAAAATACCTATTTGCACTATCAAAATAATGTCATAAATATGTTAATGAGTATGCTTAAATGAAAATTGGAAAATTATTCAAACAATAATCAGTAATTCTTCACCCCTTCTGACCTACCAACTGTCCTTCTTAATTCTTTACTCACTTCCTATTTCTCAAGATTCCTACTGTATTTACAATCGAACAAATTTTCCATTAACATTTTCCCAATGGAAAATGGCCAATGACGTTATTGGGTATATTGTAGCTATCATCAGATACAATTTCAACTTATTTTCTGCTTTCTTATACAAAACAGATATATATCTTACTAACACTCTCTGTTCACTCTTTCCACTATACGAGTAGAGGATACTCGCTCTAACAGTCTCATGCGACAAAACGTAATCGTATCCGTAGCCAGCATGTCGTAATAGGATTGTCGCAATGCGAAACGAGCAGACACGTACAGATATTAAAATGTAAGTTTAAATTATTTACAATTTTGAAGTATCAATTAGATGAAGCATTGAAGCATTTTGTTTTTAAATTGTAAATCAGATTCTAAGTTTAAAATTTAAAAGGTTGTCTCAACTTCAATCAAGAATATATTACAAATTAATTTGATTTCTTTATTTTAAGATAAAAAATATACCAACATTAATATATAAAACAATTATATAGCTGTTTGGATATCATTTTACAGATATATTATAATGTCTAAAGGCATATAATAACCTATCTTATTACGCTATTCATCGTTAACTAAACAATCTTCCGATAGCAACAACGGCGGGTGGTGATACCGATCTTAATTACACCATACTATTAACCAAATGAAGCTTGTAATGTTCACCACCATCCCACCTACCCTTATCCACTTAATTTAGATACAAATATGTTTTCATCTCCATTATCTATCTCTTTCATTCCTATACGTAATTAATCTTCACTCCCTTTTTAAATTTTAACTTGTATTTAGTAGTCTAATTAGGAACTAAATATAAAATAAAAATAGTTTGCTTTATAATGTTTTCTTACATTTTACAAAAACAAACTCCAGCGAGCAAAAATTTTAGATTTACACTTTTATTTGATATGACAGCAGGAAAATATATTGCATAGAAAATAAAACAATTGAACATGCTGTATTTAATTTTTTTTTTCTAAGATTTACACGAGTACTACACATTTCAATAAAACTATTTTACGGATATAACTGGCGTTTATTATTACATTTTTAAATTTAACCCGACGTTTCGAAACGCAGCAAACGTGTTCGCGGTAAGACGAGATGATGGTGTCTGACAGACATCACCATTTAAAAATATAATAATAAACGCGAGTTATATCTTTAAAATAGTTTTATTGAAATGCTGTATTTAAACTTATTAGAAAACGACATCCCACAGCAAATAGTTACGTGATCATAAATTCTGAGTAATATCCAGAGCGTATTGACGACTTTTCGGTTAAACCCTTCGCATCGGCTTAGTGCCAAGCCAACGACAATGTAGTTTATGACAGTGGCAGATGGCGCTAGTGGTCAGTAGGCGAGTGGAATTTAGAATCGCTGCGAATACTTTCTAGATAATATCCAGAGCTGCACTTATGAAATATGATATTAAATAAAAAAAAGACTGCAGAAAATATGGCAAGTTTTTATTAACTAAACTTATAAATCAGAGTGTTTGTTGGTTTTGTACATTTTTCGCGAATATTTCAACGGATTTATATGGTATTTTATCCATTTATTTTAAAAGCATAACATATGTCTGTAGCATTTTAGGCACTCTTTCAAATGTTTAATGTACACAAACCTATGACCGTTACATTATATACTCATGTATATGTAAGGAAAATTTTAAAATACGTTTAATATACTTACGTGTATAAAGCGGTAGGGAACATAGCCAGCCCACTTAGAAATCAACGAAGCATATATTTTTTTATATACTAATAACATCTGTTCTGTTTTTTAATTAAAACGTTTCAGTATTATTCCTGCCATCAAAAAATGCTAACTGTCAAACTCAATGTTAACCACACTTTGCATAGGTCTGTGACAATTGAAATCGCGACCTCATTTAACTTTTATGTCCTTAATTTGCACCGATTACCCAAGAATGGACAAAAAAGTAACGCTTCCTACGCTTTTGTTGGCAGTTCCACTGAATTTGAGGACCGTTGCTGTTTCCAGCCGTCCCAGTTGGGTTTTAATTTACGATGAAACTTCGTGGCTACGTCCTGTACTATTTACTTATTCTGTATTGTGTTGTTTTGGAACGTTTCAATAACGTTTTGTGATGGAGGCTCAGTAGTATTAATTTTGCTGCAAACATATTCGGTTCACAAAATACGTACTAAATAACAATTCTGAGTGAAATGACCCTTTTAATTATTGATGTGATTCAATTTTATATCCTAGATCTATGATTTATATAATAATATTTCAAATTTATATATTATATTTGAAAATATTCAACTTCTAAAGCAAGTTGTCAAAACTCTGACATCGTCAATGCTTATCACTAAGTCAAAATACATAAGACGAATGGCTCATTTATGTTAAATATTATTTTATCTTACAAGTATTCTCTCCATAAGTATATTACTGTAATATAATTTTTGGCAAGTGACTTTGCCAGAAAGTAGGATCTAGTGTGTTGCGGTACTCGGCATAACATTGGCAATTTCGTATGGATAAGAACCAACTCTGGGCTACAGCGAATGCAAGATTTATGAGTTCCTAGATGTTCATACGAGTGACTACAGTAAACTGATCACGTATTGTTTTTGTAAATTTTTAGTGTGTTGTATTTGTTCACTAGAATGTATCTTATGTCTAGAATTTGTGACAGATGAGTTATACTAAAATATGAATCCAGCTCCAGCTCTTTATTTTTAAATATATTTCAACATCAGCATAATTAACAAGAAAAACTGACTTCTAGCTTATTTTAAAAATAAAATCGTAACTATACTGACTTGAATTCATATAGTATACTATGTAATATGTTTTTTTACTTAGTCAATAAAAAACAAGCTATTATATTATTATTTCAACACAACAACATGTTGATTCAAGTGGCACCTCGGTAGCATTGAGTGATGCGGGTTTTATTGATTTATTTCTATCTCCCAACACGTCTACTAGTTTAATGTCAGCCATTTGAAACCGGAGAAGCGATTGTCGTAAATTATATATTGCATTACCGCTTATTGGTGTAGTTTATTTTACTGAAATTGTTTTATTTACCACACGGTATTTGCTGAGCAATTTCATTTCGCGTGCAACTTCACTTACTTAAATTGATATATCCTTCAATACAGAATAAACTATTATAATTATAAAGAAAATAATATAGACCCAGAACTTATTATCGTACAAAGGTTATAAAGCTCTAACATAATCTTGGATTAAAGTTTCTCGTGAGTAACTCACATGCCTCCAACGTATTACTCTAAATTTCTCATGTGCAGCACCACAAATTGTGAAAAATTGTTGTTTCTGACACAGGTCTCTCTTAAACCTAAGAACAAACAGTCTAAGTTAGATAATAAATCTTGTTAGTGTATTATAGTCGAAGTAAAAGGAGTTTTAAGAGGAATTTATTACGAAAACTTAGCGTCTTTTTATCCACTTATAAAGAGTAATGCATATTTATTGCGTTTCGCATTTGGTGTTCTCTATTGTTAAGCTTATTTACCTTATAAGTTTTTATTTAACCTCACATTTATGTCTATTTTGGTCTGTCTACTTATTTTGAAAGTTATAAGTTCATTCGACACTCCTGAGCTGCCAATGTGAGAGTGATCGAATATTTCGTAACAACTTGATGAGAATGCAATGTAATGCTTAGGATAAACTGATGTGTGTGTATTATGAGAAATTTTTTAGGGATCTATTATATATTCTAAAAAACTCTTTTCTTTTAATATAGATATTGTTTAAACCTTTAAATCCAACAAATTCTTCTCGAGTTATAAGCTCACAAACGATACATTTTTTTGCAAAAATGTCCAACACAGGAGATGTAACAATATGTTACTGTAGTTAAATTAAAAAATTTTGTATGTGAGATATGTGATATGATTCATGTATAATTAAACGACTTTATTCATGTAATTATTAGTTTAGAGTTTGCCAAACTGGTTTGTAATCCATTCGGGGTCCTTATTCATGAGCTCTGAGTAACTAAGCGATGAACACACCGCGATTCCGCCGCAAGAACAGCCGGCTAATTATATATATATATATATATTATTCTTTTTATTATATTAAATTTTTAATATCTCATCTTAAGGTATAGAAAGTCAACGACAAATTAAGTGATTCCCCGACGTCAACACTTCACAAAGCGGTTTTCGCTAATAGCGAACATTCCAGAATCTCGTGTCACAGCATCCCTAGAGAGATCTCAAAACGGGGGAACGTCGATTCAAGCATAAATTTGTTCGACTAATCGGAAAATTGTAGGTTTTGAAGTGACGTTACGATTACTGGCTTGAATTATTCATTTGAATGCTAATTTGGTACTTTAAAGAAGGAGAAGGAGCTTAACATTATTAGTATATATATATATATATATATATATATATATATATATATATATATATATATATATAAAATTATTGTTACAAAATTTTGATCCTTTCGTTTGTTTCATAATCTATTCTATTAATTGACTATTAATTGATTTTCAAATACGTAAAGATTATTTATACGACCCTCTAATTATTTATCCTAATTTGTATAACAGTGAAAAGGGCCATATTTGTGTTTGTGTTTCGGGCTTAAATTAACTATTGGATGTGCCTTTAGACCCGGTGCCCGTGTAAAATACTTTAATATTTTCAAACAGTTAAGTATCTGAAACTATTTTTTAATATTTTGTTTCCTTATATTTTATATTTTTTAAAATGACGCTAGGCTTATACTAATTGTTATTGTGATATTATTAAACACATGTTATATGTATTATATAGCATAAATATATACGTATCATGTTATATTCAAAGTTTCAGCCAGATATTTAGGGATAAATTTTAGTACAGCACTCAGAATCGTTCATGGTCTATCGCTTGTAAAAAGCATCCAATACATTTTGATTTTCCTGTATCAGAGCCAATGCAAATAATGTATGCTATTTAATACCAGTCAGTCGTGAAGCTACATGTAGAACGGTAGGCGTCGAAAAAGTAAAAAACAGAATCGATTTTATGTGATATGACGTGAAAGGCAAGTGAACGTGACAACCGAACGACTGAAGTTAAAATTGCGATCTCCAAAATTTCTATACTCTATATATGAACTTATTCTATTGGTTGGTTTTCTACGATTCGATTATCAGTTTTGAAGTAACGTTTACTCTACGATACTTGAAAATATTAATTAATAATTCAAAATATTCAAATAAAATTTCATTTGCGTGTATGTTTTGTTCCAGATATAGTAAGGCTCCTTGAGACTTCAATGCTAGCTTTTTAGCTAGTTATAATGTACTATCTTTTCAAAGTTGAAATGAATAATTACGACCTGAATTGTAACTTTATTTTCAATTTTAGTGTTCTTAACTCCTCTTGGAAATTGAAATTCTTTACGAAATACTTTAACTAAAGCAATTTTTTTTTGGTTAAAAGTAATTAAATAAAGTTGTTTTATTTTCTTTTATATAATCTTCCAAATATATCAAAAGTAACAGTTTTTGAAATTTTTTATTTACATTCTAACAAATTCTCTGAGTGTCTCTCGTTTTGGTTATATCTATATATCCTGAAAATTTTACTAATTTACAAACAACTCAACTATTCAATTCTCAAACTTTCTGAATCATATCATGCATTTAAAAAAATTGCATTATTACATAACTAAATAAAATATTATTATTTTGGTAAGAGATATAAAGAGAGAAATATGCAATATATTATATTCTGAATTTTTTATATAGTGTTTATTGTAAGGACTTAACCAGTCACCATGCGTGTGGGTGACGTTTAGAAATACGCAACATATACAGTTACTATAATGTTTACTTTACAAGTATTTCTAAGGACCGCTATAGAAAAAAATCTATTCAAATGAATACAAAGATTTGTTTACAATAAAATAAAACCAATGAAATTATATGCGACAAGTAGTAAAGGAAAGGTCTACAGTAAATCATCATTAGGTATTTATCAACATTTTTCGTGCACCGAATATTACGCGTAACATAAATAACTTCAAAGAAATAAGCCGAAAGAAATCCGGCCGTGTAAACAGGACACTATGCGGAAGTAATGCTTATGAATTATTGTTCTGCGGATATTTTTAAGCACAGGCTTTAAAGGCTGTGTATAATATAGGTGTAGGTTTCAAAATTATCGTCTAAAATATATGACTTTTAATCTTCCATACAAAAGTTTCAACTTTTGTCCAGAAGATCAGTCTAATAATTTTCATTAGACAAGACTTAATTTCATACAAATTATGCTTCAAAGATCGATACTTTGTATGAAGTTGTTTGTTTGTCAATAAAGCAAAAAGTACTTAATGGACTTGTATGAAATATTGCACCCAGATAGACCGTGATTCGAAAAAGGAAATACTACCTTTACCCTGAAAAATACAAGGTTTCCATGAAAAAGCGATTATCTACCATTCGTCATCCGAGACTATGAAGGCACGTATCTGTTTTTCAGGTAATCAAAACCGGTGCCGGTTAGATTGAGCTGAAAAAAAATTTACAAAAATTACTAAACACAGGCAGGATTTGAACCTGCAACTTCTAGATGCGATCCCATTGATTTGCATATTGAACCTTCGTGATTGCATTAATGAAATTGACATTAATATTGGAATCCAGAATTGTATTTTATAATAACACTTCAGAAAAATAGACATAACTTAGGATTTTGTTCTCTTATATCTTATACTTGTTAAATAGCCCAAAAATATAAATTCACATTAGATATTGGGTCTGCGATAAATTTCAAGCAGCTTAGTGGGGCGATTCTACCAAATTGTACAATGACTTATATCGGAAAATACATTTGACCTATTTATCCCCTCCCATTTACGTGACCAGTTTGTAAGACCCTTAAATTTGCCCTTATCTGGATGTAAACTTTATAAGTGTTGTCGATGGGGTGGATCTGTTTATAATGGAGGTCTGCTGGTCAATGTTTAACAAGGAAGTTCTGGAAACATTTTTTACTTTAACTTTTTTTAATAATGTTACTTTATCTTTTTTAATTATTGTAATGCAGATTGATATTACAATATTTGATGTTTTATTTATTCTTTATGTTTGTTTACTTATTGAAACTTCATTGCTGGTGGATCTAAATATAATATTATGACTGAAATAAACTCTTGTAAAAAACACGGCTAAGCCAATATTATGATGATGGAACATAATATTTGTAACTGTATCGTAACATTCCAAATAATGGATTAGGTTCTCTGGTAAGCTAACACTATTATATATCACGGTGATGACCGAGGCTATAACCAGCACCTGCTGCTTTTACCTTTCATAATGGCCGTTAAGAAGCCATAAAACTTACCTGGAACAGAAAACAATATCAAATTTAGTGTCATTGACATTTAAGTTACAAAATAATGTTCAAGCCATTGAAAATAAACAAAAAACACAAGTTTAATATATTTAAAATAGGCTTACATAAAACAAATCAAGGTACAGTAAGAAATCATCAAGAATATTATTTCTTAAGCAATGTTAAAGTTATTATAGAATGTTAAAACTATGCGGTACGAGATGTAAAATATACTTTACAAATTCATAAGGTATAAAATGTTTTGAATATGATTCTAGTAAGCTGGATCTAGAAATGATCCAAGTTAAAAATCTATGAATAAGCAACCAGGCGATACATCACCATCGTAAGTTAGACCTTGTCGAAAGGCTCGTTCTTACAGAGATTATTTATAAATAATTAAACTAGACGGATATTGGGTGTTTTTAAGTCTTATATTTAATAACATTAATATATACAAATATTTTATATATGTGTGTGTGTTGATTAGTTAATGTATAGACAACTTCAGTTTTATTTAAAAATATGCACTTTTAAAATACGTTACAGTACAAACTAGCTTACTGTTGCATTATCAAAACCGACCAATACATAAAATAATGAAACCATTACATTTTTTTTTTGTATGGTGTTGTGAGATGTTTTTAATGGAAAATAGCGGCGGTGAACTACTGTTAAAAAATAAGCAGGATTGTCAACGTACTGATTACTAAATAAGATGTAAATTTATTTATTTATTTATATCTTTTCCACATTGAATCCATATCAGCTATCACTTGTGTACAAATTGAAGAGTGAAAAGGGCATATTTTGATAGAACACTAATAAAAATAAACAATTCTGGACACTCTCCAACTTAAAAGTTAAAGCTACGAGGTTTCCAAATGTGTCCTGGTTTGAGGAGTCACATAACAAAATCAGACTAGTATTTTTTTTTAATACTATTTCACAAACGTCAAAACATTGAATATTTTTTTACGAACAATGAAAGACATTGCATAAATTCGCCATGAATGTCTAAAGATTTTAATGAATATTGCAATTTGAGTTGCAAAAGGACCAGTTATAGCAAACAGTTCCCGTTCAAGAGTATGACGCAAGGGTATAAAAAGTTTATTAAGATACTCAGCCCACTTATACAAATTAGGTAGATCGTCCACTACAGAATTATTATTCAACAAGAACACAATAACAATAAAACATAGTAATAAAGATTTTACGAATAAGCATGATAAGGCAGAAGATTTTTTCAGACAGTGATGTTTCTTGTTTATTACTTATATTCCTTATGTAATATTTAAGTATTTATATATTGTATACCTTTTTAAAACATGTCTTACGATTGCTAATGTTTTGATATAAGTAACAATAATATGTTGACGAGTGCTTGATGACATTAATGATAGCTTTCTATTGAAGTTTCCCGGGTTCAATTCAAGGTTGTTATATTGAAGTAATTCAAAAATATGTTTTGTTATCTTATGTAGAAAACGTGTGGACTTTAAAATAAAAATCATATACGTATAATCCACCAACCAGCAATGTAGGATTTCAGCAGAAGGACATGTGTAGATTTCTTATTTGTTTTGTATAAATTATATACGTATAAAAAACATATTTTATCATAAAATTAACATTCTGAAAGTCTGTTGTAAAGTTACATTTTCGTTATATATGTACCGCTAATTTGCTTTGCAAAGTACTTGAAAACTCCCTCTGGATTTACTAAAAGCTTACAAAAGGGAACATTACACCTGAGCTAGATTTAAAGCGAGCTAACTAAAGTGACATATCATATTTTAAATTATTCTTTTAGCATATGAGCTTTTAAAACTTTAAAACTAATATAAGTATATAGAGAAAAATTTAGAAATTATCAGATTAACTCGTTCAGAAAACTATCTTCGTGGTTTGTAAATGAACAAACAAACAATTATCAATTTATTTTAAGAATCATATCATAATAATTCTATCAGTTTTATTTTCAGGTTGAAAATAAGATGTTCACAAGACAATACGTATTTTATTCATCATCAGATTCCGAGCACGTAGAAGCTGTCTTCACGTCGAATTACATAGTTCTTTTCTCCATTTAATAACAATTAAAAATGAACCCAACTTGTATTGTAAAAGATAAATCGGTCTTTTAAAAAGATTCTGTTAAATGGACAAATTTCTATCAAAAATATGGAATTCGATACAAATTTAAGTCTGAAATATAATAATCTACGATATAACTGAGAATAATATTCAGGTTTTAAGCTGTCAGTATTAGACTTTATGTCTGACCAATTTCATATCTATTCTAAGCCAGGTAATAATTAACAATAACTGTCCAAGATTGTTCGTTTACGTACGTAGTCAATTTGTCAGCTAGCACAGACTCTTCATAATAACTGTTTGCAAATGGACAACGGACGTAGCTGTTACAACTGAATGAAATGCCCACTTCTGACTTACACTTTACACTTTGATAATACTGTGAGTAATCTGTGAGTGTGTGGCTTTCTCCTTAATTTCAAGATATTAAATTAGATAACTATTAAAAAAGACTATAAAACTAATAAACAAGATATTAAAATAGATAACTATTTTATTGCATATTAAAAATTCAATGAAAAATTAAAAACTAATAATATTAAATCAAACAAGCGGAAAAAAGAACTATATACAAAGGCGGTCTTATTGCTAAAAGCAATCTCTAACAAGCAAGCTATAGGTGAAAGTGTTTCAATACAAATTACGATAGTTAGTATGATTAATCAAGATATATTATTTAATAAAAAAAGTATTGAACACATATCAACGGTTTAAAGTATCTCTTTCCACAATTCCTTTACATATTTTATTTCAATAAATAATTCAAGAAACCCACGAACTTCATAATCATAATCAAAATAACCTTTCCATAATATACATATCATCGTGATGAAATTGAAGATGAACATATGATTTTGTAAGTAGACTATTAATATTAAATAATCCCCTGACGTAAGCCGATTATTTACAATATCTTATACGGCAGAGAGTGGTTTTAAGGCATCAAAATTTAATCTTGGACCGCAATTCTTGACACATTAGATCAGATTAATTATCGATAACGGTCCCGTTGTAAAACATATCATTATGATGAAATGTTTATTTTAAAAAAATATTTATTTATTTCTTTATTACTTTGAATCAATATCAGAATAGTCAGGAGGGCCTATTTTGATACCATACTTATCGAAATGAGCCCTTGTGTAGGGACACTCTCCAACTTAAAACTTAAAGTTTTTCTAACTCTATGAACAGATGTTAAGCTTACTGAAGCTATATTTTCTTCTATTATTATATATGAAAAGAATAATTAATTTAATTCAGTAACTAAATTATTTTAAGAAATTTTAAGTTTAAATAAATTTAATAGTTAATGTTCTCTGGATTTAAAATCTAACATACATTGACTGTAAGTGTAATAAGTTTTTAATAAAACATTTCTTATTTGGAAGCAAATTTATAGTTAATGGATATAATTTCGTATTCAAAAGTCAGCTCAGAGTCATACTGAAATACGGCGGCATTGAAGAAACGCTGTTTGAAGATTTTCATTATACAGTATAGCATTGGATGTTTTAATTATATTTTTAAAAAACTTTTCATAACCTGCTTACTTTTTATTTTTTTCGTTTTTGTTGTATATATTTTGTAAAAATTTAAGTTTAATATATTTTACTGGTTTTACGACGTAGTTTTGAAACTATTTCAACCTAAAAGTATCGTATTAACCTTATATTATTACTATATTTATAATACAATTGTACAAAAAACTTGTAGGTAAACTAAAATTTATATCTTTACATATTATTCTGGGAAATAAAGCAATACTTTGCAGAATCAAGAGTCGAACGAGAACACCATGTGTTACAATCGTAAAAATGAACAAAGTACTGCAATATGAACCTTAAGTCAACGTGAGAAGATTTAGTTTACTCTTCTACAGTTTAATGGTCAAGCTCTAGATCAAATTTATCGCTTTTATTGACCGATATCAATGTAGCTTTCTTTTGCACAAGTTAGAACTCATAATTGAAGTCAGTTATTAAATGTATTTTGTGGTACTAATAAAGAAATGCATTTCGTGCAGCACTTGAGTATTTCGATAAATCTAAGTAATAACAAAAAAAAAACATGCTAGTGCAAACATATATTTCTACTTTTAGATACTTTTTCTTCTTTTCTTTTCTTTCTTTCGACTGTTCTATTTTTCTACTTTTCTACAATTTAGAAAAGATTTTTCCAAATCTTTAAAAATGTTTAAAACTTGTCATTTAAAATTAAAAATGTTTCACCATCTATTTGGAGCTGACTGGACAGCCGTTCTAAAAGCCACGTGACAAGTGCACTGGAAATTTTTGCAATGTGACACTGAACCTGTGAAGTTGCTTTTAGCGTTTAGGACTTACAAACAAAAATTAGAAATAAAGTTTATTTATATAAATATCAATTATATTTTTATACATTTATATATCTCGTATATATCGGTTCTTGGGTACTAATTTTTATTTTGTGTTAAAGTGCAAACTAGTAGACTTTGTCAGCTTGATAGTAAATGGCCAACCTCGTCAATGGCTTCCGGTACATAAGTTAGTAGGTGAGGCGTTCCCGTTAGAGATAAACTATAACGAAACCATAAACTATAACTAGAGATTACTTTAATCACATTACAGTTTTTAATAAAGTTTTCTTCAAAATTCTTATAAATCATGTTCTGAATACCTAACTCTTGAATTAAATAAACTAAACTTACAAAATGAAGCATGATTACGGATAAAGTAAGCACAGCTCATTCAAAATGGTCCTGAACTAGTTTTATCTATGTTTCCCTTAATTACAAGCCGTGGCAGCCATTTAACAACTTGAACTAGTCTACCTAGTCTATGCAAATTATACATATTTTTATATAAGTATTTAAATAATTTTACTTTAGATGGGATATTGATATTTTCATAATATTATTATGAAGGTATTTTTTAAATAACTGACAAATATTCATGAAGAGTACAAATTTTTAATTATTTTGTCAATTAAGTAATCTTATTTATAATAGGTATTAAATGAAGAAATATACAAGTATTTAATAAACATTTTAACATTAGCTAACGCAAGTTGTATAATGTTAAATTTGTATTACTTATTTGAAATTACACAATTGTTCTAGAAACTTATTTCTAATTATACAGTGGAAAATGTTTTCAAGAAATAACAATGAATCTGAATCGTGTCGTAGTCTTGTAATTTAAATCTATTATTCCGCATACCCCATAACTGAGGGCCGAGAATTTCAATTTAAGGTCACAAGTGCCAAGGGATTAAAGCCTCGGAGGCACCATTTTAGTAACCCTTGACAAACAGACGCCATTTTGCTTGTAAAAGAGAAATATGGGAGTGACCTACTGCGTTGCGTAATACGCGTACTACTGAGATCTACTAGACAGACAGAAAGTCTGTTTTATGAATTTTTCCTAGTATTTTTTCCCTATTATATTTTCTACTATTATTGTGTAAAAGGAGCGTAGTATAGTTTACTATATATTTAGTAAATTTTAGTCTTAATGTATATTTTTATATTAATTACGAGCTTTTACTTGCGGTTCCAATCGTGTTCGAATGATTTTATTTACTTTTAAGATAACTAAATGTAGTAGTGAAATGCTAACTAGCATTAAGCCTACTTTATGAAGCTGTCTATTCTAAACAGAAATAATTTTTTAAATATTTTCAGTAGTTTCAAAGGCTTTCGCATTCAATCAAACAAACAAACCATTTAGCATTATAAGTCTTACTTTTTTATAACAGAAATTATAAAAATACGTTGTTCAAAAATATTCTAGATCATGTTTCGTAAACCATTTTGTTAATATTTTTAGAAATTGGCAATCTATTTAAAAATATGTACTAATAAAAACTGGTAGGAAGTCCTACAAATACTTTTATGACTTGCCTGTCTAAGCTGACTATAAAAAACTTTAATTGAAACGAGTCCCTTTTATGATACTGTCTCTGTTGGAACTGTAAGGTTGTTATTTTTGACTTCCAGACCATTAATTGATAACAATAAAACCTTTTTAATGTGATCTATAAATATAACTTATATGTACAGCCTTCGAAACTTTTATGAAGTTCGATGGTTAGATATTTTTAGATCGAACAATAATGAAAAATATTTAATACTTTTGAAAAATTTGTATCAGTAACTTACGTCACTTTACGATGTTTATTTACTTCTTGTCAGTTTTTTTTTGTACAATATGATATAACAATATATGAAATTTTAATGTAGTCAGTGACTTCGGGATTGACTGTATTTCTATAAAGATTTAGCTAACCTTTTTCCGATATTATTCCAAGTTCTTAAACATCTGAGAAAAATCTCAACAAAAACAAAGTACCTATTTTTTTAAATATATTTGATAATGATAAGAGATACTAAATCTAGATCAGAAGATTATTTATTTAAAATATAACAGTTAAATTCCATACACGAAATATCATAAAATGGTATTATAATAGGCTATTTATATGACCACAATCGAACTGAGCAATAACATATTATTTACGTGATAACGATACGTGCAATTCACTATAATAGTCATAAAATGCAATATTGATTTTTATTACTTTAAATATTGGCGTTAATAGTCAAGGGATTTATTGTATACTAGCTTTTCAACGTGACTTCGTTGACGTTTGTATAGGATTCAATAAAAATGAATTGACATCCATCTAGAGTTGTGATTGGCTGTCACAATGACATCAACCAATCAGAGATATTCGTTTTTGATATAACGGATTTAAAAATACGATGATTTTAATAAAACAAATAGAAGTCTAGAACTTTTTACTATTTATATTTATTTTAATATAGAAAACAGTTGATTAATACAGTCCAATTTGTTACATTAGAATAATTTAAGAGATAGCTGAACAAACTCCACCCTGGTTAGTTTCAGAAGCAGATTTAAGGTTGATAGATTAGGATTATATGTTATTTATATTACTATATTTACGTAACATAGTCGCACCCATTAGATTGCTTAAGTAAAGTCCGAATCACTTCAATCTGACAGTACCCTTCAGAATCCTCTTATCTCCCATGATATAATATCAACATTCTGAGAATATCATAAAAATCAGAAGTAAGAAATAAATTAGTGTTTTCTGCAATTATATTTATTGATGTAAACAAATAATTAATATGTTGAGTTCTATAATATCAAGTGTCAAAATAATTCCACATATAAATTTTATATGATTTTTGCAATCGATATTATTTAATTATCTTTACAAATGAACGTAAATCATGAAACTTCAAAGCCATAGTAGTTTTGGAACATTTTATTTCACCGAATCCATTGTGAGGAAAGATTTATTATATTAATACAGCACATTTCGTTCCGGCGATAACTATATATAATTCCGGGCTTAATGTACAGCTGAGTATAATACCGTTAACTTTATGACTTGTAGAAAATCTTGCGAGCGTAGATGGAGGCACTGCGCAATATGGCGGGCGTAGTTGAGACGTAGATTTATCATTTTAAAGTTTTCAAATTATTTAAAAAACATTCTGCTTTATTAAACTTAAAGAATACCTCATAATCTAATAACAAAAATGATAAAATTACTAATATTACTCAAAATTTTAAACCATTACTAATTTCAAAACGTTATATTTCATCGAAATATAAAACAGATGGTTCATTTGTAATATAAAAAAGCTGTACTTTGAAGCTTCAAACAAACAAAAGTCAGAGGTAATTTTGAATGCACGAATGCATAATATTACTGAATGACTTCAAAAGCCTCATACAGAACCTAAGTTACGCATAAATTGAATTGAAATAATCTGTAATACCTGTCTCAAAAGGGTACAGGTCATTGCTCCAGGTGCTATGCATCATATTTTCATGTAGGATAACGTACGCTCAGATAGTACACATACATACATAAAATGTGCAATTATTTTAAGTAGCTTCCTCAATTTGAACAGATTTTTTCATATCTTTTCAGAATCTTTTCTTCTTTTCTTTAAACTGATTTGAATAATATTTTGAATTATTAATAAAATTTTTGGGTAGATTATGAAAAAATATTGCAAATTTGAGAATTCTATATTTAACTATTTTCATTACACACAGACATATCGAAGAAAAATCTAGTGTGTAAGTTAATTCTCTAATAATATTCTTGCTAAACTTCGGCTATTTGTGTTATATGAGCTCCATTAAACCATTAGTGTCTAGAAGTATTGTTCATCAAACATTAAAACAGTGAGTAGTCTAGCGCTGAATTATTCTGGGAGCATCGACCCCACGCCGTATAAAAAACTCTTTTGTCTGTTAACCACAAGTTCAAATGTCGGGATGAGATTCAAACTATGGATAAGTAGATACAAGATAGTACGGTAAGTACCGCTTATAAAACTGGAATTATACTTTGGGCTGGATGACCTCGTTGCTGTTGAATGTGATGTTCTACTTAGTCTGTGGCGACAACAATGACGTTTCAGGTTACGTTTACTTTCAGGTTTTTCAAAAGATAAATTATTGCGTAATATGTATCTGCTTCTTCTTACTTCTTTTTCTACTTTAACACTTTACAACCTTTAAAGATAAACAACTAGTTTTTTAGAACCGAGTATTAGTTTGAATTTGACACATTTTAAATTTATATAAACCTTAGAGAAAAAAAAAATAATCTATACGTTGATAACATTCACATATTCTTAGTGAAATTCGAAATCTAATATATAATTTTATTTTCCGTTTTGTTATCGTTTAGAATAAAGAATATCTTATCTTAAACATACAATAAAAGTTAGATATTATAATTTCTTAAACTAAAGCTCTCAACTGTAATGATTTCATCGTCTTACTTAAACGGTGTTGAAAGAAATTATTTCACGCAATTAGGTCAAGTCCTTTTACCGAGTTTTCACTCTTATAATTATTATTATAATTTAGGGATACAAAGTAATAATATAATATCAATAGAGAATATTTCTCTTGTAATTTTCTATTAGAAACCTATAATGTTAAATAATTCAATAATAAATGCAAATATAATTTTATCAATAATAATCATAATGAATATATGCCTCATAAAATATCAGATAAAAGCCAAAACTAAGACGGCCATTACAAATTATGTTAAATGTTAATGCCTGTATCCAAGGATAATAACAATTTGTATATTATTAGGCATTCAAAATTATTGGGTGATAAATTCAAACGCAAATATACAATCTTTATTGCTTGTGAATAAGGTTCATAATATCTGGTACTTGTTATAAAAGTTTGTATGAAGCAGAATTATCTATTGTCTGGTTGCAGTGAATAGCTGAGTTGTTTGTCTCGTATGTAAACAAGAATAAATTGATTTTGAGATTTAATCTCGCTGGTTTTGTAGTTTTTGGAGTAATGAATTTTAAGAATGCGTTACTATTCTGATAGCTGTACGCTTTTGTTTGTTTAATTATCGTTAATTTTGGAGATACTCGAATAGATTCGATGAATCCAATCTCATTTATTTTTCCACTTAAAAACACCCTATAATGATTTAGGGTTTTTTTTGTGAAAAATGTTACAAATGAAATCTACCTATTGTTTATTTTACTATCCCAAACAACCAAAAAACTTATACTTTAGACATAATATAGTTATTTATTGAAATAAAACTATTTTTAACGGAATTTACTCGCATATAAGTTTTGGTTACATTTTAATTTACTTTTAACCTAACGTTTCGAATACTTTGCAGCAATCTCGTTCACGGGAAGACGAGATGTAAGTGTCTGTCAGTTAATTAGTCATCTACCTCCAACGTTTCTTAGTTTGACGGCATAGACTTCCGGATGTACACAAAACGCAGTAACAGTATCTTGAGGTCTGGGAGTGTGGTGAAACCATTTTAGGTAAATGACTACTTAACTTACTTACTGACAGACACTTACATCTCGTCTACCCGTGATCACGATTGGTTCAAAGTATTCGAAACGTCGGGTTAAAATTAAAATGTAACCAAAAATTATACGCGAGTTACATAACTTAAAAATTGTTTATTTCAATATGTACTCGGGAAAAGCTAAGAAAATAATTATATACTGCTATTTTAAAGTTTAGTAGCCTTTCAGTAGACCTGGTAAATTTGAAAGAATCAAAAAAATACTAGAATCGTGGTTTTCTATTCTAGTCTTCTATTCGATACCACACTGGGACTTGAATTCTAATTTGTTCTCACATATGGCTATAATTAATTGTAATTCTCTTATATTCATGGAGTCTCTTCCAGTTTTTTGTCAATTGAACAACTTTTTTGAACTATTCAACTAGAGTATGACATTCCATAAGTGCAATCTATACCTATACGAATATAAAAATTTGACTTTGATATACTACTATAAAAATAATATGCAACTCTAAAGTAAAATAGAATAGAAAAAAATTTACACACAAAATAATGAATTTTAATATGATAATATTTAATTTTGGTGGATTATGAAGAACTAACGAGTCACTGGTAAAAACACATTGACAATTCTGCAACTGTATATGTTAGTAACACATACATACACACACACAGCGCGAAAATGGCGCTTGTCGTAGCTTGATGTAGACAACTCTATTCTTAAAAATGAAACACTGCTTTCATATCGTCTTCTCTTTTTAATTAAATACCTATCCCTTTCATTCGTAATGAATTAAAACATTCAGCAGATATTTACCAGGTTAAAATTGCAACTAAACAGGTAATCAATTTTGACTTTATTATATAATAGCTTCATATTTAACTACCTTATAATAACTAGTGGTCGCCTCTTGGCTGAAATTAGAACTGTTATTTTAAGATTTTTTGATAATTAGAATACTTCTGTACTATGTAAACTTTCGTAATCCATGATTACTATGATATATAATTATCCGGCTCTACTCACATAATTACTATCGGAATTTTATCGATTAGTTTAAAACCCATTCCGGGTTCTTACGAGCTAAGCATAACGGAATCGCGGCGTGAAATGGGCGAATGGGTTCGAAATTAGTCGGACAAATGTCGATAGAGATTACGTTAGTACAGCCGGATAATTATATATAATACCTCTATGCTAATAATTTTATGTTCTAATACGTCCGGTAAAAATCTGTTCTAGGATGTTCTTTGAAGTGAGACTAATATATTATTATACTCGAAATTGAGGGTCCAAACGTAAACAGCGCATCTGTTAAGACATACATATAATTGATATATTTCTAATAAATATGACATACAATTTTCAACATAAACTTTTACTATACCAAATCTCAGATTCCGTTGGCGCAATATACTTAAAAAGAAATACAAAGCTTATTTTCATGTGTTTAGATTTATTATACCATGCAAAAAATACGTTATATATAAATTTACATACTCAAATATTCGTACATATTTACCCATATATACATAAGCTAAAACCCAAAAACACACATACACACACACACACTCTCCCTCACACAAACACACACACACACACACACACACAAACACACACATAAACACCTAATTGGTAACCTGAACTATAAGTACTATTTAATCCTTCTGGAATATTTGTAATCAGCTTTTGTTAACTAATTGTACTAATATTATATATTAAAATTAAGAAGCTTATCATAAACACCACCTCACGTCTCAGTGAGTGAGGGGTGGCTGTAACAGCTTTACAATGGAATATAAGTAACTAAGCAATATTATAATAATATTATTTTTAATAGTTTAATCAAATTTAATTTTTACTGAAATATATGTGTATATTTTATTAATTTTCTATTCAGTGTTAGAATTTATGTTATTTAATTATTGATTTATGTATTTTTTAAAAATAGAGTTCAGTTGTCTGTTGAGTCTTACAAAATGTATGAATGAAGATCATTTGTTTTTTTTATCATCTTAACATTTTGAATACAATTTATTTAATGTTACAAAGACATTCTTATTTAACAATCATTTGAATTCTCTCAAGAATACTTGAGAAATAATATAATATATCATGTACATTGCTTCAGTACATTGAACTAAAGTTCCCTAATGTTAAGGAAAATTTGCCACAAAATATATAAGAAAAGAAAATTGTCAGGTTCTGTCCGTATCAATAAATTTTCGTGACAGATCGCAGCGTGCGTTGGAGGGAATGGTTATGTTCTAGAAAAATGGCGGCAAGTTACGTTACGCTTGGCCACTTTCTGCCTCATAAAAACGATCGTACCATATTGCAAGATCGGGGTGCTTTAATTAATAATCTTATAAATAAGAAGGTTATATTAAAATAACGTTCATTACTTCTATATTAAAACAAAATACATTAATTTATTGGTAAAAAAAAATAAATCAAAATAAACTCAGTAAAATAAGTAGGCTTATTTTCTCTTTTCAAGCTAATGGTATTATTGTAACGCGTTTTCTACGTTAACGCGAAAACAGAACAGTAAAACTGATTTTGAATAAAAAACATTACAGTGTATTTTTAGACGAGATTTAATTAAATACTATATATATACAATATTGTATCATATAATAAATATTGCATACTGTATATGTTAAAGAATATAATTTAATCTACAGAATAAAAAACATATACAAAGCGTAAAAAAAGAAGATGCAGAAAAATGTGTCCTAGAATCTAGATCCTAACAGATTATAAAATGTTATATCTATTGTATTTTAATTAAATTTCGCAATAAATGGAACATATTCTTTATTTTAGTATACTATGTTCTTTTATAATGTAACCGGACTCCAGATTACAGCTAAGTGAAGCTCAGTGTTGCGTGAAGTCCGGAGAATGACGGACTTTATCCTCAGGAACCGATGGTTTTTATTTCTTGAACGTGTCAAGAATTATTTTTCCTTTTGTTATTAGGCTATTTGGTTTTATTAACGGAATTTTGGTTTCATTCGTCTCATATTTCAGTGTTGTTTGATATAATTGTATAAGAATAACATTACTATTGTATTTGATTTAATATTTATAAAATATTTATTGTTTAAAAAATATACTTCATTTAGATTGTTCACTAATTATTGAAAAATTTAAACGAAGCAACGATGTGAAGATTATTTAATTTACGTGATAGTATTACTTTTTAAATGAATGAAAGATAAAAAAGGCCAAAGTATATGAGACGCCCTTAACTAAATGGATTCTAATACTTTTTTAAATTCCCAAATTGACAATGAAAAAAAATGTGCGTCAGCCGGGGTGGGACTTAATCAGAAGAAAATACAAGGGTGTAAAAATATTCCAAGCGAAACAGGACTGAGTAAATTTAAACAAAGGCGAGGTCATGAATTTATTATATATTAGACTTATTATTTACAGAAAGATGAACATATTCTTAGTTGTATTTAATATACTTTCTTTTATGATGTTTTTATAAATATTATAAGAGTAACAGTAAAGTCTCATGTCAGTACTTCTACGGCTTTGACCATTTTGATCTGTAAAATACTTTAAAATAATATTAAAATACTTTAAAATACTTTAAAATAATATTGTATGCTCAATGGAGATCAGAGTTATGTAACTAGAAGTCTCTCAAATATGAGAAATAAGAGAATAATGCGAAATAAGAGAAGAGAGTGATTTAGAAGACATGAATGACATATGATCATATGTAATAAAGGAAGTCTTCACTAAGATGATGTGTGATACGAGAGCGTGGAAGAATTTGACATATTGTTTCGATACCAAAATAATGATCTAAGTGGCAGTTAGAAAATAAGTTATAAAAGATTTCAAAATAAATTTTTATTAACAATATATATTATATTATTATTATCTATTATCTATTCAAAATATATCTACTACTTAAGAAATAAAATTGTAAGAACTGCTTGTTTCGTTGATAAATATACATTAAGTTTACAAGCAGCCAGAGACTGATAATATAAAACAGAAAAAAATTATAAATAAAATTTTAATTAATGTGGCGATTTATTTATATAAATGCACCACAGAACTATTTGACAATTTATTCACAAGTAGTGTTTCTTACCGACTATTCTCGAGAAGCTATAAATTGCACACTATTTCAACCCAGGCGAGTTTGCTAAAGCTCTTGTGGTTTGTTTCGACCAAATCTACTTCCCATTGGCTAGATTTAAACTTAATATAGCCAAAAGCAAAATATGTTAATGTTAAGATAACTTTGAATCAACAATTTAACTAATATTTCGCTGGTATTGATATATCTTACATGAGAAACATTATGTCAAAATGTATTGAACGGAAGAAATAAATAATACAATTGAATTTACCACAGCTTACAATCCGAACCCACAAACTTAAGGTAACAATAGATGCAGTAGCTTGAACAAAATTTAACCAGTTTAGAACTTGGCACTGTCTCAACTAAGGTACTGTTCTGGTATCGTAAGATAGGGTTGTATGATAGATAGTATACAATCATTTTTAACTAACTTTAATCCAAACAAAAGTTGTATACAACTCATTTTATTATATGAGAAAATATAAAAATAAATGGTTCAATTTTAATAAAATTTCAAAATGCTTTCAGTTTGTGTTTCTGAAATAATCTTTATTAATATTATAAAGTGGAAAAGTTTTTTTATTTTAAAATTCTTTGTTTTTATGATAGATAGTTTCATGAATAAGACTTGCGCTTCTAGTTATCTTAACAATAAATAACATTCGCCTACAAGTGGAGCCGCGGGTAGCAGGTAGTCTATCTATAAAATTAATTACTGTATAAAATATTTATTCAAATATTATATGACTGAGGTATACTTTATTCTGTATTTGAAACATTTAATTAAGCTAATTGAATTAAAACAACGGAACCTTTAAACTCGGACCATGGACAAAACGATTTAACTACCCACGCAAGTTAACTAATCATACTGGATTATATAGTACACCTTCATCTATTGTTTTAAACAAATTTGAGCTCTATAATATCACTAATAAGGTTTATGTTGTCTCTCAGTTAACAGTTACTTAAGATTTTTTGGATGAGAAGGTAAACTATGACGTCATACTTGGCAGATACGCCTACGTTTTAGAAAGATGTAGCTTTGGCAAGATATTCTAAATGAAAATAGGAACGTATGTACGTAAAAATCCGAATGCAATACAAACATTAGTGATGAGAAATGGATTTTTATACATACGTCTTGAACACCATTAAATATGTTGTTTTAGGACGTCTTATATACTATAGAATAAAATCTAACGATTCTGTGCTTTTTGTTTAAACGAGATTGTATCAGAATTGTTGCCATTTTTATCGTTAGTTATAATATTTTCATTACTAGTTTTTGTCAGAAGAATATCTTAATTATTTTTATAGTTATATAAACTGATAATGATTTTTTTTACCTTTTATTTTAAAAGATCCTCTATTCCACCCTTATTACTATTAGTAGGCTCTTTGTTTAAATTATTTAATTTTTTTATAATACAAATTTTATAATATAAATTTTTGTATTACTTATAAAATTAAATAGAAATTAACTTTTTACGAAAGAAATATTTATACCAATTGATAACGTATTTCATATAACAGCTTATGATTAAAACAGTACGCCTTTGTAGCCGAAGACATTAATTCAAATAAGATCCTTTAAATTGATGTAATTCAGGAGACTAAGAAAATCTAGTTTTCACAGCATCGATACTAATGGTAATCCAAGAATTTTCTCCAAGGGTCTGTATATTTGAATATAAATGTATAGAAAGGCGAAAGATCTCAAGAGGGAACGCTTTATACAACAGCATGGATGTACGAAATCGAAAACTATTCTATTAACATTTAATATTTTACCAAATCGTTTTTGTAATCTCAAATATCTCAATGGTGGCAAAAAGGATAAGTTCCAAAATATCCAATGTTATAATATTTTTGGGTTCGCTACGGATTTGTAAGTCTATATTTTAACTTTTTTAATATTATTTTGTCAAACTCATCGTTCTTTCTGAAGCTTGTGTCTGTGTTATTGTCGAAAATTTGCACATAATATTTCAAATGCAAATCTCAGTTCTTACTGGAATAGATTCAAAGAGTTTTTGCCGCTTTCCTTCTTGTAGCAAGGCTTAGCATTTGAATGTACAATTTACCATAAATGTTTGAATGATGCAGGAGTAAGAAAGATCTGTGCGAGTACGCTGTACTTAAGAAAAGAGGTAAGGAGTATGTGCGAAATTAATATTATAAAAGCAAAAGTTAGTCGGTTTGTTTGTTAGGTTTCCATTGAGAAAATAAGAATCTTAGTAGAAATTTGCAAGGGGAATCTTTAAACTTTTTATTATGAAATAAAGTTTGTTTAAGAAAAATATTTAATGACCATACACCAAACTATTAGTACTTATAATGTTCTCAAAGACGTGAGTAAAAATTAATTTATTATACTTCCGAAATAATATGATATCGTAAACATGCTTCTTCAGTAATTTTTAATTTTGGTTTTATATATATGTAATAGACATTTAAGTGAAAATTAGAGTTTATTCAAAGATATACATGAAATTATAATATATAAGTTATTTTTAGTTTTGCTATAATTATTATCAATAGAATTAACCATGTAATGATAACTATGTGATAAAGTGAACAATGATCATATTATGATCATAAAATAGTGTTGAGTAGCGATAAATCAATTTTAAAACAGTTTATTTTTGCCTTAAAGTCTAATTACACTTCCTAAGGAAGTAGAACCAACTAGAAGTTACATGAATACTATTAACTAATTCTTGAAAATATAAAAATAAAAACTTCAGAACTCCATAAACAAGTTTAATCGTACTTGTGAACTTTACTTCTTAAGAAGACTAAACTTTCTTAAAGATTCTATTGAGTGTGAGTATCCTCGAACATGATAAGCTCATTTATTTAATTATATTTTTTACATTAAAATATAATTTAAACAACAATACAGTAATATTATTTTAATGAGAATTTTAATATTTCCAGTGTCATTGTCTTTTAAATACAAAAATATTATGTCAAATTCGACTCTTCCACTTCTTGGTGGAAACAAACAAATTCTTCAACATTATGTAAATATATCTAAGAGTAGAATGGGATCAGTACAAATATTTATGAATACTGAACAGCAATAACACAATTTGTATCTGACATCTATATTACGGATCCCACAGTTATTCATCTCTTAATGTTTTGTATGTTTTGTAAAGCGAACGCAGAACTCGAACAATGGCACCAAATTAATACGAAACCTAAAAAGGAAAAAACAATGGCCCTCTCGAATAAATTAATCAAGACAGTCACGAACCTCAATAACGATGGCACGAACTAAGAAAATATAAGTTTACGGATGAACTTAGTTGACGCAAACTTTTACAAGTACTATAAAGAACTTGGTAAATGATATCGAGACGAACGATGTTTTATTCAAGTTTTTACGTGGCACTAACAGATATTGGTTTTGCGGTTGTTAACGGTTTATTTTGGAGTGTTTTAACAGTTTTAAAGTGTGAAGTTTTCAATTAAAGCTGAATAATTCTGTTTTTAACGCTATCAATTTTTTCATCTTAATTGAGATAAAAGATGAAATGAATATACATATACTAGGAGCGCGAACCAGACCTCCATTCTGATTCGCTGCGCTTGCAAAGTCTCTGTATGTGTTAGCATATTGAGCGAAGCGAGTTGCAAACAATATCGAATTTATGTTTACTAAACGTCAACGCATTCTGTCCTCAACTTTTTTCCAAAATTAGACATTAGTAAATGAGAAATTTGTGTCTACCGTATGTTATAATCAATGACTTGCGGGGGGCTAGCGTTATCATGAGGAGACCACGTGGAGGTGGCCTGTGCTCTTCCTCACCGCATTTTTATCTCGGCCTCGGCTCTCTTAAGATAAACCGATAGAAAATCCTAACTGCATTTATATTCCGACTACAGTACTCTCCGAACTTTTTTTTTTTTAATTTTTGAAAAATTTTTAAAATCCATTTAATTAATTTTTAAACCACCACCAGACTTATGTCTATCATTTTTAGGTCTTTATCGACATAACGCTGACGTAACTTTCGTAGAATGTTTTTAAATTGTATATGAAATTGAAATACTTATTTCTTTTATATATTTTGTTCATACCTAATATGAACAAAATATTAAAATATTATCACCTACAATGAAAAACCTTCTATTTTCCACATATTGTTTTTATTTATTCACCATTTGAACATTACTGGATTTTAACAAATATTTCTAAATCAAAACAAGCAAATCGGTCCAGCAGTTTAGTTGTCGAGTTTTAAATTGACTAACGAACAGCAATTTATTTATATGTATATATAAACATATTAAATTTAATTCTAATATTGATTTGTACGTATTCGTGAAATTTTTAAAAAACAACATATAACAGAAATACTACAATGTATTATATTATATAATATTAATCTTATATAGTTTAATATTATCTACACTGTACTGCCGTTCAATTTATCGAAATTTGCGTTATTAGTTTCTAATCCATTCGGGACCCTTCTAACGAGGTCGGAGTATGATGAAATCGCGGCGTGAATTTGCTGACACTATTTGGGCAAATTCCGATAAATTGAACCTGAGTACCGACGGATAGCCATTGATAATATTTCGAAAGTCAATACAAAAATAAGTTTTTTTTTTTCTTTTCGCTCTTTAATAGCTAACAATTGTATAATAATTAAATTTTAAACAATTTTGACAATTTATGTTATTGTAATTTATGAGACATCACTGAATATAGAAATCAATAGATAATGGTATAATAACAAAGATAATGTTATCATATTAAAAATTAATTATTTTAATACTTTACATGTAATAAAAAAGCTTTCTTTAGACGCTGCAGCGCGATTAAGTTGCTTTTATAAATCCGTCATTGATATTTTTACAGCAATTGGCAATTTTCTGTTTCTTGTATGTTGTAAAAAGTGGAATGAACTCGTTCTTTATTATGAGTTATTGAAGGTCTACTTTAAGACTCCACATATTAAATTTCGCGTTTTTTAATGTTTTAAAAATATAGCCATGATATAAGGTGTCGCTGATAAAAAGTTTGCAAAAGAATTACTACAAAACTGTATCGAAAATCTATTCTCCTAATGAAACAGTGCTATCAAAGAAATAAAAAATGTCTTATGTTTCGTAATATTAAATTGCAATAAACTATTTTGATAAATATTAATAAAATTGTTAGTTTAAATAATTAAGACCTACCAGTAAGACATGGGTCCTCCTTGGCTGGGTCATCGACTGATAGAGACTTACCTGTAAAAAATAATAGAATTTTTATATTATACTACGAAAAAACTACAATTAATATAAGAACATAAATATGTAAATAGATCCAAACATCATTTAACTCCGAAGAACACAACGATTTCTATAGATTTTGCAAACATTTCGAAGAAGTTTATAATATACAGACCTAAAACAAAATAATTCGCGAAATATGATTAAATCTTTTTAATATTTATGAAAGTAAAATTACTATTTTAAAATAATGACACTATATAATTTCAATGCATAAAATCTTTTACCATTGTTACTCTTTATTTTATGTACGTGGTTCAATCTGTGATATTTTTGTTGTGAGGTGACCAGAAACGTTTCAAGCCTTATGTTTATAGCATTTTAACTTCACTACCGGTTAGAATTTTTATTATCAAGTTTATAGGGCAATTCGATAAAGTTTATTATGAGTCTTATTACAAATGTATAAAGATAATATTGAAACCGATTTTGGTCCTTTTGTAATGTTGATCCTTTCAATGTCTCTGTATTGTGACTTTCGAGATCCAACTAACGAAGGTAAATAAAGTTTCTAACACAAACATGGAATTCGTTGGGAGCGACAGTTTTCAAGATATACCTTTGTTTAAGTTTTTTCTGAGTCAAAGTTCTCGGTCATACGACTCTATCTTAACCCAGATTACCTGAGTATTTGAAGATGTTTCTTTTGAATAACTGATATCTGTTTCGAATTTTCCTTATTTTTTGTATCTTTCCGAAACTATTCTGATAGACATACACTAATCATAATATTATTAATCATTATATAATTTCTAATTTCTAATTAAAATGTCTTATAATTTTTTTATATTATTCTGTTTATAGAAACTTTGATTAAATGCTTCTATATAGCAGTTTATTTTCTTAATAATTGTCGTAATATTATATATATTTCAAGAGTCTCACATGGCCCTGGCCCACATGGCGTGTTATTGAAATATAAACGGCACTCGTTTTGCTTCAGTCTGAAGAATGCTTGTCGGCAGCGACCAATGAAACGATTTATCGATAAGATTCATTATCTGATTATCATACCAGCTAATTGAGCGTTTCTTCAAGAATAAAATTAAAAAATATCAATATTTTGAGTATATGAAGAGTATGTAAAAGCTTCTTAAAAGCCTTGGCCCATATCGTACGGTCTAAAGACGTTTGATTCAGTCCAAGAATACTCTTTGCCAGGAAAGCTTGATGGATGAAATCGATTACCATTAATTCAATTAACTAATAAATTGGAGAGATTTAAATTTCATATATTATTCATGCCAAGAGTTGAAGGTAGCTGTAGTTTTTATTCCTGTCTTAATTAAATGATGGAGTTAAGACGTTTGCTAGTCTTAAATATCTTGATCATTAATTAGGAGTCTACTAAAAAGTGAATTTCTTATTAAGATATTAAGATTCTTATATATTTTTACTTATATAAATTGTCTCATATATAAACGTTATTTTGAGAAAAAGAAGATTTGAATGAATTATATAACTTTATGGAAATATTTACTTAAACTTTCATATATGTTTTTTGTATTAGACCTTAGTGATTCTAATATATATTCATCCGGCTGTACTGAGGTTAAATTTCTAGTATTGAATCCGTCCGGGTCTCTTAGTCTGGTAGTATCTAGCCCTTAGTAGTAGTTAGTAGTAAAGTTTATCTTTTAACATAGTTCCTTGATTATAAACCTAAAACTAGTGAAAGGAGAATATTTTGTATTTATTTCAATAATATCCTGTACTCAATAATCGTTTAAAGATTTATCATACAATTTAACTAGATCACGTAGTCTAACTTTGTAAGGCGGCCACTAGAGCACGCTTCCGACAAAGATTTTCTGATCTTTTAGCGACCGGTGCCTCTCGTTAAGATGCTCTTACGAGATAACCCGCCCTTGTATACAATGAGTGATTTTTTTACCATTTAAATATGCATCTAAATGTTATAACGCATTATTTAATACCCATCATACTTGTAGGCAATACAGCTAAAATAATGGAAATGAATTTCGAACAATTTTAAACAACTTTGGCATCAAACATGTATCAAGTAGCTATTAGGTTGTCGTCGACAGTTGTCGTTAAACAACTTGAAAAAGTTTTACGCTCGAGGAACTCTTAAAGACAACTTAGCAAGGTTATTGGTACACGCTAAGTAGATTATAAGAAAACACTTAGGGTTACTTAAAGTTTGTAAATTGTGAAATATCCTCGTACGGATAGAATAATAAGAACCTATCTTGTCGAAAATCATTTTCAGGAAGATTTTCACTTTCAAAGGTTTTTTTGTTCTTGTGTTTGTTTAATTTGTTTGGTTGTCTTTGGATGTAAAGATATTATTACAATGTAATGCTATTATTGTCGTTTATAGAGAGTCAGTTAATACAATAGCCTTATAGTCATGTGTGAGTGTCAAATCATTTTATTTGCTAATGAGATTCATTAATTCAAACAAAAGTAGTGATATTAATTTGAATCAACAATAAAATCAACGATTGGAATTTGTTTCAACTGATAAGTATTATCAATCAGGTAATATCAACGAAACTAAATAAATTTCTTAATTAAAAGACAATGAGATTTAATATAAATTTTATATCAGAATGCAAATAGCTCAGACGAAATAAAGTTTCTGGGTTTATTGGATCAGTATTACAATTAAAAGTGGCACATAAAAGTAGATGAATTTAATAGATTCATCTTTCTATTAAAAAATAAAATAAAATGCAGGAAATAGGACGGTTTTCATTGCTAACTATTATCATGTCGAATACAAATTGAAAGATTTTAATTCTATATTAGCATTTATATTATAAGAGTATTTCATGTTTTGTTGTATTTATTAAATGTAGTATTTTTAACAGTTTTTTTTTATAACTGCTTTAATCGTGTATATTTATATATTTTTATATATCATTATGCGTCTTAGATAAAAAAAAAACAAATATAAAAATGAAGTAATGTTTTTAAAAAAATTTTTTTTCAGCATTACTGAAATGAAATATCTTCAAATGGTTTGTCAATTTATTAATATATGTTACATTTAGTTTTCCGGGGAAAAAAGATAGCCATCGATCCATAAACTAATCTATACTTGAATTTATCAATTGAATAAATTTCATCTTAAAAGTGAAGAAGTGAAACATTGAAAATGACCTGAAACATTCTAAAAGGTCAACAGAAAAAGCAGAACAAAACAATTTTTTATTAAGAAACAATAACTTGCAAATAAGTCTTCCAGCAGAAGGGAACATAATGTAAATGCCGAATACATCAAAGTGACCAGATCAAAAGGGAACCAAAAGTAATAACAAAATGTTTCTCTTAGTTTGTAACGAACATGATTGCGGTTACAACTGAAAGGACAAATGCTGATATAAAGAATAACTTCAATATAATACTAATATTGATTTATATAAGTATTTTTGATACCTATATAAATGATTATATACTGCTCTATAACAAAAATATAGTATTCATGCTCAGTGAAAACGTTTGACTTTTTATTCGAAAGTTATTAATATCTAATAAGGTGTCAGTACTTATGTACTAAATTATTTTTTCTTAGTTATATATAAATATGTAGTTTTGTTGTAACATTTTTAGAAAATGCATACACTATTGAAAAGAAATACTGTAAATCGTAAATTGAAAACTAAATTTTAAACTGTACATAATTTTGACATTAAAATTCGAATGAATATATATTGAATCCCTTTCAAGTGTTTTCGTTTTATCCATCAGCAGTGAAGCCAAGAGACAGATAGTTTACAATCTATTCATTACTATGCCGGAGACGAGCTATAAACGTCCACACCTGTAGACGACAAGCAATTATCCGACGTGCAGTTTCAATATCCTTTACTTCCTTGGACCCTCACATTGTAATTACAATAGACCCTTAGTCTTGTGTGAACTAATCGAGCTATCATTAGTCCCCTAATTGGTGTCTACATACCGATAGAGAAACAAATATATGTACGTATTCTCTTCTCATTAAACGACTAGTTTCTCTGTGGGTTTGTTAAATGGGTAATACTTAGTAACCCTATAACGGGTGCCTAATTCTGTTAAATAATTTATCAGTAAGTAATTCTTGTTAAGGTCGAAGATATACTATTCAAATTCAATTCTGTGGGTATAGATAGTCACGATAACTTTAGAACTCTGCGTATCTATTATTATTTAACAATTCCTGAGAGAAATAATCGGTACACAGCAATAAGCATGAGTGGAAGCTTATTCAAACTAAGCAAACTTAGCCGTGTTCTCATCGATTTGAGTTTCCTCGGGCTGTTATGTTCAATCGGAATCATATCTATCAATTTCAAACATTACATTTGTTCCCTTAAAAAGGTGACTTTTTGTATTATTAACAAACATTTGAACAATATACTTGAGACAAGAAAGCAAATCCAAAACTGTAAAAAAATAAGTAAAATTATTTAAAATATGAAAAAACACGTAGTCATGAAACGTCTCAGTTCTTTACTTTGGACAAAACATTTATGAAATTTCAATAAACAATCACGTATTATCTAGTATTCTATTTGCCAGCTACTCCATTTGTATATTTGGCCATGACCAAAATTCAGGCTACGTAACGTTGACTGAAGACAACGACCGATGAAGACCTTAGCTAAACAACATGCCGTGATGAAAGTGTGATGAAGGATTATTTCAAAACTAACATTTAACTAAATTTTTATACAAACTTTCTCAAAAATTTTAATCGATTCTACGAGCAACAGTGTAAGCCTTGACTCTCAGTAAAGTGGCGCATAAGTCTTCTCAACGTCTTTATAAAAACGTATTAAACTTTTACTGAGACCATCCAGTCGAAGCACGCCCTAGAGAGTGCTTTGTGTCAGTAATTGTGACTGAAAGTACGTGTAATGAAGACATCTCCATACATTGTAGTGAGACATAAACAGTTTACGATCGAGTTTATGGTGAATTTGATTTGCTGATTACTCCTCAAAGGGAGACCGTTAAGTTACTGTTAATGGACGAACGCTAATTATTTTTCCTTTTATATCTTATATGATACTCATTAAATTATTAATATCCATTTTGTTGTTTACTCTTATAATGATTGTTATAATTTTGTCATTAATATTTTAATGATGTACATGTGTTTCACTATTTTATTAGACTTTAAAGTTATTTTTTTTTTTTAGTGAAAAATAAAACCTAAAAATGTTTTTACCATGGACAAAATATTAGATATGGAATCCTACTCGCGCATTATCAATTAATCCCTTTTGAAAACGAGATTTTGACAAAAATATAAAAACCTAACTCAAAGTATAACCATACTCGAAAAAACAATCTATTAATTACACGATAAGAAGACCAATAACACTTAAAATTTAAACAGATTTTTTTTCCAATTTCTTATAGTTTTTATTTTATGTTATTATTCAGAACATATTACAGTCATGATTTAGTGAAATTTGTTGCATATTAATTTACATTTTCATGAAACAAATAACGACTGACGACGAAAGAATAAAGAAAAAACTTGAAGATGACTTTAATAAGCGAAAAATATAACTGCAACAGTTATTATCTAAGTGAAGTGTTGAGAAAATTGTGAAAATGGAATTCGAATTAATATTAGTGGCTAGCATCTTAATTGGTGTTTTATATTAAAATATTTATAAGAATAAGATTTATTTATAGTAGTTTTATATTATTAATAGATGCATAAATGATTAAAAATACTAAAATTTAAAAAAGAAAGACTATACAATTCTGTAATGTATTTTATATTTTCTTCTTATGTCATTTAATATCTTAAATTGTAAAAAAGGTTCGATGTTGGTTCAGAATCGTTCGTGAGAGAATTGGGCAAAGGTTTTCAATGAATATTTTTTTGCTTATTAATTTTATATTTTTTTATATATTTATCTTAACTCTATATTCGTATACTCTTTTCTCAAGGTTATCGAAAAGTGGTATACTTATTTTAGTATTTGTAGGTAAATAAAAAATATTAAATACATAATAATAAAATTAGACTAAATCTTTAAAATTGGATTAAATTAGCGTTCAGTTAATGTTGGATCGTTTTAATTCTAAAATAAATGACATACCTTCAAATAGATATTTACAAATACCATTAATTTCAGATGTCAAAATAAATAAGTAAGGACAAAGGACGGCTAGCATTAAATTTACATTTACAAAACAATATTTCGCATAACATAATGAAATCTCAAACCTCATAACATTAAAATTTCAATACGTTTTTAGAATCCAGATTGAAATGTCACTTCAAACGGATCGTGGGGTCATTGCATTAAAACCCTTTGTGTACAAAACGGGACAAAGAGAGTAACAAAACGGGACAAACCGAGTAAAAACGGGACAAACAAAACAATACAGTTTTTCAAGTCGAATCATTTATCAGCATATAACTAGTGGGGTGAAACGATTCTGGTTTAGATGGTTTTGCTTTTTGTTTTGGAGGTTTTATTTTTTTAAACTCGGTTCGTAGATCTACAGGAAATCCCTGTTTTAGTTTGTGGTGTGAGTAAATTGATGTTTGTGTAAAATGTTGGTAACATTTTTCTGTTTTAAAATTTTATATTCTATTAGCTTATTTCTAATAAAAATGTTATATTGGTATTATTAAGTTTTAGAGTAAAATTTAAATTGTATAAGACAAAACATCTACCAGGCCTCTATTTTATCTTAGTTCCCCCTGGGCCTCTTAAAACGTCAAATAAACGTAAACGAGGGATAACAGCTAATTTAGGAGGATAGATAGCAAAACTAATACAGGCTTCGGCATTTAGGTTAACGGAATCACTTTAACTATTTTTTTTAATAATAAATTTAAATTATTAAATTAAAAAAATAAAAATACAGGTACTTTATAATATAAAAGATATCATGAAAATATTAATGTTTATAATATATATGAAACAATTTCATATATACATTATTACCTAACACACACCTTAATTTCTATTGCAAAACAACATAATGTTAAAAAACATGATTAATATAAATAAGAAATAAGAAAACAGTGAAAAACAAACACTTATATATAAAAATATTAATAAAAGCTGTAAAAAAATAAAAACCATTAGAAATTTCAAAGTATCAACTACATAATGTTGTATTCAGACTACGGCTGCAGCTGACTAAGTAAAGACACATTTAAACTAAGAACAAGCGTAATTGGGGGTAGGCAAAACGAGACAAAGTGAATTAAACCCGTAGGGCTGACATCCGGGTGAGGTTTCGAAAATAAACGTGGTGTGTATTGAAATAGTGATACGGTTTTTCGTTATTTTCCATTTAATCAACTTGTTTTTTTGTAGTGCTTTAGTTTATAAATAGTTTTATTATGATATATTATATGATTTTTTTTTATTTGCTTATTTGTTTTTTTTTTTATATTTGTTTTTTTTATATTATGCTATTTTAGTTCTGTGTAAATGTATGTGACGTCTGAAAAAAAATTTTTATTTTTTTTTACTAAATAAAAAATATCAATGTCATTCTGAATTTTACGATCGTATTTTCATTTCGAATAAGACTTTTTTTAAATATGATCAAAATGAAATTTATAATGTAATTGAAAAAAATATACCTACTTGATCTATTTTAATAAAAATATTTATTTTAACAATAAGGTCTGAATGTTTATAATAACATCATATACTTCAGCGGCAACCCTTTTGTAAACTCCAGTGGATAAAATTTTGAACGTGACGTACATACAAATTCCCGAGTTCTTGTACAATGTATAATCCATGTTATACTTAATTTAAAATTGTGAACTCTCGACTAATAATGTTATCATACAGAATAATCCTTGCGTATTTGTTTAAGCAACCAAAATAAAATTTTACATCTAGAAACTTTAAAAACACGTAATTACATACATAATTATATTGTTATCTTAATCTCTATCGAAGCCAATTATAGAAAAGACTAAACATCAGCTCAAAAAACAACTCAATAATAATAAAAACAAACTAAGAGCATTGTTATTGTTTTGATTATTTTATAATTGGATTAAGATAAGTTTCTAAAATATAGAGTACTAGACGAGTATTATAATAAACTAGCAGACGTTACAGCGGTGTTTTGATAGAAAAACGTTGACCAAACCAAATTAACATAAAAGAATATAGATATCAATGAAAAAATTTACTGACCTGTACAAGACGTAGTTTTTAAATCTACTAACAAACTCTTTTTTTATGCTTATTTTTATAAAAACAACAAACATAATCAAGATTAAAAATAGTAAGGACGATATGTTTTAATGTATCAACTATTATAAAATACACATTTCAGCATTTATACATCGTATGTATTATGATACTTATTCACAAGAAGCACCAACAATAGCCCAATATATAGTATTACAATAGACATTTAAATAAAAAGACTGCCACAGCTTGAATTCTAGATCATCGACACCAAAGAATATTAAAATGAACATCTATTCTCAATATTGTTGTCATTTGTCATATTGCTCATCTGAGCCACTGCTGGGAAATTATACTTGTTCTATTTTATGCTCTAAGTGCTCTTAAAGATATAGGAATTTATAAAACAGTTGCAATTTTAGATTAGATGGATTTCATAGGTTTCTTTTTATTACCACAGTACAGCGAAGTTGGTCGAATTTGTAGTAATGAAATGAGAATGTAACCTAGAAAATTATTGTACTTCATTCCATAGCTAATTCCTTAAAACCGTACAACTGAAGCAAAAGTTTGCCTTTATATGCACACATATTGTTGTTTTAGTTTGAGTTTTAATGTTATAGTAATAGTGTGGATTGTTGCTTGAAGAAGAAAATCACATAATATGGTAATTGCTGGCACTGTGTTAAATTCTCGGTATTCCTGAAAATAATTATCCTGCTTGCAGTGCTCCTATTCTAGTGAAATGAAGTGTGAATAATAGGTGTTATAAAGTAAATTATTAGCGCTGCTGAAATAATTTTTCTTATTTAATTTTTTTATGTGAAAAACCTTTTGTAAATTCCTATTTTGCTTTCGACTCGTGTGGTTTGAAACGTTAATTATTTTTAACTTCAATTTTGGCAATAACTAAAAGTAAAAAAATATCATTTATTTTTTACTACCTGAAGACAATCTGAAATCTCAGGGGATTTTAAGTTATTTATTAAAAATATAATTTAACAATCATACCGCCGTTAAGACAGATTATAGGTTGTATTTTGAATTGGAGGTAGGGGAGGTAAGAGAACTTTACCCCAAGAGATGTTACCCGCTCAAAGATAATTCCTCTGGGTCAAAACTTACCAAAAGCAGATTTAAAGTAAATAGCAATATCTTGAAAATATCTTTTAAGACATTATACTACTATCCTTGAATACATAAGATAAGAAACTACCTGTCTGGCTTCTAAGTTATTATCTTTTGGTTTTATATAGAACCGCTTATAATTTAATTATTATTTTTATGACATACTATTATTTTTTCTATTGCTCTTTAGATGACCGCTCCTATGAACTAATCTAAATTAGACTTTGTTATTACATGCTTAATATATATTAATTCTTAATAGTATAAAACTATATGTTAATATTAAATATGGATTTATTTAATTGACTCGTTCTCTTGTATTATTTTTTTAAATAATCGCTTGTTTAATATAATTTAAAATACAATAAAAGTCCTATTTTTGGTGGGATTTAAAAGAGGTAACCTCTCTTCTCAAAGCACGACAAAACTTAAAAGAACTTTTTTTTATTCATACTTTATTTTAATTTGATTTAAAAATCATATCAAAAGATCAATTCATAGGTCACAGGATGAACTCTTAAGGTATTTGTTACATATTTCATTGACCTATGGACCCATCGTTTTAGATCTCGATCATTCAGCCAACGTTATTAATAAAACTTCGATTTAATACTAATAAAAATACTAAAACTTCGATTTATTACTAATAAAAATATTTTCACCCACACTAACATAAGCTCTATTTTGTCATTTTCCAGCCTTTGACATAAATCATTTGTGAAAAAGTAACAAAACAGAGAATAAATATTTTTATTAGTAAGGCAGTTGTCACGTAACTAACAAAACAAGCAACGGAAAAATATAAAAGAAGCTACAATTTTATTTAACATTTTTCAATTCTGAAAGTCTATTATTTCCCGCCTCACCGTGACTGATTTGAAAACGGATTTGAGACTTTCCATAATTATAAAATAAAGTTTCTAAACAATATTCTGAGGTAATAATTTTTCATTCGTAATAAACAAGATTTTAACTGAAGAATCTTTATAACAACTTTATGAAATTGTTTCATTTAAGGCAAAGAGCTTGGCGGTATTCAATTCTTTCGATGGAGGCTGTTTAAAAACTCTCATAGAACCAAAGAACTCCGGCAATCAGATAAATTCTTAACAATAAAGTTTTCGAAATAAAATTGATATCAAATGCTCGAAGGCATTACGCTTTGGGACTAAAATATTTTTTATCACCAGCCTTTTCTTGGAACAGTATAAAAGGCTCATTGCTTTAGATTATTATATATTTAGATTATATTATTTTTTGCGTTTAAGGAAATTTATTTTTCTTTAAAATAACTAATTAGTTCATATACGAAATTTGGTACAGACATTGAGTAGTTCTTCTTGTCTAGTAAAATAATAACGATAATAACTTTATAATAATTTATACTAATTTGAGTTTTAAAAGCAGAGTACGTTTTTAATATGAACACATAACATTGTATAAGAACTGTTTTGTAAGGTGTGCTAAGAATTCATATCTGCAGATATAATCCTTAAATAAGCATATCACATCAAAGAATCACTATGATATCTAACATCTGTCAGACTGTAGTCAAATGAAAAGATTTTTTCATAAAAAAATATGTTCTCTAACTCTCGCCTTCTTATCAAAACCTGTGTGGATGTAGTGTCCATGATAATTGATTACAATATAAATAGAGATACTGAGAAATGAAAAGATAGAACTAAAATGACCTCATTTTGTTAAAAATTCCAATCTCTGTGAATAAATAGGTTCATGAATGTTAATAGTTGAAAATTTTAATTGAAATACAGAATACATAAGAGATTGAAGTATAAAAGAAACTTAGTATATCTTACTGTAATAAATAAGCAATTATTAGCTTATGTATAGAAAAATAATGTAATAGTTAATTTATAACGAAATTATAATTACCATTTATTATTATTTTTATTTATTTATCTATTTTCAAAGCCTATGAATGTTTTATTTAGGCATTACTAAAATAATATCGTCTAATAAATTATGTTTGGCCTTTTAGTTTAGCGATGATTCTAACTACTGAATCGAAGGTTATGCGCTCGATTCTCATATTGTACAACGCAGTATTATAATTTTATATAATACTATTATATATAATTAATAGTACTGACTCACGTAAGCACTTTCAAAATTTGGCCGACCAGTTTCGAACCCATTTGCGTTTCTTATTCATGAGCATGACGAAATCGTCGCGTAAACTGGGGTCAGTCCAGTCATAGTATTTACGTGAGTAAAGAGATTTAATTATATATAATAGTAATCATGGATCACAAAAGTTTAAATGCAAAAAGATACTTAGTCATAAAGTATAAGTGCAATATTTTTACCATTATTCGTATTTATATTTGTATTTGTGAAGGCCATTTTCAAAGTTTATTTTGTAGTGCGGGATCTGTTTTCAAATACATTTTTATCTATACATACAATACTCCTTTGAAGGTAAAAATCAGTTTTCACTTCTAGACAAATATCCAATACCTACAAACATTCTTTAAGTAAGGCGTCAGAAACGTGAGACGTAGCTTTTATTTCAAGAATTGAAATACCGTTCTCTGCCACTATCAGAATAACTTGGAAATTGTTTTCTTTATATATAATATACAATTATTTCCAAGAATTTTTTTATTTCATGTCTACTCTTGTGTAGGTAGTAAGTGATATTCATTATCCTCAGACACCTATTTCTTAAAATTTTTCTCTACAACGAAATAAATTTATTAAACATAATATTTTGTTTACAATTTTGTATCAAGTGGCAGCGTCCGCATCATCTGTCTCTTTTTCTCGCTGCAATATATTTATATATAAATAACTGCAATTTTCTAAAGAAACAATCTACGGGCCAAATTCGAAAAAACTAGTTCAGTAGTTTTAACGATTCATACAAACGTCCAAGTTTTCACATTTACTTGAATGAAAATAATTATTAACTTTGAATGAAAATAATTATTAACCATTCTGTATCTGCAGTGCAGTCCTACCCACTCTGTTAAAACTGTAAACGATTTCTGGAGCTCAAGAGGACATTTAAACAAGGGTTCGACCGTATTATAAATATATAAAATATAAAGCTTTGTAAAGAATTTTAAAAATAAAAATTACCTTTTAAGATATAAAGGCAATATAATGAAATAATCATAACTACATACAATTGAATCACCTCTGAATATTGAAGTTTCGTTTTGACTTTGTCATGAGGGCATGAAGTTTTAGAATACCACGGTTTGATATTTGTCTGAGATATCATTTAATATAACTTAAATTAATGCTTAGTTAACTTGTATGCCTATAGAGTTATTACATACACCTTTATTAATTATGGATACATCAATAATGATAAAACAATGTACTATATAGTAAAAGAACAACATACGAAATAAATTTGTATCCTACCCTCGTCTTCAAGTATACTAATTGAAACAAAGAACAAATTTCAACCCTGAAATTTCTAAAAACAATCCTTTTCATATGATCCTCGAGTTTTTATCTTATATAAGAGACGCCGATATAAACGATCACGACTTTAGGCTTGAGAGGCAACTTTGGTAAAAGGGAATCATATGTAAAGCTTTAGGAAAGTCGGAAAAAATTAGAATAATATAAAAATGGTACGTTTGCGTTCGCAAAATTCTTCTATATCACGTTTCTTGGATAATCACATCACGCGCGGACCTCTCATTCATTTTCATATACATGAGAGCTATAGATAACAAGAATTTGTGTACTCTTTATGTTAAAGGTATAAAGATCTTGTTGGTTGCTCGTAAAATTCTTGTTTATATTAGTATAGCATATTACAGTATTTTTAACATGTTTCGGGTAGTAAAATTAAAGACACGGGATTTTTTATTTATTTGTTTGTAATTCAACTGGTCCAAATTTGGTGAGTATAGCTTGTTCGGTGTAGAAAATAGCAGACAAAATTTGATCGAATTGACCGGTAAAGAGCTTCGCTTCACTCAGCTCAATTACAATTTTAAAACAAATTAGTACAAAAAAAAAAATGTTATCTGAGAAATATATTACTATTTTAACGGAAAAAAGAACTCCGACTAACTTACTTTATAAATATATTTTAGGTAAAATTGTAAATAAAGCGAATACTAACTAGCTTTGTGAGATATTAAGAATAATTATTATAGTAATATTATAAAAACGATTTTTTTGTTTATTTAAGCCCGACTCTCTATTATTATCAGAATTAAAAATATATATTTAATAGTCCATTTATTGGGGATTGTTAATGATTTTATTCAAACATTCATTAAAATCAGTATAAGAAAAATCGACCAAAACTACTTATTATAATATTCTTGATTTATAATATATGTTTCATAAATGTTTCTGGTATAGGATATGATAGAAACACAAGCATCAGAGCATAATTATACGAATTTCCAAATCAATTTTGAGTTAAAAATTATACAAATAGTCATATCTTATAATTCGTGAATAAGAGCTCTTTCATCACAGATAGAGATAATTATATTATACAATACTAATATATACATAGTACACATTAATGTATACTTACAAATATTTCTGTTAAAGAAACGATTGCAGACTTCTTAAAGCTTAACTTTAAAACTTGGTGTATGTATTCTCGCGATACGCAATCTCCGAGCTTTAAGCTGCTTTCTTCTTTCTAGTCTCATGCCTTTAAAAGGCTCAACTACGCCTATCCAGCTTAGTGGTACCGATATCAAAATAAAATATAACATTTTTGATTTATACATAAAATTGGATTCTGTTCTTTAACAGATCTCTTTAAAATTTCTCATATTTTCAATAATATTAAACTTTGGAACATAATCTGTTTAAAATTTTAATTTATTTGGATTTTATTTTAAATAATTCCTTTTAAAACTACAACCGTTCTATTAATATTGTTATTCCTAATTAAGATAGCGGTATTCTTTATTATAATGTAAAAGATAATTAAATTCAACCCTTATTACATATTGGAGCTGAAATCGCTCCTACAACAAACCTTGAATATACAGCAGAGTCAACAGTTCCGCATAATTGAATCGACATAGGTAATGGGCGCGATAAAAGAAGGTAGACGCACCTGGGTAGCACGTGCGAGGGAAAGTATTCCATCTCTTTTACTCTGCTATGCCAGAGTAGAGATGGTATATATTGCAATATAAAATATATGCCAAGACGTGTGTTTAACGTTACTTTGTTTTAAGGTATCGGAGGTAAATAGACTTCTTGTAGGTAGTCGTTCCGCTGAATTTGGTTGATAAAGAATTCAATCAAGAAACGTAAACATTGTATATTATTTTGGAAGTTTTGTATACATTTTAGTAAGTATAACCTCATTGAATAATGACATGAATAATAATATATATATTACTTTACCTGTTGTTACATTGACAAATAGTGTCAGAAAGCAACAAGAGAGATATGCAGTTAACATAAATTTTTAGTGAAATGCCAGATTTACCAACATACTTTTTGATTTCCGTAAATGTTGTTGAAATGGTAGTATTATTGTTTATGCTTATTCCTTTCATCAATGTTTTGCAATTATCTAAAAACATTAAGAACGTTAGAGATAAAGTAAAAACAAATCCAATAGTTCTATGTTGTGTTATTATTTGCGCACTAATAATTTTGAGCGTGGGCATTATAAAACCAAACAAAACTTTTAACGAGCTAAAAGTGTTGAAATTGTCTAAAATATCTGAAACAGCCGAAGAAAAACTTAAAAGGATAATAGTTGCTACTAATGCTTCTAGAAATTATATCTTAGGTTCATTTTCTTTATTTTATCTTTTAGTTCTTTTGAGGTTATTTGATTTCGTGACTTTTTCAGCAAAGCTATACGAATTTTCTAATTTAATGGCCAACTATGATTTAGTTGACATAACGTATCAAGAAAAAGAAGCAGAAGCAGAAGCAGAACAGAACAGCTGTTATACAATTAATGATTATACTGACGATGATTACAACGAAACTGTCCATTGGCCATCTGTAGCAGATTTTAATAAATCAGAATACTTAAGAATAGAAAAGTTTTTCAAAATTAAACCAAAAACCTTTGGAATTTTGAACAAAACTATATCTGAAGAGATTCCAACAATCAAAGAAATTAAAACTATTGAAAAAAAATCGAATTTCTATTCCAAAGGAATCAGTTTAACGCAGTTAATTTTAGAAAAAGAAAACCCAAACGAGTCCACTGTATCTGAATTACCAAAGTCAATTGCAGATACCAAGAATGATTAATATTTTTAGCGCATTTACTGGAACCTTAATATTTTTAGAACTTATTGTGTTGGTTGCGTTATTAAAACCTATAAAAGAACCGTATCACATACGGGATTATTGGTGCAAATTACAAGTACATACAAACTGCCCACATCACATACTTTTGGCTTTTACTGTTGCCCTGCTAGTTAATTCTATTTTAGGAGTTATTTGGGAGAAAAGCTATTATGGGCTTATTCTGAATAATGTAAAAAATTCTGACCTTATTTGGGATTTCTATTTAAGCAAACTATCAATGTGCTACATTTCTTTCTTTTTAGCGTTATATCTACTAATTTTAATTGAAAGAGTCACACAGTTTCTTGTAACTGTTGCGCGACTACTAGACTTCGAACTGATGTGTAGACACGCTATATTAACAGACAGTGCATGCAAGAGATCAAATACTACTTTAATGTTAGAACTTCATAAAATTTACAAACCAATTCAAGAATAACTGATGAAATAAAATTAATTATCTTCATTATTTTTGTTTTATTTACTTCTTTGTATACTTTGTTGGATTTTATTTATGATTTATATTTAGACAATTAAAATATATAATTACACAATTTACCGTTTTTTTATAAATTTTACAAAAAGTTAATTGTTATTATCATTTGTACAGCCATAAAAGACGAATAAAAGAAGTAAAATAATATTTTAGAAAACGAACATCTGTCGCTATTGTGTCAGAGACTTGTCATGTAACTGACACAATGAAAAATAAGAAAAATTAAATCAAAACAGCTTCAATCTTGTATCATGTCATAATAATACAAATTGCCTCCAAAAACCAAGCCAGGAAAATGGATGCCAGTTGTATTATTCTCGGCAGCTTACTTTTGGTACAAATGACCGGTATCCTGATACTACTCAACCCAATTTATGATGTAAGAAAAGTAACCAGGTGTATGAATAATTTTATCAACCAATACAGATCTTTTTATTTTATAGCTGTCGCAACATATTTTAGTTGTGTTGTATACCTTGGTATGTATATCCCATTACAGAACATCCATAACTTATTATCGAACAACATTCTTAATGAATATGAGAAACTGACCCTTCTCAGCCGAGTTGAAAAGAACTATCTGATCGCTGGCTTCTCGCTTTTCCTGTTCATTATGCTCTATGGTGTACGAGCATTAGTTTCCTACGCTTCAAATCTTTTGGAACTGTCAGTGGCAACGAGTGAATCTGCTGTGTTGAAAACAACATCAAAAGTACAGAAAAAAGGATTCTTTTTACCCGGAAACGTTCTCCCAAATTTATTAAGAGTAAAAAGGTCAGTTTCGTACGAAACCATTTTGTTTGCAAACGAGCTTCGGGAGCAACTGAAGATGGTATTAAAAAACGCTGACATTCCACACAATAGCGGCGTTATTTCAAATATCTTAGACACCAATGTAAACAATATGTGTAGAAGTTAGAGGAAGAGTTTTGTTTTATATAAAGTTGTTACCATCCCTTTCCTGTTTCGTTTCTCAGTTCTATTTCGTATTGCAAAACCATCGGCACTGTCGTCTCGCACGTAGGAAATACTGCCAAGTATTTGGAAATTCTTTGGAATTACAACGGGGTGCGAGACAACAAGAAATATTCGAAAAGACAAGGCCATAAAAATAAAATGCTGCAACAAAAGGAAAAGAAAAATCTAAAATCGGAATGTGAGAGTGCGAAGAGGGGTGGACTAGATACATAACAATATTTTCTTCCATTACGGTAGTTAGATATAAAGATATATATTTGGGCCATATATAAATAGATACTTATTAACGTGTCACGTGTGTTATTTATATTTTTATTAAATAATTTCTGTTTAAAGCAGTATATATTTGATATTTTAGGTTTGTTTATATTAGCAGAAAATTTTTATTCCGAATGTTTGATTAAAAAAAGATATTTTAAAAAGTATATTTTACATTTGGCATTCAGTGCTAGCTTGTTTTAAGTTCAACAAAAATATGCGGGTACTAGCTTGGCAAGGATACAGGATCGTTGGCGCCAGATCAGGTACGACACCCGTCATGAATCTGGCATGGCTAGGTTAAATGAAGAAAAGAATACTCACTCACCAAAGTGTCAGAACTTTGTCATTATAAGATAAATAATAATTTTATATAAAGATATGTATTATAAAACTTCGTAGTATATTTCAATAACTCGCGATTAATAATTTTATGAAGTTCTTGTTAAAGTTACAATTTTATTTATTTTATTTATTTTAGCGTTAAAGTATTCATTACAACATAAATAAATAAAATAAAACTGCACTGAACTTTTGTAGTACAATATCACGGGGCCATAAATTTGTGTTGTTTTGTTTTATTATTTATCTCAGTGTGCGTGTGATCCCAAAGGAGCCTTCTGGGTCACCGCAATGTAGGTATTTTGGGGCCTTACGTGACCCACGTGTGACGTAAGTCGCGTAATTATAAATGAAATACTACCAACCCTGCGAGTTCGACTTTAAAATTGGGTCTATAAATATTTTTAACAATATAAATCAAAGATATTCAATGAAGAAATATAAATATTTTCATATTTTATAAAATTTTTAGTAACTTCTTCCATTATATGATTACCATCAAAACTAATAATTAACCAAAAGTCCATTTGAACTTTGAATTTTTCTCGTTTATTCGCTCATCTTAAAAGACTTACTGCGAAACAAAGGAAACTTTCAAATAATGACCATCTAAATCCTGAGACCGCGGATAAAAAGTACTCTCAAACCGTAATTATGTCAGACAAAACTATCGAAGAGTATTTGCTTTAAGATTTATTTCATCCACAAAATCCTTTCAAAGATCCTTTGTAACATCCAAGTAAAGGACAGTCAGCAAGGATTGTGTAAATCTTAGTTTTGTAACTTTATGGTTGATTTCCTCATCCTCTATATGGTACGGCCTTTATAATCTGAACGAGACTAGTCAATAACGAGGAAGAAAATATTATTTTAGTGGTTCTTTATTTGATACTTCAGAATCCCAGGGGAAACCCCTTGGAATGGAGCGTATTCAGATTGTAAGAAGCATTCCCCTTATGATTTTCGATATGCGTTGTATCTTAATATTTATACAAGCCAATATCTGTATGTTTATTTGACCGTTCCTAGCTTATAATGGACATATTAAACAGAATTTTACCAAAAATAATAATGGCTTCATTTTTTTAATTTTTGGATCGTAACTATTTTTAATTGGATGATTATGATTATGATTACCTATTTTTCGAAAATGGTTAAAGAAACTATATACGATTACACTGATATATATATTTTAAAAACTAGTTGACATCCGTATTCCCACAACTTATATTACAAGAGGTTAGGAACTTAAAAAATTATATCATTAATAAATGAAATAATTAGTTAATTTCATAACTATTAATTCAATTATATTTAGAACAAATAAACTTATTTCAATAATTAATAGTCGTAATTATTCATAGATCAACATCAAAATGAATTTGGATTTTTTTTTTTTACTATAATATAGTTGAAAAAGACGAATAAGATAGATGATATCAAGTCCTAATGAAATTTATAGAATACATTTTAGTAGTTTCTAATATTAAATTAATAGGATAGGTTATAAGAAACTTCTCACATCATTTTGATCCCGTAACCCTGTAAAGACTTCATCTTGATAAAACTCATAAGGATTTTTTTCTATGTCGTCCTTTGATCTTACTGGACTTTGGCCATTCTACCGTGAATTGCTTTTTCTATAGGTTTCGTATGATTCATTTTATTGGCTTTATTGGTATTGTTGGCTAGGGTGCTCAGCTATAAATGTCTTATTTTTTCCAATAATATTATTTATTATGTTAATTTTTGTATTGTACATGCATGACAGTAAAGGTTTGATATAATTATATTGTTCTTGATTGATTTATTTATAATACCGTTTACTATAATTTATCAAAAACAACTAAGCAGGTTTAACACAACACAGTAGGCAGAAAAACAGCTTCACCAATATTGTCCAAGGTAGCATAATGGAACTGACCACAAAAACAGATAGGTTCCAGCTAATAGCCCAAGGCAGTGAGTCCACATTAATAAATGAGCAATGTATTTTCTTTTGAATATTTTCTTATATACTTTCCTATCACTAGTTAGGATGTTGTTCCACGACTACTTACTACGAAACTGGGTTAGATTTACTGAGTTTAAATTTGTTTATATAAAAGTAAGACTCGTAACCTATATAAGGTTGAATTATGCGTTTAGCATTAATTAAAATTTCTTCATACATTTAGTTGGTCGAGTTATATGAAAAGGAAGCGGTTTTTAGAATCTTAAACCACCTTTAATAAATAATAAAAATTCTTCATTTTGATTATTATTCTTAAAAAAGTTTCTAGGTTTGTAAAACCATTTAAGATATTATAAAACGAATTCGAAATAACTTAAAATAAAAAGTCTCAATTTCATGCAGTTATTCCGGTAATCTACTTTTCCCCAACTTAATCCGACTTTAAACCTGATTTAATCTCCACAAATCCAGCACTTCATTACATTGCTCGGTTAAAAAACACACAAAAGAGACACTGAATACACTCCCCCCTCTTTATTGTAGCCATTTTCTAGAGCCTTTGGGTGGGCACGGAATACGGTACAAGTAAACAACGGATAGCGATTTTATTAAAAGACTTTCTAGAAATTGAATCTTTGAAGTTATAAAATAAATAATGAGTTGTAAATTGCCGGTTCCTGCAATTTACAATCATAGTAAAATATTTTATTTTTCAATCAGATATTTCTAGAAAGAAGTCTGATGCCAAGAAATTCTCCAACACTTCAATTTAAAAGTGTTATTTTATTCTTTTATTATTTTATAACAAGCTTAAATACTCCACGACATTTAATAAGGCAAATCATATTTTTTTTTTAATCTTGAGCGTAAATAGGCTATATATATAAATTTATCTCAAATATATAAATTTATCTTGGACTATATATATAAATTTATCTTAAAAGTCTACTACTTTGATTCCAGATTAAAATAAAGATGGCTTTTAGATTACCTTTTTGTTCTTGTTTCATGGACCAACCCCTCCATCCGCTTTCCAGCTCCTATAGCTAATCTAACCTCAGCTTCGTTATTCACAACCAGAAGTCAAGATAAATAGTGTATATTTTCTTCATTGTTGTTTTAACTCTCATTTCTTATACCACCCTTAAGGTCCGAGTCAAAATACGTCTAATAGAACCTCGAATATTACCTTTATCCGTGTTTGCAGCTACGATAGGGTTAAAATTCTGGGCGTGTGGATGTGTATCTTTAGGTGCTTAGTTTTAATATCGAGGTCGTTCACCTTGTTTTTGCAAAGTTTTATTTGTGTTAAATATTTAATGTTATTTTTACTGCTGCGGATTTTATATAACTGCTATAAGTTTATTATTATGGTCGTAATTTTTTTTAGCGTTATACCACAAATTTAAGAATTAAAAAACGTAAAAAATTTCATTAAGTAGGGCTGATGATTGGTATTTTTTGCGATACATCCAAATCACTTGTCAAGACGTCTTTTTAAATGAAATTATAAACAAATTATTCGAATAAATAAAATAAAGTGTAAACCGAATACGAAAGAACAACATTTTATATGTTACCTACACTTTGACTATTCATTGTATACAACTATATCTAGCTATAACTCACGGGGATCTTTCAACTATTTACCCGGAAGTTTGATGTTATTGAACCAAATTGGTTTCGGGTACAAAGCTTTTGGCTGACAAATAGACGATTTGGGCCAGTTATTGTTACTGTCAGTGTCAATTGCGGACGAGGGTCACACAGACAAATATTTCACAAACTGATGGTTTCGAAATTATGAGCTATGTATTATATTTTAAGATTTTTATACGCAAAGGGACTAGACAGAATTTTATATAATAGCAGTCTATCATGAAGAATTTTACCTATTTATTATTTTTTTGTAAATTTGATAAGTCATCATATTTTAACTTACACGAACTTAAATGAATTTAAAAATGTTTGTATTTAAGACAAAATCAGAATTTACAACTAACTGAAAAAATACAGTAGATAACGTTCGAGTGTTTCGCCGGCGTAAGTGAAAACTTTTTACGGCGAGCGTTTCTAGGATGGTTCCTGAATTCACACGTGCCCAAACTTTTAATTCCAAACATCGCCGTTTTGAGATGTTTAAACGAAAATTACTAGAATTTCAAAAATTATACTGTTCGAGTACCTTAACTTATAAAATGAGTTTTTTTGTTTATGCTTTTAATTTCATTTTTTACAGTTTTAGTTACCCAAAATGTCAGTAGCAAGAATGTACACAATTTTATACATGAGGATATGCTAGAACTTTGCTGGGACTTTCATCAAAGCAAAAATATTTTACGCTTAAAAAAATTAGTACATATTTATACAGTTCTTAGCGGGAATATCAAATACTTTTTCGTGTTTTAACTGACTGAACTGTAAATATTTTAAAAGTTTAAAAATAATCTAAAAAGCTTTAAATTTTAAGCATTCCTTTCTACTTTTTCTATTTCCTGTATAACGTGCTCCAGTAAAATTATTCTCTTACGTATTTCATTGCACATTATTGTTTAAACCGCTGTTCTAATCTAGTTTTCAAATAAGTCAAACCAACCAAGAATATGATTTCTTTCCATAGTCATCATTAATTCATAGTTCATTTAGTCCGTCCATGCTATCATTAACCATAAGTTCATAACCCCCTTAGGACATACGCGACCGCCTACAATTGTGTATACATACCGTTTGCATTTCACTGGGAACCAGGTCAGGGGCCATCAGAACATGAGTTTTCCATCACCGATGCCTCTTAACCCTTACATTTTGCAACAATTTTTATAAGCGCTGTTTATTTCAAAATTGTGCTTTAATAGGCATATAGAATTCTTCTTTTGGGAGTCAGTGCAATATATAAAATTTTATATTATAAGTTTTTTTTTTCGGATTCAAAAAACAACTTGCGTATGTATTAAAGAATATTTGTACTGCCGGGAGTTTATTTTATTGAGTTCACAAACATATAAATAAAGGACACAAAGAACATCCAGATTCGGAACAACAAACTGTAGATCACTCAAAGTACTGTAAATTCTGTAACCGACACAAAATGTCTTTCCAATTTTAATAACAAGTTTTTGTCGTTGTTTACGTAATGAATATTTAGCAATAAATTTTACTTTTTCTTTTTATAATATAATAAAATTATTAAGGTGCCTATTAAACTTAATCTAATTACAATATTCTGCAAGAAAAGTTTTTCGTTTGCGATTTGGAAATAGCCTAACAAGTAAACAATGTTATTTTGAGCATTTTCGAAAAATATCAGTTATAAATCCTAACTTATTGTAATTATTTATATTAAAATAACAATATCTGACTTTTATACAACAAAGTTATACTTTACGGTCTAAGAATCTACCAATAATATAATAAATTAGAATTCAATCCTGAAATTAATTTAAAATCGTAATAATCATTATATGAATCTCATCTCTTTCATATGAATCTCATACATATTTATAAACCCTGAAGTAAATATTTAATAATTTAATTAAAAACATATGAAACCAATGTACAAACTATAAAGTTATTTATTTTATATTAAAAAGGTTTATCATATTCAATAAAGGTAGATTAAATGTTAGCTTTTTATCGAACGATAATCAATCACTCCCTTGGACGTGTGTAAATTTATCGATCTAAATTGTTTCATGTTTTACCCTAACATTAAACTAGTATTATAAAATATATACATGTCTATTTAAAGCTATATATTCATAAGTTGACTTCTGTACAAACAATGATATGAGTGAGTTTGATAAGCCCTCAAACTTACGAAACTTGGTGACGAGTTTAGCGAGTGTGTGTTGGAATGTATCTCGAAATATTGTAGTTAACAATGGAAATATTGTAGTTAACATACAAGATAAGTTTTTTGCTGAAAGATAGAAAGGGGAATTTAATTTTTTTTTTCACGGACAGACATGGAAATCCTTGCTGTTTTAGGGTGTTTAATAAATTCATTTAAAATACAGTTTTGGTAATAGTTTGAATACTATACTTATGAATAGCTGTAATTTCGATTTATTTTTTAAACATCTGTCTGAATGTCGAAATATACATCGGAATGTATTCGCGCGTGACATCAAATGTCTATAAGCGAATTTATATGATCCACTGGAGGGCAAAGTACGCAATGCCGCCCTTTGGGCACTGAAGAGGAAAAAGTTCCTTCAATATTTAAAAGGTATGTCACAGATGTAATAAAAATAAAAACCACAGATTTAGCTCTGTCGCAATTTCCGACGAGAGAGAAAGACGCACCTAACCTGATCTCAAGGGTGAATATTGGGCGGAAATTATTTATGACCGGAAACATATTCAAAAAATCTGTACAGTGTCGTATACTTAGAAATTACTCAGACATTGTCTCAATAACAGAAAATGTAATACAGTTTAATGAAATTGGTATGTAATATTTATATAATCGACAATCTTTTAAATTTCATGGCATACTTACTTTTCCTAAATGTAAGTTATTACTCCAAAATAACTTTTTAAAGTTGTCAGTAGATTTAGACTATTAACTAACTAATGAGACACTTGATCAACAATGCAAGTGTCTTAGCCGTCAGAGACACAACATTGTGCCGTTACAATAATTAAGTTTGAATACAATTGATTACGCATTAATTGGTTTAGCGATTGAATGAGCGATACTTCCGTTCACAGCTGGAATTCCGGCAGACGGTTGGAGTCGGAACTTCTATTTCCCAGCATCCTCTGTGGGTAATGACTTTTCCGGTGTTAATTTTAGTTTATCAGCGATGTAGCTACAAATTCTTGATACAAAACATTATTAGTCAGCAAAAATATATATTTTTTTACTGTTGTACAAATATTTTTTTATTTAATGAACATACAGAAGTCAGATAGACGAATTATGAAATATTTCAGTTCATAATAACAAATACAAAAAATCTAAAATTTATATAAAACAAAACACCATTAATTCACACCAACGATCCTATCGGAAAGCCTAAACCCTAAAGGAAGGAGGGTAAAAATAAATCGTCACAATACGACGGGGTGGTTTCGGGTAAGGGGTGATTTAATAAATATTCAAATAAGGCCAATGGACACACGACTGTGATGTTGGGTCAAAATTTAATTATATTCTTAGAATAACATCGCGTTTGACCAAATATTGGATATGAACTAAGTTTACTCCCGTTGAACCATCATACCCTCGTCTCAAATGAAATAGTGGACTGGTATATAGTGGTTTGTTTGTTGGCTTCGGTTAGTTATTATCAGATCCATACTTGGTTATTTATTGCTTACATAGTAATATTATTAAAAGGTATGTAGATTCTGTTAAGTAATTTAATTTTATCATTTTCATTATAGATAAAACAAATTATCAATTTAAGATATTAGATCCGATTATAAGCAAATTGGAAAACTTATTATCATTTTCTCATTCTTATATAATAATCTCCAGTTTCGAAAATTGGAACAAATTACCGAGTTGATAATACGGAGTTTTTTTAATAAGCTTACTACAATGTTACTTTAAGCATGTTTATGTTCTACCTTTATTTAATTACTAAAGGTTCAAAGGAATAATAACAACTTACTTCATCATTTTAATTTGTTTAATTCGATGAATTGTTGGAACATATAATTAACGTTTTATATTGATAAGTTATTCAAAGTGTAAGTATTAAGAATAATAAAAAGTATTAGTATTAGTATTTTTATTGTACATTTATTCTATTAGTTAACGTTTGTCAACGTAACCGTATTTTATGTGCTTGATTACATTTGGGAGATATTAAAACACGAAAATGTTTACGCAAAACATGTATTGTTTCGTATATCTACGAACTACAAAAAAAAACTTTAAAAATAACTCATGTAATCTTTACAGCATCCAGGAATAAAGCAACCATAATTGCTTTCAAAGTACTGTGTCCTCTTTTTAGACAAATGTTCATGAGTTTTTCGTTCAAAGCATACATACTGAGATTACAGAGGGAAACGTGAGAAAAGAAATTTTAGAGGAAACTTCACAATTGAATGGATTGCAGAGATTATCAAACGACTGCTTTAAAATGTTTTATAATCTTGTAAAGATCATGACCTAATTCTGACTTTGACAGTTTTATAGACAACCCCCAAAACCTGTTTTTGGTTTGAAAAAGGTTGTAAGTATGCCGTACAAGTCATTGAAAATAACATTATTTTGTACAAAACTCATACATTTTGACAATGTATTCTATTCATCTGAAATGTAAGTAATTTTATATTGTGCTTGATAGATACAGTTAAAAATATAATAAACGAGTTTAGTAGATTGAGAAGTTATTTCCTTTTTGCTTTTTACATTTTTATAAAATAATTATAACTTTTAATATTTCAAATTATTGCTAGTTTTGAGTTAATTGGATGAGCTTTGATTATTACTAACAAGACCTTGAACAAAAACTCAAAATATTAATATGTTAAACAAAATGTGTAAAATAAGAAAGAGATTTATATATTTTACATAATTTATAAAAAAGTTTTTTAAAATATATATATATATATATATATATATATATATATATATATATAGATATAATATTTCATAGACCCAATTATATGTTGTCATCGAAACCAATAAAAATGTTAAATTTTGTTCAATAATTTCATAAAAATCGGTTTGTAAAGCATTGACAGGGCTATAGAAATTTAATAAACGACTTCAGGCAGCGGATAGTGCCAGCCAGTGAGGGTACTCCAAAACCACGTCATTCTGTCCGCTGATTGGCTGAACTATGCGGAATGCGGCATTCGAACTGCTTTATTGTAAATCGATTAACATAAACAACATTGTTTAACTTGGAATTAGTTTTAGCGCTTCAAGTGTAGTTTTTTTTGGAAAAGTCAATTTTAATAACTGCTGGTGTATTTGTGATTGAAAATACGACTGAAATTATTATTACAAATCGGAATATGAATATAGTTTTATTACGATTTATAACAATTTTGAGCACTTTAAATATGTTTTAACGCTATTTTGGAAAGGTCATATCTATTTTGATTAAATTTAAGAAGAAGATTAATAACAAATTCAAAAGTATCAAGGCCTGTTAGTGATGATTCTTATCCCAATAGACTATCCATCATATGACAATTGGCTATCTCTAGTATTTTAAGGTTTACCAAAATAAGAAAAAGTGAATTTTTGTGGATATTTCGCTTTAATGTTTGTGGCCAATTTTGCAATTATTAAATTAAGATATTGACATATTTTATAATTCTTGTAGGCTTTCTAAATATCGTTATTTGTATGGATAACAAATTACCATATAGATAGACTTAATATTAAAGTTCATAGAACTGGAAAGTTACCTCAGAAAATATTTGATAAAAGACACTACCCGCCTTGTTTCAACATTATTTGAAGCAAGAATAACAAGTATCGAACTTCTGAAACTATATCTAACTATTTGAAGATATTTGAATATTTGGTTCACCGAGCTCAAAATCAGTGGTTATTATTAATAATATATCTATTTACTAAAAACAAATTGATTTATATAAAAAAAAATTGAGATAGTTATATTAAGTAAAATTTATTTTAAGATAAATATATTTATTTTAATTTAAAGTGATACAGTTTTATGATATAAAATGATAATAAAGTAAATAGTTCACCACGACCCACTTAGATAATGAGGTCACATATTCATAAATTTTGTATAATTTTAAGTACCGTACCATCCCAAAGTGACTAAAGTTTTCCTGAACAAATTATTACCCGCAACTTTACCATTACATTGTAAGTTCAAAGTTTTGGCATTTATCAAATATTGACGTCGTGTATGTTGATTTGTTCGTTGATAATACAAACAACAGGATTTATTGCGAAGAGAAATAAAAGTAAATTGCCATTCTAAAAGTCATACCTGCGTCTCTCAAGTTTGTTTACTTTGCTCTTTTAACAAACTTTTATTATAGTTACAATTAAATTAATTTATACCTTATTAATAATTTTTAAGTTTTATATAAAATAATTTTTTTTTAATCATATTATCAACCTTATTTATTTAATAATTAGAACACCGCATATGAATCAGTAACCTCGTCGTTAATTATATTTTAACGAGTGACATAATATGATATAGTAACAATCTCACTGTAAGCGCAAATACTGCATACCCTTATACGCATGAGGAGCTCCTGTATAAAGGAGGGTTTTTATTATAAATAAAAATATAAAATACAAAATTTCATAAAGTTTAATTAAAATGGTACTTACAATGTAGCGCAAAGGGGGCACATAGCCGAGAGCGCACGAGTGTTCGCCCGCCGCTCGGCCGCGCCGCCGCGCTACCGCATCGCGCCAAGCCGCCAGGATGAGCGCGCGAGCCCGCGCGACCACGACACGCGCGACCTCCCCGCGCGTTCCAGCCGCGCGCGCGATCACCCGACCTCACGTGCCGCGTCGCCGCGTCGCGTGCAGACCACGTATCGCCACCAACAGTCCGACTGTCGACAATTCCACAAATCACCAAACAATACGAGAGCGCTACCGACAGATAACCTTCCTTTGGACCGTGACACGGACTTTAATTATGTATGAAAACTTTGTCGGTACGCGTTCTCACATTGTCGCATTGCAGGAGAAGTAACGTTATTTTCTACAAACGTTAAATCTCTCGCGCGTGGGAATTTGATGTTTTATATTTGAAATTCCATGGCGTACTCATTCTATTGATTTGGATACTCACATTAGCATGCCAGCGTCGACCCCTCGGTTATCAACTAGCGTTAACGTAAACAATCGGCACAATCATTTTGGCGAGGTGACACATGGGGTCGCGATCGAAGAAGCTCGGGCCGGCCCGGCTGCAGCGTCGGCCGGGCCGCGGGGCTGCCACCGCCGTGTGCGGCGTCGCTTGCTAAATGAGCAGGTTGGGTGCGCGGGGCGCGAGCGTCGGAGGCGACACGCGCGTTCGGCACTGCAGGCCGCCACTGAGGAGGGGCGGCCCGGGCGCGCGGCTTCCCCGCGCCGCACCCCCGCGCCACCCTACCGCCATGTGTCCGGAGCTCGAATCGCAAAGGGTTGTCTGCAAAGGGAAAATTTCAGGTTTCGTCTTTTTACAAAATTTCCCTTTTTCACGTTTTAGATTAGAAATAAAGGATTCACTTTTTTTACTATATCTTATATGTCTACAGGTGTCCTTATTATAATATTTATTGCTTTTTTCTTAATACAAATATCTTATAATGTTGCAGTTAAATAATATCAAATTATTTTCTATGAAATGGTCATATCATGATGTTGCATAACCACACGTTGTAATGTGCAAAGCCAAAATACCACCAACATAGAGATTACGCAGCCCTTAAATTTACAGTGGTAAGTTCCGAGCACAACCGAAACTTACCGAGGGCGGGCGAGCGTCGCGACGCCGAGCTCGAACGAACGCGCGCGACCGGCGCCGCCCAGTCGATAAGGCCGTCTCCACTCGCTGAACAAAGACACTAACCTATAATAATTACATTTAATCGTGGATAACTGGACTGTATTGAGCATTAATTATCTTATTAGCACTTTACTCTATGTATTTTGATAGAATATGTCGAGTTTCTTTTATGGTTTTGCTATATTTTATTAATCTACAGAGCACGTGCAAAAATTTGCCGTTATGATACATTCAACAGCTAGGGCCGCGACAACTAATTTTCACTGAAAAGTAAAATTTATCTCGTACCACAAACTTCGTTTCCATTTCAATATGGTATTTTTTAAACCAAGTTAGGTAAGAGACATTTCTTATAAGTACGTAGATATTGTTTTTAACTAATATATATATTTTTTCAACAAAATTTAGTATTTTTACAATAATTATATTAAATATAATTAACAATAATTATATTAAAAATAATTATTGTTAAAATACTAAATTTTGTGAATGTTTATTTCCAATTTCATGTAAATCTTCGTGAATAATAAATAACATGATATTTTCTTGAACTATTCAAAACAAATATTTTGTATTTTCGAGTAAAATTAATTGAATTAAATGTCATAACTGAAACAGATCTAAATTATATAAATTATAACACAAAAACCTTTCATTTGTAAATAAGATTACGAAGATATCATAAAAATATTAATACGCGTAACCGTCCATGGTAAATAAACATAAACAAATTTTACAATACATTTATATGAAAAGTCTTTGTCATTGAATATCAAAGAGAACTTATCTTTGAATTATCTTTCAACACGTCTTCAGGCTTAAAGAGATTTTGATATCGCTGGTGACCATTCCTACTTACTTGGAATCCCTAAAAACATGGGTTAACCTCACCGCCAGCAATATCCGGCCTTGAATTTTATATATAACTTTTGTCACGCTTTTTAAGCCTTAATTGCTTTCATTTCAACGGAAATACAATGGAAATGATAACCATTTATCAATATTGTAGGTTTCAAATACAATTAAGTGATATATTAATAATGTATATAGATTTTAGTGATGAAATATATAGCTTCATTACAATTTAAGTATCTCACGTTTCATACATATTTTGAAACGATTTTCTAAAATCCACATACAAAATAGCCATACCACATATCCAGAGTAAAATGTTTGTATTTATGTCAAATAATATCAAAAGCAAAAAGGGTTAATGTACTAAATTTTGAGATATATATTTCGTATATTAAATAAAACACTTTTTGCTTTATTCTGAAAATTACAATTAATGCTATTTTAAATCTTGTCATTATTATTAAATTATGAATTTCATGAATAAATTTAATAAAAAATGTTGCCTTTGTTTTTCAATCTGAAAAAACCTAATGATATTTCTCGACAGACAACGTAACTTCTTTTATTTTCGTATTATATTAGACAAATACTTATAGACAAATAATTAATTATATTGTAGTAGCTAATTATAACATACTCAACAAGAGGAAAATCAGAAAAATCAATATTTTGGTGACTGATATTTTTTTAAGTAAAACCTTTTTCAAATGCTTGTGATTTAAAACTCAATGAAGCGATTGGTAATGATAAAGACACAAACACATTGCTTAGAGTATTGTTAATAAAGTCAAACAAGGCACTATAAATATAAAATAAGATACGACCTCTTAATTTCAGTTTTAATCATAAGATAATTAGGAAATCTTGTTCAACTCCATCCAGTGACGAAGAATCTAAATAGGATTTTATTAAAAGATCACCTACATAATTACTTTTTTTTTAAATTGAAGTAGCAATTTTTATGTAGCTTCCCAATAATTACGTTATCTGTACATGAAAATGTATATATATAAAATTTTTAAGTTTGTGTATAGGATCTAATAAACAAATAGTCTTTTTTAAAATTTTAGTATTAGCAATATTAGAAATTCATCTTGAAGATAGACATGGTGTATTTTTTATATGTAAACTTTCGTGAAGATCCAAGATTACTATTAACTGCAAACTGCGAACACGCCACGATTCCGACATGCTCAGAGCTCAGTATAGCCGAATAATAATATATAATAGCGTATTTTATCACGTTAAAATAAAAAGAGTTTCGGGGAAACTAAGTTGTCGAAAAAAAAGTAGACGCTGCCTTCCGTATTACGGTAAAATAATTATTTTCCTATTTTTAATAAGCACCACCAAAATGTAATTATTAGGAACGCTCAAGAAGACTCTTACTTAATATCGAATTAAAGGTACCTTGAAACTTTTCTGTATAATATCGTTCAAAATTACTCGGCAACACGAAACAAGGATCAAAACGAAGCTAAACCAATTCAGTCCCAATAATAATTATACTCAAGTGGTCTTTTTCGTTGACAATTTGATTTTCCATTAAATACCAACTTGACCTTAACAAATCTTTATTTCTTCTCAATTAAATTTCAGAAACAAATAATATAGTGATTATTAAATCCTCTATTAGAGATGAAAATTGTGAAGTAGAATTAGTTATATTTTCAATAAAACTATTTTACGGATATAACTCGCGTTTATCATTACATTTTTAAATTTTTCGCGGTAAGACGAGATGATGGTGTCTTAGCGCGAACACGTTTGTTGCAAAGCATTCGAAACGTCGGGTTAAAATCTTTGAAAACATTAGTTATATTTTATTTACATATTAACTGGATACTGTCTAGCGTAACGATGTTAACATTATCTGAAGTCAGCGTATTAATTCAACAAATCCTACCGGCTTAAGTAATAAATATGTCATAGTAATATGTTAAAAGGCTTACGAGACACAGGTATAACCTATAAATTGCTTTCTTGAGGATTTTTGCAATGAAATTGTAATTGCTTCATAAGTTTTATTTGTATTAAACTATCGTGCTGATATATTTATATTAAGATTTGTTTTTCAATTTTGCAAGCTCATATAAGGTATGACCTTGCAAAATCTTAACTTAAAAATAACTTGTTGTTAGATTATAAAAAAACAACTTCTTTTTAGGTACGAAAAGTTAATGTCGGATAAAAGCTAAAGATGCTGAAATTATATTTCAAACCTTTCAACGTCAGTGTGCTATGACATATTTAAAAGCGGTGTGAAGTATAAAGTCTTAGAAAGGAAGGAAAAACGTGATAATTTCCAGCTTGCTTCTTTCGTTCTCTTCCTTTCAAAGTTGTAAAGTTGTAAAATACTACTATTTACTATTTGTGTGCATCACACTGATTTGTCCCGAAAATGTCAAAAATATTTTTGAATGCACCGTCCGGCTAATCCTAGTTAACTTTCACGACAGTGTCAAACATTGACTAGTGGTAGAGTGACCAGTAAATAAATATTATAAAAAAATATTCTACTGACTTTTGAGATACATCCTTTTATAACCCTTGGAATTTTTGTTGTTGTTTATAATTTAATTTATTAATATTAAGATTTTAGTAAGTTATTTTTTAAAATATAATATGTAATACTATTATTTATTTAATTTCATAGATCCTTAAGCCCAATTTCTCCACCTCAGCCTGCTAATGTCATTTAATTCACCCTTTTCTTCAAGGGTGACCATATATATAATATTGGTTTGGTAACAGTGTACAAATATTTAATTATAGAGTAATTATACAAAATTCAACAAAAAATATAATAAATGTTAAACACTTTGTCACCCTACAGTGAGCCAGCGTTCTCTCCGATTGGATTCTGTCAAACACCAGGCTTTTAACTTTCCTTGTACAGGATGATCTAAAACTATAACCCGCTATGACACGTGATGAGCTGTATTGGAATTTTATTACACAATTCAGTATATCGCTTAACGTCAACCCGTCAAAGAATTTCTAAAGCAAGTTTAATATAATGTGAACCTTCATTTTTATCGTTAACAAAATTGTGTTAGTAATTTTAGTTTCAGTTTTTTTGTCAATAATCTTATAAAACTAGTAGAGGATATTATTATATCTTGTAACGGTTAAAATATTCATTATTCTTGATTCACTTAGATTATTTATAGTATAAAATAGTTAATTCTCGATATTTGTTAATCAGGTCAAAATAAATAACTTCCACTCTTTTATCGGCTTGAGTCTTATTTTGGATTGCACAGAATTTGGAGCAGACATCAATCGTATGTAGCAAGCTTAATACTAGTTATTTGTATGCGGGTGAAGCCGCTGGCGGAAACTAGTTTTAGAGCTTAAATTCATTAGCAACAAATCAGCTAATCAATTCTGAATGTAGTTTTTAAATCCATATTAAAGCAGGCAGAATATTTCTGAGTTGTAATTAGTTGCCAAGTTATTCAAATTATTTGGTTATGTTAATGTTGCAAAGCGTAGCAACAATACGAATAGAGGAAGCAATTAAAGCAACATTTGATTAATATTTTGAAGTTGGGAACTTTCAGAATAACAAGACATCCAGTCGACTTCAAAGAACTATACGTACAGCGCTTAGCAACTATTCACCGCAAAGTCTCATAAAGCTGTCAAACAGCACTTGAGCAAATATAGGCAAAGATTAGATATGCAATAGACTGGACAAGAAAAACAACGTAAGAAAGACTAGCGGTGGATGTTATATAAATAACGAAAAGGTAGTAAATATTTCTAAATAATAAACATTGAAAAAAAACATCCAAAAACCACGTTTGAAAAATGACATTGCTAAACCAGAATACTCTCTTTACTGATTGTTAAAAATAGAAGTTCGCAAATCCAAATAACAACAATGTTAACAACATTTTTTTTATTAAAATATCAATTATGTTTGGAATACCCAAAAAATCTTTAACATATAGCTAAGAATAAAATATAATATGGTGGTGTTTTCCGTTCTTACAAAAGTTTGATATTACGCTATACCTATTTTACGATTCATTAGAAAGGTTAAGATACCAGACACGCTGCTCTATTCTATATACATAATTTTCCTTGCTGTAACTTTTTCTAACTTAAAAAAAATCAAGAATATATTCAACATCACTTTTTAGGACTTAAAATCGAACCTTGTCCAAAAAAATACTAGGTTATTATTTTACTGAATTTTTAGTGAAAATATATAAAATTCTTTATAACAAATACAAAAGGATAAGGCAAATATATTAAATATATTTTTAAGGTGTTCAAATACTTTGTCATTTTATTGGAGCACTTACTCTTTGACACGTGATATCAAATACATCTACTCGAGACGAGCGCCGATATCAACTCTTATTAGATCACTGAAATCAATTCCCTCTCGCGACCGGTAACTTAATATTTCTATTACCGTTCTGTTAAGGTTTTTTACTCTTTGCGCGTCATGCTAGAAAGGAATTTTAACTCGATTTTTATTATGACTGAATACGATATTGAAAATGTATTTTATTAAAAAAAAATTAAAACGGCTTTTTTATTTGACAAATCAAACATAACCATTGAACATAGATGTTTTTATATTCAGAGAGGACATTTATACTCGTTATTGCAAAAAATATATAAGCATATTTTTTTAATCTATTTTTTTTTACAAAATTGTCTATTATCACAGTTTTAAGGGATAAATTATATATATTTATAAAATATATACCTTTTTGATAATGACATAAAACTACAATTAATATTCTACTCTCCTATACTACTATAATATAAATTCTTATTACAAATATATTTTTAGTGTAGAGATTAAACCCACCACCACCATTGACACATAAGTCTGAGTTAAGTTTAATTGTCCCAATAACTCCCAAAAATGTTAGTGATACCTTGATTAGTATAATTAATAAAAATAAATTTGGGATCAACAACAGTACAAACCAAGTGCGGTTATACGATGTAAATGCATGAAATTTGCATCATGAAACTAGAGATAACTTACAAATATGGTATTCTCTTAACAATCCCAAAGTGATTACACAGAAACGGCTCAAAAACTTTTAGGTACACACTATACATAATTTTACGACAATCTAAAGACAGTCTTAAGACTTTTTTCTTATTATATGAGTTTCAGCAAATCCAAACTAGCAACCTGAGCAAAGATGGCTCTTATGGCTTAATGTTAATGTAAGTTTTTTTTTTTATATTCTGAACAGGTACGTGTTTGACTACTAAGATTTAGCATTCTTACCTAGAAGGTACCTTTTTGCTCTAGTTTTGGAGACCCCTAGATTATAAAAGTTTTATCCAAATAAAGTTTATAAAAAGTAAATTTAAAAAAATTCAAGTTCTAAGAAGCATTCCCCATATTCCAACCTTATATACTATTTGTGGAAAGAACGTAGGTGTAAGTAAGAGTAGCAAGTTGCAATTTATATGAGAATTTCATCACTTAGACCAGCCCCCAGAAAATGAAACACTTGTTCTTTGTCTATTCATGTAACAACTGTTATGCGCCTCGCCAAGTTATTATGTTTCATAACTTAGTTTAAGAGGTGACTTGAAGCCCGTCATATAAAATAATACGGCCTTAGGTGGCAGCCTTGCTATGCATTTTGTCAAAGACTAAAATATGTATTTACACTTTGATGCTCGCTGCTGCTATTTTATTCAATGTTTTTGGAATGTGTTATATTTACACTTGATAGCAATGAAGCAAAAATAGAAGGCAAATGAAAATCTTTTTCAGTTTTATTTCAATAGAAAAAAAATATTTTATTTTATTACAATTAACGTTCCAAATTTATATTTCTTTTATTTGAAAGATTGTTAAAGTTGAATCTTTAACAGTTAACCTGTAGTAGGCGATATGTACAAAAAAAAAACTAGGTGAGATTAAAAGCATTAATAGAGACAACTTAATCTGTTTCATATTTAATACAATCAACAATTTTTTTTTCTTTTATTTATTCAGACGAAAAGTCAAATGGTTTATGTGATACTTATTATTGGAATTCTGATTATACGAATAACACAAATGGTAGGGCAATTAAAAAGTATATATGCAGTGTTTTTTCAGTTCTTCTTTATGGAGCTCCACTACAGAACCTTGAATTAAGAACTTGACATAAAATACATATAATCCCGTAAAATAAGTCAAACTTTGATATTGTTTCATCTATCGTATAGCTTTGATATCCAATAATATTTTTTTACTTTTATAGAGATAGTATAAGACTGCGTACGAATAATCTGGAAAAGGTTAGATAAGATCAATCAGAAGTTAACAATTATTACAATGCTTAGAGAAAAAATATTTTGTGTGCCTTTCCAAACATTTACCCCATTAAAAATATAAAACTAGAACAAAGTGTATAAAAATCATGTTCTTATCAAGTTTTATTATTATAGTTCATTCAAGCTGCCCTTTTTCAATTTTAATCTTGTTTATAAATTATATTTTAACTTATTAAACCATTTTATTCATATATTTATAATCTATTGCTTATAAATAAATTGAAAGTATCTTTGTAACAAGACCTTTCTTGTACCAATCCACGGAGTTCCTGGTAGTTGCTTGGTGGAGTACTACTGTCTTTTAGTCCTTGCCAATTTCAGAAATATTGGAAATTAGAATGCTAACGGTTGATAACTTAGATAATGGCTTTAACTTCTTTTATTTCTAAAATATTTAAGATACTTAACAAATAACCTAATTCTATTAGAAAACTCAAAGAAATGTAGCTATTGTGACAGTAATCACAAATATTACAGTTTTATTTAAAAATAAATGTATATAAAAGTTAATATTGTCATGAATTCTTTGAAAGGAAGAAGAAAGACAAGTATTTTGTAATGAGTTAACTGAAATAAATAAAGATTTAACATGACGTTAATATCTACGCGAAAAGTTAAATTATAAACCTTATAAACATATTTGAAGTTCGAATTTTAAAATATTATGTTTTCTATAAACAGTAACGGCAGCAACACAAAAATACAAGAGTTTTGTAAACGTTAAATTGAATAGAAATTCTGTAAGAAATCGTTTCACAGTGAATTTAAACTCATAGCAAGGTCTTTAATAATAAATTTGTCGCACTTTAGAATTTTCTATGAAGACCATACCTGTACTGTGTGCTTGTAGAAATATTATACATATTTTAGATTTTTCAAAGGTAAAATTTCTACTCAAGGAATTTTCTAGAATAATTTCGGTTATGAAATATGTGGATTACAAGGTGAATTTAGTTCATAAGTATGTGTCATTGAAAGTATATAATATAACAGTATCTATTTATAAGCAATTTAACGTGTTATGCGAAAGACTATCTTTTTTCATGAATGCTTTTCAAATATGAAAAAAAATTAGTTGTGAAGTGAAGTATGATATAAAAATCGATAAAATAAAAATGCGTCTTTTGAAAACTTTGCCTAGAGCTACATACATATATTCTATATTCATTATAGGTTTATTATTTCTATATTGTATATTTATTATAGGTTTATTTTTAACGCCATCTGCCTCTTAATAGTAATCTTCAAAAAATATTTCTGTAATAAGGGATACAGCGTGCACTGCGTGTATGATATGCACAAATTTTGATTCAAACGATATTTCGTGCGATAATATGATGTCTGTATCTTGATCATAAATCCTTTAGCGATCAGAATATAGTTGCTCCTTGTCTAGACCCTTACAACCAACATATTTAACCACAATGCAAAATATTAATGACTTTTTAATGTTTTCTATGTATCTATTACATTATATATAAAATGAAACCGAATAAAAACCTACCAAAATAAGAAGTATCAAGGGCACTTCGACTGGCTTCTTGCCAAGAGTCTTTCCACCTCGTACACAGTTTTATCACCACCAATTTAAAAAGAACTCTTCTTACAGTATTTTTTAGTATTTCTTTTGCAACGTGCATCATGTGATAAGGTATATACCTAGGGATATCCCTAGAGAACGGTTTGGGATTCTTAATTCATTGTTTTATCTTACTTCTGTACGACAAAGACACAAAAAAGGTCCTGTTTAAAATTGAGTTTTAATATATACTATAATATTATAAAGCGGAAGAGGTGGTGTTTGTGCTTGGTTGGTTGAACGAGCTAATATTCGAAATTATCGAATGAATTTTAAAAATTCTTACTGATTTAATAAGCAGATTAATGAAGAAGGATTTAGGGTATCTAGCATTACGTTATACTTTTAGCTATTGTAATAGTAAAAAAAGGTTCCCTGCAGGCAAAACCGGAGGTAAATCGAGTTATGTTTACTATTATTAGTTTTATATTAATATTAGCCAAATCTATATTTTGTACTTTCTAAGAAGCACTATTTTATGTATAGCTCTCTAATATAATTATTTTCTCAGTATGTTTATTAAACTGACATCTCAAATACTGGTTTAATATAATCTTTATATAACGTCATGAAACACAAACGCGTACCGTCTGATAACATATTTACGTGTAAATTTTGTAGTAAAACTTTAAAGAAAATGAATTTATAGTACGCTCAAATGGCTCGATCGCTTTTAACTCACGACGTAGCTCTTAATGTCTCATGTACCGTAAACACAAAGTTCCTATAAACTGTTTTGCGACAACTCAGGAACCTTTGGCAAATTGTGTTAGCTTGGAAATTTAAATTTAGATTTGTTAAAGTATAATGATATTTTTCTATACTTGCGATTTCATAATAAGACTAATATTGTTTAAGAATCTTTAAAAATTAATTAAATAATACCTATTGATGCATTTTGCCAACTTCTAAACCGTTGTTTTCAACTAATAAATTTTAAGATATAAGGCGCATTACAAGGTGAATAGGCAAAATCGACAAACGTCGTAATTGTTATGCATTTTATTCTATCATTAGACAGGGGGCCTTATATACAAAAAATAATGCATTACAAAATCTGAGAAAATATCCATAAAAATGTTCTAACAGTTTTGTTTTAATTAAAAAATAAAAAAATTATATTGCAAACATGAAGCATGTTTATATAAAAATAAAATAAATAGTATATTTCAGCACTGAGATTATTTATTAAGCTGGCTCGGCTAACCTTATAAGCCAAAGTATATTAATAAACCTAAGAATACCGTTCAACTCAGATTTCGGTGCACAGGAGAAGTCATTTTCATAAAAAACTACATTCTAAAATAAACTTTATTACATCGTAAAAAGCATGATATTTGAAAAGCTGTTGGATAGAGGTAAAAGATACCTTATTGGAATTACAAAGCTTGCTCTAGATGCCAATAAAACATTCAAAACACGGCTCCATTACTAAGTTGATGCTATTTTAATTTTGATTTCAACAAGCTTTAGTCTGAGCGTATTTTTTATTATTATTTTTGTACTAGAGCATATATTTCTTGTTATTTTATATCAGGAGTATATAACACCATTATTTACAACATGCTCAGATATATTTAAATAGTTAAATTAGTTTTTAAGATTTCACTAAAACCTTATCCTATCCTAAAATCTCTGTTACTCGTAAAAATAGAAGAAAAACGTAATAAAATCAAGATATGCGTTGCCTCGCTATCTTTACAACACACCCAACAAATTGCACACAACAAATTTAATAAATTGTTTTTATTAGAGTTGCTTGAAACGTACACAACAATTTCTTTAAAACAACAATAACGTTTAAAATAAGCCTAAAAATGTAGTATTCAAAAATCAGCTTAAAATCCATAATATTACAAAAAAAGAACAAAATTCATCTATGGCTCTGGTAGCACATATAAAACCAAATATTCAGGGTGTATTAATCAGGAAATAAAATTAGATAAAGCCCTAACCTGACTCGTCAAGCCTTAAAAACCACAAACAATATACAGAACTTCTTCCACATCACCTGACACTGCATTATTTTTGGTTTTTATGCAATCTATACCGATTAAAGATTTCATAAAACAAAAATTTAATAAAATCTCATTTCTAAAAGAAGTAAATTTTTATACTCAATCGTAAATAACACCGAAAAGTGGTCAATGGGTCAGAACAACACAAACGTCCCAATCCGATACCGATTACGTACAGCTGGCTAAACCCTCGAGTTACCCTTCAGGGCTATTGATTGCATGTTCTCTTCCTTAATAGGTGTGACATGAAATTCTGAAGTGCACTCCGACCACTTTAGCACATAAAAGTCGGCAGTTAGCTAAAATGTCTCTTGTATCAAGGACCAATAGGAACAAAGATCTCGTTAGCGATAAGAATAATCTTACTGGTTTCTTTCGCTTTAATACAAATGGCCAACGTAGATCTGATTATGATAAAGAATGATAAACTTATGATATTCTTAATCTTGATGTGTTTATAACAATGTTCACATTTATGAAATTCGTTTTAAAAACGTCGGAAATGATTATGTGACGTCACGTCTATTTGAAATATCCATTTGATAAAACCATAAAGAATTCTTCGAACGCTCGATCAAAACACAAGTTTCAAAGCGTAACCTGCACTTCAATTTCTAGAATGTCCTTTGTGCGACAAATGTTTGGTAAAACATTGGAATTTGAATATTGCAGACCAGTTCAAATATTTTTAAACCGATTGTGCTTTACATATTTTTATTGTTAAGAAAATATTTTCTTAGTTTATTTGAATATAAAATAGTGATTATTTTCATGGTTTTGGATGAAATATTCGTTCCAAATTTGATATTAGCCTGCTATTTCTTTCAGCTTTGTAAATATAATAAAAATATTTATATATAATATATAATTTACAATTTACTCTTATTAATCTTCAATAAGCAGCCTAGTTAACAAGTAATCAACAACATCAAAGTAATTTGTGAGTTTTGAAAATCCTATTCTAACTCAATCGCTGACAAATTTTTCAGATGGTCTAACTACAGAAACTTTGGAAATAAGGTCGTGATGTATGGAGAAAAGTGCTCAAACTTTTTTATGGCGAATTCAATGTAGTAATGGTAATCTAACTTTCGAGTTTTTGGAATTAACGGTTATTATAATTTTTAAATGAAAATGGTCTTAAAAACCTCAAGTTTTTAATACTTTGGTACTTAGATAAAAATATACAGCAACTTTCAATATTTTTTACAGCCTTAAGAAACTCTTTTATTCTTCTAATAGTTTTCTACAATCTACACGTATAAAGTTTCCTACAAAATAAGAGCAAATAGATTAGGTCTATAAAGGCAGTTTGTAGGGTTCTCAGAGATCTTCGGATTCTGCTAAAACAAGCAATTCGTTACGAAATTGGATTTGACGCGGTTCTATTGGTGGATATCTCTAGAGATTTTTGACTGCAACTGCAAGGGAAATACCAATTATTCGTACATCCCCGAATGGTCGAGCTTCAAGAGATTTTAAATTGAATCTCCCAGAAATACGACAGCGATTTTCGGCCCGTAAATATACGGGATGGAAAGAATTACCGGTACGATCACAAGTATATATACCTAATTTTCTATGAAGGTTACGTCTTGTCTTGGCTGTAAGATTGCCTTTAAATTATTATTTTATTAGATTTTTATTTAATATGATAATTTAATTATAGAGTCTGTGTGTATTCAACATTACAATAGTTATATTTAATAATATGACAAGCAATTGAATCAATTAAATTGTTTTAAACATTTTTATTTAAGTTAAAAGCATGGCATGGCATTAAATTTAAAAACAAATGCAAAAAGATTTACGTGTTTTATTTAAAACCGTTATAAATAAAGAAAAATATATACAAAATAGTTTTATTGAAAAAAATATTAAATTATATGGAAAATGAAAATTACTCGCTACATGGGAAGGCAATATGTTTTTAAGATACCGGGATACCTATTGTTTCTTATTTAATTTTAAATCTTTTTTCCAAGAATTTTTTGATAAGAGTACCAGCAGAAAATTTAATTCAATAATAAACTATTAGGAGTAAGTACAACTACAATATATATATATATATATATATATATATATATATATATATATATATATATATATATTGTAGTTGTACATATATATATATATATTGTATATATATATATATATATATGTTTATTTAAATACTAAAAATTAATAAGATTGCTACAGTCTTGTCATTTCTTTTTTTCGACATAGGAATAGTGTAAAAATTATGGAAATATATATCGGGACTTTATCGCTTAAATATTTTTTAAGGTACAATATCGCCTCTCGTCATCTTGGAATCCTGTCATCATCAAATGCCATCGTTACCAAAAAGACACCGTGCGCAGGTGTAAAGATGTCGTAAGTGTAGTGTGTAGGAGTTCCGACGGTGCGAATAAAGTGTCTCAGAATTATGAAGATAAGGCGAGGGTAGTTAAAAAACAACAAGACGCCGCTAAGTTGCCATCAGTCCCGACCCGTGACGACGATCGGTGCAATTCGATCGAAACGTCGGATAAATAAAAAAGGTATCGTACCTTAAAAAATATTTACGCGATAAAGTCCCGATATATATTTCAATCATGTGTAAAAATTGTGAAAGTTATAAATAATAAGTGTAACAATTATTAAGGATTTTGTGTATTTTCGTTTAAAATATTTGCTAATATTCAGTGACGATGTAGATTATAAGGAGATACCTATTCACTTACGACTTCAAACTCCCACTGGTACGTTATTGGGAACAGATTCGGGCAAGAAGTCCCATTCCTTCGCAGTACGTATGGTGAATGAGGGATTAAATCGTTTCTTGGACACCGTTGGAATATTCACCTTCCAGTAATATTAGTAAGGTTAAAATTAGATAAATATCTCGAATTTCCCAAGTTCCATTTATTGTTAATTGTTTTGTGTAGTGTAGTGTTATTAAAATTGTTGAAATCAGTCCTATTACAGAATTAAAATTAAATCCTCTAAGATCTGTCTTTGTGATGACAAATTATAGTAAAATCAAAAGTACTTTTAAAGATATTGTTCTCGTTTTGTAGCTTGAAAACTCTAATCTAAAAAATATTTTCCAATATAACCTTTTCAGACAATAATAGAAGAAAAAAAATATTACTATAAAAGAAGAGAAGTTAATACAGCACTTTAAGGTACGAGTATATCGAATAATTTCTTTTTAATTTCATAAAAAAATATTGATTTATCAAGTTTGTATAACGTTGCAATTCATAACGTATCTCATTATATGGTATTTGATATCAGAATGTTGATCCGTTTATATATTTTATACATTATTAAATTGTTATAAATGTTTCTCTTTCTTGGATATCTTAATACTAAGGAAAATAATCCTTGATATGATTGTTATCAAAGTAATATTATTTATATTTATTTATTAAAACTATGTTATTTTGGTAAGTTTGTTGTCAATAAATTATTCAAAAAAATTCAATGATATAAAAAACAATTTATTTTCTAGTAAATCGTTTCGTTTTACGTCATTATCATACATTTGTAATAAAATAAACGAGCACCATCCTTATTAGTGTAGCGTCGGTAGTAGGCCCTTTGACTCTTAAGGTAGTACCCAAGAATGAACCATGTACCAAGTACCATGAATTCTCGTTTCCTGAAGATCCCTAAGTCTCATTGGTTCGGAAACACCGCATGAGAAAGCTGATTCCAGAAGGTGTTTGTGCGTGGCAAGAAGTTTCTTTTAAAGCGCACTGTGGTTGACTGCCTGCTGTAGAGATGGTGCGGGTGGTATTGCAACTTATGACGTGCAGTACGGTGGTGTAATTCAGCGGCGGGTAATAATCCGAACAGCTCCTCAGAGCACTCCTCATAGTAAAAGCGATAGAAAACGCAGAGATGAAACATCTCTTCTCAGGGATCGGTAAGAACTGGATCATCAACCATTCGAATTGCTTGATGTTGGATGCGATCAAATGGAAAAAGTTGGTACTGAGGTGCACCAGCCCAGAGATGACAGCAGTATTCCAAATGAGGTCGTATTTGCGCCTTGTAAAATTGCCAGATATGGCCACGTGTGAAATACCGTTCTGCTCTACGGAGCACGCCAAGTTTTTTAGACGCTAATCTGGCTTTTTCTTCCAAGTTACCGCGAAATTGAACATGGTTCGAAATGGAGACACCAAGAATAGTGAAGTTTTATCATCCAATATCTCAAAAACCATCAAAATAGTGAAAATATTTCTGAAGGATTCACTTCATTAACCGCTGTCAGAGTTTTAATCAAATCTTTTTGGATATTATAGATTAAAAATAAAAACAAAGGTCTTCAAAAGTATAGTCATTATATATTTAACAATGTTATTAATGTTAACAGTTTGACTTTGTACTTCAACGTAAAATTCCATTAACATTTCAATTAATCAGAGTAAAACTTCCTGAAATTTCTCTGCAGCCTGTTTATTGTTCAAAGAAATAACAATATAAAGTTCATTTAAAAGTACTTACAGACTGTTTCTATTATAAAGGTATTATTAATATCTATTTATATTTCGACTTCTCTTGATTGACTGATTTTAAAACAAACCACAGGGGTAAGAATATTGTTTGATTGATATAAGCAATGAGGAAGATAAGGTATTTGATGAAGTTAGAAAGGGAAAACCATTTACAAAGGAAAAAACATGTTATTAAAATTGTAATAATAATAATATATTTTGGATCAATGCAGCTGATATAAATACTATTTCTATTCATTCCATTCATGCCATCTACTATCTGCCTATATATATATATATTATAAAACCTAAAATACGTTTATAAGAATTTTTTTTTTTTTTTAAATACTAATAGGCATAAATTAAATATAAGGTAGAAACATAAACCAACTTTGTCTGTTACTTAACTTAAAAACGTAACTTTTATTGGACAAATGATATTATTTTTACAAGGTCTCAGAAAACGTTTACTTATTAACATACAATAAATTGAAAAAAAATTGAAGAACATTTATATGATAACTGATATTATAATGTTTCCGAATATTTAGATCAAATTGTTTTCTGGATATTTCAACATCACAACAAATTGTATTAGTCTTTATGTTAGAATTTAAAAAAAACAGAAAATCTCTGAGTTTCTGTCGCCGGCTCTTCTTAGGACTGACGCATTTATTTTTTTAAAATGTGACTGTCATTTGATTTTATTTTATTTCAGTATCATATATTTCGTAACAAATCTATTTAATAAATGTAACTCATTGAATATAAAATGAGAAATATTAAATATTTTTTTAACGTTTTAAAACTTGCAACTGCCACTTAAAGTACATTATGAAAATATTATATAATTTATTATTTCGAAAAAAAATTTTAGATTTGTTTTTTAAAAATTGCTTTTTTGTTTAATTTGCGATCGAGTTTCTCAAAAACGGGATACAAATTAAAATGCTAATTTATATAAAATTATATTTTGAAACGCGTTCGATATAAATTTTAAACTTTTCTCTCTAGATTTCGTGAGTAACCTTTGTGAGATCATTTTAATAATATCCAAAGTTTAATAGCCACGTAACGCTTAGGCCTCGGGGCTGTAATAAAATTTAACGTGTCGTTCGTGCAGAGTATTGTGACTTTGGCGAAATTTATTGCGGGAACTTTTTCACGCGATCCATTTGTTAATCTCGGGGTACGCGTTGCTTTCGAAATATACGGAAAGCTATATGTCATGATCTTTTTGCTTTCCTCTTGTTTATACTTTTGGTGCTATCTAGTTCAATATTGGTCATTTCGTCAAAAACTAAGCATTCTTTTTCGAATGTTGATTCAAAACTTGGTGCAATTAATTTATTTTATCTTTATTTTTCTAAATCATATTAAGCTATGAGCAAATTTAAACCATATATGTTGACTATTACAATGTAGCTAGTACTAAATTATCTGCTTTTCTAGAACATCTTAATTCTACTAATAATCAAATTAAATTTTCTTTAAAATTGGCATTAAATATTTTTTTTTCTTTCCCTAATATTCTTGTCACCAAGAACATTGGCAACGATACTAACACAGGATTTAAAGTTTTCACCACTTCATTATACAGCCTTTTTCTCCTGGTTTGTTGGAGTGCTTTGCTTTTATTACAAGCGCATCCATAATTTAAAAATATTCCATGTACTGCCCCAGATTTTAGTTGTAATGTCGTTTATGTAAATTACTTTTTGTCATTTCACTCATGGTGTTATAGTTTTAACGCAATAAATAAATTATAAAACTGATCTTATATGATGATCCATAATCACTTTGACATTATCCTAATATTGTGTTATAATAGCATTACAGTGCGAGAATGGCAATAGCAAAGTATAACGTTTCTAAGGGAAATAGGGACAAAATTAGGAAGTAAAATTTGAAACACACAGCAAATATGACTTTGACCTCGAATTTGAAGGACATGTTTCACAAAATAAAAAAATGCTATTACTTATAATTTTCTGACGGTAGTAACGTAAATACTACCAGGATTCAACCAAATAGTTTCGAGTCCATTTGGGATCTTCGTCCATGAGCTCTTGGCATGTATAAATTACGGCGTAAAGGGTTCACGTCTTGAATTAACCATGCTAAGTATGACATGAGTACACCCGATTCATTATATATAATCAGTAGATCAACTATATTTATTGTATGTAACGAACAAAAACTATGAGATTATATAATAAATCGTACGTTTTATGTAATTCAATCAAAGTTTCTGTATAAATTTCTCAAATATGAATATGTATAATGGGTTGATTCGGTTTATATTTACTTACTTAGCATAAAATTTGAATGTTACGGTTAAGCATAAAGGTGGAAACAGGGGGGAGGGTATTCTCAAATGTAATTAGTTCAATATGTCGATGATTTATATCTTAAATATTAGCTTGCAATACTAATTGTTACGTAAACCTACCTATTTTAATGCTCCAACAATATTCTGTGTTGATTTGCACATACAGATTTTTAATAGGCATATACAAATTAAAAATCAAGCTTAACTATTAAAAGTGAACAATACAGAATACTACTATTTCAAAAAAACAATAATCTTTTAGTCGACTATTTGATAACTTTTAAGAAATAAACAAAAAATAAAAATAATTCTCTATATTATGACGCTAATAATTTTATTTCATTTAATTTTAAACTTATTAATAAATTTAGAAACATTTTCGTTTTCCAACTCCTATCGCAAAGATGGTCTTGGAGTAAAATATGTAATAGCATAAGTTTGCAAAACAAACATAGAACACAGCGTTGTAAGTTTTTAATATATGTAGAGATAAATATTATTAAAATAAAATTTATATAACTTTGAACTATATATTCAATGATATTTACAAAATAAAATCAACATAATAAAATAACTTTTTTAAGTTAAAATATTTCGAACAAAAGTCCATAATAAAATAAAGATTAAAAGTGGCTTAAACTATCAATTTCCTTTGCCTTAAGCCATACTGTTACAAAAGTTACGCGGTGTATTCATACCAATTTACTAGCAACTTTTAACTGGCCAGATGCGACTCAGGCTCGTCGGAGCAATGCGATTTGCTTTTAAATTAATATGAAATGTAAAACTTTTCAGGGTTCGTCTATTTATTTATTTATTTATTTATCCTTTATTGTTTTATTAACAAAAGTCTTAATTCCTAGTGGCATTCTTTGACAGTTAACCTCTGTGAAGGTGAAAAATGGTTATTCAATATTGAAAAGGCATAATATTACAAACCTAAATGGATAATACAGTTATTATATTCTAAATGCACAGCGAGCAGACGGTTTGATATCTAACTAAAAATGAGCAGCAAATGCATATAAGTAGGGGATTTAGACGCTTTTAAGGGGCTAGTAGGGGGGTTTAGGTTCAAAAATGAGAAGTTTAATATTAAGTAAAAGGTTTCTTCTCCATTACTACTAGTATATTTCACACGATCTTTAAGAAAGTGAACAAAGATAAAAAATGAACTATAAATTGACTGCAGTTCATATTTGAGAATTTGCTAAAAATTGTATATAATGGAACTTTAATTTAATTTTATCTGTTGGTTTTGAACAATTATACATTTTACATAAATTAAACAGTAACGATCATCCACATTCAAGTTGGTTACGGAACCAAAATGATATAAATCACTTGAGTGATTTTATTTGTTTGAATGTAATGGATGGTCCAGCATTGCGGTCGGGTCCTCGAACACTCGGGGCGCGATAATTTGGGGTCATTAATACCTTCATACCCTTTGATACTTTTAAACCATGGTTGGATATTGGACCATAATTCAAATTTAATCTAGTATTAACCATTATAAAAATTTTAAAATTAATAAATTGCTTTACAATTATCATTTTCTTAGGTTTTCACGAGTACACATTTGAAATAAAACATTTTTTTAAGGATAAATCATACTCACGTATAATTTTGTTTATATTTTAATTTTAATTTGTTTCTAATGCTTCATAGCAATCGTGTTCACGGGTAGACAAGCTGCTAGACAATTCAATAATATATTAACAAATTACTATATATAATAGAAAATAACATACAACAGACTAATAAACTAAATTTACAATAGATATTTATTAAAAGTGAAATAATAAAAATAGAATTTTAATTAAATGAGGCTTGAATAAATAAATATACTTTTATTTAAGATAATTTTATGGACATATTTTTACAAAACTGAGTAATTAATGTAAGCATCAGAACCAATGGTTAACCCTCACTCGTATTTGGTTAAATATAATAACGTCCCGGTGAGTGCGGTCGTTCTTGAACACTTCGGGTGTAATAATTTAGGGTCAACCTGGACCACCTTTTTATATTTACCCTTCTTGACTTTTAAGTTTTGATACAATGGTTTGATTATAGTTACTGTCTTAAAAGAACTTATCTTCTGTTTTGTCACTTTCTCACTAGCGATTAACGTCAAAGGTATGAAAGTGATAAAATATTGAATATATAAATATTTTTATTAGAAAGTTGGTACAACTTAGTCATTAGAATACTAATGGAATAATAGAACGTTTGAGAAACTTGAAACAAGGTCTCACCATGTGCAGAATATTCAATAGTGGCTTCACTGAAGCCGCGTTCTGGAAATAGTTATATTTGTTTTAAAGCCTCATTATGAGTTATTGCTAGTGAGCTCATTATAACTGTCCTTTTGTCCTACAGTGGGCTGGTATTGTTTCATTCTACCAACCCCAGCTTATATTATTCGAGTTGTAGATTACAGCCAAAGTTATTGTAAAACTATAATAAAAACCATTATTTAATAACGAATTTAAAGCCAAATTTTCAACCTTATATAATCTTGAATAAATCTGTTATTTTATATACAATTTTAGAAAAAAAGGGCACTTTTATATCACAACATACAAGTCCCTAATTCGACACATTAATGTCACATACAAAATCATACATGTACAAAGAAGGAAGATTTTTCTGGTTAAAATATATGACAGGGACAGCTGTGCAAAACACATCTTTATCTTAATGACATAAGTATTATATTTGTTTGGAAGTATTTTTTTAACTAATTTGGGAACCAGTCCCAAAGAAACCAGTTCGCGTTGTCACATTAAATAAAACGGTTTCGGAATACCCTCGCTAGACTCATACATAACACATGAGGGTACCCTAACCTATTAATATTATGTATTGTATCATATATGTCATATTCGTCCTTTATTGTAATTTTTACTTTTATGCCCAGGTTTCCCTAAGGCTTCTAGATGAAATACCGACCCTTGTTTTTGCGTTTGTCTCTCAAAGCCGTTAAAAATAAGTTATAACCTCATATTTAAAATAATATATAAATATTATATTTCAAATATATTTTCTTGTTTTTTGAATATAGCATCTATCTCGGCATAGATATGAGAAGTTCCTAATGTCTTCCCATTCTTAGGATAAGGTGAGGGTTCCCTGGAAGAGAACTATTTCATTATCAAGTACTGTCATGTTCTCACTAGGTTGATACCTTTCCAGGCAGCCCGTATACAAATTGCAATTAAATGCTATAAATTTCGCTCAGCCATATTTATAAATATAATATAATAAAAACAGTAAAATGTAGAATACCATTTAGATATACTAAATCCAAATATCTGCTATATTATATTAAAAACATAAAAGTGAAAATGATAGTAATATAGTATATGTTATATAACGTTTCATAAATGGGCCAACAAATTCAAAAGTATATATTTTAAATATGAATTTTGGTTTCAGATATTAATGCTATCAAACAAACAAACTCTTCAGATTTACTATAGATATACAATTTACCAAAAATATATATATATTTGTCCTTAAATTTATTGTTCTTAGTTATATCTCAGTAAGATCATAATTATTTTCTTATCTCTTCATATCATCGGAGCTAAAGATAAGCGGTCTACCTCGTTCTATAAAAGGCCATCTTATTTCAGCCTTTACTTGCTTTGGGCTACGAATGTTCTATTTAAAGTTCATGTATATATACAAAACGCAAAGTCATTTGTCTGTTTGAAGTAATAATTATTGTTTGAGACATTTTAAATATCTTATCCTGTCCATATTATTACGTAAGATATTTATGCATGCAATATATTTTTATTTTAAATTAATATTACATGGAGCAATCACTCGTAAGTCAGATTTTTAATGAGTTCAGTGAACTCAAGTAACAAAGAAATAATTAAAGACTTTAAACACAAAAGAAAATGAAATGAAAAAGAAAATATCAAGTGTAATCCTAGAGTAGTTCCAAATAATTAATCTTTTGAAGAGTCCTCCCATTCTGTACTGTACATTTCTGTACTGTCTACGACGTAATCTAGAATCTTTAGACGCGCTATCTTTTAATGTACGCATTTAATGGAAATTTCTGGTACAATGGGGAAACAAAGGTGGTTTTCGATCTTCTTTATTCGTTAAAGGGTTGTTTCTGGCAGTTTTTAATTTCCATTTCAACTTGCTTTGTCTTTTTTGATATAAAATTCGTATTTTTTGTCTGTCTTGGTTTTTGATTACTCGAAATTTTTTTGCCAGCTCTACCTGGATTAAACCACAGAACGCTCAAAAATATATAATTATTATTATTAACATATACACTACTATTCTATGTATTCACACATTACGACTTCAAATATGTTTATAAAAATAAATTATTGATAGTAAAAAATATATTATATTTCAAATATGTAAGAGAAAATGCACTAAATTATGAATTTAGACATTGCGACTTCAAATGTGACGTCATAAATATGTTTAAAAATAACTTATTCATAGTAAAAAATATACTCATCTCAAATATGTAAAAGAACATTAAAAATCTATCCAATATTATTTTTCTTAGTTATAAAGTCCTTTAAGCTGGACTTTATTTAAAAATATACAAATATATGGTAATAACAGACAACTTAACGTCAGCTAGGGTCCATTTAACTTAAAGAGCACATCAATAGTTATCAGTTAAAAATTCAAAGCTGTATAAAAGGTACAATGTGAAGTTAGTTTTTTTTATAAACCAAAGCGGTAGCTCAGCGAGATATGGAATTGAGGCAATTACTTAACACAGAGAGCTAAGGACTTCTTAACGTTTGCGATCGTTATTAAATGCAATTATTATTTCACAAATAAAAATAATAGTTTTCCATCTCAAACAATATATATGTTCTTTATTAAATAGGACTTTAACATATTTATATATTTTTATAATATATTTAAGAAGATAAAATATTTTAAAAAATATTAGTACAAAAGTTTTATTTTAATTTGGAATATTCGTTCTTGTATGCATAAATTAAGTGCAAAATACCAGTTAAATATAGTAATGACTTAGTTCTACAGTTCTAAAGTTCAACTCCAGTATCAACCAGAGTTAAACTCAGGTATTTTGCAATTGCATTTTCTATAATAATAAGTATACGTCATACATGTCTCGATCTCAGACACTGGTGTCATGGTCGTGTCATCGTCCTCGTGTGGTCGCCCTAAAACCTCATGTTAGAAATTAATACCGATTGCAGGAAACGATGCAGGTTTCCAGTTAGTTAACGTTTACGAGTATTTCATTTCGACTTCTATTAAGAAAGTCGAGATTGAAAATATTATTGAACTTACAATAAAACTCGTTATTGAACAATTAAGTTTTTATAAAGCACTTCATTAAAAATATTGCATTACTTTTAGTGTTTGTATTGCGTTATTTTCTATGAAATTAGAGTAGAATAATAAAATTGAAAGAAAATTATTTTAGTTTTTGTAATCTATATGAAACAAAAAAAAATATTATTATAGTTTTTTGATACATGTGTGTCACAAGGATATATATTTGATTGCAGCCCTTATCAAAGTCAGCGTAGTTATGGTCAAAAACTGTCTTTTAAACTGTAAGATCATTAACAGATTTTTGTAAATAAGACTCTATTTTATAACCATATAAAAATATATACCCAAATCAACAATCGCTCAGACAATGCACTTGGAATAGGTAAAGTCAAAATCTAATCATACTTGTAATTGAAACGTGTATCTCATAATGTGATAATTGATGTAAATCTGGACTCTAATAAATTTAGAACCTTAGCATAAATCAGTTTCAGGCTCGCATAGTTTTAAATACGTCGCCTGCATTGCGGCTCAGTTTAATTCCATATCGTTGTACTCAGAGATAAGTCTTATAATAACGTAATAAGGACTAAAATTCTATAAACTTTTTATAATCTGTGGTTTGTCCTACCGTGTATTATCATCAGAGAATACAATTGCACATGCCTTGTTGGTTGGACAAAGACCCGAGGTTGTAATGTGACAATTATTCTTATTCATTTTGCATTTGTGGTTTTTAATAAAGGGCTTGCGTAATAGATGCTAAAATATTAATATTGTATTGCTTTCATATTACTTCGCTCTATTCAGATCAGTATAAAATATTGTACAATAAAAATCACCAAAATCTTTAACTTAATTAAAACCCCTTCAGTCAAAAGTTTTTCAAAATATATTAAGGGATATATTTAGATATATAATCTATAGATTAATAATCAAAACCAGTCTTAAAACATATAACATATATAAGTATTAGTATATTGGTTGTAATGTATATAGCAGCAATAAGTAGTAAATTAAATTTGGAGTTGTTGAATTGTTTGCAGGCTGGTGTAGCTGCTATCTAGTTTAGAACAAGGTAATATGTAGTTGGATTTTGCTAACAGCGCGTTCACACGATTAGAGTACGCTCGGTTCAAATGCATTTGTATGGCTATTGACGCCACACATAGGTCGGTACTTGATTCTGTTCTATTTGTTGAGTTAAACAAAACCTATGAGGTTCTCTGTGATGGTAAATTCGGTATTCTTTTTGAAATTGCTTTCCTATTCATTATTTGTCAGCTTTAATTAAATATAATCTATCACTCCGGTGATATTTATGTAATCAAATCTAAACAGATTTTGCGAACTTAAATCCGACTCAAAACCAAAAAAAGACAAAGTGTAACAATAATAATAATAATAGTAAACTTTATCTGAAACAAAAAAAAAGTATACTTCACTTGTGTTGGTTAAGCTGGGATTGATCTGATTGTTTTTACAAAAAACAAAATATGTACTCTTAAATCCATTATTATAAGTATATGTGACATTTTACATATAGGCAGATGTATACATAGTGTTATAAAAACATTTTCACAACCTTTGGTATCTAAAACATCGATCTCACCGTTTATAAGCACTTGTTCGTGAATAAAACAGTGTGCGAGAAAACTAATAAGAGTTAGCCGAATCCCGACAATGTGATATTATGATAAATTGTATACCCTTGTCAGGACTAGAAGGGATAGAAGGTTGCGAGTTAATATATCCAATTTTATAAGGTTTATCTAACTATATGAATTAAAAGGGATTTATTTTTATTATAAACCTATTGGAAGTGAATAAAATATTTTTTTTTAGTTTTTAATATTTTCATTACTATATTTTTTTTTTTTTGTAAAATTTTATTTCTGTACAATTCAATTCAATTCAAAATATTTTTGTTCAAGTAGGCATTTACATCATCAATTATACATTATAAAAATGTCAGTATAGTCAGTCCGTCATTAAGCTACCACCAACTCGGAATGCTGTTCTGTTGAGAAGAGCTGGCCAGAAACTCAACAGTTGCTCTTTTTAAAATAAGTAAACAATGTTGTGGCATATTTTCAATAAATATTATGAAAAGTTAGAAACATTGGTTAAGATTTTTGAAAGACGCCTAATAGATGTCACCTTTATTCCAAAACAGGCAAAATTCGTCGAATTGAGTACCGATACGGTAACTCAATTGTTAGAGCGACAGTACGGTTTCCCAGAAGTCGCGGATTCGAATCATGATCGTATCGTTGAATTTTTCATTTATTTAAAATGGTATATTTATTTAAAAATAAGAAACTTATAATAACTTCAGAAAAGTTTTTGTTGTTTTTATGTCTCGGGTTAATGGCCATTTGATATTAATATTTTTAGTTAATCCTACAACACGTTAATACTACTTGTTTTTATATTTATATCGGTGCTTCAGTTAAATTAAATGAATTTTCATAATATTAAAAAGTAAACGTAGGACGGAAGAAATAGAAAAATATGTAAATATGTTTTTACACCACTTCTCACTTACGAAAAAAAAGTAGATAATATCCATATTTTACTTGCTACTTACTATAATTAATACTCAATTTCTATTTTAAAACTATATATAGTATTAAAAACATTTATGAATATAATTAGAAATTCATTTCGTATTTTGTAAGAAATATATTTTAAAATGGTGTCCCAAAAAATAATATCAGTGTATCTTCAATGTTATTATAAATTTCACAGTCAACACACTGTTACAAAACTGCAACATATTAAATTTTGCATAATTCAGTGTTTTACAACGAAAATGGTAACAAAACATAAATCAAAACATTCGAGAGTCCTCCATGAATATTGGGTATATGAAAAATCTCGTAGTAAATATGACAATATTTGAAACTTGACACTTGGCATTTGTCACAACTTTCATTTTGTTCAATAATATGTATTGTGGAGTTTCTTATAATTTTTGATTGAAAATTATTTTATAACATTTGTATATTATGGTTTAATTTGTTCTGTATAATAATAATGTATTTTGGATGATATAAAAAAGATAATACATATATAAAAATGGTAAAACAATAAAGCCTTGTTATCACCAAATAGCTATTTCTTCCAGAAAAGATATCGATTAGATTAGAGATAAATTAGACACAACTTTATATCTATTTGTCTTATTGTTTTATGTTTTTATTGTTTTATACCTTTTTGTTTGTGATATATTTATTTTATTTTTGTGTTTCGTTTAATTACAATGCTTTACAATACAATACAAGATTTTCTCCTTTTATTTTTCGTTCTTTACTACAATACAGTTTAATACAAGTAAAGTTTTACACATATGTTATATTTATATTATTATATGCAATTTATATTTGAGTTACTTTACTTAAAATAATACGCATATTTTTAATTGTATTTTATATTAAAAGAGAATGAATATGTTTTTTATAAAAGAATAATTTTAAACAATAAATGGTATAATTCCTCGCATCTTATCATGTTGTAAAGAAAAGATAAGAAAAGATAGCCCTTGATTTCACGCGGGATGCACACAGACGTACTGAGCCATTGTGAGAGACACAATGAGATTATTTTTAATTAGAAAAATAAAACAAACCATCGGACAAAGAACTGGCTTTTAAGTGACGGTTCAATCTTAAGTTGTGATTTTTAGCTTAATTACGTACTTTATTTCTCTATATATACATATTCTTAGATATATAGTCTCATTATTTTTATATTAATCTCGTCCTGGTTTTTGTTAGTTCTATATATATAATCTGAAATCTTCTGAAGTTTACAATCACCAAAACTGTATATAATATTTCTATATTATACATAATGTTTAGTGAATTGTTTTACATGAATCTATACAAATATTAGAAATCTGAAGAGTTTGTTTTTGGTTGTATGTGATAATCTTCGAAACTACTGGATGAATTGAAAAAATTCTTTCATGAGGAAGGCTATCTAGTGATACGCTACTGTTTTTAATTATCTTAATTATAAAAAACCGTTCTACCGTGAGTGGAGCCGCGAGAAACTGCTAGCAAATTGTAATTAAAATATTTTATTGATATCCGATATTATATTCTTCGTCATCACAAAATACACAATTTACAAAGCATTTTAATTATTTTGGTATTTCCTGAAAAGCTTAGACAATAACACATTTCGAAGTACAACATCTGCATTATTAATATTCCACTGAAAGAAGCCAATCTAGAAATGAAATAAAAAAAATACAATAAGTTGATAGTTAAATAGAAAAATAAATAAATTTGGCAAACGTCGTTCATTAACACAAACAAAGAGCAACCTCCCGCCGGGATGAACTAAATGCGACGCTACAACACTCATTTCTCTACATTCACGGAATAAACTTTTGTCTCACTGCTCTATGTAGAGTTTAAGAGTTACTGGTTTTATTGTAATGTAAGCCTTGATTATGGGTTGATTGTTGCTGTTTCGAATGTTTAATAAAAGCCACTGCATTTGTTCGATTATATAAAAAATGGGAAAAAATTTTAAAGCTCTGCCCCACTGCGAATTGGTAGGTTAAAAATTAACATATTTTCGGTAGGATTCCCAAGGGCAATATCTTTTACCAATTTTACAGACATATTTTAAATCCGGATCCATCATTTAGCTACTACTATTGTAAAGGTTCTACTAATATTAGTATTGTCATACTTAATTTTTTAATAATAATATAGAGAAAACTACCTCGCTTACTTATCAAGAGTATGTCTAAAAACTTTAACGACTTGTCATTCTTTGTTTAAATAATTGTAAGTTCAAAGTTTTACTTTTTTATAAATAACAAAAACCTATAAAAAGCTATCATAAAAAAAATAATAAAACTTTGTTTCAGATTATTATCCATATATTTGTTAGTACACCATAGAAGATTGTATTTATTTTTAAGTTCATAAATTTTTGTATTTGATTTAATTAGAACTAAAAGATGACATTTATAACCACAATAACCAAAATAGTTATAACTGCTAAGAGAAATAAGATTCATTAACTTCACTGCAGCAGCTTAAGCCAATTTATCTCAATTTGATTGCGCCGCAATTAATACTAGTTCTCGAGGGTTACGGAATTAAAGGTGTATTTGCTAACTGCATTGCAGTGAGTGAGAATTAAATTTGTACTGTTTACTAAAAACTTATTTTGAACTCTTAAAAGAACGTTTAGAAATCATTACCTAAGTCTTATTTTCGTTGTCTGTTTGAAATATTTTGGGTCTGTTAAAATAGTTTTATTTTTTCTGGTAATAAATGAGTATTTTCTCACTTACCATATTCGTTTTTATGTCAATTTTTATTAATACTATATTAAGTATAAAAATAATCTCATTGGAAAGAGGTATAATTACATTCTAGTTAAATAAAAACTCAGAAGTATATTAAATCTCACTCCGCCCGAGTCAGTAAAGAGTTTGAAATAAAAAAAAATAACGACATTTCGAGATTTGAAAAAAGCCAGAACTTTTTCGTTTAAGTTTTCAAACCCTCGCGTTTTATGTTCGCATTACCGTCAAACCTTTTGCTACTCCGATCGGGAAAGGGACTTAAGTTTCTCATTCTCTCCGTACTTTTATAGGAACTATAAAATTCCCAATTTTGAGGGCGGGCGGTTTCTTTAATGTCGGCTTGTTAGCTACGACCTGATAATATCCTGGATATTAATGCAACCTCTATCTAAATATCTTCTCAAGGTACAAGATAAAACTTAGACAGATTCTAGATTATTTTTCCAAAATATATATTAATAAATTATACTACGTTCTAACACAAATATAGCTCTTAAGTCTCGTTCATTTAATATATTTTACATTACCTTTTATTAGAATAATCTGACAAAGTTCAACAATATTAAAAGTTGTATTAAAAGCTGCTGTACTCCACCCAGTACAACAGAAGTACAACAAATGCCTACTAAGAGACCTCTACTGCCATCTATCAGGACTCGTAACGCACTATTCAAACTAATGAATGAAGCAACGCGCTTGCGTAAACGATCGATCCAAAACTTGCATGTAAATAATGTATTTGCTTAAAAATATGGCTGACATAACACAAAATTTAGGTTCAAGAGCTTACAAACACAATTAAATTATAGTCTTAAATAATATACACTTTCTAAGTAAAGTTACTTTTTATTACCCCCAAAAGATATGAAATAAAACTTCAATATCAAATATGAACCATATTTATTACATTTTTCTTATATTTTCAAATAAATAATAATGGCATTTAAAGTTACAGTCTTTAATAGTCCATTATTATAAAAACAACTTGGTATTGGCTATCAAAAACATCGTAGCCCATTTTATTTTCTCCAATAAAATTATGCGCCGAGTGTGCGCAATTGGACAGCAGTTGTTTCCTTTATGCGCCAGTAGAGGCGCCACCTATGCTGAAGCCTGTCGGGCGTAGCTGTCAAATATTTAAAGAAAATCCTTTAAAACGCTTTTAAAAGAAAATAAAACATAAATATTAATAATAGAATGAAGTTAATAAAATAATTATTAAATTAAATATATTAATAATTCAAATATTGGCTAGGTATTTCAAAATAAGGTTATAAAATGTCGAGAATCGTAATTATAATATTTTTAGCTGTGTGTGGTGTTTGTTTTGGAAATCCAGATGCGAAGAGACTTTACGATGATCTGTTAAGTAATTATAATAGACTTATAAGACCGGTCGATAAAAATAACAACACCGTGCTTGTGAAGCTTGGACTCCGACTCTCCCAACTTATAGATTTGGTAAGTCTTTTGTTTATTATAAATAAAACATATATATATTGAATATTTATAACAAATACATCTCTAAATATAAATATTAGAGAAAAGTTTAGAGTTTGTATTATTTTTATTAATCAAATATTATAAAATTGAAATTGTGAAATTACTTAAATCCAATTTTTTTCTAAAATCTTCTGTAAGTTCCTACTTACTATTACAACATTGAGGGCCAGATATTATATTATTTTGAAAAAATTATTAATATGTACTTGTTTCTATTTAAAAAAAAAAACACCTCCTTAGAGGGCAATCTTACATTTTTCTATACAAAATATATAGGATTACCTGTTTCTAATAATATAAAGTTTTCAAATTAGTTAAAAAATCAATTACATCCATGTAAAGAACAGATGTACTTCGAACAGAAAATTATGATTAATTACTAAAAAAAAGTAAAAAAATATTACTACATAAACAGTATTCAACTACTGCTACTTCTTTTTAACCGTTTTTTACAAAGAAATATTGTAATAATTATACCGTGTTGTAACTCGTCACGTCGTAACGTAACATGATAGAATTTCATAAATAAATATAACTTATAATATATAGGTTTAAAGAATTAATAATTATACAAATATTATTATTTTAAAAATGCCTAATTTTCACATATATAAGTGAAAAATCGAGTAACTGAAAAACTTAGTTTACATCTATTTAATATTATATTAATTGGTACTACAAAATGAAGGACACAAAATGACTTCAAAAATTTGAACTACTACTAAAAACTAATGACACCTTAAAAACAGATGTTTCTTAAAGTAACTTAATATTACGGTCATTTATTTATTGTACTACCATATTAAAAAGGAAAAATTTTTATATAAAAGCTCCAATGGTATATAACTTCGGAATTTTAAAATATTAATATGAAGTATGAAATTTACTTATCGTCTGTAAGTAATCAAGCTCACAGGAGACATATTCAAAATTTATATATTATTTTATATTTACAATATTTTATTATAAATAAAAATATTTATTACGGATTAAAACTCGCGTATAATTTCATTACATTTTTATTTTAACCCTACGTTTCGAATGTTCACGGGTAGACGAGATGTGTCTCTCAGTAAGTCAGTTAATTAGACCTAATCTTACTATACTTTTAATGCGTAAAAAATAGTTTTATTTGAAATGTGTACTCGTGAAAATCTAAGAAAATACTATATTGTATTACAGTTTGACACTCTTCATTCATTATTCGTAATACTAATATTATGAATTTAGACACTTCTTTTCCGTATTAATAAGGTTATATTTATTAAAATTGAAAACATTTTCAAATTCGTGCAGACTGTGACTAACTCAAATTAATTATTATATGTTGTTTAAAATCTATCAATACTATCTGATTTCAAATAAATATAATCATGGCTGTGATGTAATGATATACTGATAACACAAAACTTGACTAATTTCAATATCAAAAGTAAAAAACACATCAACGTGTTTCAGTAAAACATAAAAGGGATGTATTTAAATTCAAATTACATTATAACTTGAAGTGCAGATTCCTCACGTAACTCCTCAAGCACCAGGAATGTTAACTATGGGACACAAAGAGGCTTCATAAAGAGGGACACAAAATATTTACTATACATAAGTTGTTTCATACATATTAAACAGCTTTATCATTTACTAGCTGATCGTTTTTACTTGGCGTGTTTCAACTTTGATATAACTTTATGATATATTGACTATAATTTCATTTATCGTTATAAACGTATATATTATATAGTATTTTCATAGATTTTAACGATTTTAAATAAAACTATTTTTAACAGGTTAAAATCACGTATAATTATTGGTTACATTTTCCAGTCAATTAACTGACTGACAGATACATGTCGTCTTTCTGTGAACGCATTCGAAACATCACGTCGAATTAAAATTATTTAAGTTTAAATTGTAACCAATAATTATAAGCGAAGTAAATTCGTTCTAATTAATTTTATTTCATATGATATTAAATTTATATTATTATTTTAATACATTATAAAAGTAATAACTTGCGCGCTAATTGTATTTCCATATTTTAATATAAAAACTTTCTATACATAATAATTATCTTTTCGAATACTTCAACTGCACTTGGCTCTTTGCATGTTGTGTTTTCTTTTGTTTCATCTAATACTAGTGATAATTCTCAGCGAGGTTCTGTAATTTTTAGTAACGTGCGAAACAATTACTATCTTACTGCCTCTGTTAATGTGCTTTTCTTATTACCAGTTTAGCTCCTCGAATGGAAGTTTTAAGCAATTTTTCCAACCATTTTATCAGTTATTCATGGAGAAAAATATAAATTTTCATATTTGGATTATTTTGGTAGTAATAAAATTTAGGTAATATAATTACATTTAAGTATTACTTCTATATTCTGAACTTTACACGCACTACCACCTTATTGAATCAGTTTTCTCATGCAGAGTTTCCGAACCAATACGACCTTAAAGAAACTAGCTAATAATTTTTTAAAAGACTGCAACACGCTTCAGATTTATCTGGGCCTGCAAGTGCTCATGGGCGGCGATGACCACTTTTCATAAGGTGGCTCGCCAGCTCGTTTACCCCCTAGGGCAAACAAAAATAATAAAGACAAAACACTAACTATAGAGGAATATCGATATAGAAATTACTTAAAGACAATAAGAAATATTTGTAAAATAAAAATCTAATTTATACGTATTTTATGGTAGTGACTGATACTGCTTCTTATAGAATGAGTGTATTTTAAATGCTGGATCTAATTAATCCCGACTACGTAAGCTGTTTAAATTGTTTTAGCAGTAAATCCCTTTGTCTTCTTTTATATCATCGATAATTCAAACAGACTTCAAGTGTCACTATAAATAATTTAGAAATGAAGCAAAACTCAATATATCATCTAAATATTTTTAAATCTGTCAAACGATATAACGAATTACAAAATTATTCCAGACAGACCAGAACCAAATGTGAATTGTATAACTAATTTCAACAATAATCATATAAAAATTAAATTTACTCATATCATATAAAATAAATATATATATTTAATTGTATACATATGTAAAAAACAGGGTCAAAATCAAGATATTATAGAACTTTATGTTTCATTTTACTATTCTAATTTAATTAAAAACTTTAAGAAAGAAATATTTTTATCTTTCGTAATATATTAATAATATTACGTTAAATATAATACATAAAGAACTTCACTGCTTCATACATACATTAAAAATTATTCAGCTCTCCGTCGCGATACCAAGCTCTTTTTTATTTCCGCAATACTATCCACTATTAATAGGTTTTTTGTTGCAAAGTTTCTTGGCACAATTCCAAAATCGACTGTCAATCGATTGGGTACACAAGGCGCGTGTAAAAACTGCAATTTTCGTAATGAAGACCTATATTTTGTTATAATATATCTTTTGTTACAGAATTTGAAAGATCAAATCCTAACTACCAATGTTTGGCTTGAACATGTAAGTAAATAAATTAACGTATTGATTTTAAATTTTATATATATTATAATTTGTTTAAATTTATTTATAATAATAATATATTACACCTAATGCAAAATATTGAAATTAATGTTAATTTAGTTTTTATTTTAGTATTTTTATTTAAGTATTTTGTTTTAATATTTTTTTACAATACTATCCACATTACAGGAATGGGAAGACCACAAATTTAAATGGGACCCTCTAGAATACGGTGGGGTGAAGGAACTTTATGTGCCTTCAGAGCACATTTGGCTTCCAGATATCGTTTTATATAACAAGTAAGTGGATACAAAAAGCCTTTAGCATTTTACTATATTTATGGTTGAAGGCGTTCCTTTTGGGATCGCGTTATTTGCGGACTATTATGAATCCTCTTTCTTTTATGCTTTTGGGTTTTGTAAAAGATGTATTATATCTGTTATTTTCTTAAAAATTCAATGTTAGAAATATGTCTCTATATGAATGTAATAATAAAAATGAGGTTAAATCTATATAATTAATTTAAAAAAACAAATTAACCAAGATGGGACCATTCCAATAGAGTTAATTTTTTTTGCCACTTCCTTTGTGGAACAGAAGAGGCAAAAACAATGAACTCTATTCACGCCGCGATACCAATAGGTACTTACATGAGTACAGATGATTCTATATAGGTGGCCAACTCAAACTCGAGATCTACTGTCTGCCTTTTAAATTCTTTGCGGTCTACCGACTATAATTTTTTTAACTGTATTCCAATAATTTGCGTAATATTTAGGACGGGAATAGGCAGGTACCGATTTTTTCCTTGCTCGCGATCGACTGACCTCCCCTGATATACATGATAAAAATTGGTATTGTTATAGGTAATTGATCCTGTCAAAATAAACGATATTTTTACTCCGGGATATCGTCTAATTTAAAAAAAACTGATTTGGTTTTTAATTACAAACAAAACTACTTTTAATTAAATCTGGTGTAGTCTTGGCTTATTGTTTAAGTCAACATAAACGCTTTTTATACCGGTGAAAACACATTTTTTTGGGGTATTATTAGAATAAAACAATAAATATATGGATTTGCATTACTTTTAATTATAGATACGATATTTTATCTTATACATTGAATTAAGATCAAAAATCGAACGATGTCGACAAAAATATACTTAATAAACATTTAAAGATTAAATATTTGGTCTAAATCAATTATTTAGTACATATTTATTATTATATTAGTTTGTTAGTTCATATTTTGGACTTAGTATAATGCAATTTTGTGTACCGTGAGGTAATGCTCTAATAAATGTTAGCAAACTGTCCTCCATCATGCGCTTGTTATACAGAACGAATGTTGGCTTTTAGAATGTAATATATATTGGATAATTGCCTTTGTTTGACTGCAGTTAGGCGTTACAGTTTATAAATAGTCTCACCGTTATCAATCTAAAGTCCGAAATACATATATATATATATATATATATTTATATATCTGTTCAATTAATTCGTAAATAACATATGTTATATTTTCATAACATACAGATGAATAAAATTTTATTTAATATTAATTCATATTTAGTTAATATCTCATCAAATATGTATCATTCTATATAGAAGAAGTTGTAATAAAAAATGTTATGTCAGATCGATACAAGATACAAGATTGAGCGATATTTGTCCAATAAATCATTTTATGGCATCTCGTAGATACGATCTAACAGAACAAAACAGTAGATTTGACACAAAATCTATAACTTATTTTTAGTTTTATAATAAAACTTTAAAAGTACAATAAAATATATTTTGTGACATATTTTTAACTTATTACATTTGACATTCAATTATTTATGAATGCAATAGGTCGAAAGATATCAAAATAGAATCAACATTATTGACTCACTTAAAGTTAATTGATTGGGTAAATATCGACAATAAAGATTACGCGAATGATACATTGTATTCTGTCAGAACAAACTGGTAAACTATTAATCATGAACACATTGAGACGCACGTGCGACCGATCTTATGCTGTTTTCTGGCTGGTTTAAGCATAAGAAGTAGCGATTGGTATTACCAATGGTATATTTTATATATGATATGACATGAATGAGTTAGTAATTTTAACTATTAAATCGATGGTCTGAAACTAATGATTGACGAGTTACGAGTTTAATTCCTATGTCCTGAGATCAATTTTCAAATTATTATTATTAGTTTTATTTCTATTTGTATGATATTTATATATTTTTCGCGATGTTTGGAGCATCATTATTTGTAAATCGTCTTATTTTATTTTATTTTTTTATTTTTATTTTTTACCCACTTCTCAATAATAAAACATTTTACAGGCTGAAGTATCACGTAATTTTGTAGTACTAGTGTCGAAAATGTAATAATAGTTAAAAATTCGATGTATTAGCACGTAAAAATAAATGTAAGTCAATTATTGCCTTTTACTTTAAAACTCAATTTATTTGAGAGGAAAGAAAATCTGATGTCTCGTAGAATAATTATGGTAACTAATCATCTAAAAGTGAAAAATACACACTGATAGCATTTACAGTATTTGCAGTTTGTCAAATTTTATAGAACTGGAATTTAAAATATATCCTTTACATTTTTTAACTATAATGTCAAATCTTTAAATCAAAGTTATAGTGATTTAGTGATTCACGAACAAAACCTGATGAAGTTGTAGTGATTCACGAACAATTTTACAGTTACAATTTTACAGTCACGAACAATTTTACAGTATAAATCCAATTTATAAGTAAATTTAAAAAAAAATAATTTTGACACATTTTTTTGTTAGTTTTTTGGACAATTCATTCATAATTTGTTACATGACCGCTAAATATTATAACTTGTGACCTCACTTTCCTGAACACATGTCCGCCCATTTACGTGAGAGTTGCTTTTCGACGGTTATAGAGTAATATATTTGGTACAGATTCCTCTAAGTCACATACGTATTTTCAAATGGCGGGATTTATAGGATGGATGGTTGGGTATAAGATGTTTAACTGTATATTTCGTTGCTCGGATGTATAGGATAAACAGGATATCTCACAGAGACAATTTAAGCCAAGTCAGCTTTTAAGATTTTCATCTCACGTAACAAGGTCTTTGGATTTTATAGTACACCTCATTACTTAAATAGAATATTGCAACTAATCTATTGTATATAAGACATAGAAGTTTAATTCCACTAACACTGTTTTTATATCTACCTACTAAATTTTTGTTAGTGCTGACGGAGAATATGTAGTAACAACAATGACAAAGGCAGTTCTTCACCACACTGGCAAAGTTCTTTGGACTCCACCAGCCATTTTCAAATCATCATGTGAAATTGACGTCAGATATTTTCCATTCGATCAGCAAACTTGTTTTCTGAAGTTTGGATCTTGGAGTTATGATGGAGATCAGGTAAATAATCATTAAGATATTTTCATTATGTACAATTGAAAATAATTTAAGATTTTCGTTATTTTGTGGATCTATATTTCTAGATTGATTTAAAACACATTAACCAGAAAAAGGGTGATATGGTTGAAGTAGGCATAGACCTTAGGGAATACTATCCTTCTGTTGAATGGGACATCCTTGGAGTGCCAGCTGAGAGACACGAGCGGTATTATCCATGTTGCCAAGAACCCTATCCCGGTAAGTAACATTATTATTATCAGCTCTTATCATAGTGGTACCTTTAGACAAAAAAAACAATAAATATAGAATGAAAATTTCATCAACATCTACTGAACTCGAACCTGTTACCTCTGGAAAATAATAATAATAATAATAATTATATCTACTAATTAATATGTCATTATGTCAGTATTATATATTATTATCAATGAATAAATAATAATATATAATACTTATCACAATTTTCAATATTATTACTGCATAATTAGAAACATTAAATTTTCGAAAGAAACATAATAGACGTCATCTCTTGTGCGTGACTAAATATAAAATATTTAAATAGTGAAATTCTAGTTAAATATTTGATATATTTCCTTATAGTCTGAATCATTTATTGTGGAATACGGAAAACTACAGAAATATTTGCTAGATGTATGTTATTCATTGTGCGTTCTAATTGTATTTTACATTAAATATTAAAAGAATCCTGTCCTTATAAGTACACGGTCACCATTTGTTCCAACGTATGTTATATGTGGGTAATTTGTTTGATGAAATAGGCCAAATGTAGTTGGCGTTGTCAAGAGCATTGCCATGTAGGGCAATAGATCAGTCTATTGGACCTGTGGGTTGGTCCAAAGTTTAATCCCATTTACCTGTTAAGGTAGAATGCTGTAATTTAGCATAGATAAGAGTTGTCGTGGCGCGGTTGTATTTATTACCCTCGAGGTAAGATTTGTTTACGCCAATATTTTTTAATGAAAGGTTTGTTTAAAGTAAACTATTTTTTAGGTAATAGGTGTTGTTTTTTGTCTGTTTCTGTTTTTATTTAGGTATTGTAACCTTCATAAAAAATATATATCATTACGAGCCGAATATGCATCCAAGTTCGACGTCATGCGATCAATAATAACATCACTTGTTAATGATTTATTTCACGTATTATTACGTTACTATATATGTACTGTGGATTCTATTTACATGAATTTTATAGTCCAGAAATTTTATGTCGAAATATTTTTTTTAGGGTACCGGTTGAACAGCCTTTTATGAATCTACGAGTATATTTCATAGCTTGAATAAGTAAAAAATATATAAATATAATATATTAACCTCTTTAACCATTTTTGATCTACGAAATTGTATTCAAATTATACGAAAGAAATACTAAAATGATATTTTTATATAATAGTTAAAGTCAAATAATTAATGACGTATTAATGTATTTTTCTTTCTATTCTACTTAACAAAATTGATTTATAATTTTGATAAAATGGGGTCGAATTTACTGTATTACAATACAAACAATAATATTGTTTGGTATTTAAAAGATTATTCTAATTGGTTAGTTTGCCCTGGTTACGACTAAGGATAATTTTAATATTTAATTGGAGCAAACTAAATTATATCAATTTTAAAACGTTCTTTTATCGACTTATTATTAACATTAAATTTTTTCCTCCCTTTTTAATGTATTAGTGTTGGGTTATTTTCTGATATTAAAACATTTTGTTACAGATATTTTCTTCAATATAACGTTGCGACGTAAAACTTTATTCTACACCGTCAATCTCATTGTACCTTGTGTTGGCATATCCTATCTATCTGTCCTTGTCTTCTATCTACCCGCTGATTCTGGTGAGAAGATTGCTTTAAGTATATCGATTCTACTCTCCCAGACTATGTTCTTTCTGCTAATATCTGAAATTATTCCATCAACATCCCTCGCGTTACCTCTATTAGGGAAGTATCTTTTATTCACTATGTTGTTGGTGGGGCTCTCAGTTGTTATAACTATTGTAATATTAAACGTTCATTACCGTAAGCCTAGCACCCATAAGATGGCACCCTGGGTAAGAAAATTCTTTATAACGAAGTTGCCAAAGTTACTCTTAATGAGAGTGCCTAAGGATTTGCTGAGAGATTTGGCAGCCCAAAAGATAGCTGGAAGGAGCATGAAGAATAAATTTAAAGATGCTTTAGCTGCTGAACAAACTAATTCAAATGCATCATCTCCTGAGTCTTTGCGTCATCATCTACCCGGAGGCTGTAATGGGCTACACTCTACAACGGCTACTAATCGGTAAAATTATATATTTTTCACGTTTATAACATATACTTTTAGGTTTTATTATATAAGCAAATTTTGCATCTTAAAAAACTCATTCAACCATAAAATTTAAATTTAAATTTAAACACTTTTAAAATATTTCCATCGCTCCGCTTGTCTAACATGTATTTATTGTTCAAATATCATCTTCTGCTTGCATGAGACTTGTAAGTGTGAAATGAAAAGCTTTCCGTTAATTTTGTCTAAATCTTTCAAGTTTATATTTATTGTATAATATTTAATAAGATGATACTCCTGATGACATTTTTATACATTTTTGATATTCTTTCAAAACCTTCACAATTTGGTAAAAACGTGTCACATTTGTTTTATAATATATAAATAATAGATTCAGTGGACTGGTTGGAGCTTTCGGTAACCTCGGAGCAGGTTACAATGGTTTGCCGTCTGTGATGTCCGGACTCGATGACTCGATGAGTGATGTGACTCCGAGAAAGAAATATCCATTCGAACTGGAGAAAGCAATTCACAATGTTATGTTCATTCAACATCATATGCAACGTCAGGATGAGTTCAATGCGGTATGGTTATGTTTTTAATTTTAATAAATTTAATTAATACAATTAAATTTAGAAACAGTTTATGGTAACAATATTCGCTGTTTTTTGTAATGTATTTTTTTTAACTATAGGAAGATCAAGACTGGGGTTTTGTAGCTATGGTGCTAGACAGGCTGTTCCTTTGGATTTTTACCATTGCATCAATTGTTGGCACATTTGCGATTTTATGTGAGGCACCTTCCTTGTATGACGATACAAAGCCAATAGATATGGTGTTATCATCAGTCGCTCAGCAACAGTTCTTGCCAGTGGACAGCGGAGATTCTTAAAGAGACTAACGTATTTATTTATTTAACAATCTTTTGTTACTTGATATTTTTGAAATAAGTTTTAGGATGTTTTGATTCTGTTTTTTATTAAACATAATATTAATTTAGTGGTTATGAGCCACTCAAAATCACCTAACATTGTTGTCTAATTTTGTAAAACTCTATCTAATTTATAATTTCATATTAAAAAATAAAGAATCAAATTAAATTATGCGAAGCCAAAACCGGCTGTGATTTTCATATTTTACATTTATTATTAAGATTAGTTAGGATTTATCGCGTAGTTGTAAGAATTGTATTAGTAGTTTGTGATTCAAATAAAACTTAAATAATATATTCATTGTAAAAATATTAATTACTCAGAACATTAAACTAGTATTGTAAAATGTTACCGCTTATTATTTTTGAAATTTTTGATTCATGTTAATAATAATCTGTTGGCGCTTAATTGCAGCGCTTTTAATACTTTAAAAGCGCTGTAATTTAAAATGATAGGATGTTATTCAATATTTTGTGGCTGCTACAACAGGTCACGATTTGAAAATAATATAAGTCTTAAAACCGTTTTTAAATGTAAATAAAAAAAATAAAAATATACTAATTTTCTTTTTTAATTTTATTTAGTTAATAGCATTTAATTACATTTTTGATCTGCTCTTAATTTAATTCAATAATTCTTATATCCTAATGATATGAATAAAAATAATGAAGGTATAATATAAACAAAATAAAAAAAACATTTTTTTTTCTCATATTTTTAAATTAACGAAAAAAAAACATACATCTTAGAATATCTGTGTCAAATATTCCAATACATAGAAAATAAATAAAATTAAATATTCATGAAATCATCTTGATTTAAACGTAACAATTAGTATTATTAACTATTTAAATAAATAACCAATATCTGTCAATTCTGTTACAAATAGAACATTTAAAATCTTTGGGTTCACACAAACTTCATGTACATGAATAATTATATGTGTGATAAATAATATTGCCAAAATATTATAATAATTATCGTTTTAAAACTGTTCTAACGTATCTCATAACTGTATCTGTAAGACTAACTGTAACTGTATACTTGATATATTCCACTATTCTTTTAATAGTGGTATTTTGATATACAAATAGACTATTACTTTATAATTCAGATCATGAGTATATCTTACATGAAGTCACGCAAAATACATAATAATCGTCTATATTAGTGAAAGGTTGTTACAGTTTTTTGTAAACTTTTAAGTACATAAGTTTTTCATAAGTAACTCTCAATGATCATGTGAATTTGGCTGTCAAAGTTTTACCCTAATAAATAAAATGGTTAAAATAGATGGAATTTTATTTAAATATATAAATTGTTAACTAAAAGCGAGAACCACACCTCATTTTTGACTAGCTGCGGTCTCAAAATCTCGGTATATGATTGCATATTGAGCGGAGCGAGATGAAAATAGCACCGAAGTTGCATTTACAAAACGTCAACACATTCTGTAATTAACTATTTTTCAAGATGAGAGGTTATAACATTTTTTGTTTCTTTTTATATTGATTTTTTTTAAACCACTACCAAACTGATGTCAATCAGTGTTCAAAATTTGAAAATTTTCGAATATACCATTTTTGATTGATGCTTGCACAAAGGATGCAGAAAAAATTCTATTAATGAGCTTCGCTTTAATAACAAAATCAATTATTATGATAACATTTTCTTATTTTTAGAATAATTTTAAAAGAATTTTGTCAGATTGTTATAATTGATTACTATTAATGTATCATTTCTATTATAAGTTATTCAGCGCATATACTCACTAAACCATCTTAATTGTTTTATTAATTTTCTTATATTTTAGAATAATTTAAAAAGAATTTCGTCAGATTGTTATAATTTATTACTATTAATGTGTCGTTTGTAATATTAGTTATTCGGCGCATGTACTCTCTAAACCATCTTAATTGTTTTAGAAATAAAAACTTCTATTAATTGAACTACTTCGCAAACTATCCAAACGATTTGGTATATTGCCAATTCCATGTACGCTAACTGGTTTCCTTTTTAAAACACTCAAGGCTGTAGGCGACGCATGATTGAATGAATTTTGATATCCGCAACAATAAAGGCGTTAAAGCGTGTGATATAAAAAAAAGTTGTCTAAATCTTAACGATATACAAAATATCGTACTCAAATTTAAAGTTTACTGTTTTTTAAATTCTTCAAGTTTATAAGGCCATTTGTTCGTGGAGAAGTCATGCAAAAAAGGTAGGTATTACTGAAATTATTTGAAATTTGGATATCTTATTACATTTATATATTTAACGCCTATGTATGTATGCTGTATGTATGCTGTTTATATAACGTTATATAAACAAGTTTATTATTTAAAACCAATAATTGTCGACAATTTTAATTACATATACCAAAAAGAATTGATTCTATAAAAGAAGTAACTTACTGAAACTTCCCAAGTCTGATGTTATTTTAAAAAGTAGGAATTTGTGTAACGAGATCTCTCTTTGGTGTTACCTCTAAATCTACAAATTCTACCACGTACTATATTTTTAATGGACTGCTCAAGTATTTGAAGAATGGAATAGTCAAGAAGATGTAAGGCTTCAGGTAAGTATAAATGAGTTGACTAAAAATGAGTGTCTAGTACTAACAAATATCAGAAACTGCTCGTTCTACACATATATTTTTAATTATCTTACTTATATTTAGAATTAACATATATTAAAACCTCCCTCTTTTCGCTAATAACTCTTAAACAAGAAGTATAAAGTTGCGTCTAACAACAGCTGCTCTTTATTTCACGTAATTATATTTGTTCGTCTGAGAAACAATTTACCCGACATTTTGACAGTAACTGACACTGAACAGGTTAGCAAGAATAGAGTCAAGCGTTTTAACCAGACCTCAGTACTGACCCCAACTTCATTGCATCAAGAAAACAATTGTATTATTAGTTATTTTTTGTTTCTTGCATAAAATATCTAACTTATTGACTTAAATTACATATTGGTCATATATTTTTTAATTTTATTATTTTAATATCTTTTCCAATTTGAAGAATCGGGAGATTCTTTTTTGATACAATATTTATAAAAATAAGCTCTTGTGAGCACTCTCCAACTTCTAAATTAATTAATTAATTTTAAACTATGAGGGTTCTAAAACGCGCCCTGGACTGAGAAGAACCACACAACAAACTCAGACAGGAATATTTTTATTGTGATCACTATTTCACAAACGTAAAACATTAATTAATGAACAACGAGAGCTATCGAAATCAATTCGATATATTCATATCTACTTTTGTTTTAGTTTTTTTCAAATGTACTTCATAATGTTATTCACTCTCTGACTTTAAATGACAAACAGAGTGAGTATGACCATGTTCTTAAAAAGAACTAATACGATAAACAATATGTTTGCGGGGTAATGTAGAAAGTCGTATATCTAACCCCACTAGCTACTTGATACTGAGTTGCTGTTGTTCATATCTACAGCCATCCTATTTGGCAGACACGCAACAGTAAGTCTTAATAAAGATAATTATATATAGAATACTATATTCAACAAGACTATATTCACAAAGGACATTGTCTTCCACAGTATTGCAAGTTCAAACAACGTTATGATTACTTGAACATACAAACAAATGTACACATAAACCATTTACAAATAATAATTTCAAGTATAAGCTATTTTCTATGTTACTGATTCTACGACACTACATTGATTGATATTACCAAAAATACCTTATAGTTTAATCAACCTGTAGATAAATTATTTTGTAAATAATTATTATTAAAAAAATATTTTAATTTTGTTATAAATTCAAGAGGTAAGTTTTGAATTATATTTTAACTTATATGAAGGTATTTAGTTTTAGATACTGTAAAATAAACTTATCATTTTTATTAATTTTACCATTAATTTTTTAACAGATTCTGAACTCATCAGATTAACGATTAGGAGGGATATTGAGATAAAGTGAAATACGCTTTACAATAGAAGTATTTTAAAAATTCTAGCACCGCACTGCACGTCATAAATTGAGATACAACCCACATCACCGTGACAACTGGCAGTCAACACAGTGCGTTTTTAAAGACACTTGTGGAATCAGTTTTCTCATGCGGTATTTCCGAACCAATACGAATCAGGAATATTCAAAAAATGAGCTTACAAATTTTTAAAAGGCCAGCAACACAGTTCAGACTCGTCAGGGCCTGCAAGTACACAAGGGCGGCGATGACCGCTTCCCATCAGATTACTCACCTGCTCGTTTGCCCCATACGGCATAAGAAATAAAAGAAACTCAATCGATTTTAAAATTTTCCCAGAATAAGAACACTATATTATTCTTAATATAAACTTTATTTGCGTGGGCTGACCTGATTGGTCAATCATTTTAAGGTTCATAGATAAAATTAAATATCAATAAAACTAATATGTAGTTACCAACCTGATTGTTGGTTCACATATTATTTATGAGCGGGCACTATCACAAGTAACAACTAGTTTATTTTATTCAGTTAATTAATTATAATTTTCCTTAAATATATAATTATATATATTATATGTCCACTGATGATGTCACACAGGGACAATCAAAGTCAAAGAGTTAATACGTCGTTTGTCAATTTATTCTGTAGATATTTATTTGAAAACGTGTTTATTTTTCAAATTTGGAAAGCTATAATAAGAATTTATTAAAATTATAGTTATAAAGTGATAAAGTTATATAGGAAAAACTATCAATATAAAACAGTGTTTAAGATGTGGTTATTTTGGTGTCTCTTAATCGTTATTATTAGTTTCTATGGTATGTACACAAATATTTATTATATTAAGTTGTTAAATATATCTTTATATTACATATTTATAACTACTTTTCTGTACAAATGTTTTCTATTGGTATTAGGAGTTGTTTTAAAATTCTTATTTCTAATATACGCTTTTTTATAGAAGATATAATGATATTTCCTAAAAAAAAGTTATTTGAGGATTGATGTATATATAATCATGAAATTACATATTTGTATAATCTATTTAATATATAAAATTAACTTAACTCAAATTATAAATGTACCTACACAGTAAAGACAGTCCTGATTATAACATCTCTATATCAGTATGTAGTAAAGTTCATACGGACAAACATATTCAACATTTTTATAAGTGCTCAAATAATATAAGTTGATCAACAATAAACTCTTATTATTGTATATAAACTCTTCCTCATAAACATTATTTTAGGTACCGAGGCAACTGAATTACGCAACAGAAATTTGAGACCAAGTCAACAAAGTAAGTGCCTTATGTAACATTTGCTTAAAGAACAATTTATATTTTTTATAAACATAAAGAAATATTACAGGTTTATTGTAGAAGGGTCGGGAAGAAATAAATTCATGTATGCACATTTTTAATAAAATTAATAATTTTAGTAATTAGAATAGTATAGCACATACAGATAAAGCTTCAAAGTATCAACGATTGTTTTTTGAAATATGTCATGAAATGAAGTCTTTTATTTGATATAAATTTAATTACATAATATTTAATGGTCATTGAAGGTGCGCCCCAATACGCTTGAATAAAATTCCGATGAGTTAAGGAACTATCATCTGTGATACAAATAATACTGACGATAGTTTTAGCGTTAAATGAAACAGTTGCCAGGAGACCCTGCGTTCGATTTGATTCTAGCAGCAGGCGCTTTTGCTCTTGTTTTTATATAGTACTGAACTGCTAGATGAAAGGAATAATATCGATGATCACTTCTAATGATAATGTTTTGAAAGAAATCAAAATGTCTATTCTTATCACTTTATACACAAAACAAGTTCATTCAAATTGGTAAAATTCTATTAAAAAAATATATGTGGTGATCCATAATATTTTATATTTGAAAAATGTGTAAACATGTCATAATAAAATTTTCGTTTATAATAATATATAATTGCTACACGTGTGCAACTTGACATCAGCTACTTATAATTTAAATCAGATATAGTCTATATTTTAAATCTACATTTGGTCTTGCCTAAGATACTAAATTAATGGAATGGAATTAGACCTACGTAGTTATCGTATATTTATTTATTTTTTAAATGGTCTGAAAAGAACCACACAAAAAACTAAGTCAAGAATTTTTTTATTGTGATTTGTGAACAACTAGAACCATAGCTGTAAATTCGATATGAAAGCCTAATGATTATAGGTAATTAATATTGCAAACTCGGTCAGCAAGACAACTAGTTACCACAGGCAGCACCAGTTCCCGAGAACAATGCAAGGGTCAGCAATTCCTCTTTTGTCTATATTTAAGCGAGAAAGGCATCCCTACCCACATTATCACTGCAAGGCTTATAATACGATAATAAGCCAAATATAATTAAATTAAAGTCATAAAAACACCAAGAAATTAATTATTTCGTTTCAACCTAAAATATTAGTACAAAATGACAAAAACAAACATGCAAAATTGTCAATCGCCGCTATTGCTAAGTATGAAAGAGGAAACTATTAAATATAAAAATAAAGAAATTAACTTTTCTTATATCTGAACTTAAAATATTAAATTTATTTTTATTTAGAAAAACTAAATGATAATAATTAAAAGCTATAAATAGGAACTTCTGAATACATATTTTTCTTTAAATTTTAAGTTTTACATTGATTAATTTTTCAGAATGTCAAGAATATATGAGAGAAATTAACAATCGGCAAAAAATAAGAGATGAACAGGGTAAGTGGCTGAGTTAAAGTTATTTTTTTTGCTGTGTTAGAACAACTTGGTGTGTTAAATTCAATATCCTTACTACAATTATAAAGTAAGCCTATACATTAACCTGGATATGCTGTTACTTTATTTTAAACTACTTATCGAAAATAATACAAGAACAAACTTATCGTTTTCATGAATCTTTGGAAAAAGATTTTCCAAAGATTAAAGCTCTTCTTCACTCAATGACAATGCTTACTAATAACAATAGTCATGCAAATTCACTTACAAAAATATCTTTAAAAAATAACGCTCAAACAGTTACTAGATAACTTGATTATAAAACAATTAATTTTATAAAAAAGAGAATATTTACAAGAGCTTCGATTCTTTTTATTGCTTGTTTTGTGAAATAGTTATTTGAACACTAGGAGGATGCCTTTGGAGCATTCTGTAAGCTATTTTAAATTTTAAAAATTCGATGATAATCAACATAAATGATGATTTTAGTGTCGAGAACAATGATCTCAAACTATTAATTTCTTATATTTGATAAAAATGAGAAGGTTAAATTGAATGTAAAGAGATGATCCTTGACATATTAATAAAGGCGTCCCTCAAGGTTCTATCTTTGGGACGTTTTTCTTCCTTGTTTCGATAAATAATCTGCCTACCTTTAAAGATTAGACTAAAGTAATGAGATAGCATTGTTTTCTAATGACACTTCTCTGATTGTTGATATTCGAGGCTACCTATCCAATTACCTCTCTTATCTGGATCAACACTAAGTGGGACGCCATGTGATGGCTTTTGCACTAATCGTGAAACTGACTAGACTACTGCCATGTTAGTTTATTACAATTATTGCGACATATCTATGAACCACACACTCACAACTAGACGTATATTTGAACCACAAGAAACCATAAAATATTGTAGACTTACATACAATTTATTTATTGTTAATAATAGCTAGTATTGCAAATATCCAATAGACATATTTTCGTTTTGAAAATTAATGCTATAAGTCCACATAATTTAGGCAATAAAGATTTTTTAAATAAGTTTAATCAAAATTTACTTGTACTTAAAATTTGTGGTCTATTTTCAAAAAATCTATATAAGATTTGACCATGAAGATTTTTTAAACCAAAGACTTACTTTATATAGTAATAAAGCAAAAAACATAACTCGATATTTTAATAGAGGGTAGAACTTAACTGAATCTTTTGAATGGTCTCCTCTCACTTATTTGAAGAAGATAGTCTCTGTCTGTTATTAATTTATGTTATTAATTTAATTTAATTAATGTTATTAATTTAATTTAATTTAAATAGCTTTATTGCAGACACTTAAGAAATGTACAGTACAAAAAAGTAAAAACTCATTAACCATAGCAATGGGCGATATATAGCAATGGGCGAAACTTAGATATAAAAAAAATCTATATCTTTATAATAACCTTTCTTTTTATTCAGAAAACGAGAGCATTTCAAAGAGATATCCACCAAACAGACTATGGCCAAGTATGAACAAACACTCCAGTAAGTTATAATATAAATTTAATTTTACTTACCGTGTTAGTCTTTACTATACGAGTAATAAGCATTAATTTCACTTTAATAAACAATTCATCTTATCTTTCAGGAAGAAGAATTATTCTCGGCGTACATAGGGGTAAAATAACTCGCGCAGCTGAATATCCACATATGGTTCGTAGTTTAAGTTTTAGTTATTTTGAAAAGGAATTAAAAAAACATTACGATAATTAATAACTTCTCTCTTTCAGGGTGCTTTGGGGTGGTATTCGTTATTTAAACAAGATTGGGTATTTCAATGCGGTGCATCATTGATAAGTTCATATTACTTATTAACGGCAGCGCATTGTACTAAAATATCAAAAAGGTTTTTAAACGAATTTGATTCTATTGAACCAAAAATTGTGCGGTTAGGTGCAAGGAATATTCGAGTAAGTGAATTTTGTGAAAAAAATTAATAAATTATATTTATTGATCAATCAACTATATATGTTTATGTGTTCCAGAAATCGAATTATGAAGTATACCATGACTTTGATATAGAACAAATAAAGGTACATGAAAAATATATGTCGCCAAATAATTATTATGATATAGCGCTATTGAAATTATCAAGAGAAGTAAAATTTAGTAAATTTATTCATCCAGCTTGTTTGGGAGCAGCACCTTATGGCGAAAATGGAAATCGAAAATACACAGTGACGGGATGGGGAATTGTTGGTCGGTTGCTCTTTGATTAGATCGCTTTTGAAACAGTTACGCCAGATCTCATTCATTAACTTTAATAATAAGTTATAATAGTGATTACAGATAAATAACTAGAAAACCTTTAAATTATAGCTCATGCCGGAAAAATGGTCGACGACCTACGCTCTGGGGAGGTAGATTTGATCGATCAAAGAAAATGTGACTTCTACATATTACCATATCGGTCTAGAAATTGGAATAAAACAGCCCCTCATCAAATTTGTGCTGGGAAGATGGACGGCAGTGTTGATACTTGTAATGTATGATTGATATGCTTCTTTCATTTATTTTATCTAATCTATTACTATAAGCACAGAAGTTTGTGAGGATATCCATCCATCCTTAGATACGTACGTCCGTGTTTGTATACATGTTTATTTCTCACTAGTATAATAATAATAATCTAATACCACACTTGCTATGAGATAATTATTTCAGCCAATATATACTAATATATAAGAGGCTTAAAAGCAAGATGACCAATATTCGGAACGGTTTAAACGTAGAATGGTTAATATTGCAAAATATTACCAATGCTAAATAAAACGCAGATAATTTCTTCATAATAACGCAAAAAGTACATAAATCAATATTAATTTATTAAAGTGTTTTAGTGATTTTTGTTCATATTTTTATGTTCAGAGGTAAGACTATCAATATGTAATCTTTGTAACGATATCATTTTTATTTTTAGGGTGATTCAGGAGGACCACTGCAGTATAAGCTATTTAACACTAAAGATGAAGGTACAATGCACGCTATAATAGGTATCACAGCCTTTGGTAGTACAAAATGCGCAACGAAAAATTTGCCTTCTGTGTATACTAAAGTAGTTTATTTTATTCCATGGATAGAGAAAACCGTGTGGCCTACAGAAACCAGAACTAATTATAATAGAAATACAAGCAAAAAAAGAGTTTCTTTGCATCGTAGTCATTATTTTAAAAATAACTTTTAATATAAACAAAGCACAGTTTGTAACAGAGTTTATTTATTTTGCCTAATAATATTAAAAACAAAGCAGTTTATTTTATAATTATATAGAAGACTTTACTTTTACGCAGCGCAGTGTTGATGAAAATACGGTAGGTTGAACTGATGTACGAAAAACTTTTCTCTTTTAGACTCAAAATAAAAATTACTAAAACAATATTATAACCTACCTTTGTGACAAGGATCAGAATACTGGAAGTTTTTAAGCTAGTATATGTTGCTAAAATCCGATGTTGAGGTGAATGTGTGGTGTGACTATATTAAATAAATTAATAAGTGAAATGTATTTTGAAGGTTAATGACTGATAGAAAATATAAGAAATAAGCATTTATCTTTAATAGCTAATAATAATAATAATAATAGATGATGGCGTAATGCAGAAAAAATTAAAACGAGAAATATTTTATGCATAAATGTATTCACATTTGACCATTCGGTCAGAAGAGATGAGAAAAGGGTGCCTGAAAAGGACGTGGATGGAGTGAAAAAGTTAAAAATAATATAGCGAATAATCAAATTTCCACTTAGATGACTTTTGGTAGGAGATTGCTGAAGAAATTTTATGATTTGGCCTAGCTCAAATAATTGTCACAACGGCAAATGTAGCATAAGGCATAAGCTGAATTAAGGTTTACCTAGATAAAAAAATTCGTTGTAAATTAATAAACCTATTCTAAAACCAGATATAGTGTTTTTTTTTCGAATTTAATATTTGAACAAATTAGTTTAAATATGGCTTCGGCATGGCTTCATCATGAAATAAAAGCTTAATGTGGAACCTCAAGAATATCATTATGATATTCTTACTTCTTAGAGTTATTAGTTTAAAATCATATCAAATTTAAAAAAGTTATATTATCTGGACTGGTAATGATTCTGTAGAATAACGGGCAATTCTTTTAAATAAAACTAAAAAAAATACATAAAACTCAACAAATCCGTTAACGCAACACTTTAAAAAGTACATAATATTAAACTACGATTTACTACATTCTCAGTACATATCCTAAAAATAATGATTCAGTTCAAATATGTAATTATAATAAAAACATATAATACTTCTTTTTGTCTATATATAAGTATTTGTGATCGAAAGGATATTTGTTATTTAAATAAGAATATCCATGACAGAATTTCAGACAAGACTCTTACATTACCGGCATCTTTGAAAAAAATAAGAATTCTAAGTGATGATGATTGTATTGTCTAATATGCAATAAAGTGCTTATCTATATATCTATCTATCTAAGTGATGAAATAGGCCATGATACGAATACCGTACTTTATAGGGAGTGTTTCGCAAAATCATTAACTTATTATTGCATGCCGGAAGCTTCTTTCTTTAAAATTTTAAATAAGGCCATTACCACTATCCATTATTCTCAACAGAACCCTAGTCTATAGTTTTGAGAAGAAAATATGTTAAAATAAATAACAAGACTATCGGAATTCGACATTGAAGTAATTATAAGATATCAATTTAAATCCTGGAAGAACCTTTAGACCTTTAGGACTTTTAGGACCTACTTAATAGATTTTGTGATCTATCAAGGGCTTTTAATTTTGTTCCGAACGAAACATTGGTCATAAAATTGTACCACTCCTTACAAACAATAATTTCACAACTTATGATGTCCTACCTGTCTAATAAAACTCAGAAAATTAATGAACGAGGAAATGGAAAGAGATTGTCCAGGACTCCGATATATAGGGTCCCTCAAGGATCAATATTAAGCCCACTTCTCTTTCTTAAATAAATACATTTGTAGACAAAAAAAATAATATAGTATTGTTAGCTGATAGTACTTTTTTTATATTTAAAGTTAATTGACATTAGATGTATGATGACGTAAACAAAACTCACAAATAGTGTATCTATTTAGCTTAAACAACGTGTTATTTAGTAATAAAAAGATAAAATGTATTATATTGACAACTGCAATTATAAAACAGGTGCAAACTAATTTGTTGTTAATAAGGAGTTTTAGAAATGGTCAATTTCACGGTTTTTCTTGAAATCCCCGTTATTTTTTGAGCAAAAGGAAGTTGATAAAAAAATTTTATTGTTTCTCAAAAATAAAACAGTGTGAAGACAATAAAGATATTGTTCCCAGTGTCACGCGCGATGGTCACGTAGTCACGTAATATGCTGGTCAAATTTAAAAATGGAACCCGTATGTGTTGGATTGATTGAGGTTCGCTTTATAAATATATCTTGTTAAATTGAGAAGTTTTCTTGAGATTATTGCTCATTCGCTTATTTTATCATAAAATTTTGACAAAATCCTTTTTTTTACACATTTTATTTTAATTACTATAAAAAATATACAAATAAGCTAACCAAATATCATTGATTAGGCCAGACAATTCTCTCTATCCAGTCAATAAATGATGAAACTCTGGTGTAAACACCTGAAGTGTCAGCACGGGCGCAGCCGATACCAAATGAGGTCACTCCAATCAAGATGTGCATGGTCCCTTCTTTAGGGGAATTTAGATTTTTCTTCACTTGCAAAGGACCTCCAGAGTCACCCTGAATAAAAAAGTTTTGGATTGATAAATTAGATATTCAAATTTTTTATAATGTAACAATGGACTTTTATAGTAATATATTTTCTCACATTACAAGCATCAACGCCTCCTTCCAGCTTCCCTGCACACATTTGATGTTCTCTAATTCCACACCAGCGTTTATTACACGCCCGTCGCAGTAGTCTATCACACAACGCAGAGTCTATTATATTTATATCAATGGCTTGGAGAATTGGTGACGACTTTTTGGTAACTGTGGATAAAATTTTGCATTAACTTTAAAAAGCAATCACTTTAAAATCTATAGTGGAATTTATTTATTTAGTTTTACTATCTCTATTTCATTTAATTCTATAAAAGCCATATCTTATCAATGAATCGAATAAATAATAAAATCAATTTTAGTTGTTTCTTTTTAATTTAATAATTCATTAGTAATGAACTTCTCATTAGCATTAATTATTTTTACGAATACAAATTATACCTGTATTTACAACACCCCATCCTGTTGCTGAGACCTTGGTTCCAAGACTGCTTGTATCGAATCTGTTACAGAGACACACGGGCTGTATGGTTTGAGTAAACCTGATCGCTGACTTCAACTCGACTAATGCTATATCATAATATTTATTCGGCGACACATATTGCGGATGGACAGTAATTCTCTTAATATTGGCGTCAAGTGGTTTGAAGACCTTTACAGATTGATAAAATTATTTTAAAAACAGAGTAGCATTTTTGTTATTAAAACATTTTATTTTAATATGGATTAAAATGGTCAACAATAAAAACTGGAGTCAATCCGGCGAAATGTGAAAAGACATTCATTGATTTATTTAAAAATTTTAAGTTTCCTTAGTTTTAAAGTTAGGACACAGTACTTTATTATTGTATTGTACTTAAAACTGTTTTACAAAAAGTTATTTTATTTTAATATATATATGTTTGTACGTCATTTTAAAATGTAAATTTTTCTTTTGTTTTTTTGTCTTTCTTTAATTGGTGTACAATAAAAAGCATATTATTATTATTATTATATATATATATATATATATATATATATATATATATATATATATTTATATATATATTAATATGGTTTTAAACAAATTAATTATAAAATTTTTGATATTCAAAAAAAAGTTGTGTGAGTAAAATTTCTTCTCTTACCCCTTGTATTATATTACTATCACCAAGTCTTACAATTTCTGGTACTTGTTTAACTATAATGCTATCCAGTGGTATTTTAGAGCAATGTGCAGCAGTTAGCAAAAAATTATGGCTTATGAGACTGCTTCCACACTTAAATTTCCAGGTACCATCTCTAGTTCTCCAACCGAGAGCTCCCTAAATATACAAATACATATATATCTACATATAAAATGTTGTTATTAGAACCTGGTAATAATTATCACCTGCATCGTTCGATTTAAAGTGATTTTGTATTTTATAGATATAATTAATAATTATAGAAACTATTGCCATATTTGGACGTACCATGTGAGGAAATTCACCATGAAATGCATCTCTTCCACCTATTGCAAATGAGTGTACTAAGAAATTCTTTGCTGGGTATAAAAGACATATATTAATACGATATTTTTATTTAAACACATTAGAAATCGTTAAATAAAATGAATCAAATTATTTAACAGGATATAGTAATTAAATTATTAAAACGTTATATTTACCTTTCGGTGTTTGATTTCGTTCTCGAATATATTCCAGACATTCTAAAAATGAAATAAAAATACATTTTTATTTATTCACAAAAAATATGCGATGTAGGATGGTGCAGGTGACACTGTCATTAACGTTTCTTTCCCTTGACTTGACGCGATTTACAAATTATATTTTAATTTTTTAGTTATACCACATTCGTAATGTATAATAACTGTAGTAAATTAAATTAAGCCCAATCAAAATGTTTTAGTCTACAAATAAATAATAATAGAAAGAAAAATTCAGCAAAATGTTATGCATATAATATAACGCCTAGACGAATTCAGTGAGGGGATGTACTGCTACGATATGAGTCGATGTTTTTTATATTAAGTATATTGTGCATAAATAGTTAATTTTTTATTGTTAAAGAGCTTATAAATTTATTAATGAAAAAACAAAACATATATATGGGGTAAGATTGCTTGAATGGTTGTTAAGAAAAGATATTTTTTTTTCATATGAACTCATCTCAGAGTCGGTACTAGCGCTCGTACTGACAGCATCACACGGGTAAACAAATGTCCGCCGCGCTGATGAGCTACAGCAAAAATTTTGTCACGAAAAAAAAAAATATTAGCCTTATTTTGATTATTTTACATCAGTAAAGATAAGTTCATACACGGAATTACTTTGCACAACGGAATAACACATCAATTTGTATAACAACATTAAAGAAAACTTGATATATGCTCTGAGTATCGTAAGCGAAAAAAATGAAATTCATAACGTTAATCCTTAGTCATGTAGTAGTAGTGCGCACAAGGTATATTACTTACTCGATTCACTAATCCTTCGACTGGATTGTCTCGAATTAGATTTTTGTGGAGTTGGATTCCTTATAACATGTGTGGTTTTACCGTGATTTCGATTATTATTTTTCTAAAAATGAAATTAAATGAACATTATGGTATTTATTGGTATAGATTTATTGAAATTATATTCTTTGAAATTACATAAAAAATATTGTACAGCTTGTATTTATGTGTAATGTGTACCTTATAAATCATTTTCTATTCTAAAGTAATTAATTGTTAATCATACATGTACATACCTGCCTTAAGCGTGAATGATTCGGCTTACTAGTCTCTCCTTCGTAAATGTTTATTGCTAAAACAAGGAAAAATTACAAAATATTGTAAATGCTGCGTGTCTAAAAACCAGTATTTTCGAACATTTGATGTAAAGATAACTCAGTAAAACATACCTTGAACGGGTTATCTAAAGTCTCACATATTTTATTTTAAAATAATCCGTTAATCAACATTTTACTATATTTTTGTATTTTAAAGGAAATATATAAATAATTGGCAAAACCCAAATACGCACAAACTGGAATGTTTAGATCACATGAAAAGTGAAGTGTCATGTGGAAATTGAAAGGGCGATTTCTAGGTGAGTAATACAAACATAAAAACTACATCATCTTTGGAAAAGGATACCTCAATTTGTATGGTGTTTTATTGTCATCATAACGTGTAAAAAAGGCCTTGAACTTAACCCTCAATGAACTTGATGCTTTTGTAAACACTCAACAGGTTATAAGGTACACACTTTTATTGTAATTGACAGAATATATATTTTTTGTTGCTTTTGTTCTTGTTTTAATTGGATATAAAAAAAATATTATTATCCAAAAGTGTTGATGTTACAATCAAATGTAGTGCTTAATACATTGAAATAACATTTTAATTCATAAGATACTTGACTTTTTTATAAATATCTTTTTGACAGTTATCAAAATCTGATCGTAATTATAATTGACAATTTACGATAACCTTTATAAATAAGTTTGAAATTTTTTTATCAACTCTTATATATTCATTCACACATAATAAGTGAAAAAAAATGTTACATTTCATTCTGATTGATAACATTTAATGTTGTACTGTTAAAATATATATATATTGGAAATCAGCTGTTGCTTCACCTATTATAAATCTTTTACTTTATTATATATATAATTACAAATTTATACTCGATAGTATTTAATAAAAGATAAAATATTTACCAAACAATAAGAACATAAAGGGGAATCCCCAGGAGAGCAAATTCATTTTAAATTTACATATGCTTCTGACACGATGATATTGCACTCACTGGAACACTTTAAAACACTACGAGAGGTAACATGTGCAACTAAATAGACCTGAGGTTACCTGGAACTGACTTTCCTTAAAGCTAGTTGATCACTGATCATGTTGAAACGAATACCTGTTCATAAATGTGTTAATATTATCCAAATTTTATCACTCTACCGTCTCATACATGTAGTATATATACTATGTATCCTTATAGAAAACAGGATTCAAAGAATGTGAATACCTATTGAAACGTATGACTTAACAATATAATTCCAAAAAATTTACAGTAAGCTCCCAACTTTTGTGTATTGTCATTAAACGGTAATCATAATAATTTAATCTGGTACTTACAATTATTATATTATTACATTTATTATATATGGTAAGTTTATCATAACAGTCATGGATACATGATTGAACTGTATTCAACATCCCACATACAAATTTTCAGAAGTTTTAACGTTGTCCGACTTTGATAAAACCAAATCTTTCATGAATAAAACGTTTTAAAAAAAAAGAACAGTTTTAATCCATTGATCTTGTCGTTTACCCAAGCTGCGAGCACAGATTAACTACAAACAGAAGAAAAAAAAAAGGGAAAAAAAGTTTCAGAACATTTGTTTTAAAATTATGTATAATATCTTATGTGATATTTTAATATGTTAATATCTTCTTTGAAATGTTTGATAGTATGCAGATAGCTAGCTATATTATCAGCAACAACTTTATTTTTAATAATTTGACTAATTGTAATGTAAATAATATTTAAATTTTACATATATTTTTTTTTTAGCCGTTGAAATATGATCAACATGTATAGCCAAAAAATTTGAGAAAAATAACGCAATTGTTATTAATTATCAGCTATAGACAATTATAAAGTTTCAGCCTATTAAGTGGGCACTGTGTGTGTGTGTGTGTGTGTGGGACGATTATTAGAGAAAACGTGCACTAGATATATTTAAAAAGTTTTTAACTTTAGAAAGCTCTCCTATAAATATCACAATATTTATACTTATAAAATGCAGTTATCCTCGACTTTGTCCATGTTGACTATAGGAGGTAAAAATAATTATAGCCACAGCCTAACCTTATAGTTTAAAACAAAATTTAAAAAGTGTAATATTATTTTCTTTTCAATATCTATAAAGACGATTATAGTGGACGTTAGTGCACCTTACTTAGTGACCATTTTAAGTGACTGTATTTTTTAATCTAATGAAACATCGTAAAATACTTTTAATATCTGGCAATCGAGAAGTTCTATTAAATTACACGCCAGTATATTACCTTATTCGATGTTGAAAAGTTTATGTTTAATTTTAGAAGTCAAAAGTTATCAGATAATATATGACGATGTAATGTTAATAAATTATCACTAAATAGTAACAAAGACTAATCTTTTAAAGTTTACTACCCTCAATTTAAAACAGTGCAAAATAATGTACTATTGAATAAGTAAGCCATAGAAGTTGTTGAATGTACAGTTTTACTAGGAATTCCTGTTGAACACAAATTACAGTGGGTTTCTCATTAAAGATGAATTTGATGCTTATGAAAGATGAATTTGATTTATAATAGACAAAGCTACTGATCAGTTAGTTTATTACAGTTTTTTTCATATTATCTTCTGGTATTTTACTTTCGGGCAATGCATCTATATCAAGTACATTAAATTGATATTTATGAAGATCGATTAGATGTATTTTTTTTTTAGAATAAACATATCTTTCACGATTTAAGAAAGTTTTTATTAATTCAGCATCTCTCATACAGTTATTAATGTTTGAAACTGATTAAAAGAGATATACTCTTTTAATCGGTCTCAATTTGTAATTCATTATTACAGTATTTATTATAGCCAAAAAAACTTTAACACTTCACTTTTCATCGGAAAATGTTTATTAGTAATTCTCATTGTTTGTTAAACGTAAAACAGTGTCAAAGACAATAAGCCGCTGTTCCCAGCTCACGCGCCACGGTCACGTAGTGATGTAATATGCTGGTGAAATGGAAAAACGGAATTCGCACGTGTTAGGTTGGTTCATTTTATAAATATATATTGTTAACTTGACAAATATTCTGGAGATTATTCGGTCGTTCGGTCACTCGGTCATTTTATTTTAAAATATTAACTAAACACCTTTATGGTTTTAAAAAAAAATATATGTTACATAAGTATATTTTATTTCTTTAAAAAAATATACATATAAGCTGAACAAAAATTATTGATTAGGCCAGACAATTCTCTCTATCCAGTCAATAAATGATGAAACCCGTGTGTAAACACCTGGAGAGTTAGAACGAGCGCAGCCGATACCAAAAGAGGTCACTCCAATCAAAATGTGCATGGACCCCTCTTCAGGGGAAGTTAAATTTATCTTCACTTGCAAAGGACCTCCAGAGTCACCCTGAATAAAGAAGAATTATAAAAAGAATTAATAATAAGATAAATTAGATTTTCTAATTTTTATGTTGTTTCAATGGACATAGCAATATACTATCTCACTTGACAAGCATCAACTCCTCCTTCCAGCTTTCCTGCACATATCTGATGCTCTCTAATTCCACACCAGCGTTTCCCACACGCCCGACGTAATAGTTTATCACACAACTCAGAGTCTATGACATTAATTGCGAGGGCTTGTAGAATTGGTGACGTCTTTTTGGATACTGTGAATGAAATTAATATTAATTTGAAAAGCGATTACTTTCAAAAACACTTTTGTGACATTCACTTCTTTAAATGTACCCTTTCCTGTTATTCAATTCTATAAAAGCTATATCTTAACGTACGCTATTATTTGTTTCTTTTTAATTTTTTAATTCATAGTTAACAATTTCAATCATTTATTATAAATTTTTTCGAAACCAAATTATACCTATATCTACAACACCCCATCCTGTTGATGAAGCCTTTGTTCCAAGACTGCTTGTATCGAATCTGTTCCAGAGACATATAGGCTGAACGTTTTTATAAAAGTCGATCTCTGACTTTAGCTCTACTAATGCTATATCATAATATTTATTCGGCGACATATATTGCGGATGGACAGTAATTCTTATAATTTCAACGTCAAAGGGACGCATATGACTTCTAGACTGAAATAATAATATTATTAATAGAGTAGGGTTTTTGTGTTATCTAAATTTTAAATTAATATAGATTGAAATCATTATCAATATAATCAAGATTTAATAGGGCAAACTGTGAAATAACAAAGCCGCATGATTTTTATATATATTTTTTTTTACTTAGGATATTTCTGTATTTAAAATATATTTCGTAAAAAATTAAACTATTTATAAAAATAAACATAATATTTTGCGTAAACAATCATTTAACCAAGACCAAGTTAATGATAATTAATGTTAATTGTTACATGCGTATTTGCAATTCAATATAAAGTTGTGAGTAAATTTCTTACCGGTTTTGAAGTATCGTTATCACTTGGTTTTACTAAATTTCTGTCACCAAGTCTTACTATTTCTGGTACTTTTTTAACTATGGTACTATCCAGTGGTATTTTAGAGCAATGTGCAGCAGTTAGAGAAAATTTATTGCTTATGAGACTGCTTCCACATTTAAAACTCCAGGTACCATCTTTATTTTTCCAACCAAGAGCTCCCTAAATTTAAAAATGTAAATATAAAATTTTGTAATTATAGAGTAGTTAATATTGTCTTGTGCATCGTTAAACCGAAAATGATTTTGTATTTTATACAATAATTAATAGTTATAGAAACAATTGCCATATTTTGACGTACCATGTGAGGAAATTCTCCCGGTTTTGCATCTCTCCCACCTATTCCATGTGAGTGGGATAAACCACCTCTAACTGTTCATAAAAGAAATAAACCTCATATGATATCATTTTATTCAAAGACATTCATTTGAAATAACATATACAACTTTTACATAAAATAGTATTTAAACATAAGTTACATATATAAACAAAATATTTACCACTTTGGGCTTTCGCTCGTTGATTTCGTTCCCGAATATACTCCGCACATTCTAAATAAGGAAGAAAAAAAAATTTAATATGATACAAAAAAATATTATGTAACGAATACTACTTACTAGTTTCACTAATTCTTCGACTGGACCGTATCAAATTATTTTTTTGTGGATTTGATTTTTTTGGTACATTGCTTGGAGTGGTTGTAACAGAATTTCGATTTTTATTTCTCTGAAAATGAAGCTGTATTGTATTATTGGTATGCCGACTTCAAAAAACGTAATAGCATTATGAAAGTCGATATCGGTGTCTGTCTGAGTTAATTAAAAAAAATTTGTATCTACGATATTTGTTGGGTTTAATGTGTTCTATTTACCCATTATAATGTTATTCTAAGGTAACTGATCGTAAACAATACATATACATACCTGTCTATGGCGACCTAACACGATAGTTTCTCCTTCGTAAATGTTAATTGCTAAAACAAGGAAAATTTATAAAATATTGTAAATATAACGCAGCGTGTCTAAGAACAAGTATTTTCGGAGGATAAAATGCTGTACACTTAAAACAGTTGAAGTTGAAAGGTTAATTTAAAGTTTCACGTCCGCTATCTCATAGTGATATCCTTATCAATATACTAATTGAAATTTTTGCGTTTAAAATATAAGTATATGGGATAAAAAGTATACAGAGATTGTATCTCACATAAAAATATCTCGTGTTGTTTCTTAGATTATTATTGTTGTTATTGTTCTTTAGATTAGTAATATAAGTTTAATAAAACAAACAAAAATATTTTAAATTAGGATATAAGTCATTTTATACTGCGTGTAATAATGTTACAGTAGCGAAACGAGATGGCCTTAAACATGACCGTCAATAAAGTTAAATATGTAGTATATTCTCAACCGGTTTTTAGGTTCGGGTTTTTTGTAATTAAGAAAATATATATTTATTATGTTGGCGTTGGCGTTCCTATTAAAATATGTGTTGTGTACTTGTTGTTTGTTGAGTTGAAATTATTTTATATTATTACCTATTATTTGACAAAGTAAAAAAAATTTAAATTTGTATATTTCTTTAATTTGTTATACTAAAAATTTCTTATTTTTTAATGTCAAGATATTGTAATGTAATGATATTTAATTTTGCAGACCACACGTATGGCAAATAGGAAGTAATTATATTATAATCAGTTTTTTATGATGTTGTCTCATTTCGCAAAAATAATTAGAGTTTGTATTTAATTTATTTTAATTTTAAAAAATGAATCTAATATCTAGTAATAACGGCTAGTACTTAATGATAATTAAGAATAGATATCCTTAAAGTATGTTTGGAACAAAGCCTCAAAGGGCATCTTTTACATTCCTTCACTATTGTGTTGTGTGTACTGTCACTTCTTGAACTACGATCATTCACTATTATATTCGATCAAAAATACAATAACATTTAATTACTATTAACATAGTATTTTTAAAAATATATATATATAGTATATCAAATAAGAAAAACGTACTGAGTTGATTAGCTGTGGCTTTACTTGTCATATATCTTTAACTCAAAATTATAAATAATAGTATTTGATAAAATAAAATAAAATATTTACCAAGCAACAAAAATATCAATATAAATCCCCAGAAAAGCGACTTCATTTTCAATTTACATTTACTTCCGACACGATGATATTGCACTCACTGGAACACTTAAAAATACTACGAGAGGTAACAAGTGCAAGTTGCAACTACCTAGACATGAGTTTACCTGTGTGACTCTCCGTAAGATTAGTTGATCACTGGTCATGTTGGTATGAATACCTGTTTATAAGCTTTTAATATTACCCGGTTTTATCTGTCTACCATCTTATACGTAATACATATATGTATCCTTAAAGGCAAAGATTAAAAAAAAATTATACCTATCAATTATATTTAAACATATAATGTATATTAACAATAACACTTAGAAAATTGTACGTATTTATTATATTCATCGTTTATATACAATCACTGTAAATATCATAATTCAATTTAATACTTAAAATCATTACAATACGTTTATTAAATCTGCTACTCTTATCATAACAGTTGTAAATAGACGTTAAAATATATTCTATATAAATTTATGTAACTTCTAATTGAATTATCCAATTTTGATTAAATGATCCTTTGACTCAAAAGTTATTAATATTTATACAATTTTCCGTTGTCCACATTAAAAAAATATACTTTAATAATGTGGACAATCGAACATTTGTTTTAAGATATTTCTTATGTACATGAATATCTTCTTTGAAATATTTAATATATGTATATAATTATATGTATATGTAGATAATTAGCAATAGTACCAGCAAAGGTTAACTTTGTTTTTATAATGATTATAGGTATTAAAAGTACTACTATAACCCATCATAATTTAGTTAATTTAGAAAATTAAATATATATGTTATCTTTCTCTTATATTTAAAAACAAATTTAAAATTTTTTTTAACAATTAATATATATCTATCATTTGTCTTTTATTTACCCATTTTACAACCAGGAAAAATTAAGAACAATAAGGCAATTGTTATTAATAGTAAATTATAGACAATCATAAGCTGACGTAAAATTTCAGACTATTTAGTCCCACTGCTTGGCCTAGATTTTTTGAAGATAAAACGGAACATGTATAGCCATTGCAATAAAGAACTTCGGAAGGCAATTGTCGAAAGATCGGTCAATTTTTAGACTAACGCTCCTTCAGACATAGACTAGACAATAACATGTTAGGTAGAAAGATTATGAGGGAAAATATATATACTTTGTTAGGACATATTTTGTCATTTTATGTTAGTGGCAAATATATTAATAATCACAGCAACCGCAGTTCCATTTGTGTAGACTAAAAGGGACATTAATTTGCAAAATTGGTTGAGAGGAAAAGCCTTTTTAAAACAGTATAATAAATAATACCGCCTTTGTCTTGAAGGTTTATTCTAAATATTAGTGAAAGCAAGATATGATATTGAAATTCCTTTTATATATTTATAATTTGTTGATTACTTTCCTAAGATTTAAATTAGGTCAATGTCGAAGTCTATTTGAAAGTTTTAAAGAGTAGTTGAAAAATAAAAATCAGACCAAAAAAATTTTACATATATGTTTTGACAGTTTGCTTGTAATGAAATTATATGTAATGAAATTACAAGCAAACTGTCAAGTTATGGATGAATATTACTAACACAATACCTATTGTTGCTAGATAAATATAGGGCTTTAACTAAACAGAGATTATATCTATTATAAATTCTTCTATAATAAGCGAATATTATTTTATGTTGCTTCGAGATATGTACTATCAATTATTGCACAATCATAAAATTATTGCAAGATTCTTTAGAATATATCTTAGTTTTTTACTTATTTTAGTTATAGTTGTCTTCTTTATAGGTCTAACAATTTTTATTACTCAATTACTACTATAACATTACATAAAATGCTAGCCAGTAGCATAACTTTAAAGTTGTTAATCCATTTAGATAAGTCTGTATACATCTAGTTATATATTTGAAATCTATGATTAATTAAAGTGACATCTGACAATAGAGATATTGAATAGACTGCAAATGACATGAAAATAAATTGTTTTCGATCCATTATAAATTGTGAACAACGCTCCTATTAGTAAAATTTTGTTGAAATAAAAATATTTTTACGGATTAAAACTCGCGTATATTTGGTTAAATTTTTGATTTTAACCCGACGTTTCGTGTTCGATTACTGCAAAGTATTCGAAACGTATTTCAAATGTATACTCGTGAAAATCTAAGAAAATACTAAAATTTTTTTGTTTTGAATATCTGTTAATTTGTAATAGTTAAAATAGTGGTAATAAAATGAGTTCTGGTTGACATGTTAATGGGGAAACATATTGAAGTCTCAGCTCCCTTACCTGATGATTGTGATAAAGTTTTTAAAACAAGAAGATTAAATAGGAAGTAAGTGTGTACGGAATGTGCAATTATTTTTTTCGCGTCCGATACTCAGAGCACAAATCTAGTTCTCTTTAATATTATTGTAAAAATGTTAGTGTTATTCAGTCGTGCGGTGTAACTCCTTATATGAACTTGTCTTTACGTATATAAAATGGGCTAATGATTTTTTTTGTTGACAACATTTTTGCTTAATGGCGCATCAGCATAGCAGGCATTTTGTTTACACGTGCTATGCTATCAATACGATTGCTAGCACTGACTTTGATATGAGTTTAGGTGAATAAAATATATTTTTTCTTAGCAACCTTTTAAGAATTAATGCCCTTTATATGTTCTGCTGTTTCATTAATATAATTATAAATTACACAAAACAATATACTTTGTGGTTATAAAGAAACATCGACTATCCATCGTAGCAGTACTTCCCCTCACTAAATTCGTCTAGTGCGTTATGTTATACGCATAACACTTTGCTTAATTTTTCTTTCTATTAGATTTTATTTGTTGATAAAATCTAATAGAAATTATAATTTAGGCTACTTTTAATTATTTAATGTCTATTTATTTTATTATGTCTTGTGTTAAATTTAAATAAAAATAAATTGTACTAACTAAGAAACAATGATAATATATAGACTAAAATAATATTTGTATGTAAAATAACATATGTGTTATGAACGCGATACAGTTCTAAAGAAGAAGCCATTTTAACATAATGTGCTTAGGAATTCCCAGCGTCTGCAAAATGCGGTTTGTGAACATCAAAGATGATTTTTGGGAACTAGTTTGATGTAAAATGTTGTTTTAGGGCTTTTACCTCTACTTCTCTTAGTTACACTATTACATCATACTTACCTTACCTAACCTATTTTCCAACATGAGGTTAAATATTGGATAAACTGACTACCAACACTCACACAAAGAAATAATATTAGCTAGCTCCTCAACCTAAGACATTATTTGTATAATTTATTATTTTAAACGACATATTAATAAATAATATTCAACCTACCTGGTGAGGTTTTTTTAATCCGAAAATACTTCGATAAATTATATGCTTCTCAGTTCAATGATTTTCCTCAAAAGCTGTGATAATGTTGGTTATTTTACTTAATTTAAAAATCTATAAAACATCGCTTATACCAATTTCAGACCACATTAACCTATTTTACAAGTAGTATTAGACATAATAAGTCGGTTAAATCAAGAATAAAAAATTATACTAATGTTAAAAACTGGAGAATTTGTTTGTCTGGATAAAACCAACCTTCAAAAGTAAAGGGTAGGAAATTTCTTACTGATTTTAATAAGCAGGTTCATGAGGAAAGCCATAGGCTATAACTCTGAATTATAATATTCATAAATAAAATCGTTTGCCTGCGGGTGGAACCGGGAGTACCAGCTAGTTATGTCTATAAAAACAAGAAAAACTAAAACTCATAAAGCGAATCTGCATTGTTTAAATTACTTAATTAAAGACTATTACGAAGATATTTGAAATAAAATCACCTATTATTATAGAATTCCTACTTCATTCATACTCCATTTAACTTGTAAATAATCTATATAACCCATGCCATGTCCAGTTATTGGAAACCGGAATTTTGTTTCTCGACCAAATTTATAAACTATATTATTATTATTAAAGTTAATTTAGTGTCAATACTAAATGTTACAATTTTGTTAAAGATTATAGTATATAGCTAGGATCTACTATAATCAGAAACGAATGTTATATTTCCAAACTGTTCCAGGAATTATTTATCAGACATGCAATATAATACAGCAAAGAATATAAAAATAGTAAAGTTGAAACCAATTAACATTTAACGCACAAACTTTCCTCAAAGTACCTGTCTACTAATCAACTATTCAATTCCGGTTTCAAGTTATTTGTTTTCAAACCAAAGTTTTCATACCAGTTCTTTTTTATTGTATTGTTTTTAGATTTGTATAGACATGTGAATCTTGACAACACAAAAAACAATTACTGTTTTTTTGATACACATAAAATATTGTGTTATTATATTTAAAAAATGTTTTAAACGCATTAGATGCTGGACGCAAAAATTGTCATAAAATTGCAATATGTGATAAACTGAGATTGTATTAATTTTATAATATCTACCTTTACCTTTTCAAACAAATTTAAATAAATATAAATCGAAATATAAATCGCCCTGTTATATATTCGACATGTATTTCCAATTCTTACAATTTCGCTTAAATGTCCAGACTTAAACTTTCTCCTCGAACTTAGCTGAATCTGATACTTGTTGATACTTTTTGAAACCAATACGTGAGATCGCAATTATTTTATACTATAACCTCGGATCTTCCTTATTATCGTTATTTCACATTTAATATAAATTCTAACAGATCTTATCTATTTTAAAAGGTGTTATTAAATTAAATGTAATCTAACATTGTAGTAGAGACTAGGACATAAATGTATATAATCAATTCAATATTCTAGTATTTATTTTAATATTTCTCAGTATAATGTGTCATCACGTTAGCCATAGAACATTATGAGTTATGAACATAAAACTCGTCAATTGTTGACGCAAATAATCTGTCTTTAATTTTTTTTTTTTTGAAAAAAATTAAACGTTTTTTATTACTGCCAAATATAATTACATACATGAGCCTGTTTGTACTGGAACTGATTGACGAAATCTCGTTTTTAAAGGTTGCTCTGTAAAATTACCGATAGACTGTTTTATTACAATACTTTTTTATTATTTAACATTAATATTCTATTTTACGTTTATTTTATAAATGAAAAATAGATTCTATTTACATTTCTCTACACATCTTTGTTATGCTCTTGACACGAATGGCTTTCAATTGTTTCTCTCATAAACAGAAAAATACGATAATATTGCTATATTACTTTATTTATAATTGTAAATATAAATATAGTATTTATTCATTAAATATTTAAGGCCATACAATCCCTTCAATCCAGTCGACAAATGAAGAAACCTTTGTATAAACTCCTGGCATGTTACGTCTCGCGCAACCAATTCCAAATGACGTCACACCGATCACATAATGCATTGAACCCTCATCAGATGGCGGTAGAGGTATTTTTACTTGTAAAGGTCCACCTGAATCACCCTGCAAAAATATATTTACTTGCATTTTGTAGGGGCCATATCATTTATTTAGAAGTATTATTAGAAACTAGGAAATGTATAAAATCGTTATTCTGAATCTATTATCCACTTACTTGACAAGCATCTACTCCTCCAGCTAGTTTTCCACCACAGATTTGATGTTGGATCCCACACCAGCTTCGACTGCATGCCTTTTGCAGTAGCCTGTTACACAGTTCGGAGTCTATGATGTCTACTACACCAGCTTGAAGAATTGGAGACGTCTTTTTGCTAGCTGTAAGTTATATTTTGATTGATGAATATCAAGAACATCTTGTGTTTGTTTGTGTATCTAAATTAACTACAACTAGCTTAAATGTTTTTTTTTTTAAATAATTCATAAGTAATTCAGTGTTTAAAAAGAAGTTACTTGTGTCAATGACTCCCCAACCAGTAAACGTTGCACTTGATCCAAGAATACTCGTGTCATCGTTGTTCCACAGACAAGCTGGCTGGACATTACTCCAAAATTCAAGCTCCTTGTCAATTTCTATTAAAGCTATATCGAAATATTTCGACGGAGGTTTATACAGAGGATGTAAAATTATCCTCAGTATGTTCGCATCGACTGGATATACGCCGTTGGCGTACTGAAAAACATATTGTTTATTATATTTTTGTCGATTCACTAGCCCTAGTAACAGTAATATGATAATAGAACATATGCTTTTTTTCATACTAGATATTTATTTTCAACATTTTAACAATTTTCATAACTAATACACTCCCTTTATTGATTGATGAAGCTCACAAATTTATACTTTTTTTTCAGATTTAAGATAAAAGTATTATGAAACTTTTCACTTTTATAGTTCTTACCGAGTCAATGATATTTTTGTCTCCAAATCTCACAATTTTTGGTACTTGTGAAGTGGTTTTAGGATCTGGAGGTGTTCTCGAACAATGTGCTGCTGTAAGAGTGTACTTGCGGCTGATAAGACTGCTGCCACATTTGAATATCCATTTTCCTTCTACAGCTTTCCAACCTAGGGCTCCCTTTTTTAAAAATCATCATCATCATGCTATTATCACAACCGTTTATACTAACTTTTCTTATCCAAGAGCATAAATATCTCAGACACTATATAACGTAACATTTTTATTCTCTGACAACTCTGTATATGTTTCACTAAATATGAATTCAATTACTATATCCCTTTTACTATAGTATATTGTGTGTTAATTTATCTTGCGAAATCGATATGACCAGGATTCAAACCCGCGACCTCTGGGAAATCCTCCCGTCGTTCCACTAATTGATCCCTTAGACACAAAATTTAAAATTTTATAGAAAACCCTCTATATCGATACGAATTAAAAACTTTATAGGTTTCTCATTACTAGACATGTTTATAATTATTTTAAAACGTTAAAAAACAAGAAGTTATTAAATACGGAAGCCATAATGAAGCTCGAACTTCGATCACATTTGCGTATTCTACTGATTCGCTCCTCGAATATCATCTAAGAATAAAATAATCAACTAATAGTTCTAAATAACAATAAAACTAGCAGTGGAAGTTAATTATATTAATTATATCATAGTTTTTATTTATAATTATATAGTAAAACAGTTAGATACGCTCGATTCAATCTACATCGTGAACGTCAGTAATAATATATCATCATGATCACAGAAAACGAATTAATGTTTAATTATAATTATAACCAAAACCAGTTCTTACATCCTCTCGTGGGAATGTAATTTTTTTTGCAATATGTTGAGTAAAGTAAGCAACAAATTTTGCTCCAATTCTCTTAGTATAAAATTATGTCATTAAAAAATTAAAATCCGTATCATATATTTATCATATATTTTTCATGTGTTCCAACCCTATCTTTTTTGACCATCCCTTTCTCTTATAATCATCTGAATTCAAACTTAAGCCAATTCTCATTACGTCATTTTTACCGCGTTAAAAAAAATACCTCGATGACCAATTATTTGTCATACATAAAAAGATGTTAAATTAGCTATGTTTATCCCCGTTACTATATTATTATTTTATGTTTTAATATATTCTTACCATGTGCGGAAACTCTCCTGGTAGAGCATTTCGGCCTCCGATTGCGTAATACGGCTCTAAACCTTTTCTTCTTTTTTCGGCCAGACCTAAAAAATAATTTTTTTAAGACATATTATCATTCTTTTTTTAGTGATCTGTTTTAAAGACGCCATGCTATACTATTTTATGTCACAAAAAAATTTGCAAATAACTTACATTCTGCAGATCTTTTTTTCTTTTTCTCTCGATTTATTCTTTGCCAAACATATTCGTCACATTCTGGAATTAATAGTTCAATAATAAACAAAAATGATATGTTACAAATAAGTATTTTAAGTTAAATAAATGGTAAATTAGTAAGCTAAATATGAAATAAGAAGGAAAAGTTTGATTAATAAAATATAAAAATATTACAAAACATAAATCAATATTATCTAAACACCTATTAACAAATGATAAAGAAATATCTTGAGGATATTTTGATATTTCACCTACATATATTCAATAAATATATAGAGCGTGGTTGGAAAGAAAAGATCGGAAGAAGAAAGTATGGATATCTTGTGTAAAATATGCTGTTTAGAAATTGAGTGACTACTGATGACGGAGGGAAGTGGAAGAAACGTGCTGTACCGAGACCACAATAAAAAATGGGCAAGAAGAAAACATTTTATGATAGTCATAAAAACCATAAGATATATAATATATTTAACATTACTTACTGACTTCGCTAATTCTTCTTCCACGTGCATTAAAATTGGGTATAGAAGGGTTATAAGGCGCGCAGGGGTCGTCAGAATCACTCTTAAAAATAATATAAATATGTTGTAACGCATAATTAACATTGTTATGTTATAGATATAGCATAATATATAGGACATATAGAAGATTTTTGTTAACCGGTATAAAACTTATCGTCATAAAATCTAATTTAGTTTTTTGTCAAAGTGTTCGTAGGTATTAGAAATATATCTTGATGATTTTATTAATATATATACACCAAATACTAACCCGTTTTATAGACGTGTGGTTATAACGTATAAGAGTAGACGGAGTTGAATTCTTCCAAGCTGTGTAAATTTATAAATTTAGTTTAGTACTTAGTTTCTAATAAGTACATAGGTATATAAATAAAACAATGTAACTATTTTCAATGTAACATTTGCAATTCAGGTAAATATGCAAAGTATTTTGTTTTTAGATAGCAAATAATTTTTTATTATTTTTTAAGTACTCAGAATACAAAAATTTAATAATAATATATTCCTTAAATAACTTTAATTAAGTATTAATAGAAATGGTTTACTAAAATAATACTCACTCAGCGAAAAAACAAAAAATAATAAACATAACTTCAACATGTCTCTTGATAATTATAAAAACTTGAACTTGAACTTGACATATATAACAACTTAAAGAAACTAATAACTATGCATTTATTATTTTTATAAATGGCTATACGACTCGTATCTTCAAAAACTCCAAAGCAACTGATAGTTTTGTAATTGATTTTTGTTTTTAAGAATAAATTAAAACTCTAAATTCACTTTTAAAATATAAACCTCACTCTCATTCACAACATTTTTAGTATTTTCAAAAAATTATTTTAAGATTTATCCACAACCTTAATAAAATATTAATTTTACTGTTATATAGAAACTCCTCGGTTCATTGACTAGATGAAAATGAAGGCACTTTGTTACACAATCATATTTAATATAAATAAAGCGATAAATATTAATTAACAAATACTATACAATATAGAACATTACTTCATAACGTTTGAACACGAGATAAATACACCTACATTTGTGGGAAGAACCGGCATAACAAATAATATATACAGTATATATAACTTTACTTACGTAAGTGATATAGTCAATCGTTATTAAGGATATTAAAATAATATTAATTGAATTGCATATACAAATAATATTTTGTATATATGTTGAATTTAATTATTATTAATATAAATAATAGTACATGAAGGTATTGTAACTAACATTTTATATGTCAATTAAAAAAGCAAAGATTGCCAACTATTATTGTCAACAATTATTATTTCTTCGAATTGTTATATGTGTTACAAAAAAAAACAAATTTATATTCATAGTAATTATATGTAATCAAAAGTAAAATTATTAGAAAAAATTAGTAAGATTATTTATTATTACACCAAATCGAGGATTTTTATCTGTGGGAGTTCATTATTAATAGGCTTTTCCCTTCCTATAACAGAACTTATATATATTAATCCTTTTACAAAACAATGTTTTGTATAGTTTTAAGAAAGAGAAAATAAAATTGCATTACTGTTCCAGGATTCACGAAGTAATCTTTACAATCGATATGCCGAAAACTTCTACAAGGTTTCCTAAGTAAATCCGAAAATAATTACGTTAAAGTTAAAAAAACAGGGAAAAGATGCCATAATCAATAACATTCGGAATATTAACTGGGCAGTAAAGTGAGGGTGCCGCGCATTTTAAAGGGGCTCCTAAAATCTATATCTGGGTCGCAAGTTCTAGACATAGGATTCCTCTTCCTGCAACGCGATGAGCCCGGCTTGACGCACGGTGAATCCATGGTAAACTAAGAAGCTTCGTCACAATTCATCAAGGAGCGTACGGCCACGACAATCTATTTGGAAGAGCGAGGACGGAAGCTCACTGGTTTTCTACTAGTTTTCCACTATTTTCACACTGGTTTTTTGCCCATAATTCTATATTTATTTAAGAAATAAAACAAACATACTATTATTATATATAAAAAGATTTAATTGATGCGCTTCTTGCTTTTGGGTGTGTATGGTTTTCAAATATTTTTTTTTTTGACAGCGTTATTAAATTAATCAATACTTAGTAATAGTTTTTGTTTTAAAGATAAATATTTTATTGATAACCATGAAAACATATTTAAAATTATAATAACATAATTTTTTTTAAGCATTTAATCATTTGCCATTTCATCACGGTTTTCTAAATAGTAAAATTTCAAATTTACAGCATTAATAAATAAAATCATTTATTAAAAAGCATGAAACTTCGTTTATTATATTACTTTTTATATAACTTTTGTAAGAAGCAATTTGTAATTCAAATTTCGTAATTTGTATTTCAAATTTCAAATATGTGTCTGAATATTTCACTCACACATGTAAGAAGGGCATTCCATAAATTTGTATGTAGCATATTTATGTGTGACGCTTATCACAAAATAATTTATAATATAAAATTTTAAAACCACTTTTTATATATATTATGAATATATATAAATAGAAAAAGTTACAAATTAGTTTTTTTTTAACTTAGATCCACTAAAACAAAAAAAAAATCGGAAGACGAATTTTCGTTTTATAATAAATTGTCTTATTTTATCACTGTTCAATTGAACATATAATTTAAAACACGCTTTAAACGTGTTCTTTAATCTAGGCAGTATTGTACTCATATATATTGTTTATAGAAGACCTGGACACAACCAGCTCTATAACAATTCTGTTCATCTTGATTCATTGTAACTACTTCCATTGTATTGTCAATTAGGATTTTTTAAAAATGTGGTTATTATATGATTACTATTATTACTTTTAGCTCTTGTAAATATGAGAGTATTATAGAATACAGAAAAAAATTTAGTTACTATATACTATAATATAGTATTAAAACTCTATTTTTTTTGTTACACCACACACCATTCTCACAATTTTCGTTTCGTTTGAATGCACTTTTTAATCTGCTTTTCTTCAAGCAAAAATTTTATTATTTATTTTAATGGCCGAAAAATATTACTCTTAAGTTTAAGGACCTTACTTAGCATCTATTAAACTCAACTGTCGGTTTTACACATTTTATTCGAGTTTCATAATATATTATTATTTTATTTAAGATAATTAATACAAAACTTTCAATCGGGATGATGGAATCAAACTGTCAGCTTTGTGGAACTCAGTGATAAACAGCATACTTCACTTTATTGTGCGGAATCAGTTAAACACAATTAGCTTACAGAATAGGGCCTGTGAGTATTGTTTGTAACGTGGCAGAAAACCTATTTTCATTTTATAACGACGTGAGTAGATAAAAAATTTCGACTTCACGGATTCGACGACAGAGAGCATGCACCGTTAAGATAGTCAGCTTGTGACCATGGCCGGTGCAACCGGATTGAAGCGTCAGGCAGTTAAACGGTATGTAATACCAATTACCCAGTGCATTAATTTCCGTAACTAAAATAATAATATATTGGCTGTCATTAGAGGCTTACCTTGGCTTTAGAACTATTACATAAATAATATAACAATATGTTAACTGTTATTATATTATAGCAATAAAAATATTATTGAAAAATTGTATTTGTATTCGACAAATAGTTAGATAAAAAATTAAAAAATAGAATTTCGGTTCCCCATTACAAGTTATTTTTTTATAATGTAGTATATTTAAGCTATAAAGCCTAGTCGTAAAAGTCCGAGTACTAACTCTCACAGAAATAATATTTCTCATATAGCTGTCTCGAGGGAGTGACAGAACCTATTAATCTATTAATACATATTGTATTTCATATTCTAAATGTACTATAAATTTTATTTACATTTATAGGTAAAGAGAAAAAAGTCTTAATATATAACAAAGTATCTTGTACCCAAAGCATGCCATGTAAGTCGTTGTAACAGACTGCCAGCTTAAAGCAATCTTTTCATCTGAGGATGTGATTTGTCTAGCCTATGTCTGTAATAGAACCACTCTAAACCAGAGCTGATCTGATCTGTTTTATATTTTTCCTATAACAATACCATTATTTTTCTGAAATTCATCCTCAGCATTGAATAAATAAGTAATTCGTAGATCATATTTAAAGTTTAAAATTGTAATATCTTAAATTTTTTTTCAATTTTGTGCTATATACAAAAGAATGTTTTTTAATTATTTTATTTTTACAAATAAAATAAATCCAAATTAATTTATTAAAAATGCTGACTATATAATACAAGATATATAATTACCATATTTGATATTGACATACATAAGCTTTATACATAAAATCCAAAATAACACAAAATATAAAACAACAGTGTATTAATATTAATCGAGACGATGACCCCAAGAATGAGAATATTTTTTTGCTATTCAATAGTATTGTCAAATATTATTTTACAATTTTATAGCTACATAATTACTACACACGAGATATCAAAACAAGTTGTTTTAGGCATTAGACTGTTTTTTTTAACTATAATTTTATTTTATATAATATAGAAAATCCAAAAACTCGCCAAATTTTTTCGATGTCATATTTTTTTATACATATACAAATAGGTATCATTTACAGTTATAACCAGTTGTTAGTACCAACATGATCAGTGATCAACTAGCCTCAAGGAAAATTAGTTCCAGGTAAACCCAAGTCTATTTAGTTTCACTTTGTTACCTCTCGTAGTGTTTTAAAGTGTTCCAGTGAGTGCAATATCATCGTGTCAGAAGTATATGTAAATTTAAAATGAAGTCGCTCTCGTGGGCATTCATGTTTAAGTACTTGGTGTTTGGTAAATATTTCATCTTCTTTTCAATACTAGCATATATTATAAATTTAAATTATATATTAATATAAAACTGAATATAAAAATAAAACATTTAGTATCTTTTTCTTCTCTATGTATGAAAAGGATAATTTTTTGCTTTATGGAAGCAATTATCGACCTTCAGTTTTAATTATATTTTGTATGTTATTATATTATTATTCATGAAGAAGTCAGCCTCAGATATACAAAAATATCATTTTAATTATCTACATAAAAATATTATAAAATCATTACGTATACTGTTCTGATATTTATATAAATTATTTTCACAACTATAAAAAAGGTGTCTTAATCACTAAAACTGGTTGAGTAATGTTTTTTTATTTATTGGAAGCAAGTTCCTGGAGGTCATGTTCAAGGTTTCGTTATGGCGACGTAAAAAAGGGCTAGATAGTTTCAGGGTACCTTGGTGTCAAATGGATATTATATTGTTAAGCCTACGAGTAAGAACAATAAATACGTGATAAGAAAAAGGTCACAATTTTGAGTCTGCGTATACTTGATTTACTCCACTTTATAAATAGAACTTAAATAAGAGACACAAATATATTAAATGAATTATAATTATTAAATCAAGTATAGAAATTAATTTCGTATATCCGTTATAATGAGACGTTTTATATCAGAGATGCACTATAGTATAGTACAGTAAAATTGATAAGAATATCAGTGAAACGACAAATGTCTGGTTTACGTCTGTAAACAAAACCGTTAGTTTATTATATTGAACAGTGTTTTCATATATCGGAAAAATTACTATCTAAAAGTGTATGTAATCTTTCGTAATCAATGATTACTATTATTTATAATTATGCGGCTGTCGAACATTAAACATGGTCGAATAGTGACGTGAAACAGCTCACGCCGCGATTCGAATAAGGACCCCGAATGGCTTCGAAACTAGTGCAAACTTCGGTAGTAATTATGTGAGTACAGCAAAAAATTTCCAGAATTTTCCTGTATGTTATGTTTTTCCTTATTATAGCGGCAAACATTTACGACGCAGAAACTACCGAGCTGAATTACCTACGTTTTAAACGGGTATGTGCATTTAATATATACAAATAATTAAATACCAATAACAACCTTATAACATTAATACATTAAAACATCTGACACGCGGCAATCGAGCTTGCCGCTATGAAAAACTCCTAATCGGCAAATTATAACTCGCAAATTAATTAACAAACAAAAGAAAAAAAAATTAATTAAAATAATTAAATTAATAATTAATTAATTAATTTTTAAATTTAAAAAAATTTAAAAATTCGAAATTTTTTTTCCATTTTTCGGTAACTTCGGCGGCCGATCTGACCACCTTCCCGTTGGATAATCAATATAATTTTGAAAAGTGAATCTTACATTTAGATGCTGATTCCAAATATATCTTTAGTTTTTCAAAATTCGAAAAATAAAATTCGACACACACACAGACACACAGACACGCAGACACACAGACACACAGACACACAGACGCACAGACACACAGACACACAGACACACATACAGACAGACAGATCGGAAGGAAAAACTGAGTTTTTCGAAAATATTACATATTATTAAAATACATAACACGTTTATATTTTCTCATAAATGTAAAATACAAAAAACTCTCCACAGAAGCTCTTTGGGAATCTCTTTCTGTTCTAGGTGTCTAAGGTTCCATTTTACTTATTAAACCATTTAAAAACACTAACATGTTATGCCGAATTATTTTTAAAAAGTTTGTTTTTGGGATAACTGGAACCACTTGTTTTTTTTAAATATATTTATTATCCTATTATACACATTTTAGAGCGAAATGTTTGTATTTCTTATAATTGAAAAATTTTACAAGGCTTAGCTATTTCTGGAATTGAACTCGTAAATATTATTTTGACTTCAGGATAAACCCTGGTACTGGTCCGGAGATGCCACGCCTCTTGTGATGGTAATATGATTTAAGAACGAATTAACTAATTATGTTTTCTTAATGTGATATATAGTTCATTTTTAGAACAATCTAACCAAGAATCCGGATCCGCAGAAAACAAATTTAAAGAAAACAGGTCCAAGAATTAGTGAAACTAGTAAGTATTATTTATATTATATTTGAGGCATAATATTGTTTGTATTAATTATTATTATTTATTATTTAGAATGTCTGGAGTATATGAAGAAAGGACTGAAACTCCAAACAAGTAAATATGAACAAATTATTCTTTATTCTAAACAGTTATAGTATTTGGGGAATAAAAAAAAAATATCTTCAAATAAATATATCTATATATCAATGTATGCAGAATTGTATACTGAATCCAAAAACACTCATGACGAGCTAAAAGTTTCCCTAGAAGTTATGAAGGAAAAACTATAAATTTAAATATAAAAATTTTTGTTTCTGATTTTTAGATTACAAGTAAACATTATGTTAATAGTTATTATAATATATTTAACACATTTCTTATATGTTTCAACAAAATACAATTAAAGAAATATCTGCTTTTATTCCCAGGACCGAGGAATACGATCTACATAATTGGAATAGGTGGAAAAGATGCTCTACAAGGCGAATTCCCTCACATGGTAGAGTCAACATCTTTGCATCATCATAATTTCGTCTAGATTATAACTGTTTATAAAGCTTTTAATGTAACTAATCATAATGGTTCGAATTATTGAGCTGAGCGAAGCGAAGCTCTTTACTACCCAAATTTTGAACTCTTTGTTACCCTACTCCTCCTTCAATTTACGAGCTACACGCACCAAATTTTGCACACGTGCGAATAATGAGCAAAACCCAGTCTGGATTGAAAATCAGCCGAATCGTATTTGCAGTTTTCGAGATAATTGATAAAATGTGTCCCATATAGTTAACATATAGAACGTTTTTGTTTCGCCCGCGCTGCGTCGCGAGGCTAACTCCGCTTGTGTTGGACCTAGTTTATTTAGCATGTATATAATCATTATTCATAATATTCACTAAAAATATGCAAAAAAATAAAACAATATCAAAACACTTTAAGTAAGGCCGTAAAGTTATCCTTAATATTATTAAAGATCTCTTCGATCGATATTATAAAGTTTCTTTTAAAATTATTGCCGTGCTTAAAGATATATATAAAATTTTAAATTGTTATACATTAGAACCGTTACATACCAATGTATATGTATATCTGTATATACAAATAAATATATAAGGCATCTATTCGTGTAGTCTAACAAAATATAAATTGCACACAGTATGTATATATATATTAATTGAGCTGAGCAAAGCAAAGCTCTCTACTACCCAAATTTTCAACTCTTTGTTACCTTAATCCTCCTTCAATTTACGAGCTACACGCACGAAATTTTGTACACATGCGCATAATGAGCAAAACTCGGTTTGGATTGAAAATCAACTGAATCGTAATTGTAGTTTTCAGATAATTGATAAAATGTGTCCCATACTGTTAACATATAGAACGTTTTTGTTTCGCGCGCGCTGCATCGTGAAGCTAACCCCGCTTGCGTGGACCTAGTATATATATCGATCACAGATTTGATAGAAATCAATACACCGTCAAATTGTTTATATCGTTAAACCCAAATAATGGCAATGATTTTGAAAGTCCTCTAAAACAGTATTCTATATACAACAAACAATCGTAAGAAATACGTGAGGATACAAATAAGCGACGGTTTATATACAGACTTTGTTATGTTAACTGTCTTGTAACCCCGTCATATATTTCTTTAATTAAATATTTCAGGGTGCTCTCGGTTGGAGAACTACAAACGGATCTTGGAGTTTCAGTTGTGGATGCAGTCTCATCAGTCCTAAATTTTCCTTGACTGCTGCACATTGCTCTAGAATACCAGCGATACATGAGAATATTGTTTCTCATATTCCAGAAATAGTTAGATTCGGTGACATTAATATTTCAGAAATGGTAAGAGGTTTTCCTTTAACAACTTTTGTTGCTGTTGTTTTTGCAAGTTACATAAATTTTAAGTGCAAAACTTTATATATTACAAAAATATACATTAATAATAAAAGACTCGAGAAATACTAATTACTTGTTCTAATATATAATTTTATTATATTTTAGTAAATTCAATTCAAAGTTTATTCTGTTTTAAGAAATGGCAGGAGCATTCTACAGCTCACAGTTTGAAACCCTGATTAATAACCTTAACATTATCGTTTTTGTAGGCTTTAGCTACCTTTGGTATATTTATTATATTTATAAAAACATTATTTCAGCCTGAAATTAATTATGCTCGAGTTGACGCTAAAATCCTCAGAATTATTGTCCATCCACAATATTTGTCACCAAACAAATATTACGATATAGCATTGTTAGAGCTTGAGTCAGAGCTACAGATTACGACAACCGTACAGCCTGTGTGTCTTTGGAACAAATTCGATACGAGCAGTCTTGGAACTAAAGTTTCATCAACGGGATGGGGCGTTGTGGATATCGGTAAAAAATCTATGACATAGATCAATTTAGTTTGTTTTTTATTAACATAGAGAATTAATATAAATGTATGAAGCAATTAAACTAAGACTAAGGCTTTTTAAAATTAATGTTAAGTTTTCTGACAGTAACTAGAAAGACATCACTAGTTCTTCAAAAGTTCGAAATGAATATAATAGAGTCGGAGGTGTGTCACAAACTACTACAAAACGCGTGCAGCAGACGCTGGTGTGGAATTCAAGAGCATCAGATGTGTGCAGGGAAGCTGGAAGGAGGCGTTGATGCTTGCCAAGTTAGAAAATATATTTCTTAAGTCCATTTTCACATTGTAAAAGTATAAAACCAAATTTATCGTATTTTTTTTATTCAGGGTGACTCTGGAGGTCCTTTACAAGTAAAAATAAACATAGCTTCTTCACAAAAGAAGACCATGCACATCTTGATTGGAGTGACCTCATTTGGAATCGGCTGCGCTCGTCCAAACCTGCCCGGTGTGTACACCAGGGTTTCATCATTTATTGACTGGATAGAGAGCATTGTCTGGCCTGAACAATAATTTTTGAAAACTTTAATATATGTATGTATTTTATTAAAGTAAGTATAAAAACGTTTACATTTTTCATTTAAAATATTTTCTTATTACTTTACAAAGAATAATTTGTCTAAATTTGAAGACGAAAAATGTATTTTACAATATATTTCAGGATATTCTTCAGGTTCTCATGATAAATGTGAAAAATGAACCTAAACCAATCTAACACGTGCGGGTTCCGTTTTTCCATTTCGCCAGCATATTACATCACTACGTGACCGTCGCGCGTGAGCCGGGAACAGCGGCTTATTGTCTTTGACACTGATTTACTTTTAACAAACAATAAAAATTACTAATAAACATTGTGAGATCAAAAGTGCTAAAACTGCAACTGTATTATATAGTTGAGGTTATAATATAAGTTAAGCATAAGATTCTATATTGGAAATCGTACTTAAGTGATTAGACCGCGTTTTGGATTTTCACAAAGTAACTGAAACTCTGTAATACGTACTGTAGTAGAAAATAAAGATTATGAATAAACAAATATACATTATATGAAAAAGAGTTATATATTTATATATACATATATAGTATATAACTCTTTTTCTCTAATAAACCTTTCATTTTGAATATATTATATATGTTCTCTTATGTGACTTTTTATATGAATATATTTTTTAAGGATTTACAGAAAACTATTTTTTATAATATATGTATAAAATTAATAAAACATTAATCATTACCGTAAATAGTATTTTCTAACCAAAAAATATAAATATAATAATTATATAAAGAAAAAAAATTAATCATGTCCAAATAGACCAAATAATCCAATTCTATTTACTCTTACAGATCTTACATTGTAATCCAGACACTAAAGTATTAGTAATAATCGAAAGCCTGTTATAACTAACCCTTTAAGCCCCATCGATCCTAACAAGACAACTTGGCGATCCCAAAGAACGCTCGACCAATGTCTGACCGCTAACAAAGTGCTTAGAGATTAGTAATAATTATTATATCTAATAATATCAATTAATTTACGATTGTCCATCATCAGAGTCACGTTTTCGAGCATTACCTGTCTTTGTTCTCAGGCAATCAGCATTATATTAAAATAATAGACTTCTGATGTGTTTATTAAAATAATCTTACTTATAGAGCGTATGCTTGTAATTTATATAAAAGGAACTGTCATATTTAAAATGTTGCGATAAAAAAATACAACCTTCCAAATGTAACAAACTTTTTTTCATATAATTACTATAGATTGTAACTAAGATTAAATACTTTGTTAGTAAATAAATAATACTAATATCGATGAGTTCTAATGAAATGGTATAGGTGCAATAAATACTTTAAATTTTATTCTATATAAATGAGAATATATTTTATATAAAATGTTTGCGACCACAGAGTTACAACACTAACGAAGAAGCTTTTCAAACATATTGTTTTAGAATTCTGAGCGCTCGCAGAATTCACTTCAAGCGTATCAAAGACGATGTTTTGAAACTATCTTCATGTAAGATATTGTTTTGAGAACTTCTCAACAAATATAATGATATAGTCGGATTTAATATCTTTCTACATAATTTATATTTATTTTTATACAGTTTAAATTAGTAAACGATTATTAATATCATATAATGAATTCTTGTTTTGACATAGATTGTTGTTTGGTTATGAGGAAAAATACTTTTAATTTTATGGTTTTCTTATTGTTTAATACACTGTGCTCATGCGTTTACTCTGAATTACACACAGCGTCATCTAGGATCGGTGATCGAAACTAAAATAGCTGCAATTTCGATTTTTATTCTTTTTTCCTCTTGATGGCACTATCTATAATAAATAAATTGATTATTTTTTGGGCTAACTATTTACAAAAATTTTTTTTTACATGATTATATTTTTTAAGGATTTACAGACAACTTATGAGACAAATACTGAATAAATAGTTATGTGTTTGAGGAGAGTAGACTCTATAAAATTTATAAAATTTATTTCTCAAATTATATAACTAATATACTTTTAAATAATGCGGAGATAATTTGTTGAAATTACAGTTTTTTGTGAATTAATATGACAATGATGATTTTAAAAATTACAATGTCACCCTTAAATAGCTTGGATACTTCTATTCTATATGCTGTTAAATCTGATCCCTCTCTGCCTATATTATTGACAAATTAGTTTACTGTAATCATTTTTGTATCATATTGTATCATATCGTATTTTAGGGAAGGGCAAATTATTAAAATATTATATTTGTTTTTATAAAGAGCTGGCTTTCTAAGTAATTTAGAATCTGAATCACAAAGACTATATGAAATATGTTTAAACAAATTAATAAACTCAAACTAGTTTTCAGAGGCGGTTTTTGAACAGTATCTTTTGATTTTTTTAATTTATTTATGAGTATCAACACGACGAATAGATACGAATACCTTAACTGTTTCTCAACTCAAAAAAATGAGTAATTTTTTTATGGTGGGTTGTAAGATGGGTTACTTCACATTAATTCACGTTTTTTCAAAAAGATTTCAATAAACCTTAAAGATTAGTAAATAAAATAAATATTCGAAAAAAGGTTTATGTACTAACGATGCTAAAGTATTTCCTAATATTTGAAGACAGTGGTGGACGCACCTTGGGTAAACTGGGACCTTGCACCGTGGACTAGAAAATTAATTTTAAATGTAATACAGGTTATAATGTGCCTTTTAAAAATAACATTAAATGACCAGCTCTTTATAAGGAAGGAAAAAACATTTTGTGCTAGAGAATAAAAAAAAATATTTCGATTTAGATTTTAAACAAACATTTTATGAGTCGAATATACAACTTCTGCTTATGATTATGTTTTTTAATTCACACAATGTCATACATTACATGGCAAAAGGGAAAGCATTTATGACATGCCTCTTAGATAAGGGCAATTGTTGTTTTTTTTTAAAGTAGCTTAAAAATTGACAGCGTTCCATATCTAACCGGGCATATCCTTATCACTATCACAATCTTAGCCATCGAAATGTCACTCATGGATTTAATATTTTTGAAATATAATGTTATAATTGTAGTAATGTTATTGTAGTCAATACTATAGACGCGTTACGTTACGTTAATTACGAATATCCATTTATAAAATTTAAAACTGCGACACGTCAGTACTTTATTTAATTTAATTATATTATTCTTATTCTTATTCTTTTATTCTACATTACATACATAATATATAACTTTAAATAATCTTGTATACCTTTCTTCAATTTGTTTGCTAATACCTAGTGCGGCAGAAGTAGATCATCAAATCATGTATGACTGGGAAGACTGTTCCTTAAAGCAGTTGGTCTTAGGGTACAAGTCTTCTAAATTGGGGGTAGAATGGACCAAGAAATGCTTTCATGTTTGAGGGGTTTTGGGGGAGCCTAAAATTCTAAAATAGCAAAAAGCGATGTTGCAATAATCTTCCAATAAAACCTAGACACAAATTGTTAATGTTATATGAAATTAAACATTAGATACAGCAGTTCAATAATTCTTCAGATATTGTTGAGTGCTGCGTATCGACGGCAATTCAAGTGCTTTTCAATTTCAGCTAGAAATTTAATAGCTGCTTAAGGAGTTTCAATTTTGCTGACAGGCAAACCATACCTGATTACAATGAGCAATGACGATATAATTGTTGACAGATGAAAAGCTTTATAATATATGAAAATGATGTCTTAAATGTACACCATACAAAACCAATTTAATAATGACATCCTTATTTATATAAAAACAATTTTAAACAACAAATCCTAATTATACATAAGTATAAAAATTAAGGAAACTACAAACAACAATAAATTATGAAAATTTACTAATAAAAAATAATTAATTAACCACAAAAGTTTGGTAGTTAAGTTAACTAATAAGTCGTAAATAGGTTTGTTGCATAAAATTATTTTTTTTTTTTTTTTTTTTTTTTTTTGGTGCGGGTAGTTTGTGAATTAACAACGACAATTTTTGCTCTTACGATTTTATTAATTATAAATTGATATATCTTGTGTTTAAAATATTAAATGTTATAAAAATTTATTAACAAAGTTCCGTCATTACCTGGCACATACATTTTTCTTAACACTCATCAACTAAGCATTATGGATCTTCATACTGAACTGAGTAAGAACATGGAGGAGATAGTTGCACTTTTTGAGACGCGTATGGGTCAATTTGACTCAGCACTTGCACAATCCCAACCACATCCAAGTAAAGGAAGTCCTCCAAGTTCTAGTAGTCTGAAATCCCTTATAGCAGATTACACAGTTTTTAAAGAATTGATGTGGAAAACCCTATCAATGCTACGCCATCAACTGCAGCTTTTGTCTTCTGGGTTTGATTGCCATGAAATGCTCTCTCGTCGTAAAGTCTTGCTTTTCCATGGGCTGAAAGACGATGTGGAAGATAATTTAAAGAAAATTACGGGCACTCTGCGCAGTCAAATGAACTTACTTGAAGTGGAAAATTACATAGATGTCTGTCATCGTCTTGGTGTAAAGAGTGAGAAACCTAGGCCTATTTTAGTGCGCTTCTCTAGTATGAAATATAAGAATATGGTCTGGAATGCAAAAACAACCTTGAAAGGCTCGGGTACCTCAATTTCTGAGTTCCTTACGAAGCCTAGACAAGAGGCATTTGTAGCAGCAAGAAAACACTTCGGCATGAAGAGCTGTTGGACTTCGGATGGTGTAATTGTGCTGGTTTTGCCGGACAACACCAGAAGAAAACTTACATCTTTATCTGAACTCCAACCCTTGGTAAACAGATTTCCTCAAACACAACAATTGCCACAAGAACCTAAGTCCATAAGACCTCGTCGTTTTAATAAAATACCTGGTAAATAAGTTCACTTACAACACTTTTATATACTTATTATATTCCTTACTTAGTATTCTCACCGTTTTTGAATCAATATTTAACGCCAATTGTAATTTATAATAATTATAATTGATAACCGATATTATTATGAATTTACATTTAAAACATATATATTATAATTTGTCTTTATTCTAATTCACAATTAATAAGCAGTCAGACTTTATTATAATTGTCACTTGTATCTAGCCACAACAGCTGTCAATTGTCACATTTGTTTTGTTATTATATTTTTTTAAGTGTTAGGCAAAGGTTGTAAGTCTTACAGCCAGTTGTTGATATTTTTTTTAATTTTTTAAAATTTTTAAATTGTTACCATTGTGTCTGATGTTCCTTTTTTGCTTAAGTTTGTTTTTATTATTTTATATATTTTTTTTTACTTTATTTTGTATTTTCACTGTTTAATATCTTTTGTGTTTTTAGCTTAATTGATAGTAGTCACTTGTAAGCCTGGTAGTGTGGGATAATTGTATAGTAATAATTCAAGTTAATTATTATTTTATTATTAATATTATTTTTGGTTCGATAAATTATATTATAGTAATTTTATTTATAACTATATAAAGAATTATATTTATTTATTGAGTGTATTAATATATTTATATAAATTATATGTATTATGTCGAATTTATCTATTCTTAATACTTTACATGATAGTTATTTTTCATGCTCCTCCTCCGAAGATTTTCATAGCGCTGACAGTACTCCATCTACAGATGACAACTTTTCTCCTCTTGATTGTAAGCTCCGATCTATTTTTGTTACTAGTAATAAATCTCTGAACTTCATTCATATCAATGCACAAAGCATTCCGGCACACTTTACTGACTTTCTTGTATCTTTTAGCAACGTCTTAGTCGATGGTATATTGGTGTCAGAGACCTGGTTGAAACCTTCTCTTTCTTCCACACCCTATTCTATTCCTGGCTTTACACTAATACGGAACGATCGCCTTAATAAGAGGGGCGGTGGTGTGTGTATTTACCTCAGGGACGGGATTCCCTTCAGTGTCATAAGCCAGTCCTTAAATACCTCTTCTGACAAACTTGAATACATGTTCCTCGAAATTTCCACCTTACATTCTAAACTTCTTCTTGGTGTTATGTACAGTCCTTCTCTTAATGTTAATTATTTCAATGATTTTGAGGTTCTGTTAGAGAAATTGTCTCCCCTTTATGACCATACTATAATAATGGGAGATCTTAATACTTGTCTCATAAAAAATGACACCAGATCCAAAACATTAAAATCTCTTGTTTCTTCTTATAATATGTCTATTCTTCCACTTTCTGCAACACATTTTTCTCCTAATTTTGACGCGTCTCTTCTTGATGTCATCATTGTCCTTAAAGCTGACAATGTACTTGAACATGGTCAACTTAATGCACCCTTCTCGTATCACGATCTTCTTTTCCTTCGTTACAATTTTTCAATCCCAAAACGTAACAGGAAGGTAATTTTGCGCCGTAACCTCAATAACATTAATTGCGAGGCTCTAACCCGTGACGTTCTTCACTTAGACTGGTCACCTGTCTATGTTGCCGCCACTATTGATGACAAAGTAGTTTCTTTTAACTCAATCCTTACTAGATTATACGACTTACATGCACCATTAAAACCTGTGAAGACAAAACATCTCCCTGCACCTTGGCTCAATCCTCTGATTAAGAGAACAATGGTTAAATGCAACAAGGCAAAAACTAATTGCAAAAGATATCCCAGTGTTGAAACTATCGCTACTTATAAAAAGCTGCGTAATCTCTGCAATAGGATGTGTAGGGACGCAAAGCGCCGTTATATTTTTTCTGCACTTAAAAATTTCTCTCCTGCTCAGAAATGGAGACTATTTAATTCACTAGGTGTGGGTAAAACTTCTGCCAAATTAAATAAACATATTGACTTAAACTTATTGAATTCTCACTTTTGCACTTCTTCAATTAAAATTGATAACACTCTCAAACTTTCAACTATTCAAAAACTGACAAATGCCTCCCCACCTATCTGTGATACTTTTAGCTTCCAAGACGTTACGGAGACAGATATTAAGAAGGGCATCTTGTCAATCTCCACGAAAGCAGTTGGTAGTGATAATATTAGCCGTGATATGATTATTCCTATTATAGATTCCTTAACCCCGTTAATTACCCACATTGTAAATTTCTCCCTCAAAACTACCTATCCTCATGCCTGGAAACTGGCTCATGTCATTCCTTTGCCTAAAACCAATAACCCTACCTCCTTCTCAGATTTTCGTCCTATTTCCATATTACCTGTTCTATCCAAACTTTTAGAATATGCGGTTCACAAACAATTGACATCATATTTAAGGAGCCATAATTTGCTTAACCCCTTACAATCTGGTTTTCGTCCTTTACATAGTACTACAACAGCTTTACTCAAAGTAACTGATGATATCAGATATGCTATGGACAATAAAAAGGTAACAATTCTTATTCTTTTAGATTTTAGTAACGCGTTCAACGCTGTGGACTTTGATATATTACTAGGTGTATTACGCTCTCTTAATATCTCATCTTCAGTAATCGATTGGTTTAATTCCTACCTTCATGGACGCCGGCAGAAAATTTGTACAGATGAGGATAACTCAGACTGGGCAGATATCTCTGCTGGTGTTCCTCAAGGCGGCGTATTATCTCCTCTTTTATTTTCATTGTTTATTGACAAAATCACAAAAGTAATTTCTTGTCGCTACCATCTATATGCAGACGATTTGCAGATTTATCAACATACTACGACAGCCGACCTGATTGATACTATAGATGTACTCAACAGTGATCTTCGTAACATTAAAAAATGGGCTGATGAGTACGGTCTATTTGTTAACCCTAATAAATCACAGGCTTTAGTAATAGGTAGCAAGCCACTGCTAAAAAGAATAAATACTTTTTCTTTACCTACTCTGTCATATAATGCCATAGATATACCTTTCACTCAAAAATCAAAAAATCTTGGTGTTATATTTGATTGTCATCTCTCTTGGTCAACACAAATTGAAGAAGTTAGCAGGAAACTTTACTACTCTCTTCACTCTCTGAGACGGCTACAGAATTTCCTTCCTTTACGAACGAAAATAATGCTTGTACAAACTTTGCTACTTCCAATTCTCGACTACGCCGACGTCTGCTACTTAGATGCATCTGAGGAGCTACTCAACAAACTTGATCGACTTCAAAATTTGTGCATCCGATTTATTTACGGTTTGCGCAAATTCGACCATGTGTCTGATCTTCGTCGTCAATTAAAGTGGCTCCCTATCCGCCTTCGCCGGAATGTTCATATTCTCTCCTTACTTTATAAGATTTTGAAAACATCCTCTCCCACATATTTAATGGAACGTTTTCAAGCGCCTCCTCCAAGGAGAAGGCCACCTCTCACTTGTGTCTCTTTTAATTCTTTGGAAGTGCCTGGTTATAATACCACATTCTTCGCAAAATCTTTTACTGTCATTGCAGCTCGCTTATGGAACTCTCTTCCTAATGATATCTTTGATGGAAATCCATCTCTTCACTCTTTTAAATTAAGACTTCACGAGTACTACCTCTCTACCGTAGATTAATAATTATTATTAGTATGTAAGTATGTAAATGTATATAGTATGTATTTTTATGTATATGTGTATATTTTTACGTATGTGCAAGGATATATATGTTATTTTGAAATATTATATATAATTAATAAAATTGTCCTAAGTAGTTTTTTTTTAATACTTATTTTATTTTATTTAATTTTTTTTTTTGTTATTTTAGCATTTCCTTTTTTTTTTTTATCTATTGTTGAACGTACCGCACATATTTAATTTAATTATCTCTCCCACTCAAGGGCAACTGGCAGAGATCTCTTAAAGAGATAAGTTGATCCTTTGTACATTATGTTTTATTTTCTGTTTATTAATTTCTATTATTCTTGGTACAAAAATAAATAAATAAAATAAATAAATAAAATTAATTTCATGAATATAAAATATGTAACTATTAAATAGATTTCAATTGCATTAACACAATTGCATCTAATCGTAGACAAGACAAGGTAGAGATAGAAGTATAAGATATTAATTATTTTTTTATCTTCATCTTAAATACTTATCTCTATCTTAAATATTTTTCTGTTTCTGTTTCAAGAAAATAATAATAAAAAGTTTAAATACTAAAAAAAAAATATGATTTCTTTAAAGATTTCTCGAGATCATAACCAGCTTATCCTAAACAGTCAATATACCCAATATTGACTTTTAAACGAAGTCAAAAGGCAGTCTCTTTCAATATTGTTGTGAAGACTTATGAGATTCTTAACAACAATAACAGAAAACGATTCTCATGCAATTGCTAGAAGTTTAATTTTTTTTTTTTCATAATAGATTATCATAATATGATCAATAATCAATTGATATTGAGCTGTTTCCTTTCCGTCAGTCTTTATAAAAAAATACCAATAATTTAGGGTTGTATGGATTTTTTAACATCCAATGTCAAATCATAAAAGAAACTAATGTTAAAAAATTGTCCCAAAAGTGAAAAAAAATAATTTTTTTATTGTTTTCTTCCAAGACCTACTGAAGGTACACACAAAACTTCATAAGAATCGGTCAAGCCTTTTCGGAGCAGTTTTCATACAGACGCTGTGACACGAGAATTTTATATATTAGATATGGATATATAAATATATTCAATTAGTATTGATATTTAACAAATCCTTTCGCATACTTTTTTTTATATATTTTTTTATTTTTTTAAAGGTGTGGTACAAAAAAAACTATCCTTAATTTTTTTTATTAATGTTAATTAAAAAATATTTCCTTTAGTTGATTTGGTTTCTTTTCAGGAAAAAGTGACAGTTTATATATTATCCAATTCTTGCTGAAATTTTTAGTGTTATACATGCCAAAGGCAGACTCAGTTAAGAACCAACATAAACAGTAGTTCTTTGTTAGTTTTAGTTTTTGACAGTATTGTTAAGAGTGCTTGAACATCCGTGTCAATTTACAACTGCGAAATGAAATCATTTTTCAACGTTATTACATTTATGAACTTGTTATTTGGTAAATATTTATTTTAAATCTACTCCATTTATGTTTAGTTCGTTTTTAGCGAAAATCGGCTCTCATACGTTACGAATCGGATTCTATTAACAAACTGTTAACCCCATTTCAGCTTATTTAAATCTTAAATATATATATGTAACATATTATTAATGTACCCATCGATTGTATATTTAATTTACAAATTCCATTTTTTAATTCAAGGGTAGCTGGAAGAAGTTTCTTTGACGAGATAAGCTGACACATTCACTATTTGTACAGTTTAAGAATTGTTTTTATTTTCATTGTTGCATAAATAAAAAATAAATAAATAAAAATTCTCCATGTGAACAGAACTCGTACGTTACCTTTGAAAAACCATCCCGTCTGGAATTTTTGATTTCATATTTATTTAAAAAGATAATACCTAGTGTTTTTTATAAACATAATTACAAAATGTCTCCAAAGATCATATAATTGTAGTTGTTAAGATATATAAAAACTTACGAGAGCTTTTAATGTATTCTGTTTTTAGTTTTGGTGTTAAATATTTACGAAGGAGAAACTGCAGAGTTAAATTACTCACGTTTTAAGCGGGTATGTGCATATGTTGTTTACTACGAGAGTTCAGTTTTATAATGAATTGTATTATTTTCAGTAATTCAGATATAATATTCTTCATTATATAAAATTAATTTCAAATAAGTAATTAAGCAGTTATAATTTCCTCCCAATTGTTTTTAAAGCAAAATAATTTTCTGTTCAAAATGATGTCACGTCCATGATTTTTTTTTTTTATTATTTCAATTTATTTCTTGTTTTATAAGGCGATAATAAAGTATAAACATTATTATTGTTATCATTTAATAAAGAATAGTAATTGTATATTTCATCTAATCGATGATTACTATTACAGAATCAGAATAACCTCAAAATGTTAAGATTAAAATGTTATAAACCTCTTCAATATCAAAACTAGAAACCAAATGTTATTAATATATTTCTATAAATTTTGTAACATCGTAAAATTTGGAAATCTGATAATTGCAACACTTTATATTTTCAGGAATTTGCCGATCTAAATTTTGGTTACAGCCTTCCAAAACCAAATTTTCAGGAAGCTGGTGTTAGGATTAGCCAAGCAAGTATGTATTAAAATATTAACTTTTTATTTGATATTAAGGTATAAGTAATTTTGCATATTATTTGGTAATTTTGTTTTGTTTTTTATTTTCTATTGTGACAAATTTTGGATCAGCTTATAATTTCAAACAAATTTATATAGAAATTCAAAATCTTATAATTTTAAATAAACCTCTTGTCAGTCTTTGACTCATTGACTCCGATATTGCTTAGCCATTACTTATAAGATGGTTCAATAGTGTGGTATTTTTTAACTTAAATGGGATAAATTTTATTTAAATTAATAACAATATATTTACATAATGAAAATCTAAAGATTGTATGTATAAATTTTAAAGATTGTATTTATATATTTTTTAAATAATTGAAATATTTGTCTCTATAGGTTACGCTCGCACTTTCTTTCTTTCTTTTTTGCACCACGCAGGAACTACTGAACGCATTTTGATGGAGTTTACTTGTTATTCAAACTCAATCTTTTTATTATTTATACCATAAAACACATAAAAGTTATTGCGAGCACAATTACTGAAAAACCAAGAGACAGGACGGATTTTAATTAAATTTTGAGTAATGTTAGCTAATTGAATTAATTTATATGACATTCATACCTTATGATCCACGTATTTTTGTATTATTTAAGTTAAAAAGTAGAAAGTTTGTTTGCACTAAAATAATCATTACTAATGTTATATAAGGAATAGTGAGTTTCATTGTTAAGCTTTTACTCCGTAAATACCTGGCCAAATATCAGGCATTAAGCACAAGAGTACAGAAAAGGAAATAGACAAAAGTCCGACATTATAAAGCGTTTTTAATAGAGAAGGGAAAATTGCTGACAAAAGGTATTTAAACATGCTATTTGTGTAATGAAATGTGTTAAATGTTCAATAAATAACATTCTGTATCATGTTTATATTTTTTGTTTATTTTCAGAATGTCTAGAGTATATTTGGGATCTAAAACAACGAGAGAGATATTTACAAATGGGTAAATAGTCGAACTTATTAATGGATCATCGAACCAACGAAATATCAATTCATTTCTATGTCACTACTCAATGTATTTTATTCTTTGATAGCTTAATACAAATGTTATAAGAGAGTTATGGCTTGCAGGATCAGATACCGATGATGTGCTCATATTCAATGAAGCTGGAGGAAGAGATGCTCTTCCAGGGGAATTCCCTCATATGGTATATTAAAAATAACGTATTCAGTAACTTTATATGAGAACAAAACAGAATTCCTCGCAGCAAAGAGATATTTATAGTCCAGTATCTTATCCAAAGGTCCTTCCACACCAAAATGGTGTTTCTTCAAGAATTTAAAAGCAAAAAATACTGCAGTGCAATAAATTGCGAGCTGAATGAGCTCTGAGACACGCCTGCGCCGCCAGTTAAAAGTATCGCCACAGTGATCTGGTGTCGAGGAATCATGATTGAATATAAATTTTTAATGCACTCTAATAAATGTAGGGAGCCCTGGGTTGGAGAACAGAAGAGAACATTCCTGTATTTAAGTGTGGATGTAGTCTAATAAGTCCCAAATTTGCCTTGACTGCTGCACATTGCTCTAGAATACCACTAGATGGTATCATTCTTAACACAGAACCAGAAATAGTTAGACTTGGTGATACAAATATAAATGACGAGGTAATAAGTTAACAATAATTTGTGCATTGATTTTGATTGATTTTGATTCTTCCTATACGGTATCTAATAGCAATTTAACATGAATTGCCATTTCATACATCATTTCACATACAGCTTGGATACAACATCTATGACATTTCTATGATTTTAGTTCCTGTTAAAACATTTTTTTTTTCTCATGATATTTATTTATGTAAAATATAGTACCTTAACTAGTAACTACTATGAAATTTCAACTGAAAAACCCTGAATTTCATAAAATCTCCAGATATGTACTAACATACTAATAATAATATATATGAAATGCAGATGTATATCCGATAATTAAACAATTTCATTTTATTATACTCGTGGATACTAACTATCCTACAGGCTAACCTGTAAAAGAATTAAGACACCATTCCAATTTGATCTAAATAAAAAATGCAAAAATCCACTCACACAAAAAAAAAATCAATGCCGCTTAAAGCCCGCCGTTTAAAAGAAGTTTTAGTATTACTTCGTTATACAATAATTACTCGCTTTAAATAGAATCTCAAACAAAACAAATTGTATTTTTTAGTTAGATACTGATTATAATCCGGTGGACGCTTATATCCTGAAGATAATTATCCACCCAGAATATTCAGCACCTAAGAAGTATTATGATATAGCATTAGTAGAGTTCGAATCAGAACTACAGTTTTCTAGAAACCTACAGCCCGTTTGTCTCTGGAGCAGTTTCGATATAAGCAGTCTTGGATCGAAGTTTACGTCAACAGGATGGGGCGTTGTTGATCCAGGTAATTTTTTTTTCGATATTCTTATTTATTAATTGTATAAGCTTTCCTCAAACTTTTTCTTTTTTAATCGTTTTGTTGTGATAAAACATTTAACTTTGAAATATTTTCTAGAAATAAAGTGATGACAGTTTTGAAGAGGCCAAGATGTTTTAAAAAAAAAAAATTCTTAACAACAGCAGTTACCGAAAAAAAGCAGGTAGATCATTATTGTCCATCAATTTAATTAACTTTCTTTAATTTTTTTCTTAGTGACAAGAGTGAGGTCAACAATGCTACAATCAATAGACATCGATATTATAGACTCAAAGTTATGTAATACACTATTGCATCGGGCCTGCAACAGGCTCTGGTGTGGACTCAGGGAACATCAGCTCTGCGCTGGAAAACTGGCTGGAGGCATTGATGCTTGTGAAGTAAGAGAGTCATTATTCTTCGAAGGATTATAAAGCCTGCTCGCTGCTCTAACGTTACATTATTAATAACTTAACATTGTCTTATCCAGGGTGATTCTGGGGGTCCTTTGCAAGTTAAAATAAATCTTGATTCACCAAACTTTGCAATGCACTATTTGATTGGAGTGACTTCATTTGGTATCGGCTGCGCTCGTCCTAATCAGCCTGGAGTTTATACCAGAGTTTCAGCATTTATCGATTGGATTGAGTGCATCGTATGGCGAGAATAATAAAAAACTAATAATGAAAAAAAACAGTATATCGAATTATAAAAGATTCAAATGCTTTTTTTGTAATATTTAACTTAGAAAACTCATTTTTTATATTGTGTCTTGAATTAAATATTTATTAGGTTATCGTTTATTATTTTATTATACTAACAACGCGAACGACTTTTTTTTGTTAATATGTTGAGATATTTTTAGAAGATGTTACTAAAACTTTCGACTTCGGCTTCTAAGGTAAACAGCAGCACAAACACGAAATGGTGACAATATTTTTACATAGACTATAAATTTATTCTAAATTAATAATTATTTCTCATAACTCTACTATCGAATTTAATTAACAGAGAAATAGAGAAAAACTATTAATTAGGACTTTGTATATTTGGGTATTTTTTTTATATTTGTGTGACTTTGTGTAGTATTAATTATTTTTACCAAAACAATTGTCATTAATCATTAAAAAATATATATATCTATATATCGAAGATATACAATGGTATAATGTATGTAATGACATAGCATATTAAATTCAGAAGTATATTGTTATAGCCCTTGATTTTTTTATAATAATATGTCAGTGCACTCATCACAAGAAAACTACTGATCAGGTTTTGATGACACTTAGTGCAATTATTCCTATAATAATAAGATAAAAATAGATAAATTATAAAAAATTAAAGAAAAATATTGTATATTATTCTATCCGAACTATATAGAATTTAAAATCTTCAACACAACGTTTAAAGAAATTCCTTAGGTTCTTTAACTTATATTTATTTTTACATTCATTCTATAGAACAGGTTGGTTGTTCAAAACCTGTTCAGCTATAACTTCACCAGTGTTCAAGCTGCATCAAGTACATTCAGTATCATTTAGATATTTTAAGTGTCTTGAACATTTATTAAAGAGTATTGTTTTTACGGTAATTAAAATGAAGTCACTGTCGTTGAAATGGACGCTTATGAACATATTGTTTGGTAAATATAAAAATAAATATTATGTACCAAAATTGAGCTTAACTTTTCAAATCAAATTTTAAAGAAATGCTCTTCGAAATCGGTTATTAAGCAGGTTATTAATTTTAACGGTTATATAAACGGTTATAAATTTATTCTAAATTAATAATTATTTCTCATAACTCTGCTATCGAATTTAATTAACAGAGAAATAGAGAAAAACTATTAATTAGGACTTTGTATATTTGGGTATTTTTTTATATTTGTGTGACTTTGTGTAGTATTAATTATTTTTACCAAAATAATTGTCATTAATTATTAAAAAGAATATATCTATATATCGAAGATATACAATGGTATAATGTATGTAATGACATAGTATATACAATTCAGAAGTATATTGTAATAGCCCTTGATTTTTTTTTATAATATGTCAGTGCACTCATCACAAGAAAAAACTGATCAGGTTTTGATGAAACTTAGTGCAGTTGTACCTATAATAATAAGAAAAAATATAGATAAATTATAAAAAAGTAAAGAAAAATATTGTATTTTATTCTATCCGAACTATGTAGAATTTAAAATCTTCAACACAACGTTTAAAGAAATTCTTTAAGTTCTTTAACTTATATTTATTTTTACATTCATTCTATAGAACAGGTTAGTTGTTCAAAACGGGTTCAGCTATAACTTCACCAGTGTTAAAGCTGCATCAAGTACAGTCAGTATCATTTAGATATTTTAAGTGTATTGAACATTTATTAAAGAGTATTGTTTTTACGGTAATTAAAATGAAGTCACTGTCGTTGAGATGGACGCTTATGAACATATTGTTTGGTAAATATAAAAATAAATATTATGTACCAAAATTCAGCTTAACTTTTCAAATCAAATTTTAAAATAATGCTCTTCGAAATCGGATATTATAATTTTAACGTGTTAAAGGTAAACAAATGAATTGATTATACCAGGTAAATTATAGATTTAGTAAATTAATTTGACTCAACTGTAAAACCATAGATGGGTAAAATATTTGCTTACGCCTATAAATATGTGTCTCAACGGTTTCTTTAAAACTACTTACAACTATAATTTTTCAAAGAAATGATTTGTGGTAGTTTATTATACTATATTATATACTATACTATATTATATTGGGATATATTATTCGAAAAATTCATGGAATAAAAAAGAATGTATTTATAATACAGGAAAACCTTAATCCGAGTTCACTATTCAATTGGTTATTACGTATCATTTAAAGCATTAATTAAATAAATTATTTTATAGAATTAAATGAATGAGGAAAAAACCAAACAACTAACATTTACTTCAACAATAATAACAGACAAAATAAAACAAGTAAACATAGACTGGACTTCCTTGTTTTGTAGTTAAACTTTAGTCGTTTTAAATTATTATATTTTATATAGTCAATAATAAATAATTATTCTCAAAATTAAGGCTAAACAGATAAAGAAGTAATTTTTATTGTTACCATATTGTTTAAATAAGGTAAGAGACTTTATTTAATAATTGTGTGTGTTATTGTAATATTGACTTTGTTTTGGTTATGTTTTGAATTATTGTCATTATTATTATTATTATCTATGTTATTTCATCTATTAACTAACATAATTTTAAAAAATCTGTACTAACAAATATATGGATATATGGACAATCTGAAATAAAGTTGATTATTATTATTATTATTTATTATTTTAGTGAATGTGACGCTATGTCTTTTTGATGTTTCGCAAAACCAATTTAGTATATCTTGAATTTTATTATTTTTTAGCGACAAATATTTACGGAGGGGAAACTACAGAGCTGAATAATTATTCCAGATTAGACAGGGTAAGACCGTACCTTATCTTTTTAGTATATAAAAAAGTTTTTTGTAACATCAGATTTTAAAAATGACGTCTCTAAATTGTAATTCGCGTCATCTAACGGAACAAGCGGTAACTACATAAACAGTTTACTTGATCATATATTAAAATTGATTTATCAATTTTTCAATTGTGTTTACCGACGGCATTTTAGGGGTTGCCGAATAGTGGGCGAAGCTCTCTAGTTTTATATATAATAAAAATACAAATTATTCAAATAATTATTATTTTTATGTTTAAATTTATTTATCTTTTTATCTTGTAATAGCACTTAAACAACTTATATTGGGCCGAGAACGGATAGAAGAGGTGGCAAGGGTGAGAAAAGGTTTCTCGTTGCCCCGTTTCTATCATTTGAACTATATATTTTTTAAGGATACACGATTGAAGTTTCTGAATAGTAAATTCTAAATTATACAAGCCTTTCTGGTAACTCTCTGGGATTGCAGAAAGAAAAAAATATTTTCTACAGCCCTTCCTTCCTCACCTTCGTAGAGTTTGTTATAGCACCTCTATAGGCATAGACCTATATAGGTATAGACCTATATAGGGATGATAAAATATCTTAACCATTTTAAAAAAATTTATTATTTTAAAATTATTTTAAAATTTTTAGAAACTAAGGAACGATCATTATATAAAACCAAGACCAATTATCATTAACCCAGAGTCTAAGACAACGTATTTTAAAAGAGATGTCCAAAGGATTAGCCACAGAAGTCTGTATCAAATATTATATAATATTTAAGAAAGATATTTATATGAATATTAATCAATTTTTTTTCTTAATCCAGAATGTGTAGAATATATTTTGGAAAGAAAAAGTAAAGGAAAAGTAAAAAGAGGTGATTATGAAACGGTTTAAAAGCTTTTTTAATTTTTTTTTTTAATTATTTTTGAAAAAATTTTTAAACAAAAGATTCATGATTTTATTGCAGAACTTGATTTGCGCACATTGGTAATAGGTGGAAGAGATGCACTACAAGGGGAATTTCCTCACATGGTACTATGAAATAATTAGTTGCTTAAAAATTTTGTGTATGTAATGTAATTATATTCTTATTTATCATATGCTGTACATTGTACAGTATTTATATAAATATCCAATTCTAAATTACGTAATATATATGTAGTTATAGAGAGGTATTGATTTTCCAATATCTTTACTTATAGATATGATATAATGTATTCATATAGAACACAAACTTTAATAAATAGGGTGCTCTTGGGTGGCGAACTGTAAACGGAAGCTGGCTATTTAAATGTGGAAGCAGTCTCATAAGCAACAAGTTTGCTGTGACTGCAGCACATTGTTCTAAAATAAAGAAAGACAGTTCTATTGCGAAACGTGAACCAGAAATTGTTAGATTGGGAGAAAAGAATATCATTGACGTGGTAAGAAGAACGGAAAACTTTTACTTCACTTTACATTCACCAATGTTGTATACTTTATAACTTCATAGAGTTTAAGAACAAATCAAATAATATTAATAATTATATAGATTGTTAATATTGTTTCATTTGATGTCTATAATTTTGTGTTAAAAATATAACAGTAGATAAACTGTACTGGTCTCTCTTTCAGTATGCGAATGGTGTTAACCCCGTTGACGCTAATATTCTGAAGATAATTGTCCATCCACAATACTCATCGCCAATTAAATATTATGATATAGCTTTGGTACAGTTTAAATCAGAAATACAGTTTTCTAATAACATACAGCCCGTGTGTCTCTGGAACAGTTTTGATACGAGCAGATTGGGATCTAAATTTTCATCAACGGGATGGGGCGTTATTAATACAGGTAGAGTTATTAATATGTATATTATAAAAATATGGAGTAGAAGCGACTGTAAAATTATCTATAATACTCATTCAATAGAAATTATGTAAATAAAAAAAAAATATTTATTTTATTTATCAAACTTGAAAGTAATAGAACAATAATTATTAATTAAAAAACAACAACAATTTTTAGTGCGTCTTTCATCTGCCCGAAAAAAAGCAGAGCTTTATATAAAATCAAATCGATATATTAATTTCTTATTTTATTAAAGCATTTTCCTTTGCTTCTTTTAGCAACAAGAGTGACGTCACCAATTCTTCAAGCAACGGTGATGGATAAAATAGATTCCGCAGAGTGTAATACTCTACTACATCAAGCCTGTGACAGGCGCTGGTGTGGGCTTCAAGATCACCAGTTATGCGCGGGAAAACTGACTGGAGGAGTTGATGCTTGTCAGGTATAAACTATAAAATAAGAATCTTTTGCGCACTTGCGTAGTTAGCAAATGATACTCGCTTTTATGTTAACGCCAATTCATCAAAAATTCTGCTAATGCTCCATTTATTAGTGTCAATAATACGAAAATATATTTGTGATTTGCTGAAAAACAGAGCAAAAAACAAATATTTCTTTGTATCGAAACATTTACCTTTAAGAAAGAAAGTGGAGCTAACTAAACCTAACAAAAAAAATGCGGATAATAATCAGTCATTACTAACTCGTCTGTTAATGTCGTTTCCAGAACAATCGCATGACCAATGTCCGTTCAATGTTTAAAATCCTTGTATTTACTGTCAATTTGTTAGGGTATTTGTCAATACAGCTTAGACTTTGTAATGTATATAAAATATTTCGCTTATTAAGAAATATATTTTTGTTCGGTTTTTGGTATATACCAAATACGCATTTACTTGAATATTTGCTGCCGTGTCGTTAATGACATGCATAGCCCTTTCTGGTGCAGTGGTGTTAACAGACAAGTACGACAAATTCTAAACCAGATAATATATCAGTTTTCTTTTGTTTTCAGGGTGATTCTGGAGGTCCTTTACAGGCAAAAATGAATATCTCTGAAGGGGAAACGCACTATTTGATTGGAGTTATCTCATTTGGAATTGGCTGCGCTCGTCCTAACCTGCCCGGGGTTTACACCAGGGTTTCATCATTTGTGGGTTGGATTGAGGGCATAGTCTGGCCTCAACACTAAATATATAATTGTCGACTTCTGATTGTGTATTTTATAATATTGTTTCAAGATGTTAAGTAAACTATAATTATTAGTATAATCCCCAATATTTAACCTAATACTATTTAACCTAAATTTAAATTTTATGTCGATCCCTGTTTTTTAATTTCGAAGGCAAATTGTATTAATATGCCTTATTTGGCTATGATATGAGCAGCAGAGGCTTTATCGGATTCGAAAATTTTCTAACTATAAATGCAGTAACACAAACAATCTTACTACTATCGAAAACCGAGTTTAACAAAATAAATAGGATATTTTGTTTTTTTTTCTTTGTGACTTGTTAACCTTACACATTGATAGTTGTATGAAAGACAACGCTTTAATTCTATTTCTATTTTACTGCAAGATTCGTCTCATACATAACCATAAATACTGTCACGGAACATTTATTGTTGCATGTGACCCTCGTGTCTCTGCATTTATTAGAACCTTAGCAGAACTCGCAGTAAATATTAGACTTTGCTAAGTTTTAATAGGATACAAGGATACTGGTTGTGTAATGACACTTATAGTTTGTTAATAAAATTAGTATTTTAAATTACACTGGCTTGTTATGATTCTTATTTTGTGCTCGGGCAGTTTAACAGAATTAGAGATATGTTTGATATATGTTAATTAATTCCCATGACATTTGAATTACGAAAAGTGTTCATACAGACTTAAATAAAGATTCTTATGGACTTTAAATTTGTTTTATTTGAGACACGTCTTTAATAAATAACCATATATAAGAAGCTGACTCTCTTTTTTTAAACAATAGTCAACTGCCATATTATATGAATCGGAAAGCTGGACGACCAAAGGAATTGATGAAAGAGAAGTGATATGATAATACATTTTTTTGCAGTCTGAATAGAACAGGAACAGGAACAGGAAAAGGAACAGGAACAGGAACAGGACAGGACAGGACAGGACAGGACAGGACAGGATAGGATAGGATAGGATAGGACGGAACGGACCGGAACGGAACGGAACGGAACAGAACAGAATAGAACATGGTTCTCTTATTTGAAACACAAATCACTGCGACAAGACTTCTAGAAGCTAGATGGTTATATAAACCTATAAAGAAGCATGCCCACCATCCATACATTGAAAAACCTGTCAAATGATAGGTGTGTAAAGTTAGAATTATAACGACTTAATTCGATTATTTGACATAAGATGGGGTTGAACAAAAATAGCTTATATTTAGAACACGGCTTAAATATTTTTCTAAAATTATATATGTCGTTTGTAATTTTTTAATAAAACCTTATTGCGGTTATTTGTCACTAGGCGGGATTACCAAAGATTGCTTTACATTAAGATCAGGGTATATTTACCTCACGCAGAGGATAACGTGAGCATACAGGTGATTTTCCCAGAGCAAGTCTCCTCCATTGCCCTGCGGCACGGTAGGCCTCTAAGATTTAACAAATGTAAATAACTCGGATGTATAATTTTCTTAGTAGGAATATTTACTCTACGCTCTCTCTAAATTATGACAATGGTTACTAAAGATTCTGTGCGTCCAAGGTGATGGGAGCAACCATTGGTTTTTAAGCTTGAAACTTGGCAGCGTCTAAAAATACCTTATTATGTTAATGGTATAAAATTCATAATTTTGAAAATCCTCATTTATTTTCTATTTTGAACTTTAGTTAGCTGTAAGATGCAGTAAACGAAAAATAAACTACATCTAGCTAATTTAATTTTGATGAATTAAAAAATCAAAAAATTAAAATAACTAGAAGTTGTACACTGGCCAACATTTGACTTGAATCAAAGTATGTATAAGCATTTGAACATACTTTATAGTTACATCTGTATTACATATATATTTTTTAATTTGACATTAACACTGTGTTAGTAAACAAGGAATCTTTTAATATATTTGTTATATACGAGTACGTTTGCAAAACACATTGCACATATGTTTCAGCTTTCTACACTTTTTCATAACTTTAACAGTGCATAATGTGACATTCCTCCGTAATAGCAATGTCCTTGAAAAGGAATACAAATTTTTCTTTCATGTTCATTTTCGTACAGATATTTTCTTGTTTAATAACTTATTTCTAAATTTCCAATATATAATATATACATGTTACATACGTAAGCATCACATAGCTATCTGTCGTCAGTGACTATGTCAGCCTTCTCAAATAAAAGGATAAACCACCAATTATCGTAATCGTAATTTATACAAGTATTTTTGCAACTAGTTGTTTTTAAGAATCGTTCGTAGAATGCAATATTTAAGAGTGTTCGATGAAAAGAATATTTGAGATATGTATAGAAAAATATTTGTGACATAATTCCAGGATCTACACTTATGATACAAAAATGTTTATAAGTAATTCTTATTGTTTGTTAAAAGTAAAACAGTGTCAAAGACAATAAGCCGCTGTTCCCGGCTCACGCGCGACGGTCACGTAGTGATGTAATTTGCCGGGAAAGGAAAAACGGGCGTCGCACGTGGCAGCTTGGTTTAGGTTCATTTTACACATATCCTGTTAACTTGAGAAAAATTTCGGAGTTTATTTTTCATTTGCTCATTCTATCTTAAAATTTCTATGCAATGTCGTTTTCAAAATCAAAAAAAAAATTACATTTAAAACTTTGCTCGAACTTATTTTAAACTTTTGATCACATTATCAATTACATTATACATATATTGTTTCATAACTGTTAAAATAAATAAATCCTAGTGTTTTCCAAGCGTAAAGAAATATTATATCAAACAGTAGAAATCTTGTTTGAAAGTTCGTTTTAAATAAAACATTTTTTCATTCAACGAACTAGTTATTAAAGATTTTTACCACAGATATGAGTTACAAAAGCACGCTGTCATACTTAAAGCTTAAATTTCAGGTATAATAAATATTAAAACAGACTGGCGATGATAGCTCCATGGCTAGCATAGTCCTTTTAGAATTAGCAAATGCTTTGGTATCGTTAGCACAGACACTTACCTCAGTTACTTTTAACTTTTAGATTATATGAAAAGACTATACATTGCCTATTAAAAGAACTTATCACATTGTGAAGTTGTTTAACAGGTACCGTGTGTGTACACCGTATTTATACTATGTATACCGACGACTGTGCTAATATAAACTCAATGTAAAAAAATTGATTTGATTTGATTTACCATAAACGGTAATGCAAAACATTTAATTTTATTATAAATAACAATTTATCAATTCGATCATATTTTGTCAACTATCTTCTCCTACACCGTTCAAGCTATATTAACCACATTTGGACCAGATGATTATCACATTCTCACCTTTTTGCTATCCTTGCTGCGCAATCATAATTATTATTAATTGTAGTTTATAAATTTGTGATAGATCTAATCAACTGTTGTAAGATACAAACTAAAATAACAATATTTTAAGTCTCTCATAGTACACACAGTTACTTATCTGTACTATTGGAGACGTTAGATGACATATGCGTATTGTACTTATATATTATTATCTATATCTATGTATTGTCTCTATTATTGTCTATATCTATACTGTGTAAAATATAATATATTATGTATGTTGTTGGAATCTGGGTAATGCAAGTAAACAATGGGCGCTCGTACAAAACGAACGATATTTTTTTAAACGAAACCTTTTCTTAAAACCCACAGAACAGAATGCCCACAAAGTCTAAGAAGGAAATATTAATAAAAAAACGATTAAATAATGGAAAATTTCTTCAAAACCCTTACAGCTATCAAAGATATAACTTTAACAACTTTATTAAAATCTCTAGTAGACCGAGTATTTTATTTTGATTAGAATTGTGTCTTTTTTTGCATCACATATCTCATTAATCAAAAGCGTCTAATGGATACAACCTATATTGGCAGCGGCCTGTTCAGTTATTGGCTAATTTACGACAACAAATTCGTCATTTCATAAGATTTTGGTATAGAATAATATGACCATAAATCGTAAATAACTACTTGCCGACCACCGAAATAATACATAGTAAACGTTTCTGCATTTGTAATATCTTCTAGCTATCTTATCTATCTAGCTGTCTCCTCCTACAACGATCAAGCTATACTAAACAAATTTGGACCAGTTAATTATCACATGCCTACATTTCTATAGATAGATATTGAAAAAAATTCTAATTGTAGATTAAGAGTAACTTGCATTTTATTTTTTATTAAAACGTTCTTTTATAAATCTTAAATCCTTAGTGCGGCTGACATACTCGTATGTATATTTTTTGTTAATGGCTGATGTAATATGAAATTAAAGTTTTTTGTATATTTTTGTTTCGCTCAGCTGTCCCCGCTTGCTTGATGACGGACCTAGTAAATTATGCTATCATTTAAACTCATGAACATAGCGAATTTTATGCAATTTATTTTTTATAGTAAATAAAAGACTAGACTCTGAAACCTGTTAAAGTTCTGAGTACCATCTAATATTAAATTCACTTCACGTTATTAGAAGCCTTTAAGGGTATTGAAATTGGAATAAAGACGTTTTTCAAGAGGATATCCTTTGAACGGAATTCTTCAGCTAAGTGTATTTTGTCCGATCGTCCGTTTAAAAATATAAAGGAAAAGAGTACTCTTACTTACATTTTAAATATGCATCTCTATTTATCCTTTGTAGTGTTTATAATTTTAAGTTTATTTTTATTGTATATAATTTATAAAAATAAATATTTGACTACAGCGATGGATTTAAAACATATTTTATCATAAGAACGTTATAAAATCCCTTATTAATATACTAAATATATATTAAATTTAAATTGCTTGATAAAATTATAAAAAAAATTACTAAAAAATCGGTCCTTATAATTCAGTGTAATTTCCTAAATGGAAATAAATAAACTTAATTTCGATATTGCATTCGACTTGTTTCATTGAAGACTTCTCCATTACAACTTTGCCATGAAAAGTAAAGATACTACCATTAAAATGTACCGAGTTGTACATAATAAAAAATTATGGTAATACAATAGGCTGTTACGTTTAGATTGAAATATAGAAACTAAAGCTTAAAGAGCAGAACTAACATTTTTATAATTGTACGTACGTTATTATTACATATATAGATAGTTGGGGAATATGTGTGATGGAACTCATGTCTTTTGATGTGTTACTTTAACCAAGGCACGTTGCTTATAGTTAAGATTTGTTGTTTATTTATTATGTAATATATGTAATATTTATTTATCTACATCTTATTGCAATTATTTTGAGTCGATTTAATATGTTAAGTTCTTAAAAAGGAAAAACAAAAAGTTCTTAGTTGTTGTTCTTTGTTTATCGTATTCTATAATTCTTTGTAGAAAGCTTGTACATGAATATGATTTTAAATAACAATTTTTAATTGTGGAACTTCTTTAGAACTATTATAATACTATTACATAAAACAAATCCTTGTAGTTTATGAAGCCTCAGCAAAGTCTAATATTTACTACGAATTCTGCAAGATCCCTAATAAATGCAGAGACACGAGGATTGCTTGCAGCTGTAAATGTTTGATGACAATATATATAAATAAATGTATGAGTTGTACCGTGCAGTATAGTACAGAAGAATAAAACTTTAAAATAGATCACAATATAAGAATAAGATACTCATTACAATTTCATAACTTAAACTTTATTTAAACTTTATTTTTACTCCATTTCATATTATGTCATAATTGTTACTAATTAATAAAAACGTAATGCCTATAGCGATCCTAATGTATTTGCTTTGTAATAAAAGCCGATTAAGATGTTGCTGCTCGCATTCCGGCTGACTAAGATATATTCACAGATATCCTACCTCAATTAAAAACTGGAATCCAAATGTTAAAACTTAGTAAAGCTTATACGAGTCTACAATAACTTATCATTTGTTCTAATTCGAGAAGTCTCTATTAATAAGTTTCAAATTATATTTGTTATTGATCAGGCCAGACGATGCTTTCAATCCAGTCAACAAATGATGAAACCCTGGTGTAAACACCAGGAGAGTTAGGACGAGCGCAGCCGATACCAAATGAGGTCACTCCAAGCAAGTAGTGCATGGTTCCTCCTTCTTCAGAAGGTAGATTTATCTTCACTTGTAAAGGACCTCCAGAGTCACCCTGAGAATAATAAAAATTTTATATGTTATGAATATCCATATAAAAGATTTTTAATATTTTTTATACCTGACAAGCATCAACTCCTCCAGCTAGTTTCCCCGCACATAACTGATGGTCTCGAATCCCACACCAGCGCCTGTCGCAGGCTCTACGTAGTAGTGCATTACACTTCGCTGAATCTATTATGTCCATTTCAGTGGCTTGAAGAGTTGGGGACGTCATTTTTGTCACTTAAAAAATGCTTTATTATAGTTACTAATTTCACAGACTTGCTTAACTAAAGTTATTTTATATATTTTATCGAGGTATTATTCAAATTCCGTCAGTATTAGTTAAATGTTTGAAATATATGTATATAAAATATTACCTGTATTAACAACCCCCCATCCCGTTGATGAAACTTTGGATCCCAATCTGCTCGTATTAAACGTAGTCCAGAGACACACAGGCTGTACGTTATTAGAAAACTGTATTTCTGACTCAAACTCTACCAAAGCTATATCATAATATTTCTTCGGCGGTGAGTATTGTGGATGGACAATAATCCTTAAGATATTAGTGTCAATGGGATCAAAACCGTTGGCATACTAAAAGTAAAACTCATTAGCCAGTGTAAAATATTCTTAAAATTTAAAAAATATATATGGAATTGGAATAATAATAGTATTTATAAAGATGTTAGAAGATATCGGACCTACTACTAAGTTTTAAACATACTCGTATAGCTATAAACATATTTGAAGTAAAATATTGTTAACATAATTCCTTCTTACCATGTCGATAACATTTTTTTCACCCAATCTGATTATTTCTGGTTCACGTTTTGCAATAATATTGTCTTTTTTTATTTTAGAACAATGAGCTGCAGTCACAGCAAACTTTTTGCTTATGAGACTGCTTCCACATTTAAATGTCCAGCTTCCTTTTACAGTTCGCCAACCAAGAGCACCCTACATTTATTTTTTATATTAATTTATTTTCTATATTACATATTTTTGGAAAATTTGGTAAACAAACTTATCATTCCGTTATTAAGCGCCTATGTAGTTTAGCTTAAAATTTCTTTTTTTAATTAAACAGAGTAACGATGTCTATGACATGGTTATCGTTTCCTCGTCTCTAATAATGGTAATTGTTACGACAGATTGTCTAATATACATTTTCTAAATATTTTGATATCCTTAGAGAATGAAAAGAAAAGAAAGGTAAGATGGGAGTTTGAACCTCAGTATACATCATTTATGAAATTACAAAACGTTGCTATTATAGCAAAAACCGTTTTTTAGTAAATAGATGGTACTACTCCGACCGCACCAATTCAATTTGCAATAATCAAATGATTACAGAAAACCTATACCACGTACAAAATTTACAATTTGTATGTAAATATTTTACTTTACAATTCTGAAACATTGACTCTACCATGTGGGGGAATTCTCCTTGTAAAGCTTCTCTTCCACCTACTTCAAATGGGCCCAGGTTATCCATTGATGAGAATATATCTAGAATACAAGTTTATTTTCAGATTGAAATTCTTAATTCAATTAAACCAATACGAAAATCATATTACTTTATTTTTAAATAATATACCTATAGTACTTACTTTTTTGGATGTGAACACGATTGTTTCTTTCCCAAATATATTCTAGACATTCTGAAATCAGATGAAAATAACTAATTAAAACATACTTTTTTTATAATTCTGTAACGTAGAATACATACTCGTCTCGCTTATCCTTCGACCGGCATTTTTAAAATTTGGTTTCTCCACCTCAGGGTATATTTGAATAGGTTTCGGTCTCATATAGGGTTCTAAAGTATCTTTCTGGAAATATTTGAAGTTTATATTAATATAAATGATAGATTTTAATTTTATTGGAAATTTAAGTAATTAATTACCGGGATAAGTGAGCTGGCACCTCCTGACAACCATAACTGATCCTGTACTCAAAATATAGTTATATATACACGTATATAGTTATACTCGTAAATTTAAAGTAATTACAACGAAATAATACCAATACGATAAAAAAGAATTTTGTTTACACTGCAAATAAAGCGTTTTCATATTGATTTCTGTGGAGGAGTTTTTAGGAGTTTTAGTAGAAACATTATTATTTTACGACGAATTACGTTCTTAGAATTCTTCATAAAATTGGGTGGTAGACGTATAATGAAGCATGAATGATCCATCTTGTACCAAGAGGGTGCTTTTACAAATGGAAAAATTTAAAATCTAACTATTATTTTGTCTATAGCATGAGACAACGAAGTAGAAAATTTGTAAATCATAAATTAATAATATGGCCATTTATTGGGTTTTACCTACATGTTATTTAGTTCAGCGTATGATCGGAGTATGCCACAACAGAAATCCTAAACGAGTAACTTATTAATTAAAATTAAATACAACTCTGGAGTAGTTAAGAATAGTTTCAATATATAAAAATATGCACATACCCAATTTGAGTCAAAGCTAGTGGACGCGGTAGTTTCTGCTTTGTAAACATTTACAGCTAAAATAAAAAATACAGAAATACAGTATATCTCTTGTTAACACCCGATTTCTCTGAGCAGTGTTTAAAAATCATTTATCACATTCTCAATTTGATTATCTTAAAGAGATCCCTGAAAACTGAAATTGTTTATATCATTTTAGGCTCATACTTTATTTTTTATTTAAAATTATTTAACTGATTTTTTTTTTCATTTTCTACAACTTACAGCCTACCACTTACTGTAACAAAGAAAAGCAATCATCCTAAATATAATTTTTTTGTCACTGTAATTTCTTGAGTGTGCGTTCTTATACTTTTATTTTTTATATTTTTTAATAAGCGGTAATTCACTTTTCCAATAATGTTGATAATTAAGACACCCGATGTTATAAATTGACTTGATTTGTATATATATATATATACATATGTAAATTGTATTAATATTGTAATTTAATAAACAGATATATGGTGACAAATATACAGACACCTAAAAGTAAGTTCCTGCTTATTTCATTGTTTCAAGAAAACAAATGCTATTTAAAAAAAAACTTGTTTTGTTGAAAACAACATAAATAACTCTCACAATAGTTCTCAAAAAAAAAATATTAATATTAATAGATAACTGTAATTAAATATTTACCAAATAACACGTTCATAAACGTTAATCCCCACGAGCGCGTTTTCATTTTATAAATATTATAATAAAACTACTAATATCTAAATCAAACTGACTTCACGTAGAGTTAAATGAACACTGGTCAAGTTAATATGAACATTAAAACATTCATTTTGTTTAACATCACGTGCTAAAGAATTAATGAAAGATTAATTAATTTTGTTACGCATATAAGCTAACTTTGAAGATACAGGAGTTTGCATGGGACAGGATGAAACAAACCTCAACTTTATCTCTTTGAATATCGGACCATTGACACTCGTCATTTCCATATCAAAATAGCATATCAATAAATTATTAAAAGAGCAGAATAAAAGCGACCTCTATAATATTCAAAATAAGCAGTTATAGCACTGCCATCATCTACCGTACCAATCTTCTTTCATCCGTCAGCCCTTCGAGGTAAAACGCATTATTACTTCCGATCCCATAGGAACAGATTCTCTAAACACATTAACGAAGGTTCAGGGCTGCGGTAAAAAGACATTAAAAAATTGTGTGCATTTACTGCCGTTTCTAAGTATTAGTGCTGTTGTTTTTTTGGTCATAATTCTTTAAAGAAAATGATTCCCAGGAAAAATGCACCCGACAAAGACTTGGCTGAAACTGCGGACTCTAACTTGCACTGCGATCAGGATACCTTTTACTTTGGATAAAGACGAGTCGCCCTGATCTTTGACTCAACCGCCATAGGTCCTAGCAAGCGTAAATGATTCAGAAAAATGGTTGAGAGGGTGGTGCGTATAGTTTTTACGCCAAGTGATTTATGTGAGCTCGCATGGCCGAAGGTTATTCTGCGGGTTCATATACATGACGCCGAGAAGAATGGTGTTGAAAAAGAGTTTGGGACGCGGGTCTTTAGAAGTCCGCTGTATTCCCAATAGATTTGACAAATTGAGATGGCGGTCTTTTTGTAGAAATGGTGTTCAAGAAGTTAGTAGCGTAGAATAGCTCCGCATGTACCTCTATTTAATAATAATGCCATGGTTGGAAAAACTGAGCTCTCAAAATTTATTGGAACGTCGAAAACACATCACTGTACACATGAACGCTCATGTTTTCAAATTCTGCTGCAGGGTAGGATAAGTACGATCTGTCGCATGAGCATCTGATTTGGGTCTCTAATGGAAATGTTCTATAGTACTAATAATCATAAAATATTTATTATATGAATATTTTATATAAATTTGCCGATAAGCAAATATAATCTGTAGTTCCTAGAAATATTATAAATATAATATTTTGCAAAACAATAATTGCTAGCTAGCATTTTGCTTATCACAGAAGTTCTGTAAATATCCGCTTGACCTATCCATACGACTCTTATAATGAATCAGAACTCGGGTTCCTAGACTTTTTTGCGTCATCACTAGAAATAAGTTAGTATTCAGATCAAGTGTGTAATAAGATATAAAATGTATGACCTGTGTCGTATCTTTCATCCTATGTTTCGAAAGAGTTCAAAATAGTATTTTATGATCAGTGAGCTTTAAAAACAGATGCAATGAAAAGTTTTAAGTATTTGCTGTTAGATTAGTATTTCTTTTTCAACAACGTGAAAGAGGAAAATGAACTGATTAAAAAGTAGTCAAGCTATCGAATATTTCCCAATTGTTAAAATTTTTCTGTATTAATGTGTAAAAGAGTGTGTAAATCAACGTTACTATTTGTAAATATCTGATTTCCACCTTATTAGATAGTACGATATTATCTTTCTTATTACCAACTAAATCATAATAAATCAATCAATAATTCTATCTCCTATCTATAATTCTTCCAAAAATATGTTAAATAATTTTTGATGTAGAGAAATACTACCTAAATGAAAAACATGACGTTTTCTGTTAGATGGCAATGACAATGATGCATTAAATTGATATTTGCTTTTAATAACATCCATTTAACACCTGTGCATTTGATGTAGTGTTATCTCATTTTAATCATTGTGTTATTTATAATTTGTTTTAAAACATATTTAATTATATATATATATATATATATATATATATATATATATATATATATATATATATATATATATATAATGTCTCTATAATGTCATTGTTTAGTATAAATGAGATGCAGAATAAATAATTCAAACGATGTATTCAATCGTAATGTTCTGCTAAATCATTAACATTAACAAGGATAGTCAAGGCGAATTATATTTAAATTATTACCTGTTAATCTGATCTGTTGCAATATATTAAAATGTATACTAAGATTCAGAATTAGAAATTCCTCCATCTGTTGAAGTTGTCAACCGCTGGGGCTCATATAATGGGGCGCTGGAGTTCCAATAAAAAATTTAAAGAGACGGTGCTGCAACAGAGTAACAAGTGTATGATAATCTATAAGTGATCAGTTACACTATAGATAATGATTAATTTCTTGAAAGTTTGGTGCCTATAAAATGTGAAAATATTATGTTAACGTTTAAAAAAACATTTTAATGTTTAAAAATGTTATAAGAGTAAGCATTGCTATATATATAATATATTTGAGATTAGTTAAATACATTATGTTAGTTATATAGCATAAGTTTATAATGTAATTGCCATATTTTTGATTTAGAGTTCTTATTTATTATGTTACCATCGAAAAAATAGTTTAATAATCAATAAAAAATAAATATTGATTTCTTCTGAATATTCACAAAATATAAAATTAAAAGACTCCTGAAATATTTCCTTGGTTTTTCAGTTCTACCTTAGTTATTCCGAACTCGGTACAAGTCATGAAAGAAATTGGATAATTCTACAGAACAATGTCGAGTAAGGAATGCTGAGATTATACGAATTTTTAACCAGCTGCAAATGCATTCCTTTGATAAAGGCATTGCTCTCAACTCTGCACCAGTTAGAGAAAGTATTTTGTCGGCATTCTTATTTTAATTTATTTCTAAAAAGTCCAGACTTCATTAAAGATAGACCACATAAATGAAAAAAGTCTCTGGCAAAGTTCAAATTATAGTTCTCTTATAAAGATTGCTATTGAAGGATTGTCGTGATTCGTTGAAGTTTGTACTTTAAAATCATCTAAATTACGTTATAAATATAAATTAATCTGAATAAAATATTAAAGAATATTTACATCTTGTTTTAAAAAGAACAACGGTTTATTTCTTAAAACAATATCTACGGGTAAATTACGTCGGTCACAACCGGAGGATCCAAAAAATACAAATTTATTAACCTAAAATTTAATACTTATATTTAATATAAACTACAAGATCCTTGCTCAAAGTTGAAGACAAGAATGAAGATAATGAAATGATTTTATAATTAAAGGAATACAGAAAACAAGTTTAACAAGGGTTTCAGATTTACATTCTGGGATTTTAAGATGATACAATGAACCTGTGCTTAATCAGCGTTTCCACGGTTCCTGAGAATCAAGTAAATGCTAATTTAACAATTTATTACAATAAGAATATAAGAAATATTTATTAAATGATCACATAGCATATGGTAATATAACAGGAGTGAAAGTTTTATTCAGAATAACGTTTGACAAAGCATGAAACGTTGTAAACAATACCCTATATAGCTCACTAAATTCCAAAATGTGTAATAATAAAACTGTCGTCCGTAGTTTACGAGCGGTGCAGAACAGCAAATAATTAAGCACCACAATGTTAAGCGAAGCGTAATTTCACTTAGAATGAAATTCAATTGTATGCGTCACACGCAGCCTCTGACCATGTTAATCCGTACAACTCGCATGTGCTTCAACCATGACTTCGTATAATCGTAATTAGTCATCAGCGGAATTAGATGATATTATAATTTATCTGTGAAAATAAAAACATTATTTTAAATTTCAGATCTAACTTCAAATGAGATTCAGAATTCTTTTTCTACTGTCTACTCTTTCTTATGTACTAGTATCACGCCAAATCTTTTGGAGTTAATGAAGTTTACATACAATTTAGTAAAACGATATTGTAGGTGCATAACAGTTGGGGTTGGCCATCAATAATATAAAATTCTACGTGTTATGATCACGGAACGGCCCTTCGGAACGAATAAACCAATTTTGTTCTTTATGTATATTTGAAGGTACACATTCAGCATTGAATTTTCAAAGTGATGTTGAAAAAGAGTTCGAATTTAAAAATACTTGTTACATTTTTTTTTACCCAATGACTCAAATGCTTTACAGCAATCGTATTCGCGAGGTAATGAGATGTAGGTGTCTGTCAGTTAATCAGTTAATTTGTCATCTCCCACCATCGCTTTTTTAGTTTAAAGACTTTAAAGAGTTAGGGATTCACACCCTTAGATCACGCAGTGTCTTTAGATTTTTGATTTAGATGACTTGGATTCACAAACTTAAAATTTAATATTTTTCTTAAGAGACCGAGTACTTGGGATTTAATAGATTTACTCCATCCAATACTTGGTAAAATAGTTTTATTTAAATGGGTGAGTGCGCTGTTTAAATTTTTTTGTCGAAGATCACTCTAAGCTTCTGCCATGTAGTTAATAGAGGGCGTTGAACTCTAAAAGTCATAAGCCGCTATACAAATTGCTATAAAAATTTAAAACAATTTGAGTATAGATAATATTTTTACATTAGTTGTTACTAAAACTTTAGATATATTTACATGGAAGTATTGTTTCTTACAGATCTTTTTTTGAAAATTTATCATTCCTATATGCAGATTTATTTTATCAGTGACGGATATAAAAAATTAAAATTAATGCGTACATTGAAACAATAAAATGTATTTAAAAATGCTATTAGCATGAAATATTGGTACAGGTTTAAATAATTAAGAAATATATATTTTTTTAAGTTAATAGAAAAAAAATGATATAAAAGATGATATAAAAGAGCTGATAGATGATATCACACTGACATTGTATCCAGTGTTCTAGATACCTTCAAGAGATTCAGTACTTTGTATAATTAAAACTATATTTCTTGGCTCAGAGATAGTAACAATTGTTTAGAGTTTTTAAGTGATAAAATATCTTATTGTAATAGTATATGAGAAATGAAGACGCTTTGCTTGAAATTTGCGTTTATTAACTTATTGTATGGTAAGTGTTTAGTTCTTATATACCATTAGTAACATATTGTTTATCAAGAAGCTGACTTCATAATCTAGCTTCTTGTTAACTTCAATAACTAAAAGCGTTATTGACAAAACGTCCATAGTATTATTATAATTAATTATATATATTACAAACATGATAATGATATCATAAGTAAAAGTTTGCGAGTTTAACATTAGTCAGAATTTAAAGATCAGATTAATATAACTTCAATTTTATAAAATCACTTGATTAAAGTATTTGTAAAGCTAAATTTCGAAGACCACTATAAAAATACTATTTCAAAGAAAAAGTTTTTGATAATAAAATATATATATAAATTCCGATAGTATATATAGTAATAGGAATTTCGGGCAATTTTCGATGGTAATAACGTGAGTATAGTCGGATAATTATATTTAATAGAAATCATGGATCACGAAAGTTTACATACAAAAATATTGTAACCACATTCTTATACACATTCTACGTCCATATTCCTAATGTGGAAAGTTCTGTTTCGTTTCTGGAATCGTTCAATAAACTAATAATACTATATACTCTTTTTCCAACAAATACAGAAACGAAATCTTCATTCTTGAGTAGTAATTATTGTATCTGCATTGTGTAAAACAGATAATTAAAAAAATAATGTTGACAAATAATAATAATTCTGAAGATCAACGGCCAATGTCTGGCTAATAAAATATATAAAATTGACCTTTAAGTAGATCACACCAGACAATAACGTTAAGTAAATAAAAAGATAAGCACGTTGTTTATGATACTTTCATCAAGAACTCGAAACTGTAATATATTGTATATATAAGAAACAAAGGTATTATAAAAAGATATGTCAATATATAAAGCTGGTAGAAGTAAATAAAAACTATTTTGTTTAACCACGTTTAAGTTTTGTAATTATCTTAAAAATTATTTTTAGTAATTATCGTGTTTTTTTTTACGATGTATTCTTCAAGCCGATTCTTTTGATATAACTATGTTATCAATCGTTTTGTGATGGCGACTATTCTATTTTTTTTTTTCATAATATATATATTATATTCTACAAACCCATCTCTTCCCTTTGATACCCATTATGGTTGGGTTGTAAAAACATGTAATCAGAAATTGTTATTGTGACGGCCATCTTGAATTGATAACAATATTAAATATATATAATTACACTTTAAAAAAACTCAAGGGGAAATCCTAATTTCATCACAATCATTTAAGATTATTTGGTTGAATATTTGTCCCGAAAATAAAATTTATGAACAGTCAAGTCAAATAAAAACTTGTAATAAAAGTATAAAACTATTATTTCATTATGTTTAAAGTTGTTCAATAAACTTATTTATATCTTACGAATATTATAAAAATTTGTGTGGTTATATTTTGAATATTTTTTAAAAATTTTTTAATTACTTTTCATATGATTAATAACTTTACTGAATGGGTTATTTTTATCTTTAATAACTATATTTATTATATAACACTTTAGTTTATTGAATTGCTGTAATTCTTTATGAGTTTTTATTAAATTTTAACGTTGGAGTAGCTTATTCTTATTTTATTTTGTTATTTTTTTTTGTTTTAGTAACAAACATTTATTCGAAGGAAATTAAGTTGAAATATCCACGCTTAAAGCGGGTAAGTCTGAATATTATTTATCATTTATTTTGATACAATATTCTATATTCCGTTTATATAAGTTACAATTATTAATTATTCAGTAACTCGATCATGAATTATTAAATCTACTGTAATATATATGCTTTTTAAAAACCAGAATAATCATTGATAATATTATTAAATTCAAAGAACAAGAAATATAATTCATAATATAGTAAATAAAATAATATCTAAGATATAATATATATAGAATAATAATAGAAGACAAATACATATATATATATATATATATATATATATATATATTTAAACGGTATTTTGAAAACAGGATCAGCCATGGTTGTGGTCCGGAGATAAACTTAACACGGTAAGTATGAGTCTTATAAAATAAAATTATACTTTATTATTTTAAACAACATAAACTTTCAATTTCTAGAAAAATATTATTGAACCTAATGTCAGACCAAAACCTATTGTAATATACCCCGAGTTACAAACACCAAACTTTAAAAAGGACGGTCGAAGAATTAGCGAAACGAGTATGTATTGAATATATTTTTATATAATATACGATTATAACTTTGCAAATAAATCTAATTGATTTTATTTTTTTTCTGTTTAAAGAATGTTTGGAGTACATTTGGGAAAGAAACAATCGACAGCAAATTCAGTATGGTAAATATTCTTCGTTTTTGGTCTCAAGCTTAATACTTAATCTAAATACCATAGTAATAATAATAATAATAAAATACTTTATTTCCCGCTGAATCAATAAACAAAACAACAGAGAAAACATAAAAATGAAATAAATTAATTTAAATTATATAAACTTAAAAAAAAAAAAACTTATAATTAATAAGCATTTAGATGCAACAGGCGGCCTTATCGCTAATAGCGATCTTTTCAAGACAACCTTTGGCCAGAGGACATTGGTCATATGCGTGGCAAAACAGTAAATTAATTAAATCGGATTTTGATTTTATAAAATAATATAACAATAACAAAAATTATATATACATGTGTTTTTACAAAAAAAATGCACTGTATAAATACATATATACCTATATACATACATGTACATACACATACATATAATTAATATTAATATATTGAACAGTATATTAACAGACATCGTGATTCATCACTGCGATAAATACAAGATTTTTAATTGTGTTTTAAAAGCATTTAGGGATTTCGCTCGTAGTATCTATGTCATGCAAAACAAATTTTTAGATTCCGAGGGAAATATGGGCTGCTCTGAAATAGGTGGAAGGGACGCTTTAGAGAAGGAATTCCCTCACATGGTACGTAAAAATATATTAAATTAGTTGAACTACAATTATCAGGAGTTCATTGTTCAGATGCATCTTAGCTTTCCGAATATGAAACAATCGACTCATAAAGCATTATATCATTTAGATCAAAATATGATCATTTTAAAAGTACAGTGTCAAAAATCTTAAAAAAAGAAGTGGGATTAATCTTAAAAAGAAATTGATAAACATTGAATTGATAATAATTTAAACTATCTAAGTCTGTACCTGATGTTATCCGTTATATAGTATTTAAAATAGGTCTGTCAATTAGAAAACACCTAAAAATATCACTTGGAAAAGGAAAATTTTATATTCATTTCAAAAAAGATAATGGCACCTATCCTAACTCACTATACCTTACCAACACATTTTCTAAGATATTTTTCTCTTTTTTGTGAAAGGTAATCGATATTAATAATTGAAGACGCTCTTTTACTACTAATAACTTAATCCAAAATGATATCAGGTACTTTGGAATTAAAAAAAGGATTTCTGTACATGAACTAACGCATTGAGAAAAAAACTCCTAAACCACATGTCAATGTCTATATCAAGGTAGATGAAATATCAAAATATAAACCTCTTACAATCCAGGACTTGTAATAGTCGTTCAAAGATACTATTACTAAAGCATATTCCTTTAAAATTTAAGTAAAAAAATAAACCTGTAGCATATTACAAAGGTGTTACTCCACCGTTGGACGCATATTCATTTGTCGTTGCATTCTTGTCTATACAAGAAAACACAAGAGTGGAACAACTCATTGGTTGGAAAGACTTAATGGTGCTGACCTTATGGATTTTGCTGCACCACCCCAGCTTGATATACAGTAACATTAAATCGATTGTACTAATGCTTTATACACACTCTTCATGATATTATCATCTGTGTTTGTCTTTTTTTTCAGTCATTAGTGTATACCTTTTTTTGGTATACATTAATAATCATAATAGCATACTGTAGGGACAAGTATGCTATTATGAGCAACATCAAAAGATCGTCAAATCATTACTGACGTGGTAATCAATTTTTATACATTGAGTTCATTCTGTCAGATAGTCTGTTTAGTATCGACGCACTCCAATTCCTTCCAAATTTCAAATCCAGAAGTGTAGAGATTCAAACCCTCTCGATGGCTTTGCCAGATCTGAAAATATGCCCATTCTTTTATCACCCCTGTTAAAGCAAAACGTGCAGATTTCATAGATTGGCATAGAATTTGATTTGGAGATAGCAATTCATTCTAGTTAACTAATTAGTCTTCTGTTAATTAACTTCTCTAAAATTTTGGATATTGATGGTCCCTGTTACCTATATTGTAGATGGGAATTATTGATTTTGTCAGTACATTTGATATCATATATATTGAATGCAATGCATGAAATGGTGCTCAGCCATAATTGAAACATGTTTTTTCAAAGGTTTAATAAAGATATCTCTAAATTTTTTAAGTACTATTATAATTTTTTAATCTAACAATTATAATTTTTTAAAAGTAAAGAGTCATTATTTAATCACAGTAGGGTGTTTCTAATCATAATAAAAATCGTACTGTTATGGCTACCTAAAATATTTCAATTTCTAATAAAACTCTTATCATTTTAGGGTGCCCTAGGGTGGAAATCTGCAGAAGGAACCTGGATTTTTAAGTGTGGAAGTAGTCTTATAAGTTCCAAGTTTTCCTTGACTGCTGCACATTGCTCTAAAATACCACTAGATGGAACCATTGTTAATCAAGTTCCAGAAATAGTTAGATTGGGAGAAAATATTATTAAGGACGTTGTAAGATTTTTTTGCACTTCATTGCTTTAATGTTTTAAGATATTTTTTTTTTATTTAAAGCAATAGAAAATTATATGAAGATATATTCCTCTAGTACTTATTATTAGTATAATAATTACAAAATACTCTTAAGTCACTAGTCTCAAAAGTACTTAGTACTTTTTGATAAGGTGATAAAAAAAACGTCGAAAATGTTATTAAAATCATAAAATAGTAAATTTAAACACAATAATTATAATAAGTGATTGTTTCAGATTGCGACAAGCATTTATTCTATTGATGCTAATATTCTGAGGATAATTGTTCATCCACAATATTCACCGCCCAAAAAATATTACGATATCGCATTGATAGAGTTTGTATCAGAGCTACATTTTTCTAGTAACGTACAGCCCGTGTGTCTATGGAACAGCTTTAACATGAGTAGACTAGGAACTAAAGTTACATCAACGGGATGGGGCGTTGTTAATACAAGTATATTTTTACTTAATTGAAATTAACTTATTATTAATAATATATTAATAATATATTTCAATAATTGCTAGATGAAATTTTGTTATGTGCCATCATTAAAATTTTACGTTAATTAAACTCTTCTCAGCAACAAGAATGACGGCAGCAACACTCCAAGCAATTGAAATAGACATTATAGATTCCAATTTTTGTGGTGAACTTCTGCACCACGCCTGTGGCCGACACTGGTGTGGACTTCAAGAACATCAACTTTGTGCAGGGAAGCTAGCAGGAGGTGTTGATGCTTGCCAAGTAAAAAAATATTTTGGAAAGTCTATTCGTTTGATCGTAAGAATTATTAAAAAATCTATATTAATATTTTTTTATTCAGGGTGATTCCGGAGGTCCTTTACAAGTTAAGATAAATCTACATCGCTCAGAACAAGGGACTATGCACTACTTGATTGGAGTGACCTCATTTGGAATCGGCTGCGCTCGTCCTAACTTGCCCGGGGTTTACACCAGGGTTTCATCATTTCTTGACTGGATCGAGAGCATCGTCTGGCCTGAGCAATAATATTATACCCAATTATATCTAAAAATGTTTATTTTTTATTTTTATATGTATGTATTCAAATATATCTAAATAAACTAACCAAAAAATTAGACATACATTCTGAAAATATATATAATTTTACTTAACATGATATATGATTTTGAAATTTTTTGTGTATTCAGTTTTTATACGAAATATTTTTAATTGTTATTTTAATGGAATCATTCATGTATTAATTTAAGACTTCACAGACCTTATTGATTAACGATACTAAATCAAATTAATATATTAAAGCAAAAACAACGTTGAAATTCTCTTTGACGGGATTTACATTTTTCCTTCAAACGCATTTTGATGCTCAAATTTGCATATTAATTTAATACTTTTAAAGGGTTCATATGAAAAACCGAAATGTTTTATTTACCATAGAAATGTATATTTAGATTCCGTGTATAATTTAGGAACTCATTAAGATTTATTTTTTTGGCAATTCCAGCTTTAAGAAAATTTAATATGGAAAGTAAGTATGTGTGAACCGAACCTTTTTAATCTTTTATTTTAGATTATATTCATAAAAAATAGTATATATATACATAAGAAAATAAGAAAGTAAAATAAATAAAGAAAGCAAGGGATGAAGTTTGAGCGGATTAGCTAATACATACATACAAGTGTATAGTTCAAATCAGTATAAAGGTATTTTGAGGTGATAATGCATACATATGTGGATTTAAACATATTATATATTTTTTACTAAATAATAAATGTATTTATATTTGTGTCATCCATCAATTACATATTACTGTTAATATATATTGTTATAAAAAAAGGGTATTAAAAGTCACAGCAGTAATAACTGTACAAAAAAAAAACTTTCTAAAATCTTAATTGCTCTTCATTACATTATATTATTAAATAAAAATAATCCAAAACTGGATTGAGATACTCCGTCCTGACTGTAAGCTTGTGCAGGAGATACTGTAACCCAATTTGCTCAACGAAGTAGAATGTGTTAATCTAGTTTAGTAATAAATTTTATTAAAATCACAAATCATTACCAAAATATAAAAATATCATACAAGGCAATTCAATTCTAAAAACTAAATAAACTGACTGATCTCAACCTTTTCCGTACAATGAAAAATAATACTATACACAATACTTTTTTATTTTAACATAGAATCTAAATTTCTTATATTCAAATTTTACACTTCATTAAAATAAATTGTTTGAGGCCAAACGATGCTTTCTATCCACCCTAGAAAACTTGTTACTCTAGTATATATGCCAGGAGTATTTGGTTGAGCACAACCAAAGCCAAATGAAGTTACACCAACAATCTTATGCAAACTCCATTTATAATTCGGTATTTGATGAGACAGGCTTATAGATGACTGCAGTGGACCTCCCGAGTCTCCCTGCACAATATTAAAGATATCAAATAGTTTCAAATAAACTTGTATATTTAAACCAATATATAAAATATCCGCTTACGCTGTCTAACTCTCCAAGCTCTCTAAGAATTACTAACTTTTATATAGAAAATACAGGCTACCCGACACGCACCTGACAAGTATCGATCCGACCAGTCTTTTCACCAGCACAAATTTGGTGTCTCATAATCCCCCACCAGTTCCGATTACGTTTAAAAATTAACGTTTTGTTACACTCCTCGGAATCAACAAGTCTGACCTCGGCTTTCTGGAGAATCGTAGAAGATTTTAGTGTGCCTAAAAAAACTACCTTATTAAAATATATAACAAAACTTAAGTGTAGCAGGAAACAAATAACACTCACTAGTATCGACTACCCCCCAACCAGTCAGTATTCCTCGATCTGGGTTTTCAAATGAAGTCCACAGGCAAGCTGGATGAACCAGCCGACGAAAGGATACCTCATCCTCTAACTCTATTAGAGCTATATCATAATATTGCTTTGGTGGGCTATATCTGTGATGAACAATGATTCTTCTAATTCCCACATCATATGCGGGGTCTCGTCCATCCTATAATTTACATAGAAGTTTTTTTCCATTACTGACATACGTATTGTAACTTTAATTGAACAACATAAAAATGTTTAATCTGTAAAGGTTAAATGATAAAAATAATATCTTACATAGTCTGCGATGCTTTTACTACCAAGTCTTACAATTTTCGGTTGGTGATCAGCAACTGAATTATCATATTTTGTTACTTGTGAACAATGCGCGGCTGTCAATGCAAATTTTTCACTTATGAGAGAACTTCCACATTTAAATATCCATGTTCCAACTTTTGCCTTCCAACCCAATGCAGCCTAAAAATAGTTAATTAAATATTAATATAATTAATCACTTATTGTATTATTATTTTTCAGTTAGAAAGACAGTACTTGCATAAAACAGTGTAATACAACTTTAATTACAATAACAATGTATGGCTAAGAAATGTTCTTATATAGATCTTAGAGATCAAATTTATTCGAAAATGAAATATGTTGATACGCAAGCAATTTTTCATATTTTTTTTTTGCATTCCTAAAGAAAAATGTGTGTAATGAAAACTGTCCAGATTAGTTTCATAAAACCTCCGAATTTTAGTATATACCATGTGTGCATATTCTCCGTCTGTGGCCTCTGAACCTCCCAATAATAAAAATGAATTGGTTTTTTTTTCTAAACCTGAAATACCAATTAGATGAATGTTTTTGCATACTTATATTTTATTATACGTAGCAAAGAACTAAGGAAGAGCTCTTGACGAATAATTTGGAAAATGCTACAAGTTTGTCATCGTCCTCGCTTTTATTATATAATAATACTCTTAGTATATCTATTATTTCTTAGGATGTCCGACTCCTATTCATATATTTGTTTTCTCTGTGACCCCCTACATCATTCAGTTCACGAATATTCGGCTATCTGAAAATGCAAGTTCATTAAAATCATCATCTACAATACTTTATCACTACTTACAACGAAACTGGTTCCTAATTTTCCCATGTTCATATCTTAGTCGCCATATGTATTCAAGACATTCTGAAAGCAGTGTTAATCAATCACTTTGTTATTACCAAAAAATAATATTTTAATAGTTTCATAGACATACGAAACAACCATTATTGCGTGTATATACATTTAGCTAATTGCTTAAATTTTACTCGCTTTCTATTTTTGTGTAGATTACGATTCCATAAAAAAAAACTTCCCAAAATTAACGAATTCGTGTAATTTGCACAACAAATTTGATTACGCACTGGTTTCACTAATTCGCTGTTTTGGAGCATAAAAATCTGGCATTTTGACTTCTGTTTCATCACATGGGTCTTCAAGAAAGTCCACTTTTATATTTTCGTAAACATTCTGAAAATTTTTATTACAACAATTCTGTTTTGAAGTAAAAAATGTTTCAAAGTTACTTTAAAACATTAAACATAACTTATTTATTGGAAGTATTATATATTATTGATATAATAGCTATACTTACTCGACTGTAACTAGACACCACTCCAAATATGAACACTGCAATAAAATCAATATCATTTTATTTGTATTAAATTATTAAAGCTATGTTCTTGAATGGCCTTGTCGTCAATTTAAAAAAATATTTTAAAAGAGTAAAAAGTATTGATTACAAGTTAGAAGAAAAAGTGTGTTATTGTTAACAAAATTTTAGTCTTTACACGTGATTATACTTCTTGTATTGTAAACTTACCTAATAATATAACACATTGTATCAAGGAATCCATTAACTTAATTAGATTATAAGAAACAAATATACCAAGAGACGTCTAACGGAAATGTATCATCGAAATATAACTTAAACGGTAATTACTGATAAGAAATATGATAACCCGCAACTTGTTGTTTTGGCAAAATATATAATAATTATAACATATTGTCTACAATAATTTTTATATGTCACTATTAAAAATAAATATAAAATTAAGGTTTCTGTATTCAAATGGCACTCTAATATTTTAAGCTTAGAATTTAGTCATTCATTATTAAAGTATAAATTTATAAACACATATATTTTTAATTCTGAATGCACACATATTAAAAAGGTATAACAATTAGGAGAAAAGTATCCTTACTGCTGCTGCCCAAGTTAAATTGGCTTTCTATTGCTAATAGACGTTACTATTGGATTTCTATTGGATAAAAGACGTCGTCGTCGTTGTCGACTGTCATATCGACTATCGTAGTACGTGTATCTTCAAGTTTTTTTTTGGTTTTAGTTGAGAATTTTATACGTGCCCTCCTGTCGCCATTTCTTATCAGCACCAGTGCTATAATATTTTTCTTACATTTGCAAAATCCGCATAATGACATCATGCCGCCAAGCTAGGGAGGTGGGGAAGCTTCGCTTGTTACCGCTTCGTCCCGGCGACTGCAGCTAAGCTTTATCCTCCTTCTGCTAAAGAGAGACAGCCCCGGTCATCAAAATTAACCCCCAGGCGTGTAGGGTCATGCAGACCAGAGTTAGTCCTCCGACTCCATCCAGTAACCCGACTACAGAGACGCGAAGATGTATTGTCTCCTAGCTCCTCCAATTTACCTGCGCCGGAGCCGGCCAAAGTTCTGATCGACCCCTGTGACCCGCTCCGCGGCCTTCTTCTGCGTCATTACATGACAATATTTTTTGTTTAGTTATATGGAATTTGAATTAGGTAGAATTTTTAAATAACATGGATATAAATTTTATTAATTCTTTAAATCTGCGTTATGCAAGGTAAAATTATACCTAATTTATTGGTTTTCTTTTACTTGAGTTTAAGCTTGGTGTAAATTGTTATATTTTTTTAAAAGTAAAGTGGCAATAATTTATCAGTTATGTCATCTTGCCTGTTATGATAGACATCAGAACTGGTAAGGCGACCAGTCAAAATTAAGCAAAACTATACCTTGTGCGCTGTAGCATGACGTCAGTACCAAATGACTAGGGATCGACGTTATGCATTTTATTCTTTTCGCTTACGATACTCAGAGCATATATATATAGTTATCTTTAATATTGTTATACAAATTGAAGTGTTATTCCGTTGTGTAGAGTATGAACCGTGTATGAACTTATCTTTACTGATATCAAAAAATCAAAATAAGGCTAATGATTTTTTTTCGTGACAACATTATTGCTCTAGCGCATCAGCGCGGCGGACATTATATGCTAATTTGATTTGATTGAAAAAAACCTATTGCGGGTTGATTAACCCGCAATATGTTTTTTTGTCATAAATCTCTATATACATATAATAAAACTGTAAATAGCCTGTTTGTCTAGATTAAAAATAATTTAACACTAACAATGGGGGTATTATATACTTATAATACCCGATACCGATATTGATACCAAATCACAAATTTTTGAAAATTTTGTCTGCTTCTTGGACTCTATATATGTTTGTGCATGAATAACATAAAACCTACGCTACGGATTTTGATAAAATTCGTTAAAAAATTTTAAGCTGTAATATATCCAATTAATAAAAATGATGATAAGAATAGTAGCGCAAACCAGACCTCAATTTTGACTGGCTGTGCTCGCAAAATCTGGGTATGTGTTAGCATATTGAGTGAAACGAGATGCAAACAGCACCGAAGTTGCATTTACAAAACATTTTGTTTTACATTATTATGCTAATTATCGCGCGAAAGATTTTCTCTATGAAGTCTGTGGGATTTTAGTTTTTCCGGGATTATTTATCAACAACATCGAATATTTGAAAAAAAAATTTAAAACACCAATTGACTGATGTCCATGTGCAAAGTTTGGAAATTTTTGGATATACCGTTTTTGATTGATGCTAGCACAAAAGATGGAGAAAAGTCTCACATAGAGAGCTTCACTTAGTAAATATTTTAATTTTTTTATTCTTTTATAAGGCAAGACAACGTTTACTGTTTTTAATATTACTGGTTACTAATTTTAATAAATAATAAAAATGAATGAAGAATGTTTAAATATTTTTGTCGGTAGTTATAAGTATATGTTATATGTTTATTATAATAGCATCACTGACAACTACCTGATTGTTTTCAATTTACCTAATCCTAGGCTTGCCTGGAAGAGCTCGCTTTTAGGGACCGCCATTAGTGCATTACAATTTATCTGTACGAGTTATTTTTGATTATATGATATATATTGTGGTGTTCATTAAAATATAAATAAAAATACCATTTACTAGACTCACACAGACCTGCTTGTGTATTCTGTCTATGCAGTAATATACGGCAACTCGAAATTCTTGGCGAAACGTTGACGAGTCATTAAAAAAACACGTGTCTTCTCTTGAGACCTCCCTAGGGAATGTTTCAGGATGGGGTCTACTAATTTTATTCAGTTTGTTTTCATGAAGACATAACTTGGAACGTTTATTCTTATTCTCCTTAATAAACTAGAAGCAACAGGCTGCGATATCATCCCCGCAATCTCAATGCATGCCGTTCCTTTTACAATTTTAAGAAAATTTCTTTTACAGCCTAACTATGGAATGCATTTCAACAAAGTTCCTCCTCTGATAACGCTCGTGTTACTATTCCGCTGTGATTGTGGATACAGTGATAGTTTTAAATAGTAAGGATAAACGAGTAAAAAGAACAAGAAAATAAATATACATTATTATAAAAGTTAGATGATTTTAGAGCAGTATAATTAATATGACGTATTGACATATGAAGATAGCATTATATGGCAAAAATAGAAATGAAATTTCTTTAAAACGCTTATTTTATTTGTAAATAGAAAATATAAGTGACGTAACTGTGTCTGACTTAAGTATCCTTATTCTCTTTATACGACTAGTAACTGTACTTGCTAGCCTAGTGTAACTGTATATTATATTAATATAGATTATAAAAAGATAAACTTGTATATAGAGGTTAATTTCCGCAACTTCTGCGCTTGTTTGAATCAACAATAATATTCATAATTAATAAAATATAAACAACTGTAAATTTGATATCTAAATTATTTTATATGGACATGTCACGTGCATAAATATGTATATGTGTAAATCAAATTGAAATGGTTGTTGAGGGTAACAAAAATTTTGAGTAAATACTAAATTGTATAGTACAATAATAAATTGTATAGTATAGTTACTGCAATAGATGGTATCTAAGTAAGAATCTAGTTTAACAATATATAAAACATATACACATTAAAATACTTTTTTATATTATGTGTTCGGAAGGAACTAGATTATAATATTCGGTACTTATCTTATACAATTTTCTATCTCTTTATGAAGCCAAGCCCTTTTTAATTTAGAAAAGGAAACAGAAATTCAAATAATATAATGTAAATTTTAATACAAAAATATTATTTTTATAATATTTTTAATTATTTTATCTACGGGAATTAACGTAATAGGAAAAAGATATTACATACCTATCTACTATTAATTGCCTGACTTTTCCACCTCTTTGTACTGGTCATGGTGACTGCACAGTCTCCGTCATTGTATCCGTGCGAGTTTTAAATTTCTTCATCTACCCGCACATTTTCAATACTATTGAAACCAACTGTGTGACAACGAAGTACCGTTAAATGGTTTTAATCTTTTTAAACTGTTTAGATTGCAATTACTTCCTTATTCAAGTACATTACCTAAAAAATCAACGCTTTTATTGGGTAAGTACTCCGAAAGACACATAAGAATTGTACTAAAAATATTTACTTTTTAAATCCCTCACATATTTTACACTTTCTTTCTCTATAAAAGCTTTGGATTACTTTCTATTACTTTTAAAAGCTTTTATTTAACTTCAGTGAGGGACAAATCTTGGAAACTGAATTTTGAACTATATAACCTCAGCCGGTACAGCTGGAACTGGTAAGCTGGAGCTGAAGCTTGGAACTCACATATAAATACGCTGGAAATTAAATTATATATAATTAGCCTCCGCCCGCGGCTTCACTCGCGTGTTGTGTTGATACAAAACAACCTTTGTACCTTTATAGGCTCTAGGCTATACCAAATTTCATGACATACAGTTTAGCTTATCTGCAAAACATACTTTGATTTTTCTTTTTATTTAAGTTTAAATTTATATATACATATAAATAAACGGAGAGACATTCCGAATTGTTTTCATAATGTCAGGTAAGAATATGAATATAGCTGTACTTATTGGAGAATAATATTTAGTATAACGATTTTCTGGTCTTATACCCGCAGCAAAAAAATATAACATGAAAGGTTCAACCTACCTATGTACATAGATAATATTTACATAGATGATATATCGATATCTTTTTATTTTTGGCAGTTCTACTTACATACTGCAATATACTTTGTTACGTGCAAAATATGTAGTTTTTGCGATTAAGCTTAGGAGGTGCTTGTCGGCGCCCAGATGACTTCAGTTTTGTCGTGGTGTCTTTGAAACTAAGTCCTTAGCCCAAATTACTTCGTAAATACAAAGAGTATCTGAATATACTAAAATCGACAAATCCATTCATTTTGATAAAAATTTAATATGGACGCCAACACAAATCTTTTAGTGGATTTTTTTTAAACCTACCCAATAAGAATGTGAGAATTTGAAGAATAAATTACAATACAGCGAGAAAAAAATTAAAACCAAGAAAATTAGCCCAAAATTGTGTTAATTTGAATTTTTTTGAATACTACTTTAATATACAACATTAAACGATAAGATTAAATTCATAAAAAATGTATTAGAAAATAATTTGAAGAGCTGTCCAATCAGATGAATCACAATGAAAAATTGCTGCCAACATTAATAATACTCTATTTGATAAATGATCTTAATCTTAGTTGAAGTTACCTCCTCAATATATTCCAGATATTAAAGATTTTTCAAAGGAAACTAATTTGTTAAAAAACTTTTTTGTTATATAAGTTTTATTACAATAAACAGATAGTTATAATTTTGTATGCTAATAAAAGGTTACATGGAATTTCAAACGTACATTAATCTTAAAGTTTTTGTCCAAGATTCGTCAAAAATGGTTTTAAATAATTTAAAACTTCACAGCTATTTAATTTTATATTAAGTTATTAAATTTCTTTAAGAGAATTGTTAACTATAGTATCTTGTGTGCGTTATCCAAACAAAAATTCATGATATTCTTAAGCAAGACACCAAAGTATTTGGAAGTACTCGCGAGAGGCTGTTATAACTCCACTCCCAACTCCCGTCGAGCCTAACAAGAAAACTTGGGGATCATAACGAACGCACGACAAACTTCTGACCGACGTATCTTGACAACTTTTTTATTCATGATCTATTCTCGATTAGAGGGTCAGTAAATGCTACCAAGTGTTTCGAGTTTCAAAATTACTTTTACTTTTTACTTTTTATTTTTTTCATTTTAGTTACTAATCTAAATTTGTGATATTCCAAACTAAATAAGATAATAAAATATTATTAAAACCAAAATGTCTCATTTTCGATAGAATTTTTAATGGTAACACATTTTTTTGTTACTTACGTTATCATAAGTTCAGTTCGTCTGTATAAAAGTTATGTCAAAAAATTAGTTTACTAAAAACAATGAGACAATGACAAAATTATAAATTTGTGTTAATTATAATTTGAACTGTAATAATGTTCATTCAATATTGGCGTTTTTCATGTTCAGCAGTTTTGATGTAATATAGTGTATAGCTATTTTTGAACTTTTAATATGGTCATCGAATTTTGAAGCTGACTGTACACTTTTTCTTACTTTACATTATTTTAATAAACAGGCAACTCTTTCTACAATATTTGCAATGAGTATAAAATGAGTTTTATTTTGAATAATAACCTCGTATATTATGACCTGACCTCTTCTGACCCATATCGAAAGATAGGCTTAAATACTCATGTTTACTGGTCATGGCAAAACCCATTGCATTATTAAATAATCCTATCGAGTAACCTTTTCTCTATAGGTTCATCGATTTATTTATTTATGTACCAGAAATTTTACAATATACACTTTAAATATTAATAATATTTTTGTACATTAGATAACTTACCTCTATTAAGAAATCTCTTCAAGTTACCCATAACAGTGAAAGAAGATCAGGAAGCAAAAACAGTAGCTGGGTACATTATTATTAATTTAATTTTAACACGCTCATTTTAGTTTTATCTCAGTGTGTAAGTGATTCATATATCAGAGGTGAAGTCTGCAGCACACAACAAAATGATTACTAAACTATACAATATGTAACTATAAATAACAAGTAACTACTTGTATTTGGTTTATTGTCTCGTCACAATGCTGTACTTTAGTTGGATATTTGCAAGTTGTTTTTTGGGTAAGTATATTAAATAATAGTAATTTCTGACTGAACCGAAACTTAACAATTGATAGTTTGATAAATTTATTAGTATTATCAATAAAAAATGAAATATTATTATTATGAAATAAGTATAACTAAAATATTTTTGTAATAATTTCTAATCAATGTCTTTAACTTTTATTAATCATTTTTGTATGTAAACTTTCGTGATCCATTATTACTATTAAATATAATTATCCAGCTGCACTCAGGTTATTACTATTGGAATTTGCCCGACAAGTTTCGAACACATTCGGGGTCCGTATTCATGATGCATGGTGTAAAAGCGGTGGGAAAATTCCGATAGTAATAACGTGAGTACAATCGGATATATTTATTAAAAATCTTTAAGAAGGATATGTTATAAGTATAATAAAATATGCATTCTATTTTGCAGTTGCAATTGATTTATTTACAGAACCCATTACTACCGAAGCTATCCATAACCATACACGATCAAAGAGGGTAAGAAAATACAGTAAGGAACATTTTTTTGTAATTTTCTTCAAAAATTATTATTTTTTAGGCTTTTAAGTGGCTCTGGGGTGAATCTTCTCGAAATCAAGTAAGTTACAAATATTGTACAGGTGTCATAAAACCTTACACAATTTTTATATTGTGTGAATTATGTTGCATGTGATAACACAGTATAGATACACAAAAAGTCATTATTTTACCCACATTTTTGCATATTCACTTTAAAGAACTGATTATATAAACGATTTGTTTTTTTTTTTTTTGTATGAGGAAATGAATATGAAGAACACGTCTAATCACAATGATATATACAATTATGAATCCAAAACACCGAACTTTCGAATGCCTGGTCGTAGGATTAGCGAAGTTAGTAGGTATATTTTAATATTACATTAATCTTCAATAAATAATTTCTATAAAAAATATTATAAAACTAAACTAAAAGCATTTTTAAATTTCTTTCAGAATGTTTAGAATACATTTGGCAAAGAAAAGTTCGTGACGAAAAATACAAAAAACAAAAACGATGTAAATATTATAAACTTGAATATAGTTATTATTGATTGTTTGTAAAATACTATACTTGTAACTATTCATTTTGGTTTTTAGCTTTTTTTTCAGATTTTCTTAAAAAAACATATGTTATAGGAGGAAGAAAAAGTTTACCCGGTGAATTTCCACATATGGTAATTTATATATGCATTTAAAATTTTTTAAATTCAAATGAAATAAGATAAAATAAAATAATAATTTAATAAAATTACTGAGCTCGTTGTGAAGGTTAAATTGAGCTGATTCCATAAATATTGCACAGTTGTGCGTTATGATATGAGAAAAATTGTTACTACATGTCTTAATATATTATTAAACCATATACTTTTTTTTGTATGTAAACTTTCGTGATCCACGATTACTATTAAATATAATAATCCGGCTGTACTCATGTTATAATTATCGAAATTTTGAACGACTAGTTCTAAACACATTTGGGGTTCTTATGTAAAAATTACTGCATATGTAAAATAAAAAAAGAAATTTAACTTTAAAGGGAGCTCTAGGATGGCGTTCAGTAGATGGAAGTTGGATATTCAAATGTGGCAGTATTCTGATCAGCCCCAAATTCGCCCTAACAGCAGCACATTGTTCCCGATCGCCGAGAGCTGCTAACACAGCTCATCCAGTACCGGAAATAGTCAGATTTGGAGTCCAAAATATAATTGATTTGGTTCGCCCACTTTATTATATAAAATTAAATTCTACATTTTTATATTTGGTTTATAATAAACAATCATTATATAGATTTTATCAAGTAATCCATTTCAGATGATCGATAAGAAATCGAATGATGCTAAGATTTTAAAAATAATCTTGCACCCATTGTTTAGATCTCCGAAGAAATATTATGATATAGCGTTAATAAAAATGGATAAAGAAATAGTTTTCTGGAGCAACGTTCAGCCAGCTTGTCTATGGAATCATCAGGATATCAGTCACTTGGGACCAGTGGCGACCATCACAGGATGGGGGATAACTAATGAGGGTAGTTATTAAAAATTTTGTAATTAAAAATTTTCAAGATACTGTTGTATCCTTGTGTAAGTAAAATAAAAACGTTATAAGATCAGATTGGCCAAAATCTAGGGATATGTATTGATAATACAAAAGATTATAACCAAATAGAATTAAGTTTAAAATTCGACAACACCATACTTGTATTATAATGTAAATATGCTATTAGCAACACGACTGACAACTCCAATACTGCAAGCAGCCAAAGTGGACATCTTGCACTCTCGCCTCTGTAACAGACTGCTGCGCAATGCATGTAACCGGCTGTGGTGCCGGCTAGCACCGCATCAAATATGTGCTGGAAAACTATCAGGAGGTGTTGATGCTTGTCAAGTACGGAATACATTATTCTAAAATTTTTATTCAAAGACAAAATCAAATCAAAATACACATACGTTCTTATAAAATATACATCTGTAATTCCTATTTTTGCTTTTTAAAAATATTTCTTTAACAACAAGCATCTCATACATATTATTACACGCCAATAATCCTGATCAAAGATCTAATGACAGCAAGGAGCAATATCCATACTATACAGATTATACCACAGAGAATGACATCCTTCCTATGAAACTAAGTTTTAATATAAAATTTTTTTTTTTGCTATACAGATTGTGTACAAATGCTTCTCCTCTTTTTTTCTTAATAAAAGAAATGTATATTAATAACGTGAATATTTTATTATATTACATTATTAATAACATGTATATTTTCTTTAACAGGGTGATTCCGGAGGTCCATTACAAGTGAAGATGTCTCTGCCATCATCTCGTGAACCTTCTATGTATTACGTCATCGGAGTGACGTCATTCGGAATTGGATGCGCCCGGCCTAACCTACCCGGTATCTACACCAGGGTCTCATATTTTGTGGACTGGATAGAAAGTATTGTTTGGCCTGAAAATTAGTGACTTAGAATATGAAAAATATTGTGTTACTTTTATTTGAAAATAAATTACATGTGCATGAGAACCAAGTGTGATAGAATATTGCTGTAACATTTTTGTGGTACTTGTATGCAGACTGTCATCCGCGGAGGACGTATTGTCTTCTAAAAGATATCTGTACCATAATTTCTGTTACTCATATCCTTGTAAATGTTTCAATCAAGCTTTCAAATTTGTCTTTTTAATTTTCTTTACTTTATAATAACGATTTTACTTCATTGTAACCAAGAGGTATATTATTATTTAACGGTTTACTAATTTTTATTAGTTCTTCTCCTTAATTTAGAGGTAATATTTACAATAACCTGAAAAGCAAATCTTGTATACAATTTTTACCGTAAGTGTAAAAACGTTTTAATGCTGTCAAGAAAAATATATAATTTTACAATTTTTACGTGTAATTTTATTAGTGTGTGAGATAATACTAGAAATATTTAAGTTGTTTCGTTATCCATATACTATATAAAAAAAAAATGATTTAATTTGCATTAAATATTTGAAAAAAAAAATTGTTTTTACATGAACAGGACATGACAGATAGATGTCAACTATATATTTTTAATATTTTGCTTCCTTTTTCTGACCGTCTATTTGACTGTTAGTCGGTTTGTGTATGGTATACATGATTCGAATATAAGTTACTAATAGATAGATTTTAATGACATGTTGTTGATTTTTTCAACATATAAGATGCCTTTCATCCCGAAAAATTCTCCTAACGTACAGAAAATCATGGCTATAATACAAGCAAACTAAAAAGAATAATTTTAAAGTGTTGTTAGACAGCATCATAATTTGATTTTAATTGATTGGCTTAGGTGAAATTAAAACTTCATTTGTATGCATAAAAAAAATGTTTATTATTTTTTACATGTAATGAGATCTGGTAATTGTGTGCATGTCTTCAACTCTTATTCCAATTATATAATCTTATACTACGCCAAAACTTTACTTTCAAACCACACTTTTTAAAATTAACACTATTTTATATATTTAACGAATTACTAACTTATATAAATTACTTATAAAAGACAAATAATATATTTCGTTTCCTTCAATCTCTTGTTTTTTGTATAAATCAATTTCAGGATTCATATTTGTATTTTAAAAGAAGGCAGCTCTACATTTTTAAAACCTCAAATCAGAAACGGTAGAATAGGTTTATCTATTATGAATAACAATAATTATCCAGATTTCCAAACATTTTCTTCAATCCAGTCAATAAAACTAGAAACACGAGTGTAAATTCCAGGACGATTCGTATGACCGCATTTGATACCAAAAGACGTAACTCCGAGAATCCAGTACATTTTCCCCATTGTTTGCAGAGGAATCTTTATTTGGAAGGGACCTCCTGAATCTCCCTGTAAATTAAAATTACATAATTTTTAAAATAAGCCTATTGCTAAGTTAAATTCATTACAAATGATAAGCCGTTGCAATTTATTACAAAACTAGTCTAACTTGCAAATGTTTATTTAGGATTATAATAATTATAATATTATATCAGACCTGGCAACTATCGATGCCGCCAGTTAGCTTGCCAGCACAAATCTGATGGTTTTGAAAGCCACGCCAGTTTCTATTTCGATATCTTCGGAGAAGTTGTTCACATCGAGATGTTTCAATCACAGGAACCGTCGCTACTTGAAGTTTTTCAGATTGGTGACCTAAAAACCTTACAATTTTTGTACCAAGTACACTTTAAATTTTATTCAGATATTAATTATCGTACCCTTCTCAGTGTTGCCCCATCCAGTCAGAGTCCCCATATTTCCAATTTCATAAAAATCATGATTTTCCCAAAGACAAGCTGGTTGCAAAATTCCATTGAATTTTACTTCTGAATCTATTTCTATAAGTGCGATATCGAAATATTTTTTTGGTGGAGCATATTGCGGATGTACAATAATATGTTTTATTTTCATGTCAGTATATTCTCCGTTTAATTGAAACTGAAATAAAAATAAAATAAAATAATTATTAATTATTGTAAAAGTTTTCTTAAATGACAGCGCTGTACCAGAATACAATCGAACTGAACTGTAATTTGTCGAGACAAAATATAAATTTAATAACTGAAAGAAAAAATGTTGCTTACCACATCCTCTGAAATGTCTGTAACACCAAGTCGTACGATCTCAGGCTCTCTTTTGACTATATCAGAAACCCTCCTTAAAGACAGTCTAGAGCAATGAGCGGCTGTTAATAAAAACTTCTCACTTATCAGGGTACTGCCACATTTGAAAACCCATTTGACAGACGGATCTCTAGCTCTCCATCCAATGGCTCCCTGAAAATTTGTTTCATTTACAATACTTCATACTTCAACAGTATTTAAATACAACTACAACAAATATTCATAAATACTATGAAAAAAATATATAAAAACTTTTTTTTTTTTATAATTTATATTAAAAATTTAGTATCTGAATTACTTAAAATAATAATGCCGTTAGAACGCGCTGATATTGCAATTTGATGAATTTATAGGCTTGACTTTATCAAGTATGTAAAATATAAATAATTCGACTTTTTTTTGTCCAATTTATCCAACATTCTTTCCGTTTAGACTTACCATGTGCGGAAATTCTCCTTTTACCGCCGGACGACCGCCAAATATATCAGGGGAATATATTATAAAGAATATTTCAGGAAAAACACCCTTTTTTATTTGATTAATAAGATATGTTCGACCTGAAATATATATTTTTTTCGATTAAAAGAATAAAGGATATAAAAATATTTACATAATTAAATAGTCTAAATATATTTTTATGAAAAAGAAATTAACTTACATCTGTCCCTCCATTTTTCTTCTCTTTCTCGACTTTCCATTTGAGCAATGTATTGGAAACATTCTGAAAAATAGATGTTAAAAATCAATTAATCGAATATCTGATATTGACAATACAGTCAATATCAACCTGTCAATCAATGCATTACTAACTTTCTTCGCTAATCCTGCGACCTGGGGCAGTGGTATTCACAATTATGGGCACCAATGGTTCACAAGGCTTTTCATTTGAATCTCCGAAATCATAATCAATAGTTCTATTATCCTATTAAAATAATTACATCAAATAAATTCGATAAATTCACCAAAAATAGTCTAAGTTATTACTTACTTTAATAGCCTCAATCAAAAACTTCTCTAATAAATCAGTAGAATAAACCGAGGGATCTTCAGAATACCCACCTATGAAACGAATAAAAACAAGAAATAAAATAAGAATCATTTTAAAAATGATTTTATAATGGAATGGAGCCTTCACATAGACAACTTTACCACACCAACAACCTCACAAGTAATGAGCTTAGCATCTAAATTCTAAGAAACTTGTTTTCATACGTAATATGTGTTTTAGACTTGTTTGCTAAATATCAGGGACATGAATAAAATAGATTTAATTAAACACACATTAAATTTATAATTTTGTTTGTTGTTGTCAAAGAGGATAATTATAAATTATCTTTTCGCTATTTTAACGAGGTCGAAAAATAAACTGCTATGGGTATATTATTTTGTATTTATCTGATATATATATTTTAAGTTCAGTTAAAACCAATATTTATTATCAGATTCAAAACTATTTATTTCTTTTTAAATTAGATTGACGACATTTCTTCGCGTTATAAAACCACGAAATTTCGATCAAGTTGCACTGTTCGTGGTCACGAGAACACTATTTATTAACTTTTAAAAAACTTACTTTTAAAATAAAAAAGATTTGTATGGCATAAGTCATCCCTGCACAAAAATAACGGCGAGAAATAAGAAAAGACATGATGAATTTTTCATAAATTGACTATTTCTAATAACAGTTGAAAATATAACAAACCATTGTTTCTATTAACATAAAGTGTAAAAATTGGTTTTTATAATACTAAAAGTTAAATGACTTTATGATTGACCGGAACCCTGAAATTGGGCTAAGTGGCACTTTACATCTGTTTTTTGTTTATATTCCTGTTAGCCAAATTACCTTTTACTGAGGCAGATTACTAAAACCCATTTGTACGATTAGACCTAAAAGCGCTAAGTTACTCCAATACAGACTAATTACTAGTACAAATTTAAAACATTCATTTTTTTTAATATTTGGTATATTACCAGGAGATTTTTCGTATCCTGAAATTGAAGACAATTTTATATTTCCTCTTAAGATCTCTACTTTGAATTGAACTTTTTAAAGATTAATAACTAACATACATTCTTCTGAAGCTATTTGCCGTTTGAAGAATCTGGAGCCAAGGTTGTTTTTTTTAGATTTATAGATTTTTCATTCTTAACAATTAAGTAAATTTTAATATTTCACGATTTGCCACACCAGACAGATATCAGTAACCCGGAGACTTGAAAGGAAAATAGATAAAAAAGACTAAAAACAAACTCAATGCCCATTGATATTTTGATTGGAATTAATTGTGGATTCGTGGTAGATTTTATATTTTTAAAACAAAATTCATAATATAAATACACAAGAGTATCTCATAAATGATTTACACTTAACATCGTAAATGAGGAAAATTAATTTTATAATATTATTACTTATTTGTTACACGATTTATGTAATTCTATGCGTTCGTAACCGAGATTATTATTAAAGTAATGAGCGTTAATTAAATATAACAATACATATTAGTAATTATTAAATAAGGGCTCATTCTCACGAATGCATTATAATGTAATGATATATACACAAGGGTTTTGCTTTCAAGTTACTTGATTGCAAGTCGTAAACAGGCTGACTGACCCGGGAACTAGCTCCATTCCTTAACACCCTCATGAACAAGTACGTTCACGTTGCACACAGTCCTTGAGAGACTCTTATCCCTACACCTGTCCCCTCTTCCTGTCTGTTTGTCCATCATATAATCATCAATCTCCTTTCTTGATGGTGGCAAACCATTATCCAACCAAATTTTTTTTAGATATCTCTTAACTTCGCCTTGACACCACTTATCATCAAATACACTGCCTGCTCGATTATTACCTTATAAAATTAAATATATATTAAAAAATATGGAGAACAAATACGAAAAATTTTCTCAAAGGCTAATTCAATAATATCTTTTTTGTATTTCTCCATTTGCAGATTTAAAAATTTTAAGGAAAATTATTTATTTCTTTTGAATATTATGTTCATTTTACTTTTATAATAAATAAACTACATTTTAAAAGTAAAATTGTGAACAATGTTTTTATTTATACTATTAATATAAGACCAGGGTTTTTTTTTATTTTTTGAATGCGCTCATTTCTTCATTTAATAGGGAAAATTTAATAACCCCTTTAAAGTAGAAAAAAATATAGAATGAAAAATTCATACAACTTTTATATAAAAATGTTAAATTTATTAAAACGAACATTGATATTGTAGCTCAATTGGTAGAGTGACGGTACAATTTCCCAGAGGTCGCGGGTTCGAATCCTGCTCGCATCAACAAGTTTTTCTTGATCTTGATAATTATGCTATAAATCGCTTAGTAAGTATCGTAATATATAATATAGCTGGTGACACATAATTGTAAGCACAAATGTGTCACCAGCTATTGAAACCACAGACATTACATATATGTCATCACTAAACAACTTATATATGTAGTTAGTTATTTACAATTTGCCGTATATAGACATGTCTGTTAACCTTTAACAAAATATGCAAGAACCATTTTCCGTATAATAATGTATTTGAACATATTAGGAGACCTATAACAACTGCAATTACAAATATCTATTTTAATTAAAACAGAAAACTTTGAAGACTTACTCATCGAAGAATGATTAGACATTCGTCTACTAAAATGTAAATTTTAATTAATAAGTTTATAGCTCACTTATAATTTTGTGTATTGTTGTGATAAAAATGTATGTTAATTGTTTATGAATTAATTATAATAATTATATGGTTATGTTAATCTGGGTAATCCATTTCAATGTATTCATTTATGGAAGAACGGAGGTATCGTATCCCTAAGACATTATTTAAATTTATCAAGTATAATATTTAAAAGCTTAAAATAAATAAATAAATATTATTAATAATAATAATAATAATAATTAATCAAACTATATCATACTACTGATGAATATTGTGGTTTGACCTTAAAAAAAATTTAAATTATATATATATATATATATATATATATATATATATATATATAACAACATAAAATTGCAAAATAACAATAGTCAAAGTCATAATTTAGAAAAAAAAATTCTTCACATAGTCACCTCATACAAACTGATCCCAAAAAAAAAACGATGTTATTTTCGATAACTATAGATTGATTATCATAGATTTAGCAAAAACTTATATTAGGAATTACTATAGTAATACTTCTGCAATCCTCCACTAAAACCCAACGATTGTAATCTTCAACTTGGACACGTCTAAAAGATCGCTTATGCTACTCATCATGAGGCGACTGCGGAAGCAGCAATGCCTTGCTCGCAGTAGGAGGCCATTGCGAAGTTTCTAGGAAAGCTGTAATATATCCAATTCATAAGAATGGTGATAAGAATATTTTTTACCATTATAGAGACATTTCAGCAAACTAAAAAGTTTTAAGAATTCAAAATTATAGATGTAATCTATTATTGACAATCTATGATAATAAGAGGGTGTAACCATTGTTTAGACATTGAACTGCAAAACCTTAGTGTTCGAGGTCCTTATCAACACTCATCCTTACTAATGTAAGCATTCGCAACTGCATACGTTTATTACAATACTCGTAGAGATGCTAGAATAACCTCCGGCTTCATCGTGAATTTAGAAAAGTAGTACACAATTTTTTCTTATAATCAGATTGTAGTATTTCAGCTTGATTAGATAACGAGAAGTTGCTTAATATGAACTTTGAAGTTTAATTGAAGCCTTAAACCAAAAAATATAGTGATCCAATATATTATATATGTATATCTCTTATAGATTTCTTATAGTTAATTGTCAAAAATATGATAAATTTTACGTCATTCATTGTAATACATTCATTTAAATAATGAAAGTTAACGCTACAATGAAGGAATATTAACAAGCAAATGTCTTAAAACATAACGGCGTTGTAGTAATCATTGAGAACTTTGCACTTTCATAATAAACAGAAGCTCTCCGATCCCAGATTTTTTACAAAAACTATTTAAAAATACATATTTTACGCAAATAAAAACAGCAGATTATGATAAATTTTATCATCCCCAAGTCACAAAAGCTAGCACCTTAAGCCGAAGTTGAGATGGTTTGCATTGAAGGAAGGCGAAGTGTTAAATGTTTTTTAACTTTAACACTATGGAATCGATTTTTCCATCGGTAAAAAAACCAGGGATTCTCGAGTTTTGGGTATATAATGGTTATAAGTGAATTAACATCCCGAAAGAGAGCATTTTTTATAGGTTAAGATAGCAATAAAGAAATATTAAGCAATAATAAGACTGAAGCTTAGTAATCCCTTGTATTGTAACTTCATTAAAGGTAACATCACATAACAAATTTATTATATCAGTTAATTTATTTATCCTTATATTTCTTATAACCGAAAAAATAGAAAATGAAATAAAGTTGTTCTTATATCCGAACGATGAACGTCGATCGGATATTTCTGTATGGAATAAATAGAGAATAAACTATTGTTGCGGATGACGTAGACTTTGGTAATGTTTCTGATCACGCATCGTGAGACGTTACCTTTAAAGATACAGCTGTACCTCATGCGAGATATTTGGAATATAGCTTTCCTTTTATAATAGTAATATATAGTATTTTCTTATATTTTCACGACTACATATTTGAAATAAAACAATTTTTTTTTTACTTTAACTCGCGTATAATTTTGGTTACATTTTAATGTTAAACCGTCGTTTCGAATGCTTTGCAGCAATCGTGTTCACGAGACGAGATGGAAGTGTCTGTTTTATTAATGTTTATTTTTTCATATTTATGTATGTTTCATTCTTTACTAAGTCATTCTAAAGGTCAAAAATGATTTAATTCTTTTACGCTTTTGTTCGTCGATGATTACTTAGTACTGGTTGAATCATTTTCTCATCATCAAAAGACTGCGCTATCATCAAAAAAAATATCTCTATTCAAAAAAAAATAGCTCTATCATAATCATTCATATATCATATCTATTTATATTAATATCAAGCCGTTACCTTACATCAAGATTATTATCGCCGTGTCGTGTTCACACTGATAAAATTATACTCCGTCCCCTCGGGACATAGACCTACGCTGTCTCTATATCTTTCCTTCAAAAAATTCGTCCATACTCTATTTTATTACTAAGCACACACCACGACCTGTCAAGGAACATGGATTTGATTGTAAATTTATCAGGTGAAATAAAATTATTATTAATTTTGTTAATAAAAAACGGGTTATATTTAAGATGGCAATTCAATTTTATTTAAAAAAAAAAAAACTTAGTTTTTAAATTATTTTGTTTAATTTTTATATATACAAGAAATAGGTAATAAATAAAAGACAAAAAAATGTTAATAATGCAAGATAAATACTATAAACAATAACAAAATAAAGAACGAAAAAATTTGAATGAGATGTTAGAATTGGTATGAAAAGAACCAGTAATTAGTAACATTTAAAAAACACCGCTGAGATATCACAAGATATATTTATTAATGGTGTATCATCTTATTATATATGAATGACAAAACAAGACATGAAATAAATTAATTACATTTAATATATAATAAGTAATAATATAAAAATAGTGGATGTTATATTTATGATATTTACGTCAATTTGTTTCTTTAGTGAGTCGTGAATTTATAATATAAAAGTGTAATCCGTTGTGAAATTCAAAACATTACAATTAAGCGTCAAAATATTTGATAAGTAATTTTAATAATATTTGAAATAGTGTTTAATCCAAGTATATAAGTTATAATTTAGTCGCTGTATAGTGCACTGTGGGAACAGTTTTGTTTCAATTTCAGTAATGTACATTGGATTTCTATTTCATCAACTAGTGGAACTTTAAAAGTATGCTTCTAAATGGATTAAGAATGTTTTGAGCGCTTCGATTATGAATATTTTAATATTTATCATATTTACTTAAACATTTTAGATGATTATGAACTCTTCTTATTCTAGATTGTTTATTAAAAATATATTATTGTTGTATTTTTAAGGCACTTCACAGAATTAATAAATAATGGATATATATACACAGAAATTGTCGATTAAAAAGTATTGTTTTTATTTATATACCAATATTTAATATTCAAGTTATATGCATTCATATTATACTATATTCTTATGATATATTAAATGAACTTCCTTTGGCGGTGTTTCCAGACCGATACGATATGGGTACCTTCAAAAAAGGTGTATACTCCTACCTCCAAGACCGGCAATGCTTTTGGGAGTCTTCAGATGTTGTAAAAGTTCGTGGGCGGCGGTGATCACAATTCATCTGAGACCCGCACGCTCATTTGGCCTCCCCTTACATAAAAAAAAATGCACTCATATAGTAGCCACTATAGCATCTTATAGAAAACTTCCCACTCACTTAGATTCGTAACACTAAGTATATTTAACAGATTTCAAAGCTTTTGAATAAAGTTTATTTTAATCGCTTGTCTTCAACCTTCGTCTGGAATGAGTGTTGATAGAATTTTAGGCGTTTTTAAAAAAAGTGATAAAAATGATGTCCACTCTTACTATCTTCCTTAGACAACCATCAAGACACAAGCGGGAGATAAGATATGATACTATTCTCAGCGACTACCTCAGCTTTTCATATAATAGCTAAACACACATTACTTCCTGTTTAATAAAAACGTTGTTATTTTTTATTCATTTTTTTTATAAAATTACCTTTATTACCTTTAATTATTAAATCACATTATCTTAAAAACTGTGACATTAATACGCGGCGATTAGTAACACAAACAAACAAATCGATTTTGAGTTGATTAATCGAACAATTTAGTTTTGAAAGCGCAATGAAGCAGTTTTTAGTCTCTTATTTTACCGTTTAAACGAATTCACTGGAAAACTAATTAGTTATAAATTACGTAAATATGGATCAACGGAACCACAATTACCTTGATCGCACATTTAGTATTTTAGAAATTGCGAATTTTTTTGAACCGGGATTTCATTTTTCATAAATAACTAGAAAACCGTTTTTTTTATTTTGATTTCACTGGAAAAGTTCTAAGCCGTAAGTTATGTGAATACGTATCGATTCATTCCAAAATGAAGATAATTTCAAAATCAGTACGCAAGAAAATGGAGCCGAAAAAACGCTTCATACACACACACACACACACATACACACATATTCCACATAGACTCATATACATACATGTTTTAAAAAATGTCTAGAATTACTCAGGACATCTCAAAACTAAGATATTCCAAAAAATCCGATTTTCTAATGAGAAAATTAATATAAATTAATTATCTCGCAAACTGTTTCGATATCCCTAAAAACTTTGTTACTGCAAGTCATAAAGATAAATAATAGTCTCACGAATCCAGCGACGCCATTTTGTACGCCTAATTACTACAGTATCATGGAGAAGACGTGTCCATATTCCACGCTTGTAATCCACATCAAATGCTTTGTTCAAAGATTTGTACAATCTTAAGATATACTAACAGTTATTATTTTCATTACAATATTACTTCCATTTACGTACTTACAGATAAGAGATTTTAAATCCAGCTTATAGCTTACAGGTAATGTTCAATGTTCATTTGTTAACTGTACCTGTAATCAGTAATTGTAGATAATTCAAATTACTAATACTGAAATGTTTAAGTAAAAACAAAAATCCAACTATTCTCCAATATTATCCCAAAGATTATTCTAACACCACATGTATATTCTTTACGTACGTAAAAAAAATACGTAAAAAAAATAAAAATACGTAAAAAAAATAAAAGTACGTAAAAAAAATAAAAGTACGTAAAGAAATTTTATGTTTTTATTATTACACCTTTTCATAAAGCAGAGGTCTAAAACAGTTATGTGTAAACTTTTTGTTTTATACGGAAACTTTGCTTTTAACATATAATACAATACATATGTATAATACAACACACTGTCCATTAATTTTACTAATTACATTGCTTTTAAAATTTTATATGTATATAATATATTGTTATATTTATATATTGGAAATTTTAATTTAGGTAGTATTTCAACTGGTAGCAATTATTATTAATGTCTTAAAATAATAAATAGTTTTTGCAGTATAACCTGCAAATAAATAAGAAAATATATTAATATATTATATAATAATATTATATTCTAGCTCCTGAAATCCGCGTGTTAGTTATATAATGTATAAAAGACTTAAATAACTAAAGCAGACTCCGTCGTAGTAAAGTTCAGCACTACCTGGCTACTTAGTGCACTGTGAGTGCATCATCTCGTAAACATCAAGATAACTAAATAATATAATAAGCTAAATTAGTGAAGCGTATACAATGTTGTGGGATTTTCTTTACTACTAGGAGAATCATTTGGTTTTGCTCAAATGGAAGTAATATTTTGTAGACTAGATATAGAATATATGACAATGTGTCGCCTAGAAGTAGATCTCTATGTGATAATTAATAAATACCTGTGAGTTTTTACCTAATTACTAGTAGTTCAATCTGTAATTAAAAAACAGTTTTTTAAAGTATTATTTATATTTAATAACAAAATATTATAAAATATACCTAGGATTGAATATTTTGAAAGACCTAGTCATAGAAGTAAATTTAATATCTTTTTAATATCAGATATACTAAAGTATATTTATTGGTTTTTTTATCTTTAGGTAAACCTAGTAAAAAGATAAAAAATCAATGGTTTTCAGGTGGGTTGTGTTATAAAAATGTAAAGGAATTTATACAAATTTGTTTTATATATATATAGCGTCAGGCTCCGACATTATTTAAAAACAACACAAAAAAGGTCTTCACTATCACTTCGTATTATTTCGATCACAAACTTCGATTAATAAATTATCTTCATTTAGTGGGTAGGTGTGCACTGCGCAACGGTCAGCCAACAACTGTGTGAGCAGCGCGCTTGCGCCGCTTTATATAGCTTTCGTTGCCTTTAAAACATTGATGGTGGCGCCGTCACGGCCATGCTGACATACGCTCGTCCTCGAGCGTCTTCTGAAAATAAACATGTGCTGGTCCGGCAAGCCCTTCAGCGTATTAGAACTATTAAGCCCTTCTCATCAGTTTTAAAACCGGAGACTGGATAAATCCCTCTCATCGGTTTCAGAACCGGAGACCGGATAAATCCCTCTCATCAGTTTCAGAACCGGAGACTAGATAAATCCCTCTCTTCAGTTTAAGAACCGGAGACTGGATCCATGCTAGACCGGAAATCTCTTTAGCTGACTGAGTTAGACCAGATTTCCCTGTAGCAACTGCTAGACCGGATTTGCAATCCCTATAGCCAAAAGGCTAGACCAGAATGCAACCCCTTTAGCCGAGTTATTGGCCCGAGCCCCTTCAATAACTCTTCCCTATATTTTTTGATATATTAATTCTCTCTTTTTTTTTTTGTGGTGGTGATTCAGATCCCACTTCTGATATAGCGTCAGGCTCCGACATTGTTTAAAAACAACACAAAAAAAGGTCTTCACTATCACTTCGTATTATTTCGATCACAAACTTCGATTAATAAATTATCTTCATTTAGTGGGTAGGTGTGCACTGCGCAACGGTCAGCCAACAACTGTGTGAGCCGCGCGCTTGCGCCGCTTTATATAGCTTTCGTTGCCTTTAAAACATTGATAGTGGCGCCGTCATATATTATACATTACAATTTTTCATAACAACAAAATTTCAAATACTTACAAATTAAATGATTATTTGTGTAAAGTTTTGTAAGTTCCTCTAAATCCATGGAGTTTTTTCGGCTCTTTGCTGTTCGACTTATCTTTGGAACTAAAATGTTAGTTTGATGTTTCAAACGTGCCAAGTATGCTATATAAGATAACAACTGAGATTCGATAAAGTGTCACTTAGATTTTAAATCTGTTCGGAAGCTTTAAATGCTCTATTCACATCAGAATTTGTTTAAAATACCATATTTATTTATATAAAAATCCAGTCGTTAAAGCACGAAAGCCTAAAGTAGCGAAAAATTGTCAAATATGAGTTGGATTGCAAAAGTTGGGTCAAGCGCAAAAGGAATAATTTGTAGTTCAAAACTTACAGCAACAAATGTAGAATTAACTGTCTGAAATTTGCACATATTCATAGACGCAATACATGCTTGTTGCGACCTTTTACGTTATAACTTCCACCCAAAGCTTGTAACATATAATCCTCTATTGTAGTATTAAACATACTATATACTATAAGTTTGAACTATGTACCATCTCGGAGTTATCATGTATACAGACGGATGGACGAACAGACAACAGACAATCTTATAAGGAAGCTTTCGCTACTTAATAGATATATATATAGAATTATAATTCAAATTGTATATTTAAAGTAAAGAAATGTAAAATTTATTAATAAACTTCACTCTAATTGTATTTCGTTCTGTTGTTTGAAGTTGGTCAGATACATAAGATTTCGATAGAATCAGATTTCAATGTTGTAAAGTTAGTCTAAGTTTAGTTATTAAAGGAACTACAAGGAACAATAGCATAAGATTAATTATAGTGAAAACTTGACTATGTTGTATTCTGTCCGTCACACCTACACAATTGTACCATACGTGACCATCTAGACAGAATATTTCAAAATATTATAATATCATGTATAAAAGTTCCTTACTTTGTTTAAGTTTGTATATAAAAGAAAGTTGTGTGACGTTTATAGGCAATGCGTCATCTAGTTAGGGTTTAGAACCTCTGCAATTTTTTAGAAGAAAAAAATCAAATTACGGCACGTATTCGAAAAAAGTTCTTCACAATTATTTTAATTGTTAAAAATAATGGTTTAAACAAATTATTGTGTGATCACAATAAAAATACCTGAGGTTGTTATCTTCTCAAACCAGGGTGTTTTACAAAACACCCTGGTCTGAGTAAATTTAAGGCAACGAGGGTACCCCCTCGTAGCCTTAAATTTGAACTTATAGAGTCTAAAAGGGCTTATTATGATAAGTATGGTATCAAAATGAGCTCTCCTGATTTATCAAATTCACGTACGCAAGTACTGATATGTATTAAAAGATAAAGATATAAATAAATAATTAATAAATATTTTTTATCTCATAACAAAAAGGATAAAAACAAATTAATAAAGCGTTAAATTTATTTATATTACACTTCATTTTAGGGACATTGCACTACGATTACAGACAATATAACCCATATATAGACATTTTCGTATCACAAAAGACCCAAAGGGTGAAAGTGACTTGAGTTAAATAATAAATGTTTAGACTCCGCACCTAACTTGCGTCGTTAGGACGAACCCTTGGCATTTGATAAATTATTTTAGTCACATACTAGCCAGCAATTCATTTGGGTTGCGCGTTTTACATGACCAACACTCACTCAATTACAGAGGTATAAATGGATTAAATAATAAACTTATCAAACATATAAATGAACAAACAGAAAATACGTTATATGTATAACCTAATTAAATATATTATGTATAATTATACTTTACTCACGTGACTGCTATCGGAATTTGACCGAAGAAATTCGGAGTTTCGAACCGATTTGGTGTCCTTATTCATGAGCTCTGAGCATGGTGGAATCGCAGTGTGAACTCAAGTCAAATATAACTATAATTACATTATTTCAATTATATAAAGTTGATTTTGATTGAAGTTGAATAAAGTCAATTCTTAATGTTAATTTTTCACGTATTAAATTATAATAGAACATAAATTAATTCTTTTGATTTCTTTAGAAAGTAGTTTAACATCGTTTCAAAGTCATGAGCAATTGACAAAAATATTGACTTTGTTTTAATCAAATCTAACTTTAAAGGCTTCGGTGGCCTTTATTTATGTTTATAACTAGATTGGGAGACAAAGTTTGCGTCGCGTCAAAGTAACTTAGAGTTTACGTAGTGGATAATTAGAAGAGCTTTGAATGTTTACATTCGTTAATTGCTTATTTATCATACATAGGGTTGTTTGTGTACGTATGATCATTTAACTCAATATATTGAGCGGATGATATTAATACTATTAGCTTGTGTGCTCATAAGCAAAAATTATTGAGAAAAGTAAAACATAAATCTTATAATCTTTACAATTTATGCCTTTAATCTACTTTAATTTAAAAAAATATTATGAAGATAGTTTGGATTTCTTTGAGCAGGTTGTAGCTATCTCAGTGTAGTGTAGTTACCTCAGCAAATAAGGTGTAGTTAACTACTATACGAGAATATCCGCGTAAGTTATCACTTCGCTCATATATCTTGAGTAGTAAATGCGTTGTCACTTTAGATTAATATCAAGGGGTGCAGAAGAATTTAATACTCCTATTAAGACCGTTTCCAGACACCCTTGTGAAATATGAAAATACTGAAGAAAATTACGAATGATTCCAAATATATTTATGGATATGGATATATAGATATACATAAATATATTTAGTACATTTCGATATCACAGTTTATAGCCATTAAATAGACAATTGAAGACTGCTGTGTGCCTCAAACCCAATTACTTTTTGTACAGGTTTTTTTTTCCTTTTTTTCCTAGTCGGTAAAGGACACTTAATAATAATCTTACATAAATATTACATACGCAAAAGGTCCTTACCATCGTGATCTCCTAGAACAAAAGTATATCTCAGTATGATAATATTTTTACATCAAATTTCTTTTTTGTTCGCGGATTTAAATAAAAATAATAAAATTTTATTATTTTATTATTTTATACGTAAACATAAAAAATATGAGATTTAACTTAGAGATTATGATTAGAATAGATTTTCAAAGCACGTCGCTGCAGCGGGTCCTTCAGTTCATTAACTAATTCTTGAAACTTCCAGTTACCCGGAGTTAGCTTCAAGAAACAAAACTAATGGCGTCAGCAACCCGAGAAGTCGCCGAAGCTTCAATTTATAAGCGACGGAGATTGTTATACAATAATTATAGATGCATTCGAATATATTCAAATATAAAAAACTTTGTAATCAAAGGGAATAAATAAGTAGAGAATTTCATACCTTTATTCAAGCCCATTCGATAAAGTAATACCCAGTAGAATATTGAGGGTATTTCTTAGTATCAGATATTGAAAGTAACGTGAGTGTTTTAATAAGAGAGGTTTGTCTTTAAAATCAGTAAATAATATCTCTCTCTCTAAATAGAATTAAAACAAACACTGATTATGTATAAAATGCTGCCAGTTCATTACTTGGTAACCAAGATAATTTATGGTCTGTATCTTGGACGAAGACGCGTAATTAGCCATCTTAACGAACGCTTGAAATAAATATTATTTCTTGATTAATATGAGACTGATAAATATGTTGATATTATTTAAAGTGGACGTATTTTGTGGTCAAATGGCTATACTGACAAGAAATATTATAGAGATTACGCAAACAATTTGTTTCTTTTAAAAGTTATTAAGAAAATACGAAACTTTTGAAATTATGTTTCACATTTGTTACCCCATGTTCTAAAAAACTAACAACTGCATTAATATTTTTACTTTAAACAGCAAGTAGTACGATCTAAATTCAATTGAGACGATTTAGAAGTTGATTGTGTTTATTTTTATTTGTAATACTAATATATTTTTTCCAAATATAATTACATTATAGATCATATGTTATTTGAGGTTTTCGTAAAAGCTATAAACTGTTTAGAAAAACATTGATTTGTACAACCTTGATAATATACTGAATACAACATCAGGGTATTTTTTATAAGTTTGTTGTATAGATTATTTATATTATACAAGCAGGTTTCGTTTAGTTATTTTCTTCAGATCCTAATCCCTCATTGCATGACCTTTTGTTCAAAGAAAGTACAGAGAAACATAATAAAATTATAACTTAGGAAAATACTATACAAATCTTTTTAAAATACATCTTAAAACCTAGACATATATATCTCATTATATAGTAAAATAGTATAATGTTTTTAAGATATTCATCCGTCTTTCGCTTTCAGTCTTTGTTATAAGATAAGTTCCTAAAAAGCGCTTAATAGCGCTTTTAAAGAACACTTTAGTTCTTTGTATTTATGTTAGTCTAAACAAACACTTTTATAGATTTATTTAATAGTATTTCATATTAAAGTCAATGCCTTTTAAATAAAATTTTGCATAAATGAATAACTTTCGCACTAAAACGATTATAGTAAACCTGTCTGAGTTAAATATAAAAGATTATCTGCTTATTCTTGTTCAAGCTGGCTGTTGGCCAGAAAAATTTTAGGAATGCGGACTTTAAAATTCAGTCCCATTAGGCTTTCGGCCTCTCAAGAAATCTATATGCAGCCAAAATTTACTGAACCGCCACTAACATGCACTTGAAGATGAACATATATTAGATATATGCTTCAAAATATAGGTAATGTAATCTCTTAGATACTTGACCTTTCAAATCGATCAAATATAACGCAATTAATGCACATTTTCTTGATAGACGGCAAGGAGCGTGCAGAGATTACTAATACGTGTTAAACTTTGTGTGTACGCGCGGAAAAAATTTTGTATTCAACGTCTCCGTTATCTTGAAAACCCCACTTTTGATACCTTTTGGACTTTAGTAGATATAGAAAACCAAAATCCTGTATTCCTATGTTTACTTTTCGAACAGCGGTAAACAGGAGAGATCAAGATTACTCTAGTATCTTAATGAGGCTTCATGTTGTTAGGTTAATATGGAAATACAGGTCAAAAAATTGAGATGAGATGCAACACTTTTTTGCATCTTATCTTTGGCAGCAGGTCTGCCTTTGTTTAAAGGGCTCATCACGAGTTACTCAGATGTTATAGTCTCTGTGGTGCATCAAGCACAATTCCGGCCATATTTTACGAAACTTTTTGTGAAATTTAGAAAAAAGTGCTTAACAAATATGTTTCTGATGTAGACTTTCCACAAGATAGAGAAGTTACTCTTCTTACGAATGAAGAATTAATGAGTCATGTCCAACGAAAACAACTTATTGGTTAACAAAAATATTCCCTTTTAATTAATAAAACTGTCAATATTCTGCAAATAGCTTGTATTGTCATATAAATTCCAACTTTCTCAACTATAAGCAACATTTAACAAAATAGGACCTTACTTTCGCTAGATGGCGTTGCTTTTATTTCATTGAATACTTTTACTCAGTGAGTACACAGAAACTTCCCAGAAATTGTGCAAACCCAAAGATAATAATAAAACTATAAATATTATACAAATATCTAGTAATGTCATATTACATCTTCAAGAACAATAAGCAACATTTAACGAAATAGGACTTCAGTTTCGCTAGAAGGCGTTGTTTTTATTACATAGAATACTTTTACTAAGTACACAGAAACTTGCCAGAAATTGTACAAACACAAAAATTATAATAAAACTATACATATTATTTAAATAACCAGTATTGTCACACATATTACCTCTTCCTGAATTATAAGAAAAATAAAATAAGACACGCTAGATGGCGTTGCTCTTATTTCATAGGAAAAAATCAACTCGCTAAGCGCACTGAAAATCCAATACCAACTATTTTGTAACTAAATTTATTTGTATTCGCTATCTTCTAAAGATAAAATAAAAAACTCCTTCATTTCAGATAACCATTTAATGCCATATACAGAATTAATCGTCTTTAGATTTAAAGCTATTATAGGAAATTGAAGTTTATCACATTATTATTCTTGTTAATATGGAGGCAAATTTAATTTTTCTATAATTATGAAACTCTTTGGTCATTGCCAAAAATTATATTTAAAAAATATATATATATTTTAAACGTCAAATATCTCCAAATTATGAATTATGACCCAAAGAAGTTCCACATTTTAATTTGAAATCTAATGAGTGATTTTTTAATTTTGATAATTTCAAAAGAGAAATATGAAGCCGAACCTCCTTCAAACTAAACAAAATGTTATTTTATTTTGTTAATAGCTATAAAGTACAATGCATGTAGAAATATACAAAATATTGTAATCTACAATAAAAAAAATGCTAGTAAAACTAGTCATCAATACAAATCCTCTCTTTTTACATTTCATATCAACTCTTGCGAAACGATTAAACGCTAAAGCTTAACGATTGGCTGAAGAAAGCGTTCCAAATTTAAACAAGATGTAAAAATGTTCATTATATCTATAGTGGTATATATTCTCTGAGTTGTTTCAAAGTGTCCTTGTCTGTCAATTGCAACAGCCGGTCGAATGTTTCGGGTCCGACTTGAGTCTTCAGCGTCTCTAACTGAAAAATATTATATATAATTATTATTTTTGTTATAAAATCGATTCTTTTACTTAAGTTTGGAAACTAGAAATTTGACTAATTTCAGTAGACTGTAGGCTATCACTGTATGGTATATTGTTCTATCTGTTTAAATTGTGGAAGTATTTACTATTTTTTCTGTGATTCTAGATTTTTATTTATGAAAACAGATGTGAAATGTAATAAATTTTCTAAGTAATGTATTTTACAATTTTCAAATTTAAATTTTTTTGAAAAAAATTCTAGATTAAAATAAATTGTCTCATTTGATATTGATAGTTCTTTGTTTATTTTCATAAAGATATAATATAAAATTTATTAATGGACACTTTTAAAAAAAGTATTGCTTATAAATATTTGATTAAATTTTTAAATAGGCTTCATATGAATTATAGAATTCTTGAAAAGCATTATTATTAAACAGATATAATGTAAAATAAAATGCTTATTATAACCGTTTTCAAGTGTTGGTCTTTATGCTTCTCATATATTAGTTTTTTACTGTTATTACGATACGCAAATCAATAACACGTCGGAGCATCCCCCACTCGCCTGGTGGTGCGTGACGGCCCTGAGGTCGTGTGCCCTGGCGGGGTGTTGCGCGGCGCAGCGCGTCCTCCTCGTGTGGTGCGCGGTGCGGCGCGCGCCGGCCCCGCCCGCCTCCCAGCGCGCCGCGCCGCCCGCAGCGCACAGCGGGGACGACGCGCGGGAGCCCGGCGGGGACAGCAGGGCGCTGGGGACGAGGGACGAGATTAGGGGGCCATCGATAAAACTTGGTAATAACGGTTGAATAAAAGTTATAAACATATCCCAAGTAAAGGCTAGCCTAACGTGCATTACCAGAGTAGTCGCTCACTTCATCTTTGAAAATGTATATTAAATAAATAAAAAATAAAAAAAAATATTCAGTATATTATATATATTTTGGTCTACGCTTCATAGAACACCCTGCTAAAAATCACTTACTCCACATAATTTCCCGATTCCTCCATTTTCATAACGTCATTGAGAACTTCGGTTAAATTGAGCAGGATCGCTGGAAAACGCTCTAAAACTGCTTCATTTTGTGTCGTCAATAGTGCTGCTAAACCTAGACCTGGAATGTAAAAAAAATATTATATTATAATAATAATAATAATCACTTAAAAAAATACAAACTGTATCCACAATATAAATGCAATACAATATAATTTATTAAAATGAGTTTATTTCAGAGTTTCCACCAATATACAAACTCACAAAATTTATATTTTTTAGTATAACCCGATATATATTAATCAATCCTAAAAAAAAACTCACCAACAACTTTCCACCTCTCAACTTGAGTCACGAGATTCATCTTGTCAGTCCACACATGTAATAGCCTACTTAGGACCTTAGATGGATCCGAAGAGTACTCCACCAGCCCCGAAGACGCGTCCTGAACTACCTTGTAGAATAAATCCGACGAGATGAGGATCACTCGTGATAACAAACAGAGTTGTACTGATAACACCATTGGCAGGTCGTCGCCCTCTAACAGACAGCTGGAAATTAAATACAAATTATATAAGAAATTGTTTTATATTATTAATAAATTATATTTTTAATTAACAATTTTTTTTATTTCTTTTATATATTTACATCATTTTATATATTTTCTTTTTAAAATTTTCACCAATAGCAACAACTAATTTTTTTATTTAAATTCACCAAATGTCGATTAATATCAATTTGTGAAGACTAAATACATACTGTATAACTCGTATCAGAGTCGGCCAGATGACCTTGATCCCCAAAAAGGCATTTCTCTCGGGGAAGGAGACACTGATGCATATCTCCGCCATCTTCAGCACAGTGATGACCCCCTCAGTCCTCATGTCGCTCAGCATGTCATCCAACTGCCTCATGCAGCCGGCGCCCGCCCCCGTCAGGAACTCTTCGGGGCACAGCAAGGCGTACGCCTGCATTATATATACCACTATTCGTAGGTGTTCCGTGGATGTTTCTGGAAATTATTATAATAATAATACAAAAATTAGTGTTACAACGTTGTTGTATAATTTTTAAGCTCATTTATACAATTAAATTAATAAACAGTTATATAATGGTTTAGATGTAGGTCTATTACACATTAATAAAAAATAACAAGGTGACAGGTGTACTGAAAGTTGGTGTATATCTATCCTATACCAGATTAGAGCTAGTTGTTAAAATTTATAACATCTATATTTATCCAAATTGGGAGAAACGTGCGCTCTCGTCGAAACAACGTCAAAATTTCATTATTTAAAACGAGAGAGACAGAGTCGAAAGACGAGAGAAAAGACGAATAGGCGGTCTTAACTATGTGCCTACCCAGTATGGGTTGCAGGTTGTGCGCCAGCTGCAGCAGGGCGTCGTCGGGCGCGTCGCTGGTCTCCAGCACGGCCAGCCACAGCTCCAGCGCGTCCTCCAGCAAGTACACGTGCGCCGGCCCGCCCGCTGCTGTAGCCTCGCCCACCACGCGGAGCACCCACGGACGCACGCTGGGGGCACATTCACCTAGCGCCTGGAGACATTAAATTATATCAGAGGGTGGTGTTGAAAAACGCGGGCAGCACCGCGAACAGTGATGAGCTACGAGTAGTAAACGGTGAGCGGTGGTACCTTGACGAGGTGCACGAGCGCAGCCAGCGCAGCGGCGCGCAGCATGTGGTGGTGGGCGGCGTGCAGGCACAGCGCGGGCAGCACCGCGAACAGTAATGAGCTACGAGTAGTAAACGGTGAGCGGTGGTACCTTGACGAGGTGCACGAGCGCAGCCAGCGCAGCGGCGCGCAGCATGTGGTGGTGGGCGGCGTGCAGGCACAGCGCGGGCAGCACCGCGAACAGTAATGAGCTACGAGTAGTAAACGGTGAGCGGTGGTACCTTGACGAGGTGCACGAGCGCAGCCAGCGCAGCGGCGCGCAGCATGTGGTGGTGGGCGGCGTGCAGGCACAGCGCGGGCAGCACCGCGAACAGTAATGAGCTACGAGTAGTAAACGGTGAGCGGTGGTACCTTGACGAGGTGCACGAGCGCAGCCAGCGCAGCGGCGCGCAGCATGTGGTGGTGGGCGGCGTGCAGGCACAGCGCGGGCAGCACCGCGAACAGTAATGAGCTACGAGTAGTAAACGGTGAGCGGTGGTACCTTGACGAGGTGCACGAGCGCAGCCAGCGCAGCGGCGCGCAGCATGTGGTGGTGGGCGGCGTGCAGGCACAGCGCGGGCAGCACCGCGAACAGTAATGAGCTACGAGTAGTAAACGGTGAGCGGTGGTACCTTGACGAGGTGCACGAGCGCAGCCAGCGCAGCGGCGCGCAGCATGTGGTGGTGGGCGGCGTGCAGGCACAGCGCGGGCAGCACCGCGAACAGTAATGAGCTACGAGTAGTAAACGGTGAGCGGTGGTACCTTGACGAGGTGCACGAGCGCAGCCAGCGCAGCGGCGCGCAGCATGTGGTGGTGGGCGGCGTGCAGGCACAGCGCGGGCAGCACCGCGAACAGTAATGAGCTACGAGTAGTAAACGGTGAGCGGTGGTACCTTGACGAGGTGCACGAGCGCAGCCAGCGCAGCGGCGCGCAGCATGTGGTGGTGGGCGGCGTGCAGGCACAGCGCGGGCAGCACCGCGAACAGTGCGCCCGCTCCGCCGCCACGCGCCACCACGCAGCCGCAGCGCTCCGTCACGTACGACACCACGTGTAACACGTGCATCTTCGTCTCACACTCCGTGCACTCCACCTGGGGGAAGTACACTATACAAATGTGGTGGCAAAACAAAATAATTTTTGAAGTATTACAAACCTAAAGTAAAAAGTTAAAGTAAAACGCTTTTTACGAGAGTGAGTCACTTTTACCGTGAAACGGTGTCTTCCCGTCAGGTTTCTAAACTGGCGATGATAGATAGTAGATTGGGGAATAACGTTCTGCAGCTCCTTTGCACGCTCTCCGAATGTATCAGATAAAATATGGGCGTTACGGCGATGATCAAATCTCTGGAGTTTCCTTTGTTAAGGGTGGTTTCATATACAAGAATCTCAACTCGTCTCTCAATCCAGTGCAACGCCTCTTGCTAGTATTTGGCTGACTCACCCAAAGATTTCAAACTCCATGGACAATTGAACTTGGGTTTTATACAAAGTGAACAAATATTCCGACTCGTAGTACCGACGCAGATTTCAAAGAATACTAAGCTCTTTGGTAGCTCTGAGTGACGGGATTGAACTGAGACGGAAACTGTCTCGTGATTTCGATACGTCTCCGTTACTTAATGACGTCTGCATATCCAAAGATTAAAAAAAATATCAGATCATTAATATGAAGCTAAAAGAGAGTTGTAAAAGCGCGGACATTTATATATGAATGAATATATAGCTATTCGATCAGGCGAGCAGCCATCAATATCCAACCCATTGGAAAAGTCTGATATCAATGACCAAAAAAAGGGCAATGAGCAAGCTTTAGGAAGAAAACCTTAGACTTAGGCCTCGGAAATTTGGAAATCGCCATTGCTTCTTTAAACTTCTCACCCGTCTCATTGTAGGACTGATCGTTGGTAAACTCTCCAGAACCCAATATTTCAGTTTTTCAAGGAGGATGAATATGTTTAACCTGGGACAATTATATAATTGTCGAACGAATTTCTGGCATTATCACCAAACTGTCGTCAAGAACTGGAAGAGAGGAGGCACAAGCATCTAGACTTTGTTAATAGAAGCTCAAAGAAATTTTTTCACTTGAACAGTGTGAGCCAGCTTTTGATAGGACATTGCAGCGAGAAGCAGCAGTGTTTCAGCGACCTGCTAAAAAAGTATAACGATTTGCCACCCGCTGGAGATGATTTCGGTAGGGACCCTATTCGATTATTATAGCCTGACTGAGCCTTCTATAATACCTTCTCGCAGTACTTGGCAGCATTGTTCAAAGGTTTATCTTATCGCTAGTATCCACCACCTTAAGCACCTCACCTTATCCACATTCATTTCCAAATCATGAGCGAACTTTACCAGTAGGTGGCATGTCAGGAAATGGAATAAAATATGTCATACCTTTCAAAGCAACGGATTCAAGGCAGACACTGGTATTTTTCGAAACAACGCATACGGAATGCCAAGGTCAATATGCAAAGTAAGACTGTTACTCATTCCAATCTGCCGACCTGTAGCTGCTGGGTTCTATAGGGGAATAAACAGATGTATATTCACCAGACAGTGATTGGAGCGACCCAGTGGAGACAAAATCGTCACTTTGTACATATTTCAATACATATATCTAAGTCAATGCAATAGTCAATATCAATGCAATAAGATGTGCGAGACTTTCTTCCTATGACTCTCTGAGTGAAATTGGATTGAAGTAATTTTTTTTGGGTTCCTTTTTTTTCTTAACAATTTGTTTAAAATGTTGGTTTTTAATAATTTTTTTTTACGTCTTCGATCTAGATCGTTCCACTGTTTTTGTTTCTGACTGAACAAAATGTTTTTAAGGAGCTGAATTACAATGTTAAACAGATATCTTAAAGACAGTATACTAAATTCTTTTTGGGGGTTATAAGTTAGTATATTTTATACTAAAGTATCCAAATTATATTAGCAAAAGAATCATCAAAATCGGCATAGTTCTTTTGGCATAATCTAAAGTCAAATGAATTGTAGTTCTTTGTATTGTGTATTTACCTTAGTTTGTAAGTATCATCTGAGAGTATTATATACTAAATTTTCCATAGTATCATCGTAGATCGTCGAAAATATGATCACAATCGGTTAAGTGGTTTTAAAGACATACATATATAGATATATATATACGGCTATAAGAGAAACTTCTTTTTTTTTACGTCGGTTAAAAATCAGTTTATAGAATGTATATAATGTTAAGTACTAGGAGATCATAGAGCGCTGACAGCGCGTGGGGCGCGAAGGGCGCGAACTGTTCGACGTCGAAGTTGAAGTCATCAATAGTGCTGCGCAGCGCTTCAGCGGCTGCGAGCTTGACAGCGGGGTCCTCGCCCTTGCGGGTCAGCGGCTCCAGCAGAGCGCTGTACATCGCTGGACGCAGCGCTTGCGACGCGCGAACACCACACCAGTGACCTGCGGGGACGAATATACAGACATACATATATATACCTTTTTACACGTTTATTTTATTGAAGCTTTCTCATATTTGCCTTTATGACAAAAATATTTTTTACATATTTTGTCAGGGCCGGGAATCGAAAATCTCCCAATTTTCAATTTGTACTACAAGAAAATTTTAGGGCACATTTGTGATGACTAAACAAACGAAATATCACTTACTTATTAGTTGACATACTCTTCTTCTTATTATTCTGTAATTATTATCTTCTATTTTTAATTCTTTACTTAGTACATTCGTGAACCACTCGTCAAAGTCAACCTAAAAAAAAACATCCATAATATTAAAAAACAATGCCTATTATAAAATAATAAATTTTACTTAAGCACTCACATCGTCGTACAGATCAAAAGCGGCGAGTCCAACTGCATTATAAATGGCGTCCTTCTTGAGTATAGCGGGCAGGTCGTCCGGAGCGACCTGTGTCTCCTGCAGCGCGGCCAGCATGCGGACCAGCTCGGGCGCCAGCACTGAGCGGTGCTCGTGGAACAGCTCCAGGAACACCGCCTCCGTACACGGCTGAAAGAATATAATACATATTAACTTATTATACAATAAAGTTTGCACGATCTAAGTCATTAATAGGATGTAATTCTTAATATCAAGAATAGCACAGAACTTATACATTTAATCAATTTTATTTAAATTCCTTGTTACTGGTCAAGAAATAGCTAAAATTTAATACGAGCCCCACCTTCAGGCTGTACTTCCAGGACTCCCCCGCCTCGTCGGTGGCGAAGCTCTCGGGCTCCGCGTCCCACAGCGCCAGGTCGTCGTTGGTGAGCTGGAAGTAGTGCGTCACCAGCTGCTGCGCCACGTGGCGCACGGCGCCCTGCTCCAGCACTGACCACTTCAGCTGGTGCGCTTGCGCACGCACTGAGGAGGGGAACATACCAGAGATACAGACATATACTCAAATCCTGAAAAAACACTCTTTTTTGTTACTTTAAATATATATATATTTTTTTTTTTTTTTATTGAATGATTGTTATTCTTATGTAATAATCAAACCATATTTCAGTCACAAACTTTAAAACAACAATGGACATAAAGCTACTCCCTTATAATTAAGTAACAATAATAAATGGTATGGCTGAAAAAGCTACTAACATGGTTCTTTTACAGGCTCATTGCCCTTCGGCAGCTTGTACTCCACACACTGCAAGATCCCCTTCAATATATTCAAGCACTGTATGGTAAACCTCTCATAGGTCAAGGACATTCCTGCTTCAGTGAAGCAGTAGTACAAAGTGAACTCCAGCGATGGCCTTATTAAAGGAACATATGAGAAGGGATGACAGGAGAGCACGCCCAGCGCCACCTTGGTGAGGTGTATGATGAACTTCTCACACAACTCCAATGGATATATCCCGCGACCTTTTAGAAGCTTTCCTGTAATTTTTAATATATATATTTTAGAGTTTTATCTTATAAAATTAAAACAAATATTTTGTATCACCCCCATGGATAAAGTATGGAAAACTTACTATTTTTGAATCATAATCATAATTAATCATACAAATTTCAGATGTATTATAGGTAATATATTAATTTAATACAAACAAATGCTTAATGATTTTAATAACCACTTGAAAACAAACCGTCCTGATGATGTTACTCATTGACTCATAAATTCATGAAATTTGTAGATTTAGTACCGATTATAAAGTTACCACTACCACCACCAATAAAAGTTAAAAACTTTTGTTGAAAAAAACTTTCATTTTTTTATGGTAAAGAATATACTTGTTGCCAACATTTATACGCTTTGCAAATACGCTTTCAGTTGGCAATATTATTTGGCAACAATTAATTGTAATTTATCAGTATAACAACAATATAATTTATCTAGTAAACATGTATGTCACATTACTATGAGACAAAAACAATATAAGACGATTTTGGTGGATTTGTATGTCTATCTTGACAAAGTTTCCAAACTGAAGCTTAAAAAAAAATGCTACAAAGCTAAAACTAGACAATATTTACTATACAATATTTTTTATAAAAATAGATACAGAAATCAACTAATCAAAACTACTCACTGCACTCCAAGCTTGTCTTAGCTCGGTCAAACACCACATTAAGGAAGGCCACAGCATCCTGACTCTCATGGGGCTTCTTGAATCCAAATACAGTTAATTTCCTTAAGACTCTTAAACACAACAGCGCCTTCTCCAGGTGTTCTGTGATGAGGTCAGTGGCTGCCCCGTCCTGGATGTGCCGCAGAAAACATTCAGTGTTCTCATGCCACAAGTTCAGGATGAAGGCGTATACTGTGTTTGTGAGCTCCTGCAATAATTTATTTATGTTTTACAACAATGTGTTCTTTATTAAAAGCTTTTCATAAAAGCTGTTTCCAGTGGCTTTGTTAGTGGCCTAAAATGGGCTTCCTAAACATAAGGTCAGTTTTATTTGAAACCAAGAAATAGAAATTGTCTATATTTTGATATATTTTTTGTAAAAGTCATTTGCATAACTATGCATCTACTTTACATTTATAATATATAAACCGTTTCATGATATGGGTTTCATAAATATCAAGAACTATTGAAATATGATTATTAGTTACATGTCGGAAGAGGTTAAAATCTTTAATTAAATTCCAAAGATATTTTTTTTCTTTTATAACAAAAGTCATTTACAAGAAAAAGAAATAGATTCTTTGACTTTTAGAGTAAAGCTTTCAAGCATAAGCTTCTTTTCATTAACCATAGCTGGTTTATATCTCACCTGGAAAGTTCTTTTGTCTTCCATGAGTCTCTTGGAAGCGAGTGCTTTGACAACATGATGAAAGATCAACAGTGATCTATGCTGTACCAATGGCTGCGGGGCTTTCATTGCACTTGTGAGTTCTGGCAACAGGGACGGCCACTGTGCTGGACAGTCAAATCTAGTACACAAATATAGAACTATAGTAAAATATAAAATACTTCTATCTTACAGATGTATTTGTAAGTTAAAAGAATATGCATTTAAAAATTACAAGAGAAAAAAAAATCTTAATTCCAGAGGAAATCAAGTCTCAAACACAATGGTTTCAGATCATTACAACATAAAACTTTTTATTTTTGGATTTGCCAGAGCACTACTATAGAAGTTTCAGTAATGTTATTTACAGCATAACATTTGCACAAACAAATAATTGAAGACAGAACCTAAAGATTTTTAAAGTAGGGCTTAAAAGTTTGCATTTAAAGAATAATACAGACCTGGCTATTTTAGATATTAGGACCGCTTGTTGGGTAGCAATTTGTGCAACCGGCTCACTCAGTATTGGAGTAGTGAGTAATCCATGTCGAAGCTTCTGTTTCTCATCATCGGTGATAGCGTTGGGTGCATTGCGTCTCCAGTATCTATCTATACCATTCTTGAAACACATCACCGCTAGCCATCTCACATTGATGTCGATAGAATGGTTGCATAGTACATTCTGTTGACAATTGTATTTATTAGAAATATTGAGAACATTACACACGGTAGGCGATAGACCGATAGAAGAAAGTTACGACCACTTGAAATCCGACCGGTTTACATGCCACTACCTGTGCTATCAATTAATCATTCGGACGCAACAACCACCAATGTCAACCAACGACCACCAACGTCAACCAACGACCTCCAACGACGACAAAGAATCACCATAATTTTTAATTCAATAATATGTTTGTTTCATTAGGTTAAACTAACACCTACCGATAGAGTCCACTTATATTTATGGCTCAGGGCCCTAACATTGTTCTTTTGAGCCTGATTTCTAAACTAATTTAAATTGTAGACTTCAGAATATAATAGAAAGATTTTATGATGCAGAGGTACCTTTACTTGTTTGTGACTTAAATGGTCACAATTTATATTATAATTATTAAATTTTAGTTGAACAAAAACCTTACAAATTTGGCATAATCTCAGAACAAAACCTATGATAAAACATTTAAATTTTCTACTAGACACAAACTATATTTAACTTTTAATATCAATTTAAAATATAAATAAAGACATATGTTCTTTTAAAAGTTTTTTAACTCAATAACTTAAGAGATGATTTTTCCAAAAAAAGTATTGTTATTGCATCTACCTCAAATGCCTATAGAAGTACAGACCATTTAAGGTCTATTTTAGCTGAATGTTCTATATAAAACTCAAAGATTTTCATAAGTATGTTATTTTGTTCTAGATTTAAAATCAACAAGCTGGTTAAAACACAAAGTAACAATAAAAGAAACCTTAGCTAGTTTGAAAATGTCTTTTAGCATATATAGACATGTAAAGCTTATTCAATTTTAAATAAATATAGTAACAAATCCTGCCATGATTCAAGCTCATGATTATTGGCTCAAGACACATTCGAAACTAGTTGGGCAAACTCAGATCAATTTTAATGATCGAACATATGGATTATATTTAATAGTAATCATGGATCACAAGTACATATACAGAATTGAAAACATTTTTTTTGTGTCAAAAGGCAAGCACAACTAAAAAAAAATATATTAAAATGATTCTTTGAATACCTATTGCTTAAGTAATTTTACATTAATATTTTATACAAAATATTTTCAAGAATTACCAGCAACACTGAATAGAAGCCAGGTTCCACTTCCCATTCTTGTAGCTTCTTCTCAGCTGGTTTCAAAACCTCTGAATCTTGACTTGTAGCTCTGTTTAATGTGTCAAGCACCAGGGCATAGATGTTAGGATCCATGTTATCTGAAATATTCCTATACTGTTTAAAACAGATCATTATTTTCTGATTTTTGGATGTGCTCCAAGTCGAGTCAGCAATAATATGATAGTTATTTGGTGTCACTTGATTTTTTTAATGTGTCTATTAAGGAAGACTGAACTGCCCTTTTTCATAGAAATAATTGTAACTTACTATACTTTCTAAATATATAGAAGATACAGTATACACAATTTTTGATTTACTGTGTGTACAATTTACACATAAGACATTCTTTACTTCTATACACATAAAGTATAAGAAACATTTCTCTTGTATATGTAAACAAGTATCCACATTTTTAATATATTATTACATAAAATCAAAAGACTATTTGAGGGTAAAACTCTGAAGAAGATTATAATTGGTATCAGATAATGTATTTATTTAATGTCCTATCCAATATACGTAAAAAAATGATAAAAAAAGCGTAAATAATATAATACTTACTTTTTCTTATGGAAGAATACGGAGAACGACATAACCTAAAGTTATTTACTTGTAATAATCATAATATGCTTAAATTACCTAGTAACTCTTTTTAACTATTTCATTACAGAAAAATAATGTTTCTAAATAATAACAAAAACATGACAAAATAGAAATGCTTATCAATTATCTATGAATTTGTGTAAGGCGTAAAAACAGCAGAAATTCGAATAAAATTTATAAAACTGACAGTAGAATAGTTAGACATTGACAATTGTCAAATATTAAAGTGACATATGTACTTGTCTAATAATCAAAACAATCTTTACAAAAAAAAAAGAACAGACAAAAAACATCGAAAAGGATATTCACATAATTTATAAAACTTAAATTAATATCATATTTAAGGCACATAACTTTAAAATTATATTGTTGAAGTACTAATTTCAACACTACTTATTTATATAGCAAATAAAAATTTTGACCCACTAAAAATATTGAAACAAATGAAATTTTCATAACTTTAAAAATTTTCTTTCAAAAAATTTTTGAGACTTTGTTAAGGCTTTATTGAAATGAAATAATATTATTCATATAATAATTAAGTACTTAATTCCACTAAGAATTATTAGTTAATTATTCAAATATTAGTGTTTTTTTTAAATAATGTTTTTTACTGTCTATTTTCGCACCTCAAGGTGGTCGCCTATTAAGACTTAAAAAGCTGAAATTTACCTCCAGTTACAGTCATAAGGAAAAGAAAAACTATAATAACCATTTTAGATGTATAAATAAAAATAAAATAACATTATACCTAGTTTCAATAAAATATTTTTTTTTAATAAAAATATATTTTAAAGAATTTTGGACTAACAAATAGATATATGTAAGTCTACAATGTAATTTAGAATATATCAATTTAATATTACAATAACATGGATATCACGTAATAGAATCTAAAGATGTGTAAGGTAATTAAAACAGGTATTTTCCATCCACGACATCCATTAGATCCATGTCATACGTTACACGTCGGCGTTACGTGTGGGCAGGAGTTATTTCATAGTATAAAAATGCGGAGTGCCAAACTTAAGGTTTTAAACTCCTAGATTTGGGGGATAAATAAGTGTGGTATGATTTCGTAGGGGTTTGTTATTTTCAAAAGTATTTTAAGGATTTTTATTACTTTTGTTTTTAGGTGAATTTAAAATCAACAGCTAGGGGCTAGCATCTAGGGATTTGTGAAATTGGTTTCAGACAAAAATTTGTGGGATTTGGTAAAATGGCAAGGACTTACGAGAAGCTTCTGGACTACACATCTACTAACCTAAAAATAATTTTAAAATTTGTTCAATAATTATCAAATTAATATAATTAATTTAAAAATGTTTAATTACTAAATTTAGAAATATTGTGTGAGAAATTCATAGCATCATATACTTTGGCGTCGTGGTTACTTCACATGGTGGATCACCCCTTAGACTTGACTATTTGAAGACAAAAAAACTATAATCAAAAGCTATCATATTGAACAGGAACAGTAGTTACTATCACTGGTATGTCAGAGTGTAGAGGAAAGTGGAAACGAAAACTTATTTTTACCTGTAAATAAAAAAAAGTATATTACAGAACCTTATTATGAAATTTAATTTCAGATCTTAATAATACAGTTACAATTTTAATTATTAACTTCCTTCAGTTAAGGAAAAAATATGATGGATTAGCCTTCTATTAAGTATTAAGTATATAAGTTTAATGCAAAGTAATTTGAGGTGATTTATTAATTTGTAGACATCAATCGATGTCAAGAAATTCATAGAATAAAATAAAATGAATTTTATTATTAATTTTTTTGCTCAAATAAAAACTTAATATTAAACTCAAAAAGCCTGTTTCTGAACTTGAACTTGAGACTTTTTTTTGCAATTTTTATTTTCAAAGATAGAATTTCGGACTACATCACTACTACATTAGTATATATGTTCACAGTAGGTATGTCTTTTTATATTTCAATATTAAAAAAAAAAAAAACTTCACAAAATTAACTAGCTTTCTTTTATTGCAACTTACCACTAATGAATAACAACATTTAACCATTTGATCACTGTCATCCATTGTCGAAGGTATCACATTCGGAATATTCATGTCAAACAGGCATGTTTGTCTGGCAACATTTTTTACATTAAAGTATTCGCTTTTACAAACGACTTTTTCAACATTATAAAAACCAGAAGAAATAGTATATTGTAGGTTCTGAAAAAAATATTTCAGCTCACTATATCATATATAAAATAACAAATAAATAAAAAATAAAAATTACCTGAATAAGCGTTACAGTAATTTTGGTTATTCTAATTTTTTTTTCATTTGATATTATGGCTTCGAATGGAATACTCTGCTTTGCGGCAAATGCTTTGTACGTCCTGAAAAATATTGTAACCTCTTCGGATTTTCGGAAAGTTTTCGCGATATCATAAATTGTTGGTTTCTAAAATTTAATACATAAAAAAATTAATGTGTTATATTAATGGTTCATTAATATTGTCATTACCTCATTCTGTACCTTATATGCTTGGAGGTGATTTACATTTACGCTATTTGTTACAGTCAAAGGAATTTTGGTCTTTAACAACGACTTGCAGAAATTTTTACATTGTAATATAATTCGATAACGTACTTTCGCTATCGCATCTTCATAGCTTGAAGGCAGTTCAGGAGGTAAAATGAAGTGGAATTGAGAAGTTATTACTCCGGGTTTAATTGTTTGACCTGTAAAAGTTTTTTTTTCAGATTTGGTATATTTTTGTTCGTTTACAACAAACCCATCATCAGATGCAGGATTGGAATCTACGACTTTTAACATCCCGCCGTCTTTTTGCAGTGTCACAACCCGCCTTCATGAATCTAGCATTCTTATTCGGCTGTTCTTACGTAAATACTATTGTAAATACGAAAAAGTATTTATAAATAACTAAATATCTTGTTTTAACAATGTTAATTAGCAAGCAGTGATAAGCTTCTTAAGTCATTATATATCTGAATATTTATTACAAAGCTCAGCACTCGAACCTATTATCGAAACTGATCTACAGTGTCTTCTTATGAATTAGCCTACATGAATTAGGTCTAGCACCGTAAAGACGATAGAATAAAGAATGCTAATTCATGAAGGCAGGTAACTACACGATTAAATATAATAACTCACCCTGTAGTTCCTTAAATATATCAATAAAAAGTTCAAACACTTTTTTCTTTTCTGAGTAAATTTTGATATATGGCATTGTAGGCGCTGGTCTCGACCAGCTTGCTTCACTTGTCCCCTTTACAACTAAATTAATATCTAAAACAAATTAAATTTCATACTATTTTTGATCTTTTATCTTTTGCAGTGTATGTGTTTGTTTTTTTAATAAAAGAGGATAGGTTGAAATCTCAGGTATGTTATAGTGCAAAGTGTTTTTTTTTTTGCAAAGGCTTTTTAAGGTCTCCATAATGTCAACATAAATCCCTCAATTTTATGTTTTCCCGAATTTTAAAACTTTGGCCACAATTCCGGGTAGATTAAATATAGAAAAAAAAAAGGAATTCTTCAGTGTCTGAAGACCAAATAAATCTTTTAAATATACGTTTTTGTATCCCAGGAAAGATGTAGGTAAAACATCAAAGTCGAAGCAATTATAGGTTAATTTTTATATAACTAAAGAATTAGGATTTCTCATGTCTCTCATTAATGCTATCATCAATTATCACTTGGAATGATAATCCTTACCTTTTATGCTTTATGTATGTAATTGACAGTCCCCCCCCATGTTATGTTATAACATTCCACCATATTATAACATTCAAACAAAAAAACACTGTTATATAAGATCATTTGTTTCAAACAAAAAAAAATTCTAGAAAATAGCAAAACACTGGACTTTCTTTTACAAAAATATCGCTAATGTTGTTTATGTTTCTGTTGCTAATTATATATTCTTACAGTTTGAGTAGTTGAACTAGTACTGAACAGTGTATATACACATACTCATTAATTATTTATTAGAGTATGTACCGCTCTTTTGAAGTATACATGGAAGGAATTGCGTGAAAGTGATAGTGTTTTTATGTAAGGCTTTTTGGATCAAATTGAACGCGCCAAGAGGCAGTTTAGCAATATGGAGGGAGCGTGACGTTCTGTATATGATTAGAAAGGGGTTTTGGCCTATCAGTTGACAGATACAAATAATATTAAGATGAAAACAATACCTTGTAATTTTCTTTTTGTCTTGAATCCTAAAGTTACGGTCCCTGTAACAATATTATTGGAATAAAAATGTGATTCAGTACTATTTAACACTATATGGCATGTATCCCAAACCATTGTAATAAAAATAATAAATGTTGTATTCTCTAATCAAGTGTTTTAATATAATGTAAATAGGTAGTTATAATATGTACTGTGATCAAAATATTAACGATTATGATAGTCGTTGATAAAATAATGAGAAATATTATTAATAAACGATAAAGATAAGATTAGAAACTAATTTATATCTTTGGTAAATATTTAAACATCGATGTCTGCTTGTTTAAGTTGTTGGTTAAATTGGTAGTAATAATAAAGATTGAAAATATAATGTTTGAATTTATACGAATGCAATATTTATAATGTTGATAAAAACATACCACATATATTAAAATTTAGTATGTTGCTCAAAATTAAAACTTTCATATATATTTTAAAAGTTACTGCCACAGGAATTGAGAAAATTCTCTATGCCTGTGTTTACCGGTCGCACAGCGGAGATATTGAGACAACTAGGCTCACTAACTACCTCAGCGAGGTGGCGGACTTGGCTCAACAGGAGTACCCGTCGGCTCAACTAGTGTTATTAGGGGATTTTAATAGCCATCACCAGGATTGGCTATATCCATACCTAGACACCAACCATGCTGGGAGAGAGACGAGACGCCTTGCTCTCTCGTTAGACCTCACCCAGTTGGTCCAAGGAGCCACTAGGGTGCCGGATGTTGACTCCCACACACCTTATTGCGTGGACCTTCTGTTGACGACTGATCCAGACAGGTACTCGGTGACGATTTCATCGCCCTTGGGTAGCTCTGATCACTGTCTGGTGAATTCTGTATCCGTCTACTCCCCTCCCGATCCCAGCCCTAAAAGTACGAGGCGGATGTGGCGATACAGGTCAGCAGATTGGGATGAAATGCGGTCTTTCTATGCATCTTTCCCTTGGCAGTCAGTTTGCTTCTCTTCGAGTGATCCCAGAGCTTGCGCAGATTCCATTACTGATGTGCTACGGATGGGAATGGAGTATTACATCCCTTTTTCTGACGTGCCATCATATGGAAAAGCTCGTCCATGGTTTGGACCTGATTGTCGACGCGCAGAAGTGCAGAAACATCAGGCATACCTAGCCTGGGCTGAAGCTCGCCAGCGTAAGGCCATGGATGTTCGCGACAAGAAGAGAGCTTTTAACAAGGCTGCCAAGTCCTGCAAGAAGGTATTAAAGAAGGCTCATTTTGACCACATTGGCCGCATAGGGTCCAAACTGGCTTCATACCCGCCGGGGAGTAAAGCGTTTTGGTCCCTAGCCAAAGAGGTTGAGGTGAACTTCTGCCGCCCCTCGCTACCACCACTGCAGAAACCTGATGGATCACTGGCTCACGCCGCTGTAGAGAAAGCAAACGTATTTGCATCTCTATTTGCGGAATCTTCACGTTTAGATGCTGGTAGCGCAATACCTCCAGTTCTTCCTGGCAGTTCGGTGGCAATGCCGGAAATCCGAATTCGCCAGAGAGAGGTTTAGAAAACGCTACGCAATCTGGACGTGAACAAGGCCAGCGGTCCAGATGGTATTCCTGCAATTGTTCTGAAGACATGTGCGCCCGAGTTGTCTCCCATACTTACACGTCTGTTTAGGCTCTCTCTTGAGACTGGAAAAGTGCCGAGTTCTTGGAAGCTTGCAAATGTGCAACCCGTGCCCAAAAAAGGCAGTCGTGCTGACCCTGCCAACTACAGGCCCATATCGGTCACGTCCATACTCTGCAAGAGCATGGAACGCGTCCTTAATGTCAGGCTATTGGCGTACCTTGAATCGAATGACCTCCTCAGTGATCGACAATATGGCTTTCGCCGGAATCGATCAACTGGGGATCTTCTTGTGTACGCCACTCATATCTGGAGTGAGGCAGTTGAGAGATTCGGAGAAGCCCTTGCGGTTTCTGTTGATATTTCCAAGGCCTTCGACAGGGTTTGGCTCGATAGCCTTATTAGCAAGCTTTCCTCCTACGGTTTGCCCTCTGGTTTCTGTGTGTGGATATCAGACTTTTTGAGGAATCGGTCAATACGGGTAGTCATCGACGGCTGCTCGTCTGATCGAATGGCTATTAATGCCGGTGTTCCTCAAGGGTCAGTGCTCTCCGCAACTCTCTTCTTGCGGCACATTAACGATCTGCTTAAACCCGGTATCTTTGGGTATGCAGACGACAGCACCGTTGTGGAGAGCTATATATCAAACACACGAGCTAGTGTGGCTGAAATCCAGTCACTCAGAGAGGCCATGGTCGAGCGCACAAATCTTTCCCTCCAGGCAGTCTCCGAATGGGGCGATGCCAACCTGGTTAGGTTTAATGCAGCGAAGACTCAGGCGTGTTTATTCTCTGCCAAAAAGAGGCCATTCCATCTGGCCCCTACTTTTCGAAATGTACCCGTGAAGATTGCGAACCACCTAGACCTTCTTGGTGTCAGGCTAAACTTGTCTCTCAACTTTGGTTCCTATATTGAGTCTAAGGCTCAATTGGCTGCTAAAAAGCTCGGTGTTCTCTGGAAGGTGCGTCGGTACTTCAAGCCGGAACAGTTGCTCACACTTTATAAAGCACAAGTTCGGTCGTGCATGGAGTACTGCTCGCATCTTTGGGATGGATCGGCAAAATACCAGCTAGAGGCGTTGGAATCAATTGAGAGACGGGCTAGGAGGCTCGTAGGTGATACCACCTTTGCCAAGGCAAAACTCCAAAGTTTGGACCATCGCCGCAAGGTGGCTAGTTTGTCGGTCTTTTATCGCATACATTTCGGAGAGTGTGCAACAGCGCTGCACAACTTGATACACCCAGCTCCTTTCACTCACCGAACGACGAGAAGCTCAAACAGGAAACACCGATTTACGGTTGAGGTTCCAAAGTCCCGTACAAAGCGTTTCGCTTCCACATTCCTTGTGCGGACGGCAAAAATTTGGAATTTTCTGCCGGAGTCGGTGTTTCCTGATTGTTACAATCTGGGGGTCTTCAAATCGAAAGTTAATAGGTATTTATTAGGTGAGCGTGCCACACTTTAGGCTACAGCCTATGCTTAACATCAGGCGGGCTGTAGTCAAACGCTTGCCTTTTGTGGTTTAAAATAAAAAAAAAAAAAAAACACATTATTTCTTGATAAATTTTATTTGTAACCGTAGTCATTATTATTTTATTATTAGTATTGGAAATAAATTAAAATTATATATTCAAAATTAAAATTATATTTAGCTTGTTTTAATTTGTATTGTAACGTATATGCTTACAAAATTTTAAACCTTTTAAAGTTCGGAGAGGAAATCAATTAAATAATAAAAGCATAATTTTGTTGTTTCTAATAATATTATTTCAATAAATGTTTATGATAAAATTGTAACTTTTAAACTTTCAGTTAAGAAATGTTTAGACTATTTATCACTTCAAATATCATATTATGTGTGGGTAAGGACGAACTGAAATATTTTATATGGCAATACAATTTATCCGCCATCTTGTGTTAAAAAAACGATTTTAGTAACGTTTATATTCTTTTTTAATATAAAACCAGATAACCGTAGTTAATTTTAAATTAAATTATGATAAAATTAAAAAAGTATATTTTCAAATTTAGTAAACGTTTTATTCTTCACAACAAAAAATACTTTTTCTTATAAGCTAGTCAGTTGATTACTTCCTCCATCCATGACTTATTTGAGAAAGCGGATGTGGTTGGTCCGCCATAATCATTCGTGTGGGTCTGTGCTTGTGTGGTTAGGGTGTCTTACCGGTGCCAATCATTATTTTTAATTAGTAATAAGTTATGCGTATGAATCCAGACATGGACGATGACGAGAAGGGGTAAGCACATATTTATTTAATTTTGAGAAATATCAAAATTGTTCCAAATGCTCTAACTATAATAGGTCAAACTGCATGTTCGCTTGGTGTGTCGCATTTCACGATTAGCCAGCAAGGCTGTACAAGCTTCGTTTTCTCTGATTTTTTTAATACGTTCGTCAATTAAATTTTAAGCTCATTTATGATTGAATTAAGATATTAGATGAATGACATGGTTACAGTTCACGTACGCCTAATTAGCCTTTTACCGGCGAGCGGCCACCGACCCCAAGCCTTGTCGTGCGACTTGCGTGTACGGATCATGGCAGCTTTACTTTCCCATTATAACTAATACCATATTTAAGAATTGATTGCTTAGTTAGAATCAGTCAATATTTTTTACATGTTTATATAATCATTCCTAACTATCAAGGTATGCGGAAACGTCGCAATATGTAATATTAACCTTTCTGTAACAAATTGCGGCTTTCTCTTATCATCATTTAATTTCATGGTATTTTTAATATTTTTGGGTAAATCTGAATTATTTCAAAATTACGGTTTTTGAACCGGTAATGAGGTTAATGGAACAGCGTTGGAATTGCCGCGTAGCTCAATCTCGTTAGCGAATGTTGCTAAAACATGCTGATTCATTAGCATACGGTAACTTTTCAGTTGCCTCTTCGGCGTTTCTCTAATTTAGCATAGCTAGTATCTTGTTTACATTGTTTACTTAACATTGTACTTGGATTTGTACCACGCTTTATCACCACTGCCGCGTCGGCGCCCTAGAATATTTTAACACATTATTAAAGCAATCTTTTGCTTTGCATCATCAGTTTTTTAAGTGTCACATTAACATCTGCAGTGTCAGATCATAACCTAAAAATATGGTCATGTGGAAATTTTCCATAGCCACTTGAGTTATATGAGACTATTTTATATGCAAGTGAATGGTACTTTCACCTCTCACCACTTTATTTTAAGTCATATAATGGTTATCATTATATTCTTATGGTGAAATTATAATTTATTTATCACCTCTCTTATTAAGTCCTTTATAAGTTAAAGACTTGCTTATCACACAATGTATATTGTTGAAAGATAATAGCTGCTGACTAGGTATTTAGGTCACTTTAATAAAAATTGACAACTAATTTATTGTATTGTCTCATTATTGTTTTGAAATGTTTGTCAGAGTATTAAAAACTGAGTAAAAAATAGTTATTGTATTTTAATACACCGTTTTTAAAATCAACTTTCAAAATGATGAGAAAATTTTGGTTCTTACGTGTAACCCAACTTCAGTAATAACGAGTTATATTTTTGACAATTATCATTTATTTTTATATCACATATATTGCTGGTTGTAATGGTAATTGAAATAATTTAATTTTTATAATTTGTAACCAATAGTGATATAACCACTAACAAATGAGATCTCATACTATATATCTATAAGGTAAAATAATGAATTGTAATTAAATACTCCTAGCATATTGCAAAAAAAAAAAACCAATTACACATAATACTATATATTAATAGTTTCTATGAAATGTGTTGATTTCATATTTTTCTTATTTAATAGAACTAATCTTTCATCATACAGAAAACTGTTTGTGGGTGGTCTATCATGGGAGACGTCACAGGAGAACCTCCAGCGTTATTTCTCTCGCTACGGCGACGTGATTGACTGTGTGGTCATGAAGAACAGCGAATCTGGCCGCTCAAGAGGTTTTGGCTTTGTTACCTTTGCCGAACCCTCCCTGGTTAATGTTGTACTTCAAAATGGCCCTCATCAGCTTGATGGAAGGTATGTAACAGTCTTTATATAACATAATATATATTTTATTTTACACTTTCTTATTACAACATAAAAATTTCAATAAATAATGTTATGTAAATTTAAAGAAACATTACCACACACAGCCTTTATGATCACAAAGGTTTTATTTCTTTTTTTATCTATAAATTGATATAGCAAATAATTTTTCTTTCAATTGGTATTCTAGTAGTTTCTGAAGGTTATCTATATAAAAGTTGAAGCTGACCTATGCAATCAATTAAACAAATATTTGATTCAATTGTTATTAATAAACCTAGGATATTATTACATTGAACTCTTGATAGTGTTAGGGTTTAGTAATTATTGAATATTCAAATATCGTGTAGCAACAAGTAGCATTCACAAGATATAAATGTATCAGGTAAATGTGTGTGTAGGTGTTTTGATCGTTTAATAAGCTCGCTTATTTTCGCAGCTTTGATTCATTAATACCTAAGCTGTTTACAGTTTGGCTGTTTACATGTTTTAGTTTATTTTAGGCGACTTGAAAAAAGTTAGGTTCTGTGTTTTCATAAGTATATGTTTTTATGATTATCTCGAAAACAATAGATTTTAATCAAGTATGTTTATAATATATACTTTTACAAACTAAGTTATTGACTTTAATACGAAAAAAGGCAATAAAATTCGGGAATTTTATTGACTTAAAAAATTACATCATTTGTACAGTCAGCAACTTTTACCTATAAAATATAAGTAACTTGTTCAAGCAAAGACAAATTCAAAGGTATTATTTTATTTAAAATACTTTTTCACTTAAACGAAACAGCTTTCTCTCAATAAAACCTTGAATCTAAAAAATCTATTTTTGAAATTATAAAAAACGATTTAATGAGAACTGTAGTTTCGTATAATATATATTTTATATGTAAAATATTAACTATTATCTTTGAGTGACACTATTCAACTATAATTAATTAAGATGGCTTCTATAATACAAAAGACAAGTATATCAAAAAATCAATAAAAAATTCCTTTTGTTAGTTACCCCAGCCGTTTGTGTCCGAATTCAAAAAACGAGAACTGAAAAGTTCTAAATAATAGATATTGTTGTCTTTTTTAAAAATTGTTTTATTCATCTTTCATGGGTTTTTGTGAAAACTGCGTCATCAGATTTTACCTTCTCTAATTACATTTGTAACAGCTATTATAATTAATAATTGTTGAATGTTCTCTCACGCTGTGACGATTAATAGGTATTTAAAATGTTTTATAAGACTGAATATACAGTTATATATTTTAAATTTCAACATTGTAAAATTTCAATGATGATCATTATACTGTCCACTAAATCTTAATGCTGTTTCGAGTTTGATACTTAGCTTTTTTATTTGAAAATATTTTGAAAAAAAAAAATAGTACGAAGACTAAGATGTAAGATATTAAACTAAAATTTATAAACTCGCAAGTCAGTCGATTCGAAGTCAATCAAATTTGGTTCTCGTCTAAACACGGATGTTCGTTAAAGAATTGTGATTACAATGCTAGTCATGTATTAGATGTGACCTGATAGTTCAGTAATCCTTACCGTTTACAAAATCTTATCTGATCCAGTTAACTCGCATAAAATTACCATACATTTGAAGTCAATAGTTAACTGTCAGCATATTTAATAATAGCTGTTACTCGCGGTTTCACCCGCGCAAGATCACTTTTTTTTACTATTAAGATAACTAAGAACAATATCTTAAAGCTATATAGCCTATAGCAGGGATGGCCAAACTTTTTTGATGTCCATGCCAGAAAGTAAAAAAAATCTTTTTTAAATAGGTAACGTGCCACATTAAAATTGCATTCAAAATGTTAGCGTGGTGAAACTATACGTTAAATTTTATCTGTTTTAAATAAAATGATGATTTATAATTTTTAATTCATTTCTATCAAAAAAAGGTAACAAAAAAAAAAATTGTACGTGCCATCAATACTTTCAAACGTGCCATTTATGACACACGTGCCTTTCGTTCGCCATCCCTGGCCTTACTCATAAATTTGTTTATAATAAGAATTTTTCACATCCATCCAATAGTTACGTAGAATAACTAACTAACAAACTATTCCTCTTATATTAGATATGCTTCTTACAAATGTAGATACAGTACAATATGTAAAAATGTTGATTTGAAAATATTTCGGTATTTTTAATTATTATAGTCTTGTAATACTTCTGTAATAATAAATATAGATATTATATATAGATTTAACAATCAACTATCCAATCAAATCAAATCCATTAAGAGCTACGCGTAATGGAATTTGTTTTAATGAAAACAACTCTTTTTACTTACAAGTTTCGATAACTTCATTGAATAAGTAATTACAGTTGTTTTCTAACATTGTTATTTCAATTCGGTAGTTTCACAATTAACTTCGACATTGTTACAAATTGCACACGTAATCACTTTTATTAAAACATTGTTTGATCATGCTCCACATATTAATTATTCAGCTCAAGTCACGTTCTATTACTTTACTATCATTTATTCAATAACTCGTGCTAAGTCGACATTTTGTAAAAAGTAGCCCTTTTTCAACATATACCTCTCGCCCCTTTGCTACACAAGCCCCGCCCCACCCTAATCTTTTAAATCCCTTTTGACTTCGCTCTCCTCAATAAGTACCGACTGTTAATAGGGGCTGTATGCAGCCTTCTATATTTAATTGTTATTTTTAGATGTCTATTATATAATGCCACATCCAGGCAGTGCCATTGATTTGTATGTTATTGGTACGTTCAGATGTTTGTGGCACATGAATAGCAAACAGCATATACTTTTTGTTTCACTAGCAAAATAGTCTACAAAGTTTGCTACAAGATACACTATGTTATATCTGTTTATCAAAATTGCAAGGTCGTTGACTTATATTTTTATTACCATGAACAGTTGTAGGCATTTGATATGAAATACAGTTAGTATTAAGTATTGTTTCTCATATTACTTAGTAAGTTTAAGTATAATTAATGTTTAGATAAATTATTATCTTCATTGCTCTAATGTTTCTACTAGATCAGTTTGGTTAGTAATCTTATCTTTCAGATTAGTGAAAGTGTTATTAAATGAGAAAGCCTTCTCTCTTCTATTGAATAATGATTTTATGAATATATTTTCTTATAAAATTCTTATTATCAGTTAATGGTTTTGCTAATTATATGATGTCTCTTTTTAATTCTGGAAATTTATGGTAATCAGTAATTAGTGACATGGAATGTTTTAAACATATAAATTCTATGAAGACAAGATAATATTGAGGAAAAAATATAATATTATATAATGAATGACGTTATTCCAAATCAAACAAGCTTCAATTTACCAAGTCATATATGATATTTATATAAATAATACTACTATACTATCGGCGTACATAGACAGTGGCTGACGTGTGTGCTATAACGAAAAATATAGGAATAGTTAGGACAGAGACTAGTCAATGTGGGATTATGAATGCCCTAAAATAATTTAGTCATAAAATAACATTACTTTATTATTATTATTAACTTAATTTTATAGTTAAAGTCCATTTCAGAAAAACAAAAATTATTGTTAGTTTCTTTCTAATAAATTAATGAGTATGTTAATTTAGGTATTACGAATATAGTGTGGAAACTTTAAACATCAGCTTGAAATGTCCGATCGTTACAGGACTATCGATCCGAAGCCGTGTAACCCGCGAACCCTACAGAAGCCCAAGCGGGGTGGGGGGTACCCTAAGGTATTCCTCGGAGGCCTGCCGTCCAACATCACGGAGACCGACTTACGCGTGTTTTTCGGACGTTATGGCAAGGTCATGGAGGTCGTAATCATGTATGACCAGGAGAAAAAGAAATCGCGAGGTTAGTTTATATTTTAATGTTTAACCATTCAATTGTATGAAATATTAAATAAAAAATATATTATAAAGACAACTGAATCAATTAAATTAAAATAGGCTACAATGCCACATCCAGGCAGTGCCCCCAATATTTTATTGTTGGTACGTTCAGATGTTTGTGGAACATTAAATGCAAAAAAATCACTATTCTTTGCTTTTTAAAGTTATAGATCGCAATATTTTGCAACACGAAATTTGTTGTATAATATTTTTCATTTTTGAGATAAGAAGCGGTGTTTTGTAATATTTTGCTTTTCTAGGTTTCGGATTCTTGTCGTTTGAAGATGAAATCTCTGTAGAAAGAGTCACTCAAGAGCATTTTATCAACCTTAACGGAAAACAGGTACTTTTGAACCTTTCGTATTTTTTTTGCTAATAATATTAAAAAGTACCACATCCAGGCAGTGCCTCAGTTTTTTATATTGAAGGTTCGTTCACATGTTTGTGGCAGAAAAAAGCAAATCAGCATATACTCATTGTCACTCATGGCAATCGGGTCTACAAAGTTTGTGACAGTGATATTATATCTGTTGTTTAAAGACGTAGTGCTTATATGATAATATTTTAATAGATGCTATGTGGTCAATATTCTATATACAATATCCTGACTAGGTGGAGATCAAGCGAGCCGAGCCCCGCGATGGGTCCGGCAAGCTGGGCTCCGGCGGCGGCATGGGGGGTGGTATGGGGGGAGCGCCCGGTGACCAGCCCGCCGCCGGCCAGTGGGGGCCTCCACAGGCTGCGCCCATGAACATCATACAGGGGCACAACGGACAGATGGGCGGGCCGCCCATCAATATGCCCATGGCCGGTCCTAACATCATGCAAGGGTAAGGACGGACCGGTTCAAACTTAGAAAGTTTCATCTAAGATCTAGACTCCCTCACGACGTCGTCCTCGACCGAATCTCACTAAGAAAAATGTTTCTTATAAGAAAGAATATAGACTATACTTTGAAGTATCGTAAACTCGGAGATAATAAGACCCGTCCGACGTCTCGTGGTCCGCAGGTACCAGGGCTGGGGCACGTCGGCGGGGCAGACGTCGTACGCGGGCTACGGCGCGGCGGGCGGCGGCGCGGGCCCCGGCAACTACCAGGGCTGGGGCGCGCCGCCCGCCCCGCAGGCGCCGCCGCACGCGCCCGCCTGGCCCGCCACCAACAACTACACGCAGCACGCGCAGCCGCCCGCGCAGGGCTACGGCAGCTACGGTACGTACCGCGACCGCCGCCGCACAGGAGACCATTAGCTACATTCAAAAAATCTCATTTCGAACGAAACGAGCCGGACGCGAGGCGCGGGGCGCCCCGTTAGAGGAGATAACGGGGCGCCTCTCAATGTACCGACACCGCTTGAGTAAATTTTTAAAACCGCTCACCGAAACCGCGAGCGCGAGAGCGGCGGAGATAATTAATGAGAGATTGTCGGTCCAGCCAACTACAGCTCGGCGCCGGCGGGCGCGTCGGCCGGCGGCAGCTGGACTAACTGGAGCATGCCGCAGAACTCCAACTCGACCGGCTCCGGTGAGTGACGGTAGCGTCGATCGGCCGGAACTCCGGACGTCGAGAACGAATGAGATTTTGTGCTATGTAGCGAATGGCCCCGGCGGGGGAGCCTTGCGGGCGGTGTAGTGCTAGGTGCGTGTTGCAGCGTCGTACGTGCCGCTGTCGGAGGGCGGCGAGATGTACGGGCGCGGGGGCGGCGGCGGCTCGGCGGCGGCCCCGGCGCTGGCGGGCGCGCTGTCCTCCGCCGCGCTCTCCAAGAGCTCCTCGGCGGACTACTCCACCTACCAGCAGTACCCGCCCGCCTACCAGCAGGACCAGGTACGACCGGGGGCGACCTATGCGCTCGTGTGAAATCGGTCAACCTTCGTCTATACGGTTGACCGATTTCGAAAGATGCAAAGTAGTTTTTATGATATCCATTTATTTTTTTTATACTCCTTTTATGATATTTTTGAGATGTATTCAAGAGTCTTCTTAGATGAAGGGTGTCAATAATTATGGATATAGTAAATGCTATCTTACAATTTGTTATTATACATATAAAGAAGACTTTTGTATTCATTTTAATTTTTTCTATATAATTTGGCATTGTTACTGTTTATATTTATCATTTATAAGTCGCTTAGTGTTCGCCAAATTATATAGAATCTATTCATAATAAGGTTGTGGTAGAGCATGGTTATGATACATTTTGTATGTTTGTTTTAATTTTATAAAATGTATTTAACCATTTTTGTGTTGCTTTTCATGTAAGAGAATTTCCAACTCTACATTGGCACAAAAAACTTGTTCTTTTAACTTTATAAGTCAAAAAATTATAAATGAATAGTACAGTTGGAACATTCTCTTTCTGACCTGCAATGTTTAATACAGTATGTTTCATTTAATTTTATAATAGACCTCATGAACATGGACTGTGACTGGGTTGTGGTGTCTTCATTTCTTTGATACAGTAACCGCTTGAAATGAAGTCTAATCCTTATTTATTTTGTATGTGTGACCGTCTTTATAGTGCTGGATCGAAACTTTATATATTGAGCTTTCCTTTATTATTTTGATAATTTGATCATTATTTATTTAATTTTTATTTAAAGTTTCCTTTTGGTACATGTAAGTCGCAAACAAACTTGCATCTAAGCTATACTTTGGATGTTAATTACAGAAAAAAAAAATATCCAAGGTGTAGTGAAAATGTGTTCTAACTTTGCTGAAAGAATTTTTTAAAGAAGTACAGCCAAGTTGATGTTATACTTAGTTTTTTTGCTAACCCTCGGGGCTTGCTTTCCTGACTCCAGAATATCCTGCTTTATCTTAATTTGTTTCCTGCATCCCCCTCCACATTTGTTTGACATGATTTTCGGTATGCAAGGCTGATCGCACGAATGGAGTCATCCGAACTCTCGTCCGAGAACGATCGGATGAACGAACGTAGCGTAGTGAAGTTCAATTTGGTTGTACTCGTCGGTTTGTTTGCGATTCATGAATGGATGGAAGGAGACATGTCACCGGTGAACGAGCGAAATTCAGCGAAAACAATGCAATATAAAAGTTGAATGAAACGGAAACGAGACCGGGCAGAAGTGCATGCGAGTGTGCCTTGGGGCGGCAGTGCGGTGCCTTTAGGGGGGCTCCATAGTGACGAATCAACAACCCTACCGCGTCGGGACAAGTTTCGCTGAAGGTCTCTCATCACCCCCCTCCCCTACCCTCCCCTCCCGCTCCACACTTCATCCCTCTGGGACGACTCACGCTTTGCCCGTCCATCTTCACGCTCTGCGCTACTTACACATCTGCTAGACGAGGGATTGTGGCGAGTGGGACTTTATGTCTGTAATTCTTCTTTTCCAGTTGGTCGATCAGGGCCCACAAGAGTGGCTCCTCCAGAAAGACAATTAGAGATAAGGGTGGGTTCGGATGAGGGTATGTCGCGAAACTCTGGGGATTTCTCACTATGGACGGTTCGGTCTGCGACGTAACGCGGCTCACCTTAAAGGCATCGCACCGCATTAGATATAAGCCTACCTTTAGTTCCATTTTAATGTTCATATTGCATTTTGTAGACGTGCGAGATGATCGAACGCTTTGTTTCATCTCAACACTTGTAAATTGGCATTTAAAGTACAAATTAGTAAAATTTGGATTTTTCGTATTGTTACAGGTTCATTAATAGATAATTTAATGATAAAATAATATTAAGAGCTGTACTTTAAGTGTTCAGAGATGAAATTACAACTATTCTGTTAAATGTAACCAGAGCATAGCATATACGCAATATTGCGTCCGATATTACGGAAGGCACTAAATGTGGTCAACATATGCAGTTTTACGATTAAGTAACTAGTTCTTTATGCTTTATGATTCACGATAGTAAGTTTCAGAAGCCACATTTAGTGTCCCCGAAATGGCACATGACACATCGACGCCGAAGCCAGTCTGGTCGATTCGATAAATTTATATTTTTTTATACTTCTCAATATAAGAAATCGGAACAAGGAGCAGCACAGACGTCGAGACGGCTTCGGGTCCATGTGTCAGTTGCGCCGTGTCGATGATTTAACGTCGGATCGCTCGCCGTCGACCGACAACTACCGGAAATAAGTTCGCTAAAGTACGAGACGAGCGAACGTCCGGACGCTAAATCACCGGTACGACAGATCGTCGACGCAAGTGGCCCGATTCAATGGAATGTATCGCATCGAGCCGAGTTGTAATCCGACATCGCCCCGGAGCCTTGTCGGTCCGGGCCGGCTAGCAGCTAACGTGTGCCCCCCTCCCCCCCGGGCAGGGCTCCTCGTACGGCGGCGGCTCGCGCTACGCGGCCGGCGAGTACCACGCCGCCGCGCAGCCGCCAGGTGTGCACGCGCTGCCGCACCACGCGCCCAAACACTTCGCCAACGAGTTTAACAAGGAGTGGCCCGCCGCCTAGACACGCGCGCCGCCGACACCCGCCCACACCCGCCGACACCCGCCGACACGCTCCACATAGGCGGGCGAGACTCGTCGCGATCCGGTCGCGAGGCTCGATCGATAGTTTCGAAACGGATTTCACGATACAATTTACTATATTTTAAATGAGCGCCGACTCGCATCGGAGTCGACGCGTGCGACGTTCGATACGTAAAATTTGGCCGTCGACTGCATTCACACAAACCCACACGCGTACGTTAACTTAAGATAAACAAATTAATTGTAATTAAAGTAATTAGTGGCGATGACGAGGTTAGTGACGAGAAGCGAGTATCGATCCCGGTGCTCCCCAGTGTCGCGGCGTCCGTCGCCCGACGAGCACGTGCGTACGTCTCTGTACACGGAAAGTTTTCTTTATCTTTTTATTATTATTATTTGGATGTGGGCTCCTTTTAACGTTTTATTTTACTATGTCAAATTTATTTTACTTTTTCGCGTTTAAAATTGATTTCTTTTAATAGCAATGTGTATTGTATGGTATTAGGGATCTCGCTATCGGTGTAGAAGTCGTCGAGGCGCATTTGACAGACACATTAAACAAGGCCAATGTAGGGAACCTAAACAAGTTAACTTAAGCTAATGACTTGTATAAATATTTGGTATATATCGATATCTATGTTAATATTAGAATTTTGGTTATTTACCACCCACTAGACTTAGGAAAATGGTAGAGATGTAATGAAATAATTATGTTAATATTTAACAAAACAAAGTATGACTGAACGTGATTTTAATATTTTTAATTTCCCGTTGTTTAAAAAAAGGGGAGCAATTCTGTATAAATATAATTCGTAATTATAATAATTTTCTTATATGAATTTTAGTTTATCGCAATTTTAAGTTTATATGAAATGTATACTTTAATGAAGTTTTAGCTGCCAAATTGTCTTTCGAGCGAGGGCTCGAGGCGCCTCCGCACCGCCGCGGACGCTCTCTGTGCGTGTATATACTTACTCGTGTAAAGCATAATTTTAATAGGATTTCTCTCGTCACATAGTTTTAAAGATTTTAATTTATGTGATCGCCAAATATTTTTAAAGCTGTATAGAGTAATAGGCGACCCGCCCGCCCGCTCCCTCACGAAGTGAGTTATAATTTAAAGTAACATTTTTAGATTAAATTTAATGTTAGTCCTTTACTGTACTATATCGCTCAATCATTGACGATCGACTGATTAAAATTTTAGTGCTAAGCTAAGTAATGTAACTGCGGAGCGAGCGCGGCGAGAGTTGTTATAGACATTGTTGATACATTGAGCATAATTTGATATAGTATAGGGTTATTTAAGATCGCACCGTAAGTAAAGTATATATGAGGAGTGACGAGACGAGACGTTACAAGTCCGCGAGAGGTGCGGAGTCTAGTGACACGCCTTACCATGTGATGTTCATAGATAAAACGGTACATCTCTATAGCTATATTTATTACACACGACTGAAACGCATCAGTAAGTAGGAAAATTAAACTTGTACCTTAATATATTGAATTATTAATTACTAAATGACGCGGTGCCTAATTGCCCACTAGGTTACGTGTAGATGTGCCCGTTTCTTACCGATCCTATCTTTCTCACCCCATCGTTCCTATGTAAGTTAGGTTTAATTTGTCTCGATTCATTCCTCGGTATCTCTACGCGTCTTAATATACTATCGCTGTAAGTATGGTTATAAGTTAACTTCGTGTCGCTTTCGCCCCGTTAGTACCACCACCCCTACCACCACTGTCCTGCGAGTTACTGTAGGTTTAATGTACATCCACCGATGAAGTGATGGTGACCTTCACGTCTCTTTAATATTAGGAAACGATGCCTTACAAAAGTTAAGTGAATAGAGATGATTTATATTATGTTATTTTCAGTGATATTAAATTAGCACTAAGGTGTTTTAGATGTGGGCACAGTTCCCGAACTCACAAACCTTCGGAACAATTTTGTAAGAAGTTAGTTTGTAATTAACCATCGTGGCAATTTTCTAAGTAACATAAAGAGTATAATTTATTTAATAAAGTATATGTATTAGAAATTTTAGATTTACTCAACATTAAAGTTAGTGCAAATTATTGTGAGAAATCAATTGAGACTATTTATATGGGTTTTTAATTATTATTATATAGGAAGAGCATAAAATATTGGATGAATTTATTAATTAAAATAGTTAGCGAAATACAGTACGGTAAGACTCGTTAGAGGCTCGTCTGTCAAATGTGTCTTCGATGCGTCTGTCTGTCTGTCTGCACCTGCATTTTACAACACACTGAGTATCGACATAGATATACTGTATCTTAATTATAATAATAATGTTTATTAATAATATTTTAATCATGGCTTAACTGTAGTACTGTTTTGTAGTTAACCCTCGACTTGTTTGTATTACTTTATATAGTGTACGCGGTTTTTATATGTGTATGTTTATTAAAGTAGTAACATGTTTGTGTAAAAGTGTATTTTGGTATATAATGATATATCTCTCGCGCGCGGTTTTGTCTGTAGTGCCGCGCGCTTGCAAATAAACTTATGATCGTAATTGACTAATTATATTATAATGAAATACCCTAGTGTTAACGATAGGTTAGCTGGATTCTTTTTAAGTTCTTTTTCTACTCGTCTAAAGTATGCATTTAAAGGAAGGCATCGGCAGCAAGCAGTCGATCGTAACTATAGTCGGTTCTAAAGTTAATTTAAATCAATGCAGGTATTAATGTTATAAAATCCTCGTATTTATACTAGATTATTATATAATAATGTAATTATTGAACACATTTTTATCTTAAAATAAATTGCACGGGCTTTACAGTTAATTATAACATTAATTATTATAAAACTTAGGGCAAGTTGTTATTTATTTCTGTTTTAATTAAAATTTTGATGTTGATTATTTTTTAAACTATATTTTTACATAGTAGATAAAGTACACTATTCTCGATCGATTAGATTACAAAATTATTAAGTGAGCTATCGACTGATGTACAATATTTAAAGTAATGATTACTTACGGCAATATAAGTTTACTATATACTGTATTACTTTGGTATAAATGTAATTAATTGGAAGCGGCGACCGAGCCACGCGCATGTTACGACTGTAAGACTATTATCTACAAGTGTAGAGGACGCGTCGAGGCGCATGTGACGTCACGCCCCTCGTAACGTCACTCCCGCCGCGACGCGCGCTCCTTATATTATATAAAAAGGAAAATTATGATAGACTTACGTGCGTCCTTGTTGTTTCTTTTAACGACTATAACTTAATGATAATTAGTTAATTACGGTTGATATAACCGAAGCACTAAAATATTAAGACGAGAAGCTTGTACGCTATAGAGTATTGGATGTAATTCAAGTGCTATCACATAATATACCACTTAAGGTTTTTCGAAGTAGAAAATATGCATTCATATTAGGTATTTTGGGTATATATTAGAGTTAGTTTTAACTGGTAACATAAGTATGTAGTTTGTAATGTAATGGAAAATAAAACAGTTTGTCGTAGTTTTCTATTATTAAGCTTCTTCTATCTTAATGGTTTAAGTAATACTACTGGTTGAATAATGAAAAATATTAATATTACCACTGCAAATATTTGAGATATCTTATGATGAAATATATATCTACTTTAAGGACATTATAAAACGTAGATAATTAAAAGAAATCAAAAAATTTCAAAATATATCTGGCATTTTTAATGTTTGTCCCTCTCTCCTATAGAATAGTGTTCGTGCGGTTCATAGCTATGAAGATATCATAATTTTTGTTTTTATACTTTCCAATATTTAACTAAACCTAATCGTGTCCCATAATAGTCTTACACTACTAATACAATGGAAAGTGAAAACGGTTCGTTTCCATTAATTATGTTGACATACACTTGTAAACCTGTACACCTGTACTCTGCATGCACTAACATTTATCACACGCGGTAAAGTATATGCAGCAATATTAACTCACTTGTATCTATATAAAAGAACTGTAAGCGTAAATGATATACTTCTAGGTCTATATTTTATGTATTACATATATATTTATGTTTTACTTTCCCTTTATGCTTACATAATCTAAAATCTTTATTTGTAGATTTGAATTTTGGAAATAAATACTAAATGCAACTTCTATATATGTACCTTAATTCTCAATATATTCAAATTTTTTGTTTAAAATAGTATCAAAATTGGTATTATAGTAGGTAGAACGAAATTATTTTTTAAACCGAGCATACTGTACAGAGGGCGACGGTGTAGGCAGCACGACGGGAAGTCCCAAGTTTGCGGCTATGCCTCCGATGAATGACACTATAGGGACGCCGCCGCAGGTTGCATATCTTGACTAAATTAGAAACATAAAGATTCAGTTAAAAATAATTCATAAAAAAATATATACTTATACCTAGAACTTTTAAAGTATGGTAAAAAAACAGGTTCCAATGATGTACTGCCCCGGCATGGTGTCGCCACAGCCGTCCTTCTGTAACGTTTCGGATATATCTGCTGCGGCTTCAGGTTTCAATTTGAATTGTCGTATAATATCGCTCATCGACTGGTTTCAAACAGTTCTTTCGTGCTCGAATATAGACTCATTAGGATAGGCTAGATTTAAATAACATTGGTACATTGTGTATAGCAAATTGAGATCAATAATTAGTCTCATTTAAATTTCTCATCTCATTCAGAAATAGACGGTTACCCGTAGTATAGTCTACCATAATTTTAATTTGGCTGGTGTATGGAGTGCGGTGCGTGGTGCGGTAAGTATATTCAAATAAATTGATATTCAAGTATTGTAAACAGTTTTTTCAACGCTTTATATCTATTGCTCAATGGCGCTTTTATATCTTCGTAATATTAATGTAAGTCTCGCTTAGGTGAGGATTACGAGTATACGGGCGGCTCCGGCGATGGATACCAGAAGTCGTCTAAGAGGAGCTACCACGGCACCTCCAGCGGCACTAACTCTGCGTCCTCCTACCATCCCTATCGGCGTTAACTAGAAACTACTAACTATCCTTGCTTTCCTGGTACCAGTGACATTTCCTTGCTTTGCGACTGCCACAGCGAACCGTCTAATTGAATCGCTCCTGGTACCTCCAACAATATTATGTCCTATTAACAATAACATCACAAACGCTCCCAAACACTGAACTCTTTACCGTTCATGCTCTCCTGGTACTTTTGAAAATATTTTCTCCATCAAAATATACATTTCACGTTTACAAAAAAAAGCCATCGCAATTTCCAGTATATATTGATATTTATTGATAGAAAAAAATTTATACACATTTATTATCTAAGCAGATAACCGACTGTACATAATGACTAAGCAGATACCTGACTATAATAAACGTCCACATAGAGCCGCTAAGGATGGCCTATTTTATTATAATTGTAAAATATATTTTTTATGAACGCAATCATTAACTTTGTAAATGATTTTTTTAACGATATGAGTATATAAGAAACGTTGCTATAAACATATCCAGCTGGTTTACTTGCATTTAAAAAACACATCTCGGACGATTTCTTATACACTCCGTATCGTTAACATAATTGGTAGAATAGATTTTCTTTGATATATTAATTTTTGGATTCGTTTCAATAGACTAGAAACGTTAAAAATGATAGTTGTAATTAGCATTACTTGAACATTACCACTATTAGCGAGTAACTAACATATAGATATGCTCACAAAAGAAATAAGAGAAAATTCACTTTATGTGGATATAAGTCACTAAACTTGTGTATTTAATAGTTCTCGTATTTTGAGTACGTTTTTTCAAACCATTCCGATGGTTGCGATTGTATAATTAATGTATTTTTATTTGTATACATAATCACTAGACTAAGACATTAGAATCGAGAAAATTATTGGTCGAGAAATAGCTTGCATTTTCAATAAAATTAATTTTAAATTAAGTTAATGAACTTCAAAATTTAATACGTTACAAATTTCATTAAATATGTACTTCGACTGTTTAAACTTCAGTTTATTTTGATGGTTCTGTTAGAACTCTTCAACTTAACTTAAAATCTCAGATTGAAATGTCCGTATCTATTTGACATGTGTGTTTTTTTGTTTACTTTAAATAAAAATAATAGTAATTTTAAGTTTTATTTAAATTTACGTGATACTGGTTTGATATTCCTCTTTAAACAATAACTGGTTAACATATTTTTATAAGATTTTTATTTTTTAAAACTTTTAGAGTACATTTTATTACGAGATACATCATATTATTTTAATGTTAATAAAATTATGTTCTAAAAATTATAGAGATCGTATAAGTTGGTAAGTACAATGAAATAGATCAATGTAATAAATTATATTTAATATTAAAAGCATTGTATTATAAAATAGAATATAATGTACATTAAAGTGCTGGATTTAAAAATATTAAACCTGACAAAGTAAATGAACTAGGAATTAAACTAGATATACTTAATCTAGATATTAAATTAAGACGTCTATTATAGCACATCGGTTTGTTAAGTAACGACTTGGAAAATAATTATACCATCTTATATCCTAATAGTTTTAATTAGTATTACATATTTTTACAAAATAATGTTTTCAGAATAGTTTAAGTACTTCAAAAAATTATCATGTAGAAATATTCTAATAAATTGTGTAAAGATATGTACATTATTTCTTTAATAGTAAGACTAACATTTAAAATATTTAATTATAATGGACAGATGAATTGAATTCGACGTGAGATCAAATAAGTTAAACTTGCTCTAAATACATATTGAATTAAGAACAAAAATCAGAGGTTTCTGGTAAGGCACTAGGACGAACAAGCGAAGAACTAATTAGGAAATAATGAAATGGCAATATCTCTATAATTTTATAGAAAAATATTGCCATAAAAAAAAATTAAGTGTTTAAATTTATGAAAACTTAAAAGAAAATGGATTTATTTAGGATTATATACACCAAAAGTAGTTTTATAAAATTTTCAAAAATAGTACAACATTAATATAGCCCGATTTCAGGCCATTTGATAGCTTTTTAATGCAGCGATGTAGATGCGAGCAAAAATTAAGACTAACTTGAGATTCTCAGAGAATTCAAATCAAAACATTTATAATTCAATTTTAAAATCCGGCCAAGTAGAATAAAGAGTATTTTCAAAAAATGTATTCTGTGCTGCAGTCACAGTCTGTGGTAGACGGCTGTAGTAGGTATAGGGCGTGCGCCCCGCGTGTGTCAGTCCGAGTCTGTGGTTAGTCTCCTGGCGGCGCAATTGGCGCATACGCAGGGCCGCGGCGGCTCGTCAGCTGGCAGGTGCGCCTGCGACGCGCGGTAACACAGCTCCCTATATCGCGCGCAGCCTGAAAACATACATTACATCTTTATTTCCCGGATTCTTACCTGCCGTGTTGCCTTGTCACCCTATCTATTCTATTGCTGAGTAGTCTAAATTCAAAATTGTGTCAACGTCTCGGAATAATGGGCACATCTTTTTTGTCATGCGTTAAAGATATAAAATTTCTGTAAATGTATGATTTTTACCCATTCCACTATATATATAGATACTAAAGTAAATACTGAAACTTCACATAAAACCTTCTGGGGTCATTAATTTAAAGTAAACAGTAGTAATACCTAGGATACAGTTCTGTAACTAGAGAATTTTTAAATATTATACATAAGTGTTTGAAAGCACCTGTGGGAGGTAATGCTAGGCGCGTGTCGGCAGCGAAGCCGCGCTGTGCTAGTCGGTCCAGCAGCGTGCTCGCTGACCATCACCGCTCGCCTTCACCATCACCTAACACCGATGCAATTAACATAGACATAAAAACTTTAAAATAATAAATTAAAATGTTTTTAGTAGAAACTCAATTTTTTTAAGAATTACCGAATTTACTAACAAATATTTTATACGGAGAACTAAATTATAATTCAATAAGTCGACAACAGCGCTAGCGTCGCACCTGTTTATGATATGCAATTTTAGTCTGAAGTGAATTTTCTTAGGTACCTGATAAAACCTTGGTTTTTAAATAAAAATAATATGATTACATCATAATTTATGGTATTTTATAAAAATACTAAAGCAATAAAGAACAAAGGCATAAAGTTTCTATTTCTTTTAGCGCTCTTTAGATTTTTGGGGGTATACGGTATTACAACAGAAGGGTTAGTTTAGTCTTTTTAATGAACACGTACTCGGGGAACAGAATTAGTATAGCTCAAAAGAGTGTGACTAACACATCTAAATGTCGTTTTCTGGTCTGCTTTTCAAATAGTTATTATTTTATAGGTACATATATAAAATTTTACTCAAAACAAATATCTAATTTAATACAATAAATTATGATAAATAATATTTTTTTTACCAAATTTATTTCTTTAACAGTAATTTCGTACAATTAATATAGTTTTTAAATTAATTTATAAACATAATAAGAATCTTTCATATTAAAAACATTGAAAAAGGAACGTTTTATTTTTATTATTTCTCTCGATTTCATTGGATTAGAAATAACATGAAATGCATGTGCTGTCATTTTTACGATAATACGTTTAAGGTTATACTTCTGTACCTTCGTGAGCTGCAGGAGAAACACCACCAGACTTGTCTTCCGCTCGAGGGGATGTTAACTCTTCAGATGGATCCTAAAATTAATTCCATTTATATAGTTGAAAAATAAATATTCTATTCAGCATTGCTCCCTGACAGTAAAAGATTCACTGACGAATCCTTAGGAAAAATCAACATTCAATCAAAGTGGAATTTATTTGCGGCTTCCGGCTGCGTAGTAGTTATTTATAAATTAGTTTTAGTACCTTTTTAATTTTTCATGATTCAGAACTTATTCATTGCTAATAAGTTCCTGGAAATAAAGTCAATAACTACATACCAAATTTTGTCAATGGTAGTCCAAGGGATATGTTCAAAATAATTTACAGAAATATTGTTTTAAAGTTATATAATATATTTATAATAAAATAAAAAATGCAATTTTGTTAGTCAAATACAAAGAAAACATGTATTTTATTTGTATTGTAAAATTAAGATACAACTCCGAAGTTGTTAGGAAAGCTTCCAAATTCGGAGTCTAGTAGGGTGGGTTGAAGAGTTGCGCTGCTCTTTCCTCATTCGTTCGCTCCTGGCGTTCGCACTTAATATGCTATTGTTTTTTTTTTAGTTATGTTCTGCAATGTTCAGAATAATACATTTTTAGTTTATGATCGCTTCTTTTCTATAAATTTGATACACGCTTTAAAAATGATATGAATTATTTATATAATATATATAATAATAGAATTAGTTTTTAAACCCGTAAATTGCCTTGCGGTAGTGGCACTTATCTGTGCTAGGGTGTTGTAACGGCAGGCTACGTGACAAAAATAAATTAGATATCATCTTTACACAGCTTATCCGAAAGGTGCCGGATTTCCAACCAATTCGCATTCCCGAGGACGGTTGAAGTGAGTCCATGCCAACCCATAGGACAGGCCGACTATCTACAAATAATTTGGATAAAACACAAAAGACTTAAAACTTTAAATAGTTTTAAAAAGTTTTATTTCAATATTACAGTAATTTTACTATTATTTTAGAAGAAAAACAATCAACTAGTAAACCCTCAAAAAAAGATGTATTGCAGAAATTTGTTTTAAAAAACTTTGTTTTATTCTTTTGTTACGTAAAGGGAAAATAAGATTATTGTATTGGTACTATAAGAGATAGTAGTGAAGGTCCTGGTCTTACTTTTCTTTAGTTTTCAACAGACGACAAATTAGTTTTAAACAAATGTAGTAATAATAGCCACAACTTACTTCATCTACGCCTAAACTCCACATGTATCATACTGTGAGTATGGGAACAAGCTAACAGACTCTCCCTAGTCTATTAAATTAACGTCCCTATGGGCTCCGGCTAAAATATTAAATTAAGTAACAAATGCAATAAAGTGAATCAGGAAATTGATATTGGTGACAGGATATTGACATGAGGCTGCGCCGTAATAACATTTTCAGTGTTGTTTGTATTCAGATGTTGAAGTTATAAATTTCACAAGTAAAATTAGATGCAATACTTAAATTTACCAACCCAGGATATTTTATAGATTTTTATGTACAAGTAAACTTCAATATAATGCTAGAAAAGTCAATAATTCTTAAATATTATACAGTCAAATCACTTTCGAGACGTTTTTGCATTCGTAGTTGTTTACGGTCGCACATAAAAAAAATATACTATTACTTTTATCCATTTTTGTAATTTTTATAGTCGGGTACATAAATTAAACAATATTTAAAAAGTGAATAATATTAATATAAAACAACATTTAATTCTAATGTTTTTCTATTCCAGACATTTCGCACTCATTCTCACTTTCATCCGATGAATCATTTGTATTAATTAATTATTTCTGATATTATATCTAAAGCGTCATAAGGGCCTTGAATTGTTTTATCTCGACCATTTTTCAAAATTGGAACCGTTTTTAATTAATAACGTTACAATAATAACACTGAACAAGAAATATTACAAACCATAAAATCTAGGAGCGCGAACCACACCTCAATTTTGAATCACTACGCTCGCAAAATCTCGGTATATCGCTCAATAAATATTGTTATTTATTTGACATTTACTGACTCTTTACTGTCAATATATATTCTTCTTCAAAATGTTACTAACCTTTTATTTCAGAGTGTACAATGAAATTTCTAAAGACTTGTTCAGATAAACCCAAAAAGGTTTTCGAGGCATTTATCTTTTATAGTTTATAAAATGTAGAATTTTAAATTTTAAAAAGTAAAAAAAAAAGTTATCAATAAATTTCGAGTTTATAATTCCTGCAAATATAAAAATACTACTAGAAATGCAAAAATGTCTCGATAGGGATTTTAACCTGTAACTCATTTTAATCTACTTTTATCAATTTGTATTATAATATTTGATTTTGAACTCTAAAATACTAAAAACACTTAAAAGTGATCAAGTCTACACCGAGAATGTAACGCACTAACCGAATCAAGTTACCTTATAATGTATAGGCATATTAAAGTGCTTTCGGATGATTCAATGAAAGATCTGACCCTTGGAAAGGAGAGTGGCTTCTAGTGTTATTAAGTGGATTACGAGTAGATTTACATATCTTTAACCTATTTACATAATCTTGACATATGAATTCTTATAAGGATTTTATTTTCGATTGCATAAAACAATAATTATAGTAATGGTTCAGTAAAACTATTTGGTGTTGGAAACCAACATCTCGTTTTTACCCGAACATGTTTGCTGCAAAGCACTCGAAACATCGGGTTTAAATTTAAAAAAAAATAATAACAAACGCGAGTAATATTCGTAAAATAATTTTATTGAAATGTGTCGTACTCGTGAAAATCTTAGAAAACATTCTATAATTTTTGTTATTTTATATATTAATATAATCAAATTTAACATATATGAAACTAATTCAAAATAGTTTAGCCTTTGGTTTTAATATAGTCTTTTAAATGTTAAAGTCAAATGTTAATACACACTCTCACCATGAAAATTCCTTACTGCTATTCTTATGATATTTTTAGATACTCAACTTTATTATGACTCTCAGAGCATGCTATATTTAATAAAACTGACCATAAATCATAATCATCGGAACTTTGAAACATTCGTTTCCAAACACTTGGGTGGATTGAATTTCATGACCTGGTACTGAGTCATGCTGAAAGGACCAGCCTTAATCAAATTTTGATACACTGTGCTGATTTCTTAACTCCTTTTTTACATCAAATGTCATTCAATCACCGCTAGATATGTAGCTCGGATAATGTCAACGTTTTCTGCTGACTGATTGGGAAGCCTCTACATACCTATGACCATATACTGGAACATTCTATTTATTAAGACATTGTTCAACAGTGAAAAAAACTATATAATGACTTTAGTTTGCGTACAGTTAAGAAGTTTTTGATTTTATCACCCTGTTTATATTTATTTATCAGTTAAATTATAGCCAGTGTGTTACACATAGCCTACCAGGGTAAATCGTCCCGTCAGCATGCTTATACATAGGTACATGGCACCTACAAATTCTACAAGCTCAGCAGTGTTGCAAGCAGCTATTGACGTCAATCGAAGTTTTCTTTCGCAATCAAATTGAAGATATTGAAGACTCTTGGTACAAGCATCGACCGATTGTCACTAATTTAATTGTAGCAAGTAATTTCTTTCATTTTGTAGTAATTTAATAAATTAATTTTAAATAAGAAATTTGCATTTTTTTGAATCCTCCGGTTGCACCCATCGTAATTAGTGTGCCTTTTATAGGCTGCACGTCACGAGTCTTTTTTAAAACACACGACATGTTTGTAGGTGTAATATTCGTTTTCCGGGATAAAATCTTTTGCTTCGGACAGAATTTTTTCAATTTTTTTTTCCTAGTTGCTTTGATCGAATTTTTGTACGAACGCTATGTGAACGACTAAATATTTTCTATCACAAACATAGAACGTTTCAATGTACCTGTCAATAGCGCTGTACACAAACATTCAAACACTAATACCAAATGGATGGGGAGTTTCAAATATTGCTTTTGTCTCCAAACCTGCTCTGTGCAATGCTATCACAGCAATTCGGTTCTGTTTGTCACCCAACTCCATTTTAATGTCATAAAAGTACTTAACACCGATGGACTCAAAAATAACCAAACAACAGAAAATCCTTATGTCTTTTTCATTTTACCAATATTTATAGTCAGTTCATTACTATTATCAATTAGACAACAATGAAACATATTTATTATTCTAAAACTAGTATATTTGGAAACGCAATAACTGAAGATATTACAATTGATCGAGCAGCACGCAAATAACCCCAATCAGGTTCACAAACACTATTAACTTGTCACTTGTTATATATTCGTCCGTCCACTCCCGGCTGGTTTGAAATAGGACGACGTAATTGGTTTACGAGTTCAAGGAGTCTTTGAGTGAATTATCCTAAGTAATGAAGTGAATTTATTGTGTATACTTTATATTTATATTAAAAGGTCAGTCGTTAGATGCATCAGCTGTCTATATTTATAAAGATGAAGCTGCCCGCGTAACCTTTTTTATTGTATACCTGTTCTCTTTTGTATTTTTTCAAGCTTTAGACATTTAATGATAATAACAATTTTTATGTGAATATAATGACCTAATTACCTTATCAAAACTCTGCTATACTACTTACTAACTTTTTTAAGAGATAATGAAAACACTATTTAAAAAAAGTTAAATATTTGTGCATTTAAGAAAAAAAAGAAGTTTATTTATTTTATCACCCTGTATTTTGTTTCATTTCAAAACGTAGTATAATAATAACGATGTCAGAATTCGGGAAGCAATGTTTGAGAAATTAACTAAGATTAACAAAAATTAATGGAGAAAGCCAAGAGTAATAGCTAGTGAATTATACAGGGCCAAAGCAATATTGTTCACTGGTCAAGGGTCGGTAATATTTCAAGATTAACCAAAGTTTATTACTATTTAGTTCTTTCTTAGATTACTTGGAAACGTAACCAAATAAAATATAAATAATTTCAACTGAAATACATCCAGACATTTATTTTTAAATCAGGGCAGACGAAATGGAAGGCGTGAATCGATTATTCTCATTATAAATTTTAGTAACTACAGGCAACTTTTCATTGATCTTAATTTGACTTTAATTTGATATCACACCAAAGTCATACATAGGTTTATAGAGTTTTAATGTAGTGCAATAAATTCATAAGGACGTAAAAGATATTTCTCGTAAGATATACCTATTCTTTTTTTTATCTAGAAGAACCTTAATCTTTGTACTATTAACGAGAAATACTATATTAGTTTAAATAAAAAATAATTACGTATATATATTTAAATCAGGAAACGTCAATAAAAAGAGATTTAATTTGGTATTTTTTATGACATTAATGATATTTTAGATATGTCATGTTTACGTCATAGTGTATCACAGATTATTTTAAATTTAGAATCTCACGAGTAACCTATTACGTAAATCAATAAAAGCTGAAAATTGACATAATTTTTTTTTCTGAAAATATTCATATATATTTTTAATCTTGTAAATTTTAATACACAATACATGAAAAAGTTGAAAATTGTATTTATTTTTTTACAATCTTTTATTTTTAAAGAAAGAAAGCAACCACTTTTAAATTTATTTTTTTTATTTTTTATCGATCATGATGAAATAAGTGCTACAATACATAAGTGTATTGTGTCAGTAATCGTAATTATATTTAATAATCCACTTTTGACATTTCATTAAAATACAACAACTTAACCTTTCAAGTTTTAATAGCATAGTCAAATACATAGTAAGAATTTACCATCTGCGAGTGTATTAGAACATTTCAATTAAAATTATAGTTAATTTCAAATTACTCTTAAAGTACAATTAGATTTTCTTTCAAAATCTATCTACAGAAAGGTAGGCATATAATCAAGTGGTCCCAATTTGTTTATTACATCTTGTTCGGTGCAGAAGGAGATAGTGAACAAAACTTGATCGAGTTTACCGATAAAGAGCTTCGCTTCGCTCAGCTCAATTTTTTTATTTTGCTAAGATAAAATATAATATATAATATAGTCTAGATTTGCAGTTGTTTCAGTATTTGTAAGCAAATATCGATTTTTACGGGACTTGTACTGAACGAAAAATATTTAATATTTCTGCGTAAGTTAGCTATGTAACAATATATATAAATCGTAAAAGAAGAACAAAGACACGGATAAAGGCAGCAAGATATTAAATATTGTACAAATCTCAAATAAATTATTTAAAATAAACGGGTATCGAATACTTTGTTCACGAAACTATAACATTATCATACATTTTGCCTTTAGCAAGTTTTTATCAAGAATTAGGAAAGAATTTTATGATGTACTAGCCTACCTGAACTAGGTTAGCAGTAGCAGTGAGGAGGTCAAGGATGGCTGAGAAGGAACCTCTGGCTGCGCGCCTGAAGCCTTCGGGAGGAGACTCCGCTGCACCACCCGCTACACTCAACGGAGACTGCGACCACTATGAAATAATACTTTTTTTTTTATTATGCTTAAAGTATAATTATTATGTTTGGTTAAATAATACAAATAGTGGCGGAACTATATTTCTTTCTTTAATTAGTTTGAGAGTTATATTTACATAAATATTTTGTTATGGATGCCTCCTTATATATTAAAGTATAGTTTATGAAATAAATACAATACTTATTATTGTGTATATAATCAATATGTATCAAAATATCATTTCACCGTAATTTAATTACCTTACAAAATTAAAAGTTATTTTTTGTAGAGAAATAATCCGAAATAGGAGAAAAAAAATGCCAAAAATATTAAAGTTTTTAAAAAACCAACAAGTTTTATATAGGTATACAAAATACTACCTTGTAAATACTTTTATAACTTTTAGGACTATTAAAGGAAAATTTAAGAAATATCTTCCAAGGAACTGAAATAAAAAGTTTAAATAAAAATAGGGAAAGTCATATTATTTATATTTCTTTTTTTCTTTTTTATAAGAACTATTATTAATGTAATATATATTTCTAGCAATTTCGTTTACGACAACTATACTAATGTCGTGCAACTAATGTTGATATATATAATGTAAAAACTATATATACTATATATGTTAGATATAACATATATAAAATACACATGTAACATATATTTTATTAATTTAAAGCTTAGTTAAATTGCCACTTACCCAGATCGAAGGTAACGTTTGTATTATGCAAGAGATTCGAGGTACCAGGGTAACAGAATGGATCGAGAGGTTTCAATAATTCAGCGCAGTGAGCCGTGCGGCAACACTTCGGATATTCTCATCGGATTATTATTTCATGGATACGCTGTTTTTCTTTTACCAACAAAGGTAAGGAATTTGTTTTGTGATGTTCATAAATAATTTTTATATAAATTTAATTAATAAATAAATCATGTATATTAATATCATTGTTAGAGTTTATTGAATGAGGTCTTTTAACGTAAAATTAATTTAATACTCAGTCAAACGAATTTGACTAAAAGCAACACAAATTTGTCGTGTGATTTCATAAGCGTTGCAAATTGAATTGACCTCTGAAAGCAAATCTGAAAGAGGCTTTTTTTTAAAGTTGACTAACGCGAAATACAGATACATACGGAGTTGTAAAATAAAAAATGTTTTTAAACCATTCGAATGTTTTGAATGTTGTCAGTTACCTCTGTCATTCACTTTACCTCGATCTATATAATATACATTTGTGCCTTTTAGTATTTATATATGTAAGTTTCAATTTGAATGATTGGCCCAAACATCTTTCACTAAAGGATGCTCTCCTGGTACTAAATATTAAAATAATTATATATATTATAAATATAATTAAATATAATAAATATATTAATTATTATATAATATGTAATAAATATCTTGGGTGCGTGTGTTATATAGAATTTTTATAATTTCCATTTCGTCTTCAACCAAAACAATGTAACAAATTATACATTTTATTTTATATTTGAGTGTTTGCTTGTATGTGAGAATTAAAATTGATCTAGAAACATTATCAAATGATAATATATTTATTATTTCTAACCCCTAATTTTACAAAATAAAACTTTACTATTATATAATATTATTGTTATATTGTAAATATGTTTAAATTAGTTCTCCCAGAGTCTGCTGCCTGGGGACTATTCGCGAAATTACAAATACAAAATACATTATAATGTAGGAATATAAGTTAAATAATTGGTAAAGTTTCATCTGTTATATTTTAAATATCGTTTTATAACATGTTTTTATGATTTTTTTTTTGTATTTCAAGTCAAATTCAGCTTCTTATAAATTAACTAGTTGTTTCTCGCGGTTCTACCAGTGGATAGACTATTTTATTTACGATACCGATATATAAGAGTAGCGTATTACTAGATAGCCCATAGCCTTTCTCACGAAACTGCCTATCATAATCAGAAAGATTTATGCAGTCCCGTAGTTTTAAGAATCAGCGCGTTCAAACAAACAAACTGCCACGTTATAATATAATTATTATAAAAAGAAATATTATCAATAAATTAGAGTTACACTTGCAAGTTTTTTTAATTCAAGAGAACGAAGTTTTAATGCAGGTCACAGACGTGAGATTTTAAATTTTCATGAGAAAGTACCAGATGTTGGATAGATTTCAATCATTTCTATTGAAACAGTATTTTTTCGACTTAATAAGAATAATTCAGTATAGTTCTTTAAAAAGATATATGGTTTATCAAAACTAATGTAATGTAATGATTAGGCTTGTCTATTGTATATACAGACACTGAGAACTTATAAACATTTCTGAGTTATAAAAAACTCTCTATGTATGTACTTCATTCTTGAAATTCCACTACCTTTATAACCGTAAAAAATACATTATTATTATTGTTATTATTATTATTATAATCATTATTATAATAAAATTTGTTATTATATATAGCGCTATTATTATATATTATTATACAGCCTGTGATGAGCGACCAGCTAATTGAATACCTCTACAAATATTAATTTATAATTGTTGTATTTTATGTTTTATATATTTTAATACAAATAAAAAATGTTCAGTAATTATTACAAGTCCCTTAAGCAATTATATTTATATGAAGAGATGATTATGAAAAGTTTATTATATAAAAGCTTAAATATATTTATTAAGTTACTTAATAAACTATAACTTAAAGATATAGTTGAGTTTATTTCAAAGTCAGTTGTATCCAGCGACTTGACTCGAATAATAGGAAATCTATTATAATTGAACAAATAATATACGAAAAATAATCGTTCGAAAAAAAAAAATTTTTTTTGAATGGTATATCAGCCTAAATTAAATTGTATGTGTTCTTGTAAAATTTGGGAATCCATTACCATCTCTATAGTGATTTATAAAACATTTGGCGTTTTATGAATCATCATGGAAATATATACAATAATTGCCATAACTGTTCGAGGTTTTTATTAATTAACCTTATTAATATCTGATAGAGAAACCTGGCGAAAAGTTATTGTCAATTTGTTGTTTTTATATATTATAAAGTAACAAAGGAAAACCACATAAAATAATGTAAGAATAAAAATTAGGAAAGAAATCTAAATTAGCTGTTGCCAGTAACTTCGTCTGTTCTCTACTCAACAATTCCAACCAGTTAACACTCAATCAGCACTCAAAAAGAATTATATATAAGTAAATAGTTTCCAACTTAAGTTTTATTTAACAATTTTTGAAAAATAGGAAAGAAAATAGTTGATTTAAATTAAAAACCTTAACAGTACTCAAAATTGCATCAATATCTGTCTTTTAGTTTTGTCATATTATTAAATAATTTCTTTTTTATAAAAATTGTCCTGGTTTGAAAGAATTATATGTTGACTTATTTAATAAAACTACAAACTACTAAATTCAGTTGTTATGTTATATTATAGGTATTATTGTTCTAATATATATAAATATGTATATTATTGTATTTTCTGGTAAAAAATATTATGGAGTAAGAAGTTCCTATACCATGGCAAAAGCCTAAAATTATGCAAAATATTGAAGAAATCCTTATATGCTTGCAACATATGTGATTTTTAATTTTTATAGAATTTTCAGGTAGTTTTCAGTCTTTTTTTATATTGTCGTTAGTCCGTATATGTACATAAAAGTATCCTATAGATAGATGTATTTGGTTAATACATTTATTTCTTTTTTGTTTTAAGAGAAATATATAATCATTGTTCTTATCATAAAAGGCAGGCAGTTGTGTATATAAAATATGTGTGGGTGCATAACTGTTCAAGTTATCAGTAACTATGAGTCATTTGTTAGAATAGAAATTTCTAGTGACTTGTTTCATCTTGATATTCAAGTGGGGATATAGCTCAGTGGTAGAGCATTCGACTGCAGATCGAGAGGTCCCCGGTTCAAACCCGGGTGTCCCCTGACTTCATTTTGTTGCCTTATTTTATATATTTATATACATTTTAATATATTTATCTTTATATATATCTTTGTCATTATTTTTTTTATTTTCTGAAAACATACCTGATCAGTGAGAGCTGGATCAGCTCCATGAGCTAAGAGTATTTCAACAATCTCAGTGGCATCTGCAGCACATGCCGCGTGTAGTGCTGATGAACCAACCTGCAAAAAAGTAATAAAAAAAAAGTTTTGTTTTTACTGTTTTTAAGTAACTTATACGAAATATTTTGATTACATTATTCTGTAAGTGAACGTCAGCCCCGTGTTCTAGTAAGTGTTCCACGATCCCTCGACATCCTTGAGCACACGCCATTTGCAATGCCGTTACACCGTTCTGACAACAAAATTGGATATCCTTGTTTGAGACATAAATAGTAAGTGATTTAGAATTGAATTTTTACGTTCATGGTAAGTATATTATATTTGGATAGTTTTAAATATTCATGTAGTACATTATAATATATATTTATTTATAAATGCAATATTTCAATAGTAAATTAATATATATTAAGGTTAGGTTAGTTTTAATAGATTCCAATGCCTGAAGATTCTTGGGATCTCTCACGGGATAAATGTCAAGTGTACCAGGAGGACATATCCAAAAAGCGGTTTTAAATAATATTAACATAAATCTACCAGGCTCGCATGACTCACGTTGTCCGTGGCATTGACATTGCATCCAGTATCGAGAAGCGCTCTCACGAGCTCGGTGTGACGGTGTACTGCCGCCTGGTGAAGGGGGGTGTGGCCGGAGTTGTCTCGCGCCTCCCGCGACGCACCGCGCGCTACCAGGACAGCAGCGGTCCCGCAGTGGCCGCCCTCACACGCTACATGTAGGGCTGTGCGACCTACCTGTAGTTTCAATGTTTATATATTTTGTCTCTTTTCAATTCAGTCAACCACTTTTTGTCTCACATATACTTACAGAGAAAGAATCCCTTATCTACATTCCTTTAGTAATATCGAAATATAATCCTCGATCTCTAATAAAGGACATATGTAGTTACAAAGGTCACAAAGTCTTGTTTCTAGAAAAATATTTTCTACATTAGTTTTATGAGTAAGATAAAATACCGTTTAACTCTCTGTTAAGTGTTTATCCTCGCTTGTTAGGTCGTTTAAACTAAGTCTTCAATTTCGCTGACTAGATAAAGATTACACGCTACTAGCAGAGTTTAAAACTTAGATTTTTATTTGGAGAAAAGTTATATTTCTTTATTATTATTTCTTAGTTAAATAAATTATTTTTTGTGAATAAATATAAATAGAGTTTGGTTAGACTTAAGTAATAATGAACAGTGACATAAAATATTTAACTCAGTAATATTATTAAATATCAAAAATCTAAATTTATTAATATTATTAAAATTAATATTATTTATATACATATTAAATGATCATTTTGTATATAAAATACCCCTGAATATATTTATATAGTAATCAGGAACCAGTAAATGGCACTCAAAATTGGGCTTGTGGTTTCACGTTAATTGCTTGTTGCTATGCATTTACTATATTGTATGTAGGTGCATTCAATACTGTACTGCCTTCGTCGGAGTCTCCTAGCAACGCTTGATTTCAACTTACCGCTTCGCCATCATGCCTCCCTGGTACAAATAGTTTTTGTTTTCTAGTGAAAGCTTGACAAAACTAGTAGTATAGAAGCTTTTAAAAACTATTTCTACAATTAAACATTTTTTTTTATTCAATAGGTCCATGAAATAAAAACTATAATAACGTATTATGAACTTATCCCTTATAAGTCTAATAAGTAAAAGTAGAGTTTTCATACAGTTCTCAACTTATAAAAAAAAATGTTTTTTATTAATAATACATAAAAATCATAAAAATAACATGCTTTATTTGTCGTAATTCTATATATTACAAAGTGGAAAAGTTTGTTTGTATAAAACACGCAAATCTTTGAAGTATTGGATTAATTTGAAAAATTCTTTTTTACCTTATTAGTATATATGAATCTTCGTCTGCGAGTGGAACCGCGAGTAACAGCTAGTGTTTTATATTAAAGTATAAATAATTTGTTAAATTGACCTCTCCTTTATAAAAAATATTGAATATAAATATAGCAATATCTTTATAATACAATCATATAATTCACCCTGAAACGCTGATAATCAAATCATTATTCTAATAATAGAAACTAATTGTAGATTTCATTTTAATGGAAAGATAAAAGTTCAATCATATAGAAACTTAACAATTATTGTAACTAAAAGTTCTCTATATTTATTTTAAAAATTCTAATAAAGGTATGAACAAAATAATGATATTACACGTCGATTTTGCTCTTAAAAAAGCTTTTTGTGAACATTTTCTTGAGACGTCTATCTACAGATAGAAGTCCCAAGAAAGTCCCACGAAAATGTCATTCATCACGAAATCACAAAAAATACTGAGCCAATTAAAATGAAATTTTTCAGGAAGATAATTTGTAACTAGGAGAATTATGCTAAGAATGAATTCTTAGAATTTTCATTCGTAAGGGGATAAAATAGGGGTTGCAAGTTTGTATGAAACTTCTTCATTTTTAATGTTGGACATATATTTTATATTTAATTTGGCGGTTAGTAAAAAATAATAATGCATAATTGGATTTTTGAAAATTGTGTATCTACGAGACAGAAATTATGTTTGGTTTTTCTATTGTAATATATATGGCGCTAGCAACCATTTTAAATGTCGGTAGTGGTTTGACACACATTTGATCATCCTGTGTGGTCATTTTGATTTCAAAATTTATAAAAATCATTGTAGTTCGCTTTGTGTACTTTTCATCCATACACCACGCGGTCTAAGTCATGGGTGGCAGCTAGTAAACTATATTAGAAGTATTATTTATTTAATTATTACAATATACATTAGCAAAATACATTAGCATTTTACTACCTAAATTTGTGATCTATGAGACAAAAACGAAGCCAATTTCAAAAGGATTTTATAAAAATAATAAATATTGTAAATCATAGGAATATAAGACATTCATTTGCACATGTAGCTTCTCTGTAATTTTCCCCTGGAATTAGAAATGATAAGCAAAGCAGTGGAACCTGTATTGTTTGTCATAACATCAAAAAACGACAATTTACTTCAATCTTTTAAATCATAAAATTCATCTCGCCAGCGACATGTAGGTTACGTACGCACCAGTCGAGTTAATTTATAATTGAAGTTCTTTGTACATTTTTGAACCTTTTGTTAAAACGAGTGACCTATTTTTTAAAACTTTTTCTGTACACACATATTGGCTTAGTGATAACATGTTTATTATTATTATTAAAGATTTATATAATGACGAGATTTACTAAAATAGAGATTTTAATGAAAATTTATATTTATCTGTTTTTGTATGTAAACTTTCATGATCCATGAATACTAATATATATAAGCTGTATTCACGTTATTATTATCAGAATTTGTCCTACTAGTTTCGAACTCATTCGGGGTTATTCATGATTTCTGAGCATGGCGGAAGGACGACGTGATATTATATAAATATATTGGTAATTATAATTCATGTTTGATAGTTTCAATGGCTATTATAACGGTTCGTGACCCTTACTTTTGAGTCGAATAATGTAGGTTGCATTCCCATACAGTGTAATTATATGTTATATACATTTCGTTATTCCGCATTTCCGGAGTTTTGTGATTCATTATTTATATATTAATTTTAAGATATACCGATGTATGGTTGGTTTAAATTAATACTTTTATTTGATTAATTATATTATTTTTATATATCTACATAATTACAGAACAAAGCCTTAAGTTAAGATAATGTATTTTAAAGGATAATAAGAAGAGGAAGTAATTTGCAAATGCCTTTTATAACATTATATAATCTCAACATTTTTGGGAAGTGAAAATATAAAGAATTAAATATGAATATAAAGACAAGGTCAGACTGCGAGCGAAGAAATGAAACAGGTTTAAGAGATATAGCTCGAGGCGTTCACTAAATCTTTATAAAGCTTCTCATTATTCTTAAATTTGTTGCCAGAAAATTTAATATTAATTAAAATTTAATAACACAGTGCTTTGACTGATTAAAACGTTATTAAAATGTGTTTGGATTTTAATTTTTATAAATATAATGTTAATAAAATTAGAAAATGTAAAATATTTTATATTGCAATCTATTTGAAATCGAGAACTAGTACTGGAAGCACGTTATCGGAAACAAAAAAAAAGTGAAACACAAATTGGCGCCTTTTTTATGAAACTAGGTCGCGCTCGAAAACGTTTTTATAAACTTTTCAGTATAATTTTAGGTTTACTTACTGAAGGTCTTACAAAATAGTAGGTACTGGAACCTGAGTTTGGTTTTAACTATATATGGGTATATTATATGTTATATTCGGTATGTCTTTTCAATGTTATTCTAAGCTGCAAAGTTAGAAAAATTTGGTTAAAATTTTAATAAGAAGCCTAATAGATGTCATAACCATCCTGATACTAAATAAAATGAAAAGCTAAATTCATTGAAGCGAGCAATACGGTAGCTCAATTAGTACAGCAACAGGACAGTTTCCCAGAGGTCGCGGGTTCTAATCCTATTCGTATCGACAAATTTTCATTGTATATTTCTTTAAAATTTAATTAGCTTAAAATGGATATATATAAAAAAGTCAATTTTCTGTATAAAATGGTAAAACTTGTGAACGCGTGCTGCTTGGGGTGACTGGTTATCTTGATTAAGTTGCAATATTAATTGACTAAAATCATTAGGACTTTTTTAATTTATTATTTCATTTTTATTTATCGGAGCCGCCGCCGCCCAGGAAGTCTTGCAACATCCGATGACTCGCAAGACTCTTGCCGGCTTTGGAGGTGGGAATATACGCCTTTTTTGAAGGAACCCATATCATATCAATCTGGAAACACTGCCGAAGGAAGTTCATTCCACATCTTAATGGTATGTGGAAGAAAGGTTCCTGAAAACCGCACAGTGGAAGAACGCCTCGTATCCAGGTGTTAGGAATGGTAAAACAGGCAGTGACGTGCTGTGCGTCGATCAATACTATATACATGTCGAATTACTTGCGATGGCTCTAGTAGTTAACAAAAAATATATTAAATATTTCGATGTTTGTGAAACAGCGATTACAATAAAAAAATGCTTGCTGAGTTTGTTGTGTGGTTCTTATCAGAACAGGGCGCGTAAGGAACCCTCGTTGCCTTCATTTTTAAGTGCGAGACTGTCCTTACATAAGGGCTTGTTTCGACACGTATGGTATCAAAATAGCCTCTTTTGACACTTCTAATTGATCTACACAAGTGAACACTGATATCGTTTTAAAGTGGAAAAGATATAAATATATAAATAAACACGTAAATATAGTTACTATATTGTTACCAGGTTTAATAATAAATTGACATATACTTTTATATAAAGAGTATGAAAATGTCAAACACATCCCATTTTCTTTAGCTGTATTATATATTAATATGACTGTTATTACCACGTAATTATTTCTTGTTTGTTAATACTTTGTTAAGTAATAATATAAAAATAAATATATTATTAATAACTACAAATAAACTATTAATACGCAATATTTTTTTTTTAAACGTTTTATCGTTTGGAGCTTTTTTTATTGTGTATTATTTTCTTATAAATTGAAAAAAAAACGCTGCCATTGCGCAATGCTCTGAGCTCATGAATAAGGAATGGATTCAAAAATAAACTATCAAATATCGATATATTCTTAACCTTATTAAAGGCGTCAACACTGGCGGCATTATCGAGCAATAGTTCCACTACAGTGGTGTGACCCGCCCGGGAGGCGAGTGCTAGTGGTGAGTCTCCTGATGAGTCGCACGTGGAGACCTGCGCGCCCAGGGACAGAGCGTACGCAGCTACCTCCTTAGAGCCACGGACGCAAGCGCACTGCAGGATGTCGTTGTTCTTCTGTTTATAAAAAACAATATTATTGTATGTATACTTGCGTGATCCAAAATTGCTATTTAATATAATTACCCGGCTGTACCCACATTATGACTATTGTAATTCGGTCGACTAATTTCGAACCCATTCGGGGTCCTTATTCATGAGCTTTGAGGAATCCCCCACTTGAACTGTTCACGTAATAACATGAGTACAGTCTGATAATTTTATTTAATACAATAATATTGCTTTTACATTGATAAATCTTGGTTTAATGTACTATTATAAATTGTGTTTACTTTATTAGTAGCTGCGAGGCAGGCACCAGCTTTTACGAGAGTTTTCACAGCAGGCAGGTGACCGTGCCACGCTGCCATCAGCAGAGGGCGCATTCCAAACTGTAAAGAGATTAATTGCCTTGTCTTGTCTTAAATATAGAAATAACAATTCTTGATAGCACGCACAATGCACGCACGTACACACAAACAAGCACACACACACACACATATATAACCTTGTCTATGGCTTCTATATCGCATTTGGCGTCTATAAGTAAAGTTATTATTTCAACGTTTCCTCTGCTCGCCGCCCAGTGTATCGGAGCGCGGCCATACTGGAACAAATATATAACCTTAGTATACTTAGTATAAAACTCGTATTGTGCTGAAAGTATAACAGAAGGTCATACATTGTTCCTGCAATTGACATCCGTGGGTCGCCTGAGGGCCTCTCTAACAGCTTCCGGTTCATTTTTAATAACAGCTTCATGAAGAAGGAGGTCATTTTGCTGAACTCGGGAGCGTCCTTCTGACATCTGTGAGAATTAATATCGTCTAAATATATAACAAAACAGTAAAAAATAAAATAAGTATATTTAATGATTTAAAAAAACAATTGCTACGAATTTAAAATATAAATATTGCCTGTTATTTTGTTTGTCTGTTTGCGCATTAACAAAAATGAAATTAATATTGTAACGAAATCGTTTTTATTTTCATTGAAAAAGGCAAAACTTACTATTTATATAATACAATGAAACTACCTTATTGATTTTAAGGAAATTCATTGTAGTGTCACTTTATTAATTAAACAATTATAGAAGATACTTTTCCCTTTTGAAATCTCTAATTTTTTTTTTTTTTTTTTTTTAAACCACAATAGGTAAGCGTTTGACTACAGCCCGCCTGATGTTAAGCATAGGCTGTAGTCTAAAGTGTGGCACGCTTACCTAGTAAATACCTATTAACTTTCGATTTGAAGACCCCCAGATTGTAACAATCAGGAAACACCGACTCCGGCAGAGAATTCCAAATTTTCGCCGTCCGCACAAGGAATGTGGAAGCAAAACGCTTTGTACGGGACTTTGGAACCTCAACCGTAAATTGGTGTTTCCTATTTGAGCTTCTCGTCGTTCGGTGACTGAAAGGAGCTGGGTGTATCAAGTTGTGCAGCTCTGTTGCACACTCTCCGAAATGTATCCGATAAAAGACAGACAAACTAGCCACCTTGCGGCGATGGTCCAAACTTTGGAGTTTTGCCTTGGCAAAGGTGGTATCACCTACGAGCCTCCTAGCCCGTCCCTCAATTGATTCCAACGCTTCTAGCTGGTATTTTGCCGATCCATCCCAAAGATGCGAGCAGTACTCCATGCACGACCGAACTTGTGCTTTATAAAGTGTGAGCAACTGTTCCGGCTTGAAGTACCGACGCACCTTCCAGAGAACACCAAGCTTTTTAGCAGCTAATTGAGCCTTAGACTCAATATAGGAACCAAAGTTGAGAGACGAGTTTAGCCTGACACCAAGAAGGTCCAGGTGGTTCGCAATCTTCACGGGTACATTTCGAAAAGTAGGGGCCAGATGGAATGGCCTCTTTTTGGCAGAGAATAAACACGCCTGGGTCTTCGCTGCATTAAACCTAACCAGGTTGGCATCGCCCCATTCGGAGACTGCCTGAAGGGAAAGGTTTGTGCGCTCGACCATGGCCTCTCTGAGTGACTGGATTTCGGCCACACTAGCTCGTGTGTTTGATATATAGCTCTCCACAACGGTGCTGTCGTCTGCATACCCAAAGATACCGGGTTTAAGCAGATCGTTAATGTGCAGCAAGAAGAGAGTTGCGGAGAGCACTGACCCTTGAGGAACACCGGCATTAATAGCCATTCGATCAGACGAGCAGCCGTCGATGACTACCCGTATTGACCGATTCCTCAAAAAGTCTGATATCCACACACAGAAACCAGCGGGCAAACCGTAGGAGGAAAGCTTGCTAACAAGGCTATCGAGCCAGACCCTGTCGAAGGCCTTGGAAATATCAAGAGAAACCGCAAGGGCTTCTCCGAATCTCTCAACTGCCTCACTCCAGATATGAGTGGCGTACACAAGAAGATCCCCAGTTGATCGATTCCGGCGAAAGCCATATTGTCGATCACTGAGGAGGTCGTTTGATTCCAGGTACGCCAATAGCCTGACATTAAGGACGCGTTCCATGCTCTTGCAGAGTATGGACGTGACCGATATGGGCCTGTAGTTGGCAGGGTCAGCACGACTGCCTTTTTTGGGCACGGGTTGCACATTTGCAAGCTTCCAAGAACTCGGCACTTTTCCAGTCTCAAGAGAGAGCCTAAACAAACGTGTAAGTATGGGAGACAACTCGGGCGCACATGTCTTCAGAACAATTGCAGGAATACCATCTGGACCGCTGGCCTTGTTCACGTCCAGATTGCGTAGCGTTTTCAAAACCTCTCTCTGGCGAATTCGGATTTCCGGCATTGCCACCGAACTGCCAGGAAGAACTGGAGGTATTGCGCTACCAGCATCTAAACGTGAAGATTCCGCAAAGAGAGATGCAAATACGTTTGCTTTCTCTACAGCGGCGTGAGCCAGTGATCCATCAGGTTTCTGCAGTGGTGGTAGCGAGGGGCGGCAGAAGTTCACCTCAACCTCTTTGGCTAGGGACCAAAACGCTTTACTCCCCGGCGGGTATGAAGCCAGTTTGGACCCTATGCGGCCAATGTGGTCAAAATGAGCCTTCTTTAACACCTTTTTGCAGGACTTGGCAGCCTTGTTAAAAGCTCTCTTCTTGTCGCGAACATCCATGGCCTTACGCTGGCGAGCTTCAGCCCAGGCTAGGTATGCCTGATGTTTCTGCACTTCTGCGCGTCGACAATCAGGTCCAAACCATGGACGAGCTTTTCCATATGATGGCACGTCAGAAAATGGGATGTAATACTCCATTCCCATCCGTAGCACATCAGTAATGGAATCTGCGCAGGCACTGGGATCACTCGAAGAGAAGCAAACTGACTGCCAAGGGAAAGATGCATAGAAAGACCGCATTTCATCCCAATCTGCTGACCTGTATCGCCACATCCGCCTCGTACTTTTAGGGCTGGGATCGGGAGGGGAGTAGACGGATACAGATTTCACCAGACAGTGATCAGAGCTACCCAAGGGCGATGAAATCGTCACCGAGTACCTGTCTGGATCAGTCGTCAACAGAAGGTCCACGCAGTAAGGTGTGTGGGAGTCAACATCCGGCACCCTAGTGGCTCCTTGGACCAACTGGGTGAGGTCTAACGAGAGAGCAAGGCGTCTCGTCTCTCTCCCAGCATGGTTCGTGTCTAGGTATGGATATAGCCAATCCTGGTGATGGCTATTAAAATCCCCTAATAACACTAGTTGAGCCGACGGGTACTCCTGTTGAGCTAAGTCCGCCACCTCGCTGAGGTAGTTAGTGAGCCTAGTTGTCTCAATATCTCCGCTGTGCGACCGGTAAACACAGGCATAGAGAATTTTCTCAATTCCTGTATCAACCAGTATCCACAACACCGAAAAACTGGGGTCTTCAAATTTACGGAGACGTCGAAAACAAATGTCATCGCTGGCATACACGCATACGCCCGCACGTGGTATAAAATTGTACTCCAGGGTATACCCCGGGTAGGATAAGTACGACACGTCGGATGGACATCGTATTTGGGTCTCCGTGAGAAACAGGAGATGCGGTTTGTCTGTCTCGAGATGATGGTGGACAGAATTGAGATTGGAGTGCATCCCTCTGATATTGTTGAGGTGCACTTTCAGGGAGAGGGTATGAAACCGCTGTTTATAATCTTTTCGTTTCTTCTTGTTTCTCATAATTTTTTTTTTTAGTTTATATAGGCAGAAAGTCGGCAGTAGAGCGAGGCGTTTACGACGCAAGGCCAGTGAAGCACATCATAATCAATTTGTTGGGAAATTTGTAATATACAATTTGGTGATTTGACATATTAGATTTTGTGCCCTTTTATTAGATTTTGTGTGACTATAAGTCGCTTTCATAAAAAAAAAATGTTTTATAAATTTATAATATAGGAGTGTTAAATACAAAGAATTGGTTGTACTTATAATAAATAGAAACATTATTACTTATAGGGTCGTTCGTATAAAAGTTTTTTTCAAATACAAAATTATTTATTTATATGAATCTAATTAAGGTTCAAAGAATCAAAGTTTTCAATACACAAGGAAAACTTTAATCTTGATAAATTTATCCCGAAGCGACTTGTTATATAGAAACGACATTTCGAATAAACATCTTTTGAGCTTTGAGTCAAAGAACCTTTATAGAAGTGTAGAGAGAATCAAAGATAGCGTTTCTAACAGTTACTTATAATAGATACTTATATATGAAATATTCGTATTATTAAAAAATATATATTTATTAATTCGATCGTAAAATTATGGTGGAAATTGTGAAGTAACATTAAACAAAAGTCTCGCAATTATTGCTCATGAGACGCAGATCAGCGATTAGCGGTGAAGCAAGTGTTAATCACAATTATTATAAAATTAAACATATATGTGTGTGTGTGTGTGCATTAAATAAGAGAAACAAACATCTGACACGCGGCAATCGAGCTTGCCGCTATGAAAAACTCCTAATCGGCAAATTATAACTCGCAGATTAATTAACAAACGAAAGAAAAAAAAATAAATTAAAATAATTAAATTAATTAATTAATTACTTTTTAAATTTTAAAAAATTTAAAAATTCGAAATTTTTTTTCCATTTTTCGGTAACTTCGGCGGCCGATCTGACCACCTTCCCGTTGGACAAACAACATAATTTTGTAAAGTGAATCTTACATTTAGATGCTGATTCCAAATATATCTTTAGTTTTTCAAAATTCGAAAAATAAAATTCGACAGACACACACACACACATACAGACAGACAGATCGGAAGGAAAAACTGAGTTTTTCGAATATTTGAAGACAATATACAGTGCTGCGCGTGGCGTCATCTTGTCCAGGTCAGTCCTATTGTCCTTTCTTTCTTATAGCTGTTTTATATTCTATTCTCTTTTTTTTCCTTAATATTTAATCCTTACAGCCCACTAAATCAAATAATATACTAAATGGACGCACCAATTACTTTAAAGTCCAGCCGTAATCACGTCA